>JAPFRF010000009.1:15960000-17315000 GCA_029282475.1 Phrynocephalus forsythii
TTGATAAGTTGGAGGGGATGCCAGTCAACGGCACCGGAGGCTGCGATTGGTTGAGGGTGCCTGTAGAGGGAAGTTCTCTATGGCACCTGTGGCAGTGGCCTGCCTGTCAAAGGGGGCTTGTGGCCTCTTCCAAGCAGGGCAAGGGGGTCACCACAACATGAGGAACTGTATTAAAGGGTTGTGGCATTAGGAAGGTTGAAAACCACTGATTTAAGTGAATGTTGAGTGTAGCCAGGTCTAGAAAGTAATAGGCTGCAAGTAACATACAGTAGTTATCTCCCTATGAACAATAAACTGGCTAGTGTTTGTATTACTAGGGGTAAATAAGTTACATTGAAAAGTACTGTAACATCTGAAATCCTGTTTGAGCAGTTACACCATGCAAGGTTGATGTCATCATCAGTTGTAGTGAGGTTTTGGAAATAAAACATTTCTGACTGTCCACTGAAATTTCCAAGGCTACCATGGAATCCTTGCCATCATGGAGAAGTTGTTTGGGGGCCATGGAACAGGAAGCATAGTCTTTAATTTTCAAAAATCTCTACCACTAGATGGCTTTAAATAGGCTGTACTCTTTGGTAAGGCAGATAACCTGCTCTGGATGTGGCAAATTCTGGGGGGAAGGTCAGATTTTCTGATTTCCTTTAGCTTTGCTTTGAAGGATGGAAAATAAATCACTCAGGTGTGTTTTGTCAGTCATTCTCACTGAAACTAACCTCTGGTCGGAAAGGTTAGCTTTATTATTTTGGGGCAAAACATCTTCACTAGAAAGGCTGCTTAAATTTAAGGACGAGTCTTCTAGAGGAACCAAAGGCACCTGAAGCATGTCCCTTCAAAGACTGCTGAGCATAAATTCCCTAGGAATCCTTTAAAGGAAATTATCTTTCTTCCATTCTTTCAGTTGGTTGATTGCTGTAAATAGCTCACTAGAGACCCTTCCGATACTGTGCCACCGTGCTGGTTTCAGACAAACACAGCCTTTTAGTCTTGGAAATGAGCAGTTGAGCAATTTCCTGACTTCTTTGGGAAAAAACAAAGGTCTTGAATCTATCTTTTGCTTTTTTGTCTCTTCAGATATGCCTCTCCACGTACGACGCAGCAGCGACCCTGCATTAGTTGGTCTCTCAACATCAGTCAGCGATAACAATTTCACTTCAGAAGAACCTTCCCGGAAAAACCCCACAAGATGGTCCACAACAGCTGGCTTCCTCAAGCATAACAATACCTCGGGTGGGCCAAGGAACCATGAAAGAAAGGTAGGATCTCCCGAGGATCAGTAAAAACAAGGCACTATTTAATTATTCCTTTCCAGGGGGTTGCTGACATCCCCATGCATGGGCAAATAATGTGTATACCTAGGAACCAAATTCCCAATTGGTTTTCTGGGTTGGTACAGCACACAAGGCACAAGGCACCCTCTTTTGTACAGTGGACCCTCGTATAACAAACAGTTTGTATAACGTAAAATCTGTACAACATAAAAAATTCTGGAGAGAGGGGTAATTTGCTTAACAGAGTCACCTATGGGGCGAATCCATACAACATAAACATGGTTGCGATTAGGGATTACTCTGTTTTCAATGCATTCCTATGGGAAATTTGTATACAGGATAATTTGCTTAACAGAATTTCATTTGGAATGAATTAATTCCTTCATAGAAGGGTTTCTGCAAAGAACCTCTTTTTACTGCACAGATACAGATGTGGATGTGAAAACCCTTCCTTCCAAGGGAAGCTATGGAAGACCATGAAAGAAAGGCTATTCTGTCAATAATGGACATAAATTGACGGGAGTACAAAAGGCCTGAAAGCAGTGGGTTCAGGTCTGAAAAGAATACTGGTTCCTCCCAGCCATGAAGTCTTCTATAGCTGTATCTAAACTGTCAAAGCAGACTGACTTAAAGTGGTCTGTTCTGTTTTGTTCTGTTCTGTTCTGGTTTTTATTATGGTGTAAAACCATAAAAGTAATTAAAGTATGCTACATCATTCAAAACCTTTTTGGGAGGTGGGGTTACAACCCTTCCGGGAGCAACCCCTGATAAGATGTGAAGACTAAGTCTAAAAGACTGCAGTGTTCTGGATCCACTTTCAATCAATACATGCACTAAAATCCATCCTGACTTATGCTACTAAGAGATACAACATCTTGGTTGAAATACTACTGGGCATGGTACATCATTAAAATATGCCCGCAGAAGTTCACAAGGACAATCTGCACTGTGTGCCTGATGGTCAAACTAAGCTGTCCAACTGAAACTGAGAAAACTGCACAATGAACATCACATCTGTTTTCGCAGGAATTTCACAACCCCTGCAGAAGCCCCTTGGATCCACTGATGGGGCTTCTTCCATAGGTATAAGTAACCAATTTGGTCCTGGCCACAGTTTACAAAGTCCACTGAGGACACACAGAGGCTGCACACAGAGCCATGGATGGGTGCAAGAGTTAGAAGGCTTTATTTCTATTCAATAAGTTAATTGTTAAGCTCACTGTGTAACCACAGGCAAACTACAAGCTCTCAGACCCCTCCTCCTCATAGAATAGTTATGAGCTGCAAATCAGAAATACCTGTATGTGCCACCTTGAATTATTTTAAAGGCATACGAAATGAGTCAGAAACTTATCTAGGGAAACTCCTGAGAGGCAGTGTGATTTATTTTATTTTATCTTTTTGGCTTTGGGATGTGTGTTCTTTGGTTAATCAGTTATGTGCTTCTCCTGCATTCAAGATATTTTCTTCCAAGAAGCCCTGCCAGAAAAGATTATATCAACATTTTCTGCTTTCTCTGTAAGCAACCATGCCAACATTTTTGTTTGTTTTTTGTTTGCTAGCCTTCTGTTTACTGTCCTCAGATTTTTAAAACTATCAAACCCAGGTCACTTTTAGAGTGAAAAACAAATGACAGCTTTCTGTTGAAGATGGTTGCCCATCAGACTAACTGGGCATTGCACATGCTTTGTTTCTAATTACCAGTCTGTGCAAATGCAAGGACAGTTAACTCTCATCTGAATCACATGGATTTGAATGTGTGTATGCTGGAAATAGAGATGTTTCGGCCTTTAAACATGTAATAGTGCTGTGATCTCCCCCCCCCTTATATAGTATGGATTCACAATCTCTCAGGAACTCCAGCTATTATTTGCAGTCTGACTCCAACCTGTTTGCATTGTTAGCTGTTGAGCACTTACTTGCTCTTGATTTGCAGGAGAATTTCCCCGAAGCTCACTGAAGCAACACTCCACTTGCAGTGAGGAAGCTGGCCAAAATAAATAAATAAATAAATAAATAAATAAATAAATAAATAAATAAATAAATAAATAAATAAATAAATAAATGACATTCTTTGGGAAGAATACATCTTCATGTGTTTCTATTGTCACGGATGAGCAAAATAAAGGAGATGGACTAATATGGGGAACATATAAAAAGAGGGACAACAACTGAATGTTTGGGAAGGGGCTTGTATATTTGAGAAAGAAGATTAGCCTCACCTTCCTTTGTATGTTGCCCACAGTAACTATTTACCTTTTTATGTGCTTGCTTTAAACAAAAATAAACAACAAAAATGAAACAAACGGAGGTGTTTGAGATGTGGTCACACATAAACATCATGTCTATTGTAAGGATCCAGAACAAGGCTAGCCTGAGATCTTGATATGTTTGGGTTTTTTAATATATCCAAAACTATCCAGACATTGGAAAAAGTCAATATTTTGGTGATAATGACCATGCAGGATGGCAGTTATTGTCTGGCAGTCCCGCTTTTGCATGTGTGTTGTGTCGTTACAGTCATGACTGACTCTTCGTGAACACATGTCCATGGAGTTTTCTTGTCAGGAATACTGGAGTGGCTTGCCAGTTCCTACTCCAGGCGCCTACAGCACCTGGTATGCCCTGGTGGTCTCCCATCCAAGTACTAACCAGGGCCGACCCTGCTTAGCTTCCAAAATCAGGCGAGATCAGATGTGCTTAGGGCATCTAGGCTTTTAAAAAGTACTAAATCTAACACTCCTTGGAATATGCAGAAATGGTCCAGGCCATCATATATAGTAGTATAACTGTGTTCCATGGCAGTTCTTCACCACAATAAAACTGATTAATGGATTTGTGGTGTGCTTCAGTTCTAAACAGTGAATGGAATTAAGGTTATGATTAATTTTTTTTGGTCAAGATATGTGGGTGGAGCGAGCAGTTGACAGCACACTGCTTAGTCAAGAGTCCCAGATGTGCATTGCAATAAACTGATATGCTATGGCAGTGGTGGTGAACCTTCAGCAGTCCGGATATTTTGGATCACAACTCCCAGAATTCTGAACCTACGTTGTCAACGACAAAGGATTGGAAATAAAAGCATAGAACTGAATCAGTTTTTAATTTACTCTCCTGTCAGGCAGTTATTCCTTTGTTTTTGCCTTTTAAAAAGTAGCTTCATGCAGAATTGGAAGTAATTTTAGAGGAGTAAGGAAGATGTGTTAAAAACTGCTGAATTTATGCAGCTGTTAACAAAACCTCTCTCTCTCTCTCTCTCTCTCTCTCTCTCTCTCTCTCTCTCTCTCTCTCTCTCTCTCTCTCTCTCTCTCTCTCTCTGTGTGTGTGTGTGTGTGTGTGTGTGTGTGTGTGTGTGTGTGTACATATATATCCTTTGGGATGTGATAATCTGCTATCAGACTCTTGCATGCAGACAATATACTTTAAACCAAATGTAGCAAAACAGACATAAAAATAAATTAAAGTGTGTGTGTGTGTGTGTGTGTGTGTGTGTGTGTGTGTGTGTGTGTGTGTGTGTGAAGTGTGGAATGTTATCTTCCCACTTGGTGTGTGGGGATTCATAACTTTTATGGTGAAGCAGTTTATGTTCTTTGAGGTATGGGGTGACAGTGGCATAAAATTAGAACATTCTCTGTAAGGATAAGTATTAGTATTGCTGCTGTTTAAAACAGAAGTCAGTGATTAGTTTAGAGGCGGTTCCCGATAGGAAAGTAGTATTTCGTTTTTAGCTGTTTTCCAGTTAGGATTTCATGTATTTCCCTCCAGGGTTTTTAGTGTTGTGTTTTGAGACCCATTGTGGAATACAGACAGAACACTGGTTAGCAAGCTGCACTGTCCTTTCAAGAATTGGATAGCTAGGACACACACATCCCTTATTTATCTCCAGTTCCTTGTGCAAGTGTGGGTTGGTCCTTATAGAAAGAGCCATCTCTGATCTCCTGATGTACTCAGCTCAGCAATCTGGTTGATCCTCGGGAGCTAAATACTGATTAGTTTTTGGATTCTGATTTTTCAAAACATACAGATGGAAGAATTTATGGCTAATCTGCTTTCCTCTTTTAATTGCTGTAAGCACAGAGTCAGAGCTGACGTTTTGAAGAGCTGCTGGTCCCATGGCTGTCACTGTTATTTCAAGGCAAAATATAGACCAGGGCTGGGACACTTATCATTTCTGTAAGAAGCCTGAGCCAGCATGACTAGGTATTGTACTTCAAAACATCTGGAGGGTCAGACATTCCATACCCTTGGTGTAGAAAGTGCTGTAACATTCTGATTGTTTTGACATTGTCTGGATTTAAAAGCAGAAGGGGAAAGGAATCTAAACTCCAGCAGCAAAGCCATAGCTTACCACCCATACTTAATGGGTATTGGGAAAGGTTCCATAGGTGGGACTTTCACGCACCCTAGGTCATTATCCACCTAGCAAGCCTATACAGATCATGGTCCACCTATGAACCTATACAAGCTGTTGTCCACCTAATGAGCTTGTTTGGGCCATTGTCGAACTTATGAGCCTGTTCAGACCAGAGTGATGTGAAATCAAGGGGAACTATAAAATGGAGGACTCACCACTAACTTTCCTCAGATTGATGAAAATGCTTGGATGAGTAGTGAAATGTTTCAGTCTCTCAAGAAAAGAAGTCAACTTGCCATGACTCAACTTACACATGAATCATAGAATCATAGAGTTGGAAGAGACCCCTCAAGGGCCATCCAGTTGAACCCCCTGCCATGCAGGACCCCCCATCACAGTATTTCCGACAGGTGGCCACCCAGCCTCTGCTTAAAACCTCCAAAGAAGGAGACTCCACCGCCCTCCGTGGCAGCATATTCCACTGCCGAACAGCTCTAATTGTCATTAGTTTACAGGCAGTTCTTCCTAATGTTCATATGGAAGTTCTTCCTACTGTTCATATGGATTCTCTTTTCCTGTAATTTGAAACCATTGCCCCAAGTCCTAGTCTCTGAAGCCATGGAAAACAAGCCTGTTCCATCTTCAATGTGGCATCCTTTCAACTATTTAAACATAGCTATGATATCCCCCCCAGCCTTCTTTTTGAAAGGCTAAACATTCCCAGTTCCCTAAGCCGTTCCTCATAAGCCATTTCTTCCAGACCTTCAACCATCCTGGTTGCCCTCCTCTGTACCTGCTCAAGGTTGTCAACATCCTTTTTTAAATTGAGGCACACAGAACTGGACACAGTACTCCAGGTGGGGTCTGACCAGAGCAGAATAGAGTGGTACTACCACTTCCCTTGATCTAGACACTATACATCTGTTGATGCAACCAAGAATCGCATTAGCTTTCCTGGCTGCCGCATCACACAGCTGACTCATGTTCAATTTGTCATCCACCAAGACTCCTAGATCCCTTTCACAGGTGCTATTTTCCAGCCAGGTATCTCCTGGATGAACTCACCTGGATGACTGAGAATCTTCACAGAGAAAGGGAAAGGAAGATTTGGTAGTGTTGCTTGGGTTTGCCCATCCTGTACTTGAGCCTGATCTTAAAACCTGGATAGGTCATTAGGCCTTCATACTTTGAGAGTCAAGAAAGATTGGCTGTACTGTAAGCCTCTTTCTTCCCAGTCAGAATCATTTGGCATCTTAGAGGCAAAGATCTATTGTGTCAACAAGTAAGAAGAATGACACCTGTATTGATGTATATTATTATAGAGAGTCAAGTGAAAGGACTGACGTGGGAACATAATTTGACCATAATGAATAGGGAGAAATTTGACTAGGCTCTTACGAGAATTTTATCTTGGCTGCATTCGATTTGCATAACCAATAAAATGCAAACAGATGATTCTGAATTATTGTTTATGTAAACAGGCAGTATTTCTTGTAGTATATGGTAGTTCTCCCTCTAAAATGCACCTGGGGGGAACAAACATTGTTTTCCCCCTCTCTTTATTTTTTTGTCTTATTAAACCTACCAGCAGGATTAAAGCCCAGATCCTGCATTGTAATTACACTACATCAATCACCTTATGCTGTTTTGTTTGCTTTGCATTATCTTTATTGAGATTTTACTCTGAGATTAATGAGCAGAGAGTGAATTGGGGATGAGGGGGGGATTCATCAGAGCTCCGAAGTCCTGGGAAATAATGTGAATCACACTTGAGAGTTCTTGGTTTTCTATGTGTACATAGAAAACCAAACATTGCACCATTTTCTTATTGTTCTAAACAGGGAAAATCAACTGTGGCATTTTAACTTTATATTCAAACTATACCTATTCCCAAGGTATAGTTTGATATTCTTCAGTGCTGACTTTTGAGATAAATATTTATTGCTTGGTAGAAGAGCTGTGCACCATGGCTGAACTCAACCCTTGTTTTTCTTTCCTTTTGGGTTTGCTAATAATTATAGATTATAATATGTTTTAACATGGGATGATGCAACTTTTATTAGCATAAGACTGTTGAAATTGCATATACTGTATCAAATGCTTTTCAAGGATAAATCCATTTTGTGTCTTAAGCTGCCTAGATGCCCTAAGCCAGACAAGTCCAAACTTTGGCCATCCTGATGTTTTGGACCACAACTCCCAGAATTCTAAGCTTAGATTGACAATGACAAAGGACTGTGGGAGTTGTGGTCCAAAACATGTGGAGGGCCAGAGTTTTGACATGCCTGCCCTAAGCACATCCGATCTCTCCTGATTTCGGAAGCTAAGCAGGGTTAGCCCTGGTTAATACTTGGATGGGAGACCACCAGAGAATACCAGGTGCTGTAGGCACCTGGAGTAGGAACTGGCAAGCCACTCCAGTATTCCTGCCAAGAAAACTCCATGGACATGGAGTCACAAAGAGTCGGTCATGACTGCAATGACATAACACACATACCTGTTGTTGTTGTTGTTGTTGTTGTTGTTGCTGCTGCTGCTGTTATCCACATCTTCATCTTCTTCCTTCCCCTCTTTCTATCATAATAAACAAGTGTTTCTCATGCAGCTTTTAAGTGGCTGATATTTTAAAGGCGGCTTCAGTAGTCCAGATGCTTAACAAGTCATCATCATTCTTGAATTTATTTTTTCCAAGTGTTGAATGCAAAAGTGTTCCCCACATTCCTCACAAGAGGCATTCATCTTCTCTTGGTTTCACTAATATTGGGAGGAAGTTTTATTTTTCCAAATGGTTTTGTTATATCACCTTCCCTCCAAACATGCACCGCAGAAGAGTCATCTTGTATTAGATTAATCTTGGATCACATTATTTCATCTTGAGCCTGCTCTTTGGTGTCCTAAATAGGTCCTGGATATTGTGCTGTTGGAACTGGCCTCGGTGTTAAACGTGTCTTAGGGGCATTGCCCATTTTGTCCACTCCAGTTTAAAAGGTCATGGATCTAAAATCATCTGGAAATGGGTAGAGCGTTAAATTGCACTGTAGAATGATAAAATAAACCAGACTTACCCAGAGGGGGAATAGAAACTTCCAAGCAGTGGTGTCCGTCTCATTTAATATATACTGAACAAACACTTGTAACAAGTCACTCACTGACCGACAAAATTAGTCTCTACGTCCCCATTATGTAGCAAGCTGGGAGACATGGGTCTGATGTGCTGTATACAGAGAATATCTCCAAAGCGCCTTTGTGTCTTAAAAATGTCTTATGAGGAACGGCTATGTTTTTTTGCCTTTCAAAAAGACTGCTGAGGGGGGATATGATAGCTATGTTTAAATATTTGAAAGGATGTCACATTGAAGATGGAACAGGTTTGTTTTCCATGGCTTCAGAGACTAGGACTTGGGGAAATGGTTTCAAACTATAAGAAAAGAGATTCCATTTGAACATCAGGAAGAACTTCATGACCGTTAGAGCTGTTCAGCAGTGGAATATGCTGCCACGGAGGGTGGTGGGGTCTCCTTCTTTGGAGGCTGGATGGCCATCTTTTGATGGGGTTCCTGCATGGCAGGGGGTTGGACTAGGTGGCCCTTGAGGTCTTTTCCAACTCTATGATTCTATGATTCTATGAATCGTGAAAACAGTGGATGATTCTTGTTTTTCTTTTTTAAAAGGTGCTTGTTGTATTTGCTTCCTTCCTTGCTTGCTTCTGATCAGTCATTGCCTCACATAATGTTTTATAGTTTGAATAGCTCACTGAGTTCTGAGTTCGATTCCTCATTGAGCTTCATTGGAGAAGAGCTGGCCTGTGTATGCATGGACAAGCCACACAGAATGCCCCAGGAAAAGGGCATGGTAAACCATTTCTAAGGAGTCCCATGGCGCAGTGGTTAAGTGCCTGTACTGCAGGTAAAACTGTGCTCACAACCCTGGGTTCAATCTCAGGTAGCAGGCTTGTGGTTGACGCAGCCTTCCATCCTCCCGAGGTTGGTAAAATGAGTACCCAGCTTGCTTGGGGGGCAATGTGTAGCCTGCATACTGTAATTAAAAACTGTAAACCACCCAGAGAGAACTTGAAGTGGTATGGGGCGGTATATAAGCAGGACACTTTGCTTTGCTTTGCTTTGCTTTGCTTTACTCTGTGCCTTCAATACCTTTGGAGTCTTAGTGTCTTGTTAAAAATAATACATATGTAGGGGGACAGCAGATTCTGAATTGTAGTGCAGTGAAATTGGCTGATTTAATATTAGCCAGTAAGAAAGCCAGGTTTGAATCCTTTAACACCTTAACCAGAAAACAACTCTGTTCTATAATCAATACAAGTTAATGGGCTAAACATGAATCACTTTTTTGCTTATGCCTGAATCGTCTTTGTATTTTTCTTTTGTTAAGCCACAATTAAAACAAGAAATGTCTCATTAACCCTTGCTTTAATTTTTGTCAAACCAGGAAACTCAGGCTAGAAATGTTAACACAAATATTAACCTTCAAACTCTGTACTAGCTTTTGCTGCCGTGATTAGAAGATAAATAAATAAATGTCCACTGATTTAATTTGTGGGGTACTGTTTCTGACTCTGTGATATTTATCCCAAAAGTATGTATGGTTTTCTCGTCTCGCACTCCCAGTCCCCACCCTGTCAACTGCCACCTTGGGCAGCCTCTTCATCTGCTTGAAGTTAAGGCCAGCCCTGTCTGATGGGCCAACTCAGTTCTGCCTGATCTCAGAATACAGTAGGACCCGCATATCCACTGATTCATTAACCACTGATTCAGTTATCCATGGTTGGCAGATGAAATAATTAAATAAATAAATAAGCAGCCGCAAAGCAAGCTACTGTCACAAAACAACACTTTGCGGTTGTCCTCTCTTATCCACAGTTTTTGTTATTCACAGGAAGGCCCGGGACCGATCCCCAACAGATACTGGGATCCTACTGTAATATTTTGAGGTATCAAAGGTACCGAGTGCATTTTAGATTTCATATTTGATCTTTGTCAGTAGAATTAGCAGAAAACTGATGGCTTTTTAAAAAAAATACCCTGTTATTTTTACAGACAAACTACACCTGCAGTTGAACAGTATGAATGAATGGGTCCCTTCCAGAAATCTGCTTCAATTTGTGTGCAAATATTGTTGCACTTTTCCTTTGCTTTGTGTCAACAACAATTCCCAGGTGTTGGGGTTTTTTAATGATTTTTTTAAACAACCTATTGCTTTTGCAGTGTGTCAGCTAAGAGATCCAAAAGAAAAAAATCTTTGTTTCTTTAAACACAGAAGACACAGAATCAAAGTTGCGAGACACCTTAATAAGATTTTCTAGTAAATTAACTGATTGCCTTAAACAAAGGGCTGGGAATGAGCACACTAATATTGTTTGCAGGAGATAGAGAGCCTTTACCTGCATACTGCATGCCATCTTCAAATTGGATTTTGTATTTTGTGTCGTACTGTCTTGACCAATTCCTGCTGACATAAGAGACTAAGCATACTGAAAAACAGCCCACGTCCACATGCATGACTGTGCTATCCAAGTATGAATGCCCAGTGTGACTCAAGAACAGTTTGCTTTTAGTTAGAGTGTGGGATGCTTCCTGACAAGGTGGAAATGGAAAAGTTCCCCCTCCGATTATTTAGTATTCTGTTAAGGTAAAATTGAAAACCCTCATTGCATTGTTGGGGAATTGATGGAGGAAAATAAATGGAGGAGAATGAATTCTCACATGCATTAGCTGTGAAAACACAAAATGAAAAGCAAAGTGTGATGCTTCTGTACCAACCTCAGAAAAATGGAAGGCTGAGTCTGCTTCAACCTGTCATGATTCAAGTACTGTACAGTTATGATAGCCAAGTCATGACAGTCTTACAGTTCTGCCATGGTGCCATGAGGTTTACCTCATGAAATGTAGAAATAAGATATCCCGTCAGACACATTTAACAATCTGCAGACTGCTCTGCTAACATGTAAACAACACAGCACACTACATAAAGACATATAACATATTAGCATATCACACAGTTGTGGTTGTTGTTTAAGAAAGCCTGAAAATACATTGGTGAACAGTTGCTCTAATATTGTCCAATAACTGGCATTAATACCAATTTTCAATTCTCATTACAAATGTTATGGAATCTCACTTCGCCAGAGGCTGTCAAATGTAAAGAAAATCTCCTCCTTCTATCGAATTAAAAAAAATGTAACTAGAGCTGACCACATTTAAAATTTGTAAGGTGTCAGTTAAAACGCCAATGGTTTTCTGCTCTTAAGTTGAATTGCTCTTAAGTAGAGCTGCTCTTGCTGCCTAGATGCCCTAAGCCCATCCGATCTCGACTGATTTCGGAAGCTAAGCAGGGTCTCCTCTGGTTAGTACTTGGATGGGAGACCACCAGGGAATACCAGGTGCTGTTGGCACCTGGAGTAGGAACTGGCAAACCACTCCAGTATTCCTGCAAAGAAAACTCCATGGACATGGGGTCACGAAGAGTCGGTCATGACTGTAACGATACAACACACAGAGAGAGAGAGAGCTGCTGTTAAGTAGAGGTGCCTCTGTATTTCATTTTAAGCAATGATCCATATCGGTAACCGTCTCCTGGGGCTCTACACTACAGCTTCTGAAGACATGAACATCCCCCCCCAGTGGATGGGTATTTATGCTACATAAAAAAGGTCAACAACATGTTTTTAATTATTATTCCCTGCTTCTTAAATCATGGTTTATGAAGGGAGAAATGAGTAATGTTTCTGCCTCTCCTCTTTTCCACAGCCAGCCTTTGAACTTCCCACTTGGGTCCCCAGTGGATCACAAGTTTTGAACTTCCTGCTCAAACTTCTGGTCCACCGCCTGGGACGCGGTTGGCCATGTGGGTCCTTAAAGTGACCAGCCCACTTTAGAGGCACCTGGCAAAAGAGGCACCCACGATGTTCACCCAGAACACCATGGAGCAGCAGCAGAAGAGGTGTCCACGCTCGCCTGGAACATCGGAGCGGCAGAGGATGAAGCACTCACACTTCTAACAGGCATCTGCAGATCCACGTGGGAGCCTCTTCCTTTGCCACTACCAATGTTCCAGGTCACCAGTGTGGCATGGCTGCCTCTTCTGCCACCGCCCCCAATGTTCTTGTTGAGTGGCATGGGCTCCTCTTCTGCTGCCACTTCCCCCTTTCCCCGCCTTTTTGCCAATACTGTTTTTATTGATATATTGTTACTGTTTTTAAAGTGTGTAAACCGCCCTGAGTTCCCTTAGGGAAATAGGATGCGGTATATAAGTCTGAAAATAAGTAAATAAATAATAAATATTCTGGGCAAGCAGCGCGGCACGGGTGCCTCTTCAGCCACCACCACTACCACTGCTGAGGAGGTTCCCTCCTCCTTACAGAGGAGACTCTTGGCCTGGAGGTAAGGTCAGGGGTGGAGGGGGGTTGCAGGCTGGGAGGGACGGATGTTTCTCTTTTACCCCCTCCCTGGCCACCTCTGGCACCTCCTTCCACTTCTCCTTCTCATCACCACTGCCACACCCCATTTCTGTATCCGCGGGGGGTCTAGGAACTGATCCCCTGTAGATACGAGGGTCCTTCAGTTATCCAATAATATATCAGCTTCTCATAAATAAGGTGAAGCATTTTTATGTCTAACTCAGACTTGAGTCATGGCAACTGGACTTCTTTTTCTTGAGAGATTGAAATGTTTCGCTGCTCATCCAAACAACTTCCTCATTCTGAAGAAAGCTAGTTGCGAGTCCGCCATTTTATAGTTCACTTTGACGTCTTGTTACTCTGGTCAGAAATAGGCTCATAAGATGAACAATGGCCTGAATAGGCTTGTTAGATACACAACAGTCTCAGTAGCCTTAAGACAGGCATGTCCAAACTTTGGCCCTCCTGATGTTTTGGACCACAACTCCCAGAATTCTAAGGTTGGATTGCCAATGACAAAGGAGTGTGGGAGTTGCGGTCCAAAACATCTGGAGGGCCAAAGTTTGGACATGCCTGCCTTAAGATGAACAATGGCCTACATTGCTGAAACCCATAAAGTATGGTTTGATAGCTATGGCCTTGGTGGTGAAGGCGTGAAGTATTTTTGATGTGTCCAGGTATTGTTGAAATCACAGCCTGATAAGTGGCATATTGTGCCCGAGCCCCCCACCTCTGTTGAGAGAGGGGTTTTCAATGCTCACATGAATGGCTTCCCTGACCCCTCTCTCAAACCACCTATCTTCCCTGTCTATTATGTGTACATTCTCCTCTTTGAATGAGTGTCCTTTGTCTTTCAAGTGGAGGTGTACTCTTGATTCTGGTCCTGAGCTGTTACCCCTCCTATGTTGGGCCTTCTGTTCAATGGCTGTTTAGTTTCTCCAGTGTAGAGGTCTGCACACTCCTCACTGCATTGGAACATTTTGATGTCTCTTAAGAATGCTTATACTCAGCTTCATCAAACATGGTTTTTGACTCCAGAAACTGTAATCTGTACCAGGTAGGTTTTTATTCGATCCTAACTAGTAGTGCTCAAAATACTTAAGATCTTTTTTCACCCCATATCTTTTTTTTAAATGCTCCTGAGGTTTTCTTGGTATTTGCATTTATATGAGAAATGGAAGGCAAGACTCATTTGCTGACTGCCAGTTTTAGAATCATGAATATCCTATGCTGATAGTTTAGAAAGGTTGATACGTAGACTATTGTGATCTGCCAACTCATATACTCCTCATGTGAATATAGCACAAGACAATGTGCATGGGCGCTAACACAGCAATATGTGAAGGAGGGATTCTTTGCAGCCTGCTGTAGCATAGGCTTTACAAAAGAGCTGCCTTGATGCCAAACAGTGCTTGCTTTAATTAACTTAATAATTAATTTAATAAGGGGTTTCACTTTTCAACTGATATCTATTGTAGGCTTTTCTGCCAGTTGAATACTTATGTCGGCATTGCATCGACCCCCCCCCCCAGGAGGCACATAAAAACTCCACCAGGAACCACGCCTTCTCTGTGGCTGGTGCCACATTGTGGAACTGTCTCCCGAGTGACGTTCAGACTGCGGAGTCCCTCCCAGCATTTAAGAAGTTGCTAAAAACCTGGCTTTGCATAGCTGCGTTTGGCGATCAAGGGGGTTGATTTATTATTTGAGTAGGGATTATGAGTTTTATCTCCGCCCATTTTTCTTTTCGCCATCTTGCTTTAGTATTATTATTCCGATTCTTTTTTCGCTTTCCTTTTAACTTTGGGTTCCGCGGTTTGCTGTTCATTCTTTTTTATGTCCACTCTCTGGAACCGATTATTATTTCTATGAACTTTGAATTGTGGCATATTACATTTGTTAACCGCCTTGAGTTCCCATTTGGGAAAATCTGGTGGTATATAAATATAAAAATAAATAATAAATAAATAAATTTCACCCATGCTGCTGGTTAAGAACTTGGGGATTGTACCTCCTCCTGTGTCCTAGGGAATGTGATTGTGATGCCACTTCTTAGCTAGCAGCAATTTACCACTAATATATACTGTGCATTCTCAGACTTGTGTTGGTGGGCATATTTAATAAGATTCTGGCCGTTAGCTGTTGTGAGTTTTTTGGACTGTTTGGCCGTGTTCTGGAAGTTTTTCTTCCTGACGTTTCACCAGGCTCTGTGGCCAAAATACCATCGTTGACAGGGGCGCATCAATAAATCATGGGACTAGAATACTTTTCCTTCATGTCAAGTCCTATTTCCTGGCCCACGTGTGATTTTTTTTTCCTTAATTTTACTCCACCTGAGATGATTTAAATCACTGTTCTTGGCGCTTAGCAATTGCAAATATATCCCTGACAGAAAAAGGAAATGGAATAGGAAGAAATATTCCAGCACACCTGACCTTCCACATTGTGTCGAGGCCTTTGGACGGCTATTAAAATCCAGCCACCTGACTTTGTAATAATATTGGGAGGGATTTCAGGGGCTATTGTCCCTCTCCCTTCGGTAGTTGTAATAAAACTTTAAGCCCCCACTTTGGATATTTATTGTGACCTCAAGCTTTTGGGTGTCAGGGAACATAATACGTGTATCAGGTAGGCCAAAAACTCAGATTGCTTTGTGCATTGCTTCAAATGTTTTGAACCCAGAGAGATCTACGTCTGATATGGCACACAGAAGAAATGCAGTTGTTATAGTGACCGCTTTTTACACGTTGGCCAAATTTCTCCCAGCTTGGCTGTGCTCAACTTGCAACGCTCACAGTTGTTTGCTTCAGATTGTCAGCTGGGGTTCCATGCAAATCTGACTGTAGTTTTCTCCTTTAAGTGTGCTGAACCACACTGCTTGTTGGATGGTGTTCTGGAACATCTAATCATCACATTTTGGTAACACGGATGGTGATGATGCCCAGGTTACATATACATGTTGGTGTCCTCAAGTTCTTTAATGTCACACAATGGATTAAACTGGCTCATACACCCACCAGGTTGTGTTTCTCAGAAGCAGCGAAGCCTGTCTTTTAAAGCCTGTCTCTGATCCTCATCATCTTATGTCTCCATTGAGCCATTTCCAAAAGCCAGTTCTTACTGCATTTGAAAGATTTGTTTGGATGTGTTTCTCTAAAGCAAATCTTCATAAGAGAACATTCAGCTAGAACTTTGGAGGAACATGCTGATTGGTGAAATCTCCATCCAAAGGTGTCACCACACTTTCTGCTGTTTTTCTTTTTTAATTGTTTCTACTTGTTTCAAAACACTTGGCAGGCTGGCTGGCATTGACATTCTCTGAGTGATGAAATGATGAAAAGAGTATACTAGTTACATTCTACTGATGATGCATCAGTAGGGGTAATATCGCACATCTACCATCTACTACCAGATTACCTCCAAGTGTGCATTGTTGAATTGAGGACTTCCTGGGGGTGGGTGGGTGGGTCAAGTCAAAGGGTGTTGGGTGTTTTGTGATAGCATGGACTTGCCTGCCTGCTTTCCAGGACGCATTGTTCACAAGAATCCTTAGTATTTTCCCTGGTCTTACCAAGCAAAGGACTCTGAGGGTGGTCTAGCTTCTTAGGCTGAGCTACCATATTGCTTCTGCACATGGTATCAGAAAAAAAGCACATCTGTTTAAAATGTGTGCACCGTAACAAAATAGTCATCTGAAGACTCGTTACACTCGACGTTAAGACATTTTGTGTGCAGATTTTTGTTTTGCAGCCTTATAAGTAAATATTATGTTTGTGGCATCCAGAAAATGTGCGGATGTCCCTAGAACACTCTTGCCATCTACAGACTTGGGGTCATAGCACTATAAGGAGGCACTTCCACTGAAATGATTTGTTGTATTTTCCCCATTCTGGCTGGGGTATGTCGTCCTTGTAAAAACTTGCTGGAAGTTCAAAAGTGTTCTTGTTCAGCTCTTTCTTCTTTCTTTCTTCTTTCGTTCTTTTGAAACAGAAGGATGAAAATTACAGAAGCCTTCCACGGGATACTAGTAGCTGGTCTGCTAACCAGTTTCACAGAGACAATGCTCGCTCTTCACTAAGTGCCACACACCCCATGGTGGACAAATGGTTGGAGAGGCAAGAACAGGTAACATGCATCTGAGTCTCTTCGCTAATGTGGATGTAGTCTACGTTTATGCCAGTGTGGGCTCAGACACATCGTATTATGTTTCCATGGAGTTTATTGTTGGGCAGACAATGGCGATCATTGGTTGTGCAGGGGAATCTCCTGAGGGCAAATAGTTATCACAGCTGTGACTTCAGTTGATTGGAATGAATGTGTGCAAACTCTGAGCACAGATGCTTGAAGCATCCTGCTGGGTTCTGTCATGTCAGTGAGAGATGGATAAATCAAAATCTGAATAGTTCGAAGGCAAGATTTTTGAAAGAAACAAAAGATAGATGAGGTTGTGTTGGGTGTTGGTTGTATGTTTCAGCAGAAACCATTGTCTACCTTTTCCTGTGAAGGATGGATGGGTATTCAAAGTGAACCAGATACTCAGCAGTCTCATGTGATCCCATTTTCTTACTACTGAACAATAAAATTTTGAACTGCAGGGCATGGATCCTTAGAATGTTCCTCTATTTAAAAGTCTCCCTCCTTGTACGAAACAAGCCTCAGTCGTCCTTCAGAAAGGCTTATTATGTGTACATGGGGATGTTTTTCTTTGAGGAGAAGCAAATACCAGTAGTCTTCTGAGGTCTTCAGATAGAGGTTGAGGGTAAGTAGGTGTTAATCGAGATGGTCTGTGAATTTCTAGTATTAATAGGTTGCTCTTTAAAGAGCCATTGCTCACTTATAGCACCTAATTTTTTTCATAATGAATCAAATCAGGAGTGAAATTAGGTTATAAGAATTAGGAGATCAGAAATTGCATTTTCTCTTTGATCCTGGTTAGAAACAATTTGCAAAGTAGCCTAAAGCACTTTGGAGGACAGTATCAATTAGGGAAAGTTTATGTGAATAATATCAGGTGTGTGATGTATTTGTTTGTTCACAGAATTTGTAAGGAAGTATGTACAAAACACTTACAGTCAACCAGCCAATTTGTCGTGATGACAAAATCATTTATTGTGCTCTACCACGTTTATTAGTCCATACTCTTTGCAGTCAACAAAATCTCCTACATAAAAATGGCCAGAGTTGTTGTAGTTATGTGTAGTTACCTCAGTGGATAATGGATAAAAATCAATGATTTTTAAAATGAGTATTCAGATATTTTTTAAAAAAGATCAGTATTTAAAATATAGATAGTTTAGAAAAAAAATCAAAATTTTTGTATGAATCAAATCCAACCTGCCTCCTTGTAACTTGAATACTATAACCTTTTGGAGGCAAACTGCATCCAGTTAAGAAACCACTGTAGATGTTATCTGTTTTGTGCTGTGGTGTAGGCTAGGGGAAATTTCCTTCCAAAGGTAACACTTTTTGCATAATTATATAGAAGGGTAAGATACCTTGGACAGCCAGAGTCACTAATGTGGCTGTATTACAGTGCATGAATAAAATGTTAGAAGTCCTCAATACTGTCAAGAGAAGAAAATTGCAATATTTTGGACACATAATGCACAATAAGAGTTACCATCTACTGCAAGTTATCCTTCAAGGAAAGATAGATGGGAAGCGTTGTCTGGGGCAGAGAAGAACATTCTGGCTTAAGACCTTAAGCCAATGGTTCGCAGTGAGGACAATTGCTCTGTTTAGAATTGCCTTAGATAGAAACCAGTTTGGGATACTGAACGTTTGGCCAACGTTCTACGAGGACATGGCACTTGAAGAAGAAGATAATGGCCAGCATCTTGTCACAAAAGCATTAAACATCACTCTGTATTGTCAGCAGTCTGTTACGAAATGTAATTTGGCTTTAATTTAGCTTTTGAGGGAGGGAAAACTACAGAAAAGTGCTGTGTAGTTTCATTTTGTTATGGAATGAAACGAATAATGAACAGACCCATCAAAGAAAAACAAAACAAAACAAAATGCAAATGTCCATTTCGTTGGCTTCGTTTTTCATTTCCCCATAGGAATGCATTGAAACAATGCATTCCTATGGAAAAAAGCCAGCACCCCCCCCCCAATGTGCCCAATTGGCACGGGGAAACCGCGGGCTTTTTTCCTGCCAAAGTCACCACCAATCAGCTGGAGTGCGGGGCTTCAGTGAAAAAAAAAGTTTATAAATCCATTCTTTCCTCTACCCAATTGGGCACAATTGGGTGGGGGATAAAAAATTAAAAATTAAAAAATGCGCCGACCCAGCCCATGGGCCAGCTGGTCGGTGCAAGGTAAAAAAAAAATGAAAAAAATGAAAAACGTAACAAATGAAAAACAAAATGATTTTTTTTTTAAAAAAATTCATTTTGTTCTAAATAAAATGAAACAATAAAAAAGGCCATTTTGGCATTTCATGCCCATCTCTACTGTGTAGTAATAGTTAATAAAAATGGGTGTAAGAATATTTACAAAATTTATTTATTTATCTTATTTATTTATCTTATTTATTTAACAAGAGACTAGTTTATGCAGTTCATAGTTGGCAAACATCTTGGCCCCGCTTCAAAAGCACGATTAAGGACATGATAGTTTTCAATATTATGTTGTTCAGTGCATGTTTACAGTAGTATCTCGTCAGAATGGCCTGGAATGGATGCCAGAATCTGTTTGGTCAGTTTTCCTTTAGCCCCCATGATAAAAAACCCTCAAAACAACATATGTGTCGTTTCGTTGTTGTCAATGCTGTAAGGTCAGAGTGAACAAATAAAGGTTGTAGGGATGAAAATGGCTCAACATTTAAAGCAGCAAGGATCCCAGCTTACTGATTTGAAAGTAAAGATAGAATCCAAAAGTATTTAATGCTTTAGATGTGGATTCTAGATATCAATTTTATTTGCTTGGAATTTGTAGGATCTCCTGTTCAGAGACGAACGCCTGTAGTTTGCCTAGGGACATTGTTAATAATATTGTTATTCTATGCACTCAAGCTGATTCCAATTTACAGCCACCATTTCCAGTGTTTTTTAGGCAGAGAGTACTTAGTAGTAGTTTACCGTTCCCTTCTTGTACAGGGACTGTAAAACATGCCCCAGATTACATTGATTGACTGTTCTCCCAGGAGTAGCTGGGGAAGCAAACTCCCAACCTCTACCAAACTCACTGAGTTGTGCAGAAATAAAACGCCAGGGTAGCCTTATCCAAGACATAAAATATATACATTTCTGCTGATGGTGTAATGACCATCTGATCAGTTTTGATTAAACCTTTCCAAGTATTCAAAGGAAAGCACACCACTTGAGAATTCTTTATCCTTTGAACAAACGGATTCTGGTGCCCTTAATTTGGCAATAGATCCAGGCTAAACAGAACTTGTGGAGCATCTCTGAGTTAATTGTCTTCAGTGTGATTGCCTCCATCTGGTTTAAGACTACTCTTCTCATTAACCTTGGTCACTGCCCATAGTGGTTGAGGCTACTAAGAGTTGCATCTTAAAAGGCATCATCATGGATAAGTCTACCCTGATGTCTTATTTTGCATTGCTCAAAGTGAAAATTCTAAGAGCTGCTATGAATTCGTTTTTCTTATTGTTCGCATGTTAAATATTCACTCTTCAAGGCAAGCTAATTCAGGACTCTTAATGGTGACCGTCTAAAAATGTCTTCGATTTACATATTTTTCAAATAGATTTTTACATTGTATTATTCTGACCCCCAAATTTTAATGGGACCAGCACTTGTAAAAAAAAAAAAGGCAGCAAAATTACTATTGATTGGCAATGATAACAAAACGTGCTTGAATTGTGCTACCTGGGTGTTCCTCTCTCCCTCGCCTTCTTTGCCAAAATATCCTTTTGGGGGGCTTTTATTAAAAAATAATATTACATTTGATGTTAATGAGTCTGCATGTACCTAAAAAAGGAAGGATCCTTTGGTGATTTCGTATCAGCAGGATAATTAATTAAACTGAAACCGTTTGATGGTGCATGAACAGTGGAAGGAAATCTTTGATGAGAGCAAAGTGGAACATGGTTCTATGGAGGGTGATGTAGATTATATATGAAAAGCTTAGAAATAAGTGGAAATCCAGGTTTTTACTGTTACTTCCACTGCCCCTTCTTAGGACCTAAAATGTGATATTAGGACCTGGTTTGGTAACAAACGTTTACCTGCTGATCTTTAAACCCTTCAGCATCGTTTTAGAATTACAGAGCTGGAGGGGGCCCAATGGATCATCAAGTCCAAGGAGACACAGTGGGGAATTGAACTCCTAACTTCTAGGTCTCCAACCAGAAAACTAAACCACTGAGCTATCCGGCAGTTCCAAACCACCAGACTATGGTTTGCATTTCTAGTTTGCAGCCGAAATAGATACAAAAGCTGACTTAGTTTATCTTAACAGTCATTGCTGTTTTAGGTAAGATCTGTAAGGTTGTTTAAGATGGAGTGTAAGGTTTAAAAACAAAACAAATAAAGAGCAAAGAGGTATGCAGGACTTTAGTGTACAGTGGAACCTTGACTTGCGTCATTAATCCGTTCCGGAGGTCTAGACATAAGTCAAACATGACTTAAGTCAAACAAACTTTTCCCATAGAAAGTAATGGGAAAGTGGATTAATCCGTTCCAGATGATGAAAAAGACCCCCGAAAACGGCAATTTAACACAAATTTGACTGGGATAGGAGATTCCTTCCAGGGATGTAAATGAAATGTCTCTTCAAAGAGAGGAGGAGGCAGTGGAATTATAGTCCACAAGTTATACACCTCCACTTTTTAATATTCATAGCAACAATGTCTAACATTTAAGTTTTACTGATTTTAACCTGACATTCCAAGTTCTGAACAACTCTATGCTTACCATTAGAGTCCCACAACTGTACAGCTCCCCAACTAAAATGCTTCCATTGTGGACCAGACTTCTGCAGCCAGATTTTTTACAAGACTGAGCCGACTGTCTAACCAGCGAGGCCAGCCCCGAGCTCCCGGCCCTTCTTCTCCTCTGGCGGCAGCGGCAGCTTCAGTGAGGCCGAGGACCAGCTCCAGGTGCTCGGAGCTGGCTTCACCGAAGCCACCACTGCCGGAAGAAGGCAGGAGCAGTTTGGAGGCGGCAGCTGCGATGCTGGGTTGTGGCTGCCGCCAGATTCTGGTGCCTTCCGCCGGGGCTCCGCGCTGTAAGTCAAAGCCTGCGACTCAAGTCAAACAGGCCCCTTCTTGCTGCAAGTCAAATATGCTGCAAGTCAAGCAGCATGTAAGTCAAGGTTCCACTGTAATTGGTTCAATACTGGCCGTCTTGTTGCAAGCTGTGAATAGGGTACGTGGTTGTCCTCACACTCTTGAAATGTCTCAGAGCCATCCTTTTGGATAGTTTGCATTGAGAGATAAATATTTTCAAGTGTCTGTCTCCCCAGTCCCAGCCTGCTGTTGGAACCAGTATTCCATACTAGTTATAGTGGACCCTCGTATAACAAACAGTTTATATAACATAAAATCTGTACATAAAATCCATAAAAAATTCTGGAGATAGGGGAAATTTGCTTAACAGAATTGCCTATGGGGTGAATCCGTACAACATAAAAATGGTTGTGATTAGGGATTACTCTGTTTTCAATGCATTCCTATGGGAAATTTGTATAAAGGAAAATTTGCTTAACATAATTTCATTGGGAACAAATTATTTCCTTTATACAAGGTACCACTGTATTATGTTTTTTTGGTCCATTGTCCTATGGGAAGGAATTAAAAGCTGGATTTCTGTTCTTACTGCAGTGAATTTCTGTCTCTCTCCCCCCCCCCCAAAAGAACGCCGCTTCCCTTGCAGCTTCTGGTACTCTGCAGCTCTAGTGGCTACTTTGTGCCATTACGAGCAAACATATGGATAAGAAAACATCAGTAGGCTGTTAGAGAGAGAGACTTATTAAGAGACCAGCACTGGCCCATATTAGAGAAATTGCTGCTGCTTGTTATAATGCTCTGGATGTCCGCATCTAATAGCTGCGAAGATATTTCAAAATGCATGCATATTCTTTTGTCTGCTCTCATGTACGTTCTCCCAATTTCCTGTAATGTGAAATAATAGGCAGTCCTTTTGAAGCTTTGTGAACTGGAATGCAGGTCCGCACTTGGCGGTTAGGAATCGGCACTTGAAAACAAGGATTAGTTCACATTTATATTCTAAAATGCTTGAGAAAGTAAGGCTGAATGGTAGAAGATGACAATGTTCTCCTGTCATTATACCACATAAAAGGAGGCAACCTAAATTTGCTTCCCCCCCCCTACGTATTGGTGATAAATGTGTTGAACATTCAAATGATATTGTCCTTAAATTTTTGAATAGTTAACTATGTGTTCTAGAAACCACTGACATGTAAAATATCCATTCTATACTTGGAATTGTTTTAGTGGAGTATAATGAGTGTTGAATTTTTTATTCTTTTTTTAAAAAAAATCTTAATCACTGGTAAGAAAGAAATATTATTTATTTATTTTTATTTATATTTATAGACTGCCCGACTTTCCAAAGGAACTCTGGGTAGTTCAGAACAAAGAGCATGAAAAGCAAATACAATAAATCCATATTACAAGATGCATAAAGAACATATAAAACTGAAACCATAAAGTCATTAAGAAGTCAATAAAATATAAAAATATATACAGTATTAATGTTTAGAAGGCTTGATTCTACTTGATTCTACACCTTAGACCTGCCATTACATTGGGAAACTGCCTTTGGTGTCACATGTTTTATTTGCCAAATGTTTTTAACTTCTTAATATTTATTAGTAGGCTAATATATATGGGTTTTATTCATTATTGTTGTATATTGCTCAGAATAATTTACTGTACTGATAGGGTGGTAGTACAGATCAATCTGTCAAGTGTCATAGTGGTTGAATCCTCTTACTTAGCATAAGGAAGTTCATAATCTTCATTCTGAGCCAGTTAATGAGGGATTCTCGCTTTAGTGATTTGGTACAACAAAGGACTTTTTATTTCCCACTTAGGAATGGACTAAAATATAAGCATTTTCTTACGCTACGCAACAAGAGCATTGTGGAGCAGTAGTAAAACTATTGTGCTTCAGCCAAAAACTGGGTTCACAACCCAAGATTCAAACCCAGGTATTTTTTTTGTGGTTGACTCAGTCTTCCATCCTTTCAAGGTTGGTAAAATGAGCACCCAGCTTGCTATGGGAGCAGTGTGCAGCCTGCATAATTAAACTGCCAACTGCCCAGAGAGTGCTTTAAGCACTGTGGGGCAGTATACTGTATAAACAGCATGCTTTGGTTTTCCTTTCCTTTTCAAAATTTTGCTGGCCATATATAGGTAGCTGTTAAATGTTGAAAATCATTGGCTAGAATTACTCAAACACAACCCGGTTGTTCTTAACAATGCATCATATTCGAGCATGACAAAGGAGTTATGTCATGTTGGGTTGTGCAATTAGGAAGAGTGGACTTGGTTGAAAAAGTAGAAAGGGAAAGAAAAGAAAAATGAAAACCATAGGACAGAAAGAATATGCTTCTTGTGAATGGTGCAGTTGGCATTTTAAAAAGGATAGATAATAATCATCCTATAGCAAGTGCTTCCAAACCTAGATTAACCCAGATATTCTTGGACTGTATATCCCAGAAGCCTTTGCCACCCACTGGGCTGCCTGGAGTTCCTGGGAATTGAGGTTCAAGAACATTTGGGTTGCCCAATGTTGGAAAACACTGTTTTGGAGAGTACTAGCAGTGAATACCACCAGTTTAACCAAGCAGAGCAAGAGTTTGGAAATTGGTATGCCATTATTTTGTTAACAAAAAGTTATCAGAATGATTGGCTGTTCAACCTTTAAAAAAAAACAAATTTCATTTATGTGCCCCACTTTACCTCTAGCAAGCTCATGGTGGTATATAGGTTTCCTATTCCCCCAGCATGACCCTCACAACAATGCTGTGAGGTGAGTCACACCAAGAGAGTAAGTGGTCCAGGATCATTCGGGGAATTTTGTGCTCAAACGTGGCTTTATGGTGAAGCTAGTTGGATAGCTGAAGGAGTTAGGGATCTGGCTGCGGTGCTTGATTCCTCTCCCTCCACAGTGCCCCTTAAACATAGAGCCAACCTGTGTAACCTTGAGCAAACTGCACAATCCCAGGGTGCCCCAAGAAGAAGGGAATATCATAAATCATTTCTGAGGAGTCTCTACCTGGAAAACACTGAAAAGGGTCACTATAGATCAGAAGTGACTCAACGACACTTGATTATTATGCCTTTAGACCCAGCTTTACCTGGATGAATCTGCACCGGGCCGCCGCCACGCCACCCCCCCGCAATTGCCCACCACACACCACCAATAACCAATCGTCCCCACCCCCCCTCTGTCGCCGCCGCGCTTCGCCCCCCGTCCTGTGTGTGTGTGTGTGTGTGTCCTGCCCGCGCCACCCGCCCTGTGTGTGTGTGTGTGTGTGTGTGTGTCCCGCGCCGCGACCCCCACCATCGCCCCCGCGCACCGCCCGTCTCACCATCGCTGCCGCCGCTGCGACCCCGCAATCCCCCGCCAGAAAGAAAGAAAGAAAAAGTAGGGAGGGAGGGAGGGAGGGAGAAAGAAAGAAAGAAAGAAAGAAAGAAAGAAAGAAAGAAAGAAAGAAAGAAAGAAAGAAAGAGAAGGGAGGGAGGGAGGGAGGGGGGAAGAAAAGGGAAAGAAAGAAAGGAGGGAGGGAGAAAGAAAGAAAGAAAGAAAGAAAGAAAGAAAGAAAGAAAGAAAGGGGGAGAAGGAGGAAGGGAGAGAGAGAGAGAAAGAAAAATAAAGAAGGGAGAAAGGAAGGAAGGAAGGAAGGAAGGAAGGAAGGAAGGAAGGAAGGAAGGGAGGGAGGGAGGAAGGAAGGAAGGAGAGGAAGAGGAAGGAACAAAGAAAGTAAGAAAGAAAGAAAGAAGGAGGAGGGAGAAGGAGGAAGGGAGGAAGAAAGTACGTAAGTAAAGGAAGGAGGGAGGGAAAGAAAAAGAAAGGGAGAGAAGGAGTGAGGGAGAGAAAGAACGAAAGAAGGGGGAGGAAGGAAGGAAGAAAGAAAATGAGGAAGAAAGGAAGAAAAAGAAAGGGATGATGGAGGGTGAAGGAAATAAAGAAGGGAGAGGAGAGGAGAGAGGAAGAAAGAAAAAAGGGGGAAAGAAGAAGAAAGGAGAGTGGGAGGGAAGGAAGGAGAGGAGGAGGGAGGGAGAAAGAAAGAAAAAAAAAGAAAGAAAGAAAGAAAGAAAGAAAGAAAGAAAGAAAGAAAGAAAGAAAGAAAGAAAATGAGGTAGAGTGGGAGGGAAGGAAGGAAGGAAAGAGAGAGAGGGAGAGGGAGAGAAATAAAGAAAAAGAAAGAAGGGAGGTGGGAGGAAAGAAAGAAAGAGGGAGGAAGGGAGAGAGAAAGAAAAGAAAGAAGGAAGAGGGGGAGGGAGGGAGAAAGAAAAGAGAAAGAAAGAAAGAAAGAAGGGAGGGAGGGAGGGAGAAAGAAAAGGGAAAGAAAGAAAGAAAGGAGGGAGGGAGGGAGGGAGGCCTCATGTCAAGGAAGGGCAAAGGGTCCTGTGTAGCCCCCGGGGGATGCAAGGAAGTAAAAACAGTGTTTCCTTGTGCAAGGACTCATCGCACAACACTGGCTCTTCGGCTTGAGTATGGAGATGAGCACCGCCCCCTAGAGTGGGAAACGACTAGCACGCATGTGCGTCAGCGGCAGGGGGGCATTTACATTTTTTATCTTATTAAATCAAAACAAGCGGGCCAGGGAAAAATTATCAAGCATTTACTGGTCCACGGTGATAAAAAGGTTGGGGAGCACTGCTGTACCACACCACACACCACCAATAACCACTCTGTGTGTGTGTGTGTGTGCGCGCGCGCGCGTGTTGTGTCATTACAGCTGTGACCAACTCCGTGACCCCATGCCCATGGAGTTTTCTTGGCAGGAATACTGGAGTGGCTTGCCAGTTCCTACTCCAGGCACCTACAACATCTGGTATTCCCTGGTGGTCACCCATCCATGAGATTGGATGTGTTCAGGGCATCTAGGCAGCTGATGATCACTGTAGTCTGTAGCTAATATAATAGTAATAATTTATTCTCATTGTATCAATATAGATAGTATGCACACACATACAACTAAATTCAGAGACACCCAGAGACCAGACTCACACACACACACACACACACACACACACACACACACACACACACACACACACACACACACACACACACACACACACACACACACACACACACACACACAGCACAATCCCCAAACACTCCCCTACCCATTGTGCTTATCATAGAATCATAGAGTTGGAAGAGACCTCAATGGCCATCCAGTCCAACCCCCTGCCATGCATAGGAAGGTAATTTGGAGCACTTTGCATGTATGATCTAATTTTAAGCACGTTAAGTACGATAGTCATGTGGAGAAGGGTGGACTAGTATGTACTGACTGTCCTTTTATAGGGAATTAGCATCTCGGCGTCCTTTGTGTAAGCCGAGAACTCAGTAACCACTACACTGCTTTGCTTCTTGTTAATTCAAGACATAAAGACAAGTAACTGAAGGTCAGTGCGGCATTGGTAACAAGTTTAAGCAAAGTACCAAGATGGGCCCAAACAGCTGCTGCAGGGCAAACATAATCTATAAACCAGCAGAAAGAGTGAGTTAAGTACAATTCCACAGGTATAATCCAGCCTATGAATCTTTGCTTCTATTAGATCTGCCACGGGTTTCTTTCTTTCCATCTGTATTTGGCTTGTGGCATCTGTCAATAATTGAATAAAATCATATGCTCTGTGTGATCTTACCAGTTTCTTTTCCCCAAGCAGCATTGTGTGCTATACAAATGCAATTAACATCAGTGTTCCAAACAGAGAGATTTCACTCTTTACAATTTCTTTGGGGCAAATGAATGCTTATTTAAAGCCAGCTTCATCGGATTTAAAAACGACAACAGCCTCCTTGCCATATTTAGGTACTAGAAGATGAAAGCAGTCATTTAGATCGCCACTCCTTCCTTTTCAGTTTAGAAACATAGTCTCAAATTGAAGCAAAATATAGGTGGCTGAGTTGGAATCTTATGATTTCTATGTAGTCTGTAGCACAAACATTTATCTGCTTTCTTTCCAGTCTTAGTGTTTGCCTTAAGTGTTAATTGTGTGTGTGTGTTGCGTTGTTACAGTCATGACTGACTTTTTGTGACTCCATGTCCGTGGAGTTTTCTTGGCAGGAATACAGGAGTGGCTTGCCAGTTTCTACTCCAGGTGCCTACAAGGCCTGGTATTCCCTGGTGGCCACCCATCCAAGTACTAACCAGGGCCGACCCTGCTTCACTTCCAAAATCAGGTGAGACTGGATGTGCTTAGGGCATCTAGGCAGATATTAAAAAACAATAAGTTGGGAGAGTTACAACAATGTTCTTGGTAACCACTTATTGAGCCCTGTTAAGTTAACAGGGCTCAATAAGTGATTACCAAGAGCATTGTTGTAACTCTCCCAACTTACTGTTCTTTTTTTTTTTTAAAAAAGTTGAATGGTCTTTATTTCCAATCCTGTTGGAGTAATAGTTTTTGCATTGGGGCTAGCATCTGCACCAGTTGAAATGGTTTATATCATAAAGTGGCCGCAGTGGACATTTTTGGGGCTCCTGTGACCCATGGCAGGTGTTTCACACAGAAAGTAAGCCCCAAGCTCAAACCATACCAGCTCTAGGTGAACATCTTGAAAACAATTGTGTACATGTTCTGGTGAATCCACAGGTAGATTGAACAGTCACTCCAGGGATATAGTTTGTTAGTGCTGATGGTGAATGTTGCAGAATTAAAGGAGCATGGTTTGGTCTACAGCAGGGGTTCTCAACCTTGGGTCCCCAGATGTTCTTAAACTACAGCTGCTGGCCAACATAGCTGGTGGTGAAGGCTTCTGGAAATTTTAGTCCAAGAACATCCAAGGGGGAACCACAGGTCTATAGCATGTGGTCCATAGAAAACATATGTGAAAAATTCATAGTTTCCCCCTCATACTTATAGTTTTTAACCTGTTTTGAGGGTTGAGACGGCAGACTCTATACAGGGCTACCAAATAGGTTACAAAGTAGGAAGCAGTTTTTAAAAAATGTTTTGTTTCACATTTTTGTTCATAAGCAATGCTACATACAAAGTACTATATATACTTGAATATAAGCCTAGTTTTTCAGCCCTAATTTTGGGCTGAAAAAAGGCCCTCAGCTTATATTCGGGTCAATACTTTCAGCCACTGAGACAAGTCATCTGTGGCTAAAAGTCATTTTAAACATTGCATGCTGCTTCTCATGACCCCCCTCTGCATCACAGGGGAGTGGCACATGATGTTTAAAATGACTTTTAGCCACAGACCCAAGCACTTGCATCAGTGGCTAAAAGTTATTTTAAACATCACACACCACTTCCCCAGCTCACAAAGGAAGAGCTGCCAGGCCCTGCTGCATTTCCCACCCTAGACTTATACTCGAGTCAATACGTTTCCCCAGTTTTGGGGGGTTAAATTAGGGGCCTCGACATACTCGGGTCGACTTATACTCGAGTATATACGGTAATCAGCTTTATGGTGTAGTGGTTAAACTGCAGTATTGCAGCCATAACTCTGCTCACAACCTTTGTTCAGTCCCAGATAGCTGGTTCGCGCTTCACTCAGCTTTCCATCCTTCCGATGTTGATAAATAAAGTACCTAGATCATGGGGACAGGGTGTGTGTAGCCGGCCTGATTAAATTGCAAACCACCCATAGTGCTTTAAAAAGCTGTGGGGTGGTATCTAAGCACCATGTTTTTGGTTGTTTTGCAAACTTGTATTCATCCCCCTATATGTGCTGGGTGCCATTTTTATTGTGTGTGTTGCGTAGTTACAGTCGTGAACGACTCTTCGTGACCCCATGTCCGTGGAGTTTTCTTGGCAGGAATACTGGAGTGGTTTTGCCAGTTCCTACTCCAGGCACCTACAGCACCAGGTATTCCCTGGTGGTCTCCCATCCAAGTACTAACCAGGGCTGATCCTGCTTAGCTTCCGAAATCGAGTGAGATCGGATGTGTTTAGGGCCAATGAGGTCCATGGCTGCAATGTACATAAGCAGAACATATTTCACCAAGCAAGCTGAGTTGATTGTATGATTTGAGTGTTACCCTTTTGGAGCCAAGAATTAGTTTTTGTTTTTGTTTTTAATTATCAGGTGACATGTCTGTTTGTCTGGCTTGAAGTGACAGCAAGAAAATAGCAAAAATAGGTTAATAGGCCACTATTAAAAATAAGATGGAACATTGCAAGCTTTCAAATGCATTAAATCACCCTTCTTCAAAGCAGGTTCCTGAAGTTCAGACATGGTAAAAGATGTGCTTTACCAGGAGGTTACCTTTAAAGCCCTTGGTTAGATGATGTTCTTAAAGTCCATGGCTAGATGATGTTGCAGCCAGGGCAGAAGTCTTGTCAGAGGCAATATGGGCAGTTGTAAAAAGCTGCTTCTTAAGTCACACCCCCATTCTTCAAACAAAGGAACATGGGTCGTATATCACCCCTACTCCTTAACCCAGCTCCATTTGGCAGTAGGAGACATACAAATCCCTTTAGGCTGTAGCAGTAGAAGACTCAAGAGAACTGCATTATTTCTTCAGTACATGTGAGCTTTGGTAGAGTCAGTGATACCAAATGTCCTTATATAGTGAACTGTTTTCTTCTTGCAAATATGCCGTTAATGAATCATACAGGTTGGCAGATTAAAGCTGCTTAAAGAGGGTACATTTTGCCTTTTCATATACAGATGAATTGCAGGTTGGTTGTTTTTTGTTTCAGCTCTCCTTCAGGGCTCATCAATTAGTTCTCCTTTTAGTTCTGTGAAACTGCTTTATAATCCAAAGAGCCTTGCACAATATGTATATTCTGAATATTGCACTGCTCTCAGTGTTTGTGATTAGCTAAATGTCTGTGCTCAGGGTGCTTGAGTAGAAGAGACTGTCTAGGATCTCTTAAAATTCATATTCTTGTTCCATAGTTTTTTCATTTCTGCAATTATTACGCTTCTCACTTCTATCAAAATCTCAGTGGGACTGCCATGAAAATTTGGCCTAAGTGAAGAGTGTATGAATATTGTGGAATAGTGTCCTTAATTAGTATAGTGCCAAATGAATACGTAAGTGAAATACATTAGCAGAATTAAAATTTTTGTCTTTCATTCCCTTGGTGGGCAATACAGTTAATGAATATAGATCTGACCAAATTAAGATAATTTATTTCAATGGTTTACATCACTGTAAAAGTTTTAGTATAGTTCAGACCTTTCACACAAACTTAAAATAGAAGCAGTTCTTGTATTCGCTTTCAAGATTGTGAAGGTTAAAAGTTTTAAGTGTATTAAAGCAATTTGCTTAATGATGCCTATGGAGGATATTATTTCTTCTTCTATGGATTTCCTAGTTTATAGTTCACAATGCTAGCCAGAAGCCATTTTCAAGCTGGGTATTTAGGGATGTTTCCACCAATTATTTCTATAGAATTCATTTCAAAATATTAGCTCATATTTTAGCCCCTTGGGATAGCATGGCTGGGAGTGATCACATGCCTTCTCTTTTGATGACTTGCATTTTGTTATTGATCAGATTTAATTGACTGGACTAAAACCAATGTTAACCCCAACTAGAGTTTAGCCATTGAACTGAATGGGAATAGTAATGGTAATTAAAGCCACAATCCTATTGGGGCCTCCCTCCCACCTATGCGAAAGTACAGAGCTCAGCATGGTTAATTGATGAGGCACTAGTTGTCTTTGGTGTATATGGATGCATTTGGAGCCAGCCTCACATCTGTTAGCCATGGTGACTTCCATTATTTCACTTCCGTGTGTATGATTCTGGTCATTCAGTGAGCCAGTTGGGATTAACAGTGGATTAATACCGGCACTAAATTCACTGACACATAATGTGGTGGTCACCATGGGGCTCAGCGAGATTAAAAGGGGAACAGACAAGTCCAGTAAAATCTTGCTTTGGTATATGAGTGCCATGGTTTACAAGAATGTTTCTGGAACAAATTATGCTCATAAACCAAGTTAGTACTGCATATGAAAGGTAAGGTCTTTTTCTGTAAATTAGGTGAACAGAACCTCCACCTTCCAAGGCAATATTCCTTTGAATAAGCCATACAGGGAAGGAAAGTAGCAAAAGAAAAAGGCTGTTTGGTTTATGCGAGATCTCCCCAAACTTGGATCCCCAGATGTTGTTAAGGATCTCTGAAATCTTGGTCTGCTGGCTATTCCTATTTTGGGAGCTGCAGCCCAACCATATCTGGGAACCTACATTTGGGAACTGTTCTTTTATATCCTGTTGTTCTTTTCTTAGGAGAATCTGTCTGCTTGGCCACTATTGGAAATGCAACATTGGATATGATGGGCATTCAATATCAATCAGGAAGGCTTTTATGTTCAACTTTGATGTTGGTACTGAAAGATGTGTTATGTCTGGTCTTTGCCTTCTTTTCATATTAATCATGTTGGAAGTGCTCTTATCCATGACGACTCATGTTAAAATAGTGCAGTTAGTGTTTAAGGTACACAACATTTTGTTCTTCTTTATTTCTTTGTTTATTTTTATTCTGTGTTTATCGTGGCTCCTGATTTCCAGACACCTTATTAAGGATAATGAATTGAATTTGATCAACATGTTAAAGTGAACTGAACCAATTTGCATTTCCAGATGGAGATGTGGATCAGAACATAATTAATGACTTTTGCACTTTTTGTGATGCATTTCAAAAGCACCATCATGGGTATGGATCAGGATATGACAAGTTCTTGTACACTGTTCATTACTATTATAAACGATTTTCTTCAACCAGAAGCGGACAAAGTGAACAGCATACCCGAACGGAGAAGAAGAAACAAGTTGGGAACATAAGTCTAAATGCAAAATTGTGGCTTTAAGCACTAGCACAGCAGAACTTATTTCTTGATCTCCTCCCTGGAGTCCTTGGAGCTGAAAACAAAATATGAAGGGTTTCTGAGTCCTCTAGATCTGGCTTGTGCTACCCACACAAGAGTATTGCACTGGGAAGTGGAGATTCCAATTTATCCACTACCACATAGGACCCCACAATTCCACCAATGGAAGTGTAGCATCAGATTTTGCCACCTTTGTGGAAGATCTAAGCTTAAGAAACATCTTCAGGAAGTAAAAGAGACCAAGAAGTATGGCAACTGCAAGAAGGAGTAGAAATCATCCAGGTTTAGGGGACTTTAAAAATTAATCCAGAGGATATTAAGTGCCTGAGTATCCCAGTGTGACACCAAGAATCCTGTTTAAAATGGGCAAAATGCATTGGCCTAAATCCAACTGCTAGGGCTTAATATAGCAGACTCACCGAATCATTTGCTGAAATATAACTCGGTGCTGACATAAATCCAGTAGATTCTGCAGGTCTACTCTACTTAGGAGTAGTAACTGGATATGGGCCATTAGATCTTCTTGACAAGGGCTAGAATGGATGATCCATGGTCAAGTCTGCAGTTCAATAATGCTGCTGCTGCTGCTGCTGCTGCTGAAGAAGAAGAAGAAGAAGAAGAAGAAGAAGAAGAAGAAGAAGAAGAAGAAGAAGAAGAAGACAACAACAACAACAACAACAACAACAACAACAACAAAAACAACAACTGCCAGATGCAGGGGAGACAGATATCTAGTCTTGTGAGCTCCCAGAGGCATTTGTTGGGGCCACTGTGAGATACAGGAAGATGGACTAGATAGGCCTTTGGCCTGATCCAGCATGGCTCTTCTTCTTAAGAAGAAGAAGAGGAGGAGGAGGAGGAGTTGTGCATATCCAAAATCCTTTGACCTGAATCTCCCTTTTTGTGCTTGTAATTGGCATAGGTAACAGTTGCATCCTGAAACATGATTAATCATGATGGCCATAAATTGAAGAGACATAAAACATGCCCTGATGTAAGCTTTTCTGAACAAGAGTCCACTTTGTCAGATGTAGGATGTGTTTTCCAAAGTATAACAAAGTGGGCTTGAATCTATGAAACTTTCTAGCCTAATATATTTGCAAGTCTTGAAGAGGCTGTAACTCTTGTTCTTACATTTACAGCTGATTAGCACATAATTACGCTTCTAGAATTTTTCTCTGGATGGCATAAACCAGAGATTTCAGCTGTCTTGGAGATGTTTTCCACTGGAGCAAATCACAATGCACGAAACACCATGGCCATTTCTGGTGGGGAATGAGCTGTCAGCTCTGGGGGGCTGTGACATCATCTGTGAACTGACGTCTTGATACTGCTTTTTTTCACTCCCAGGGAACGCTCTTTCCCTGCAAATGAAGTCCTTTTAATGTCACAGTAATTTTATTTATTCATGTGAAGCATGCATACTTCAATCTTGAGCTAGCAATTTCCCCAGAACATTTGGCAGATGAATAAAAATAAGACTGATAAAAACTAATTCTGTCTTACTTGCTATCCAGAAAATTGGGTAGCAAAGAGAGAGAGAGAGAGAGAGAGAGAGAGAGAGAGAGAGAGAGAGAGAGAGAGAGAGAGAGAGAGAGAGAAAATAATAAAACTTGGGACATCAGTTCTAGAGCAGCCACAGTTGCTCAGACTCAGGTAGCCTTCAACTGAGTTCTGAAAAAGCTAGCTAGATCCATAGTGAGGCTGGAAGTTCAATTCCCAAAGGTGCATCCCGGAAAAAGAGCCAACCTAAATGCCTCCTTGGCCAACCCATGACAAAATAATCAGGGAAGGATTTTCTCCAATTGTCTCAGGTATATTATGTGTTAAAAGAGAGGCAACCTTTTTGGTGGTGGTGCCCTGTCTTCTCCCAAGGAGTTGTGATTGAGCTTTACTGTTGTTTTGTTGCTAGGGATGGGCATTTTGTTTCAGAACCAGTAGGTTACGAAACGAACCATGCAAGCGCATGTGGTCCTCAGAACCCACTGATACATGCAGATCCAATTGCTTTACCTTTCTCTGTCTTGTGCAGGGTTAAAATCCAGCAAGGAAGCATGCTGTGATGTCATCTGTGCTTGATCTGTGATGCTGGCCAATCAGGAGCTGTGCAGGGATAGGCATCATTCCGCCTCCCTCTCTGATTGGCCAGCAGCATGAAGCAGGAAAGATGACGTTGCAGCATGCTTCCTTGTTGGATTTTAACCCTGCGCAGGACAGAGAAAGGTAAAGCAATTGGATCAGCCGGTTCCGAGGACCACCTGGGCTCGCGTGGTTCATTTCATAACCTACTGGTTCCGAAACGAAATGCCCATCCCTATTTGTTGCCAACTGCAAGGAACCTTGTGGTGCAGTGGTTAAACTACAGTACTGCAGCCAAGACTCTGTTCACAAAATGAGTTCTGTTTCAGTGGATTCAGGTAGCTACCTCAAGGTTAAAATCCTCCCAAAGTTGGCAAATTGAGCACTGGGGAGGGAGCAATGTGTAGCCTACATAATTATATTGGAAACTGCCCCAAGAGTGCTTTAGGTACTGTGGGGCATTATATATGCAGCACACATTGCTTTGCTTTGCTTTGAAAGCCCATTTGCGGATGGGTTTTGAGATGCCTGATTCTGTCTGTTCTATCTTATGTTTTTATTTCTTCTTCTTATGCCAACTTGTTTGTGTTTCTGTTGTTCCTTTTGTATTTACACATTTTCATCCCGTCAGTTACGCTAAAGTGTGGTCCAGGAGTTTGGAAGTAAGTTGGGTCTGAAATACTATTCAGTAAGCCCAACTAGCGTAGACCCACTGCATCACTGAGTTTATTTGTGTGTTCACTCAACATGGTAGATTCGTATAAAAGACACTTCTTTTATATCATCAGTTCCAGAGAGACATAATAAGCCTCAATATGAATTGGTCTTAGAATCGGTTTCCAACTGCTTCTGCTTGTTCTTACCAGATGAGCGCTCAAGCTAATACCATATTTTGGAGCAGATGGTCTTACTGTTCTTCCTCACAGTGTAATTGGTTCTAGGCACTCCCAGGTTAGGAGAAAAGGGTCCCCTGCCAGCTGTTAAGAGCATGAGTGAGTGGAGACAATGGTTTGCTCATGGATCCTCCTCTTAGTCCTTTGTTATCCCTCAAAGAAAAGTAATTAGGAGGACTATTCCTTCCAGTCCTTGATCACTGCAGATGGCGACTGCAGCAACGAAATAAAAAGATGCCTGCTTCTTGGGAGGAAAGCAATGGCAAACCTAGGTAGCATCCTAAAGAGCAGAGACATCATTTTGCCAGCTAAGGTCAGGATAGTCAAAGCTATGGTTTTTCCAGTAGTGATGTATAGAAGTGAGAGCTGGACTATAAAGAAGGCTGATCGCCACAGAATTGATGCTTTTGAACTGTGGTGCTGGAGGAGAGTCTTGAGAGTCCCCTGGACTGCAAGGAGATCAAACCTATCCATCCTGAAAGAAATCAACCCCAAATGTTCACTGGAAGGACAGATTTTGAAGCTGAGGCTCCAGTACTTTGGCCACCTCATGAGGAGAGAGGACTCCTTGGAAAAGTCCTTGATGTTGGGAATGATGGAAGGCAAAAGGAAAAGAGGACGACAGAGAATGAGGTGGTTGGACGGTGTCATCGGTGCAAACAATATGGATTTGACCAAACTCCGGGAGGCAGTGGAAGATAGGAAGGCCTGGCGAGCTCTGGTCCATGGGGTCACGAAGAGTCGGACACGACTGAATGACTGAACAACAACAAAATTCCTTCCAGGTCATTCATCCGAGCCCTATCACAGTTTCTTCTTCTAGGCATCCTATCTTTTTAATCAGAACATGCTCTTACTTGCCAAACGTGGATTGTGTGTGTATCCTCCTCCTGCCAATAAATAAGAGGCAACAACTTCAAAACAAATTTCTTCCAGAAGCCACTTAGTTTTCTACTTCTGGATAGTTGGGAAGACAGGGCGATGCTGTGCTCACAGCTAGCACAGAGCTGCAGCAATAACTTTAAATGACAGCCAGCAGAATTTGCGTTATGACAGCTTTTTTTGGGGGGGGGATGTTGATTTTTGGAAAGATAAAAGGAGAAAAGACTGGCATGTATGTCAGAGATAGTCTGGCTTAAATGTTGTTATTCTCTAAAGCTGCCAGCTCCCCTCGGTTGCTAGATAACACCCTTCTGCTACATGTACACATCTCTCTCTCTCTCTCTCTCTCTTTCTTGCTCTGGCTCACTGCGCATAATAAGCTGCATGAAATCCTCAGTTTTGTTGATTTTTATTTTTTTATGGGAAAGAGCAGCTTGGTGGCATCCAGAAATGCCATTGTCTGAATCACTGTGGCCACCTTCCTCGCGATGGCTTGGGATGCCCAACTGATTAGAATAACCCTCTCGTCAGCTGTGTCATCTGTGGTGCTAATTTAAAGGCCACCATAATGTCACCAAACAGCTGAGCAGTGGGTGAGAATGAAAATCTCTCCAGAGCTGATTTTTATCTGCACATTATTAAATTTTTCACAGATAGATTTACATTCTGCCATATAAACAAGCCGAGCCATGAAGCGATAGGCCTGAAACTTTCAAAGCCTCAGATGTCTTTTAAAATATCTCTTTGTGGGCATAGGCCCAAAGCCAATCTCCATATCTGTATCGCTTTAGCCTACATGTTTTGCTTATTTCTAAAAACAGACTTTTTGTAGTCCTTTGAAGTTTACAGGGATTATATTAAACACATTGCTCTGAGCCAGAGTAAATAAAATATCCTAATATAACTAGAGTTTTTGCAATCATGTCCATCTGAAATTAACTTTTAAGGAAAGAAAGGAAAGAATGCAGGCTATCGCCTTTTAATTAAACGTGCCTAGTTTTATGTTTCTATGTCAGATTTTTGTTTTGTTTTGTCTTAATTTAAAATATCTGGTTCATCCTGATGAGGAATATATTAGCATATTGTACTCAACTGTAGCAATTCTTGCCCGACCTCAGCCATTACAGTAATACCTTGGTTTAAGAGCGTTTTGCAAGACAAGCAAAATTTCTTTTCAATTTTGCCTTTATCAACAAGCAATGTATTGTAGTACAAGTACTGGAGCTGCACGTGAGCCAATGTTGGTTCTCTCCCCACTGCTGGATTGTGGGTGATTGTCTGGAATGTTCCTTCTCAAGTAAACCTCAAAACCAGGGGAGGAGAGATGAAGGAAGGTCCCCCTTACACCATCCAGGAATGTTTCAAAGGTGAATGTTATTTTACTTTTCTTTATAGTTTTCTTTAATTTGTTTTTAACATCCTTTCTTATTTTTGAAATAATTTCTAGTCATGGGGCAGCTAGTCAAGTGTGTATAGGGATACAAATTGTACTTTATTGTTGTCACATTAAAAACACAGAGTAAGATCCAGTTTTTAGTCCCAAGCAGAGCAAATTCCGCAGCCAGGTACCAAAACCATGGTGTGGGGCATGGACTTCTAGCCAAATTCTTTTGTGAATTTTGACATTTTTGTGTTTGGTATGTGGTCTATGGGACCCCAGAACAAATCATCTGACTTTCCATTATTTCTAATGGGGAAATTTGCTTTGATATACAAGTGCTTTGGTTTGCAAGCATGTTTCCAGAACAAATTATGCTCGTAAACAAAGGTATTACTGTAGATATTTCTAGTTACCCTCATGAAGCAACATTACATTAAGTTTTGGAAGAACATGCTTGGAAAACCTTTCATCTTGTCCCTGTGCAAGCCATAACATCTGCTATTGTCTTTTATTTTGGTAGATAAGGGCATGGCAGTGGTGACAGTCTCACACATGCAACTACATTAGGTTGGATTTGAAGGTATATCTGAGGCTCAGTCAAAAATGTTTCTGAAAAAAAGTGTTCCGTAAAATGTGCTTTTCCTTGTGGTATAGAGAATTACAGTGGTACCTTGTATAAAGGAATTAATTCATTCCAAATGAAATTATGTTAAGCAAATTTTCCTTTGTACAAATTTCTCATAGGAATGCATTGAAAACAGAGTGATCCCATTTTTATGATGTACAGATTCGCCCCATTGGTGATTATGTTAAGCAAATTTCCCCTATCTTCAGAATTTTTTATGTTGTACAAATTTTATGTTTATTTATTTATTTATTTATATACTTATATCCCGCACCATCTTCCCAACGGGAACTCTGGGCGGCTAACAGGAATAAAAAAAACCACATAAGACAAACAGATGAAACTGCAAACAAAGGCAGTGGAAGGCAAGATGGTGACGGGCACAAGAGGGGAAAAAAATAACACTAATTGGCAAGGTTGCCGAAGGTCTCTCTAAAAAAGAGGGTCTTCAAGGCCTTCTTAAAGGCAGGCAGGGACTGAAGCAGGCACAACTCACTGGGGAGATGGTTCCAAAGTGAAGGCCCAACCACAGAGAAGGCGCGGTCTCGTGTGCGTTTTCCACGCCTCTCTGGGTGTGGCAACCCGCAGTGAGTGCGCCTGAGAAGATCTCGTGGGTCTGGATCAGATGCCTTTTGGGAGATGCGCTCCGCCAGGTACTCTGGTCCCAGGCCGTGGAGGGCTTTGAAAGTCAAAACCAGGACCTTGAACCTGATCCGGAGGACAACGGGGAGCCAATGCAGGTGAGCCAGGATGTGCTCGTATCTACGGGCACCCACCACCAGCCTGGCTGCCACATTTTGCATCCGCTGTAACCTCCGGGTCAGAGTCAAGGGCAACCCCACGTAGAGGGCATTGCAATAGTTGATCCTCGAGACCACCAGGGCCTGCACAACTGTCCTCAGGGAGGACTCATCTAGGAACTGGCGGATCTGGGCGATCCTGCGGAGATGGAAAAAAGCGGCCCTGGAGACGGCCATCACCTGGGCTTCCAGGGAGAGGGCCAAGTCCAGGACCATGCCCAGATTCCTGGCCCTGTCTGTAGGCTGGAGGGAAACACCCCCCAGACTAGGGAGGGGGCCATTGAACCCAGACGAGGGCGCCCCGAAGAACAGAACCTCCGTCTTCTCCGGATTAAGCTTCAGCCGGTTATCTCTGGTCCATTCCAGAACGGCCTCCAGGCACTGATCGAGGGAGCGGATCGCCTCCACTGCAGATGATGAAAAGGAGAGATAGAGCTGCGTGTCATCAGCGTACTGATGACAGCGAACTCCAAATCTCCTGATGACCTCCCCCAGCGGCCTCATATAAACATTGAACAGCATGGGTGAGATTGCCGACCCCTGGGGCACCCCACAAGGGAGAGTCCAAGGAGCCGACAAGGCATCACCCAGCTGAACCTGCTGAGTTCGGCCGCTAAGGAAGGAACGGAGCCAGGCCAAGGCCTGACCACCAATTCCCGCCTCCGCGAGCTGGACCAGTAGGTTACTGTGGTCGACGGTATCAAAGGCAGCTGAGAGGTCAAGGAGGACCAACAGGGAGGAACTCCCCCTGTCCGCCTCCCTGAGGAGGTCATCCTGCAGAGCGACCAGGGCGGTCTCGGTCCTGCGAAGAGGCCTGAATCCGGACTGGAAGGGGTCCAGGATATGATTAACCTCCAGGAATGACTGAAGTCGGACAGTGGCGACCCTCTCGACAACCTTGCCCAGGAAGGGAACAATGGCAATCGGATGATAGTTGGAAAGATCGTCCGATGCCATGCCAGGTTTTTTAAGAGTGGGTTTCACCACGGTCTCCTTCAGACGGGGAGGGAGACATCCTTCCCTAAAGGAGGCCGTGGCAATAGCTGAAACCCACTCAGGCATGTTCCCTTCGGCAGATTTGATAAGCCAGGCTGGTCAAGGGTTGAAAGGAGTGGCCGCCGGCCGGCAACGAGCCATAACTCTGGAGGCCTCTGCCGCAGAAACCGGCCCAAACTCATCCAGGAGGGGAGAACGGGGGGGGGGTGAGGCACCAGAGATCTCGGAGGGTGGACTAGAGCAACTGGGGGCAAGTTATAAAAACCCTTTGTTATACAAGGGTCCACTGTACTTGTGATAAGATATAAGCCCAGAGCTGCCTTGAATAAACTGAACAGTAAATAAATAAGCAAACAAATACATAAATAAACTAGTCACACTGTTTCTTGGATCCTGGGTGGTGTTGAAGTCGCACAGAGGAGTGATAATTAAAAGATGCAGCATCAGAGATGTGGGAATTGTTGGCCTGCTGTCAAGATCTTACATGAAATTGGGGGAGGGGAGAGAGAAAGAGATTGATTATTTACATATTTACATAAACGGTTTAATTTGCCTTCCTAAATCAGAATGGTGTGACTGCCTGTGATGGGCTATGCGCTTGTATGACATTTCCAGAGGTAGCCATGTGAATGTCAATGGAATGACTGACAATGGCCAACATTTGGGGAGTCCCCTCGCCAGATCCTATTGTTTTTCCAGCTATTTTGGAGCAGAATGAATAGGAATACGAATCTGTAGTTTGCATTATGAAAATATTGTCAGCTGCTGTTTATCTAAATTAGATCACTGCAGCTCTTTAAAATTCATATTTACACTCATGCTTCATTTGAGAGAGAGAGAGAGAGAAAGAGAAAGAGAAAGAGAAAGAGAAAGAGAGAGATTGTTAACTAACTGGAACTCTATGGCTCCTGGATTCTATGGATTTTCTGGTGTGCTTTTTAGTGTTTTACTTTCAGTCGGAGATCATGCACATGCATACTAGCTTTCAACAGTTGATAAGTTGGTTCTCAGTGAATACTTACATTAACATCGGAATTCTCAGATGAGATTAACAGTAACATTTTTGCTTTGTGAATAGCTTGATTACATTATTTTATTGATTCAACTCTGTACACTGCTGTTAGCAGTAGCTACATGATTTTTTTTTGCATTTTTTGTCAGCGGATTGGAATTATGTCATTTTAGTGCATTTGGCTGCTCTTATATTTGTTTTGATTTTTTTTAAATAAATGGAAATTATTTGTATTTGAGGGTCTAAGAGTGATTGCTCTGAGTTCTGTTTTTAGCCTTCCGATGTGTCTCTTCCATCCCCATTAATTATGTGTTGGGTTTTTTGTTTTGTTTTGTTTTAGAACCCGTTAGCCTTTAGGACATTCTGTTATAAATCTCTAAGAGGCCATTCTAGAAGTGGGGGAAGACATTATAAAGAAAACCTTGACAAAAAGATGGCCAAAATGGGTTATATTCATATATTCCAGAGTGCAATCAAGTGTTCAAATGAAGACCAGAGCTTTCTAACTCACTGCATATAGGTAAAGGTAAAGGTTTTCTCCCCACACATGTGTGCTAGTCGTGTCCGACTCTAGAAGCGGTGCTCATCTCCATATTCAAGCTGAAGAGCCAGTGTTGTGCAAGTCCATGGCCATGTGGCCGGCGGGGCTGCAAGGAAACACTGTTTTACCTTCCTGCTTTTTACGACAGTACCTATTTATCTATTTGCATTGATATGCTTTCAAACTGCTAGGTTGGCAGGAGCTGAGGTTATCAGCGGGAGCTCACTCCGCTGCGTGGCACCCGGTATTCAAACCGCCGAGCTGCCGAGTTTGCAGCTGACAGTTTTTGGAGGCCTTAGTCCATTGAGCCACCACACCCCTCTTCACTGCATATAACAATAAGTTAATTTTCTTAACAGTATAGTGCAGTGGTGATGAACCTTCAGTACAGCTGTTTGTTCTTTAATGGATGCCTAGTTACCTAAATCAATGTTATTTATGTGTTAATTCCTGCTCCCTGAGGAATGGAAAATCTGGGAATTGGTGGGAATGATTTGGCAATAGGAAGAACACTTGGGCTGCAGAACATATATGGATAGGCAGGATGTGTGCCCCAGGTCAAGCTGCTTCTGAAGTATGACATGAAGCAGCATAGGATGGCCATCAGGAGAGAAATGCATAAGGATGGTGTTTACCTGTGGTAATGAATAATGAATAATTCATGAGAAGTGTCTGAGTGGCCTGAGGTGATTTAAAGCTCTGCTCAGCACTGTTTCAATCAGATAGTGACTGGCACTGTCTAAGAGAAAAACAGATAGGGCTAGATAAGGGTTTTACACTTTCTGGAGAAAAGTCAGAGAGAGAGTGTCTGTGAGGAAAACTGAGTGTTTAGAGTTCATAAATTTAGGATCTGGGTGTGCATATATTCAACTTTATTATTAATCAAACTTAAGTGGGTTTGAGCTATATTCTTCTTTTTTGTCTGCAGTTAAACATGTTACCATCAATGTTTTTGATTCTACTTTGTAATCAATAAACCTCTTTTATTTTTATTTAACTTAAAAATAGTCTGAAGGCTTTAATTTGCTAGCAAAGCTGGTTGGTGGCAGCGAAAGAGAAAAATTAGAAGCGGCACTTGTCAATAGCCTGTGAAAGGGCTGCAAAGCATGTTAATGCTACAAAGCAATCTTCCTTCATTTTGGATGCAGTCCCTTAACAGTGTGTTTGCCTCATTCTCCAATTACATTGGAAGTTCATGCATTAGATTTTAAGGTAATTGTCATGATTAAAATATTGAAGACTCTTGGAAAGATTAAAGGACCAATAAAGGTATTAAAGCAGGTGACGGCGGTGGCAGAGGGATGGGAAAACAGCTCATGGAACAGAACCTAGCAAAACCACGGCCCTGTTTCATTTGACTCATTAAGCACTTAAATTTATCCAGGTGAGAACAAAAGTGCTAATGAAGAGCCAAATCATGATGACTTCTATCATTTTACAGATCTGCAAATGGATGTTGTTCATCTCCTTTTGTGCAGTTCTTCTTCTAAAAATAAAAGCAGATGATTAATACTCCCTTTGATATACAATATTAAATTTTACAGTGTGGGATACTTTAATTTTATTCTATTTAGATTGGCAGTGGCAGTCATGCTAGTATAAAGGTTTTTCCTTATACTATCTCTTTATAATCAAAGAAATCCAAAGCTCTTCTATATTCTGGATATCAGAACTTTCAACATTGGGATTGTCAGTTGTGTTGGCGGTTTTGAACCAAGGACTGGTCCGGTTACTGATGCACCTGTCATGCCACCATCCACATGTTTGTAAATTTCACAATCATCTGCTACCTAGCACTGGACTTCAAGGGCCTGGCTAAGCATATGGGGGAGTGAGCACAGAACATGGTAATGAGTAAACAATTCATTGCCTTGTGAAAAATCTACTCTTAAAGATGCTGACAGGGAAAGTCCTAGAGCAGTTTGTGCTCTCACAGCTCCAGAGGTTTCTGGATAAGATAAACTACCTGGATCCATTTCAATTTGGCTTCAGGCCTGGCTATGGGACTGAGATGGCACTGGCTGCATTGGTAGATGACTTATGCAGGGAAATCGATAGGGGCATCTGTGTCCCTTTTTGGTTTTGCTACACCTCTCAGCTGTTTTTGACACAATAGACCATGGCATCCTCCTGACTCATCTCTCTGAAATGGGAATTGGAGGTACTACATTAAAGTGTCTCCGGTCCTTCCTACAGGATAGAACGCAGAAAGTGGTGTTAGGTGATTCATGTTCAACACAATGTTTGTTGACTGTGGAGTTCCCCAGGGTTCGGTTCTATCTCCTATGTTATTTAACATCTACAGTGGTACCTTGTATAAAGGAATTAATTCGTTCCAAATGAAATTATGTTAAGCAAATTTTCCTTTATACAAATTTCCCATAGGAATGCATTGAAAATGGAGTAATCCCATGTTTATGTTGTACAGATTTTCCCCATAGGCAATTATGTTAAGCAAATTTCCCCTATCTCCACAATCTTTTATGTTGTACAGATTTTATGTTATACAAACTGTTTGTTATACAAGGGTCCACTCTATTTGAAACCACTGGGGGAGATTATCAGGTCTTTTGGGGTTAGGTGCCACAAGTATGCCGATGATAACCAGCTTTACCTCTCGCCACCTTCAGACTCTACGGGAGCTACTATCTCAACTTTACATGAGTGTTTAGCTGCAGTAACGAACTGGGTGAAGATGAACAAAATGAAACTAAACCCAGAAAAGACAGAGGTGATCCTGGTCAGTCAAAAGGGAGAACAAGGGATAGGGATGCAACCTGTACTGGATGGGGTCACCCTCCAATTGAAAAATCAGATACAGAGTTTCGGGGTGCTCTTGGACTCATCCTTGAGCTTGGATGCCCAGGTCACGACTCTGGCCAGGGGCATATTTGCAAAATTAAGGCTAGTACACAAGTTATGCCCCTTTCTTGAGAAACCAGTTCTGGCCACGGTGACACATGCCCTAGTGGTGTCCTGGCTAGACTACTGTAATGCACTCTATGTGGGGCTACCAATGAAAAGTTTCAGGAAACTTCAATGAGTCCAAAATGCAGCAGCCAGACTGCTGACTGGGGTGGGGTACAGAGTTCACATTACACCCCTATTAAAACAGCACAATTCAAGGTGCTGACCTTGACCTACAAAGTACTATATGACCTGGGTCCTAGCCACTTCAAAGATCGGATCTCACAGTATGAACTGACTTGGGTGTTAAGCTCATGAGGATAGGCCCTTCTCTCCATCCCACCACCCTCACAGGTACGTCTCATGGGAACCCATGAAAGGGCCTTCTCGACTGCTGTGCCCAGACTCTAGAACTCCCACTAGAGGCCAGGACTGCTTCATCTCTGTTGTCCTTCCAGAAACAGGCAAAGACCTTTCTCTTCAGGCAAGCTTTCCCTGAATGATGGACTACCATTATGTATTTTATATGAATCTATAGGTTCACATAGACTTTGTGTTTATAACTACTTATAACGTGGTAGTTTTAATGTAATGTTGTCTATTAATGCTGTAAGATGTCCCTCAATTCCTTATTCTCAAATACTGTGGTACCTTGTATAAAGGAATGAATTCATTCCAAATGCAATTCTGTTAAATTCTGTACAAATTTCCCTTAGGAATGCATTGAAAATGGATTAATCTTTAATCGCAACTGTTTTTCTGTTGTACGGATTTGCCCCATAGGTGATTCTGTTAAGCAATTTCCCCCATCTCCGAATTTTTTTCCCTTTAAGCAGGTTTTCTGTTAAACAAATCACTTGTTATATGAGGGTCCACTGTACTTGAACATGTCTTAATTGTACTGGACTGTATATTATGCCTAATTACTGTAAGCCACCTTGGGTCCTTTTTCAAGGAGAAAGATGGGGTAAAATACTCTAAAATAAATAAATAAATAATAAAAAATAAATAACCATGGTAGGAGATGTCAAAGGAGTAAACATTGTTGGATGTAAAATATATGTTCTCTTACTATCTATCACATGATATATCTACTCATGCATATTTTTACTTTGACTTCTTTAGTCTGTGCTGCTTTGGAGAAGCAGGATAAAGATTTCTTCATAGCCCAAATAGCTAGGGAGCCTATATGATTGGTATTTTAATAAGTTTCTAGGCAGTGTTTGGAGGCTTAAATCACATAGACTGTGAGACATCTCAAATGTTTGGATTTGATGAAACATCATAAACATTGGGGTGAACGTGTGACATAATTTTTTCTAATTCATTGTTAAAAGATTTTAGCACATTGTTTTGTGTGCAAACAGTTTGATAAAGAAGTGGAAAGACATATCCCAGTATAGTGGTGGGAAATGTTATTTTGATTGCCCTGAACACATTCTAGTCTTTTGTACTTATTTAGTTTTTAATGTTCCGGAGGGACCAATCTTCATGAGAAATTTCTGTTGGTAATCGCAAACAGGCGTGATTGGGTAATTTTCTCATGAAGCATTGGCTAATATTTTGGTGTTAATGTTCTGAAACTTTCCCAACAAAGATCACATTTTGTATAATCTCCAAGACAAATAGTGGTGGATTTTTTTAAAGGATAGACTCAATAGCATAAAGCTATTTTTTTTTTTTTTTTTTAAAGGAGGAGCTGCATAACGAATCAATCTGTGAAAATGTAATGGGATTCAAATCTATTCTAACATTTTGTTCTGATGGAAGATGCCTTATTTTATTTTCAATTGCTTGTCAATGATATTTTTAGAAAAAATTTGCATTAAAAATAAGTGAAAATTGCATTATGGAAATAAGCAGGTTTCACTGTATGTACACCCAGAAGTATGAAGCATGTTCCCACAGACTGTTTGCATGCATGCGCTTGAATTCTGTGACTATTGCGGCCTATTCTCTTTGGAAATGTGGTACATTCACTGTGGCAGCACAATATATTTTGCACACTGTCAGGTTTATTGGCCCACATTTGCCAATGTTTGTTAAATATTATTTTCCTTCTACTGTTACATCATAGCTATTTGTGCAGGGACGGTGGTGAAGATTTTAAACACAGAGGGAAGTTCAAAATTGATCGGATGCTTTGCAACTGATGAGACTGAAGAGCCAAGGAGCATATGTTAGATATTAAATGATCTCGTGGTGAATCTGAATCAATGAGTGATGGGTTCTCAGAGATGGTAGGCGAGGATTGCCTGAGCTGCTCCCTGGACTAGGGTGCTGTTGGGGAAGGAACATGAGAACATAAGAACATAAGAAGAGCCATGCTGGATCAGGCCAAAGTCCCATCTAGTCCATCTTCCTCTATCTCACAGTGGCCACAACAAATGTCTCTGGGAGCTCACAAGACTAGATATCTGTCTCCTGCTACCACTCCCCTGCATCTGGTCCTTGAAGTACCCTGGTTTTAAGACCGGAGATTACACATCTCCATCATGCTTTGTAACCTGTGATGGACTTTTCCTCCAGGAATCTGTCCAATCCCCCTTTGAAGGCATCCAGGCTAGATGCCATCACCACATCTTTTGGCAGGGAGTTCCACAGACTAACAGCACACTGGGCAAAAAAAAATCTTTTTTTCTCACTCTCCCAGCCCTCAATTTGAGTGGATGTCCCCTAGTTCTGGTATTTTGTGAGAGGGATACCAGGAAAAGGACCTGGGCAGTGCGTGCTGAATTGTGAGTGGGGTAGCTGGCCAAGGTGAGGAGGGAACTGCGGCACCTGTGGTCTTGCATTGACAAATTTTGAACAACCGGGCCAAATTGATTTATGCTCCTCTCCATTCCTTACTAAGTAATAGTTGTAGTGTCATGTAGTTAGATCTTCCATTGGCAGGGGTGGAATGATCACAAGTCATTCGTTAGTTGTATCTTCAGAAGTTCAAGGCATGGTAGGGCAGAAGTCAGAAAACAGTTTCAAATTTGAAACAGCAGAAGTCAGGAAGTTTTAATTTGTTTAGGTCAAATGGCTTCTTTTCCCCCTATCTGGACGTGGGGTGATGGTGGCGGTTAGAGATGGGCACGACTAGGGAAAATGACGTTTTCGAGTTGTCGTGTGTCGGAGGCAGTCCGTTTCGGCTCGTTTCCGTTTTTCGCGAAATTTTGCAAAAATTAGTCGGTTCGTTTTTTGTTTTTTCATTTTCGTTCGTACTGGTTTGGGGGGGGTAGCGGGCTCCTGGAGGGAGCTGCAGGAGTCAGCCAGAGCCACAAGTGACGGACTGGCAGACTCTTTGCACCCGCTGTGTCTCACGTACTTGCATGTAGTGCAATGCAAGTAGATCTGGCTTAGGGTTAAGACGGGTTAGCGCAAGGGCTAGGGTTAGGCTAGTTACGGGTGAGGTTAGGGTGAGTATTGGGGTGCACCTCTGGGTGCCTCTCTGACCCACTTAGAAGGACAGTGTACTGGCGTATGGGTTAGGCTTAGGCTTAGGGTTCGGGTTTGGGCTACGATTAGTGGGCTGTTTATGCCCGATTGGCACATCCCAGAAGTCTCTGTGGTCACCCTGGCCAAGTGGCCATGCGATTGGTGGAAAATTTGCATGGTCCACTCCCATGGGCGAGCCCATCATTGTGTAATGTGCAGGTGTAAAAAAATAAAATAAAATAAAATAAAATAAAATAAAATCAACTGAGACTTTTTTTGCAAGAAAAACCCACTGCTGCTACTGTAAAAATTCAAGCATTTAAAATAGCTAATTTTCTCATGTTTCTGTGGTGCTTTGGTGGGGTTTTGGGCAACGATTTCAAAAAAAATATTGCATTTTGGATCCCCCGCACTGCATTTTGGATCCCAGCCTGGTACCCCGATTGGTGGAATGGCTCCAAACTGCATGGCAAATGAATGCACAGGTATAAAAAAATAAAATAAAATAAAATAAAATAAAATCAACTGAGACCAGCCTGGTACCAGCAGCGCAGCAGATTTCAAAAAAATAGCCATTTTGGATAGCATGGCAAATGGATGCGCCCTCCCAGCCTGGACCAGGGGAACCCCAAGGAAAACCCCCAATAAAACACCCTTCTGGCCTGGTAGGTGCCCTCAGACAGTTTTCGCCTACTTTTAGGGCCGGGAATCGGTTTTTTTTTAAACTTTTAAAAACTTTTTTTCTGTGCTACTTGGCATTGCGCGATTGCCGCGATGCAAGTAACGAGCATGACAAATCAGACCAAATTGTTCGTTCGTCGGTTCGAGCTTGAATTCTGGCGGAGTAATTCCCGTTTCCGTTTCCGTAGAGTAATGGATACGAGTAACGGAAACGGAAACGGGAATACTGCTAAATCGTGCCCATCTCTAGTGGCGGTGATCGGAACACAGGGTGTAAACAGGTCAAAGTTGTTTTGAAATATTGAGAGCCACTTATTCCTTGTAATCATTTCAAAACACCCACAGTGTTTAATAACTCCTTTCTCATCAAGAACATTGCTGTTCATTTTCTTTGAAAAGACTCAGCTGGGAACAACTTCTAGGCTCACGTCCTGTTTCTCTTTCAGTGAAGTGTTTTTTGAACTTTTTGAAGCTCTAGTGTGTGTGTGTGTGTTTTTCTCTCCTTAAGAATTTGTGTGTGTTTGAAAGGAGAGGGAAGGACGCCGTTTGATGTTCAGTGACACTGTGAAATCTTTTTGCTGTGTTTATAGCCCTCTAGGCAAACGCACAAACATCATTATAGCGATTGTTCAGTATTCTGATCAGGCATTGGAGGTTTTTCAGATTTTTCACTTGACCTTCAGTTTAAGCACTTATCTTCCCCCTCTTAAAGATTTAACTTTCTCGAGGCACAGTGCTCATTTTACTGATTGTGTCTGTTATATAAGCAAGCACATGTCCTTTCCATTCTATAATGACCTGTGTAGGAGCCTTCATTAGTTTGAAAAACACCGTCTTTGACCTCAGAAGTGAGTCACTGGCATCACAGAAGCATAATTTGCCACCTGCTTGAACCAAGTAACAGTTGTGTGGAGGTGACTCGGGAAATGACGCTGAGACAGTATTTCTTTTTTATTTATTACGGCACTTTTAAAAAATCCTCTTGTCCACCTCAAAGGTTCCTGAAGCAGTTTGCAAAACCAGTGAAAGACAGGCCCTTTATTATTGTTGCACACCTTTGATCAAAGTCTTGTGGCTTAATGTAGTAAAATTACACTCAAGTTGGCCCATTGAATCAATGGGGATCTGGTGAGTCCTGTCCTCCACATATCTCATTGATTCAAGTAGCATGACTTTAGCTGTGACTTACTACACTAGAGGAGGAGTTGACTGAAGAAATCCCCCTTGATTAAGTGAACATAAGAACATAAGAAGAGCCATGCGGGATCAGGCCAAAGGCCCATCTAGTCCAGCTTCCTGTATCTCACAGTGGCCCCACCAAATGTGTCCGAGAGTGCACGAGACTGGATATCTATCTCTTCATACCACTCCCCTGCATCTGGCCCTTGAAGTGGATCTATTCTGGGGCAATTTAATGCACTAAGCAAGGCTTTCAACTTGTGACAACTAAGTTTGGAAGGTACATGAGATATTCAAGGAGTAGTTTATTATTGTGCCCAGGTTTCTAGGACCTAGTTTGACACTTGCTCCATTACAGTGTGCTGGCCTAACAAATCTAAATATACACAGTGCAATATGACTAGAGGGTTGGGGGAGTGATTGAGTGAGTGGTCTTAGGGTTGATATGGTTGCTATTAGGGATGGGCACGAAACGGGAAAACGGTGTTTCATTCTGTTCCATTTTGGCCCCCCACATGTCATTTCGTTTTGTTTTGTTTCATACGAATTTTTACAAAAACAATTCATACAAAATGAAACATTAAATGAAATGCTTTGTTGCCTTTTGGGGGTCCGGCGGTGGCGTCAGCGGGCCTAGGCTAGCCTGCCGTGCCCGCTCTCGCCCTCTGTCTGGTGGCGGTGGGGGCGGCAGCAAGGCCTCCCATTTGGCCTGCTTGCCTTCTTTTTTTCGGCAAAGGTGGCAGCACAGCAGCTAGGCCTCCCACCTTTGGCCTGCTTGCCCTTTCCTCTTCGGCCACAGCTGTGTCTCTTTAGCAGTGCAGTGGCAAGGCCTCCTGCTGGGTCCGCTCACCCTCTTGTCTTCGGTGGTGGTGGTGGTGGTGTCGGTAAGGCCTCTCGCTGGGCCTGCTTGCCCTCTCCAGCCACGGCGGCAGCTCTTCAGCGATGGTGTTGGAGGCGATAGGGCCTCTGAGTCCATCAGGGAAGGGAGCAGTAGCTGTTTTACAGATGAGACCAAACAATTTGTTTACATGGGAAAAAAACACAGTTTCATCTCATCAGTAATGAAATGCTGCTTCCTTGTTTTGTTTCATTTTGTTACATTTCATTACATAACGAAGCAACAAAACAACATTTCATTTTTTGTTTTGTGGCCATCCCTTTTGCTATATCTCTCATCTCCCTCCTGTGCAGTCTGCTTGAAGGGTTGCACAAGCTGAAAAGTAGCAGCTGGCCTCAGTTGGCTATGATAAGATGTACAGCAGGAGTAGCCATGCTCACCAGATGCTGTTGGATCATAGGGACAGTAGTCCTAGCCAACTTTTGGCTGTTTGTTCATAGTTAGTGGGCTTTACCCATGGCTAATGGGGGCTAGGTGATAAGGTGCTGGGCACATCTCATTTCCGCATCCATGTAACTGAAATGCACCCTTTCACATTGTCGTCTACCTGAAAATTATGCATACTTTATGTGAATGCCGGTAGGATTTTGTCCTTCTTTGACTGTATTGTTTTTAAAGTTTGTTTTTGAAACCATCCATTTCTTAATCCCCTCATTTTTTTTTTTTTTTGTTCCTTCCTATGTCTCTCTTACATCCCACTTCATCCTCACAACAACCTTATGTAATAGGTCAGGGAAGAAGACAAAGAGAGCCCCCCCCTATTAGTTTCAAGCCTTTCACATTGACCCGTGATGAACAGATTGTGTATGGGACATATCAGTAGTTTGACTACTGTAGTAATAAAACTGTTGTGACATAGTGGTTCAAGCCAAAGCGATCAGAATGAGAAAGAATGGGGTGGTGAGAGGAAGAGATTTGAATCAAAAAGGGAGACAGAGCTGAAAAGTGTGGGACTGTTGTTACCACTTAGACCAGTGTTGGTGAACCTATGGCATATATCCTTCTGGAGGTGTGGTGACCAGAACTGTACACAATACTCCAAATGGGGCCTCACCAAATGACACGTGCTGACTTATTTTCTATACCTTTCCCAATGATCCCTAGCGTTGAGTTTGCTTTTTTTTCACACGGCACACTGGGTTGACGCTTTCATTGAGTTGTCCACCAGGACACCAAGGTCCCTTTCCTTGTTTCAATATGCAGTTGAACTGATATTTGTTATAATTATTCATAATATTTGCTATATGTGACCTGTGAATAAGAAGAGACTAATTTTGAGAAAATGTGTTTGTATGCATGGTTCATCCATAGATATTTAAGTAAATCAACAGAACATAAAAATGTCACACTAGTGCACCACCCATATCTGGCAGAGTCGACAGAGGGAAATGGAGTATGAAATCATGGCCGTTCCTCTAGTGAACCATGCCTGCTTTCAAGAATACTTCCATGATAGACTCTAATGTAAAATTCCAGATCAGAACTTGGTTGACTTAAAAATGTGAAGAGAATGAGCGAGGGCATACATGGCTGGTTCAGTTTTCTTCAGATAGATAAATGGAGGCTTGGGATAGAAATCCTCCTCAGCCCTCACACACTGTCATTTTGTACAGTTGGTGGCACTCATTACCATGGAAACAATGTTTGGGCTTGTACAGCTGTGAATATTGTTAATGGTAATAGCATTATCTAGTTACTTTAAATCCAATTATGCTGTTAGGCCATCGGGCCCATTCTTGTCCCTGAAGCATGTTTTACACTGCAGGCTCCAACCTTCTTCTGAGTGAGGGAAGTGGGGGAGGGAGAAGTCCCCTGAGGAGCAAAAGTCTCCTGAGTGCCATGTAGAGAGTTTGGGTGGTTGCCACTGCTGGCCACAGATTATTCTCGGGGCCTGTAAATGGATCTGAGTGCTTCGCCTGGAAATGCCCCCTCCTTTCTTTTCATATCCACTTCCTACTCCTGCACCTTAAAATAACAGATGAAACACATTTCCTTGCCCTTCTGCCTGGTCCTGTCAACATCAAGGCTAAGATGGTTGTTTGCTAGATAAAAAGAGGTGTTTCTTCTGGACAGAGATGGGTTCCTTAAGCCACTATTTATTGAATAGTCATTCTTTTTGATGTGTAATCCCCAGGCTTAAAAACAGGGTACTTTAAGGGCCAGATGCAGTGGAGAGCAGTATCAAGAGACAGATATCTAGTCTCGTGCACATAGTCAGTGGGCTTTACCCATGGCTAATGGGGGCTAGGTGATAAGGTGCTGGGCACATCTCATTTCCACATCCATGTAACTGAAATGCACCCTTTCTCATTGTCATCTACCTGAAAATTATGCAGACTTTATGTGAATGCCAGTAGGATTTTGGCCAGATATCTAGTCTCGTGTACTCCCAGACACATTTGGTGGGGCCACTGTGAGATACAGGGACATGGGGTGTATCGGGGGGACAGAAGGGTACATCTGCCACAGGCACAGAAATCTGAGGGCACCGGGAGGAGGAGGAGGAGGAGGAAGCCCTGCATTATCCCACCACCGCATGCCAGGCGAGTGGCAAAGCAAGCAGGCAGGAAGACGTGTAGGCGCGATGGTTGTGGCGCCCTCCTCCTCCTCCTCCAACTCTTCGTTGCCACCATGGGAGAGGTAAGGCATGCGCCCCATGCCCGCCCCATGCTTGCAGGATTGCCCCCCCTTGCTGGGTGGATGTAATGGGGTTGGGGAGGGCCGGAGGAGTGTAAAAACAACTTTGTTGCTACACCACTGTACAGGAAGCTGAACTAGATGGGTTTTGGCCTGATCCAGCATGGCTCTTCTTATCTTCTTATGTTCTTATTGTGTTGAGAAGTCTTGGAATATGGCCTTCTTCCTCTTCCTCTTGCGCTTTGTTGCTCTATTCCATCCACCACTTCCCCCCCTCCCCCCAACCAGGGCTAACAAATCAATGTCATGAAATATTTCTTTAGGGAATATTAACAATAAGCTTTGAACAGCAGAGCTGGAAGGGACCTTGTGGATCATCAACCCCAGCCCCTCTCAAGGAGGCCGAGTGGAGAATGGACTCCCCACCCGTGGCTCCGCGGAGCACCCTTGTAGTTCGTGATGGATTGTATGCAGTGTGAAGTGGGTAGCAGCCTTTAATGGGAAGTTGGTTTCATAACCCCTCTTTGCTCCTAGCTCCTAAGGTAATATATTTGCATGCCATCAATTCTGACACATGCTAACCCTTGCCAGAGTTTTCTAGGTATGATAAAGTACTCAGTGGTTGCTTACCATTCCCTTCTTCTGAGAATGCCCTGGGACAGTGCAGCTGACTCAAGGCCAGACAGTCTGGCTGCTAAGAACATAAGAACATAAGAAGAGCCATACCGGATCAGGCCAAAGGCCCATCTAGTCCAGCTTCCTGTATCTCACAATGGCCCTGCCAAATGCCTCTGGGAGCGCACGAGACTAGATATCTTGTCTCCTGATACCACTCCCCTGCATCTGGCCCTTGAAGTCCCTTGGTTTTAAGCCTGGAGATTACACGTCTCCATCATGGTTTGTAACCTGTGATGGACTTTTCCTCCAGGAATCTGTCCAACCCCATTTTGAAGGCATCCAGGCCAGATGCCATCACCACCACCTGTGGCAGGGAGTTCCACAGGCTAACAACACGCTGAGTAAAAAAAAAATCTTTGGTCTGTTCTCATTCTCCCAACCTTCAATTTGAGTGGATGTCCCCTAGCTCTGTTATTTTCTGAGAGGGAGAAAAGTGTCCCTCTATCCAATTTATGCATGCCATCTGCTGCCTGGGGACACAGTGGGGAAATTGAACACCCAGTCTCTGGTTCTGTAGCCAGATACCCACCTCACTGAACTCTCCAGGCATTTAATAATTTGACCGATAGTGACCCTTTCCAGGTTTCATTTTTGCCTTCCTTTGAATTTCTGTTAATGGAATCAACACCTTTATGGTAACTTCAATGCATCAATAATATGAATTTAAAAAATGGCTTTGCTAGGAGGTAATTCAGAAGTGCCTTTTACAGAGGCAGGAAGAAACAAGTTACTAGTAACCACATTTTTCTTAGTAAATCCCTTTTTCAATAATTAAGACATCATTGGGTTGTGTTACCATTGAAACTTAGATCCGTCACTTCTTCTGAAGAGTAACTAGAACTGTAAGTTAAATAGATACAAGGCATACATGGGCTTACTGTCTACATATGTTTTGCAGCTTCAGTCAGTGATGGGTCTTACGCAGGGGACCTCAACCTTTTTAAACAGGGGGCTGGTTCACTGTCCCTGAGACACTGTTGGGGGCCGGACTAGATTTTGAAAAAAATATGAAGAAATACCTATGCACACTGAACATATTTTATTTGTAGTGCACAAAAACAGGAAAAAGAATGCAATATTAATATAATAATAATAATAATAATAATAATAATAATAATAATAATAATAATAATAATAATAATAATAATAATAATAATAATAATAATAATAATAATACAGTGGAAATAACTGAGCCTCCCTCCAGTACCTCAAAAATGTTTGGAAGAACAATTATAAGAATATAAGAACATCCCAGATGCATTTGGTGGGGCCACTGTGAGATACAGGAAGCTGGACTAGATGGGCCTCTGGCCTGAACCAGAATGGCTCTTCTTATGTTCTTATGTTTTTAGGTAAGATCCTTTGGTCTCAAAGATCCCCAAACCAGCTTGTCTACTTGATCCAAAGTAGTAATTCATGCATGCATTAATGCTTATAACAAAGCCTGTGACCAAGTCTTATTTGCTAAGGTGGTGCACACATAATATATCTGGGGTTTACTTGTTTGGGGTTCTTTCCTGGGGTATCACATCCATCATTTGGGTACTGATTGAGTCAATCCTGATTTATGCCAACCCTTTCCATGGCCTTCTAGGTAGAAGGTACTAAGAAGAGTACCGTTTCCTTCTTCCAGCGTTACCTTGGGACTGTTTGGCCTAACTAGTGCCAGACAGAGGGCAGCTTGTTCCACATGGAATTTGGAAACTATGCTTCTATTGCTATAGCCTACAATAACATTTGCCTTTTTTGGGTAGCCCCATCACATTGTTGACTCATATTCAATTTGTAATCAATGACAATTCCAAGACCCTTCTCAGTTATAGTATTGCTTAGCCAAGTGCCCCCCATCTTACAAGTGTATTAAGCATTTGATTGCTTTTTTCTCGGGTGCAGTACTTTGCATTTATCCCTGATGAATTTCATTTTGTTGTTTTCAGCCAAATATTCAAGCCTGTCAAGAACATTTTGAACTTTATTTTTGTCTTCCAGGGTATTAGCTATTCCGCCTAATTCAGTATCATTTGCAAATTGGATGAGCTTTTTGCACCCTCTGAGCCAGGTCATCAATAAAAATGTTGAGCACCACTGGGCCCAGGACTGGAGTACCCCACTCGTTACTTTCTCCCAGTCTGAGAAGAAACCATTAGATGCCACCCTCAATGATTCTGTAGCCAACTGTGTATCCACCTGACAGCTGCTATATACAGCCTTCGCCTAGTTAGCTTGCTTATCAGAATATCAAGGGTACTTGGTCAAAAGCTTTGCTAAAGTCAAGACACACTATGTCTACAACATTCCCTCTGTCTATCAAGGAGGCTAGCTGATTTTTACAAAGAGATCAGATTAGTCTGGCATGATTTGTTCTTGGCAAATAAGTGTTGACTCCTAGCTATTACTGCATTGTTTTCTAAGTGCTTAACATAGTCTTTTGTATTTGAATATTCAAGCCCTTCCTCTACCGCATGACTACTTTATAATCTGCTCCAGAACTTTCCCTGGGACTGATGTCAGGCTGACTCAGGCTGACAGTCCTGCAGTTCCCCAGTTAATTGTGCAATTAATTGTGACTTTAATTGCCAAGGTCAACACATGGTTCAAACAAATGTGAGAGTGACAGCTAGAGATGGGCACGAAACAAAAACTGAAATGCTGTTTCATCATTTCATTAGGTAATGAAATGAAGCAAATGAAACAAAATGAGGAAGCAGCATTTCGTTACTGACGAAACAAAACGGTCGGTTTTTGTTGAAACAAACAGTTTCGCTCCATCTGCAAAAGAAGTCCCTTACCTGGCAAAGTTTAGGTGGGTGGTGAACAGACGCGGCAATAGGTCTAGTAGACGTTCTGTTGACGTCTCTCAAGAAAGTCAAGGTAAAAGTCTAAGCAGCCAACATATGTTCCCAATGTCAGCAAAGTTGAATGTATAGAAAATATAACAGGAAAATTGATTTTTAAAAAGAAAAGATCACAGTATTGTGCTGTCTTGGAGAGTAACAAAATTTACTTCCATGCGAGTCTAGGTAGATAATCATCCACTTTGTCAGACTCTTTTAGTACAACATTTAGGCCATAGATTAATGGGCATACTTAATACACTTGTGAGAATGGGGACAAGCAAGGTGAGATGAAAACGCAGGTAATGTCAGTAACGGATACAGGCAATTGAGAAAGTCTAGCATTTGTGGCTTGTGAATTGACAAAACAGCAGCCACAAATGCCTTAATAATGCAGAACCAATTGAGCTCTTCTCCCTCAGTCCCTACACACACACACACACACACACACACACACACACACACACACACACACACACACACACACACACACACACACACACACACACACACACACACACACACACACACACACACACACACACACACACACAAAGGAGTTCACACAGTATAGTATGATTTGTTTGTGTAGCCATAGCACTCATAAGACTCTCTTTCCACTCAATCTCTACTAGTTTTTTTCCCTCTCTTCTTCTCTTGCATTCCAGGAAAACAAGCAGGCCAACATCAACATTCTTGCCACCCCATGTACAACAGAATCTCCTCAAGTTTTGGTAACAATCCAGCAAAAATTCTACTAGTTTCATTCCACCCTTTGAACAGCCTTCCCTTAGTAGACATACACCCACCATTAAATACCATTAGACACAATTTCCTCATCTTCAAATTGGTCTCTATACCGTTGTTGAGTTGTAGCTGTTTGGACGATTTGGGGGGTTCATCAGCCTTCTTCCTTGACTTCACAAAATCCCATCACAACTTCCATATTTTGAAAACACTAACACGTAGCTATAACAACACAAAAGCTAAGTAACAAAGGGGAGCAAATCTATAAAATTGACAGAAAGCAGCACAATTTCCAGCATAATGATGTTGAGGGCAATAGAGAAATATACACTCACTTCTGGGGAGTTGAGTAAAGGAATGCTTTACACATCCTTGTTGGAGTGAAGAAGGGGAGAAGTTAACGGGAGTTGAATTAGGACTTTGGATGTATAACAGAATTATTAATGGCCTAGATAAGGACATGGAAGCGGAACCAGTACAATGTGCTGGTGACACAGTTATTGAGGTTGGGGGGGCGCTAATATGTAATCTTTGTTTGAGAATTTATGATAAAGTCCAGAAGGATCAAATCAGTGAATTGGGAATCCTGGCAAATGTGTCCGGGAGTGCACAAGACTAGATATCTGTCTCCTGATACCATTCCCCTGCCTCTGGTCCTTGAAGTACCCCAGTTTTAAGCCTGGAGATTACACATCTCCATCATGGTTTGTAACCTGTGATGGACTTTTCCTCCAGGAATCTGTCCAATCCCCTTTTGAAGGCATCCAGGCTAGATGCCATCACCATAACTTATGGCAGGGAGTTCCACAGACTAACAACACGTAGGGTAAAAAAAAAAATTCTTTTGTTTGTTCTCAGTCTCCCAACCCTCAGTTTGAGTGGATGTCCCCTATTATAACTATGTAGGAATGGCAGTGCGGAATATATTGGCTTGAGTCTGGTTGATGCTGAATTTTTGGATAAGTTGATGCAGATAATTGAGGGGGTGCCCGGGTGCTTCTCAAGTATGCAAGTTTGCATGCACCCAAGCATGTGACTGAGGCATGCATCTCGACAATTAGCTATGGTACAGTGTGCACGGACATGTGAACACCATTAAGATTGGCTTTGATTTTATACAATGTCTCTTTAACTGATTCCATTAGGAACAGACATGAAACTGGCCAGCATCAGATTCTTCATTAGGTGTTGGGGAGATAGAGGGAAAGCTAGTCCATTATTTCAAGGTGTGAGGTTGATGTGTTTAGCCTTGGAGTTTCTAGATTCATATCCTGTTGTGGTGTTGGGTAGGATGGCAGCTTTCAGGTTTGCAGGTATCTACATGTTGTAAAATTTCTGCCTTGGACCAGCCAAAAAGGGGTTTCCTCTCCTTGGGCTGAGCAGACTGAGATGCGATTAACTTAGCAAAATGAGTGGAAATGAAAAGTAAATTAGATTTTAAAAATTCTTTCAGTTTTAATAACATAGCAGAGTGTTAGTGGCACAGGAAAAAGAAAATGGTTGTTAAAACAGCGAGTGTTATTTTTATCTTGCTGTTTTGGCCTTTTAAAGAAATCTCAGGCTTGCAGGAAATTTAGAATTAAACGGCTGACGTTTCGGCTTTGGAAATGTCCAGAATACTAGAACCTCATTATTACTAGAACATATGGAGTTTTGATTTTAGTAGATTTTAATTAGAAATGTTATTAACTTTTTAATGACATCATCAAGGATAAGAGATGCAGGGGTAACATGTATTAGAAATTCAGTGTTGATGTGTGGAATATGGAAAAGTCTGGTTGAGGAACGTCATTTTAATACACAGAGAAAAAAAGAACACAAACATATCTATGTAGGTGATCCTTGTATTTACTCCTATAGAATGCACAAGGGAACATACTTATTTCTCTCTTTCTCTCTGAAGATGGTGGCATTGTTGGTAGAGAATTATAAAGTTCAACAGAAGATTTCAAGTGGAGCAGCAAAGAAATGGTTGATACCTCTACCTCAAGCGGGTACAGAGGAGGGCGACCAGGATGGCTGAAGGTCTGGAAGAGATGTCTTATGAGGAATGGCTTTGGGAACTGGGAATGTTTAGCCTTTCTAAAAGAAGGTTGAGAAGGGATATGATAGCTATGTTTAAATATTTGAAAGGATGTCATATTGAAGAGGGAACAGGTTTGTTTTCCATGGCTTCAGATACCAGGACTCGGGGCAATGGTTTGAAACTACAGTAAAAGAGATTCTGTTTGAACATTAGGAAGAACTTCATGATGGTTAAAGCTGTTCGGCAGTGGAATATGCTGCCACAGAGGGTGGTGGAGTCTCGTTCTTTGAAGGTTTTTAAGCAGAGGCTGGATGGACATATGTCAGGAGCACGGTGATGGGGGTTCCTGCATGGCAGGGGGTTGGACTAGATGGCCCTTGAGGTCTCTTCCAACTCTTAAGATTCTATGATTCTATGATTTTTTTGAACTCTCTATTCCAAAGGAACAGTGAACCATGTAAAGTATGTGGCAGGGTGCATTTTATTTCCAATTCCATTCCATATCTTTGTGTTGATAGCTAATACTTTACTAGAGATGGGCATGAGCCAAAAGAAGGATGAATCAGGGAACCGCCCACAATTCCTGGGAAAACAAACCAGTTTGCGGTTTCTTTTTTTTCTGGTTTGTGCCTGGAGAAGGAAACTGAATGCCTCCTCCACCACCTGCTCCATCTGCCTCCTCTTCATCTTCTTCCGCTGCCATTTTGAGAGACAGTGGCCTGGCTTCTCTTCTGGGAGCCAGGTCTGCCCCTGCAACTATACATAGCTAGGTTCCCGAAAGGGAAACCGGGCCACAGTCTCTCAAAAGGGAAGCAGGAGAGAATGATGAGAAGGAGGCGGCAGGACCAGGTGGGGAGGCGATGGAGCAGTGAGAAGAGGGCAGGGCATCCGTTTTGCCAAAAAATGAAGCACCAAGTGGGAAAAAAGTTTGCTGCTTCATTTTTTTCCAGCAAAACAGGCTCCCCAAACTGAGCTATAAAACGAACTACAAACCAGCGCATTTTATGATTTTTTTTCCAGTCCGTAGTTCTCTCCATTCATGACAGATGAGAAGGGGGAATATACCCGTATATACTCAAGTATAAGTCAACCCGAGTATAAGTCGAGCCCCTAATGTAACCCCCAAAACTGGGGAAACATATTGACTCGAGTACAGGTCTAGGGTGGGAAATGCAGCAGGGCCTGGAAGCTCCTCCTTTGTGAGCTGGGGGAGTGGTGTGTGATGTTTAAAATGACTTTTAGCCACTGATGCAAGTGCTTGGTTCAGTGGCTAAAAGTCATTCTAAACATCACGTGCCGCTCCCCTGTGATGCAGAGGGGTGTCATGAGAAGCGGCATGCAATGTTTAAAATGACTTTTAGCCACCGACCCAAGCACTTGCCTCAGTGGCTAAAAGTATTGACCCGAATATATGTCGAGGGCCCCTTTTTTTCAGCCCAAAATTAGGGCTGAAAAACTAGGCTTATATTCGAGTATATACAGTAACTTCTGTTCCTTGTGAAGTTATTTGCAGATTGCTGGCTCACATCTTGTCTCTGCAAATAAGCATCACACTTATACATAATTCCTTTCTTTGCTTCCTTTCTTTGTGCTTGTAAGAGAGTCAAAGGAGTAACCTATCATGTTTTAGTTTCAGTGCTTGAATGCATACAGGGGATCTCCAAGATCTCCTCCTTCTGTCAGGATAACCTGGTATCCCAACACCGTCACATTTTGTGCAGTTTTGTCTTGCTTAAACCACTGCTTTCCCCTCCCCCTTGCTGTTAGTTCCCCCCACTGCATAGCATGCACCACTGTACTGAGAATAATAAATAAATAAATGTGTTGTTCTACATTTGCTGCAAGCAGGTGATCTCAAAGTGGTCTATTTTTGGAAGAACTAATGGATGTGTTTAACTTGACCTACTTTTTCTGAGTACTTCACTGAGAAAAACATGCCCCTCTGCTGTTTGAGTACCAGCTTCCAACAGATTGTCTTTTTGGGTCCCCCCCCCTTTTAACCGGATTCCACTACTTTGTGCTGCATGTGCCATTTTATTTCACGCCCTCCATCATCTCTTAAATGCTGTACCAGTTTTCTGCAGGTGCCACTGTCATTTTCTTGTAAAGCAGGCATGTCCAAACTTTGCCCCTCCTGATGTTTTGGACCACAACTCCCAGAATTCCAAGCCTGTATTTCCAATGGCAAAGGACTGTGGTAGTTGTGGTCCAAATCATCTGGAGGGCTGAAGTTTGGACATGCCTGTTGTAAAGCATTTTCTGCCTGCAGTCCATTGCAAGCGCACGACCCCCAGAAGTGACGTTGTGTTCCCAGATGTGGAGTCTGCAGCCCTACGTCTCTTTCCATCCTGCATTGTTGGGGGGGGGGAATTTCCTCCCACTGAAGGTTGCATTTTGATAGGGACGACGTGCTGCTGGTGTATGAGACCAGGGCCACTCTCACCCCTAGCACTCTTTGGTTTCCTCTTAAGATAATTACCACTTCAAATTATTTCTCTCTTTTGCACAAGGATGGTCAGATCTACCCCGTTCTCTTTTATATCTCTCCACTTTATGCCCTGATCCCTCTTGTAAAGAGGAAAACAGGTGGCTGCTTCACTCTGGGTTGGAATCCTTGAATTCTCTTGTCCAGTACTATGAACTCTTGACTCATAGTGGTCGCCAAGGTTTATGGTGAGATTCCCCACCACCACCACCCAGCTTCCCACTTGAAGTGCTTGCCTTTCTTTGAAACTCTCCCCTACAAATACTAACTAGGTCTTACTACTCTTAACTTCCAAAATCAGATGATATTGGGCATTTTCAAGGAGACATGGTATCCCATCACCCAAGGAACACCAACTCTTTAACTTAGTTGTAACTGGAGATGGGTGTTTCATTTTGGAAGGGGACTGGCTCTGAAACAAAACATGCCAGCACAGCTGGTGCTCGCAACCCAGTCCCACCCTCTGGAACAAAATCAATCAATGTCTTACTTTGCTGTAGCTGGTGCTGAGTGAAATTCCAACCAGGAAGCAGCCTCTGATGTGTCATCTTTCCCTCTCCCTGGTGCTGGCCAATCAGACAGGGAGGCAGGATGATGCATGTTCTTGCACAGCTCCTGATTGGCCACCGCTAGGGAGAGGGAAATATGACACATTGGAGGCTGCTTCCTGGTTGGAATTTTGTCCAGCGTGAGCTACAGCAAGGTAAGACAGTGGATGATTTTGTTTCAGAGGGTGGGACTGGGTTCTGAGCACCAGCTATGCTGGCATGTTTAGTTTTGGAACCAGTTGCCTTCCGAAATGAAACACCCATCTCTAGTTGTAATGCCTTGCTGAATTTCTCAACTGGTCTGGGAAACTGCTTTTTTATCTTCATCCAGTATTCTCTTTCTGTTGAAGTTGCATTTGCAACTTCACGTGCTGTTTGTTTGACTAAGACGGACTTTTCAGGACAGGGGTGATTGTCTGTCCAGCACTATCCAATTGTTCCTTCTAGCCTTTGATTTCAAAAGAGAGCTTCATCTTTCTGTTGAGTGCTTTTCCCGTCTTTTCTGTTAGAGGCGGTTTGTTTGCTATTGGTCTGTTCAGTCGGTTGCTAAGTATGTGTGCAGTAAAAAAAGCAGAATACTCAAGCCTGTAATTCCAAGCAACTGACAGTAAATAAATGTTTTTATTCTTTATCTTACAAATGCCTCAGAGTGAGGTATTGAGACTTTAAATTGCTCATTAAGGAGAAAGGTGGCTCAGCCGAATAAGGCTCCGAAAACTGTTGGCTGCAAAGTTGCCAGCTTGGCAATTCGAATCCCGGGGGGCACACAGTGGAGCGAGCTCCCGCTGATAGCCTCAGCTCCTGCCAATCTAGCAGTTTGAAGGCATGTAAATGCAAGTAGATAAAGAGGTACCGCCATAAAAAGTGGGAAGGTAAAACAGTGTTTCCTTGCAGCCAAGCTGGCCACGTGGCCATGGACTTTCACAACAGTGGCTCTTGAGCTTGAATACAGAGATGAGCACTGCCCCTAGAGTCAGACATGACTAGCACACATGTGCGGGGGGTGGACCTTTACCTTTTACCTAAGGAGAAAGGAGCAGACTCTGGGGAACTTGTCAGTATTCTAATCTGTGGGTCTCTGCATTTCTGCTGCATAGCAAAATGGAATTTTACCACACCTTTGAAACAGTTCTACCATAAGCAGTTTGTTTGCCTTTCAAGCTATGAGGCTTATTTTCCTTCCTGCCTACCATGTGCAGGCTGTTTGGAGATGAAGGCAGCCACCTCTTCCACTGCCATTAGGCTGCTTTTTGGACTCAGTGATACAGCTAGATGATTTTAAACCAGAGCTGCAAAACTAGAGGCATTTGATTTTTCAAAGGTTGGCCCCAAGATCTGGGAAAGGGATATGCCACTAGTGAAGTCAGATTTGCTTGTATTTTATGCAGTTTGTTGGATTATTTGCTCAATTAATCAGATATTAGCTAGGGGAGATGATGACAATCTCTTCTCATAATTAGATGTCCAATTAGGAAATAGATCATTTTTACAAGATTAATATGTTAGCACAGTGATATTCATTGGGATTTTTGTCACAATGGTAGAAATATTTTGCACATTTACTCTCAAAAACTATTTAAGTCTTTTAAGTAATTGCATGTATATGTTATTATTCTGTCTTAAAAATAAATAAATGGAGGCATCATGGGCCCGAGACCTAAATGTCAAGCAAATCTGGAGCAGGAGAAAAAGCTTATTGGCCTCTTTTTGTCTCTTAACAAAACAAAAGTCAGAGAACAGAACTTCTCTGGAGAATTTGACACTTTCGCCGTGTACTGCAACGTAAATGAATGATAAATTGCCTTATAGCTGGATTTTTCACCCCAGTGAAATTCTCAGTAGGATATATTTAACTTATTATCCCCTGACAATACCAAGATATAATTTATTGTCTCTCCAATAATCATTTTGCATGTTTTAATTTTAATAATTTCCAGATGTTGGTATACAAATATATACAGAGCAGGAATGTGTTATGTAAGCTGTTGGTTCAGACAACTGTGACCTCAGGTCATTTCTGAAAGGTTTTAGTATCCCTTTAGACTCTCTCTCTCTCTCTCTCTCTCTCTCTCTCTCTCTCTCTCTCTCTCTCTCTCTCTTTGTGTGTGTGTGTGTGTGTGTGTGTGTGTGTGTGTGTGTGTGTGTGTGTGTGTGTGTGTGTGTGTGTGTGTGTGTGTGTATGTGCGCGCGCGCATGTGTACAGGTCAGTGTTTGCTTGAAAATACTGTGATGTATTCCCCCTTGTGTATCCTACAAAATGTCTTTTCTTGGAGAGAAAAATATCAGAGATAAGGGAGGTAATGTGGTTTCTAGTCTTTGTGTAGGTAATTATGTAAATACAAGGGTTTTCTGTAAACTTCTTAGTCAATGCATTGAAATATTTATACATTGGTGTAGCAGATGAAAGCATGGAGATAAATGTTCCTGTCTATAATTCATTGATAGAATGCTCTAACAAAGTGTTACTGAAAATGCCAGTGTCGGCATTAGTAACTCTATAGCAGGGCTCTCCAACTTTGAACAGCCCGTGGCCTACCTGACGCTCCTGAATGTCTCCATGGCCGACTCTTGGAGTGTGCATGCACAATTCTCAGCAGCAGTGGTGGCGGAGGCACAGGCTGCTGGAGGACCCCCCCCCCAGGAGGTCTTGTTTCCTTGCCCTTCCTCGTTTGGCACCAAATTCACAAGTATCAAGCAGACTTCCCACTGGGAAATCACAGCGGTGGAGGCAGTTCAAGGACTCCCAGGAGATCTTGCCTTCCCCACCCAGCCTCATTTGCCATCAAATTCAAAACAATCAAGGAGCCTTCCTCCCCCTCCCCCACCCCTGAGTAAAGGGGTGGAGGGGAAAGGCTTGGTCCTTTTGAATTTGGTGCCGTGTGAGCACTCTCCTAGCCACTTCTTTGCCCCACGCGGCCTCCGGGGTGCTTGCTATCTGGCCGGGGAAAGGGTGAATGGGGCACTTTGCCACTGTCTCCTCCCTCACAGTGGTGGTTGTTCCCACTGCTGGTCACCCTCCCAGCTTGTCAGGCAGCTCCCCAGGGGCTACCGCCAGAGAGGCCGAGGGCCAGAGTTTGACGGGGAGGAGGAACCCACCTGGGAGAGCCCGGTGGGGCCCAGGCTGCAGCCCAGCAGCACGACCACCCGCAGCCCCGCCAGGTGGCCCACTGTCTGCCCGGGCTCCCACACACCTCGCTGGTGCACGAGTGGTGGGGAATTCCCCCCAAACACGCCACTACAGGCGGCATGCCGGGAAGCTGACAGGGACCTGGTGGGCAACATCTGACGGTGCTGCAGACAACTGGTCATCCACAGTTGACACGTTGTACAGGCCTGGTCTATAGAAACAACAATAATATTTTGCTTTTCTTATTATTTCTCCTTTTTCCTATTACCAGTAGGTGTCACAATTGTTACTGTGAAATCTATTTCATTGATAAGGCAGAATGCATATAGATAATTGATTTACAGCTGTGGATTCATTTGTAATTACGATTATTTCCCCCTATAGTTTTGCCTTAATAGCATAATAAGAAATACAGTGGTACCTTGTATAAAGGAATTTTGTTAAGAAAAATTTCCTTTATATAATTTCCCATAGGAATGCATTGAAAATGGAGTAATCCCTAATCCTGACCATTTCATGGTGTACGGATTCGTCCCATAGGCAATTTTGTTAAGCAAATTTCCCCTATCTCTGGAATTTTTATGTTGTAAATTTTTATGTTATACAAACCGTTTGTTATACAAGGGTCCACTGTATTAACAATCTATTAATTGATAATTAAAATTATTCTTTGCACACAAGAAATGTTATTAAAGTGAAGGCTATCACTAATTTGGGAATTGGATGTATGCTATGGCATATGTGTATTCTTGATATACACCAACATCATTATCACAATATCAGTACTACCCACTGGATGCCATTGTGATTCAGACAAAGAGACTTGGAAACCAGATAGGTAATGTTTTAGCGTACAACATGTTTTTTTACAAAGCAATTTTGGAATTGAGTTCTACCCAAGAATAGTACTTGAGGTTGTGCATGTCATGTTCAGGCTGGTCTGGAGAGGCCACAAGGCTGGAAGATAGGTAGCCAGAAGATGCAATACCAAGGATAATTCCTTCTCTGAAGACAACCATAGCTTGTAGCTACAGCAAAGACAGTCATTGACACAGACACTTCTTTAGTAAGTAAAGTAGCTGTAGCAATCACAATCACAATCAACCTTAATAACTTGAACTTCTGTTTTGTAATGCCATCTTAAATTTGTCCATGAATTGTCATTAGATTTTGGTAAGAATCTGTTTCCTCTAGAAAGAATGGTACCTCCATTCCCAGCGGTGCCCTGCGACTTATATTTATGCTCTTTCCTACTGATTAAGGTCCATATCTCCCACTGCATTTTGCAAATAAGTACGAAACAAATCCAGATTCATTTTTGCCGAATAATCTGATAAAAACAGAACTCACTGGAAATGACCTTGCTTTGCACCATGATTTTTCAGCTGGTAAACTATGTTTTTGGGAGGCTGAGTATGTGTACAGAGTTGTTGCTGAGTGAAATTTATATTTCCAGATCCAAAAGGCAGCCCCATGGAGTTCATTATATGAATTTACTATGCAACACCACTTGGTAAAAATATTGCAGATGATTTCACGTTTAGTGTGTTCTTTCTGCAAGGTTTAATTTCAAGCCCGTATGCGAAGTGTCTTTTGTTGTTTGGAATGTGCTCAAGCATTCCCATATGGATCCCAGACCAGGCATAGGTACTTCTTTGTGTCTTCATATAAAGTTTTCCTTTGAAAAAAATTGGGACCACATTGCATTGATTTAAAACATAATTTTCTTGTTTAGTTTGTTTGGAAAGTGTGTGGTGCAGTTTTGTTATCATCTTGAGAATGACTTGGAAGGGTAGTCTTGAGCAACTCCCTGTTTGGTTTCGGATTTCTGTGAATGCATAATTATTAGACATGGGCATTTTGTTTTGGAAGGGGTCCAGTTCTGAAATGAAACACAGCAGAAGAGCTGCCTTTTGGTACCGGGATCCAGCTTCCGGAACAAAATCAACCAGTCTCTAACCTTGTTTTGGGTAGCACAGGACTAAACTCCAAACAAGACGTAGCCTCTGACACATCATCTCTCACTGCCCCTGGTGCTGGCCAATCAGACGGGGAGGCAGAATGATGCATGTCCCTGCACAGCTCCTGATTGGCCAGCGCCAGGGAGAGTGAAAGATGATGTATCAGAGGCTGTTTCCCAAAACAAGGTAAGAGACTGATTGATTTCGTTCTGGAAGATGGATTCCAGTACCAAATGGCAGCTGTTCTGCCGTGTTTCGCTTCATAACCGGACTCCTTCCAAAATAAAATGCCCATGTCTAATAACTATACATGCAGGCATATGTACTTATATGGTCCATATAAGCTTTTCATTTATAAATTTGATAGACTAGTCATACCTTGGAAATGCTGCCCATAATAAACAGAATGCTTACTGTGAACAACTTTCCTTTTGGTTTGTTTTGTTCTTGGAACTCATCATTAGAAATGCAATAAAATGAAGATGGCTTTGGGGAAAGGCGGGCTGTGCATCCAAAACACTGACTTGCCAGTCCTATCTCAACAAAAAATATGTATATGAGATGGATATTGCTTCTGGGCACTGCTGGCCGGTGCTAGGGGCGCACTGCTGGTCAGCGCTGGGGGGGGAGCAAAAAAAAAAAAAGCACCCACTCTGGTTGGGGCTAGGGAAAATGAACTAAAAATTAAGTAAATAATGATAATAAAGCCCTAAACCGCGGGGCTGGTTGGTTGTAAAAAAAAAAGAAGAAACAAAACAAGGAAATGAATTTTTTAAACAATTGTTTCATTCCAAACAAAATGAATAAAAAAGCAAAACGAAAAATAAAAAACACTATTTTCTCTTTTGTGCCCATCTCTAGTCTCTGTGGCAGGCAGAACTCCTAAAATGGCTTGTGGAAAGGGTAGGGGAATCTCATTCTTTGTTTATGTTTTAATTTTGTGTGTTGTATATAAGCTGGAAAGGGGACCGTTCCAGTGTTACTGCCAGTTATCTCTGCATGTTTGAAAAAATTATTCTCTTTGGAGATTTTGGTAGCTAACAATGAAGTGAAGATGACATGAGAGCCAATTAAGCCCAAGTCTGTATGAATTAGGGAGAAATCAGGTGTTGTGGTCCAGGTGGTATACCAAACCTGACTCTACAGAAAAATATGTTTGATGGATTGTCCATTAGGGAATGAAGTTACAATAGCTTTATGCAGTAGGAAGCAGCACTTTAGCAACTAACAATTATACGTTCTGATGAAGGAAGAGTGGAAAAACGTTGGAAGAAACATCACTAATTTTAGAGATCCCAGAAGATGTCACATTTGCTAGTAGGCAATATCAATGACTTGGAATGATTGGTTAAAGAATAAAGTCACACACACTAGACTAGAAGAAGGATGTTAATAACTGGATGTTATAGTGATCATCCGTTGCTAGGATGACCATAAGTTGAAAAGAACTTGATGTAATATAACAGCAATGGAGATATGTGAACTGTTATAAATAAAAGCTGTTGTAGCTGCCAAATGAATTATAATCTGCTATTTTATAAATTTCTAGCATGGAGTTACAGTTGTCCCCCACCATTTCACGGTTCATATACTCTGGTCTTGGTATATTGCGGGACCATAGTATAAGAAGGCAGGGGCTGCTGAGGCAAGCCACATGGCCCTGTTTGAGGCCTCCTGCACTTAGCCCAGGCCTGGTACTACTCCAAGCGGGCCTCCAATGGGCTTCTTGGGCCTGTTGAAGGCCTCAGAAGTGTTTTCCAGCGAACCAGAAGTGACTTCCAAAAAAACAGAAGTGCCTTCAGGATCACCCAAAACAACTTCTGGGGCCTTTGACATGCCTGGAAAGTCCATCAGAGGCCTGTTTGGGGCAGCACCAGTCCTGGAGTAAGTGTAGGAAGCCTAAGACTGCCCCCCAACCCCAACTCAACCCAGCATTCGCATAGTGCAGATTTTCCTTTATCGCGGGTCAGGTTGGGTTCCTAACCCCTGTGATAAACGGGGGAATTACTGTATATATATCAGGAAGAAAAGACACTTTTTTGGACCAATTCTTCTTAATGGAAGTGGGAAATAGACATTTTGTCTAGCAGGGTCATCAAGTGATTAGTGAATGTCCTAAATACTATGTAGCATGTTTGTTATGTGCCATCAAAAACCAATGTACCATAACACTAATAGGACTTTCATGATATGTAAGAGATTTAAGGTGTGGTTTTACCAGTTCCTCTGTCAGCCCTGGCGAGTAAGGATTGAAAGCTAATCTGTCTGACTCCTAATGATTCTTCTGTCCACTACAACACACTGGGGGAACCATTATGTAATATAGCTAGCTGTAAGAATATTGTTCTCTGCTTAGTTTTATGAAAACATAGCATACAAAATGTTGCTTAAGACTGCCAAAACATTGGATCTTTCTGGAAGCTCTAAATAAAGTATACCATTTTCTAAATTTATGTTAGTTAGCAGGTGGAAGGTTTTAATTTAAGAAGGGAAAAACACACACCAAGGCAATAATTGCTTGATGCAGATTCTTTCTTACTTAAAAATAAAATGTAGAGCAAATGAGAATTCTAAGTTAGTTCCCTTTGCAGGTGTCTAAATTAATCCATGTTTGGTTCCCTGTAAATAAAAGTCTGTGTTAGATGGTAAAGAAAAAAGTGGCTGATTACGGCAGTATTAAAGTACAGTATATTTCTTTTTTTAAGGGGACATATCTGTTAATTATAGCACCATGATGCTAATGTTATAGTGAAATTTTGAACCATTTAAAATACTCCAAGTATCATAATTGATATATGTAATTTTTACATAGAGAAGGCTAGCCAAATTAAATTGAAGCAGTGTACTTTTCCCTCGAGCTATGGAAATTTTAGGGAAAATGCAGAGAGTAGGTTAAATAAATTATGATATCCTAGAACAGTGTTGACGAACCTATGGCATGGGTGCCAAAGGTGGCACTCGGAGCCCTTTCTGTGGGCACCCGACATCGCCCCTTCACAAGCCACCTGTATTCAGGCTAAATTGCTGTATTTGCACTTTGCGAATAATTAGTGGGTTTTGATTCACCGTTTGGGCACTCGGTCTCTAAAAGGTTTGCCATCACTGTCCTAGAAGTACTGTATGTTTATTTCAAAGTATTCAAACTAAATAATGATTTGTGAACTTAAAAAGTGTACAAACTCCACCATTGTGGTTTAGCATATTAATACCATGTGGAAAGAAGTAAGTGCAGATAAAAATGAAGTCCAGTTTACAATAATTTTGCAATTTACAATAAAAAACTATTGTATGTTAACAGCAATGGGGAAGAGCATGAAATCACACATACAAGGCACTTCCTAGAAAGCATTTAAAACATGGGAACTAGAGATGCGGGCAAATTGAAAAATCAATCATGTTTTCTGACAAATATGGCTGATTTGTCAAATTATAAATGGAGTTGCCCAGACAAATAAAAATTGAACTGTTAGCAAATTATTTTTCTGTGCACCAGGCCATAAAATGGTCCCCAAAGGACCATCCAGAGAAGGTTCCTCTGACTCTCCTCTACAAGCCCACCATGTTTGGTGAAGATTGGGTTTCACCAGTCCAGTTGCTGAAGGGGACTTTCCTGGAGGCCTCCAATTTATGGGTGTGTAACTCAGATATTTGACATCCCATCTCCACTGAACTTGTAGGGATTGCAGAGGAGAGTCATGAGAAAGCTTTGCTGCAATTTTGGTGTTTCTGGGCACCTGGAAGGCACTTTCCTAGGGGGAGGGTTGGGGGTACATAATTTTCACATCTGGTACCCAAACTTCATCAAACTTGCCGGGTTTGTAGAAGATTGTCAGGGGAAACTTTCCTATATTTATGGTGTCTGTACGTGTCTTGAGGGGTTTTAATTAAAATAATTCAACACATCAATATTTTGGCTTGCCAAAAAAAAACCCAAATAACCCAAAAACATAAATTCCTGATTCATGATTTGTCAACTTTTATGGATCACAAATTAAAATGAATCACCATTTTTCTGATCCATCCCATCTCTAATAGAAACCTTTTACAAATCTCCTTGAATGCTCTGACTTCAAATAAATACAAAATAGGACCCACGTTTCACAAAATTCTCTTGACTGGACTTTTAATGGTTGACAGATTTGTATATTCAGTGAACATCATCATGGAGATTATTTAGTATATTTTAAAAATAAAAGCTTTGTGGAGAAACATTCTTTAAGTTGGACAAGTCACAGATAATGAAAAAATAAAAGCTTGGAAGATTTAAACTAATATCTTGACTTGTCAAAGAAACCACAAGAGAATGTCTTGTTCTTGCATTCAGTCTCACAACTAGGGTCTCTATCACCTGGAGCCAACATGGATTTGCAAGAGGGTCCCATAATAGTACAAAGGACAAATATTTTGTCATTTTGGCACCCCACCCACCCCCCAGCACAGTGCTGAGGAACATGCCCCATTTCCCACACACACCAATTTCAGCCTTGGTGACAATGAAGGTTTTAATGCCTGTGGTCCTCCAGGTTCATTTTGAGGCTGTGAGCTGTGGTATTTGGTATTGAGGATCAGAACAGTCTTTGACTTTGCCAAATCAGATGAAAGATATAGACCAACATGCAGGTCAACACTCTGTTCATGCTGCCTTATTTAAGAAGTGGTTAGTAAGTTCGTCCAAAGGACATAAATTCACGTGGACCTTTAGTTTTGCTTTTCCTAGCAAAGGATATTCATGGCTATCTGGAAGTTGATTCAGACATGTGAAGCTACTTAGATGAGTAGTGAATCATTTCAATCTCCCAAGAAGGCCAGTTGCCATGAATCAACTTCCTGATAACCTCACCTGGATGACTGAGAATCTTCACAGAGACATTCATAGTTTGTAGCATCCGTGTTTCCAAGGAAAAGATGACCCTTCTCTTCAGTTTCTAAGGACACAACACAGGATGTCCTGTGATTTTATTTAAACATCTCCAGACTCTTGTGGCTGTGCAGAAGCAACCTTCAAAATGTGCACTTGAGTTTAGGAGAAAGTCCTGACTGTGTTTTCATGAGATGTCAGGGCCTTTGCAGGAAGAGTTAATCAGCAAAGCTCCTGCAGATGGACAGTCCTCACTGAAGTGTTTTTTCTTTGTGTTCATAATACCGTAGAAGGAAGTCCATGACTTTTGTTCGTGAAGCTTTCTCTGCCGTGTAAAAATATTCATGATGCTTGCAGTTACATACCATGGACAAAAGGTTTAACACCCATAGATACTCTTATAATATATATATATATCTCAACATACTTGACAAAAATACTTATGACTGTTGCTGGGAGGGTCAGTAGTCTTTGTTTCTGAACACTTTAAAAATAGTAACACAAATATCTAATACTGAGCTTGTTTTTATATTCCTAATGTAGTTCTAGGCAGGTTGAAAATAATGGCAAATCTCTGAAAGGCATTACGTGCCTGGTGCGTAAAAGAGATAGATGACTAAGAAGTGCATATCAGAGTCTCTTAATCAGAGTCTCTTAATAAACTTGGTTTCACATCGTGATTTGCCAGGCAGGATATACATCTACAGTTCATTGAGATAACTAGGTGTCTCTAGCTTCTCATTTTGCGGACTCTCAGAGGAAATGTCAGCTGGACATTATGAACTATCTCGGCCTTCCTTTAATCGTTCTTCAATAATTTAATATATTGCCTGACTTTCTGTCTGCTGAACCTGTAACCTTGACCCATCGCTTATTGTTTTGCTGATTGACGGTTGCGGCTTGTAGATTCAGCATCTGTGCTTTGAAACATGACGGTTGTAATGTTGTAGAACTATGTTTGTCTACGTGTGCATGAACAATGGAAGAGACGCTCATTCTTATGAAGTTGCATAACTAATGGTGCCTCCTTCCATATGAACCTACCCGGCAATTAAGATCTAGCCAGGGAGCCCTCCTGAAAGAGCCGTCCCTTAAGGAGGTGATAGGGATGGCTTGTAGGAATAGGAAATTTGTACAAAGGAAAATTTGCTTAACAGAATTTAATTTGGAACAAATTAATTCCTTTATACAAGGTACCACTGTATTTACTATTATAATAGTGTTTGCTGTAATGCATATTTTTCAGCCATTACAAGGGGGGGAATGATCCCTTGCCTGTACATAGGTCCTACTTTATTTGGAGGGGGAGATGGGTTTAATGCAGGGGTTGATTGATAACTGTAAATACACATTGAATTCACGTGTAACTAGATTCATAGAAGCTATGTACAAATGGATGCCTGCACACCTGCACATGCAATTTTTTAAAACAAACTTTTTAAAAATGTTTTACAGTATTTTTTTTCCAAAATGTGTGATACAGATTGTCTTGACATCTTTTTCTGTTCCTAGGATGAAGATGGAACAGAAGAAGAAAGCAGCAGAGTTGAACCAGTGGGTCATGCAGACACTGGTTTAGAGAATGCCACCAGCTATTCTTTAGAGTAAGTTCATGGGGAGAATTACTTGGGAATAATAAAACTATATACACATTGGATGCATGCATTTCACAGTGTAGACTCCATCCAAGGGCTTTTGTTGGGATAGATGCGCTCCCTAAACTACGTCCCATTTGGCACATCAAGGCTACTGTTTTTAAATTATGTGGCACAGGGCCCTGAATGGGGCAGATGTCTGTCAGTTTTTGCTGGCATGTGTTCTAAGGCTTTGGACAGCTGTGTTGAGGTTGAAGAGAGGTGTGCAGATATGATTTTTTTTTATTAGACCTCTCCGGATCCCTTGAGCCTGGGAAGTTATTGGAGGCGTAGTTCAACAACACAAAATTTGAGCATCGGTCCTTTTGCTTGAGGATTATTTTTTAAATGAATGAGCTGTCGGCTCAAGGAAAAGGCAACGTGGAGGATGCCTTACTGCTGCCTTCTCCTGAGCCCTCAGGAAAAGTCCAGAAAAAAGCTAATCTGCACACCTGAGGAGTGCCGAGTTATCCCTTATAAGAGCCTTGTGGTGCAGTGGTTAAACTGCTCTTTTGCAGCCAGAACTGTGCTCACGACCTGGGGTTTAATTTAGGGCAGTGGTGGTGAACCTTCGGCACTCCAGCTGTTTTGGACCACAACTCCCAGAGTTCTTTGTCATTGGCAATCTAGGCTCGGAAATCTGGGAGTTGTGGTCCAAAACATCTTGAATACCGACGGTTCGCCATCACTGATTTAGGGTGTCAGGCTCAAGGTTCACTCAGCCTTCTGTCCTTCTGGGGTCAGTTATGTGAGTACCCGGCTTTGCTGGGAGGGGCAATGTGTACCCTGTGTAATTACTTGTAAACTCCCAGAGAATGCGGGAGGTATATAAGCAGCATGCTTTGCTTTTGCATAGGCTGTCTTTTGACACAGAGAATGTCGATCTAAAGAGGAAGGTCACTTCACCCAGAGGGAGGGTCTGGCAAATCAAGTTTCCTTGTTACATGAAGAGGTTTAGTCGGTTGCAGAGGTGTACCACTTCAGGCACGTGTTCTCTGTGTGAAGAGAACCACAGGGGTGGTGCTGAAACTCTCCCTCTCCTCATATGTTCAAATTAACTCCCCCTCCCCCAATGCCTGAATAGTGCTTTAACTCTTGGGTATAAGACAGAATCTTTAGTGAGAGAGCCCGTGTTTATTGGGGATGGAGGAAAACCAAGGAATCTTTTGTGACCTGTGCACCATTATCTTGGGACTTAACCTCCTTTTAACACAATAAATGGAAATTGGGCAATTTGGACTTTGCAGAGCAAGAGAGGGGGTTGGGGAATCACTGAACAAGGCATGTCAGACCAAACGGTCTTTCTGCTTGAATTTTTCCCTGCTGTGCCATGTCGATAGGACTCATTTGAATGTTCAGTGTAAAATACTGAAATGGAACAATAGAACAGTTAGAGAAGAATATCTGCTTTCTCTTCCAAAAAAATATTTGCTGGATTCAGTTTCTAGGGTCTCCTGGTAGGCTGAGAAAAATAATACTTTATTTTTAAAGCTGTAAAGCCCTGGAGAGATTCTGCAAATCGTCCTGACCTAGGTGGGTGATGGGATTGACTGGCAAGAAAACAATGGAAGGACATAGTGCTGCACTAGAACAATTCCTGACCTGCAGCACCTAATTCTCCATCAGCCATGTTGTGAGATCTCACAATCTGGTTTTTGTGGAAAATTCTTTAAAAAAACAACCTCTTACAGATGAGATGTATGTTTTCAGTGATAAAATTAAGAAACAAGTTTGATTTCTCCACATAGTTCTGTTTAATATAAAATGTCTGTGTGTAGGGTCTAGAGAAAAATCTGTTTATTAGAGTAAAAGCAAAAGCAAAAGCAAAAGCAAAGTGTTCTGCTTTTATGCCTCTCCATACCACTTCAAGTAGCCTGGGCAGTTTATAGTTTAATTATGCAGGCTATACATCCCCCCCCCAGCAAGCTGGGTACTCATTTTACCAACCCCAGAAGGAGGGAAGGCTGAGTCAACCATGAGCCTGCTACCTGGGATTGAACCCCAGGTCGTGAGCACAGTTTTTTACAGGCATTTAACCACTGCGCCACTAGGCTGTTAGTACTAAATCACAAATTGCCCCTTTTGTGAAGAGAAGAGAGTCTTATGTTCCATTCAAAGCCCCCCATGGCTTTCTCAGTGGGTGATAGCATCTTCTGTTACTAAGGTTACATTTGTTGTACACTGGTATTGCAGCAACAGGGAGTTGAGGTAAGGCATCATGATCTTTCTGTGTTTTAGAAAATTGAGTATTCTAGGTTTGGGCAGTTAGAAAAACTCCATGCAACAGGGTAGGGATATGCATTGATGTAAAATGGCCACATGTACAGGAAAGATTTCCTTTGGAGTTGGTGTCAGTGGAACAGATCTTGATCATTTGCTAAAATGGCGAGATCTTCTCGCCATTCAATAATGGATAGTGCGTGTTAATCTTTCTACCCTTGAAGTCTAATTCTTTTGAGGATGGTAAGAGCTGGTAAAAGCCAACACCACTAACTACAAATTATGTTCCTTGCCTCAGGGATGTAGTTTAAAGGTGTATATATTTCAAAAGGATTTTTTTTCTGATAAAGTTCCCTGCAATAGAGCAAACTAAAAATTGGCGATGGCTGAACATGCCTGCGATATATACCTCAAAGAACTGTCTATATTGCAACATCCAATATTCACTTTGAAGTGACCAATTTTCTTTGTCAATAAATGAAATGATGCCTGTTAGATGCAAAACATCAGTTTTGGCTGAACCCATGGTAGCAGCGGGATGACAGGATGTTATCATGCTAATTGGGAAATCAATCGATGCAATGAACAGTATTGAATGTTCTGATTCTGATAAAAATAAGTAACTATTTTGAAAGTAATGCTGAAACTAAGTTGGAAAAGGGGGCAATTCCAAGAAAAAGTGATAGCAAAATTTAAGACAGTGTATTTATTACATAAAATGCATCACTTGATGCTTTGAAGTAATGCTGTACATGATACAAACAATGATTTTTCATAAGCTAAAACATTCTGTCCCCTCCTTATGTACAGTTAGCATAAAACATGGGTTTACTTTATGTCTAAACACTGTGTGTCAAAAATAAATGGAAGAGTTAAACTACTGAAAAGCACAGTGGTACTGTTGAAAATGGTTGATATTTATTTAGGGTCTTGACTTCACTTCCATGTGAAGCCATTCTGTCAAGGTTGTGCATAATACAATTCATGTACTGAGTTGCTAACCTGAACATTCATTCACATTTCATTTGATTTAGTAATGGAATTGTTTTTTTTTTAAATTTTAACTATTGGTCTCCTTGCATGCCATCAGATTTATACTGAGGTATGTAGCACTTATTGTTGCTTTCATCACCACTAGTTCTAGAATATCTTTCTGTGCTGTGCTGTGCTGTGCTGTGCTGTGTGTGTGTGTGTGTGTGTGTGTGTGTGTGTGTGTGTGGGGTCTTTTTTTGATTCGTTTGCAGTCCATGTTCACATTCCTTCATTCGTCATTGTCTCACAGTGATATGGTAAAGCTTGTGGAAGTCTCCAATGATGGTGGCCCCTTGGGAATCCATGTAGTACCTTTCAGTGCTCAAGGCAGAAGGTAATGTATTGTGTAGGTTTTTAATTGAATCATTGTCTTTCTGTATTTTCTGTTCCACTTTGTGTGTAAGAGGGTGAGAGGGAGGGTGTCCCTTCGAAATAAGGCACAGTTTATTTGGTATTTGCAGCAGAAAGTCTTGCTGACTCTTAAGCCATAAGAATTCTTGCCCCTGGATATAAACTGCACCAGTCAAGGTGAGGATGGCAGAATGTAGTTCTTAATTTATAATACAAATTATTTTCTGTCCTAATGTGAAACTGAATTGCCAGGGCATGAATTATTTCCATCAGAGTCTCATAAAAGTTTCTTCTCGCCTTTTACCTTGGTCTAATATTAGAAACGTACTTCATGCAGCATTTGTTCCTGGCTGCCCAGGCCATAATTTACCCAACTGGCAGCATCTGAAGACACACTTTTTGTGTATGGCTCCCCCCCCTCCATTCATACTGGAATGGAATGTAATTTATAGTTACAGAGGTGTTAAATGAAGTCAGTGGTGTGAAATACAGGATGCTTAAATAATTTTAGACAAAATATAGTCCTATACATGGGGAAATGCTGCATTCTGTTCATACTGGCCATTTGCTGTTCTTCACTTAGACACAGCACGATCAAAATTGAAATGTCCACTTTACTGCGGTAGACTTTTTAGTCATTAAGTACTCAGAAAACTAAATCAGCTAAAAATCAATTATATTTCTGTGTGAGGATTTACAGCTCTGTGGTACACAAGACGTGACCATGAACTTCCTCAAGGGTGTAAGTAGGACTTGAGGTATACAGGGAGAAAGAAAATTCTTTTCTATCGGAATAGTAATTGTGTTCATATTTCTTGCTCTCTTTGGTAAGAAAGGACCAAACATGCATTTTATAAATGTAATCTTGGATTATATATTGAACAGGTATTATGTTTTGACAAGTTGCCTATCCATTCCCTTTAAATTGATTAAAGCAAACATTACCACACATAAAAATACATCTTATCAAGTGCTGTTCTTTGTAGATAAATAAGGGAGGTCTCCCCTCCTCTGAATGATGAATGCAGTGTGAAAACCGTTCATTCTTGATACTATTTTAAATGTAATGGCTGAGTAGGTACAATGATTTTTGGTTCTCCAGCAAAACTAATAATGTTCTTACAGCGGTGTTCCCTGAGGACCTGGAAGGTAAAAATAAGAGTCATTGTAAGAGTTTCTCCTCTCATGAAATATTTGATATTCATTTGGCTGCATTTATCAAGTATAACTGGTAGCTACCACAGCACGTGTCAAGCCCTGCCCCAAATAGGCAACAAACCGTGATGACCTTTTAATGTTGGTTAATTGCAATGAGGGTACAGTTAACAAGTTAAAATGTTGTGATTCTTCATGATGATGATAACATTGATGATGTATTCTGGAGGTGTGGACTCAAATATTAATCATGAAGTTCCGCCAACTCATATTAGGTTTACTGACTATTACGGTTAGTTTTAATGCTCATCCCACCTAAAGTAAACTCAGTGAATAAATTGTTGAATGATACATCAACAGTGAGTGATTGGATAATCTCTGGTTAGAACTGGCAGATGGAAACTGACCCAAGTGTCCTTGAAAGTACAGTGGTACCCCTAGATACAAAAGTAATTCATTCCTCAATACGCTTCGTCACTTGGAAACTTTCGTATCCCAGTGGGGCGCAATGCACTCTGGGAATTGAAGTCTTCTGAAAATTTTCATATCTCGAGTTTTCCCATAGAGAATTTTCATATCTTAAGTTTTTTTAGAAGTTTTTTTTGAGGGACAGAAGTCTACTTTTCAGACGGATTTCTGGACAAACTTCCTTTTGTATCACATTTTTTTTTCATTTCTAGAGATGATTATATCTAGAGGTACCACTGGAGAATTGTTTCTCTTAAAGAAAAATACTTCTCAGTGGTGTATCCTAACAACACGGGCAACCATGATTAAGTGTTCCTATATACAGTGGACCCTCGTATAACAAACGGTTTGTATAACATAAAATTTGTACAACATAAAAATTCTGGAGGTAGGGGAAATTTGCTTAACAGAATCCTATGGGGTGAATCCGTACAACATAAAAATGGTCACAATTAGGGATTACTCCATCTTCAATGCATTCCTATGAGAAATTTGTATAAAGGAAAATTTGTTTAACATAATTTCATTTGGAACAAATTAATTCCTTTATACAAGGTACCACTGTATTAGGTGTCTACTTCTACATTCTAGAAAATGCAAATGAAAGTCTACCCTTCCTCAAAAAAGGAGTTCACTGTGTGGGCATCATCACAGGAAATCATTTGGCCTACAGTGGCTGTTCTAAACAGAAGAAAGCCTGGCTTATAAAATCAAGTTATGAGACCTGGTATGCTGCATATTATTTGCCATTGGGAACTTGAAGTCCAAGAATCAGCCTCTTGAACAATGACTCAGATCAGCAGCCAGCACAGAGGTACTGCAGTCCATATTTTTTCTGTGGGGCTGGGCTGAGTTGTTACATTTGGGAATTCCTTCCTTGAGAGATTGGAACCCCTTCATTTTTAGTCAAAACATTGGATAAACAAAGCTAATATTATGATGTGGAAGAGTGAGTTCAGAGGAAGAAAATGCCACTTAGAAATATGTCTCTCTCTTTCCAACAATGGAGGAAGTCATCTATTTCTTTGGTATAGTTCTTATTCATACATCTCTTAGAGCAACATTTGTTTTAATGGTCTTTCCACTTCCTTCTGCAGTGTTGGCTATATTGTGCCCTCACCATATTTCATACTTTTCCCGAGCAGTGCCTTGTTTCCTTTTCAAGCAACCAGAAGGCAAGCACATATTCATCACTTTAGTAGGGCCAGCTGAGATAATTTCCTAAAGGGTGCAATTTATCTAGATAAAGCTTTAAATAGAAGCACAACAGCTTGTGGCCATGGAAAACATAGGGTCTGCAAGGTGATGGAAGATCGGTTGGGAACCTTGACAAAAATATGGAGCCCCTGAAATTCTGATGTTATCAGCTGGGATGAGGAAGTAGAATGTAGAAGGGAAGCAACGGTAGAATAGTAGAGTTGGATCTCCCTACTCAATGCCAGGATCCAAATCAAAGTATATCAGACAGATGGTTGTCTAGTTTTCTCTTGAATGCCTCCAGCATGGGAGTCCTCACCATCATTAGGAAAACACCACCCAGATTCAAATATAGCCTCCATCAACCTGCTTTCTGATCAGTCTCATATAGTGGCAACCCTATTAGAATTTGACACTAGTCTTTAACAGAGCTTGGGAAGATTGCTTTTTTGGACTGCAACCACAGTGGCTGGAGGGTTCTGGGAGTTAAAAGTTTAAAGAAATCTATGGCTAAATTGTGGCTTCTCATAACTTAGAAGATAGGGGAAGAAGGAGAGAGAGAGAGATTTGAATCAGTTCTATTGTAGATACAGGACAGGTCCATCTGTCAGAAGAGGTTAAAGAAAATGATGAATGTATATCTGGAACTCATACCTGAAGGTATGGCTTGACATTCACCCTGGAATGATTAATACTGAAATGTAATTTGCAGAGATTATTTCTGTTGAGCCTGGATTCTTGAAAAAGAGCTTTCATTGGGAGAGAGCATCCCACCTCATTCACAAAGGCAGCTGCTTGGTGTGCAGAAGGTGTTTGTAATAGTTGGAAAATACAAGTACAAATTCCTGGAAAGTCCTGCGCCTTGTTGCAAAGCACTGCAAGAAACCTGGGCTTTAAAGTAATCCTTTAGCTCTTATGGATGAAAAGAACTCAGTTGTGTAATAGAGTGGCAAACATGCTTTGTAAGGGTTGTCTTGATGGTTCATAGAAGGAGATGAGTATACAGCTGTTTTGGTAATTTCTGTTGGCATGCTGGTGATGACCAGCTTTATAGCTTTGGGCAGTAATCCAGACCTTAGTACATTCAGAACCTTCAAGTCTTTTTTTAAAAAGCAGTAAATGTTCTACAGATGTATGGAAGTGCATATAGATTTATTGTAAGAGAAAGAAGTGTGACTTTTTCTTTTTCTGTAAACATGCGCCCACATTTGTACACAAGACCCGGGTAATCAATATGTTGGCTTTGGCTTTTATTACAATGCCTGAGATGCTTTAAAAACACAAACTTTAATGTTAATACAGATGAAATATATAGGGAGATTTGAATGTAGCAAGTAGCTTAGCGTATGGCTGGGGGAAATTATCATAAACCACTGGAGAAAGGCGGAGGAATAAATCTGAGAAGCTCTGTGTTCTTAGGCAAGTTGTCATGAGATCATTAATTATCCTGACATATTAGGGAATGCATTTTGACAGACTGACAAAGCATGGATGGCTCGTTAGGGGAATTTTGGTTGTAGCATAATCGAGTGGCTCCTTGTGACTCTGAAATGGCACACAGAAGGTATATGATCACAGCGTAAGATCATAAATTCAGAGCGGTGGGGTGCGGTGGGCATCTTAATTCATGCGTTTGACATGGGAAGCTTATTCAGACAACCTATGTTTAAAAGTCAGGTTGCAGTGGGGTGGGGGGTAGGGTTTCTTGAAATTCAGTTGCATCTGCAATATCATTTCCCCTAATCCCAGTGTACAAATGCTTTTATTAATTGGAACAAGGAGGAGCAATGGCACACTTACCTCCCCTACATGGAAAATTATTAAGGACATTATTCTCTCCCCCTCTTACTTCCATTTCCATCATATGGTTTTATTTTTATCCCGAGCGAGGACAGCTTTCAAAATCCAAAGCTCGTAAATCTTTTAGAAATTGCTATTTCATTTCTATCTCAGGATGGTTTTAGCCCCCCCCCCCTTTGCTTTGCAGGGCTCCCCATAACCTTTTTTCTTTTTGCTGTATCAGCTAGGAAAGCACTGTGTAGACCTGTAGCCTCATAACTGCAAATGGCTTAGAGGCATTCCCCTTTTAATGTGCCTGGGGCCATTTGGGATTTGCCACCATTTTAATGAGTGCTGATTCACTAGCTCTGGAGTGTTTTGTTTGTTCTGCGGTTATTTGGTGTTTTTTTAAAAATGGGCACTGAAGTTGGCTTCATTTTTGCATGCTAAAACAGGTGGAACATACAGCTACACGACTGTGCTTTGCTGCATTTGGTTTCTTCTTTTTGTTTGTCGCTGTAGTAAATTGCTTACTGCTGTGGTGACTGGAAAGTTTGGGTTTTCAGGAGGCACCACCTGCTTTCCAGAGGCATCAGAGCAAAATTAACCCCATGTTGCTATTGGGTGGTTGTTGCCATTAGGAGCTTAGAGGCCTAGGTGTTTTTGAAACTAAAACAGATTCTTGAAGTTACCTTCTAAATGGCTATTTATTTATTTATTTTTGTGAAGACAAAAGGAAAGGGCCCTAAATTAAAAAAAAACAGACAAGGACCTGAAAATCAAAAACAGAAACTCAGAGTACTGTATCCTCAGTAATCCAATGTGTATAACTTGGGCAACAGGCCTGCAAAGTATAACTAATCACATACTAAATCTATGTGTAAGCAGTCCTGCAAACAATCAGAATAAATTCATCAGAAACAAGATTCTGAATAAAAGTCCACAGCAGATAACTCTCTCTCTCTCTCTCTCTCTCTCTCTCTCCCCCTCTTGGTGTGTGTGTGTGTGTGTGTGTGTGTGTGTGTGTGCGTGCGTGCGTGCGTGCGTGCAAGTGGTCAAAGGCTGTCCATTAAATCAGTTCTTGACTATCAAGATATTTTTGCATTTGATACTGTAGATGTTGATTGATTCTTGAGTTGTGTATAACCACGTATCTATATTAGAGATGGGCACGAAACGAACAATTTTTCGTTTCCGTTTTCATTTTTTCATTTCATTACGCAACTAAACGACAAATGAATTTTGTCTCCAAAATGAAACAAAACGAACAGAAACACCAGAAATTTTGTCGTGCATTTCATTTCCGTTACTGCAATACAGTGATCTGCTTTAAATGATTAAAAAAATCACAAAAAATTGAATTAAATGGTAACGAAATGGTAACAAACAAACGAAAATGAAAACGAATTTTTTTTGCAAAAATTCATGAAAAACGGAAACGAAACAAACCAGACCCTCCAAACAACAAATGAAACGTCATTTTTTTGATTCATGCCCATCTCTAATCTATATCTTATACAGTTTCATATACATTGTGTGGCTTTCATCAAAATGTTTGGCGGGTTACAATTTTATAATGTTGAGTTTCTGTTTCATGTTTCCAGGCCTTGGCCCTTTTATTTTTGCGTTGTTAGGGGAAGCTCAAGAACACTAGTGAATCTCTGTGATGACCGTTTACAGCCTTTACATAGAATTGGTGTGAGTTGGGAGACAGCCAGCATTTTCCTGGCATTTTTGAAACAATTATAACCACATATCAGCTGGTGTTCTTGGCCCAAGAGAGGCCTTGAAGCACTTGCTTGGTATTTAAAACATTTGTATCCAAATTTTCTGTCAGCTAAAGGTAGCTGGCAATATAAATAAAAGGTTGTAGGTATAATCTGAAAAAAAAAAACAGAACAGCAGCCTTGGTATGATCTGAACTTAAAGCATGCTACATGCCCACAGGGGACACTGTCATGAAAGGATTCTATTCAATTTATTGCCCAAAGGCTTTTCAAAACAGGTAAGTATCACAGTGAGGATTGAGAACATAACACCCTTAAGCTATCAGTCTTTGCTAACATAGCAAGTAGTAATGGTTGACGAGCATTGTATTCTAGTGACGCCTAAAGGGCCACACATTTCCCATCCCTGCTTTTCAGTCTTTCATAACAAACTTTTTTAAGAACCCCTTCTCCCTCCCTGCACACAAATTTATATCTGTTACAGAAAATACTCTAATCCCATTTGTGGAAGGCAATGATTACCCTCTTTATTTATCTCCGTAAAAGGGAAAATGTTTCATTGTCATCTCTAGATGCCTGCTCTTGTGGTTACAGTGAATCAGGATTTCACCCAAGGTTACACACCTAAATTTATCTATATAATGACAGGTGGCAGGCAGTGAATGGGAGATGTTCTTATTACCCAATTGCTGGCTGATTCCATTCTTGCGAATGAAAATGGAAACTTTCAAGCGTCTTATTCCCTTTGGGAAAGATCATGAGAGATTTTGTGCATTTTTGGCATGGGTTTCAGCATGTTTTTCACAAAATAATTCACGGGAACCATTTTGTGCAAGATATGCATGACAGAAGAAAAGGATATTTTGCACAATTTGTTTTAGTGCAAATAGCCACTTTCCCCCTCATGGTGCTTAAAGAAGAGCTAATCGCTAATTCAAATATAGAAAGTATTTTATTTATTTATTTATTTATTTATTTATTTATTTATTTATTTATTTATTTATTTATTTATACAGCTTATATGCTGCACACTACCCAAAGGTCTCTGGGTGGCTTACAATAAAAAAAGAATCAAAAGAGTAAAAACATTAAAATGTCAATAAATAATTAAAACAATAATAAAAACATTACACTAAAATTGCCATCAGGACCCACAATCTATATCATGTCAATTAAAAAACTTCTGGAACAGGAAGGTTTTTTACCTGGTGTTGAAATGTTATCGATGTTGGCGCCAGGCAGATCTCACTCGGGAGGGCATTCCATAACCTGGGTTCAGCTGCTGAGAAGGCCGTATGTCTACAAGCCATCCCTCTCACCTCCTTGTGTATAGTATATACACTGCTCATCTGGTGATGAGGCTGCTCTGGCCGGTTTACAACAATTCAGTTGTATCAGTTGACTGTAATTGTTTGGATGGTTTGTGTCCATACATTGAGGCACTCTTTTTTCCATGGAGGTCGTAGAAAATGTGCAAGTATTTGTTATATCCTTAGAAGTGAGCATTATTAAATAGTGAGCTGGGAGATACCACATGGCAGAAATGTTTCCCTCAGAAGCTGCACTCATGTAGACATCTACAGCAAGTAGTATAGTGTTGATTTATTCAGGAATGCTCTTCTGTTCATTCACTTACATTCTAACTGTAAGCCTAGTAGTGTGCTCTCTAAACAATAACTCACTTATGTATTTGCCGGTGATAACTCCTGTTTAAATAACTATATTTAAGTACTGTGAATCTTTCAAACAGCATCCTTTTAAATAAGAATGTCTACTGATTGTGCCAGTCTTTTTGTTTTCACTTTATTTACCCCATGGGGACTTTGGAATTATAGCCAATCATTAGATAACAAAATGCTACTCAAGACTCCGTCTATTGCCATTGTCAACGAGAGAATAATAGCATTCATAATTGGGAATTATAGGACAAATAGACAGAAACCTAAAGGGGTTAATGGGAGAAAAAGTGTTTGCATATGTATTTATAGTAGCATATGATAATTAGAGTTGACATGAGCCCCAGTCCTGCAGGACTCTTTTTAGTTTGCCCATTTCTAAAGAGAAAACTGCTTCTGTTTCCCTTAGTTTGAGGAAATAGTTGAGCAGGTTTCCTATACATTGTCCATATTATATCTATAACAGTGTTTTTCAACCTTTTTTGGGCAAAGGCACACTTGTTTCATGAAAAAAATCACGAGGCACACCACCATTAGAAAATGTTAAAAAAATTAACTCTGTGCCTATATTGACTATATATAAAGTAATTCTCTTGAATAGGAATCAAATAAACACAAAGAATTTTATAATTACTTTATTATGAAATAGTAAGTAAACAGAAATATGAAAAATTATAAAATACTTTATTCAGTGCGCAACCTGGGCCTGTTTGGCTGAACACAAAGCTGATATTCTTCAGCTTTTCCAACGGCACACCAGGCAACATCTCGCGACACACTAGTGTGCCGCGGAACAGTGGTTGAAAAACACTGATCTATACTATATTTAAAAGTACTGTGGACCCTCGTATAACGAACGGTTTGTATAACATAAAATCTGTGCAACTTAAAAAATTCCGGAAGTAGGGGAAATTTGCTTAACAGAATCGCCTATGGGGCGAATCCCTACACAACATAAAAATGGTCACGATTAGGGATTGCTCTGTTTTCAATACATTCCTATGGGAAATTCGTATAAAGGAAAATTTGCTTAATACAATTTCATTTGGAATGAATTAATTCCTTTATACAAGGTACCACTGTACTGTATATTTGGACAGTATGCCTTTCTGTTTCTGCATTTAGTACAGATGAGTTGTCTCACTGTATCCTATTTAAACGGAGCTGTCTTGAGTCCCCCTATTGGGGAAAAGATGACCTATACGTAAGACAAATACAGAAATAAAACAATAAACTCTCTAGTTGGGATCAGAGGACTTTGTTTTTGGCTTTTAATAGACAAGCACTAAACTTGGACGCTAGGGATGGGCACAAACTGTGGGTTCAGTGGTTTGTCCTGGTTCGTGTACAGCCATAACAGGTGTTCAGAGGTTCAGCATCCCACCAACTCCAGCAGATGCCTGCTCAGAGGCAGTATCCTAACTTCCCTCCCCCACCTCCTCCAGATGCTGCTTCTGAGTGGTACCCACTGGAGGGGGTGAGGGGTTGAACTGCCAAACACCTCCTGCAATGTGGAACCCATCCCTCCCTCCCTTTTTGTTGTTGATGGGGAGACACCAGCTTTTTGTAAAATAGAAACTCAGACTTGGGACTCAGGACTTGGAACTCTGACCTTTGCCAACATCCCTGGCAACCACTAGCATTTTTGTACGAGTTGTATTAATTGTAGTAAAGTGCTGTTTGTGTTAAAATTATTGTTTTGCATAGTTCTGCTTAGCCTGATTGTAACAACAACAACAACAAAACTTCATTTTATTTTCTTTCTTTGAGAGTGAAGCAGGGAATGGCAAAATAGTTTTGCAGTTCAGAGATGAGACAAACAAGGATTTATAGACCTAATCTGGAGCAGCACACATAGCAAACCACCCTGCTAACAGAAAGACTCATTTGCTCACCCAAAAAAGCAAAACCCATTTGTCTTGGCCTCGTGAAAGAGTGTTGTATGAGTGAAGGAAAATTTTGGGTTCTCTTCTTCCAGCAGGTTTTCCCACAAGGCTTTGCATAAACTCTTCCCGACAGCCATTACAGGTTATATTTCACAGACTGCACGTTTTATCTTCATTCTGCTTCTTCAGCAGTACTAATACCTGCTACTGCTTACTGTTCATTGGCTCTAGCCATTGATACTTCTGTCCATCATGTCCACCCTGTTTTTCAATGTAAGAATTCTTTATCCAATTATTGATTTCCCCACCCCACCCTACCTTCATCAGTTTAAACAGTTTCAGAAATTCAGTGAAATTCATTTCTTGGGGCAACATCTCATTTCACTCTTTCATGTTCTAAAGAATTGCAGGAACTGTTCTTGCGCAGGTTGCCTAAACTGTTCATAGAATGTAACTTATACAAATGCCAGGATCCTCAGTGCTGGGGGTGGGCAGGGAGATATTTTGGTCACCGAACAGTTCCTCCTACCGCCCCCTCCCGCAATTGTATTACTGCAATTATATTAATAATAATGCAGAACACATCTTAATCTGCACAGCACACCTCATCGGAAACTGAACTACATAAGCTCTCAAAACAAGTTGACGTCCTATTAATCCTGTCATGCAGTAACAGTGTGTAATAAAAAATATCTCTGCATCAAAACTGCAATTACTTTCATTAAACAAAACCCGCAAGTTAAATTAACATTGGCAGGCCGAGTTCAAATGCAGCATCTGGTATTCACAAATATTGTTTTGTATGCTCTTTCTGTAGCTGTGTGGGCCAAAACATACACAGCTGAAGAGATGTAATTATCACACAGCTGAAGACCTACCTCAGGTGGATCCCACAGACTACAATTAGGTGCACCGTGTGTTCAGTAAATGCATAGCCACGAGAATGACTGGGCACTGACTAGGTAACTTGAGCATTCCAGAGTAACTGATAGATTTCAGCAAAGGAAATCCGCTGAGGGCTGCTCAGCATGAAATATGTGTATGTTGATGTTATTGTATGTATTGCTAGAGGCCAGAGCACAGATCAGCATGCAGTGTGAAGGTTTTCCAGTGCCACTAATAATTGGCCTATATTATTGCTGCAATAGAGAGTGCAGCAATAGAAATTGTGCTACAGCACAAATCAGCATTCCATAAGGCAACTCAAAAAAAATAGGAGTGCCCCAAGCAAATAAAAAAAAAAAAAAATACAGTTTTAAAACTTGACCTTGGAGCACTACCAATCACATTTGTTGAAAAATAGCTATGGTGGTTGCTTTCTGTTTGGGAAAGAAACACTTAACTAATAAAAACAGAGTCAGTGTCTAGGACAGTGGTGGCAAACCAGAATTCCAAGCCTAGATTGCCAGTGACAAAGGATTGTGGGAGTTGTGGTTCAAAACATCTGGAGTGCCGAAGGTTTGCCACCACTGGTTTAGGACTTTCTGGTGCATGGTGTCACTTTGTAAATGATATCCTGCAGACCATCTTGTCTATTTGAAACTTGGTATCCTTGTTCCTGCTGGCAACATGGACTTTGAAGAGAATAAAATTTATTACTAAAAAGATAACTTTTTGTAGATAGGACTATTTTGATAAGTTTAGCAGGTTCTCGTTACATTGATTCCGTTTAGGTACAACATTATATTAGTGAAAGCAAAATTACATGATATCGTAAAGATGATGTATCAATTCAGATTGAATAGAGATAATTCTTTTACATTCCTTTAATCCTAACTCATGTTAGAGTTCCTAATTTAGGCCTGTAGGAACTTGTATTTATTTAGTATTACCTGACAGCTCTGCAAAGCTGGCACTGCTGGTGATTATCTCTGAGCTGATATTGACATTACCTTGCTGGTTCATGTCTTTAAGATACATGTAGTAAAAGAGAGAGAACAAGGTTAAAAGGTAGAAATCCTCTAATGCTGGAAAGCTCACTTATTTTATTTATTTGAATTTTTATTTTGAATAAAAATAAAAATTTTGCAGCGGGTACAGAATGTGGCGGCCAGGTTGGTGGTGGGTGCGAACAGGTATGCCCGCATCACCCCCATCCTGGCCCGACTGCATTGGTTGCCCGTTGCTTCCCGGATAAGGTTCAAGGTCATGGTTTTGGTTTACAAAACCCTCCATGGATCTCCCAGAGGTCAACCTCGTCCCGACCAACCAGAGCCTCGACCTCCCTTTCTCTCCGAGTGGCCACATTGAGAGAGGCCCGCAGGGCTTTGACCCGGAATCGGGCCTTCTCGGTGGTGGGCCCGGCACAGTGGAATAAACTGCCCTTGGGGATTAGGCAGGCTGAGTCACTGGTGGCCTTCAGAAGGGCCTTAAAGACCTGGCTCTTCCGGCAATGCTTTGGGGACCTCTGAGCTTCTTGTCATAGTGGTTGTGAATTTTTTTTTTGTTCTCTCTCTTGCCGGAGTTTATTCTTTTTTGGTGGGTGGTGTCTGGTTTATTTTCAATCCGTTTTTGCCCAGTATTTTACCATGTTTTGTATTTTTATGATGTTTGCATTTACTATGTTGGGATTGTAGTTGGGTAGTCGCTTTGGTGACATGCTGTACACCGCCCAGCGTTTCCTATGGGAAAATCGGGCGGTCAATAAGTACATAAATAAATAAATAAATAAATAAATATTTTTACCCCACCTTTCTCCTTGGAAAAGGACCCTAGATGGCTTACCATAATGAGGAGCAATATACAGCCCGGAACATTTAAGACATATTCAAGTTAAGGGAATTAAAAGAGGCATCTTAGAACATTAAAAGGTTACAGTAGAGCTACAAAGAACATGCAAAAAAAGAAAATCCATTATGAGGGGTTGAAAGTAACATGGAAAACAGTGATGTTTCCAGAACCAACAGAGATACTGCCACTGCAGTTTCAACATTTTTAGATGTTGTCTTTTTCCTTCCAGGAAGAAGCAAGTGGAACAACCGTCAACAGCCACACACTATAATGAACTTTATATCAGATACACCAAGAATCTATCCCATCATCCTATGCTGTTTCTCTCCCTTGAATGCAAAGCATCAGGGAGTCCAGTTTGTATTGTCTGTAAACCTGTCCTCAGGGTAGATGGTCACTCTTCCTTACTATGCTAGGGTATAATTCACTGTAGCTCATAGTGTAGGAACTTATAACAGATCAGACAATTATTCAGCCTAGCATCTACTCCAGAGCTAGTACTCTAGAGCACCACTTTTAATTACTAAAGACAGGAATTGAACCCACATGGAAATCATATGTTCTACCATGGAACCATGGCCCTGCACCTGGGCAATCCATGCCATTTTGCCTGAGTCAAATCATGTGGGTCAACTCCATACTTGCTGCCCCCCCCCCCAACAAGTGGCATGCCTTCTTGTGGAAAACACAGGAGAAAAATCTGGAAGTTGAGTCACGGCAACTGGACTTCTTTTCTTGAGAGATTGAAACGTTTAGCTGCTGATCCAAGCAGCTTCATCAGTCTGACAAAGCTGGATGAGTAGAGAAACATTCCGATCTCTTAAGAAAAGAAGACCAGTTGCCGTGACTCAACTTCCAGAAAACCTCATCTGGAAGACTGAGAATCTTCACAGACAGGAGAAAAACAATGTTTCCCAACCTGGCTTTGTTTCTTGTTTGAAATGGCCTGATCTATTGGAATATGTTGCCATGCCTTCACTGGGTCAGACTAAAAATACCATTGAACAGGGAATTCAAAGAAGATTATCGTACCTCTGGAAAGGTATGAAAAGCTTTAGAAGTCTTAGCCATGTTAATCTCTGCCAGCATATCAGGCAACAATAAAATAAAATACAATGAAGACAAAAGAAACCCCATGGTCCAAAAGTGGGCTTGGCTATGAAATCTCGCATTAGAATTTAGCACTTAGTTTTTTAGTTGCTACAACATTTGGCTTCATACCTTTTTCTTTTGTTTTTGCTTTCTGTATAAAAAGCTGTAACTATAGAACATTCCCATGGTTTTGATGTTTAAAATCTGTTATAAAGTTTGCAGAAGGGTTACACTGGCAACCGAAACCTTGTTTGTGGATTGTGTAGTTTAAGTAATGTCATTCTGTACTCTCTGACATCATTTATCGCCTCAAGAGATGCCCTCCAACCAACTCACCCTTTCACCATTCATCTATTGCACAGGCTGTTGATTGCTGTGTAGGCTCTTGTCTTCCTAGAATACGCCTGTATTAGGACTTGAACCCATGACTACTGTGAGATGAAATGACAGGCTATTCACAATGGTTGGAATTTCAGAATCCTGGTTTCTAACCCTAGCCCTAGCCCTAGCCCTAACCCTAACCCTAATCCTAACCCTAACCCTAACCCTAACCCTAACCCTAACCCAAACACACATACACACACATACATGAATGAATGAGATAAAGGGTCAGAGAAACAGTTGAAGGTGGCAAAGCTGGAAAGCTGATTTCTTTATATAGTTTGCAAAGTTTTCTTACAAATTCATGACCCTGTAGAAATAATAGCTGTGAGCTAGTTTATCTATTGTAATTGTGACAGTGGGGGAGTTAGTTGTGAGGTATGGAAATACTGTAGCATGAGAAAGTGTAAGGATGCTCTAGGGCAGTGGTGGCGAACCTTTGGCACTCCAGATGTTTTGGACCACAATTCCCACCATCCTTTGTCATTGGCAGCACAGTCTTGGAGTTCTGGGAGTTGTAGTCCAAAACATCTGGAGTGCCAAAGGTTCGCCACCACAGCTCTAGGGCAGCACTTTAATGTAGCTCTAATGTTACCTTTTTAATGTTCTAAGATGCCTCTTCAAAATCACTGTTCTTAACTTGAATATGTCTTAAATGTTCTGGACTGTATTTTGGCCCTCCTTATTGTAAGCCACCTTGGGTCCTTTTTCAAGGAGAAAGGTGGGGTAAAAAATATTCAAAATAAATAAATAAATAATGTGCACATTTAGGCATGTGCAGACTAAATGTTCACATATTGAAGTGTGCCTCACCACATTTTCACAAGTGTTAGCTTAATTGTATCAATAAAATTAAATCAATCACATATGTTAACATTCTCCCTTCTACATTTAAATTATTTCGGGTGATAAAACTGGAAGTAATCAGCTCATATTTTATTGACGTCTTCCTTGATCTGATATACATGTTCTACCTTTTTAAATTTAAATCACCCACAACAACCACCCAGGCATATGGAAGATGATTGTAATGAAAACTGACAGTGTAAACACCAACAGTGTAACCACAGCATTATATTGGATCTGCTGAAGTGTGATTCTGCCCTTGTTGGCCATGGCACGTGTTTCCTGGTGTGGCTGCCCCTCCGGAAAAAAAAATCAATTCTAATGCAAATTTTAAAAGTACACTTGAACACAGTCTACTGAAAATTAGTTGAAGATCTACATGCATAACTTGCTTAAGAAGAATTTCCACTGAGCGAACCAATAGCAAATGGTTACCACTGAATTTGGAGAACAGAAGGCACAGTGGGTCATTGGTGAATGGAGCTAGGGAGCTGTGGTAAAATGAGGTTCTGAATCTGATACATATGGAGTGTATCAGGCACTCATTCGCTCAGAAAATGACTACCACCCCCAATACTACCAGTACATTTCTTCACTCTTCACGGCGGAAATATATGCTAAATTTGGAACTAAGGGTGTATTTCTCACTGTTATTTTGTTTTGTGCTGCTTTCAAGTCAGTTAATTTTATTTCATCACAAACTGCCTGTGACCTGCAGTGTCATCTTTTCTTACTTGATGGAAGGTCTCCTCAAGCAGTAGCGAGGAAGCTGTAGTTAGACCTGTTCCCCAGGCATTTCCATGTAGTCGTTTCCTCATTCTCAAACTCTCCAAATAGTTAAGAGCCAAACTCAAGGGGTTTAATAATGCAGGGAGCCAGACTGTGAGGAGAGGTAAAACTTGAGAACAATACTGAGGTAGTAATATGGAGTAGAGAAAAGAGAAGGATAACAAGCCTTGGGGTGGTGGTGAATGGAGGGTTTTCTAGCCTTGTGAAGATGGGCACCTCTGATTGTAATGTTAAAAAAAGGAAGAAAGTTTCCAGATGCTGGAACTCCTTCCCACCAGAGGCATGCCTGGCTCCATCTTTGCTGTCCTACAAACAGGTAAAAACCTTTCTCCTCAACAGGCAGATTTTCCTTTAGTGACAAGCTATCTCAATGGGATTCTGAAATCAAGATGATTAGCATTTTGTGGTTTTAAGCTGTTTTAATCATGCTGTTATTTAACGTTTTTAATATAATGTATACTTAAAGCCCTAAAAGTCTTGGGCCCAAGCTATCTTAAAAATTGCATCTGCTTCTACAAGCCTGTCCAGGCATTAAGATAATCAGGAGAGCTCTTTCTCTTGCACCCTCATGTAGGAACCCTTATTTGTAAGATGTGTTTCAGAGGGGCTTCAGTAAGGCACACATGCTCTTGGTTGTCAACATGGCATATCTGAAAAGGAAGTTACCTTCTATCCTCCCTGACATTTTGCTTTGAGGCAGGGTCAAAGGGCTAAAGGGCACCTGGCTCCTAGATAAGAGAATAAAACGAGCCTTCTGGGAGAAACACGGCAGTCTGTGCATGCGCCTCTTCTCAGTTGGCTGAGAAAAGGCAGGATAAAAGTATTAAATAAATAAAATGAATAGTTTTAATGATGTAACAAAGGCAGGGCAACATGATTTAAAACAAACAAATAAATAATGCTGTGCACATGGGGAAATTCCTAACAATACTGTGATGTAAATGGTGGGCATTCCACGGGTAAAATAGAGAGTAAACTTCCTATCATCCTAATGTGAAAAGGCTACTTCACATTTAAAATGCAGTGATACTTTATAATTTTGACCTGGGGCCTCTCATACTGAAGAGCAGTGGGAGTACATTGGTATTAAAGTGCCAAGAAATTATGCTTCAGAAGAATAATAAAATTGCCCACGGAAAGTTATTGCATGCATAATTACCCTCCATAATCATTTATGTTTTAGAACTTTGGGATTGTTAGTAAAGCGGTTGGAAAAAGGCGGGAAAGCAGAACAAGAAAACCTCTTTCATGAAAATGACTGCATTGTCAGAATAAATGATGGAGACCTTCGCAATAAAAGATTTGAGCAGTAAGTGTACGATTCCCATTTATTGCTTTCCTTAACCTTTAATATTACACATGAAAATATTTGGGGAGGAAGGAAATGCTTTAGAACAAATTGCCTAAGTCATTTTTATTATATAAGGAAGAAGCTGTCCATAAACCATGAAGGCATTTCTTTAAATAACTCAGTCTCCAAAGGTATGAAGTACTGGCTGCCATTACATGTCTTCTTTTGATAATTGAGGTCTTGTTTTCTATTAAATGAAATGAATGAATGAAATGAATTTTCATTTTCTATTTTCTGTATTTTCTATTGCAGTATGAGATTATTTCTTCCCAACCTGCCCAGCCTATCTTGCATAATTTAGCTTATTTATAGTTGGAGAACTCAATTGTTATTTTGTTGATTTTTATTTTTAAAGGGATAATGTTTGTATTCAGAAAGCTTGTATACCAAGGCTGAGACTTTTCTGAAGAAGTCAGTAAACTTACCGGCATTAAGAGCCAGAAACCAGCCGTTTAAAATTTCTCCCCTGCCCCAGCTAAAAGCTTTGTAACTAGTATGAATATTGTAACAAAATGAATATAGAGGACAGTGAAAATAGGACAAAATGAAGTGAAATGAAATAGCATAACATAATAAAAGATGCAACTCTTATTAGGTGATACAAGTTTTGCCCATTTTGTAATCTACTGCCTGGCCTGAGCACTTAGTAATATTTGTAGTTCATAGTATTGGACCCTGAGAGAAACGCTGGAATGTATACTCCACAGTTGCTTCATTTAACAAGAAACTGGTTTAATAAACAAAAGCAAAAACAAAACAAAAATATAAGTTTTTTTATCCCCTTTGCTTTATGGGAAGCAGCACAATGTAGCTCATTTATGTATCCCAAAATATAGTTGCAGTTTAGCAGTTTAGCTGAGCCAAATCCATAAAGAAACTTTGAATGTGAACGTCTTTGCTATGCATAGATGTATCTTGTAACTGGACTGAAAATATTAACTCAGGTAGTTTAACACTTACTGTTTTATAGTAGATTAGAGTGAGATTTTAGATAATCTAAACAGCTAAATAAAACTACTAGAAGTATTAAATCCCTTGTTAAGGTTTTGCAGATAGGATGGGGTAGAAATCTAAAAAAATCACTTATACAATACTTTTAAAAAATATCAGAACATTAAAATTTCAGATATTTAAGAACCCATTTATTCCTAAATGACAAATCAAGCACCCCTTCCTAAATGGTTGTCCCTAAGAGGAATCTGCTTCAGAACAAAAAAACAACAACAACAACAACAACAACAACAACAAATCACTCCAAGAAAATCTGCCTTTTTAGTTTACAGTTTGCTTTCAACAATATGTCTGTCATCTCAAGATGCCTAATTAACATCAGTAATTGTGCTTGTAATGTCTTTTAGTCGGCTGGTCTTAATTTGCTAACTTTGTCTTCATTCTAAAATGCAGAGCACAGCATATGTTCCGTCAAGCCATGCGCACACCCATTATTTGGTTCCATGTGGTTCCAGCAGCAAAGAAAGAACAGTATGAGCAGTTATCACAGAGTGAGAAGAACGCTCACAGCTCCAGCCGGTTTAGCCCCGATTCCCAGTATGCTGACAGTAAAAGTGTTAACCACACTGGACTTCACACATTACAAAGAATACCCCGAGTGAACAATCCAGCAGATGAGTCAGACTGCTATTCGCAACTACCTCAGAGCACGAACTCTTCAGGAAAACCACCGTTGGGCCTGTCACCATCACCACAGAAAGTTCTCAGTTCCACTTCAAACCCTGGCTATAACACCAAAAGGGTTGGGAAGCGGCTTATTATACAACTAAGGAAAGGTAAGAGGTTGATCTCTATGTTTGCTGTGCAAGCATGGCAATTAGAGACGTTGTCTCACGTCATTCATAGTAGTAGTGTTTGAAGAGGTAGCCATCTTAATTTGTGCCAGGCTATGAAGCAAAACTAAAAGACAAATGAAAAAATGAAGAAGAGAAAAAAGCTAACTGCCAGGTTTTCATGCGAGCTTTCGTGGACAAGCTCACTTCCTCAGGACCTTTTTGTACATGTACAAGTGGGCTTGTCCATGAAAGCTCACATTAAAATACAGTAGTTTTGATGCTGCCACAGCATTTTTGTCTTTATTTTTCTTTTATTTTTGCCTGGTTTGACAGGTCAGTACATAGTGGCCCTGATCTACCTTCTCCTGAAGTTCCATTCCATAATCAGTCATTCATCATATGGGTTTAAGCAGAATTCTGTTGCACTACGAACATGATTCTGTATTGTGAGAAGACAACTGGAATTTCCATCATTCCTCACCACTTGTTATACCATCTGGGGATGATGGAACTTGTCAACCAGGAGCACCTGGAGAGCCACAAGTTATCACTCTAATGTAGACAAAGGTCTTAAGCATTATACTTGGATTTCCAGAGGTGCAGTTGTATTGGTATATTGGAGCAAAATTTGCAGAGAGCCTTGTGGTCATCTTCACAAAAGAAGAATGATATAATTATGGCCTAAACTTTTCTGGGTCATAATCTAGCTCAACAGGTGCTTTAAGATATTTTACTAAATAATAATTGTGTACCATCAGATTGATTCTGATTTATGGCAACCTTGGCCAAGATTTCTTAGTTATAAAGTTGTGACACCTACATTGGTTTCTTCTTCTTGAATGCAAGGTGATGAGTCAAACTCCCAAGCCTTTTTTTCTGGAGTCAGATGCGATAATTCAGCATGGTATCTGGTGAGCTTGCAATACATTAGAGGATGTAATTAAGCGCAGCAGTATAAACAAAGATATATTGATGGCATTTTACAGCTTTGTTTATGGACATAATATCTAAATAAGAGGCATGATGTTCATTTGAATAATGTCCTCAGGTAGTTAGATTGAAAAAATTGTAGTGGAGAAAGATCAATTACTATCGAGGTTTTATTTGCATATTTATTTGGATAATCCTATTTGATTTCTGGCAAGGATCCAATGGGTAATCTCCACTTGCATAAGTGAAGTTGTATAAATCATGACAGCAGATTGCTGCTAATTAACCATGCGCTGATTGTATTCCTAGGCATTTTCCCTGGAATGCAACCAGCATCTCATTAATTAGCTGCCAGTTTACACAATTTTACTTACACAAGATAAATTGCTATTTGGGCACTATCCCCTGTTGAAGGAAATGGGTCATTTTTAGCATTATTTATAAAAAAATTTAATGTGTCTCACTCATCAAAGAGAACTTGCTCTGAAGCTTCGTCGTGACCAGAATTGTGGCTTTCCATCTTTGATTATGTTCTGTTTTCTGTGAACTTCATGTGAACTACCAGATTGCTTGTTTCTGGTTACTGAGTTTTAAGCTCTACAAACTTGGATGACATAAGGTTGAGTTGACAGTTTGCTTCTGTTGTAGATGTGCCTTCAAAAATACTTAAGGCCATCGGCTTATGATGACACATGCAGTTCAAACATAGTATTACTAGCTAAGTTTGAGTTTGTTATATTTACCATTATAAAGTACAGTGATTTACCCATCTATCATATTGAATGGAAAAGAGAAGAATAAGGAAGAGTCTAAAAGGATACTGTTGGAGCAGTGGTGTTTAAAATATTTGGATATTTTCAGTCAGCAGTAGAAGCAGAGGTGTAAATACTCGATAGCTAAGAAAGATGACAGAGGAAAAAAATCCCAATTCATTTGAACCGTCATGCTGGATGAGAGTTTTGCAGATACCCTGGACTGTCAGAAAAACAAACAAGTGGGTCCCAGATCAAATCAAGTATGAACTGTCTCTGGAGTTAAAAATATTGTAGCTGATATTCTCCTGCTTTGGCACACCATGAGACGTCAGGGTTCTTTGGAAAGGGTGATAATGCTGGGAAAAGTCGAAAGCAGTAGCAAGACCAAATATGAGGTGGACTGAGTACCTAGAGGAAATCAGAGGTTCAAATCTGCAGACAATAAGCAGGGCTATTCATAATAGGACATTTTGGAAATCAGTCATCGATAGGGTCACCATGAACTGTCAGCCACTTGATGGCATATAGCAACTAGAGATGGGCACAAATAAAAAAAAATGACGTTTCGTTTGTCGTTTGGAGGGTCCGTTTCGGTTCGTTTCCATTTTTCGCGAATTTTTGCAAAAAGTTCATTTTTGTTTTCATTTGTTTGTTACCGTTTCATTACCATTTATTTCATTTTTTTGTGATTTATTTAGCATTTAAAGCAGTTCACTGTATTGCAGTAATGAAAACAAAACACATGACAAAATTTCTGGTGTTTCTGTTCGTTTCATTTCATTTTGGAGACAAAATTCGTTTGTCATTTCGTTGCATAACGAAACGAAAAAACGGAAATGGAAACAAAAAATTGTTCATTTCGTGCCCATCTCTAATAGCAACATAGTAGAGATGGGTGTTTCGTTTTAGAAGGGGTCCAGTTCAGAACCGGGACCCAGCCTCTGGAACAAAATCAACCACTGACTTACCTTCATTTTGGGTTGTGCGAGGCAAAGCTCCAATCAGGAAGAAATATCCAATGTGTCATCTTTCCTTCTCCCTGGTGCTGGATAGTCAGACAGGGAGGCAGGATGATGCACATCCTTGCACAGCTCCTAATTGGCCAGAGCCAGGCAAACGGAAAGATGATGTATCAGAGGCTGCTTCCTTCTTGGAGTTTCGCCCCATGTGACTCAAAGGAAGGTAAGTCAGTGGTTGATTTTGGTCTGGAGGCTGGGTCCCAGTTCCGAATGGCAGCTATGCTGCCATTTTTCATTCTAGAACCGGACCCCTTCCAAAACAAAATGCCCATCTCTACAACATAGTTACTTTTAGCTGTCTTGTTGGTCCTGTTATACTTTATTCCTACTTTACCACTGTCTTTATTGTTTTTATGAGCTTATTTTATTGTTAGGGCTTATTTTATTGTTAGAGGGTTTTTAACATGTGTATATTTGCTACTCTGAATGTGTGGAATGTAAATAAGAAAACAACAGCAACAGGTTAACGTCCACAGAAATATCAACATTTTGGATTTAGACTGTAATGTTTACTCAAAATTCAGAATATCAAGATGTTCTAGTTGCTGAAGTCAGAATTGGGTAAGAAATTTATTAAGGGTTGCTTCTTCATTTTGTTTCATTTTTTTTTTGAAGTATACCTCCAAGTGGCCTTGCTGCCGGGGGCACTCTGGGGAAAGAGACAAAATAATGTCCACTCTCTGGTTGAAGTGTGTGAAAAGCTTGCGAGCCTAGTATTGTAACACGAACTCCTCAAGATTAGTCTGTTTTCTTTATACTATATTACTTGACATTTCTGGATTATTTTCTTGACTAGTTCTGTGTAGATCACATTACAGCAGTCTAATAACGTTTATTAATTTACTGTGGATCTCTGTTACAAGAATAAGTTGACAACCACTCATGCAAAGTCAGGCATTTAGTTTTTAAAATATGGACTACATTTAAGGACAAGTCCAGCCCAGGACTGATTCCAGTAGGCCATGAAGCACCTGATAGTGTGTTTCAAAATACAAATAAGAAACAGAACATAAAAATGAATTATAAACTTTAGGTCCTGAAGTCTGGTGTGAATGAAAGTAACAAAAGTGATGTATTTCATGGACAGGGTCCTGCTTTCTCCTCTTAACTGCCAATAGATATCACAGAGGCACACAACCAGCAATAAGACTTCAAAGAACATGGTAGTACATAGTCTGGACTGGCTGCCAGGCAGGTCTTAACAGTGGCATCAGTGCAGAAGGAGAGTGTCCAAGCTCAGGTCAAGAGACCAGGATCAGTAACCAGCAGAGATAAAAAGAGTTTGATGAGGGAGAAACCTAAGGCACTATGATAAACATTCAAGGTCATTTAGGGCATGGCAATAAGGAATCCAGCAGCAAGTCTTGGAAGGCACAAATCAGTTTTATTCAAAGTACTGAAGTTTTGGGAGCCAGGTTCTGAGGCCATCTTGATCACCCTGTGAGCAAACACTTACTCCCAAGAACATAACATAAGAAGAGCCATGCTGGATCAGGCTAACGGCCCATCTAGTCCAGCTTCCTGTATCTCACAGTGGCCCCACCAAATGTGTCCGGGAGCGCACAAGACTAGGTATCTCTCTATTGATACCACTCCCTTGAATCTGGTCCTTGAAGTACCCCAGTTTTAAGCCTGGAGAGGACACATCTCCATCATGGTTTGTAACTTGTGATGGACTTCTCCTCCAGGATGAAGGCATCCAGGCCAGATGCCATCACCACATCCTGTGCCAGGGAGTTCCACAAACTAACAACAAGAAAACTGCTTGCTCTTGAAAAAGCCCCTGCACCAGGGGTATCCAAACTTTTTGTAAGGTAGGCCAGATTTGGTGAGGTGAAAATGTGTGGGGGCGGACCATTGAGCCACATTTGGTCCCCGGGGCAGACTTTGGACAAGTCTCTATAACATACCAGGAGGCGGGGAGGACACTGCAGCAATGGAGCGGGGGAGGGCAGGTAGTTTAGGCAGGTGGCCGAGGGGATGGACAGAGGTAGGGAGGGTAGGCAAACTGTAAAACTGCAAGCTGGTGTCTCCATCCAGTATGGGGAGGGGCCAGCTGGTGGGGATGAGTAACAAGCTGAGCCGGTGGGCAGAAGAGGCCGCGGGCCACTCAGAATTTGAAAGTGGGCCGCATTTGGCCCCTGGCCTGACTTTGGACATGCCTGCCCTGCACAATATGAGACCTCATGTAGGTACTCCTCTCAGTGTTTGTAGTTCAGTAACAAGTCACAACGAGATTGGGCTTCTTGAATCTGTGGAAGAGGTGACTCAGGTCTATGCTTGTTGTGGCTTATGGATTTTAGCCAGCATCTGTAACCAAGCCCTCCCCTTTTCTCAGTAGCACTCTTGCAGACTGGGAGGGGATACTGCCTTTTCATCTGAATCTATTGCTGGGCCTCTTCAGTCTCCAGGCTTTACTCCTGCTGAGGGCCCTAGATCCACAGGAGTTAAAGATTCTCCCATATTCCCAGAATCATGAGAATCAGATTCCTCCTTGCTGGAATAATTGTTTGACAGGGGCATGACAAACAACCACCTGCTCTACCTGGGAGTGAAACTGGCTTGTTTTTATAGAACATGCAAAGGAATCTATCACATGGTTACACCTGATGTTTGTGTCTGCAGCTCCCATTACTCACAGCTAGAATGGCCAAGGATGAGGAATTCTGGGAGTTGTAGTCAAGAGCACCTGAAGGGCTATACTTTGCCCATTTGATAAACGTCACCTCAATTCTCCAGTGCTCAAGAAAGTTCAGACAAACAATGTGAGGTTTCCTTTTCTAAGTACCCCACTCAAGTTTATATAAGTGGTTCTAATGCCTGTGGGCTTCCTCAGAGCTCAATTTTGATGGTACCTGTTATGCAGCATAGTAGTTCCAATGTGTTATCCATAGTGCCTTGGCTTGTGATGTGAGTCCAAAGGATTCCCCCCTTCCCCCTCCATCCTGCCTTTAATAATGACATTTTCTTGTTAATGCTCACCATGGAAATTCTTGTTAACACTCACCATGATTATGTGAAGAATGTGTATGCAGCACAGCTAACGAAGCAGAACACTTCAGTACAACCCCAGTAGTTTGTTATACATAGGAGTAGAATGGAGATGTTGATTGTCTTTGATTATTTTTAATGAAGGATGTTATAATATGGTAAGCTTTATGGAAACCCAACAAACACGCTTTCTTCTCAGCTAACAGGCAGCAGCTATTTCGCCAATTACTATCATTAGGTTAAAATTCCGCTGCGGATGTGTTGGTGCATGTATACCCATGTGTATTCCATTATTTAAAAACTCTTTTTATTTAGCCAATCTATTTAGAATAATGATTTAGAGTGTGCAAATTGCCCCTGTTAAGATATAAAAGCAAGAGACATTGGAAGAAAGAAATCTTGTTATTAAAGCTGTTCTTTTTGCAAGCTCTATGAACTGTGTCGTCTAAAATGACAAAGTGGGGTAGTCCTACCATAATTGTTCTGGCTTCTGTTATGATTTCTTAATATTTGTTGCCATTTTGGCATTTTCAAATAACCTGCCCTTTCATAGGAATTAGCTCTTTAATAAAGTTAGGGGAGAAGGTCAGTAATATCCTTCTATCAATGCAGAATTTTGTTGGCTTTTTCTAAATGAAAATTGATATCTATTTATCTTTTGTTAAAGGTCGGGGCTTGAACGTCTAGCATCCAGATTTAGGGATGATTGCTGACGTTCTAATATTACTTGGGTTTCGTAGTTCAGTCAGTCCCTGAAGCTCATACAAACTCAGACTAGATGTCCTTCACTAGCTTTCATGCACATCTCTGAATAGGTTACGGTTTTATAGGGTGCTCATAACATTCTGATACCTTTCTTAAGTGTGACTTTGGGGTGGGGGGAGAATGCCAAGATGTTTGGGCTATTAAGCTTATTACCTATGCCAATAAGAACATAAGAACAGCTTTGCCAGAACAGGCCACAGTCCATCCAGTCCAGCATTCTGTCTCACACAGTGGCTCACCATTTGCTTCAGGGTATTCCCAAGCAGATGTCTTCACCTGCTTACGATTCCCCACAAGTGGCATTGAGAGATATCCTGCCTATCTCTCCAACCCGGAGGTTGTCCTTAGGCATCCATAACAATAGCCATTGATACCACTGTTCTCCATGCACTTGTCTAAATCCCTCTCTCCTTTTTGTAGATACCTTTGACTGCAATATTATACCTAATCTGTATTGGTTTACATTATTTAAATCAAGCCAGGTTGCAAGGGGTTATTATAAGCATCTGGCTGAAGGCAATGTTACCAATACAACAATTGAGGGAAGTAGGACAAAAGAGTGCGGAAGGCATGTTCAAAGCTCACATTACCATCTCTTTATCATGGTTAGGATTAAAGAGAAATACAATTGTGTGTGTATGTTGTGTCATTACAGCCATGACCGACTCTTCGTGACCCCATGTCCATGGAATTTTCTTGGCAGGAATACTGGAGTGGTTTGCCAGTTCCTACTCCAGGCGCCCACAACACCTGGTATTTCCTGGTGGTCTCCCATCCAAGTACTAAACAGGGACGACCCTGCTTAGCTTCCGAAATCAGGCGAGATTGGATATGCTTAGGGCATCTGGGGACAATGCTCGCTTTCATCTAAACAGACTTCCTCTGGATTCCGTTAGGGGACTACTCAAGGGAGAAAAAGCACTGGTCTTCTGTATGCTAATAAAACACGTTGCTGATCAGTCTTCTTGAACCTTGTCTAGGGCTGATGGAAGTAAGGATCCAAACAACAACTGGGAGGTGACCAGTGCCACAATTCTTCCTGAGCCAGTGATGGACACCATATTTGATGCCAGGATCAATTTACCCCAATGTATTCTAACACTTGTCTCATGGATTGAGTTACATAAAAATGAATTCAGGCTTTTTCAATTTCTGTTCATATTAGCTTTATATGTTTCTTTTGGACATTGCTGTGGGACTACAAATAATTATGAGTCTCTCCCTGCCAATTCTACTGCACTTATCTGCAGATTTTGAATTTACAGTATAGCATGCAGTATTCTGGGAGTGAATATAAGAGTGGTACCCCAAAATAGAGCAAGGACAGAAAATGGAAAGTTGATGATTACTGGCCCATTTGTATGCCTGCTGTTACCACCCCCAACCCCAAGTAAGGTGGCATTCAGTCTAATTCAGGAATTGTTCATCAAACACAAATACTACTGTCTGGTGTGCTTCGTTAGCACTCCATTATATACAAAAGGAAATTAATGGGTGAGGAAAATAAATTAAGCCTTGTGATGTCACAGGGATCAAAAAAGGGTTGGGGGGTTATTTGTAATTGCACCCTTCTTCCCAAAGTGCTAAGATGACATGATTTTAAGATCTTTTTATATCAGAGATCTACACCTCTAGAATCACATGTGCACAATCACAGTAATTGTGTGTGAAAATGCCCAGTTAGAAACTTGAACTGGTCATTTGTGGATGAAATTACTACAGCTGTATTGTCCAATCAACGTAATTACACCAAGTATTTGGAATGCCTGTTTGCTGAAGCACTTGAGAGAATCTGGGCTATCTTAGTTTATCTTCCACAAAGGACATGTCCTTTAGGCCAGCAAAGTACTTTGTGACAAGTAGGCCTCTATTCTTTAGCAGATTACTCGGGGGATTGATTAATTTTCAACTAACAGTGGGTAGCTCCAATTTTATCCTGCTCCACGGCAGTGTTTCACAGGCCACAAACATTTGGGGAAAAGAAGGCCAGACATTGTCGGCTATAGGTTGAGGAGCTGCTTTTCAAATTTCTGTTTATAAATGTAATTGGTTTTTTTTTGCCCCAACATGCATCACTCTGCACTTGCTAATGTTGAAGATCATTGGCCACTAGTTTGCCCACTCCCCCCGTGTCAAGAGATCCCTCTGGAGCTCCTCACAATCTATCTCAGTTTTTAACTACCCTGCATAATATAGTGTCATCGGCAAATTTGGCTACCTTGCCATTTACTCCTACTTCTGTATCATTTATGAAGAGGTTGAAAAGCAGTGGTCCCAGTACTGAACCTTGGGGGACCCCCTCCCTCCACTTGGAGAAGTGTCCATTTAGTGTTACCCTTTGTTTCCTTTCCCTTAGCCAGTTGCTGATCCAGGACAAGAGCTCTCCCTTAATCCCATGACTGGTAAGTTTATTCAAGAGCCTTTGGTGTGGAACCTTGTCAAACCCCTTCTAGAAGTCCAGATAAACAATGTCAACTGGATCTCCCTTAGCCACATGCTTGTAGACACTCTCAAAGAATTCCAGCAGATTAGTGAGGCATGATTTGCCCTTGCAGAAGCCATGTTGGATCTCCTTCAGTGTCTTCTCTTCTATGTGTCTATTAATTTTACTTTTTAGGATGGTTTAACAAATGCAGAGCAGGCATTAAGGGCACCTTTAAAACTAAAGATCATTCATTGTGGATGTTTATGGATTACAATTTACATCCTTCTCACACAGAACAGTATTTAGGTACAGTTTTATGTGCATAATGTTCATGGTTGTCGTGATGAAATCGGATGTTGAAGATGGCAATTGCATTAATATGGGGAGCGAGCTTTCAAAATGTTGCCTCTGTGAGCATGCCAGTGATTGATAATTAGATAATTGTCAGGCAGTTGTTAGGCTGTTCCCTTTGAAGTCAAAAGTCAGAGCTGGCCAGACCCACCAGAGTCTCACTGGCCTTCTCACTTTGGTTAGCCACCCCATGGGAGACCTGGAAGGTTGTGACATGCAAACAGGCCTTCTCGGTGGTAGGCCCAAGTTTATGGAACAAACTGGCCAGTGAGAGCTGCCTGGTTCAATCCCTTACAGCCTTCCAGAAAGCTTTGAAAACATGGCTGTTTAAAGAAGCTTACAATGATGGCTAATGTTTGTCTCATGCTTTTTGTAATTTGTTGTTTATTGTTACTATCTGTTCTTTGCCTTGCCAGTTTCTTTTATCTCCCCCCCGGTGGGGGGCTGGGGCTGCCCAGAGTGGACCTCCGATGGGCTTCCCAGGCCTGTTGGAGGCCCCAGAAATGGTTTCCGGCACAGTTCGCTGGAAATCAATTCTGCTGACAGGCCCGGGAAGCCTGTCAGGGGCCTGTTCAGGGCAGTGCCAGGTGTGGGTACGTGCAGGAGGCCCCAAACAGGCCCCCCAGTCCCAACCTGATCCAGCATCCACATAACACAGATTTCCCTTTATTGCGAGTTGTGTTGGGTCCCAACAGGGGATTACCGTATGGCAAATGTGTGACTGTCAAGATGCAAGATGACTTTTGTCCATAACAAATAGCAGCCATTGGATCTAAATACCCAGTGTGAGGGGCAGGGGTGGGGCAGTCAGTGTGGATCAGCTGGAAGCTGTGAAACGCAAAACAATCCATACTGTATTAGTAGCCAGGATGCTAAGCTCTGGGAGGTCCCAGTGCATGAAGACCAGAATTAATTAGGCACAAAGAACATTAATTGCAAAAGCGTGTCACTTTTTGATTGTTCGTAGGCACTTAAATCAAATGAAGAAAAGAACTTGGATGGATTCCAACTTGTCTCACACGGAGACACTGAGAGATAATAATCAGTTAATGGATGAAAGGTTGTACGAAGTTCCTTTCTGGCATTATCACAGTGGTTGCTCAGGGGCAGAGGATGGTCTTTGGGTCACTGCAAGTGAGCCCCCATTTCTCCAAACTGATTGGCAACTTGCTAGAGCAGAAGCACATACCCTTTCTGACCGTGAACATGTCCTCTAACATTCCCACCACCACCACACACAACTAACTAAAAGCAACATTTTATTCTGATAGGACTGCCATGGATGCAGACATAGAAAGGCGTTTTTCTTGCTTTCAATCTTAATCTTTAGAAGTAAAAAAGTGAGTTGAGCCGTGTGACCTGAAAAACAAATTCAGAAGTAGGTTAGGTGATACCTTTATTGGTCACTACTAAAACAAGAAAATGTAAGCTAAGCTTTCGATAGCAACTTGCTATCTTTATCAAAGCATTGTACCAAAAATGCAGTCTTGAGAGAAGGTGTTGTTTATCAGGTGCTGAGAATCTTTTTGGTTAGATGGGAAACAGCACATTGTGGTATCAGGAGGCAGCTTCAAAGTCCCAGTTAACAGTTTAACATACAAACAAAGCAACATAGTCCTTGATCACCCCCCTCCTCCTTCCCACCCTCAATTTGGCTATATCGAGACTACAAGTCCCTGCTTGCTTTGAGGAAGTATCACCTAACCTATTTTTGAATCTTAATCTTAGAACTGGAGAGCTGGACGGGATGTCTATGGATCATCAAATCCAGGCCCTATGAAGGAGGCGCAATGAGGAATCGAACTGCCAACCTCTGGCTCCGTAGCCAAATGCCTGAGCCCCTGAACTATTGAACAATTTGTTTTTCTATATGCATCTAGTGATGCTGCCCATCATCTTTGATGTGACTTAATGGTCACCTATTCCTCACCCTGTTCCTCCAACACTGTACTTATAGAACTGGTACAGACAGGTGAACCACAAGTCTTTCAGCTCAACTTTGAATTCATAGGGAAGCTTTATGGGGAGTGTATTTCGCTGAATATACTTTCCGCATTGATCTGTCTATCCACTTATTTGTATAGCAGAAAGAATAGCTGGCTGGTTTCTCATACAAGAGGGCTCACACAGTTAAACAGTAGATAAAGAACAGTAGATAAGCTAAATAATGATAAATAATACACACTGCATTGCAACAAATCAGAAATAGCTACGAAATAGAAATCTGAAATGTCTCTTGTGAAGATAGCTGTCCACAGACAATCACTATGAAGAAGATTTTGCTTTACATCATCATTTATAACATTCCCAAGTTGCCTATGGTGTGATGGAGCTAGGGTCGCAGTGACTGACAGTGATTTATTTTATGTGTGGTTAGTAATATGTGTTCTTAGTGCATAATTAAATTGTAAACCACCCAGAGAGTGCTTTAAGCACTATGGGGCAGTATATAAGCAGAACGTCTCTCTCCCGGCAAAGGATGTTAGTAGGAAGAAGGGGACCAATGGGGAGCTGTACATCTTGTTTCTGGGGAAGAACATCAAGACTACAACAAGGAAGGGGACACAAGACTTGCTGTCAAGTCCAACTTAAGTCATACCAGTGACTTGACTTGGACTCAACTTGTTTCATTTATTTGTTTTTCCCCAGTGACTCGGACTCAACTTGGGACTTGGGACCAGCTCACCCCTCCTTGTTTTTCTGGGGGAAAAGAACTTGTTTGTAATAGGGACTCGGATGTGGGACTTGGTACCAAAGACTCAGATGTGGGACTCCATCTTGAGACTTGCCAACTTCCCTGGGCTAGAATGAGAGCTGTCTGTCACAGCCCTCAGGGAGTGAAGGAGCAGCTGGATTTCCATTCTCCTTCCCTTTCCCCTTTCACAAAAACACCCTTTAGATTCTGACCCATAGCTCTCTACCTTGTCATTTAATCTCTGAACTGATCTCAGAAAATGTCAGGAACTTCTTAAGTGTTAAATGGTAATATTAATGAGAAATTTCAGACTAGGAGCTGGGTGGATTAATGAGGAGAATATGAAATGAGCAAGTGGTTGGCTATCTTTGGTGGGTCTTTCGTACTGCAGCCCAGTCATACTTTTCTGTATTCTTTGTCTTGACCTTTAAAAAAAAATCTAATACAAATTAGGTTAGAGTTTAGGATGGTAGTATGGACTGTCTAATTAGTTAGTGGTTTTAGTTAGAGAATCCAAGAACCTAATGTTTGTGCATTTTGGGAAGAAAAGCATGATAGAAATAAATTAAATTTAAAAAAACCACAAATGAATACAATGATTTAGATTAATTTGAGTGGCTAGATATTAATATTAATTAATATTTCTATTAAGTAAACTGTTATCTGGAAAAAACAAAATAAAAAGAAAGAAAGAAACAAGATAAAAGCATTGTGGCTCTTTATAATATATTATTATTAAGTTTTAACTATAACTATATAGTTATTAATGCAACTATATAGTTATATAGTTAATATAAAGCTATGAGTTTTATATTAATTTTAAAAGAAAGCATAAAGGAAGATGTTATTCATTACCATGGTTGATACTTTTAACATAATGTCCTCTTGTGGTTTATTCCTTCAAATGTTTTGTTTAGTTCAGATTGTCTTTCCCTAACATGCCACTTTCCAGTTGCATTGGGGTACAAATTTTACAGCCCGTCTCTTTCTGAGGATATGAAGATTTGCATTCCAGCGCATCTAGAAAGTGTCATGTTGTGTAATAATCTTCAGAGGGTCTGATAGCCTTTTCAATTAAACTTAATTACTGGCCCCGTCTCTTTCAATTCTCCCCCTAACCTAGAAACACTTTAGCTATTCGCTCACCCTTTCAAATACGGTGTACTCTTTGTCTGAATTGAAAAGTTTTAATTAGGAATGTTGGGGTTTTTTTTAGTGAGAGAGAACTGACCGGGTATGATACTGATGTGAAGTAGTAGGCAGGTACAAAAAGGAATGGGTAAATCAAGAAGGTAGCATTCTTAAGTGGAAGCATTTTGAGTACCTGAGAGTATACATAGTACCATTCTTCTGCACAACATAATAGCATCCTCAAGTCTGCCTGCCCACTTAAAATGAAAAGGCATGGTAAAAAGCAGAGATCTAACAGAAAAAACAGGGAAGGAAAAATACCCTGATGTTCATTGCATTGCAAACAGCTCTGTATAAAAAGCCTCCCCAACCCCATTTTCTCCGTTGAAAGTTTTCTCTCATTCTCATTTATATCCCCATCTCTCTGCAAAGCCCTTTCTATCAGATACAGAGAACTTTTTAGCCCCTCACTCTCTCCTCACAATTTACATACCCTTTCTCTGATTTTAGCCATTGATGCATCACTTTTGTACAGAATCCAAAAAACAGTAGACTAAAGAATCTTGCTCCTGCTGTAGCTCCAATGATAAAGTGTTCTGCCCCCTTTCTTTATCCTAGCCATGGCCCAGACTTTATCAATCACTGCTGGTTACAACCCACCTCATAAGAACATAAGAACATAAGAAGAGCCATGCTGGATCAGGCCAAAGGCCCATCTAGTCCAGCTTCCTGTATCTCACAGCGGCTCCACCAGATGCGTTTGGGAGCGCATGAGACTAGATATCTGTCTCCTGATACCACTCCCCTGCATCTGGCCCTTCAAGTACCCTGGTTTAAAGCCTGGAGATTACACATCTCCATCATCGTTTGTAACCTGTGATGGACTTTTCCTCCAGGAATCTGTCCAATCCCCTTTTGAAGGCATCCAGGCCAGATGCCATCACCACATCCTGTGCCAGGGAGTTCCATAGGCTTACAACGCGCTGGGTGAAAAAATATTTTCTTTTGTCAGTTCTTACTCTCCCAGCCCTCAATTTGAGTGTATGTCCCCTAGTTCTGGCATTTTGGGAGAGAGAGAAGAGCTTCCCTCTATCCACTTTACTCATACCCTGCATTATTTTGTATGTCTCAATCATATCCCCCCTCAAGTGCCTTTTTTCCAGCCTAAAGAGGCCCAAATGTTTTAGCCTTTCTTCATAAGGGAGGTGCCCCAGCCCAGTAATCATTTTAGTCGCTCTCTTCTGCACCTTTTCCAGTTCCACTATGTCTTTCTTGAGATGCGGTGACCAGAATTGTACACAATACTCCAGCTGGGGCCTTACTATTGTTTTGTATAAAGGCATTATAATGTTCGCTGTTTTATTTTCAATCCCCTTTTTGATAATCCCTCTGGAAAAAAAGATCACCTAAATATGCTGGAGTTAGTAAGAACATAAGAATATAAGAACAGCCTTGCTGGAACAGACCACAGCACATCCAGTCCAGCATTCTGTCTCACACAGCCGCTCACCATTTGATTCAGGGTATTCCCAAGCAGATGTCTCCACCTGCTTACGATTCCCTGCAAATGGCATTGAGAGATATCCTGCCTATCTCACCAACCCAGAGGTTGTCCTTAGGCATCCATAATGATAGCCAATGTTCTCCATGAACTTGTCCAATCTTTTCTTAAAGCTGTCAAGGCTGACAGCTGTCACCACTTCTTCTGGCAGGGAATTCTACGGACCAATGATCCTCTGGGTGAAAAAGTACTTTCTCTTATTTGTTTGAGATCTAGTAAACTTATGACTTAATGTTACACTAATAAAGAACACCTCTTTAATGGTGTTTGTTGATCATGGCTTTAAAGATGATTGGATTCATTTAATTTAAAATAAAGTAGTAGGTTTGTTTTAAGTTCAGAATTAAATGCTATCAGAGTTAGCCATGAAATGAACCTTACATAGATAACATTGGAACACTAATATAATTCACAAAATGTCTCTTTTTCAGTAGTAATGTAAATTGCCCCATATGTTAAACTTAAAGGGGAGAAATAAAAAGTTAGTTGTTCACTTGCTGGTGTGTGAGATTATGCACAATTGAGTGGATTTTTGGCTTTTCAGCACTTTTTTGTTGAGAAAAAATCATGAAAGTTTCTTTTAAGGAGGAAAACACCTTGTGTTTCGCAGGAAAATGTCATCTTTTTCATGTGTGTGTGTTTAGAAGGAAAAATGTCTCATAGAAGCTAATATTTTTGACAGATGCGAGAGACAAGAATATTTCATGAAAATTTGTGATCATTTGCTACAGCCTTGTTAACACATACAAGGAGGACAAGGGAAAAATGAAATCAGCCCCCTTAATTTGCTTTGGAGAGGAAATCCAGCCGAGATATTTCTTAGGCTCCCCATTTCCTGAATTCTGTAACGCTCAGCCTAGAGGACGATCTGGAAAAGCCAAACACTTGTCTTTTCTGGACATTTTTGTGGCCTGATAAACATCTCATCCAGCCCCGATTTTGCATTTTGCTCATGAACCACATGTTAGTTCCATTCTCCACCTTTTCTTTTCCAACCAAAGTTCTTGTACTTCTCTCACATTTTTTTTTTTCATCAGTACATATTTACCAGCTCTGCCTGACAAATACTGGAGCCTGCCATATGTTTTCACCTAGTTGCGATAAATAATGTATCATTCTGTTTTTATTAGATTTCAAAAGGGAGGAAACTCTGCATCTGCAAACAGCAGGGAAGTAGACAGTTTCACCTCAGGTTTCGGGATGCACGTTTTGCCAACAGGGACCAAATTTATGGAATACGGTTAATAAACAGTTGCTTGGTTAGAAAAAGTTGCAAAAGGTGTGAAATACAACTACGTGTCACTGGGGGTTGGGTTCTTTTTAGAGTACTGTATGAAAAGGTTGGATTACAGTTAAATGTGCAATACACTAGATAGGAATGGAATGTCGCATATACGCTTTGTAAGAGTATAGGAGACCTACTGGGTTCACAGTTAATTAAGGACAGAGATTGGAAAAGATGTGGGATTTAGAGTACAATTCCCAGAATCCTCCAGCCAGCTCTTGAACAGGGGTTATGGACCCAATGCTCTTTAGTCATTTGAATTTTAACTGTCAGTTTTCCTACTAATAAATTGAACAATAATATTGATGTGAACAGAATGCAGAACAACCCAAGATAGAGTCCATGGACATCAAAGAGGATAAATGTCAATTAACATCAAGGGATGTGAATAGACATGTGAATTCACAACATACTGTTACTTCTAGCTACCTTGAAGTTTATTTCCAAGTTTAGATAAGGTGGGATTTGAGCATTGTCTTTAAACTCAGCAAACTCATAGGGGATGGTGCTGAAATATGACTGCTTTGATTCTGCAGCTACACCGTAGGCGCCCATGATTCAATTTGCTTGGTGTGCTCAGAAGCTCCTCAAATGTTTTATAAATAACACGGTCACTTCTCTTGCCTGAGGAACTGTACAACATTTATCAACACTATGAATTTCAAAAACATATTTTTTTCCTGCCAATACGGAGGCAGAAAATGTTTTAATGCTATCTATAAACTACCTTGGGAACTGCTAAGATGAGGAAACAAATTTAAGTCAAGTGGCTGTAGTGTTCAGCAGTTGTATCCCAGTACCTTCAGATAAATTTTCTGTATCTGGTTTAGGAGAATAAGACTTTGTGGTTTTTACTTTTAAAAATATTGCCCTGGAACTGGATTTCCTGTTTATATACAAGAGCCTTTTTGTTGCTGTTGTTGAGTATTTATTTTGCTCACAGTTAAATAATAATATTTTTTTTCTTTGGGGAAAAGTAAAGCATATACTTATAGGGATGTGGTGGCTCAGTGAGCTAGAGCGCTGAAACTGTTGGCTGCAAAGTGGGCAGCTCGGCTGTTCGAATCCCGGGTGCCACACAGCAGAGTGAGCTCCATCTGTTAACCCCAGCTCCTGCCATCATAACAGTTAGAAAGCATGTAAATGCAAGTAAATAAATAGGTATAGCTGTAAAAAACAGGAAGGTATACAGTGTTTTGTCTTCAGAAATGTGTTCAGCCATGCTGGCCACATGGCCACGGACTTGCAGAACACTGGTTTTTTGGACACCACTCATCTGCATATGCGGGGTGGGGGAACCTTTACCTTTTTAAAGCATATGCTTAGTGTTAAGATTATGGCCTGGACAGAGAGGCCAATAGAATTCACTCAGACATGCTGCTCATTCTTTTCCTGGTGTGGATACCTTCCCAGAAGACCATATGTGCTTATGGCTAAGAAAACTCATCCTGCCAGATACCCCTCTCTCACTTTGAGTGGCACTGGCTCCTTGTGGTCCAGACAGTTGCCAAAGTTTACAAGGCTGAACATTGTAAGATGCACACCTGCCCCACCAATTTCCCACATGCTTGGATATCTTTATTATGTACTTGGTTATTTGTGCCCAATGTAAAAAAGAAATGAGAAATGGTAGATGATTATTAGCATAACTGGTCCATTGATTGGTAGATTATGTGCTGTGGTGGCTACTTGTACTGAAGACACCCAGGTAACTGGAGATTGTATGACCAAAGAATGCAGACAAACAATGAATAAATAAGCTGTTACCATGAGAAGAGACAGCTGTACTTTTGTTCCAGGTCTATTTTGTTCTTTTTGTTATATCTCTTTGAGGTTTTCAACCAGATAATATACTGAAAGGTTTACTTTTAGGTTAAAAATGAAACTTCACAAGAAAACTGACTTGGGTCACCAGTGGAGAGTGTGCATCTGTGACTGAATGCATAGCGGTGTGCATGGAGCATGATTTAAATGCTCATTTATTTGAAGCAATAGAATCTAGTGTGTGTTCTATGCATTTCTTAAATGTTGAGAAAGAAAGAAAGAAAGAAAGAAAGAAAGAAAGAAAGAAAGAAAGAAAAAGAAAGAAAGAAAGAAAGAAAGAAAGAAAGAAAGAAAGAAAGAAAGAAAGAAAGAAAGAAAGAAAGAAAGAAAGAAAGAAAGAGAAAGAAAGAAAGAGTTTGTGTAGGTGACTGGCAATAAATAAAAAGTTCTTTAATAAGTCATGCATAGGCCAGCATCGGGAAACTTACATCACTTTTAAATCATTTATACAGGTACAGAAGGCCTAGGATTTAGCATCACTTCAAGAGATGTTCCCATTGGTGGTTCTGCTCCAATTTATGTGAAAAATATCCTTCCAAGAGGCGCAGCTATTCAAGATGGAAGATTAAAGGCTGGAGACCGGCTCATTGAGGTGATGAAATGCTGCAGTCGTCTTGCAATGTCTATGAGTCCTTTCAGCAGACAGCTTCCTTTTCATTTTCCTTTACATTTCATCAAATTTCTTACCATTTTCCTGCTCATTTTTTTTGAGGCATGCTTTCCGGATCTTCACACTTTCTGAATAATAGTACTAATAAATGTCAGTGCCAGGCAGTGACTTGACTTGATCTGAGGGGGAAAATGTTGCTATATAATTTTGAAAGTAGAGATTTAAAAAAAAAAAAACCTGCTTTGTGGCTGATTTCCAATTCTAATGGATTAACAGAGGGGAGTATGATTATTTGAAACAAGGGATAAGGAACTTTCCCCCTGTTCCTATATAATTCCACAATGTGTCCTTTTTTCTAAAGTGCTGTCTCTCCCCCTCCGCCCCTTCAAAGTGTATTGTAAAACAGCTGTGGTTATATTGGCTGGAGAACATATTTTTATGTTCAAGACTGTTTCAACCTTTTCAGGAGGCAAAAATGCATTCCTGTTGATATGGACAGTTCGATTTTCCTTAGGTTCATATAATATCCATTTATCATTTTTAAAAATGTGTTTTTTATAGCTGTAGAAATTGAGATATACTCCATCCAGCCTTTATAACTAAATCCAGGATCTGGAAACCTCAGGCATATTGGGGTATTTGGATGGTAAGAAGCTTTCATATTCAGGTGAAATATGGGCAAGTCTCAGAATCAGTGTGTAGGTGCATAGATACCAGAATGGACAGTGCGTAGATACCAGAATGGATAGAGCAGAACTGGTTGTAGATAAACATAGTTCTCAAAAATATAAGCAAATTGATTGCATGTATTTTAATGTCTTGATTGACTGATCAGAACTTGGTTGGATGTAGCTTGTTTTTCATTCCATGCCCTGTCAAATCAGAACCAACAGTATTGTGACCCTGATAGAGCCCAGATTTACTGAGTCCTTGTCAGTCACCCCATTCATCAAACCAGTGGATGTGTAGTTTAGCAAATGTAAAAAAACCAAAAACATGGACAAAATATAATAAGAAGGAAAAAAACTCTTAATTTTACTTGACAAAATTGACATTGGGAAGTCTAAGGGTGTTGTTATTATTGTTTTGTTTGTAATATATTACTAAAAGGGAGGGCAGATTTATTTGGGTTTTCTGAAATTGAAGGGGCTGAAGTCCAGTACAGTGAGCCCCCACCTATTGCGGGGGTTAGGCACCTGACCTGACCTGCGATAATTGAAAATCAGCGATTTGCGGATGCAGGTCGAGTCAGGCCTGGGGGGCCTAGCTGGGGGCTCTTGTACTTACCCCCAGCCTGGCCCTACCCTGAACGGGCCCGAGAGAGCCTTCCAGGGCCTTCTGGAGGCCCCAAAAGGGCCTCCCTGCAAACCGGAACTGATTTCTGGTAAACCGGAAATCATTTCTGAGGCCTCCGACAGGCCTAGAAAGGCTCTCGGAGGCCTTAGAAATGACATTCAGCAATCCAGAAGTCACTTCCAGTTTGCAGGGAGGCCCTTTTGGGGCCTCCAGAAGGCCCAGGAAGGCCCTCAAAGGCCTGTTTGGGGCAGCTCCAGTCCTGGGGTAAGTATGGGAGGCTTGAAAAAGGACTTCCCCCCCTTAATCTAGGGGGTCTTTTTCATATACTGTGGTCCACAGTATATAGCGGGACCACAGTATATGAACCGCAAAAGGGCGGGGGACTATTGTAGTAAGTTGCAATTAGAGATGTTGGCATGTGTGTCTCCAAGTCAGAGCTGACTCATATGAGCCAGCTTTGACTTGAAGGCACATAACCACACCTCTATTTGCGACCCTAATAGGACTTTAAATATTATTTATATTTATATTTATATTCATATAACTCCCGATTTTCCCCAAGGAACTCAGGGTGGTGAACAATATAAGGTATACAATAGTAAAAGAAAGAAGTAAGATGTCAGATGTTGAAGGAGTGCTTTTACCAGTTCCACTCCCCTAATGAGATTCCATGACTAAGCAGTGATTCAAATTCTGATCTTCAGAGTCCCAGTCCATTATTCTATCCACTTATACCACATTCGTTACCTTCACTATTAGAATAGACCTGTTGAATTAGTACGGATTTGGTGAGTCAGCACCAGTGAAAAGTTCAATTGGTCGTGGCCTACTAAGGTATTTCACACATAGAAATATTAAATGTCATGGGATTTCTTAGAACTTTATTTGTGCATTTAATTAGTTTTGCAACCCTAGTCACAACATTGCTTAAAGTGTTTATACTTTTAGTGTAATGGGTTTCCCCCCTGTGCTGTAACACCGTTCAGCTTTTTTCTTTTTGGCAATAAATCTGATGGCAAAACAATGAAGGGACCATATGGTGAATTTTACTAGAATGTGCAGAACAGAGTTAGCAATATAGAAATGGGTGATGCAGCAAATGGGAAACAATGGAGAGTAAACAATGGGAAAGAGAGAAGGGAGAGACGCTGATGGGTTAATACAAATGCATATTATCATTGATTTCAAAATGGGCTCTTCCTCTGCTCTTGTAAGATGAGATCATAGTTGTTTCAGTTCTTGGATTCACATCCAGTTACTAATTTTATTGAGCTTGGCTGCCACTTTCAGTAGAATTTCCTATGGATGAATTTTACAGTGATGCCAATTCCTCCAATTTCTTCAGTTTTATTTTTATGCAGTTTTAGCCTTGTGGATGCATTCACCTGCACATGTGTAGAGCTAAATTAACAGTGGGAATGGATTTAAGCCCTCTTCCAGAACACCCCCATCTCTGTCATTTTTAGATAGGTTTGAGACTTGAGCAACTGATCTCGAGGATCGATTACTGCAACACCCTACGTGGGGTTGCCTTTGACCCTTGTCCAGAGACTCCAACAGGTGCAGAATGCGGCGGCCAGACTGGTGGTGGGTGCTCGTAGATACGATCACATCACCCCAGTTCTGGCTCGCCTGCATTGGCTGCCTGTGCCTCTCCGGATAAGGTTCAAGGTCCTGGTTTTGGTTTACAAAACCCTCCACGGCTTGGGTCCTGAATACCTGTTGGAGTGTATTTCCCAAAGGTCATCTGAGGCCAGGCCCACTAGAATATCGCAGGCGTGCTCACTCCAAGTGGCCACACCCAGGGAGGCACGGAGGTCACTCACACGCAACTGCACCTTCTCTGTGGGAACCATCTTCCGAGTGAGCTGCACCTTGCAGAGTCCCTGCCCACCTTCAAAAAAGCGCTTAAAACCATGCTTTTTAGGGAGGCATTTGGCTACCTTTAATTTAATTTTAATTTACTTTTTGTTTGTTTTTTCTTTTCCCCTTTCCCACCTTTTTGACGCCTCTTGCTGAGGGTTTCCCCTCTTATTGTTTTGGCTCCATTTGATTTTACCTGTATCGTATTTTTGATTTAGCGCAGTTTTGGTAGTTACGGATATTTGGAAGTTGGGGTTGAGATGTGCTCACATCCCCGCTATGAATTTAGACCTGTTCTAAGAAGCTATTTACTTGCTCCATTTGTCTGACTGTCTGTTTATACACTGTCCAGCAATACAAAAGCATTACTGTGGGTGGTTTACAATCAGCTTAATCAGTTAATGTAAATAAATACAACAGTTACAGACCACACATCAGTAGATGTAGATAAAGACAGTGAATAAAGACAGCACATCAAGTGGCAGAAGGATAAAATGAAATACTGCACAGGTATATGAACATATAGAGCAGCAGCAGCAAGTCAAACTAGATTACCAAGAAAGGCCTCTCTTTGTAGCAGCATTTTCAATGATCTTTTAAAGGAAGGGAGGAAGGAGGCCAGACACAGTTCCACTAGCCAGTTGGCTACATAATGTTGGGACTACCACAAAGAAATCTCTACTTCTGGTGGAACATTTATTGGCTTCCAAGGGCATATTTGGGGGGGGGTGCATTTGCCCTCGGGCACAGAAATCTGGGGGCACATGGAAGAGAAGCAGCAGGAGGAAGCCGTGCACCCCCCCGCCACCCAGCAGTCATCCTTTTCCCCAGGGCTTGGCAATGGCAGTCCCTCTGCCACCCCTGTCACCACGCGCCAGTGGTGAAGCAGGCAGGCAGGCAGGACTGCGGTGGCCACAATGCCCTCCTCCTCCTCTTCCTCACCTTGGTAAGGGAGAGGTGTAAGGCACACGTGCGCTACCACACATACACGCCTGTATCCCTGTGCACATGCGCGCTCACATACCCACCCACGCCTGCAGGGTTTGTTCCCCGTTGCTGAGTGGGTGCAATGTGGGGGAGCGGCAGGAAGAGCGCAAAAATGAATTTTGTCTTCAGGCGCTCCAAATCCTGGCTACACCTCTGTTGGCTTCCCTTGGGGTAGCTGCCTGGAGAATGATGGCTTGGGACCTACATATGGAACTATTTTCCACTCATCTTGATTTTTGCCATGTACATTCATACTGAATTTTTTTTCTGGAAATGGTCCATTGGTGGTTTTGTTGAAGGGCAATCTGTCACTCTGATTGTCTTACACATCATTAGGAACAGAAAAAAAATAACACCAGAGTTAGATGCTAAAAATCAAGTGGCTATTATTTCGTCACTTTCCCCCCATGTGACATAAAAAGGTAAAGGCTTAAGAAGGTATCCTCACAGAATGATACAAACTTAAGGGGGGAAAGTCTCTACTAAATCTAATCTGCACTTTTTTAGACCATTTGGATAAGTGAAGCAGAGGAAGAACATGGTGCTCAAAAGCTGTAAGATAGCAGCATTATCATAATTAATGTCCCATTAAGTTCTCTTTTTTAACATAGTGGGCCAGCTTCTTGTTTTAACTCCTTCATGCACTATTGCTTGAGTAATTTCTAAGGAGGAATAAGAAATGGCAGGTTCTGCCCTCATTGTTCAGTTGAACAATGCTTAAGCATAAAGTGGTACAGTAAATGCATTTACACATTTCTCTGTATTTTCAGAATAGTGGATGAAGGTATTTTTGGAGCAGATTTTGAACTGCCTCAAAGAGTCTGCCACTTTCCGTTACAATCGACAAGGGGGAAACACCACGGTGGTCCCTAATGCACTTCTTTCATTTCATTACAAAGTTGTTACCTGCACATAAAAAAAACTCCAAAGAGTTGGCATAAAACTTGGAAGTTATCTTGTTTTGGACACCTTTGGCCAGAGGTAGAGAATCCTATATTTGAATTTTTTTTTTCTTGACATGTGCCCATGAAGAGTCTCTGAATAATTTTGTAACAGAAATTTCATAACATCCCTAAAAGGTAGAAATAGTGCTAGTATAACAATAATTTATATCATTAATGCAGTACCTTAGAAAACCAGTTTGCCCACTAGACTTTCAAGTGTTTACTTTTTAAAAAATAAAAATGTCCTTTACTTAGATGATTTTGGCAAGGAATAAACACAGTTCCACCCACCCACCCATAATTTCGGCTCTTCCTCTATTCTAGAATGGAGAGTCTGCATCTCTTTGGAAGTTTTTGAATGCTACTCCTCAAACCATTTACCAGTTTCTAGGTTGAGAGACAGAGAGAGATGTAATTGTAAAGCAAAATGTCTGGAATGGGTAAAGTTGCTCTGCTTGCCTTATTGCATTGCTCTCTTTGGCACTTAAATGTCATCATTTCACTCAGAGATTTGGGTATTTTGGACCAAGGCTCAAAATTCTTTGAGGGAGCCAGGAAAAATCCTTATTCCATTAGGGCTGTTGCCTGTGAAGCTGACACAAAGTGACAGAGGACTGAACAAAATGGTAGATGGCAGTGATGCAGCTGTCAGTCATGAGAGTTAAGCTGCTGGTCCTGGTGACCTTTTCCAGTAATCATTACTTCTTGGCAGTCACAATGGCTACCTTTGTGAGACAAAATGCTCTATGGCATTGTGAGAATGTAGAGGATTTCCTTGTAAAGAGCAGTGCCATTGAAAGATTTAAAATTTAATAATAACACGAGTCAGCTGCCTAGATGCCCTAAGCACATTCAATCTTACCAGATTTCGGAAGCTAAGCAGTGTCAGGCCTGGTTAGTACTTGGATGGGAGACCACCAGGGAATACCAGGTGGTGTAGGCGCCTGGAGTAGGAACTGGCAAACCACTCCAGTATTCCTGCCAAGAAAACTCCATGGACATGGGGTCATGAAGAGTCGGCCATGACTGTAGTGACACAACACACACACACACACACACACACACACACACACACTTCACATTTATGGTTCTTATGGACCAACAAGAGTTGCCATATTGGTCTGAAAGAACACATGAGCTACCTGCCTTTATCTCCAAAATGCCTAACATTGTTAACTCAACTGCTTGTGTACTTAAACTGGTATTAATGAACTACTACTTTCCTGGAACATTCTTCTTGTCTCCTAACACAATTTCTTCTTCTGCCAAGATAGGAATATTTTTAGTCTATGAGGATGTTTTGTCTGTCTGATAGCTGCTATGATAGTTTGATGAGCACTGAAGTCAAGGGTGCTTCTCTACAGTTTTCTCGCCCACCTTTGATACCTTTTTCTATATCAGCAGTAACATCAGGGAGGGAAAAAAATCCCTGTTTTCCTTCCCCTCCTAGGATATCATTTATTTCCAGTGAGTTCTTAGAGATAAAGGTGTTAGATTGTCTTTCTTCTTAAGCCTTTCCCCCTTTAAGAATGTATGAATCCCAATCCCCCAACTTCTTCTGGCTTAAGTGAGTTCACCGCTTTCTGCTAACTGGCCAGTATAACTTCTCAGTGGCTATGAAAAGCCCAATGCTGTTTTATTTTGTTGTGTTGTGTTGCATCTTTCTTTTATTTCCAAGCCACCTTTTCCTGCAGACCTAAGATGTTCCCCAAAACAGCTCAGAAAAAATGCAGTGGAAAAATATTATTAAATATAAAATTAGAACATAGTCAAACAGTGGTCAAAAGCCTATTCTGTAGTTATGCTACAGGTTAACTTATAATGATTGATGCTAGTTAATCAGGCAGCAGGCAAATCTGTATTATCAAAGGCTTTCATGGCTGGGATCTGATAGCTATTGTGAGTTTTTTTGGGCTGTTTGGCTCCTTGTCCTCTGAAGATGCCAGCCTCACAGTCTGGTGAAATGTCAGGAATAAAAATTTCCAGAACGCCACCAAACAGCCTGAAAAAAAAACTCACAGGCAAACTGTTTGTAACCTTCACAAAGAAAAGGGTAGAGGAAATGGTAAGGTGGGAGCAAGAGGAGATGGAAGAATAAACAGGAATTGAGTTTATTTTCAACTTCAGTTGCCCTCTCTGTGTAGCCTTTAGGTATAGTTGGTGCATTCATTTGTTTATGTCAGTGATGGCGAACTTTTTAGAGACCGAGTGCCCAAACTGCGATTCCAAACCCACAAATTATTCACACAGTGCCAGTACAGCAATTGAACCTGAATAGAGGTGGCTGTGAAGGGGCAATGCCAGGTGCCCACAGAAAGGACTCTGAGTGCCACCATTGGCACCTGTGCCATAGGTTCACCAACACTGGTCTATGCGTTGAGTGATACAGCTACAGAAGCACCCACTAATACAACTATTCCACAAGAGAGATTTGTTAGATCTCATTGACAAGTAATGTCAAAATTGATCTTATTCACTAGCGATAAGTCACATTTAAAGTGACTTTCAAAGGTACTAGACTTGTTTAGGACCCGCCTTAGTACTTGAATAGTAAAAGTCGGTCCAGTTCCGTTCCAGCTAAGGTGTATGAAATTGCTGCCTGAAATTCAGCCAAGGATGTTGGTTCCTACCAAAGGTGTAAACATGTTTGCAGTTCTAGTGACCTGCCTCATTGTTTGAGCCAATTAAAATATTTTTCTCTCCCCTCTGATCTAGGTAAATGGAGTTGATTTAACAGGGAAAACCCAAGAAGAAGTTGTCTCCCTGTTGAGGAGCACCAAGATGGGAGGGACAGTAAATCTTCTTATTTACCGCCAGGAAGAAACATTTCATCCAAGGGAATTGGTATGTACTGTATTCGTCTTTCACATTTAAAGCAACGGTAGCATTTTTTAAAAGATAAATATCAGCATGGTGTCTGAAGACCCACTCTTACGTATTTGTGCCTAGGAGTAGAGTAAAGCAACGGGAATGTACAGCATATTGTGTTTCCTAGTGATATGTTTCTTTTAGCTGGAGTCTGTGTTGGATATCCACATTGAAGTGTGAACGAATATTTTTAAATTATGAGTGATAACAAATTATAGGTCTTAGTGTGGACTTTAGTTTTGTGCTTATAAACAACTGGCTAATTTCCACATTTCCCTGTTGAAACCTTGCTGACATTTTTTTCATACTTTCTTCCTTCCGCTCCCCATTCCACCCACCAAGAAAACAAAACAAAACCCACACAGTTTAAATTAATCGAGAATAGCATGTTTGAGTGCTATGGTTTGGGAAAAAAGGAATTTGTAAGGGCAAAAATGTTGGGTTTTTTTAACATAATAGTATCCCCATGCGGCAGGAGACACCTTGCTGTCATTAATTTAGCAAGGTGATTCAGAGAATGCCTGCCGTATAATTTAACTGGAATGAAAACATACATTGTATTTAGACAGACTGTTCTATAAAGTACTCGTAAATAGTTTCACAGTGATTGCACAGGGCATGCTTTTCATAGTAAAAGGTAGGTTGAAGATACAGCCATTGATGAAGCTCCTGAAGCAGACCATCATACATCTAGATCTATGTTACCACATCTTCATGTAGTGATGTTACTAAAAGTTTGTACCTGTTGTCTAGGGATTCAGAGGAATCAATCTCTTAATTTTTAACTGTCATTCAGATTAAGTAACACCTGGTCTAGAGCTCTTGTTCTCAAACTTGAGGTCCCCAGAACTGCAACCCAAAAGCCTTCGGCACTAAATGTGAAGTCAGGGGCTTCTGGGAGTTGTGGTCCAAGAACATCTAAGGACCCCAAGTTTGAGAACCATAAGTCTGAAGTATAGAAAGTAAATGGGTGAGGCCATTATCCATCTTAAGACAGCAATGGTTAAGACGATTGAACACAATGTTATGTATACATTTCATGTGCCGTTGAAAGTGTTAATAAGACTGCAGGTGTAGGGAAAAACTACTAGTTTAGACTGCAGCTCTCAGTATTCCCTAGTTATTTTGGCTTGTGAGTTTGTTTCTTGAGAAATTCTGTGAGTTCGAGCCTGAAATAGTAGTGGTTGTTGTTTTTTTTTGGGGCTGTTTGGCCATGTTTTGGAGGTTTTTCTTCTTCCCAAAGGTTCACCAGTCTCTGAGGCTGGCATCTTCAGAGAGCAGGAGCACAAGGAACTAGATGCTTTCTTGCATCTACCTCCCTGCCCTTTGAAAATGCCAGACACAGAGACTGGTGAAACATTAGGAGGAAGATAAACCTCCAGAACATGGCCAAATAGCTAAAAAAAAAAAACCCAACCCCAAAACTCAACAACCACCAGATCCTGGTTGTGAAAGCCTTCGAGAATACCCTGAAATAGTAACTTTTTCATTCATGTGCTGGAATGCTGGAGTGGTAAGCAAAGTCCAATAGCACAATTCGCCTCATATTGAAAGATTTCATTGTGCAAGTCCTTTGTAGTTTCTAAACAAGCTTCTTTGTGTTTTAAGAAAGAAGCATTCAAGAACATGGGTAAAGTTGGTAATGTCAATTGGACCACGTATTTGAGAGTCTGCTGATCTATGGCATTTTTTTGTAAAAAAAAAAAAAAAGGACATTATTCAGACTTGCATCGGTTCCTTGTCTATAACTTGTAGGGAGTTAATCGACTGAAAACCGATTAACTATTTTTAAATATAAGTATTCCCATAAATGCTGTTCAATTAACCCTAATAATAACCTCACACGGGCATGCCATAACTTCACAGGCTTATTGGTGTGTTCTGTCTATTACAAAATAGGATTCATGCACAGAAAAAAAAGAAAGCAGAATTAGGAACATAGCATCCACATTTCAGATAACTGTGTGTGCCTAGTAAGAAATATAAGAGGAAAGAGATTGTGTTCATGGCCTAGAATTCTTACTATTATTCAGAAACAGGTCTTATTCTTCTTGTAAGAAGAAATCAATAAAGTAACAATTCCTTCTCTTATCCAAATTAGTTCATCAGTCACTCATAGAAAATGTTGTATCCACCAAAATCTGATGAAATATATCTCTAATCCTTGTGTTCAACTTGAGTTTTGGCTTCAGAATATAAAAGCCTGATCTTGTCAAATTAGACTGTCTCTCCCTCACCTCTCCTTCCATGTGATTTTTCTACCTCAGCTCAAGTGAAATACAAATGTTGCCTGTTCAGTTAAAATGTGAAGATGTGGTTTGAGAAACAAAAAGCTTAGTGAGGTCATTCTTTAATAAGTCCTAGATCCAAAACATTCAAGTGCTTTGTTTATACGGTTTGCTGAGTATATGATGGGAAGAGTTTGGTGAGAATCCTGGAATGTTGGTAAGTAGAGATGAGCACAAAACGAGCAATTTTTCGTTTTCATTTTCATTTTTTCGTTTCGTTACATAATGAAACGAAAAACGAATTTTGTCTCCAAAATGAAACAAAACAGACCGAAACAACAGAAATTTTGTCATGCGTTTCATTTTCGTTGCGGCAAATACATTGAACTGTAATGAATGCTAACGAAACAGCAATTTTTCATTTTCATTTTCATTTTTTTGTTTCATTACGTAACAAAATGAAAACGATTTTTTTTGCAAAAAATTCACGAAAAACGAAAATGAACCGAAACTGACCCCCTAAACGACAAACGACAAATGAAACACCATTTTTTGAGTCATGCCCATCTCTATTGGTAAGAATGGTTCCAATTGACTGGGAGTGAAAGCAGTTGAGGAGAGTGTTTTGGATATGGAATCTTAAGTCTGTTATAAAGAAGACACGTTGGCAAGTCTTTGACATTGAAACTGAGTCTTTGGGGCTGAGTTCCCAAGTCTGAGTCTTTGGGCCTGAGACCCTAGTGAGTCTGAGTCTCAAGTCAGTGGCCTCCCTGCATGCTCCTGATGCCTCTGATGCTGCCACTGCCACCACCACCATCCTCAGAGACAGCAGGCTAGGCTTCCCTTCCAGGAGTTGGCTGCTGCCTCTGAGCATATCCAGAGAGAGAGAGAGAGAGAGGGAGAGAGAGAGGGAGAGAGAGAGAGAGAGAGAGAGAGCAGTCTCAGTGACAGGTTGAGGATAGAGAAGTAGTAATAGAGTGGAGGATTGTGATGTATGAAGATAAAACCTAGAAATAAACAAGCGTGTTGTTAGTTTGTGGAACTCCCTGCCACCCGATGTGGTGGCATCTGGCCTGGATGCCTTCAAAAGGGGATTGGACAGATTCCTGGAGGAAAAGTCCATCACAGGTTACAAACCATGACGGAGATGTATCATCTCCAAACTTAAAATCAGGGTACCTCAAGGACCAGATGCAGGGGAGTGGTATCTGGAGACAGATACCTAGCTTCATCCGCTCCCAGACGCATCTGGTGGGGCCACTGTGAGATACAGGAAGCTGGACTAGATGGGCCTTTGGCCTGATCCAGCATGGCTCTTCTTATGTTCTTTATGTTCTTAACTTCCTTCCAATTTTACTAACCTAACTAACTAACTAACTAATAACTAACTAACTAACTTAATACTATAGCAGTTAACACTTGGAACTTGTTCATACTTAAGCTATGTTCTTCTTAGAAGACGTTGGCCCATGGTGTGGGCTTAATATGTGGATGATAGCAGGGTGGTTTAAGTTAATAAATGCAGGCAAATGTCCAGACTCAGATTTCAGTCCCTAAAGTCAATTGAAGTTTTCCTTTCTTGTGTAGACATTTTGCCAACCTGCAGCTGTGTTCATTTAGACTTGAGTGGCCAATATTTTCTAGGAGGTCATGTGAAAGCTGCATTAGTTTTGCGTAAGATCCAGAATTAGGAAATGATTGGCAAGATTGACTACATGTGTTTTGTTGTGCCAAAAATGAAATCTTTTCCCATTCGTATTTTAGGAAATAAAAGAATTCTTGGCTCTGTTTTCTGTCTTTGCGAACTGCAGTGGTTCTAGCAAGTTATTTCCCCTCGAAAAGCCTCGGTTGCCTTTGTTTGTGTGCTGGAGATTAATTAAAATTGCCCATCTCATCGGAGAGTTGTTGTGTTTGGTCTGAAGCGCATTAGCATTGCATGGTTGGCAAGAACAATGAAAATGCTAAGTGCTGGGAGTGTGCTTGTGTATGTGTGAATGTGAGGGTTAAAAAATGTTAAGAAAAGATACTCCCATCTTGTTGTCAAGTCCACTCAGTTGTTTCCCAGCATATAATTTTTTTAAACATGTAATAATTACTTTCAAAACCATCCAGGCTGAAACTGTTTGCTTATCTATTTATTTAGACATTGTTTTAAGACCAGCCATGTTGTGGTTTCTGAAACAGACAAAGAGAAGGTTGGTTATGAAATAGGTGAAAGGATACCAGAGGATATTGAAATTGAACTATATGAAATTGAACTATATGAAGCACCCATTCCAAAATTTGGAGCCGACAGCCATTATCCCTCCAAAAATGTAATTCCTTTAAAACTCTGTGCCCAAGCAGTTAGACTCACAAAAGAAATCCATGTTAATGTCCTGTGATGCCACAGAACAAAACTAAGGCAAGATGAGGATGGATGAGGCAAGCTGCCTACTGTAGATGCCTGACCACATCCAGTCTTGCCTGATCTCGGAAGCTAAGCAGGGATGGGCCTGTCTAGTACTTGGATGGGAGACCACCAGAGAATACCAGGTGCTGTAGGCGCCTGGAGTAGCAACTGGCAAACCATTCCAGTATTCCTGCCAAGAAAACTCCATGGACATGGACTGTAACGACACCACCATCATCATCACCACCACCACCACAACAAAAAGATGAGGCAGAATGAGCAGGCATCTTGTACTTGACTCTCAGAGGTCCGCTAGGAGGAAAGTGAACTAATCAGGAGGGACAGAAGTATGGGCAGCTTGTGAGCATCTTAGTTTTTAAGACTAATTGGAAAATGTCCCAGTCTCCTTGGGACAAGCAATTACGCATGAAAGGGAAGAGCAGCCAGCAAAAAAACAGAGAGTATATTTTAAAATTGCTCATATTTGCCCACTTGGGTTCTTCTACTGATGGGCAGTGATCCTGTCAGTCTGGAGGAAGCATTGGCCAGGTATCCTCAGGTGGATGGACCACATGGACACCTCTCTGTCTCTCCCCACCCCATATACACAACCTGCATCACTCGGGCTGCTCATGTGTTCTTCCTAAGGAAGATGGGAAGATGTCTGCTTCTTCCTTTCCCCAAATCCTGATAAGCCATAACAGAGATAATCAGTTCCTTGTTTTTCTGTTTTCAGAGTTATCAAACATGTGTGTCGTGTTCTCTGCCTTTTCTGTACAGTGCTCAGTTTTAACACTGCCTCCTCCATTTAAGTGTTAAATTCATCTATACTTTCCTCCCCTTTGGCAGGAAGAAGGTAGTTTGCGTAATGTTGTGTTGTGCAGGCGTTGGTATTGGAGGGTTTTTACTCAATTTCTGCTGCAGATGCCATCGCTGTTGCAGCCATGTGTGCGAGCTGGGCGCAGTACGTCACCAGTCTGAATTAATCCTCTGTGCCAGAGAAACACTCAGGAGGTGTAAGACTCAGAGTTATGATCGGGAAGTGTAACATTTTATTTCATGAAAGCAATCCAGAAGCAATATTCTGAGCATGGTTGCACTGTCATTGGCCTAGGATTAGTTACCTGGGATTAGATGGTGTAATAAAGATAAAATCTGAGATTAGGAGACTGTGGCATCTCTCTCGACACGTATTTGCTGGTCCATGAGTTGGTGTACATCCTTTTATAGCAGTTTGAAGACAAGCTATGTCTTACACTTGATGATTCTTAATCCACCATTTAATGTGTGCTGTACACTTTTGCGTTCTGTTTTCTTTATTGTTTTCTTTATTATGCTTTCCTTCTCTAGCCATGTGTCCTGTTCATTCATTCCTTCTCAATAAACAAAACATGCACACATTTACTCATATACACACAACATTGGCATTTCTTGATATTCCATCCTTACAATGGGAGGAACGGGAGGCTTAATCTCCTTCCCCTTCGTGCTACAAATTTACTTCTGCAGTTTTTGAAAGGAACCTGGGAAGTGAAACTGCACCATGCCCATGAAGCGCTATGTGCCTTTTTTTCAAGTAAAGTACAACAGTTCCCTTTTTCTTTACTGAAATGCTGTAATGGCACAAAATAATAAAGCTATTGGATTTGATTCATGTTCTCAACAATCCGGACACCTTGTGCTGAGTAAGGATGCAATTATCTTTGAAGTAAACTTTGCATCATCTAAAATAGCCGGTTCATTGGTGCCCAGTGTTTTAAGGACACAGCCTTAGATGGAGGAAGGAATAGACTATTAAATCACTTTTGTTCCAGCAATAATGAATTGTCTTCTGCTCCTTCGACCACTTGGCTACATCTGTAAAATACCATATGCAGATTTTGTATCCCCCACTTTTGGAATGCATTTTGTGTCCTGCAGGTCATGTTCTTCAAAATGCTCTCCATTCATAGCCTAACCAGCATGTCTTCGTTCTATCAAATTATGTTGTTGTCCAACTCCTTTTTTTTAAGAGTTAGGAAATGTATTTTCCAGCCTTGTTCTTATTTTAATTTCTTTCCCACTTTTAGAATACTGAACAAACCCAGTCACAAATTCCAACAGAAACGGTAAGAGTTTTGTCTTTGATCTGTTAAGAAAGGTGGCGATAGCTTTTGAATTGTTAATACTTGAACTGCTCCGCTAAAAGCCTGCTTTGCATTCACTTGCATTCACTGTAGAGGCTGCAGGGGGCTCTCTCCATCCTTAAATTGCATCTTATGTCATTTTTTTACAGTGTCCCCTACATATGCTTTACCAGGCATAAGGATTTATTGTTTGAGCACCCAACTGGGTTGGGCAAACTCACAAGCAATTTGGTTTTCAGAAATAGGGACATGGTTTGGTCGCTAGAAATTAAGATAAATTTTAATAACCAGCTTCCGATAACATCAAAGGTTTCACATTGCTCCCTTCCCTGAACCGATGGGTGTCATTTCTTGCTGTAAGTCATCTTTAAAACAACAGCAGTGTTGTTTAAAGAAATAATCTCAGATTTGCCTCAGAGTTGCAAGTCTCAATAAAGTGTGGTACAAACTCTTCAGAGCATTATTTAAAATTTTAAATGCTCCTGATTAGAGCAAATCAGAAACTGTATATTATATAAGCAATTTAAAGCATGGAGGATTTTTAATTTTGTTTTTGCTTTTAGATGTGAATCATCATATGAATCAGTACTTAACAATGCAGTTCTGTTTTCTTTTCATAATAACCTTGTCTTGCATAAAGCCCATGAGGTCCAACGAGATGACTGTTTTCTATTCAAGTTTAAAAGCAACATTTCAAAGGATTTCTTCATAGATTCAAAGCCCTCTCTAAAATGCATTTTAAAGGAAAAGTAGTTGACCGAAAATCCAAGTACTGTATTTGCTGGTTCTTTTGCATGAGTTCTTCAAGGACAGTTAAAGAAACTGAACTTGTAAAAGCATCGGCAATCATATAGCGAAAAGCAGGCCTGGTTAAAGACACTGTGCTGTCTGAGGTAGAAACAACATCCGGATCATAGTGTGCAATGCCCAAAGCCAACCAAATGATGTTGGCAAGTCCCAAAATGCATAGAATCATGGAGTTGGAAGGCCATCAAGTCCAACCCCCTGACAGATGGTTGTCTAATTTTCTCTTGAATGCCTTAATGGCAGAGCACTCACCACTTAAGTAATTGGTTCCATTGTCATCCCGTTCTAATAGCTATGGAGTTTTTCCTGATGCTCCACAGCAATCTGATTTCCTGTCATTTGAGCCCATCATTACATGTTGTGTACTCCGGGATGATCAAGACCAACTCCTGCTTCTCTTTTGTCTGAAGGTTTTTCAAGTATTTGAACAGAGCGCTCAGATCTCCTCTGAGTGTTCTTTCCTCAATGCAAAACATGCCCGGTTCTTTCGGTCTTTCTCTTTCCAAGCCTGCTCTTTCCCTGGCAGTACAAGTGCAGTAATAATAAAATGAAATGATCAACAATGTTCTGTCTTCAGGAAAAACAAAATGAGCTTCCACCACATGTACGTTTCCATAGTCTGAAATGCTTGAACGGGGCTGCATTAATTATAATTGCTTTGGGCAATCTGCTCTGTCCCAAGGCTCCCCCAAAAGTAGGAATAACAAACCACTTCTGAATTCTCTCTACCTAGGAGGGAAAACCCTCTAAAAAGCATTGTGACAACTCAACATGAAATTAACAATTAAACTTTATGGCACAGAGCAAACTAGCAAATAGTAGAAATGTGCCCAGTTTTTCTTTTTAAAAAATGTTACAGTAACCCCCTATCTATCGCAGATTTAGGGACCCACCCGACCCACAATCATTGAAATTTCCGCGATATGCGAATGCAGGTCGAGTGGGGGGGGGCAAGTGGTGCGTGATGCTAAAAGGGCTTTCAGCCGCAGAGCCGAGCGCTCAGCTCCGCAGCCCAAAGACCTTTTAGCATTGTGCGCTGCTTGCCAGCACCCCGAGGGGGTGGGGAGAAGCGGTGCATGATACCTCCAGAGGCAAGCCCCGGGCTCCAGCTGATTAGCGCTGGGGTTGGGGGAAACCTTTTGTTTCCCCACCCCAGTGCCAATTAGCTGGAGCTCAGGGCTCGGGAAAGGGGGAAGGTTTAAAAAGCCCCCAAACCTCCCTCTCCCTCAAGCCCTTTCCAGGTCCTGCGGTCTTGCAATATAGTCGGACCACAGTATATGAACCGCGAAAGGGCGGCGAACCACTGTATATCAATCTTTACATTGTTATTGTTGTTTGTCAATTTAATTGTTCAGTTAACCCAATTGTTTTGGAATGGCAAATATTTCTCTTATTGCATGTGTGAACAAAAGGGCATAAGGTACATAGTTTTGCTTTTGTTTCTGGGTGGTTCCCCCCCCCCAAAAGTGTTACTGTTGGGTGAGTTGTTGCAGAGCCAGGAGAGATTTTCAATTTGTACTGCCTCTGAAGAGAAGAGCCAGCGAAGATCACTCGGAGCCTCTCTTTGTGATGGGGATATATGCCTCACCACCTCTGCAAGCTATTTGGTACCAGTGTGCCACCTTAGGAAGGAACTGGTAAACCACTTCTGAGTACTTGATATCTAGAAAATTCTGAGAAGATAAACAAATGGCACACTGCCCAAAGTGGCCTTGTTGCTGGATGGTGCAGTATGTAAGTCAAATAAATAAATAAATAAATAAATAAATAAATAAATAAATAAATAAATAAATAAATAAATAAATAAATAAGTGGAACTGACTGACTGATTTCTTTCTTTCTTTCTTTCTTTCTTTCTTTCTTTCTTTCTTTCTTTCTTTCTTTCTTTCTTTCATACATACATCTTTAATGTCTTCTGGATGTGGGCATGTTTTTAGCAGAAATATGTTTCCTTGGGCTTGCTGTATAGCATTTTTCAGAATGTTTTGGTTAGAGTTAGGTGTTTCCCCTTATGCTGAAAGATTTTTCTCCTTTCTTCTTGGTTCTGCTCCACTCCTGGTTTAGCTTTCCTATTTCCTATTGTCAAACCCTTCAGCTTCTTGCATTTCAAGCTTCTGCTTCATCTCTGCTCCCCACCCCCGCCACCCCCAAATTTCCTTTCACCAGGCTTGTGGTCTCTCTTGTGCAGTTCGCGGTGAGTTCAGCTAGTAATGTTGTCACAGAGCTGACAGCAGAAGAAAACAAAGCTAAGATAGTAGCAATAAGGACCTTGGGAGAATCATGGCAGATTGGCGAATCACTAAAACAAAATTAGGTTCTTCCAGCTTTGAAGCGTGGGCTATTGCAAATATTTGCAATACAAGATAAAAGTGGCCATTTGTGAGGATGCCAAAATAACTAGTGTGGAGAAGAAACCCTTCCCCTTGCAATTTCACTGTGAACTTTTTCAGGCAATCTTTTCTCTACCACAATCGAAATGATAAACTCACAATTGTTGCTGACTTCCTGTGCTGTGTTTAGAGGCTTTTACTCAGGAATGAGCTTGCACTGCAAGGCAGTAATCATTTCCCCAATACTTAGACTTGGCCATAGCAGTTATTATAGTGAAGTCTTTGTGGGGGGATGTGACAGCATGACTACCAACGGCAACTGTTGGACAGTGCCTACGCCCTGGGATGTCAGTCCATCTATGAAAAGCAACACTTGTCATCACTTCCCCAATCCCTGCAGCAGTTTTGGAAATCTCATCCTATATTATTGTTTCTGTTCTCAATTTCATTAGAGGCCATGCATTGCAATTTCTGAAAGTGGAAGCTTTCACGAAATAGGCTGAATTTTGAAATATGTGGCAATATATCTGAACAATTCAAAATGGAGAAAAATTACATCTGTCCCTTTAGCTATTGACTTATGTATTTGCCTACCTTTTCCCCCATTGCCTGCATGGCAGTTGTCTCCTTGCTCTTTGTTCTAGATCAGGCATGTCCAAACTTTGGCCCTCCTGATGTTTTGGACCACAACTCCCAGAATTCTAAGCTTAGATTGCCAATGGCAAAGGTCTGTGGGAGCTGTGGTCCAAAACATCTGGAGGGCCAACATTTGGACATGCCTGTTCTAGATACTTGATACTTATAGGTTTCAGCATCTTAGACCATTGTTCACCTAATGGCCTATGGAGACTATTGTTCACCTAAGGAGCCTATTCAGGCCATTGTTCATCTTATGAGCCTATTTCAGACCAGAGTGAGGTGAGGTCAAACTGAACTATAAAATGGAGGACTTGCAACTTGCTTTCCTCAGACTGATGAAGCTGTTTGGATAAACTGAAATGTTTCAAGAAAATAAGTCCATTTGTCATATATTTTATTTATAAGCATTTTTACCCCACCTTTCTTCTTGGAAAAAGACCCAAGGCAGCTTACAGAATGGAGGGACAATATACAATCCAGTACAATAAGACATATTCAAATTTAAGAATTGAGAGGTATCTTATAGCATTAGAAGACAACGTTAAAGCTAAAACAGAACACAAGCAGTTAAGAAAAGAGTATAAATTCCATGTAATCATGTAGAGTAGACTATCTAAAAGTTATGAGGGAGGGTAACTAACAATTGATAACATAGTGTCAATGTAATCCCACGAGGAAAGATGCAGGTACAAAGTTATAAGTGGTTATAATCACCAGTCTGTGTAGCCATGTATGGTAATCCATGATTCAAGGAAAGCTTGCCTGAAGAGAAAGGTCTTTGCCTGTTTTCAGAAAGACAGCAGGGATGGGGAAGTCCTGGCCTGTAGTGGGAGGGAGTTCCAGAGTCTGGGCGTGGCAGCCGAGAAGGCCCTTTCATGGGTTCCCACAAGACGTACCTGTGAGGGTGGCGGGATGGAGAAAAAGGCCTCTCCTGATGACCTTAGCACCTGAGTCGGTTCATACTTTTATACATACAGGTATGAAAGAAAGTTGCAGGAAGTGACCAATAGGTCATCTGCCAGAGAAGTGTAAAAATATATTTGTGACCTACATGCAGAAATGTTTTATATATATTCATCCCTAAATTACTACCACAGTGTATAAAGCAATTGTCTTCAGAAATGTTTTCTGTACAATACCGGATGAGATTCTACTGACTACCAAAATATTCCAGAAAAAGAATGCCAGCAACATCCAATTCTTTTATCCAGTTGGCTTCAGGGACATCTCATGTGGCTGCTCATAAGATATTCTTATCCAAATAGAGCAGATGCATTTTCTCTTAAAGCATGGTGATTATTTTGATACGAAAGAGACCAAAGGCAATGTGAAAACTGGTAATTTGTCGTCACATTTCTGTTTCTGAGGCTAATTATCTTAAATTTGTTGCAGTGCATAGAAATAAATTGTTAATTAAGATATGAGAAGTGTCTGCCAATTAACCTTTGTTCTTCTTCACGGAAGTCAATAGAGCGAGGCTGGTACTGTGCATTTGGAGTTTTAGTTTTCCTCTCCTTGTTTGTTTTTCTTACCCCACAGTGGTGTGCAGCTTGTCGCTTGGTCTCACCTTTCGAAATGTGCATTGTTTGCCCACTATCCCTGGCTCCCTCCCTTAACAGAGTCTTAACAGGCCATTGAGAATGCATGACAAATGCACTTAATTTGCCTTGTCATGTTGGGGCCTGGCACCTTGCCCTTCCACCCTGTTATTGTACCTATTCGTCCTTTCCTATGGACATACATGGTCCATTTCTGTGGATCAGATGAACTTATTATTCCTGTGCTGATTACCTGGTACTGCAGAGGTCCTATATAAGCAATTGTGTTATTGAGATGGGCTTCCCTTTCAATGTCTTGAAATGTTCTGATTGGTGGTTTTGGACCAGCCTGGAGCCCAATGAGCATCCATACTTGGAACATGAGAAACATTAAAACCCAGTGGTGATTTCCCATTGTTATGGGTATAGATAGACTGATAGGGATGCAGCGAGATACACTATAGCAGTGATGGCGAACCTTTTAGAGACCGAGCGCCCAAACTGTGATTCAAACCCATTAATTTTTCCACAAAATCTCAAAACAGCAATTTAACCTGAATACAGGTGGCTGTGGAAGGGCGAAGTCGGGTGCCCACAGAAAGGGCTCCAAGTGCCACCTTTGGCACCCATGCCATAGGTTTGCCAACACTGCGCTATAGCATTGGGAAACATGGAGGTGCCTTCAAAACCCGAGAAGGCTCCTGATGTCCAGTTGGCTGTGGTCCTTGAAGCCTCATGCCATATTAACGGTCAGCCTTCCTTCCCAAAGTGGCGGAGCTGCCATACCAGGACATCAGAAGCCTAGCTTTCCTATGTTGAAACTGGGAGAGAGAAATGGAAGACCTTAATCCACTTTTTGCAGGGAGGGTGTAAATATTAAATGTGCTGAGTGGCACTAAAATTTCTGGAAGTAGATCAGCCTTGATAAGAGGAGCTACTCTTAGAGCAAAAGGTTTGTAAGGACAGATGCAGTGCATAGGTTCCTTCTACCCAAATGGCTCCCACTAAGCCAAATATATGAAATGGTGCTGAGTTTACGGCTTATGGGAAAAATAATGCATGCATAGTCAGCATGCATCTGTGCTAGTCCACTGCTCAGTGTTTCCTCAATGACAATCCTGTCCCCGTGTCAGTGGACATCCCAAAATTACGGGGGGGGGATACCCCTTGAAAATGGACGATCCTATGAAACATATTTTAAATGCTCTGAGCAAAAACTTGGCCTTCCTTGAAAGCATCTTGGGAGCGCCACAATAGGAAAATTAGCACTTTCAATAGTCAATGATTTCGATAGAAATGGAAGGCAATTCTCTTAACAATAAGCTAATGTATCACTACTGGTCTTCTTTTCCAACGCACAGCTGCAGGAGACTATCAGAGACATATTGGTTTGCCTGTGCGAGCGATCTGTTTGCGTGGCCAATGATGAGATCCCTCAGGTCTAGGTGACACATAGTGGGAATTAAGCACAGTCTAAAATCCTTTGCCATTCTTGTGGCAGCCGAACGAAAATTCATCAAAGATGTAAGGGCGAAACATTTTCTGATAACAGAAATGTTGGAACCACTGTTTGAACCTGAAACCATTTTGCCCAGCTGCTTTGCTCCTGGAATCTGGAATGTAAATTGAAATTGGAAGTATACTGCTTGTCTTCCTTCCCCAGGAATTCCCAAACAGGTTAAGAGAAGTGCCTACTTGTCTTCCTTGGGAAAAAAATCACTTGCAGATACTGTACAGTATATGTAACAGTTTGGGCTTCAGTAAGTGCTCCTAGTGCATTGTACCATTTAGAGTTGCATTTCCTTTGCCAGATGGGGAGAGGTTTGTTGCTGATGAGGCTGACAGTATTATTCTGTGTGCTGATTGGGAGTATTGTGAATGTTGCTTTTTATTTCCTATGACTTTTAGCGGGATAAAACAAAATGCAGCCTTTTGTTTTTCAGTAATGTGAGACTGGTCATGTTAAACAGGAGGGTGATTGCCTTTGGTTTTATATCCATTTGGGGGGTTGTTTTGAATGGATTCGGATTACATTTTTAATAAAGATGCCATCTTTTAAAAAAACCTGATAGCCTTTAAAGAGAGGGAGAGAGGGAGATGTAATCTACCCCAAGATACTGCTAAATTTAGTTCCTTTCACAAAATGGTTGTTTTTAAAAAAGTTTAAAGCTAAAGATACAACCCCTGCATAATAGTATTCTGTAACACACATGATCTTTTTTTTTTTTTTTTTTTTGCTAACTTGAGTATTTTTGGATGCTAGAAATTAAATCTGTTAAGTGCTGGATACCAGTCCTTTACTTGTGGTTAATTAAGAATAAAGTTAATGAGTGTATATATCTTAATTTCTATGGCCAAGCAGTTCCAGACATTTAGTCATGGGTACATCACTTGGCTCCTTGGGTTTGGGTGAATGTGTTAGAGTTAGAAATAAAAGCTTTAGCTTTTTAACAGTTAATCTGTAGCAAAGGTTGAAGTAAGATACATTTTGGTGTTTATGTAACACTTTTTATCTCCTGCACACAAAGTTATACTTGACTTTTTGTGAAATGGAATATTGGGGGGTTGCTTGTTTGTAGGGAAAGGGGAGGCATTATCCCTGAAGGCTGCCCCAGATTTCTGCACTAGGGTCAGGTCCTTCTATAGAGTGCAGGTGGTTGAACATTTAATTAATAAAGTGGCCCTAGTGAACTCCAACATCTGTGTCCATCTCTTTATTCGGGAGTGAGGAAGGGCCGTGTTCACCACCACATTGTACAGATGTCAAAATGCATTGGATAAGACCAGTCTTGTCTTGTTGGCGACTAAGCAGAGAGGAGCTGTCACCTCATGTAGTTGATTTGCCATGTTATCAAAAGGTATTTTAAGAATACTGTAACATGTTCGGAGTTCATTACATTCATCATGATTGTATTTGAGTGCCAAGAAGTGTAGAAATGTGTGTGAGATTTTAAAATTAACCTGAAGTACAAAATGATTTCTTTTGTCCAGAAAATTCTGTATCTTGATATCAAGTCTGTGCATTTCAGTTACTGCTTTTCTTCTGGCAGCTCTATAACGTGGGCCAGCCTTGAGAAGGAGGCAAACAATATTTTAAATAAACAAATATAAAAATACAAGCATAGAGTAGCAGATGCAGGAAAAAACCTAGTGGTTAGTGCTAGTTAGTGTTTTTGACAACCATCCCACCCCAGAAAGCTTTCTCCCTTCCAAATCTACTAAAGACAGCTTGCGAGCTTGCAAGAGCTTCAACAGTGACCGGTGTTATACCTCCAAGAAGAAGGTAAGAAGTTAGCAGTCCTTCCCTGTCATTGGACTTTATCTTCCATTAGCCTACCTAATCTGGAAGCTGAGTCATGGCAACTGGTTTTCTTTTCTTGAGAGATCGAAACATTTCGCTGTTCATGCAAGCAGCTTCATCAGTTGGAGGAAGGTTAGCCTGAGGAAGACTGACAAAGCTGTTTGGGTGAGCAGCAAAACGTTTCAATATCTCAAGAAAAGAATTCCAGTTGCCATCACTCACTCATAAACTCACCTGGATGACTGAGAATCTTCATGGACATTAGCCTACCTAACCATCTCAATGAACAATCAAAATACAACGATTGATATTGTGACTGTAGCTCAAGAAAGAAAGGTTGTTTCCTCTCCTCCCTCACTAGGACAATTCACCTCACTAGATTTCCTGGCTCATATTTAAATGGGAAGAGTGTGCTCAAGACAATTTCTTAGACAAAGCATAAAATGGTGCCTTCTTCCAGTCCACATATGGAAACTAGGCTGGGCCTGTAGCTGAATCTCAGAGCACAGGCACCTTAGGAAGCTACCTCATCTTGGATCAAGCCATTGGCCAGTCTAACATGTTATTGTTAACTGGACTAGCGGAAAGTCCTCTCCCAGATTTAAGGCTGCATTCTTTCCTAGTTTTCCTACTCCCCCCCTCTCTCCCTCTGTGTGTGTGTGTGTGTGTGTGTGTGTGTGTGTGTGTGTGTGTGTGTGTGTGTGTGTGTGTGTGTGTGTGTCCTGCTTGAGAGGGTAAAGGAAATACTGTCCTTCAAAACAACAAAGCAGCAAAATATGGGCTAAGGCAGGCATGTCCAAACTTCAGCCCTCCTGATGTTTTGGACCACAACTCCCAGAATTCTAAGCTTAGATTGCCAACGGCAAAGGACTGTGGGAGCTGCGGTCCAAAACATCTGGAGGGCCAAAATTTGGACATGCCTGGGCTAAGGAAAAAGACCAGGAGGGTTCCCACCATCGCCCCTAGCAACTGCTGTCCAAGGCCGTTATCTCACGTTACCTAATAGTGTGGTTGGCTCTAAAATGGAGCTGTAATAGAGAAGGGCTGCATGCCTCTTAATTTGAATGCCATACTCATTTTTAAATAGTGTTTCAGTGATCAGATGAAATTAGAACTACCATGGAATCTCAAACGAGCCTCTGTGTATAGCCTCTGAAATTTAGCAGCTCCTGTTAGCTTTGTGCTAAAGTGCAGTCATTGCCAGATGTGACATATTAACTGAGCTAATAAGAATAATTAGCCTCCGTACATATGTGCAAATAAGAGTAATTAATGTTTACCCTAACATGTGGCAGAAATTAAAATATTTAGCTCAAGGAAGAACTGAAGGGAAGAGAAACATGTGGTCTTTTAGCAAGGACTAGCTTGGTGCAGTTTAATACTTCAGTGTTGGACACTCATTGAAACATGAGAAAATCAAAGTTCTAATGACATTTTGCCTGTGAGGCTCTTTAGCAAGGGTGTTTTGATCAAATAAAGGAAAACAGAGCTGGAATCAACAGGGAAGCTGCATCCCATTAGTGGCCCAGCACTCAAGTTTGAATGAATGTTCTTCCTAATATGTACTTATCTGTAATGGAGACGTACCAATGGAGCTCAGCAGCTCTCAATTGTTCTGTTTAGAAGCAGGCAAAACATGAAATTGCAAAGGAATACGTTTGACTGCCGGAGCGATTGTGTTTCGTGTTGAGGAAGCAGCCATATAACTCGGCACTGTGTTCATGGACACTAGAATTTGCGAGTAATAACAGGGCTTTCACCCTGCTGGTAGATGAATTAGTCAATCATGGCTACACAGTAATAAAAATAGTTCTGGGAATTGGAAATAAAAGAGATCTTCTTTGTTGTCAGATGATGCAACATATATTACAGCAGGCCTTTTCTTAGAAAATGGCATTTTCTTTCCTCTGTATGAAAGGTAAATTCTCCTAAGGCTAGATCTCCATCTGCATGTTTAAAATACATGTTTCAGTATAACTCTTTTTTCCCCTAAAATTTTGTGCCTGATTAGTACATGTTATAATTAATTAATCTTAATGGTTGCTTGTCTAGGTTTTGGAAGCCAAGGTAAAACAATTTCTAGTTTCATCAGGGGTATCTGTGTCACTCATTCTTATGTAATGATAAGCCACATGTAAGTATTGTGAGCAAAAACTACAGCAAATCTCGAACATGCAGTGTCTCTTCTCCTGTATAGTGAAGAGACCATTAGCTGAAGCTTTTTATGATGTCTGAACGAACCCATGTAACCTGCTGCTAACCTCAATGATGGTTTTAAGCATAGATTAAACTAAGCTCAGTGACGGTTTTAACCATAGGTGAAACTGACTATGGTTAAGGATTCAGACATCACGTTTAATGGCGGTTATCTTAAAATTGGAGGAAAAGCATATAGCTGCTCCAGAGAAGAGGATGTGAACACATGAAAGGTGAAACTTATTTGATGGAGTTGGTATATGCAGAAGAGCAGTTCGCTCTACCATTTGTGTCGATTTGGCTGGCAGAAAGTTACTACCAAGGACAAACTTGTGGTGCAGTGGTTAAATGCCTGGACTGCAGCTAAAACTGTGCTCACGACTTGGGGTTCAATCCCAGGTAGCAGGCTCATGGTTGACTCAGCCTTCCATCCTTCCAAGGTCAGTAAAATGAGTACCCAGCTTGATTTGTAGCCTGCATACTGTAATTAAAACTGTAAACCACCCAGAGACTACTTGAGGTGGTATGGGGCGGTATATAAGCAGAACACTTTGCTTTGCTTTTGCTTTTGCCCTGTTTTGTCTGTTAATTTTTCATAAATTAAATTGACTCAAGCATCTTCTAATTTTTTTGAAAATTCCCACTAGCTTCAGATTATGTCCCCTCACTTTCTGCTTCATTTCTTCCTCTCCCTCCCCTTTTCTGTTCTGTCCTTTTGCGCTACTCTTATCTTTCTTTCAGTTTATCACAGGGCTGTCCTTTAATGAAACATAGACAGAGCAGCCAATTTTGTTTTCTTTGAGCAATTTTTTGTGGGGGAGGGATCACATTTCCTGCCTTTCATTTTTCCTTAATGCAAGCCCCTTCATCCCCCCCCCACTATTATTAATTGCTGCTGTCCAAAACTGATTGCCTTATCTATGGGTTGTTTTTTTAACTGCCTTATTTCCTTTCCTATCCCTCCATTTTGGTTCTTTGGTATGTTTTGGCTTTTTCTTGCTCTATACTGTATCTTTTTTCTTACATTCATATGGACACTTGCCTAAGTCGTATCACTCTGTTATATCCCTCCTATCCTGTTCTCAATCTCATAACTAATCTTCCTTTCCATCTTGTTAATTTATCTTTTGGGGTGTGAATAGTTCATTGAGTCTAATTGTCCCGAGCATATATTCCTGTCTAACACACACTGCTGCTTGCTCAATACTTTTGAGCTCTCTATTTTGAAAGAAATAAAAGTTTTAAGAACAGAAGAACAGAAGAACAGAAGAAGAGCCATGCTAGATCAGGCCAATGGCCCATCTAGTCCAGCTTCCTGTATCTCACAGTGGCCCCACCAGATGCGTCCAGAAGAGACTAGATATCTGTCTCTTCCTACCACTCCCCTGCATCTGGTCCTTGACATACCTCTGTTTTAAGCCTGGAGATTACACATCTCCATCATGGTTTGTAACCTGTGATGGACTTCTCCTCCTGGAATCTGTCCATTAGGAATCAGGGTGGATTAAAACACACATGTCTGTAATTTCAGGTAGTTTGTAAATGGTTTAGCTGAGGAGTGGGCATGTTGTGTTTCTCCTGTTGAGAGCAAGTAATATAAATATTGGCTGGAATCCTATTATACATCCTGGCATGCAATAGATAAGGCCTATGGAGCTTTCTTAACCTGAGGCAATTCACCTCTGAAAGTTATGTCTTTTGTGTAACAGCACCACATATACAGCCATTCTCTGGCTCTGAGACGTTTCTGCTCAACTCTTACTTTTCACATTGCCGACATGTCACATTGTAGACTCCAGCTCTATGGGTCAGTGACGCCCGGATATGCCTTCAATAATGTTGAATCTACCTATAACTTTGTAAAGTGCAATGCAATGCCTTATAATGAGGTACCAAGTTATTACAGAGTAGTAATCATCCCAGACCTATTAATTGTTCCATAATTAGACATGTCTGCCATAAGAAATTTGCAGTCACTATTTCTACTAGACACGGGCACGGAGCGGCGAAATTCTCGTTTCCGTTTTCGGTTCTCGTTATCGTTACGTAACGGGTAACGGTAACGAGAATTACTCCGCTCCAGCTTGAACCCAAATCGAAAAAGAAAATTGGGTCTGATTTTTCGTTGTCGTTCATCGCGATCGCGCGATGCCAAGCAGCACAGAAAAAAAGTTTTAAAAAAACCCTGATTCCCGGCCAAAAAAGCAGGCGAAAATATGCCTGCCTCAGTGAGAGCACCTACCAGAGAGGGGTGGTTTCTGGGGGGGGGGTCCCCGGCCTTCCCCCCTTCTCCTCTCCTGGGCTGCTGGTACCAGGCTGGGGGGGCCATCCTCATCGTCTCCATTTGCCATGCGGTCGGGGGGGGATCCAAAATGGTGACTGCAATATTTATTTTTAAATCGTGGTCCAAAAACCCACCAAAGCACCACAGAAACATTTGAAAATTATGAAAAAATGCCTGATTTTTTATAGTAGCAGCAGTGGGTTTTTCTTGCAATAAAATGTCTCCATTTATTTATTTGTTTGTTTGTTTGTTTGTTTGTAAGCTTATATCCCGCCCATCTTCCCAGCGGGAACTCTGGGCGGCTAACAGCAGTAAAAACATATAAAACAGCAATTAAGGCTCCAAGCAGTAAGGCAGCGAAGGACAGGATGGCGATGAGCCCCCCCAAAAAAACCTAATTCACAGGTCGCCAAAGGCCTCTCTAAAAAGGAGGGTCTTCAAGGCCTTCTTAAAGGCGGGCAGGGACTAAAGCAGGTGCAACTCACTGGGGAGGTGGTTCCAAAGTGAAGGCCCTACCACAGAGAAGGCACGGTCTCGCATGCGCGTTTTCCTCGCCTCTCTGGGTGTGGCCACCCTCAGTGAGTGCGCCTGAGATGATCTCATGGGTCTGGATCCGGATGCCCTTTGGGAGATGCGCTCCGCCAGGTACTCTGGTCCCAAGCCATGGAAGACTTTGAAAATCAAAACCAAGACCTTGAACCTGATCCGGAGGACAACGGGGAGCCAATGCAGGCGGGCCAGGACTGGGGTGATGCGCTCGTATCTACGGGCACCCACCACCAGCCTAGCCTCCGCATTTTGCACCCGCTGTAACCTCCGGACCAGGGTCAAGGGCAACCCCACGTAGAGGGCATTGCAATAGTCAATCCTCGAGACCACCAGGGCCTGCACAACTGTCCTCAGGGAGGACTCATCTAGGAACTGGCGGATCTGGGCGATCCTGCGGAGATGGAAAAAAGCGGCCCTGGAGACAGCCATCACCTGGGCTTCCAGGGAGAGGGCCGAGTCCAGGACCATGCCCAGATTCCTGGTCCTGTCTGTAGGCTGGAGGGAAACACCCCCCAGACTAGGGAGGGGACCATTGTACCCAGACGAGGGTGCCCCAAAGAACAGAACCTCTGTCTTCTCCGGATTAAGCTTGAGCCAGTTATCTCTGGTCCATTCCAGAACAGCCTCCAGGCACAGATCGAGGGAGCGGATCGCCTCCTCTGCAGATGATGAAAAGGAGAGATAGAGCTGTGTGTCATCAGCGTACTGATGACAGCGAACTCCAAATCTCCTGATGACCTCCCCCAGCGGCCTCATGTAAACATTGAACAGCATGGGTGAGATTGCCGACCCCTGGGGCACCCCACAAGGGAGAGTCCAAGGAGCCGACAAGACGTTACCCAGCTGAACCCGCTGAGTCCGGCCGCCAAGGAAGGAACGGCGTCAGGCCAAGGCCTGACCACCAATTCCCGCCTCCACGAGCCGGACCAGAAGGTTACCGTGGTCGACGGTATCAAAGGCCGCTGAGAGATCAAGGAGGACCAACAGGGAGGAGCTCCCCCTGTTGGCCTCCCTGAGGAGGTTATCCTGCAGAGCGACCAGGGCGGTCCCGGTCCCGCGAAGAGGTCTGAATCCAGACTGGAAGGGATCCAGGATATGATTATTTTATTTTATTTTATTTTATTTTATTTTATTTTATTTTTATTTTTTTACACCTGTGCAATGATGGGCTGGCCATGGGATGGGACCATGCAAATTTTTTTACCCATTCCACCAATCGCATGGCCAAGTTTTGACTGAGACTTCTGGATGTGCCAGAGGGCATAAAAAGCCCACTAACCCTAACCCTAACCCTAACCCTAACCCTAACCCTAACCCTAACCCTAACCCTAACCCATACGCCAGTACACTGTCCTTCTTAGTGGGTCAGAGGCACCCAGAGGTGCAGCCCACTAACCCACCCTAACCTTAACTGTAACCCTAAGCCTAGCCCTTACACTAACTCCAACCCTAACCCAGATCCGTACTCAAGTACACTTTCCTTCTTAGTGGGTCACAGGCACCCAGAGAGGTGCCTCCCACAGCCCAATATCCCCTACCCCATCCCATTCCCTAACCTGTACGTCAGTACGCTAATACGCTCCCCTTCTTAGTGAGTCAGAGGCACCCAGAGAGAGAAGTGTCTCTGCCACTTACCCCCCACCCTAACATAATGTAAATAATGTATGGTACGCAGCGGCTTCGCGTTACGCTTCCCTTCCCTTCCCTTCTTAGTGGGTCAGACGTCAGAGGCACCCAGAGAGGTGCCTCCCAGAGCCCACTTACCCCAACCCCAACCCCAACCCAAACGACAAACAGAAACGACAAATTTTTGAAAATTATTGCGACAAACGGAAACGACCCGAAATGGACCCGCCCCGACAAATGACAACTCGAAACGTCATTTTTTCTGGTCGTGCCCATCTCTAATTTCTACATTTGGGAAGGTAACGGGCACGGGATAGAATAGATAAGTAAGAGCAATAAAACTGGGCGTGATATGGGTTTTCAAGACTAACAAGGGTGAGTTGGAAAATCTATATGGACCTCAGTTAATGAGGATAGGGTTGGGGCAGTAGTTACATCCCTGTTTCATGCTCTCATGGCATTGTACGTTGATGCTGGATTTGAATTTGAGGCAAGGAAGAGTCACCTACGCAGTTTATCACTCATCGAATTTTTATTGCAAATTACATACTTGAGCAGCTTCATTCATTCAGAAGCAGTCATTTCAGGTGACCTTTTCTTCAGAGCCGCCGCTCTGAACAGGGTATTGTGAAGTTGCTAATTGTTTTGGACATGGTATGCAAGAACTCTTGAGGGAGCTGAGTCTTGTTGTTCAGCGATCACTGCACATAAATTGAGTTGGGTGTTTGTTTTTTTAATTTCTGGCTAGCGTCAGGCTATATGAAGCAATAAATTTCTTTTGCAGGATCATTCTCATCAGGAGAAGAATGTTGAGGTATTTTGATTGACACACTGAAGTTGTTAATTTGGAGCATATCAAGATCAAATGGAAGTTATTGCAATTAGCCAGTGATTGTGTTATCTTTTTCATTTTTGAGCGTTTAAATGGCACAGTGTACATATTTCCCTCCCTTGTGCTTTAAAGCTCTGATTCATCCTGGCCTTGGGATGTTGGTGGAGATTGATTGATGTTTTAAAATTGTTAAATATGGAGGAGCACTACTTTTACCCCATCAGTTCTTTCATTTTAGAAACAGTACTCCACCCTACTCCACTCCAGTATTTCTACAAAATCAATTCCCTTTTTTCACCCGCATTAATCAGAGTTTGGGGAACTTATTTTTTTTCCATTTTACAATTTCTATTTTTACCCCATGGCTATCCTACACTAAAGAGTCCTGGATGTGGTAGTGAAGCAAAACCAAAATGGAAAATAAAAAAACAAAGATTTCAAAGCTCTGATGAAGTTGGTAGGCTGTACCTATTTGATATGTATTCAACAGTTTTTAGGAAACTATCTCATTGTGAGGTGTAGGAATAGGTCCACAGCAGTGCTGTATATTTAGATCATGTAATAGTTCACCAGGATCTAAAGGAGAAAACTTTCGTACCACACTTCACTGGGGTCTTTTGAAAGTCGAGTTGTGAAAGACTGTACTTGAAACTTTGTACCTATGAAGTGTGTGCTCTCCAGCTGAGCTCTGCCCTCAGAATGACACCACAGTAGCATTATTCAGGAGTCACAGATAGAGACACAATGTGATGTTTTGCTTCCACAAATTTTATACATTGTTTTATATTCTAAGTTGAAATATTGGCTAGCGCCCTATTGTCCTTCACGTAGTTTCAGGTAATGTGTGTGCAAGGAGTTACACCCAGGCAGTCTGCATGGTGTCCTTCATTGCACCATTACTTGTGCAACTTGATTGCACAACTGGTGGCACAGGTGCTCCTGTGGAACTGCTTGCTGTAAAGTATTGAATGAGTTTCAAAATGGTTGAGACAAATATTTTACGTGTCATTTTTAAAGATAGCATTCTTGTTTGCTTTATTCCTCCATTTCCCCAATGTCTTAATCGGGGGTGCGGAGTCTTTAATCTTTTTGGAGTTCAAGTCACAGAGTCCCATGCCATTGACTGCACTAGATGACCTGATATATGTCCAACCACAAGGCTACTAATTTTTGAACCTCCGTTCTTCTCTTGCCAGTGTTAACTATGGTGCTGTATTAAACGTGGACCAGTTGTAGGCTTAGGTTTGAACCAATGCATGAAACCATCTTGGAAACCTAGCTTTGAAGGGAACCATAGCCAGTGTTACTGCTGTATTAAGGGTGTACTATTGCTGGCAAGAGGAGACTGGAGAAGAATCATAGACTTAGTTGAGTCATAGCTGTTATTGATCACCTCTTAGTCTTTTGTCCTGTTTATTTAATAAAGATAGAAAATCTTCTCTTAAATTTATTTGAAGGCATTGCATAACTAAGCTGCACCCCTGTTTATTTAATAAAGATATCTGGATTCTTTTGGGTTTAGAATACCTCTTTCCACCTTCGTATCCAAATACCAAGTGTGCAGGTCAGAGTATTCCAAAAATGCTTTTAAGAAGTCAACAAAGTACTGCTCCCAATACTTAACAAGTATGTGCATGGCATTTTGCCAAATCCTTCAGGCAGGAAGCAAGTGACCCCTTTTGACTTAACTGCAGTTAAATAAATAAAAAAGAGGTTTGGGGAAAAAGCCATCTAGTCCGTACTTCACATACACAAAAATAAATTCCTGTTGTGCATACCTACATCAGTGAAGAAAACTGAAATGTAGAGCCGTGGCAAAGGAATACATCAGTCCTTGGTTGTAGGCTGGAACAGAGGGCTAAGGTGGTACCAATAGCCAGACCACCATTTCTCTTGTATTTAAATAGTAAAGGTAGCTAGAGAAGCATGCATTGTGGAGAACACAATGTTGGTCCCATATCACAAGGTTAAGGTAGGCTAGCTGCATTGACAAAAGGGCAATATGTAAAAACACTGATGATTATCTTAATTGGGGGTCAGTTGGCAAGCAGTCATGGGAGAAATCCATGGAAATTGTAGCACCGATGATCAGATATGTACATACTTGGTGATGAAAACCCCCTTTTGGGAGCCAGGTATAACAGATAGCAATTAACCTCTATATCAGTGGTGCCCAATCTTTTTCATGTCACAGACCTTTTTTTATAATAGTCAGGTTACCTGTGACACCCATGTCATATTTGCATAAAAGAGGCATTTTAAATGGGATAAAATCATTCCCTTCTCAGATAACAGAGGCTTCTTTCTTGCTCATAGGTTCAGTTTCTCATACAAGTATACTCTCTTAAATTTTTTTTTACTCTCAAAGGCCAAGGAAGAAATTACTTTAAAAAGGCTATGACGCATATACAGTTGTCCCCCGCCATTTTGCGTTCATATCCTGCAGTATATGAAGCCAAGGACCTGTGAGGCAGGCTGCACTTATTCCACACCTGGTGCTGCCCCAAACGGGCCTCTAATGGGTTAGCTGGGCCTGTTGGAGGCCCTGGAAGTGATTTCCAGTGAACTGCAATTACCTTCCAAAAAAACAAGTGCCTTCTGGATCACCCAAAACCACTTCTGGAACCTCCAACAGGCCAAGCTGGCCCATCAGAGGCTTGTTTGGGGCAGCACCAGGCCTCAGGTAAGTGTAGGAGGTCCCAGACAGCCCCCCCCCAGTCCCAACCCGACCCAGTATTGACAAATCGCGCATCAGGTTGGGTTCCTAACCCCCACAATAAATGGGATTACTGTAAATGAATTTGTGACTCCCCCTCCAGGCTCATAGCCCCCAGGCTGGCCAATCCTGCTCTCTATGAATCCTTGTAGGTGAGGATTGTAGTCAGAAGGGCCAAGTGGAACAGAAATGCATGCAGTTAAAATTGCAATGGGCCTTAGAAACAAATGAAAATTGAGTGACCATGCAGGGATGCCTGTACCTGGAAAAGTGAGGGAACTGATGCGCCTTCATGCCTCAGCAAGCCACAGTCGGCAGAACTGAATCCACTGCTCAGTTCTTGTTCGGCTCTTTCTCACTGGAATCTGTCCTAGGAATTGTTTAGTTTAAGAATGATTACTTGAGTCCAGAGACAGTGTCATTTTACTGATATATCAGCGTTTTGGATCAGGATGGAGATGAAGGCCCATCCTGTTTTTGGAATGAAGGACACTTGTAGTTCCAGCTGGAAAATGTAGATTTCACTGGGAGCTGAAGCAGGCTGAGAACTTGCTTTGTAGGTCAAAGGGGGAGGACAAGCACTTGATTAAGTGCTGACTTTTGCCTCAGTGTTGTTCTGTTTAAAGAGCCAGTTCTTAATGTACACACTGTTGGCACACTAGAAGCTAGAGTGGAATGTGCTTTAGCACAGAAAAAAAATGTGTTGCACGACTAAACAGCATTTTTGGTGACATGACAACTGCCCCTGCTTCAATTCTCATGGTAATCAGAGCTGCATTTTCTCCAGTCTTCTCAGTTGTGGAAGACCTCATCTGCCCATAAAATGTGGCATCAAGAGACCATTGTTTTCTGACACTGACTAATACTTATGCCAGCTGCTAAGATAACACAAGCTAGCTGGCTGGCTCTGTGGTTTAGGTATCTGGCTGCAAAGCCAAAAGTTGGGAGTTTGATTCCGTCCTAGGGATGGGCACAAAATGAAAAACGAAATGCTGTTTCATCATGTCATTACCTAACGAAATGAAACGAAATGACACGAGGAAGCAGCATGTTGTTACAGATGAAACGAAGTGGTGTTTGTTTGTTTGTTTGTTTTTATTGAAACACACCATTTAGTTCCGTCTGTAAGCTGCTTGGGGGAGGGAAAAGTTTTTTAAAAAGCTCCGGTCTTTAAAAAAAACTTTTTTCCCTCCCCAAGCCGTGCCAGCTGATTGGTGCTAGGGTGGGGGGGAAGGTTTTTCCCCCTACCCCAGCGCCAACCAGATGGCAGGTGGGGCTTGGTGAGGGGGAATAAGTTTTTAAAAGGCCTGGAGCTTTTTAAAAATCTTTTTCCCCTCCCCCAAGGTGTGCCTGCCAGGTGATCAGCGCTAGAGTGGGGGGAACCTTTTCCCCCCAACCCAACGCCTATCAGCTGGCAGGCGGGGCTTGGGGGAGGGAAAAAAGCCCTGGGCTTTTAAAAAAACTTTTCGTCCCTCCGCCACTTTCCAGTGGGGGTGGGGTGGGGTTAGGAGAAGCAGAGCATAATGTTTAAAATGACTTTTAGCCGACCCAAGCATTTGCCTCAGTGGCTAAAAGTTTTGACCCGAACATAAGTTGAGGGCCCCCTTTTTCAACCCAAAGTTAGGGCTGAAAATCTAGACTTATATTTGAGTATATACAGTACTTGGAAAATCTTTTCCTTCCCACTTGATTTTTTTAAAGTGGTACTGCTGAATATGGGGTTTTCTTAGCGTGGAAGAGGAATTTGCCCTGTCCAAAATATTCCCATGCATTATGAATCACACCTGTATTTGAGAAACAAATAGAAATTTAAGAAAAAGCCATTGGAATCAACCATCATTATTAGCCAAATTAGAATTCTAGGGAAAAGTGATGTTTTCTGGTTCCAATTATATTACTTAATGATGATTTAATTCTGAATTTAGATGAGGGACGTTTGCCCCGCTAAGGCTGTCTTCTGAAACAGTTTGTGTTGGCAAGGAAAGCCCTTTGAGTATGGTGGGTACTGCCAATCATAGCTTAGCTTTTCTTTTTCCCTTTCCATTAGACACAGCTCAGTAAATATTAGAAGCATTCCAACTTGAAACATTGTGGGAGAGGGACTGAATCTCCTAGATGCCCAGCCAAAGTGACCAATAGTCCAGTTTACTGGAGAGAGGGTTGTCAGTTGTCATTTAGAAAAGTATGAGATGTGTCAACTCAATAAAGTAACCCACACCATCTCTTGAGTATGCCAACTGCTTGTTGTTGTTGTTCAAGTACCCCATGGACCAGAGCTCGCCAGGCCTTCCATCCTCCACTGCCTCAGTCTGAATATCTTATAAATGGGGTACTTTTGTGTCCCAGTTGATCAGTGAGGCAAAATAAAACAGGCTGAACTGTGCTTTCATCATTGTTAATTACACTGCTGACAATGAGGGCTGTAATAAGACTTCTGGGGTAGGAAGATAGCCCTGCCAAGAACATCCCATGGTCAGAAACAAAAGGCCAACTGCTAAGCGGGGTTATTAACTCAAGGGCCTTCTGGAGATCCCTAATTCGTAGGGTTGCCATCAGTCAGAAACGAAACACATAAGAGCAACAAGTCCTGAAAAACATTTCTCCCAGTGCTTATGGATTTGTGTCTCAATGAATTATCTGGAATGAACCTAGTCAGCCTAATGAACCTAGTCAGCCTAATGACATGATGGCAAACATGTAGTTCTTAATTTTAACAAGTAGCGAAACAAACTCAGGTGCCACTGCTGGGTTTTCTTTCACTGTCAGTCCATTCATGGTTCTTAGGAAGATGTGTACACCATTTCTGTTTATCTGGAGATTTAGCAATGTTGCCGTCCCTGATGGCCTCATACAATGGGATTTAGAGTATTTGTTAATCTTGTGTCCTCAGCTGTTAGTGACCAAAACTCTAACAATGCCTGATCGCTACTCATGATAACTGGGGTTCCTAGGGGTTGGAAGTGCCATATCACATGTGTGTGTTGGGGGGAGTCATATTCAGAAACCATGGTGTTAATTTTAAAAGATACATCATTCTGTACACAAAGGATCCCAGCATAGGCCATAGTAGCCAGGGAGTCCTATTATCTGAGCAGCCATGTTGCTTTTGGCTTCACTCCAGCCACTATTTTGCAAATGGTCCTGGTTGGTGGATTGTCGAGGGGATAGGGAACCAAAATATGCTGCACAAATTTGATGTCTGCACAAGAATCAGCAATGTAGGAAAACAGACTAACATGAAGGTATGGAAAAAGTTCTGAAAAAAGAATGGCACAGCTGCAAACCATATGACTTCTTTGGCATTCAAGAGCAAAATTAGGGCTTGCTTTTACCTGATCTCATCTTTAAAATGTTTTGTGTCTTGTTTCTTTGAACATTATAAACAAAACCCAACTACTGTATAGAAGAAAAATAAGGGAAACGACCAGCTGGTATTCACCCAGTTACCTGCTCTTTGTAGCCTTTTAACAACACAAAAATGTGCAAATATTCAGATATGCTTTTATTTAAAAGGAAGATGAAGCTATGAGAGAAAATGGTTTTCATGATTCCAGTAATTATTTCCTGTTTGGAAGTGGTCTGATTGCTGTTTGTATTAATAGTCACACACTTGAAATACATAATATATACCCTCTTTCTTGAACATGTAAACGCAGAGAGGCCACATCTGGTTTTAGCCATTTCTTGAAGTTGATGCCAGATGCAGCGCGAACAAAGATTTCCCTGCAAAATTTCATTCAGGATCATTGAGATATTTTGCTTCAACCAGACATGTGTATATGCATCTATATACATAGTATTTAAAATGCAGTTGATAGCTGTAGTTAAAAGATGATGGCAAAGGAGAAATCCTTTTAAATATTATCATGGTTAATCTCTCCCTGATAGAAAGCAGCAGAAGATCTTGTCCTTACTCCTGATGGCACCAGGGAATTCCTCACCTTTGAAGTTCCTCTTAATGATTCTGGGTCAGCGGGACTTGGTGTTAGCGTGAAAGGCAACCGATCAAAAGAGAACCACGCAGACCTCGGCATCTTTGTGAAGTCCATCATTAATGGTGGAGCAGCTTCAAAGGTAAGTGAATGGGCAGTTTATGTTGGAAAGACAGGTTGATAGATTTTACGGAACCTAGCCTCCCTTGGCCACCTCCCGATTGATTTATTCTGCTGTACCTTATCTTCTTTTCCTTGTTTTCCCTTTGAACATTTAGCATCTTGACACTTCTAAAGTAGTATTTGCTATTGTTATTGTGGATCATCTGTTGTTTTGGTTTGTTGCCTTGATCACTATTTAGGGAAGAGAGCTCTCTTAAGTAAATAAAATAAAATACTTCCTTGCATCTAAAGTTTTAAATCTGTCCATGGTGATGCTCTCTAAAGGGACAGCAATATAGCATTGTTGTGATCAGTTTACCTTGTCATGTTATTTGATAGCAAGATTGTCAGGATGCAGGCATTTCTGGAAGGAGGAGTCTCTTACAGCTCTGGGTTTGGTATTTTCAAGTTTTTTCTTACTCTCTATGCCAATTCAGCAATATAACCTACCTCTGCCATAGTGTGACCCCTGACTCAAGCAGCCAACTAGCTGCGGATGTGGATAGGTTAACAGCTATGAAAAAAGTAGAAAAGAAAGTAGAAAAGAAAATACAGAGTAGGAGATGCAGGAGTAAAGCAAGTGCTCAGTCCTACCTATGGTATGAAGGAACAAGAACAAAAAAAGGGGTCAGTTGAGCAGACTTCATCTGCATGCCAAGGTTGTATTTGCCTCCAAATGATGGTAGCAGGGCTGGTCAATGAAACGTTGCTTGAGACAGTGCGTGTATGGGGCAACCACAAAGGAATGGACAAACTTTTGGTCTTAAGAGTGGGCTGCAAAAATTCCAAGGGCACTGCAAGGATGCTTGAGAGCATAGTCTCAAGAGGACAAAAGGATGTTTGAAACCTGAGTCATCTAAGACCACTTCTCACAGGAAGATATTAGTTTTAGGACTCTGGTCTATAGATCGTTTGGTTGTTTGGTTGTTTGGTTGCATTATACTTGAATGGGTGGAACTCAGCCTTCAGAAGTGAGATTCCTAAAAGCTTGCTATCTTTTTGAATTTTTTGATGACTCTGTGAAAGGTATTGCCCACTAGTATAGCAAATAGTTCATTTTCCACCCCACCTACAGTATATTAAATTACCTAGCATCTTTGTCCGATTGTCATTTTGGCACCTGAAGCAGAGAATCTCATACTTCTCTTACCTCCTGGCAGTAACTAAAAATACCTGTCATGGTACGCCAAATTTGCTGCCTATGGAAGCTACTTTATTGGTCTAATGTTGGGGCCAGCGCTGCATATAGGATGTTCCACTTCAAATAGGAATCCTTTTTCTTCTTCTTCAAGTGCCATGTCCTCATAGAAAGTTGGCGATCAGTAGCCTGAACTGGTTTCTATCCAAGGCTATTCTAAAAAGAGCAGCTGTGCTCACTGTGGAACAATGGCCTAAATTCTTAAGCCAGAATGGTCTTCTACACCCCAGGCCACACTTCCCATCTATTTTTCCATGGAGGACAACATGCAGCAGATGATATTTCTTATTGTGCCTTATGTGTCCAAACTATTTTAATTTTCGTCTCTTTACAGTATCGAGGATTTCTAACTTTTTATTCATGTGCTGTAATGCAGCCACATTAGTGACTCAGGCTGTCCAAGGAATCCTTTGCTTTGTACCTTTACTGGCCTTCTGATACAGAGAACACTGCTCACCCATAGGGTATTTTAAAGTCAACCATTCAACTGCTCCATTCCCATCCATCCTATGAAAGTTAAGAATTCTTCAATGTATAATGAAATTTTCTAACAATTCTGCATTAAAATAGCTTTAGCTGGCAAGACCCACAGGGATTACGTGCAAGAAATGGAGAGGTGGATGGAAAGAAGGGATCAATTGTAACTCTACGTTTTACTTAGGAAGCTGTTTACATAATCAGATTATGATAATGTTGTGAAGTTCAGATATGTAAATGATTGGAAAAGACACATCTTTGGTGTTCATTTAGCCATAAAGTCTGAGGATTAAGACTTTCCTCTCGGAGCAGAGATGCCAGAAAAAGAGCTCTTTATTCCTCAGTAATGTTGCCATTTTCTCTTGCCAGGATGGAAGGCTCAGAGTGAATGATCAACTAATAGCGGTAAATGGGGAATCGTTGTTGGGCAAGACGAACCAAGATGCCATGGAAACCCTGCGTAGGTCCATGTCCACAGAGGGAAACAAACGTGGGATGATTCAGCTCATTGTGGCAAGGCGAATAAGCCGACTCAGTGAGGTAACAGAGATGTGCTTTTTTCTTTTTCTTGGAACGGCTTTCATTTCATGTGCAAAATTGCACATTGGCATGAAGCATGGGAAAATTATTCCTTCATCATTAGAAAGTGTGCACCATATGATATTCTAAGGTGCCTCCTGTCAGTCCTTCTTTGTGCCTCTCTCTCCTCCTCCTCCTCCTCCTCTTCCTCTCCCATGTTCTTATATAACCACAACACACACACACACACACACACACACACACACACACACACACACACACACACACACACACACAGATCCACTTGTATAGTGTAATCCTGCCCCTGAGCCTGGCGTTTCATAGTTACAACGTTTTCACCGCTTTTAACTCCCAAATGTAATGAATATGATACCTTTGACTGAGAGTGTTTGTTTACCTTGCTTCCCAGGTCTTTAAAACATACATATGGGGGGGGGGGAGGGGGAGGGGGAGGGAAGGAAAATAACGGTCTAAATACTCATTCTGGTGTTGGGAATATGTAGATTAACATTTATGTTTTCGAGGTTTGAGGGGCACATCAGTGCTTAAATTACATGGAAGGGAATCAGAGGGGGATGGTTCCTCAGTTACTGTTGCGGAAGGTTGTGAGACAAAGCATGAATTTGCATCTAAGGGGGCTTGGGGATCTCCTACCCTTCCTGCCATAATTCAGTTATTGAGGAAAACTTATCATTAAAAGCCTCTTTTCCTTGTGTAGCTTGCATACTGTAATTAAAACTGTAAACCGCCCAGAGACTGCTTGAGCCTCATGGTGCAGTGGTTAAATGCCTGTACTGCAGGTAAAACTGTGCTCACAACCTAGAGTTCGATCCCAGGTAGCAGGCTCATGGTTCACTCAGCCTTCCAGCCTTCTGAGGTCAGTAAAATGAGTACCCAGCTTGCTGGGGGGGGGGCAATGTGTAGCCGGCATACTGTAAGGAAACTGTAAACTGCCCAGAGACTACTTGCAGTGGTATGGGGCAGTATAAAAGCAGAACCCTTTGCTTTGCTTTGCTTTGGAAGTGGCATGGGGTGAGACAGACAGACAGACAGACAGACAGACAGACAGACAGACAGACAGACAGACATGAACATATAAGTTATTGATATGATTATGGTTATTGAGGTGGAAGAGTTGCTTGTGATCTCTTTTCCCCCAACTCCTGCTGATCAAATACACACTTTACGCTTCAGGTTTTAAGCATCTCTTCACTCATTCATAGTAGAACTCAAAAAGCATCCTCTTTTGCGATGGTAGCATCTACAGAAGGTCTCAGTCAGCATTGCCTGAATCTAGGCTGGGCAGGAGAATCTGGACTCAGTAGGCAAACAAATAAACTTTTCCAGGCCCTGCTTCATAAGGGGACAACAAAAGTCCATCTGTTCAAAAGGCATGTTTTCACTTTGTGTGCTTGAGAATAAATTTGAGCCATAAAGAGAGAGAGAGCTAAGCTTAGATGAGAAACTAGTGGCTTCACATATTACTTGCTAAGTAATGGCTTGGTTCATTCAGGAGCCCTGCTGCTGTGTTTGTCTTGCCTTGCTTTACACATGTAGGGTTCTCACCAAATACCCATTTAGCAGCTAGTCCCATTTCATGTTACGGCTGAACTTTAGAGACTTCTACATCTGTTACACATTGCTGAATTATGTGTACACTAACACTAAATAGAGATGGGAAGGGGGAGGAGCCGTCAGGCTTTGGGGGGGAAATTGTCATGATTTCTAAATATAATTTGAATCTTCCAGATAAGAGTTATAATATGTGAATAAGATATGAAGATTTGAAAATATATACCAATGCTTCTGTAGTAGCCAATAAGTGTTAAATACAGGTTTTTTTTATCCTCTGTAGTGACTGCGCAAGATCACCACTTTTGTACATGATTTACATATCTTTGTATGCATTATCTCTTAATCACCATTAATTAATGCAAGGTGGCAAAATGTGATGGACAAAATGCTTCTCTTTAACTCACTGAAGTGTCAATGCGCATTTCTCTGTATGCTTCTTATTTAGCATGTTCTCTTGGTTAATGAAATGACATGGACCTACAGTAGATGCAAATCATTCTACAGTGTTATCTTGAAATGGCAGTCTTAATGCTTACATCTGTGATGTACACCATGCACACTGGGTCTCCACCACTGCCACCACCAGATTAACTGGACACTTGTATATATTTTAAAAAGTCAGACACCAGGTTTTATAGTTTTAAAATAAAACATTGAATCGTTTATTCATTTTACAAATAGATATTCAGTATTATGATAGCTTTAACTTGCTTTTAATACAATCATGAATTCTTATAATAATGTATTTCTGTTATAAACCAGACCCTTTTCCGTGGCCGGATCTCACACCTGACCAACTGACAAACCACCCTGATTCTCTGATAACTGAACTTCAACTCCTCTGCTCTCAACTGAACTCTCCAACACCCATTGGGTTCCATATATAACCTTCTTAACCACTCCCACCAGCTTGGTGACTGGCTATTCAAAACAGACTCATGAATATTCATACTTGTTTTTCCCTTTTCGCCACAACATCCACCTTCTTTTTTGATATTTCTAAAAAGCCTTGCAGTGTATACCCAAATGCTGACATAATGATAGATACAGCTGCATCTATAGAAAGCACTACACATACATATACATATGTGCAGGTACATCTTTAATATAGCCCGCTACTGGCTGTAATCCTGTTGGTGAGACTATGCCTTCTGAAAGAATGATGTCACCAGCTGCAGATATTTTGAGGCAATAAAACAATGGTTCCCAACCCTGGATTCTCCAGGTGTGGTTGACTAAGGGAGCTTTTACACAACCTCTAAAATCTGGTGGCAACTTAAATTTGGACCAGAGCTCATGGGGGTTTGTCACCCTTCCTGTGTTCCCACCCCTCCGCACTCCATTGTTCCTGTCTGCGTGAGGGGAGGGAGAAAAAAAGGGAGAACAAATGCAGACTCACCTCCGTCTGCTGGTTGAAGCAGCCCTGAGCAGCCCCGTAGTGATTCCTGTCTCTTAAAGGGGCGGCAGGGACAAAAACAAACAAACAGAAGGCGAGGGAGCCCAGCATTCACAGCTTTACACTCCACATCGGAAGATTTTTTTACCTCCTGGAGGCCAGGTACTTGAAAAGTGTGCTGGGATGCACCTAGGTGGTCGTGGTCATACTTAATTTTTTTATAGTCCGGAGCTGGTGGGAAAACATTTTTAAGCTCCGGATCTGGGAGCCCTTTGCCTCGGATTTTAGGGGTTGTGTAAAAGTGCCCTAAGACTTCTAGCAGCCTTCACTGCTCACTGCACTGGCCAAGATATCTGAGAGTTGTGGCCCAAGATGGATCATCTGGTGACCCGAGGTTGGGAAGAACAGCAATGAAAACCTCCTTAGAGTTCCACAAGACTTCCTAGCAACCCCTTCATCCTGAGGCAGCCCCTCGTGGCAGCGATCTTATAGCTTCAAATAATCCCTCTGCCCAGTTCTGAGATTCTGTTTGTTTCATTTTCCAAATCACCTTGGAGAAGATTGAAAGTATCTGCCTTCTGATGTGGTTATAGAAATCCCACTAGCTTCTGCATTGCTGAATTTTTACCCTCCTTGTTCAGGTGTCACCAATCTGTGCTACTGCCCGGAAAAAGCACTGTTCTTTGTGAATCTTATCACGGCGCCCCAGCTATAACAAAGTGTGAAAGGCTATGTTCATCTTGTTCACCCTCATAATTGTTTTCTATGTCTGATTCCAAAGATTTATGACTTTATATGTCTGGATCTGAATCATGAAAGGTGTTTGAGGAGGTGTTGCTAGAGGTGGAGTTTTGATGGGAGGAAATAGTTGTAGCTGATAATGGAATGAACATCCCCCCCGCCCTCCATCTGAAGGCAACCCCCAACCCACCCCCAGGTCTGGATTTAAGAGAAATTACACTACTTCCAACTAATGCATTTGAAATGTTAATTGTGAGTCTTGTATATTGTATTGCAATAAAAATAAGATGACAAAGATGTGTTTAAATAGGTTGGACTGCAGAGAGAATTTTTGTGTCTAAGTAACCCTAACATGCCAGTGTTTTAAAAAAAAGAACCCCTTTAACTTTTAAGGAAGAAGGTGTTGCAACTTTTCACTGTCCTTCTTTGCCATCCTATTTTAAACTTAAGCGGTTGCTTAAAGATTAGGTTCTGCTTCAGTTGACCTACGAGTGAATTCTCAACTGTTATTTTAGTAAAGCAGGCAGCAGTCATTGTTAGAGATGGGCACGAATTTAAAAAATGGCATTTCGTTTGCCGTTTGTTGTTTGGAGGGTCTGTTTTGGTTCCGTTTCCATTTTTTGTGAATTTTTGCAAAAAAATTGTTTTTGTTTTTGTTCGTTTTGTTACCATTTCATTACCATTTATTTCATTTTTGTGATTTTTTTTAGGATTTTAAGCAATTCACTCTTGCAGTAACAAAAACGAAATGCACGACAAAATTTCCGGTGTTTCTGTACGTTTCATTTCATTTTAGAGACAAAATTTGTTTGTCATTTCGTTACATAACAAAACAAAAAAATGAAAACGGAAATGAAAAATTGTTCGTTTCATGCCCATCTCTAGTCATTGTTAGGAATAGATTCCATAAAGCTAAAAGGCCAGTGGCTGCTCCTATTAAGCCCATGGTTGTGAGGTTCTTGGGACACTGCTCAGAAAGCTAATTATAAAAAATAATTAGCTCCTGTTCTGTTCCAGTGCCCCAAAGTTGTTACTTGTGTGCTTATATTTAAAAGTAACTTTTCAGTCTGTTTCCTAAAAGTTCTTAGTTACTTCTGTTTCCTTTTTTTAATGAGTCCTGATCTGAAAGCTACTGGTCTGTGGTAGAGAACAGTCTCTCTTTCTGTCTAATTCATTGTCACCTCAAAACACATAGAGTCCGTGGCTGCACCAGACACACAAAGCAAGCCAGGCCTTAAGCTATGCAGATTTCGTCCATTTTCGCCATATATGAGATCATAATCATGTGATTACAAAAGGAACTAAAAGTTACAGTTACTTTGCAAAAGCAATAGAATTATCCTTGGTGTACGAGTTGAAACAATAAAACCAGCAATGAAATCCCTTGTGTAGATACTAGATTTACTTTTTCACTAAAAGTAAATCTCTAAAATAGGGACAGACAGCTCAAAAGTGACAAGCTTCAAACTTCACCTCTGGCAATGTTGTTTAGATTTAATTTTCTTGCACAACTAACTGGCTTCTCTTTGTGATACTGTATGTTAGTCATCCAAGGAAAGTACCACCCATCCTTGTGTTCAGATGGTGTACAAGGACTACACTTTTTTCCCTTTTTTGTTGAACTCTATTCGAATTTATGTTGAAATACTACCCATCAAGGATAGGATCCTTGCATAGGATCACATGAAGGTTTATTAAGTTCTGCACATACATGGTCTTAATCAAATGGGAACAAATATATGAATGGTCCCTGCAAGGTAATGAATGGTCCAATAATTTGGATTCAGTAGACGTTGAGATTATATTGGTTTTACAGATTACTTTTCCAATTTATGTAAAATTTTCATGATTCCTTCTCTGACCGTGTTTATACTCTAGTCTACATTCAGATAGTCCTGAATTGATGATAAAACAATGCTAACAGCGAAACCTGATTTAAAACACTATTTTCACATTCCTTTTTCCAAATACACATTTCCCCACATTTTATTAATGCATCTCCTGGCAATGATGTTGTAGAAGTGCCAATGAACACTTAATTGTCCCTTTATCATTTGTTCAGATAAGAGCCAAACCAGCTCTAGTTAGAGCAGGTAGTATTTATCAAGTACATAGAATTTATTGAACAGCAGCTTCTTATCTGGTTGATAAAAGACCAGGCAGCAAAGTCCCATTCGTTCCTTAGTGTGTGATTCTGCCTGCATAAGGACAAAAGTGTGCCATAGCACAGACCATGTGCCTGTGACTGTCCAATTTAAATAATAACAGTTCAGCTTTGGACAGCTGGGTGCATTTGGAGCATTGTGATCAAGATACATTTCTTAGTAGCTGTCATCATTTTGGAGAGAATGGGAGACTGCAGCACTCCTTGTCTTTTTATTTTTATTTTCTAATGATGACCTATTGTTGGCACATGTGACTTTAATTAAATAACTGCTGAACAAAATAAGGACTGTAAGATATGTGTCCTTCAAGATGCCATGACCATTTAGAAATGGTATAGCAACAAGGCTCTTTGGTATGTACAGTCTATGTTTTTGCCTGTCTCTCTCTCTCCCTCTCTTACTCACTCACACCTTAACATGCACGCACACAAAGACACAAAGAGAGAAAGAGAGAGAGAGAGAGACAGACAGACAGACAGACAGACAGACAGACAGACAGACAGACAGACACACACACACACACACACACACACACACACAGAGAGAGAGAGAGAGAGAGAGAGAGAGAGAGAGAGAGAGAGAGAGAGAGAGAGAGGGGGGTTAAATTTCCAGTACACTGTCTTTGTTATCCACAATGTTCTGCCACACTGGAACAACACCTGGACCTCTGTCTGTTGTAGGTGTGTCGTTCTCATGATCCTTCTCCTTTGGCTATGCTTGAGCCCTCACAACACTTGGATGGCTTCATATTCCCCAGTCTTGGCCCAGATTATGGTATTGTCTATGCCAGGGGTTCCCAAACTGTATGCCCCGGGCACCGCCAAAACCAGCAAGGGCAGCTGCATCCTTTCTCTATCACCTCCATGTCGCCGCTGCCGCCACTCAAGGGAGCTGCGAGTCAAGCAAGTTTAGGAACAAATATGTACGCTAAGATTATACTTCTGGCAACTCAAGATTGCTCTGCTCCCGACCGCCAAGAGTTATCTATAATTCTGGCTTTCATTGTTCAAAGTTAGCTTCTTTTGCCCCTTAAACATCTTGCTGTTTCTTCAAAGATCAGCATTCACATTGCCCAGGAGTGCAAGGGCAGTAGGAGGATTGGCAGAAAGGAACTTGGCAATTTGAATCAACAAACAAACTCCAGCGTAGTTGTATTTGGGAGCACCAAGCATGTTAGAATTATCATATTGAATCATCTTATGATGATGTTCCTGGCAGTTATGCTAGGCTCTGCAGATCTGAAAGGAATAGCATGTCAGTCCATGCTGCAGCTTCTGCAACCACTATCCTCACAGCTGCGTATATATACCCACAGTACAAAGCAGAACACAGGGAATGGTACATCACCTCCTCTTCCTCCCTATCCCAGTTGATCCATCCTAGCCTGAATTGGTTTTGCCGCATGTGCGTATGCTATGTACTAAAGTGGAGCGACCCAGTTGATACTGCTTGTGAAGAACCTCCTTGGTATACCACCGAGAAGGGAAGTTCTAACAATGTGAGCCTCAACGGTAAAGTTGCCATCTTAGATAAAGTGACAGCGAGGCCTTGGCTGGGTCTGTCCCCATTTCTGACTTTCTTTTTCTGTCCATAGTGCTTGCTGTCTCTTTGACATGGTGTACTTTATGCAAACTTTACTTGCAAAAGAACCAACAAAAGTGTTTTTAAAGGCTTCTGTGCAGTCTTTCCCTCTTGGTCTTCCCAAAACTTGTGTGTGTGTGTGTGTTAGTCTATAAAAGGCATTATGTCTCTAGTTAAATATTTGTGTGGCTGACTGTTGATGTATTGATTTAAATCTGCTTTTTTGATATGCTAATTGGACCCTGAATAAAGCCTTTTCCCATGAAAGTGGGAAAACATTCCAATCCTCGTTTCAAAGACTAGCCATCTATAAACAATAGCGCCTTTGTTTATTGCCTCTGTACACTAAGGCTTACCAGTTCACCTGGGGTGAAACCTTATGCTTCTCTCTAGGAAACTAAGCTTCATGTTTTTCTCTGTCAGTGTTTTGGAAAAATCTGCTTGAGAGCTTGATAGCACTTTTAAGACATTCATTGTCTCTTCAGCAATGGCTGTGTTATACAGAGAAATAAAGAACAAGACATTTGTTATATAAACCTGAATATACTGTCCTCTCTCCCTGGGAAAGATAAGTTATGTTGGCCATCTAAGCTAAGTTTCACCCGTTGTTTGAAGAAAGTTAAAATAAAGTAGAATTCATCTGCATGAATGTTGTTGGCACACCAGTTTTTGTCCCTGGGTAGTGCCTCTCTCTTTCCAAATTTTAACATTTTTATTCTTTTTACATTTGTCTTTGATTCCTTTACATCAGAGGCTTTGAATATTGTTTAATTTAGTTTTCAGTAGAGCTGTCAGTTGTAATCTGCAATTTAGGGCAAAAAAAGCCCTGAATAAAACAAATCCTCATTTCACAATTTAAACCTTATTGAGTCTAATTCACTTGCATGGCAAGTTTATTATTCTCCTGCAGCCTGATGTGCCTCCAATTGTAATTGTGTTGACCCTTCAATGCAGTAAATCTCCCCAGTGCTGATCAAACTGGGAAAGATAAGGCTACAATTCAGAACTTCATTAAATATCTCATTTATATTAAAAAGACGATAGCTTTGAACAGAAATAATACTTCCTACAGTGTCCTCCGATTATACTTCCCCACTTTGAAGTAAAGCAAAGTTCTGCTTATATACCGCACCGTACCACTTCAAGTAGTCTCTGGGCGGTTTACAGTTTTTAATTACAGTATGCAAGCTACACATTGCCCCCCCAGCAAGCTGGGTACTCATTTTACCGACCTTGAAAGGATGGAAGGCTGAGTCAACCATGAGCCTGCTACCTGGGATTGAACCCCAGGTCGTGAGCACAGTTTTACCTGTGGTACAGGCATTTAACCACTGTGCCACGGGGCAGTTCTGCAAATCCCGCCTTCATCCTGGATTGGGGAATTCATTAAAACATAACATGATGCCAGGCATTTCGGCACCTGTTGGAAGAGGTGGGGCAGTAAACCATCGACCAGATGTTCAGCCAGGAAACAAATCATGCCAAACCAGTGTTTTGTGGTCATCTCTTCTTGGAATAAATACTGTACATGAGGATCTGCTTCATACAGTATGTTTGATTGTGAATCTCAAAGGACCCCAGTGAAGATGGTTTGTTTAGAGCTTATAGAAAAAGTGGCATAATGTTTGCAACAGTTGACTTCCAGTTGGTTAGGCTGTGAACTCTCGCAAGTTAACCAAGAAAGGTTAAACTGGCTTTTTATACAGTAGTCCCCCACCACTTTGCAGTTCATATATTATGGTCCTAGTATATCATCACAGAGTTTTTTCTTGAGAGAAGCATGCTTCCAAAGATTGGCTTTTAACCCTCTCCTGACACCTCAGCAAACAGATCTGGGGCCTCTCCTGCCGGTGTGCGCTTCCAAAGAGAGGCTTTTAACCCCCTCCTGACACCTCAGCAAACTGACCTTGGGCTGCGCCTGGCAGCGCGCACCAACACCACCAGCAGTCCCAAATCTGTTTGCTGAGGTGTCAGGATGGGGTTAAAAGCCTCTCTTTGGAAGTGCATGCCAACTGCAGCAGCCCCAGGTCAGTTTTCTGAAGTGTCTGCCTTTCACGGATTTTCCTTTATTGCGGGTGTGCTGGACACCTAAGTCCCACAATAAATGGGAGTACTGTTCCCTGGCTTCTTTATAATCCAGTATTGTTGACTGACTGGCAGTGGCTCATCAGGATTTCAGGCCTACCTTGAGTTGCTGGAAGATTTTTTAAAATTTATTTATTTATTTATTTATTTATTTATTGCAACTGGGAGCTGGCTGAAGAGCTCACCGAGTTAGGTATCTGGCTGCAGAATCAGAAGTTGCGACTTTGATTCCCCACTGTGTGTCCCATGGGAAAAGGCAGCCTGTGTACCTTAGGACAAGCTGCACGGTCCAAAGTAACCCCCTGAAGAAAGAAGGGAATGGTGAACCACTTCTGAGATCTGCATGCCTAAAACATTTTGGAAAAGGATGCCATAAGTCAATACTGATTTGATGGCATATATTTTTATGCAAGCTGGACCTCTGATATGCACTCTCCACTCTTAAATGTTGACTGAAGAAAGCCCCTCATTAATTGTGTGCCCTGATAAATGTGAGCCACAGCTAAAACTAATGCCTGATCCAAACCTGAACTGTGGTTTAGCCTTTGGAAGAGGAGGGATCTCATTTGTATAAAATTATGGTTAACCTTTTGCACTGGATCTGGAGTGTTATCTTACACTAGGCCTATGCACGTGGCGTATAGACGTCTAGAAAAAGCAAAGAAGTGGAAGAAACTTTTTTTTTAAAAAAATCATCATCTTTTTGCATGCATCCAAGCATAAACATCTGTCTTCATCTTATCCACCCCTGACTCCTCTTGGCATGCCAACTAGCGGCACCCTGCTGGGCAGGGCTTTTGAAAGCCCCTACCAAGCCTGCAGGGGTTTGGGAAAAGTGGGACAAAATGCCATTTTGTGTGCGTGTGACGAAGCTGACAGAGATGCTACCCCGTGCCCTGCTGAAATGATAAAGTCTGTTCCCCTTAGGGTCAGAAGCGCTGCATGCACACACAGAGTTTGCCCTTCCTCAGTGCCTCAGTGACTACCAAATAGAAATCTTTGACCTTATTAAAAATCATTCTAATTCTGAAACACAGCAGGACTCAAATATGGGGGGTGGGGGTGTTATCTATATGCTTGTGTCCAGCACTGTGACTTCAGGGTTTCGGGGGGGGGCATTTAGAATGGCTATGAAAGTGACTCAGTCTCTCCATTTGAAAAGGGTTAGCAATTGGCTATCAAATGTTCATTCTGTGTTGTGTTTCATTCCTTTCTCTTTCTTATTCCCCTTGCATGCATCTCTTATCCTACACAACAACCAATGTTGCCGAAAGATTTTGCTCGGACAAGCTGTCCTCTGTCCAATAATTTTGAAATGAACACAAAGGTTCTGTTCCCTGAAGGAAACATGCAATAGAGACAAAGCAAAATGTGGTGCTTTCTGCCTTTTTCTACCCTCCCCCACCCCAAACTGGGATGGAGTCCAGCAGGGCTCCCTGGGAGACATTGTGTAAAGTGGTACAGAACGTGGGTCATTAAACAGGTCTGTCGGAGCAAATTATAGTGGTCCAGGGTGAAAAGTTATAGCTCATTTGGTGACAACAAACCAAAGCCTGGCCTTTAGCAAGTCTTGCTCCTCCCCCCCATGCTGTTAATAGACCTTCTCCCCTAATTTCCACCCTGTTCCTTCCCATGTAGTTGGAATCACCTGGGAGTCCCCCGAGACCAGAACTGCCTGTGGAAGCCATCCTGGACGACAGGGAGCGAAGGATTTCCCATTCGCTGTATAGTGGAATCGAGGGCCTTAATGATTCACCCACCAGAAATGCCGCCTTGACTAGGATAATGGGTGAGTGAAGAAGACTCGGCTAATCATGTCATGTTTGTGGGAAACTTCAGTGGTTTTGGACGATGGATGACAGATGCATTACATACGCAAGCAGCACAGAAGGCCGGAAAATTGTGGTGGCAAACCTTCGGCACTCCAGATGTTTTGGACAACAACTCCCACAGTCCTTTGTTGTTGGCAATCTAGGCTCGGAATTCTGGGAGTTGTGGTCCAAAACATCTGGAGCGCCGAAGGTTCACCACCACTGTCTAGTCCATGAGGACCTGCTTGGTGCAACTTCATTAAATATGAAGTCGAAGAAAATTATGATTAAGGATCATTCAGTTAAGTTTTTGCACTGATCTCACCTTTAGTTTCAGAAAACCAGCTAGGTTTTTTGCTAGGTACCAGTTTGTGCTTTGGTATGATAGCTGTTCAGTGGCAAGATACCTCAGGGTGTTTTAATCTCCACTTGTGGCATAAGGAGAGGCCACTTAGAGGGAGTACATGTGGCGGGGGTTGGGGGGTTTACTCACCTGACATCAGTGTACTTTTGGGTTTGCAGCACATCCCTAGAGTACCACCAGAAGGAGGGATTGGGACCCCGGTACTGAGTGCTTTCTACCTGGGTAGGATAGCCATTAGAAATGGGCATGAAACGAACAATTTCTCGTTTCCGTTTCCGTTTTTTCATTTCATTACGCAATGAAACGACAAACGAATTTTGTTTCCAAAATGAAATGAAACAAACAGAAATGCCGGAAATTTTGTCGTGCGTTTCTTTTTCGTTACTGCAATACAGTGAACTGCTTTAAATGCTAAAAAAAATCACAAAAATTGAAATAATTAGTAATGAAACGGTAACAAACGAACAAAAAAGAAAATGAATTTTTTGCAAAAATTCACAAAAAATGGAAACGAACCAAAACGGACCCTACAAACAACAAACGACAAATGAAACATCATTTTTTTGATTCGTGCCCATCTCTAATAGCCATACATTGAAACCCACTTGGTATATTTAATTACTTATTATGATAGTTGGGTGTTTCTGTGTTGTATTTTTTTTTTGTTTTAGAGTTTTAAATCTTGCGAGCTCCTGTAATTAATTCTATGCATCCTTTGTTTGGGTTCACTGTAGTGTCTACATGGCCCCCAGTGAGTAATAAGATTATTAGTATTGTTAGTGTTATCTTTTGTTCAGATTCACAGATGCCGGGTTTTTTTCTCCCTACTGACTGAATCCGTTAACAAGGACATGTTCTGTCACAAGAGCAATTGGCTTGATCAAGTAAACTCATAACAGGGTTTTCTCCATGCATCTTTAGAAATATTAAAATGTGGGACGATATTTGATTAATACTGCACTCATCGTAATTCGGTACATGTATTTTTAGATTCCCTGGCAGCTATGTCTTCTAAAATATCTTCTTTCAGTTGTAGACACAGATGTCAGGAATACACACACACACACACACACACACACACACACACACACACACACACACACACACACACACACACACACACACACACACACACACACACACACACACACACACACACACACACCTGAAGACTGATTTTGGATATTCTTTTTTCCATGTTTGCACAAAACCATGCAGCATATGTATGTCTAATGTCCTTGTTTAACTTGTGAAAGTGAATTTACTTTCTTTTCTCTTTTATTATACTCCAAACTGGAGTACAAGTGCCATTGTAGTCCCACTGGTAGGGAGGTTAAACTGATTAAATTCATAGTGCACACAAGAAGTGCAAACGATCTCTGTTGTGGTTTCCACTTGCATATTTGAAGCTTTTATTCGTACACTCCAAATGTTATACAAGTATGCCTAATGCTTCCAAAACATAAACAAGACCCAAAGTTTAAAATCCTGCTTGGGATTTAAATGTTGGCCTGTTTCCTTTCTGCTCATCTTCTTGCACAATAGAAATACAAGCGAAGTGATCCTCCCGTGCTACTTAATAGCTTGTGATGTAGAAATGTGCTTTCTGAAACAAACTGGATTGAAATAAGGGGGAAAGGGTGATCTAACAGTAATGATCCATATACTGTACACAAAACGTTTCCAAGCTGGTGCCCTTGAAATGTGTTGAACTTCCACTGGATTGGGTATTGTGGAAGCTGCAGTCCATCACATGAGGAAAGCAGTCATTTAGGGAAGGCTGAAATGCACACTGGTTTGGATCCAGTTATTGGCATGCTTTGAGTTGTCATAGGGACTTCACTTGTGACATTAATGATGTGCAGTCTCCTATTATTAAATGTTCTGAGTTTACCTGGAAGTGGGGAGGCTAAACACATGGAAGACCAAGTCTAAGTCACTGTTACCCAGGTATATTATATTGCATGGCTGAGGAACCCATAGCTATCCAGATGTGGTGTTTGAATTTTGATCAACTCCCACCAAATCTTGCCACTGGCAAGGAATGAATGGGTTAGCAGATCCTCGGCACTTGGGGACCGCTAGCTCTCCAAGCTGTTTGTATTTTCTGAGATTCCAGACAATGGGATGATTAATTTATCTCATGGCTTTTGTGTACCCCATCAGTGGACGCCTTTTGACCATAAGTTGTTAGACTGCAGCTCTCTCCAGCTGTGGCCAACATAACCAGTAGTGATGGGAGGTGAAACCACACTTTGCCTCCCTGTGTTTTATATGGAACTCACAGTAGCACAGTGCAATCAAGGATGACTAGTTATTGACTCAAAGGTAGCCCTTTCTGCGTTCAACACTTTCAGACCAAAGCATGGGGCCATTGAACTCCTAACCCCAATCCTTAACCGTACACTTGGCCAAAGGTTCCACATTTCTACTCTACACAGAACTCTAAATGCTGGTAGAACAGCCTGCAGTGTTCTTCTTCCCTAGATGCTAAGATGTGGTCTTCCTTATTGAAAGGCTGCATGGCCATCTCCTAGCAAACAAATCTCACTGCAGATCATCCTGGTGCTAAGCCAACAGGAAAGTTTTGGTCTGGGCTGAAAAGAGTGAGGTGGGAGCTGCAACCCCTTTCCACTGAAAGTTCTTGGCATGGTCCCTGGTGGTTGGTAGGTCACTGGTGATGTCATACTGTAACCCAGCTCAGTGAAATATCCAAGTACTGAGTATACTCAGAATATCTCTGATAGCTATCTCTGCATTTGGAGCTGTATCTTGAGGCTGCATTGGGTTCTTTTCCAAGGAGAAAGGCAGGGTAAAAATATTATAAATAAATAAGTAAGTAAGTAAGTAAGTAAGTAAGTAAGTAAGTAAGTAAGTAAGTAAGTAAGTAAGTAAGTAAGTAAGTAAATAAATAAATAAATAAATAAATAAATAAATAAATAAAATTACTTGCAAAAAGTATTCTATCCATGTCAACCGACATCAGCTTGGGGTTTTTTTTTGTCATGAGCTCATCAGCATCTAAGTTACCTATTTACTATGTCCCAAGTTGATGCGCTTTGACCCTAAATGAAAACACATTTAGGCATCGAGTCTCCCTGTTATTTTGTTGTAGGGATGCTTAAGAGGTGTCTGGAACCATATTGGCAGCGTATTCCTGATGGCTTTTATGGCCACAATCTGATAGCTGTTGTGAGTTTTTTGGGCTGTTTGGCCGTGTTCTGGAAGATTTTTCTGGAAGTATTGCGGCCACCCCTGATTGCAGTGAAACCTCTTAATCCTTTCATCACAATACAAGGACTAACATCTATTGCCCTGCATAGGACAAGTTTTCCCCTTCCCTCAACTTAAAAACCCCCACAATCTCACCCATTCTATACCGCAGAGCACAGAGAGAACTCCTAGTTCCCTGAGCTCCTTGCCCTCTGAAGATGCCGGCCACAGAGTCTGGTGAAACGCCAGGAAGAAAAACTTCCAGAACAGGGCCAGACAGCCCAAAAAACTCACAACAGCAATCTTAGCAACCTTGCATGAGACCATCTGTCCTAACTATCTGTTGACTCTAAGCAGTGATAACCACTGTGAGAGCATAGCATTAAATAACAGGTATGGGTGTTTCTTTCCACTAGACAGCTATAAATAATTCTGAAACGTTTCTTTGCAAAATGATGATAGAATGTTGTAACTGTTGAAAGCTTTCTTTTCTCTCATGTCAGTATGGAAGGATTTCCCTTTCAATATAAGATCCTTTGCTGGAGCTGGGTTTCTTTCTCCTCTAGCAACAAATGTAATTTTTCTTGTATTGAAAAATGAATGAAAAAGCCCCGAAGGACTGGGTATTGCGACATGCCTAAACTTGCAGAAAAGGATGTATACAGCATTAGTATGAAATGAATCTGATGATGTTTTTATGTGTTCCTGAAGTAGCTGAGCTTGTTTTTAAAAGGATAGATCCATGTAGTATCAAGAGGTTATATGTAAAAAAAAAAAAAACCAGAACATGTTCCTCAGTTGGTTAAAACTTTAGAATGTAGAGTTAACTGAAGATTCCTTTAGAATGTTTCCTGAATGTTTAGGATCATGGTCTTCGTTTTGTCCAACAGAAACACCAAGGAAGTAATATACCCAACATAAACTAAACCATAGTTTAATGTGGTGTTGCTGTAACTCTCACATGCTGTTTCTTTGTAGTGCTGAGGAGGAGGAGGCAGATGCTTCTGTAGATTTAGGTTTATGTAGCATTATGTTCAAATCTTCAACTAGGGTTAATTATATACATGGTTTGTTGAAACAAGCCACCTTCTTATACTGTGGTTTGAAATCCTCCTGTTTCAGCCACATGAGGTTAAAACTAACTGCACTACATCATGTTTAAATGACGTTGCAAATTGCCATTGTACATCTCAAATAAAACTGGAAGCCTGTGAACTGCTTCTGATAGTTGTGAAGGCTGAGGCTTTTGGAATTCTAAGACTTCCCTTCGTGGAAGTAGTGAGGAACCCCCAGGAAACTTCTGGGTTGGTAGAGGATAAACTAGAAAACCCAAAAGATAATGTACATCTTTCTACTGTATGCTTCCCCCACCCCCCATGTGCTTCAACTGGAAGGACAAAAGGAATCTTCGTTTACTTCTTCTGCTTGGAGGCAGTTGTTCCACTGCCCATTAGACAAATGGGGAGTCTTTTACTAGACCAGTGGTTCTCAACCTGTGGGTCTCCAGATGTTCCTGAACTGCAACTCACAGAAGCCTCCACCACTTTCAGTGCTAGAACGGATTTCTGGGAGTTGCAGTCCAGGAACATCTGGAGACCCACAGGTTGAGAACCACTGTACTAGACCATCCTTCCGATAGAGCACCAAGAAGCACCAAGGGGTAATTCCTTCTTCTTCCGAGCTGAAGTACATGGAATGAAACAGGAAACAGGAAGAAAGATAACTTTTCTGCCTTCTGGTTTCTCCTTTCCCAGTCCCAGAAGTTTGCCTGGGGATTTTAGGTGACATCTAAGTCCACAAGTCCTAGAATTACATCCCTAATAATTATTCCAGGGAAGGAAAAGAAACAGCAGGTCAGAGAGCCAGAGATACTCTTAGTCTTGTGTGTTGGTATCACGTATAGACCGAAGGAGAGCCAGATACTCAAAAAATGAGGTCAGTGTTCTCATTTTATTGTCTGCCTGGAATAAACTTCTGTGCAAAATCCACCAAACTGAGTCTCCCCAGCCTTTAAAAAAGCACCGAAGACATTGCTTTTTAAGGAAGCATTCAGCAATCAGTAACCCGTTATGTTGCGTTTTCTCCTGGTTGCTGTTTTTTCTTTCCCCCACTCTTTCATTTCTTTTTCTTTTTGCCTCTTGCCAGATCTTCATAAGTTATTGTGTGTTTGTCTAATTTGTCTTGCTGTTTTCATTTGTTGAATTTAGTTGTAGACTCTTTATTTGCATTTATGTACAGTATTTGGTCTATGGGCCCCCCAGAACAAATCATATGAGTTTCCATTATTTCTTATGGGGAAATTTGCTTTGACATACAAGTGCTTTGGTTTACAAGCATGCTTCCGGAACAGTATGCTCGTAAACGAAGGTATTACTGTATATTTTTTGAACCATGTAGTGCAGTGTTGTCCACTCAAATTGTCAGAAGCTCTGCAATGTTTTGAGATGGAATCTTTCCCAGCCATCCTGCTTGGGACCAGCGTTAAACAGAGCCTTCTGCATCTGAAACATGTACTCTGTTGAGTTACTTCTTCCTAATAACTTGGGTAATGAATGTGAGCTGGTTAAAACTGGAATGTGTCATCTCAACCTGTCTACTGGTTGGATGCTTCTTCATTGGTGCATTGTGTCCAGTATTAACCCAACGTTGGTTCCCCCGGCTCCCCTCCAATCTGTGACAGAAGAAATGCACTTCATTTTTACATTTCAGTGCAACTACTAAAATGTCATCATTCATTCTTGTTGAAATATCAAGAAGTGCAGAGAAAAGCAAGACATGCCGCTGAATTACTTTTGTTTCTCAGCCTTGGAGGCTTCATCTGTAAAATGCCATAAGGTTATACTGCTTCAGATTCAGCTCTTTGGAGGCATTATTAGCCACAGAGTTAACAATCTTGTAGGCATTGTGTTTGGAAAGGAGTGCAACATTAACCTGTCCATCAAAGAAGCTTTCGCTGGGCAAAGAATTAGCTGCTATGCAAACCTGAACACATTCATTTCAGCCTGACAGTGATGGCTCTATGTGCCATGGAGGACTTTTTCCTTTTAATCTTTTTTCTTTTTTTGCATTTTTTTTAAAAAAAGATCTGCTTCCTTTCTGTTTTCAAGTAAGTCCCCCCACCCCCCGGTGATACAACCAAGCAAGGGCTGCTGATTTTATTCTCTGACCATCAGTTCATGGAGTAAACCCTTATCTTTGAATGGGAGCAGGTCTCTGGTGCTTCAGATAGAATGCTTTCTTTCTTTCTTTCTTTCTTTCTTTCTTTCTTTCTTTCTTTCTTTCTTTCTTTCTTTCTTTCTTTCTTTCTTTCTTTCTTTCTTTCTTTCTTTCTTTCGGCATGCCATACACTCTCGTTCTGTTACAGAGTGGGTGTGGGGTGGGTAGAGGTGGCTCCCCTAATCTGCAGTACAATGGGAAAGATTAGAAGGGTGCTCTGAGATTTTCAAACAAATAATGCAGGAGTGGGCAAAGTGAAGCTTGGAAGTTCAAACCCAGTGATATTTGGAGGATGTTGTTGAGACCACTGCTGAGATAATACAGTAATCCCCTGCCTATTGCGGGGTTACGGACCCGACCTGACCCATGATAATGGAAAATCTGTGATATGTGGATACTGGGTCAGGTTGGGATTGGGGGGGGTATCTTGGGCCTCCTACACTTACCTGAGGCCTGGCGCTACCCTGAACGAGCCTCCAATGGGCTTCCTGGGCCTGTTGGAGTTCCCAAAAATGGTTTTGGGTGATCCAGAAGTCACTTCTGGTTTTCCGGAAGTGACTTCTGATTCACCAGAAACCACTTCTGGGGCCTCTAACAGGCCTGGGAAGCCCGTTGGAGGCCCACTTGGGGAAGCACCAGGCCTCAGGTAAGTGCAAGAGGCCTCAAGCAGGCCCAAGCAGCTTGCCCCGGGGGGGGGCTTGCATTTCATATACTATGGTCCCGCAATATACCGGGACCGCAGTATATGAACCACGAAATGGTGGGGGGGCGACTGTATGTGTGATAGGCTGACCACTTGAATGCTCCATGCAGTTTATTGCTGTTGTTTTTCTTGTTGCTGCTGTTGCAACTGCAGCTAGTGAGGAATGAGAAGAGGGGAGAATGAGAGTCACAGACCTTCTGTTCCTTGCAAGGTTCTATATGTAGAGCTGAAGCATTCATACCAAGAGGCAGGGAAAGGGGACTCACATGATGTGTGAAGGTTCCCATACAGTTCAGGATTGTTCCCTAAACTGTAGCAGACGCATTTTGGTTTCTAAAGGTGCAAATAATTTTAAAGTGCTGCAATACATAATCAGTAACTAGTTGTAACTGTGAAATCCGTGCCTGGCAAATACCATGCTGTGTTTGATGGAGAAGAATGTAAACAATGAAGCTTGTACCACAATAAACGTGCTTGTACAATGTGACAGAGTATGTACTGAGTGTTCCATCTGCAGAATATGACCCCTTTCCTCATCCAATTTTGTGTAGGTAAATATCAACTTTCCCCAACGGTTAACATGCCCCAAGATGAGATGGTCATTATAGAAGATGATAGACTGCCAGTACTACCTCCACATCTTTCAGATCAGTCTTCTTCCAGTTCCCATGACGACGTGGGCTTTGCCACAGTGGATGCCGGAGCCTGGAGTAAGCCAACAATTAACGAGTCCACCGAATGGTAAGGTTATGTTCCATCCTTGCAAACGGTTACTATGTTTTTCCAAACTCTTCGTGTGGTACTCATCCATTGTAGTTGTCCTTCCTGAGAAAGGAGCAAAGCTACTTTTGGGGAGAGGTCTTCAAGCTGCTTTTGGAGGAGGTCTTTTCGTTCCTTTCTTTGTTCCTATCTGAAGGAAAGCAAGTAAGCCCAAAAGAAATCTGTTTCTCTTGACCAAGATTAAAGAACTGCTCAGTGGAATGTAAGCTGACAAGGATGCTTTCCACCTGAGCTTTCAAAGTCACTTTTGGGATCCCCTAACCCCTAGAGTAGCCCTAGGTCTAGATGGGTGGTATAAAAGTCAAATAAATAAATAAATAAATAATAAAGAACTGCATGGGATTCTGGGAGTTGTAGTTCCCAAAGGATTTCATTTTCTTTGCCTTCATTTGGAGTAGTGTTTCTTGAACACCAGCTTCCCCATGCTGGAAGGGCCTTGGAAGTGAGGTAATTTTATAAACTGTTTTCTGGGATAGCATAAGGAATATGTTCATCAAGGAAAGAATGGGTTTGACCCTTTTGATCAGTGCAGGATGGGACTTTCACTTTCCAGAGGGCTAGTCCATCTTACTTTGAAATGTCCCCAAATGGAGGTCACCATTAAACCTCCTCCCTTTCTCACTGTATTCCCCCACTAAATCTATGAGTTCTCCCATAAGTTCCATTGAATCAAATGGGTCTATTTTAGTGACACTCAAGTGAGACATAACTAGAGTAGACTAATTTGAATCAATGGAACTCATGAAGTGGGTCTACTCTACTGCAGCTTACTATGCTAAGGAACAGGATTTCAGCCTTCAGATGCCAGGGAAACTCCATCTGCCATGCTCTGTCCTTAATGTTTGATAGACGACAACTTTGTGATAACGGTTTACATGGATTTCTGTGTCTACATTTATGTTTTAACCATTGTAATTGTGTGCTATCAAATCAGATCGGACTTCTGGTGGCCCTTTCCAGGATTTTTTTTTAGGCAGAGAAAACACAGAAGCAGATTACCATTCACTTCTTCTTGAGGCACCCTGGGATTGAACTAGCAGCTTCTAGCTCTGCAGGCAGATAATTAACTCATTGAACTATCCAGCCATCATTTTCTGAACTGTTTTTTTTAAAAGCTGCTGCATTGTATTTATTCTTCAATTTCTTACCCTGCTATGCTATCTTGACATCTTAAGAACATAAGAACATAAGAAGAGCCATGCTGGATCAAGCCAAAGGCCCATCTAGTCCAGCTTCCTGTATCTCACAGTGGCCCCACCAAATGTGTCCGGGAGCGCACGAGACTAGATATCTGGCTCTTCATACCACTCCCTTGCATCTGGCCCTTGAAGTACCCCACTTTTAAGCCTGGATTTTACACATCCCCATCATGGTTTGTAACCTGTGATGGACTTTTCCTCCAGGAATCTGTCCAATCACCTTTTGAAGGCATCCAGGCCAGATGCCATCACCACATCCGGTGGCAGGGAGTTCCACAGACTAACAACGTGCTGGGTGAAAAAATATTTTCTTTTGTCTGTTCTTACTCTCCCAGCCCTCAGTTTGAATGCATGCCCCCTAGTTTTGGTATTTTGTGGGAGGGAGAAGAGCATCCATCTATCCACTTTACTCATGCCCTGCATTATTTTGTACATCTCAATCATATCCCCCCTCTTGCGCCTTTTTTCCAGACTAAAGAGCCCCAAGCATTTTAGCCTTTCCTCATAAGGGAGGTTCCACAGCCCAGTAATCATTTTAGTTGCTCTCTTCTGCACCTTTTCCACTTCTTTCCATCTTCCATAATGGCTACTCTATGGGCTAGGAAAACAGTCTGTCCCATATGTGTCATGGCTGTTTCCTCCATACATTCTGCCCGAGCAATGAAAGGAGGCAAGTTGATCCAACCTCTCTATAGTTGTTAAGCACTAAATCTTCAGTATAAAAGCATGGAACCTTCTCAGTTTCTCCTTTTGAGCTTAGAGGTACCTCCCGCCTGTTCATTTCACTTCTCCAGTATCATCTTGTTGCACGGGCAGAGAGACTGCATGGACAAAGAAAACACATTCCTTGCCTTTATTGGATGAGGTGCCATGATCACGTTTGCACTAATATAACTTGCCCACCTTGCCTCCTGAAGACATCTCTTCTTCACGGAGTGCTTGTTTGAAGGAAGACTATAATTGGGAATGCTCATATTCTTCCTCACATCTACATCCTTTCTGCATCCACAGGAGAAAAAACATCTTCCCCTCATAGAAGAGGAGCATAAATGTCAGCTGCTGGACATTGAGCTTTAAAAATTTCCTAATGCTTGCTCGAGTACAAAGACACACAGAAATGAAGAGTATCACCTCAAAGAATGAAATACAGTAGACCCTTGTATAACAAACAGATTGTATAACATAACATTTGTACAACATAAAATATTCTGGAGATAGGGGAAATTTGCTTAACATAATTGCCTATGGGGAAAATCCATACAATATAAACATGGGATTACTCCATTTTCAATGCATTCCTATGGGAAGTTTGTATAAAGGAAAATTTGCTTAACATAATTTCATTTGGAACGAATTAATTCCTTTATACAAGGTACCACTGTATACGGATAAACCAGAAAAAGAAACTTTACCTATGTTTTGACTTGTTGGCCATTTTCTGTAGAATAAATATTATTTGGACTGTAGATAGCTGCTATCTGTAGTAATCAAAGAGAACACCATTAATTTGTAAACCTTGTAATTATGTCGAGGAATAAGCAAAAGTAAAAGAACTCTCTATGGAACCCCTCCGAGGGCTGTGGTAATAATTAGTGCAAGCAGGTTGAAGTAGGACCAGTGTCTGAGTCCCTGTGCTCACTTGGGTCTGATGGAACTGCATCAGCAGTATCTTAACAAGAATTAGAACCAGCAAATATCTCTTTGTTTGGATTTGCACAAGTCAGCTATTTTACACATATTCTCTCTTCTCTCTCTCTCTCTCTCTCTCTCTCTCTCTCTCTCTCACACACACACACACACACACACACACACACACACACACACACACACACACACACACACACACACACACACACACAGTGTGGGTCGGTGCTCAGTGTCATTGATCTTATACTGGCTTTAAAAAGTTTTTAATTATGATTTAAAAGCCAATCTTCCTGTTAACAATGTATATTTCAGGGAAGCTCAAAAGCAGTTTCGACCCTACAGGCACCCATCATTATCTTTTTATGGGAGGGACGTCAAGGCTAGAAATCCAAGGTGTAAGGATGAAAATACTGAACAGCACACCCTATTCCATGTGACAACGTATGTCAATTCGGAATTTTCCAGCGAACGGGATAGGAAAACTACAATGTAAAAACACATTTTTGATGCTTTCACATGTATGGCTATAGAAGATTTTATTCTTTGTGCATTTTATTAAGGTGGGCAGGGAGAGTGAAGAATGATTAAAAATCACATTTTTTCCTATGACCACCTTCACGTTTGCCTACTGAAAGACACAGCAATATAATTTAAAAAAAAACCATTTGGAGCCTCTTTTTGTGCAGACTGCATTGTATTTGTTAAAAAATAAACCCAGTAAAATAAAATAAACAGCAGTAGGGAGTGAGTTTTTGTATTAATTTCCTGTTGCTAATGGACAAAGAAGAGCTTGTAAAAAGGAGGTGCATTCATTGAGTTTTGCTGCAAGGCTCCAAGGGGTGAAGTTAAGAATATGGACGAAGGGTTATCCAAACAAGAATGGCAGCTGTTCCGAATCACAGCGGAAAATGTAAGCATTTTCCAGCCTGACAATATCTCCCTAATCCTTGATGAAAATGTTATGAAAACAAAGGGACAATGAGACAGGATTAATAAGTGGAATTTTAATAACATTGAGGGTCACAATACGGTTACATTCTTCAAGGAGTCAACTGTCGTTCTAAGAGACTTAGTTGTTGCAATACATTTTGCTGCTTCTTGGTTTTCCGAATTACAATAATAATAGTGAGAAAGTTGCTTGAGCATCTATTTGGAACATTGCTAATAATGATCAGGGAATCTTTCTTGTTATATCCAGTGATTATGTTTATGAAAAATAATAATCATTTACGCTCCTTGAATTTTGCAACAAATTGTTTTTACAGTATTTTGGATGTATGTTCCACAGTAAAATACAGTGCTCCTCACTTACTTGTATTCTACATTTTTAGTAAATTGTGGGTGTGGATTTCAACAGGTAACCTCTGGAAGTTGGATAACCTGGAAATTTCCATATCCAGATTTCAAAACAAGTGATCAATAACAGATGAATAGTATTAGCCTAGTATGCTCTGGTTCAGTTTGGTTCCTAGAACAATTAAAAGATACCATTTTATACAAGCTGAAGTGTGTTTTGGCTGCATTGTGGTTGGTGGAGGAACAGGCGTGGCACAGGTGAGTGGAGCATCTGCACACAGCAGTAAGGGAACACAGCTGGGGCAACATGTAGTGGGCATTGCCATGCATTTCCTAACAGGACAGCCTCCTCTGCTTTTCAATCAGCCACTTTTGGTCCCCTTATCAGGAGAAAGTCAGCCTATAAATAAAAGAAATAACAATAAAGGTCTTTAGAGGAGACCAGTGAGATAATCAGTATTATTATTATTACCGGTATCTAATATAGAATCGTCATTATTATGGGATAATGCATATCCCATAAACTTCAGTGTTCCATTTCCAGGGAAATGTAAAATGCATACGAGTGCTTTCTAGTAGACTGCAACTATTGTCCAAAACAAGACCGGACAGTTATATCTGAATCAGTTACTCAATGAGCTGATGTGATTGCGATATTCAAAATAATGCAGGGTACGAGTAAAGTCGATAGAGGGATGCTCTCACAAAATACCGGAACTAGGGGACATCCACTCAAATTGAGGGTTGGAAAGTCAGAACAGATAAAAGAATTTTTTTTTTACCCAATGTGTTGTTAGTCTGTGGAACTCTCTGCCACAGGATGTGGTGATGGCATCTGGCCTGGATGCCTTCAAAAGGGGATTGGACAGATTCCTGGATGAGAAGTCCATCACAGGTTACAAACCATGATGGAGATGTGTAATCTCCAGGCTTAAAACTGGGGTACTTCAAGGGCCAGATGCAGGGGAGTGGTATCAGGAAACACATATCTAGTCTTGTGCACTCCCAGACACATTTGGTGGGGCCACTGTGAGATACAGGAAGCTGGACTAGATGGGCCTTTGGCGTGATCCAGCATGTTCTTATGTTCCATCCTGTGTGTGTTATATGCCATCAAATTGCTTCCAAGTTAAGGTGATCCTAGGTGGATTTTTTAAGTAGGATGTAAGATTTTCAAGTTGTGGTTCCCCATTGCCAACTCCATCCCTGAGAATTTCCATAATCAACTTCTGATTTTAATTCAAATATCCACTACACCACTCTGGCTGCCTTGCCTTCTTTCTTACCAAGATTAAATTTAAGAGATGTTCTTCTTCAGATTCTTAATCCTGGAAAAATTCAAGATCTTAGGTGGTTCCTGGCTGATGACTTTGACTTGGTGTCATCCATCAAAATTGTTTGATGCCAATAAAGGTGTCTGACTGTCTGACTGACTGAGAAAATTGTCTGCCAATGCACTTACACCAAAATTTTGACTCTTATAAATAATTATGAGAGGGCTGCGAGGATATCCTGAGAGGACCAAGAGTTCAGTTGGAAGAAAAATATGACCAAGTCTTACTTTGCTCTTGGACATGGCAAAAAATATGTGTGCATCACTTTGATGCTGAATAGACAAGAGAGAATGCCTTTTCACACCTTGTCACCTTCTGAATATATGCATGGAAAACAAAGAGAGATCTCAGTTCTTAAAAGTTTGTGGATGTTCTTGATTTACATTTAATTTTCTTCCATTTGCATCTGTATTTATACACATTGTCTCATGTTAGCAAACTTTTTCCCCGTCCATGTATTCTAATTAGTATCAGAATTATCGCCAGGATAATCAACGTCCAAATCCCTAGTCAGCCTCAATGCTCCTTCAATAACACTGAGCCAGTTGCTTTCCCTAAGCCTAACCTATGTCAAGAGATTGGTCGGATAAAATATCCTGCCTTTCAAGATAAAAACTCCCAAGGTAGCTTGTAATACATAGAATAAACAATCACAAAATAGCCATCAACTGCTAATTAAACCCACAATAAATGGATAGCAGGTAAGACCTATCATTATAGTTCAGCTAAAAATTTGAAGCATTTCACAGTCATCAGCATCTTGAAACCATTAGGGGAAAGGAAATTGGGAATAAATTGGGGGCTTAAAAGCTTATTTGAATCCTGGTCCAAAGAGCCATTATTACTTTGATAGACAAAAAATTGCATAAGCATGAATCTACCACTGGAAAAAAGGCAACCTAATGGGTTTCATTGGCAGGGATATTAAGAGGGTGTAAAAAGCTAATTTCAATGTCTGGTCAGCTTCATATGCATGAAGGTGTTTCTTGGAGGGCATGGATACCCACCAGGAGGGGTGCCACAGTTTGGCAAAGTTAACTTTTTTGAATGATGTGTATATGCAAAAAAAAAAAAAAATGAACTTACCAAGCCATGAGGTGGGGAGAATGATGTGGAACACTGCAGAGTCGCTTGTTTTTAATGCTGTGGGAGACTGATTTTTACACAAATACTTGATAGCACAACTGTGATAAATGTATGTTTTGGGGACCTTGTTTTCCTCTTTCCTCTTTGCAGCACTCTGAGTCCAGATGTTGATCCAGCGCTTGCCTTCCAGCGAGAGGGATTTGGACGCCAGAGTATGTCGGAAAAACGCACAAAGCAGTTTACAGATGCGAGCCAGTTGGATTTCGTAAAGACACGAAAGTCCAAAAGCATGGATTTAGGTACTGAATTGAGACCCTTCCTTCCTTCCTTCCTTCCTTCCTTCCTTCCTTCCTTCCTTCCTTCCTTCCTTCCTTCCTTCCCACCCTCATCTTCTTTCAAAAATATTTCCTCAGGTTGCAATTATATTATTTATTGCTTGCAACTTATATTGTTGGTTATACCAAAGAGCTGATTTGTCCATGCAGCTGGATTCAGTGTGTGTCCAGAAAATTTCTTTATGCAGTCTCAAAAAAGTACCTTATGTATGTCTATACACATTTAATACTTCAGATGGTATGACTGTATAGCAGAATGCTATAGCCAGTGGTTCAGTGTTTGGTCTGATATGTAGGCATATAAATTGGTGAGCTTGGAAAATCCAGTTGTTTTGTATTTTAACATAATTCTTAAACAACTGATACTTGGTCATTTATTTATACATATATCGTACTGACAAAGTTTTGCATTTAGAGAAAAATGGTAGCACAATTTTTTTAATTTCTAATCTATGTGGTCTAACAATCCATTCCGAGTCATAACTTAACTCAAAAGTCCCAATTTCCTTCAGTAACATATTCTGTCAAGGACTCCTGCCAGGGTTCCTAGTTTGATACCTTCATGGATGTTTGTGAGAACATCACCAAAGAAACTTCATGGCACTGTGCTACGGCAGACTCCACAGAGCCTTCCTTAGACTGCAGATGCACATAAAACAATGCAACTTTGTCCTTTACAATTGGCACAGTAGTATGTTTGGGACTCCAGGCCTAAAAATAATATTAGGAATACAACTCTGGCCTCAGTCCTATGTCCTGCTGATCTTCAGATCCAACAATGGACACCATGACGCAGGTGTCCATTGAAGAGTTTGAACCTTTTACCATCTCTGTATTCACATCCAGGTACCTGTAGTCTTCATTGATATATTAGCTTCCTCAAATAATACAGGAAGCTAGCAAGATGTTTTATAGTGAATGAAAATACGGACCCAATTAGTCCTGCGTTGCTGCCTATCAGAGGCAGCATCTTTCTGAAGATTCAGGCAGGATTGATTGACCTGATGATGTTGAGGATTGAACTGGGACGCTTTTGCATGAAAAGCAGGCATTCAAACTGTTGAGCTGAAGCCCCTCTCCATAAGGAACGCAGGCCCATCCCTTTAGAATAATCATCTGTGGGGCCTCACCTCCTAGTCACTAGTGGGTTTTTTTTTCCATCTGAAAATTCCAGGACAGTAGCACTGCAAGTCTGTTACAGGAAAACAAAAGATTGTGGTCCAAAAGATTTGTTGTGCCAGAGATTTCTTCATGGTCATTTCATGGACTCGGCACTGGCCATTTTAAAGGAATCCTTGTTGACCTAATGAAGCAGTACAGTCAGTGTTGGAGGGAATTGTGACATACAGGCTCTGAAATGCAAGTTGACTGCAGTGTTGTATTTTCGTTTCTAAAAATTAAAATAGATCCCATGAAATAAACATACATAGTATGAGCAATATTCTTTCAAACACAATCCACAGTGTGATACAGAGTAACTTGTTATAAGGAAGGTGTATTTCAGGATATGAGAATCTTTTAAGAGTGCTCATGAATTGACATTTATGCAGTCCCCTTTTTTTGTATGGTGTGATTTCTCAAAAGGGTTAATAAAATCCTGATTCAACAGGGGAATGTGGTAACTGGTCCTCTGGATCAGTTATTTTAAAGGAAGCAAGCAGTGGTCATTCAAACACCCCATTTCATAGTCAGAATACCAGCATCCATGTCTTTTAATAGACCATCTAGGAGAAATAATAGGCTTGGATAGGTGTTTAAAGTGCAAACAAAATAGTAGTAATATAGCAAGTCATCTTTGTTTTCAAAGAACTAAAGTGGGTCTTTTAAAACCAAGGCCCCCACTTCCAGAGTTGTGTTAGCTAGTAGTGATGTGCTAGCATGTGCTTAATATGTTACAATTGCCTGTGATATGGAAATGACTGACATAACGCATGGTGGTCACTTGGTTTTTGCCCTGGGCTTGAGCCTTCTCTCCTTTCTAAGACTGTCGACAAAATAGTTCCCATTTGCATGAAGAGTGATGTTGCCCCAGTCTTCTCTAACTTGGAAGAGAAAATAAATACTGGAATGCATGTGGGGACATGGGCACTAACAAGGCTAACCTTTATACATTTACCTTTTAACAGTAGCTGACGAGACTAAGCTCAGTACAGTGGATGACCAGAAAACAGGTAAGATTTGACTGTAGGGTGGTTGCCATGGAAACTGTGGTCAAAGCCGCTTACCACGATTACAGAAATGCCAATCACACTGCATGGAAAAATAATATTTTAATAGTTGCATGACTTTCTCTGGTTCTCCCCCCCTTGCAAAAATAAAAATAAAAATGCAGGTCTTATGAAATGCTGTCATTATTTTTAAGCTTATTATAGAACGACAGCAGGGCTGAGTAAATTTTAGAGGAAGTAGGGTCCAAGAATGCAATTCTGTGCACATTGTACTTATAAGATACTATTTCTTAGAGCTTTTTTTGTAATAGGTTTTTTTGGGAAATACCCTTGACTTTATGCAGAATGTCTTAAGAAAGCCTGAATGTTTCTCTGCAGATACCATAAGTGCCAGACTTTTAATATGTACTTTTAACCACAAAAAAAGCCTGTTAACTCTTGAATATACACCTAAATGGAACTTTCCATTTTTACAACAAGTAGGCTGTCCTATATTGAGTCTGCCCACCCGGTGTTTTCATTTTCTGTGAAGTATTAGAACAAAAGAATCTGGTAAACTGAATGTGTGCTACAAACCATGCAATATAGACATTTTTGCTTTCTTTGTAATGGTCATGATGCCAGCTTTGAAAGCATGAATTTATTAGCAATTAAAATAATGCAGCAGCTGCAATTAGGGTCATTTATAATTTATTAATGCAACTTAGCTTTTGACTTTTGGAATGTTGTTTTAATTAGGGTAGATCTAGAGGACACAGTAACATTCCACACACAGAAGCAGTAACATTACTTAGCTCTAATTAGAGATGATTCACCTTTGAATCCTGAAAATATTACTTATTTTTAGCATGTCTCATTGAATAGGGCACCCCATGCACACTGATGATTAATTTTTTTAAAATCACTCTCTGTTTAATCAGATTGTGAAATATAAACAGCCAGCTGGAAAATTGTACTTAAAAGAAGGGATTGCATTCAGGGAGTCATAAAACAGCTAGAATAGTTTTGAAAATTTTGGCAAGATATCCCAGTCTTGCAGTGACTTGCATGCATACATTAGTTGCATTAAGTGGCATTTATCAAAGTGTGCAAAGTTTAAATATGTTTCGCTTTATAAGATTTGTTGCTCTCTGCAGAATTAGGTTTCTGTTATTCAGTCCTGTAAGATGACAGGAAGGAATCTCAAGTGACGTGATGAAATGCTAATTTACCAGAAATGAATATTAATTCTTTTACTTCCTGATCCCACACACTCCTGCTTCATTGTTGCCTGCAAAACTATCACCCCAGCCCCAGTAATACAATAGCATTCTTGTTTTACACAATTGTGCTTCTTTGTACACCCATCCAAGCCTTAACTTGCTTACATCATATGGTTCTTTATATCATTCACACCCTATACCATAGACTACTGTGTGGCTTTTAGTTTGCTTCTTCTCTTTAAAACAACAGCAGCAAACACCTTCAGTACATCTTTGTATTTCCCCCAGATCTTCCTTCCTTTTGCCTAGAACCATATTTGCACAATCATCCGCAGCACAGTCCATGCATATGGTAAGGGAACGTACCATCTGCAGTTCCGGTTCTGTTTGTGAGAATATGTGTGCTTTCCATGCGGAAACTTCCATTAATAACCATGAAGACACACTTGGCTGTCAGGCCTATAACCCCAAGCCACAAACCACCTGGGCCAGGCAAGATAAATATTTGGTGACTCTTTAAGTAAACACTCTTTAATGTAATTTTCACCCTTCACTTGATACATAGCAGATTTTGCATGTAACCTGTAGAGTTTCCTGTTGTCAAAACCTGGAGTACTGAACGAGCCTATGTTGTCAGTTCTTTTATTTTTTAAAAAGGCACCCTGGCCGTCTTGGTTATAAAGGATAAATGCTTAATATGCATTGCAAAGCATATTTAATTGAAATATATGAACTGCAAAAACTGCAGACTTTATTTCCATTGGCAGAGTAAACTTGAGCCAATTTAAAACAGCAGTTGAGTTTAATTGTGTTGACCCCAAATGGAAAATAAGGTCCTCTTCCTGACAGAATCCACTGTTAATAGATTTTAAAATTATTTTTCTTTTCTCAGTTCATTTGATTTGCCTAATCTTTGCCAGTGTTTACAGTTCATTCCAAAGGTCAGAAGTATATTCAGTAGCAATTGAGTATGGCTCATTTATTCAGCCTTAAGCGCACAGTAACTATGATGGGTAATTTCCATATTCACCTTGTCATAATGCTAAGGTCCAGGGGGAAAAAAGGCATATTAAAAGAATGTGATGTTCATGATAGTCATTCATCAGTGCTACTTTTGGAGGAGTTAATGATATTGTTCAGTAACATATACAGTATAATTGCAATTTTAGGAATCTTGCCCAATCAAAATATTTTTTCCTCTACCATGCAAATTAAAGTATTAAATAGAGTGGCCTAAATAAAATTATTAACCCACGAATACTGTTCATCTAGTTTCCCTGATATCAATTAGTATCACATCTTCCTGAGCTTCAGGATGTGAAGCATTTGATCTATAATGTCTGTATCTCATGATGACGAAATGTCCTTGTGATGCTAATCAGAAACTATGGTCTGAAAACTAGGATCATTTTTTGAGATGCGGGGTGGGGAGAGGAATAATATACTCCAGTGGTTCCTAACCTTTTTTGAGTTTGTGACCCCCTTTTATAATAGCCAGGTGACCTGAGACACCGCCACCCTGCCACATCTGCATAAAAAGCCATTGTTAATGGGGTGAAGTCATCCCAACTCAGAAAATAGAGGCTTCTTTCTTCCCCTGAAATGGCTTCCTTCTCATTCACCAACTTTAATCTCACACTCTTGAAGGTCAAGAAAAAATAAGTAAGCAAGAGCTACAATATCAGGTGAGCCATGACCTCCCAGGAAACATATCACGAACCCCAGGTTGGAACACACTGATAAGGTTTTAACTTGAAGTGTTATAGCCCTTGTCCTACTAATTGCTTTCTGCTGATGACACCATACTTTTTTTTTTTCTTTTTGCATACAAATTCAATTTCCCTTCTATGCATAATTTCTTTGTTCTCTCCAGCTGGGGTATACTAGTATCTGTATTGCTGTTCTGAGCTAGGACACCAAAGCTCCATTTGAAAGACAGGTGTAATTCATAAATTTAATGTGTAGATCTAAAAACTGCCCTAGTTTCATTTAACCACATTTGTGGGCAACAAATAAAAGACAAACGGCAAACAGGGAATGAAACACTCACAGTTTTATTTAAAAGTGTTCTAGTTTTTTTTAACTTGTAGTAATTCAAAAGCTAAGGCCATTGAGTAGTATCACTCTTTGGAGAACCAGGTTAGTTGCCCAGCCATAATTACTGCCTGAGTCATATCCACCTGGAAGGTTTGCCCAACACTCTACAGATTGATAGGGTACTGCTTGGTTGTCATGGGTCAAAGAAAATTCTGGAAGCTGAGTTATGGCAACTGGGCTTCTTTTCTTGTGAAACTGAAACGTTTCACTATTCATCCAAGCAGCTTCATCAGTCTGAGAAAAGTTAGTGACAAGGCCTCCAATGTATAGTTCACATTGATTTTACTTCAGTCTGGTCTGAATACACTCGTTAGGTGGCCTGTGACCAGAATAGGCTGGTTAGGTGGACAATGGCCTTAATAGGCTCATTAGATGTATAATGGCCTGGGGTGCTTGAAATTCCCACCTTTGCAACTATTCCCAAAACCCATTAAATATGGGTTGCGGGCTGTGGCCTTCCCGATGGAGGTATGAAGTGCTTTTTATTTGTCTGGGGATCAATGAAATGGCAGCATGATGAGTGGCAGACAGACCATCCACTTAATGGGCCTATTTAGACCAGAGTGATGTGAAATTAAGATGAACTACTGTATAAATTAGAGACCTTGCCAATAACTTTCCTCAGACTGACAAACCTACTCAAATGAGTAGTGAAACATTTCAGTCTCATTTCAGTCTCACAAGAGAAGTCCAGTTGCCATGACTCAACCCCCAGATAACCTCACCTGGATGACTGAGAATCTTCACAGTCAAAGAATGTTGTTTAACTTCATCGCAGCCGCCAGTGAAAGGGAGAAAACATGTGAGGTGAAAGTTAATCTGGTTTGATCTACAGGGGGAGAGGCAGAATGATGACTGGACAAGACACTGAAAGTCCTTGTGGGGAAGAGTTACACTACTTGCCCAATCATTCCAAGGCAAGGCTTACATAATTCCAGTTCCTTAGATATTGTGGTGACCAGAAAAATAGAGTCATTGGAACCTTCTCTCATCCAGGTGTCTCTTTGATGGTCTAGACCAGTGGTTCTCAACCCATGGGTCCCCACATGTTCCTGGACTGCAACTCCCAGAAACCCTTTGCAGCACAGTGAGCAGTGGAGGCTTCTGGGAGTTGGAGTCCAGGGACATATGGGGACCCACATGTTGAGAACCACTGGTCTAGAAGGTAGTATTGGTCTCTCCCTCAATGGATAAAGGGTGCCTTTGCTAGAGAGCTGCAATTGAGTTCCTCCCACTGTGTCTCGTAGGAGAAGAGCCATCCTGTATGGCATTAGGAAGGCTGCACAATCCGAGGATCCCCCTGAAGTCGGCAGTGACAAACCACTTCTGAGTACTCTGTGCTCAGAACTGACTTAACAGCATATGATGATGATTATGGAGGCAAGGGAACCTCTCTGTAACACTCATGAATCTGAATAAGGAAAAAAGATGAATGTGTTTCTCTGTTTCCAGAACATTTGTCATTTGACCCACAGGATCATAATTATTATAAAGTAAATACTGTGAATGTTTAATATTTCAGCTATAGTATCTTGGCAGCTGTTAACATTATTTACACTAATCAGATGACAAGTATTTTATGTGAATATCATTAGTGGCATCATGAATATTAAGTGTCCTCTAATTCAAGGGTATTAGCAAAAGGAAAGCATAAGCCTGTGATAAATTGTTTTGATGAGAAACTTTAATTGAAAGGAAGATTTTGTAATTAGGGAGGCAAAGGAAATGTTATATATCCTAATGGTAAGTCTTGTATCATATTGCTTTACAGTATTACTTTTCGAGCTGCCTTTCAGTTGCAAAATTCCAAGCGTAGTCTACAGTTTAAAACTAAATACTAGAGAGAGGCATGAAATAGGAAAATAGTGTTCTGTTTCCTTTCCTTGCTCATGGTGTTTCATTTCATAATTAATGAAGTTTAATAGAATTTTTGTAAGGAAACAAAACAAAACAAATTGCCACCCAGCTAACTTTGACAGCTTGTGCTGTCAAAATCAGCTGGGTGGTGGCGGCAAAAACCTGAAAGCAGAGCAGGAGCCACCGGATCTTGCTGCAGCCCCTTGCCTGAAGTGGGATCTGGCAGCTCCCCTGTTCAGATTTTGTTCCCCCAAAAAAGCAGTTTGGTTCGTTGTGGGCTGACACCGTTTCTTTCATTTCGTTTCATAACAAAACAATTCATTAGCTTATGAAACAACAAGGCAGTGTGTCATTTTTCATTTTGTGCCCATCTCTACTAAATACAGTTTCAGGCAGTCTGTATGTTCTTATACAGAATTACATCTGGGTCCATAATTGCAGCCTCACAATTGAAGTCAGTCTCATAGCATTAATTATGCCCACCTTATATTGGCATCTAGGACAGACCTTGTACAGGAGAGTTTCATCTGGACTTAGATGCACAGGTAAAGTGGCATATCCCAATCAAAGATCCATCCAGGAGTGGCTGAAATATTTCTTTTTCTTTTTTTCATTTTTATGGCTAGCCTTTAGTCTACATCAGGATGGCCAGACGGTTTTCTAGGGAAGAAAGCATTTACTTTCCTCAGTGTCCTGCTTTTCTCTCAATCGTGCTCTCAGACAAATATCAGCAGTTATTCTATTTCCGTATAACACTGGATTCAGTACGATGCTCCACCAATTCTCTGTAAATAGTTTTTGCTTCTAGGGCTAGTTTAATCTTGAAACAGAATCACTGAATAGGAAGGAACCTATATGGCCATTAAGTCCAAGTCCCTGCTAAATGTAGGACCTATGTATTTGTCTTTCTGGCACATATCCGGCAGGGAAGGAATCCCACTGAGGTCAATAGGATCATTCCAAGGAAATATGGTAGAAAACTACATTCCAAAATGTTAAATCCTAATCATTAGATTATGAGTTCTCTTTAAACCATCTTGAAATAAATACATCTGACTTGGGTCTTGATTTAGAGAATCACCCCATTGAGATAAAGCCTCCCCCAGGCATGCCTCTCCAGCTGTTTTGGTCTTCATTTCCCATCAGATGCATCGAGTGCCATCAAAATAGTCATGCATTCTGGGAGCTGTAGTTCACCATGTCCAGAGGGCCCTGCAGAAAGGCTGCTATTCTGTAATGAGTGAAACTGAACTATTAACACTAGAAGAACTGTGGCTTTTATCACCAGAGGACATATTTTGCTAATATAGGATTATTTTCCTCTTCCAAGGTCTGCAAACTGGCCACCCAAGCACCATAAATAGTGCTTTGACATGTCTAAAATCCATTATTAGTTTTACAATACTCTGGGAACATTAGGTCATATCCCATCTCTCTTTTCCTTTGGGATAATGCAACTTACATAAATATTGTTCTCACAGTAATCCATATTGAGGAGCAGGAAATGAAGCCCTTTTCTTCAGTGTCCCTTATGAGCATCAATGGGTCCATAATGTAACTACTGTTTACAAAAGGACCATGGAGCTACTTGGTCATTAGAAAAAGATTGATGCATGTTTCATTTAAAATAGATTTAAAATAGGTATTGAAATGCAGAATATGTGGATTCTCAAAGCCGCCACATAAGAGGATAACCTTTTCCTGCTCTTGGTTTACTGAATAAATCTATTCAACAGCTGTTTTATCATGCCTGCCTGGCCCCTGGCTCTTCTGAAATGTTCACAACCTCTTTCTCCTTTTGCAGCCTCTTGAGTTGGGTTTGACCAGAGGTAAACTCTGAAAAATAAATCACTCGTCAAACTTGCTAGCAAAGTTCCAGGTTTGTTGAAGTCCATGTAGAATGCAGGGTGATGTAAAAACTTCCTTTCACACATCAACAGGAGAAAATTCTCTTCTAGAAACAGAGGGAAGGTAAATGCATGTACAATACAGTGTCACACCAGACATCATTATAAATATTTTGCAAGCATGGGCTTAGGTTTGTTTACACAGCTGGGAACCTTTTTTCCTCCTTCTCTAAGTCAGCTGGCCCTTGCCTCCAATTCTCCTTAGGTCATTTTTCTCTCCTGCAGCCTTGGGAACAAGTGGAAAAGAAAGTACTTGGCAAAGGCGTGACTGTATTGCATTTATACAGACTTGTGAGTTTTCACAGTTTGATTTTTGTTATTTTCAAACATCTAATGCAACTGTTTCCTGAGTGGCCTTATCCTCAAAAATAATCAAGATCCCTCTGTAGAGTCATAACTGTTGGTTCAAAATGCCTTTATTAGATACCCAGTGTGGTGTAATGAATAGAGGGAAGGAATAGGAATCCATAGACCTGGGTTCATATCCTGGCTTAGCCGTGGAAACTCACTAGGAGTGTGAAACTGGTAAAACCAGTCTTTAAACAATTTCACTTACTTTAAAATCCTTATTAGGACTTACTAGCCTTATTAGCCTTATTTTCTTCTTAATATTTTTTTTAAATTGTAGAAGTCAGGTCTGATTTGATAGCAAATAACAGAACAAATATATTTACTGGTCTACTTAAAAGATATCCTCTTAAGTTGTACAGAGCTTATCAAGAAACCGAGGTTTACAAAACTGAGGAAGTGAAGAAGGGGAAACAAAAAACCTGCTTGTAAAACCTGCCCCAAATCTGGATAGTAGTAGCAGCAGCTACTGGTCTTGAATGATCGTAGGCAAAGCAAAGTATTAGGTTGTACCAGTTCAAAACAAGGTGTCAAGATGTCCCAGCCTCCCCACTATCTGTAGATAAAAGCCTATCTAAGCCCTTGTAAATCTCTCTGTTTACCCTTCTTTTTATTTAGAACAGAAATATGGGGCAGAAAATATATGAGTGAACAGAAATTTGAATTTATTATTCCACTTAGAAAGTGAACTGAAAGCTGTATTGATATTGTCATATCAGTTAGATGAGGTAGAATCCTACTGAAATTCAGTTTCCTGGTGGAGGGGGGGGACCCTCTGCCATTTAATTAATTGTTAAAGATAACTAAGGGATCTGAAACATGCTTGCTTTTTTGATCCTTGAATAGAAGAAATCTTGACTGGCCTTAATAATATTTTTAAGAGCGTTTGCTTGCTCTCTGTTCTTGGACCTCTTGTGATATGCGTGATTGTGGATCTCGTGCAGTCCCTCTAGATGTATACTGAGATGTCTTTTCTGTTCCTTGTTCTTGACCATGTTTGTGATGTCGCTCATTCTATAGGAGAGACAACTCAGCCTTCTCTTCTAAGCTAGCAACTAGCAATTTATTTATTTATTTATTTATTTATTTATTTATTTATTTATTTATTTATTTATTTATTCATTCATTCATTTATTTTATAGCTTATATACCGCCCATCTTCCAAAAGGAACTCCGGGCGGTTTACAACAAATGCTTCAACCCAACATTCTTTTCGTCTCCTTCTAGTTTCTCTCCTATCAGAAGCTGGATATTCTCTTGACAATGTAAACTTTGGATGTGATAGCTCTGAATGCTTATGTTGTGTTGCTTCCAGAGCAATCTCCAAGGTCTTCTTCTTGTGCTTCTTTTATTTTATCTTGAATGAAGAAGTGTGACCTTCTGCACCTCAGGGTACATGTACTATAGTTGAAGTCAAATAGAGATGATTAGTGCAGCTCTCTCAAGTAGATGATGCTTAAGCACATGAGGAGTTGTGCATCACATAAGCGGAGTGGCCTTGACTTAAGTCAGCACCAGCTTTGACTGTCAGAGTCCAAGCTTCATTACCTGACGCACATTTTGGTTAAGGGTGTCATACAGCAAGCATAGAGAACACAGATGGCACTGGACTGTAGTATTATTATAAATCAAAGAAGATAATGCTTAGCTGCACTTACCATTGTTTGGCACAGTGTATATCTGAATTGTGTTTGTGTGCGCACATTACCGTTATTTTAACTCCGGAGCATGCTGGAAGGCATTCTTAGTGGATGTTCCAAATTTGTTGAATAATTTTTCATGAACACCTATAAAAATCTAAAAAAATTAAAGTCTTGCCTTTTAAGTATTTGGCCAAAGTCCAAAGTACGGTATGAGTAGATCCACATAGAGAGAAGAGTGAGATAATTTAGGGCTTCAGTATATTTTATTCCTGTTCTGATGTTTGTATACCTACTTAAGATTTCCTTTTGCTTGTACTTTGGATGCTGATGAGCTCATGACATAAAAAAACGCCCAAGCTTATGTTGGTTGAAATGGGTAGAATACTTTTCAAAGACACCAAGTAAAGCTACATTAAAGCTACAAGGTTATAAGTAGTTATAAACACAAAGTTTATGTGAACCTATAGAGTCATATAAAAGACACATAATAGGTAGTCCATTATTCAGGGAAAGCTTGTCTGAAGAGAAAGGTCTTTGCCTGTTTCTGGAAGGACAACAGAGATGAGGCAGTCCTGGCCTCTAGTGGGAGGGAGTTCTAGAGTCTGGGCGCAGCAGTTGAGACATACATGTGAGAGTGGTGGGTTTGACTATTAGGAGTCCAGTTTAAATTTCTGGAAATAGCTTCTCTTAAATTTTAGTTTCTACTAATAAGAACCAAATGTTTAGACACAGAGGCCAACATCTATAAGACAGGGCAGCATAGGCAAGCAATCCCTGCAATGATAGCGCTTTTGCTACTTTGCAGTTCATTGTGGTCCCCTGCGTGCAGCACTGGTTGAGAAAATAATTATTGCATACCCAGTTGCACAACAAACAGTGCAAGATATGGGGTGAGGGAACTGCCTGTAGAGTTGCTTTTACATGTACTATAAGTGTCAATAGGACTTTGGCCAATATTACCTTAGTATGATGATTCCACTAATGATCTGCATTGAAATGGAGGATTGAGAGTTAATTGTAATTGGTGTATAACAATAAGAAACCTTGTGATTGTGAACAAGACTCAGCTTAAATCATATGCAATAATTTATTATATAAGAGACACAGCCTTGAGTTTTCTCTCTCTCGTAATTTGTCCATTGTGTAGACTGAAGTAATTCATATACGCGGCATTCAGAAATCATTTTTGAATGCTATTCTAGTTAATCAGATTGTTTTCCTTAATTAATGTTGTTTATTAGCTAATATTCCCTCTGTAAATGTTTATTCAGGATGATCAGTGCTTTTATCATGCTATAGCAATCTGTGTTCCTAACCAAGGTGAGAATTTACATTTCTCACATTTAGTTCATAATGTGTCGACACGAGTTTTAATGTATAATAACCATATTAACTAATATGGGTTAATTAATCCTAGGGAAAAATCTATGTAGACAAGCCCTCGGGAACAGTGTAATATTTAAGTGCAGGTTATTAACATTCACTTCATGAAATCAGCTAGTGAGGCAGAATTTTCCCTAGATGTTATTCTGAGAAGGTGGACTAATTTTAGGTCAATAAAATCTCTTTACCATTCATCATTTTCAGGGGTTTTTTGTTTTTTTTTAAATAAAAATTAACTGGCTTTCTCAATCAGTTCAGAGTGACATTTTTAAGGTTTGATTGGGAAATAGGAGGGGATAACAGCTTCCTTTAAAAAAAATCTCATTAAATTGTTAAAATAATAATGACTTTACCTTCCCACCAATTTGGGAGCTGGTATGGAGCTAACCTTGTCAGATGCATGGAGTATGAAATGATATATACTCATTGCTGCTACCCACAGATCTGCCTAGAATCCCCCAACAATTACAGAGATAATGTGAATAATGTTAAGCATATTCCCCATAGACTGTCACTATGAATGTGAATAATCAAATGTAATCCCAATTAACTTCCTTTTCCTTTTCTTTATTTCTGTTTTTAATAATGCTGTTAAGGTTCCCCAACCAGAGATGTGGGCCCTTCATTAGGCCTGAAGAAATCCAGCTCATTAGAAAGCCTGCAGACGGCAGTTGCTGAGGTAACATTGAATGGCGACATTCCCTTCCACCGCCCACGGCCACGGATAATCCGAGGGCGAGGTTGCAATGAAAGCTTCAGAGCGGCAATCGACAAATCATATGATAAGCCCGTAGCAGATGAGGATGATGAAGGCATGGAAACCTGTAAGCACTGTATTTTTCTGTCTCTAAGATGCCCCCATGTATACAATGATCACTACGTTCGCAGCCCAAAATTAAAGTTTTGCAATATGGTTCTCTCCTCAGCTTTATAAGATGACCCTCAATTTTTAGTTGAACAATTTTAGACAAAATTACTGTAAGCCCTAGGTCAGACATGTCCAAACTTCAGCCCTCCAGATGTTTTGGACAGCAACTCCCAGAGTCCTTTGCCATTGGCAGTCTAAGCTTAGAATTGTGGGAGCTGTGGTCCAAAACATCAGGAGGGGTGAAGTTTGGACATGCCTGCCCTAGGTGGGGCATGTTGTCTGGATGGCCATCTGTCAGGACTCCTGTGATGGGGGTTCCCACATGGCAGGGGGTTGGACTTGATGGCTCTTGAGTTCTCTTCCAACTCTATGATTCTATGATTCTATGTTTCAAGAGTAAATCCCTATCACTGCATTATCCCCCAACACCACCACAGGGCGATTTTGTTTTCCTAGGATCTTTGTGTAATGGAGCCAGAATTTGCACAATTGGAGCCCTGCACCTTTTTAAAAGGGCAAGGACAGGACACCATCTCCCATTCCACTCAGACTCCCCATTCCCCTGCAATCCCCATAAAAGCTGGGACTCAAATGCTTCCCTCTCCTGCCTTCACTGGATGATTGCCAGTTTAATGAGAGCAGTACACTTCCATCCCCACCTCTTTTGGGTGATCACCCACTCCCTGGCAACAGCATGCTTCCATCCCCTGCTTCTTCCAGGCAGCCAAAGGCAGTGCTGCAATTTTCCCTGCTCCACCTCCTCATCTGGAGGAGGTGGAGAAGGGAAGCACACTCTTCTGTCAGTAAGTGGGTAATCTCCCAGAGGAAGTAGGGGAGGGAACTGCACAGCATATGTGGGATGCCTATGCAGGCATAGTGCTGAACTGTGCCAACCCAAAGTCCATGTCCGTTGTTGTAATGATTTAGTTTTAACAATTTTTCATTCTCCTCCTTGCTGCTTCTTTCCTAACAGTCTCTTCCGTGTTGGATTTTTGCAGCTTACCACAAAGTCTAGCCCTTGTAAATTTCCCCAAATGATGCAGCTCGCTTACAATGCTAGCTCTGCAGCATACACCGCTAGCCATTTACTTACTGCCAACAGTGCTGCCCAGTTCCTGTTCAAATAGGTTACAAATTGTAACACAAAATTTTGGCTCCCTTCCCAGCCTGTGGTCCTTCCAACAGAGTGTTTACTGTGCTGTGAAACAAGCATATCTCCAAGAAGGCCAGGCATGGTTTCCACAATGTACTAAACATGTTATTAAGAGGACTATGTAGGTGAAAAATGTTGTAGATATTATAGATTATATGGATATCTCTTATCCCCCTTTTTAATATTGCTAGAACCCCAGATGAGCCAAGATGAATGATGAATGATGGGAGGCTCAGACCACTGAAAGGAAGCCCTTAATTAAAGCATGCAGTTTGCTAACTCAAGATGTACTGATGGCGTCCAGCTTGGGTGCTGTAGAGATTTATGGATGAAAGTGCTGTCTCTTCTTAACTATCATGATGTGGGTGGAAATCTACGGCAAGACAATGAGTGCAGTGGAAAAGGAAGGGAGAATTATTCCTACTTCTAAAGTTTAACAGAAGACGAAGAAGAAATAAGTTGCAGTTAGAATGAAATATATCAGCATTATAAGTTCATCCATAAAGTGAGGGAAAAGGTAGCTCTGGGCTTTAATTAGAATATGTAAGCTAGACAGATCTAATAAAACGTAAAGCTAATGATAAGCTATTATGCACCCTAATGGGTGTTCATTTCCATTTTCAGTTCTTTAACCCTAAGGGTGACCCAACATGTGGAGGAGGTCATGAACATAAAAGAACCTCTTCCAGCCTAACCTTATCATAATTTAATTGTGCATTAGTGGCCTAGCAAAGCAGCAGTCCTGCTGAAAAACAAAAACAGCAGATTAACTGACAAAGGGTGCAATTGCGTGAAAATTACTGAATTCTTGATCTTCACATGGTAGTGGTTTTAATGCCTCATAGAGGGCTGAATTTGTGTGGGTTTCCTTTCACGGTTTCGCATGAAATATTTATGAATGAGAAAGAAGCGAGGAAAGCTGAGGTAATTAGTTTGTTACCTAGTCTGCTGGGCAAAAAGGAAAACAAAATTGGTGTTCTCAGCGTTTTATAGACAACTTTACTTTTTAGCTAATGTTAATCATAAGTCTGTTCTGGCTTTTGGAGCAGAGATGGGTAATGTTTGTAATTTGAGCAACACCCCTGAGGAATCCCCCAGCCAGCATGTCTACCAGCCTTGAAGGCAGTGGGATTCTGGAAGTTATAGTCTAAAAACCCCTATGTATTTCACATCTCAAATTCAGGCAGCCCAGCCAGTCACAGCGGGATAGACAGAGACAAGCCCTTGATGTTTGTGTACACACTGTCTATAATTTCAGTTTTGGTTTTTAAATGTAAAAGAGCATATGCTCAATATATATCTTTGTTGATAAGGTGGTCACTTAACTAATCAATCAGTCACTGTCTCTTTGCAATCCAAGTGGACTCCACCATCACCATTTAATATGTATAGAATTGGACCACTGTAGGGCTTCTTTGTGTCCCCAGTAGTCCAGAGAGGCCCTGTCACCAGATGGGTGGTATATAAATCTAATAAATAAATAAATATATCAATATAAGATCCTAAAGGGCACCTGGCTATCACCAATGGGGTGGGAGACAGGCATAGTAAGGTGCATGAAAGCATATTCAGGACCATGAAAGCATATAGTATGGTACACACCTCGTTAGACAACTGTGGTGTGGTAGGATGTGCCTACTGCCTAACCCTTTTCTTTATTTTTAAAATCAGTTCAGAAATCTGCTTTCATTATAAAGCCAATCCAAAAGCCATATAGGGAAAAATTGTGGGTTATCGAAGAAAGAGCATTTTCTCTTGCTAGCTAGTGACCTTTTCTGCCTTTTGGGGAAAAGGTTACACTGAATTGTTTATACATAAATCTTGATCATATCCTGTGCCTAGTTCTAACATTATAAAGATGTGCACTATGTGCAACCTTGTTTAGAGAGGGAAGGGGAGAAACCGGGCTCCTTGGAACAATAGGGTATTCAGACTCCTAGATGGGCAGGACCTTAAGCTTGGAGAAGGGCAGCCAGAGATTTCTGTGGCTAGAATCAGATTGTCACAGCTATAAATGCTTGGCATATTTGGGTCCTCTGAATCACACCACTTTGTCTGTGAACTCTTGAAATGCCTGATAAGAAAACAGAGTTTCCTTTCTCTGTGTTTGGTCTGAAAGCAACTTGTTTGAATCCAAAGAAATTGGCAGAGATTTCTAATCGCTCTTGTGTCTTAATTGCTAGATCCCTCTGCTTGTATTAAATAACACAATGAGCAGTCTGGTAGCTCAGTTAATGGAGCAGCTTCACATTCAATCATTATAGTTTCTCATGTACAATTTTGCCTGTTTTATAGAGTAATTAGGGCAGGAGCATCATCATTCTTTTCCTATCGGTTTTCTGAAATAGAAGCTATATGTGCTCTTCAAGCATACACAAAAGGATAGACCAGTTAATTGGCTGAAGTGGTGGAGAGGAAATCCCTTTCTGCGCTTTTTGAGTAACATAATGGCACAGTGTACATACAAAAAAGGAATAATTTTGCTTATTGCATTTTATTTTTATGTTTGGAAATTTGTGTTTAAAAGAACTCCAAGTCTGGAATATCAGGAACAAGATTTACATCATCAATAGGTTAGTTAGGATCAGGTTATAGCAAGAACGTTAGGCATTGCCTGATGTCAGGTTGGACGATTATTCAGTCAAGATCTGTGTTGTCAACAGCAACTGAAATGGACTCCCCACCCCTGCCTAGAAGTACCAAGGAGTTGAACCTGGTATATTTTGTATAGAAAACAGATGAAGCAAGAGGTCGCCTTCATCTAAAGAAGGATACGACAATGACTTTTCCATCCTTTCTCCCAGTAGATTGCATGCTGTTTGTGCTGTACAAAGACTTAAAAAAGCAGGTTGCAAGTAGCCCTGGAGAGATGCATATCCAGAGGGCTCTGCTTCTTGCATACAGATCTGTTCATATACATAAAAGAGCCCATGGATCATAGGATAAAACGTACTAACAAGTAGAAATGGTCTAAACAAGAGTTAAGCATTTTCACAGTCATCAGATAAATGATGGGATATTGTGGAACAGTAGAGAAGTCTGGGCAGAACACTGTCCAGTAATGATTAAAATACTACCAGAACGGTGGCAGACTTTGCAGGCTGAAGTATTATCCTCATTATGCATCTCTTTCTCAAAACATCTGCAAGGTATTTTGCTTTGTGAAACTAAAATGTACTGATTGTATTTGAACCTTCAGTGGTCAAATGAGAAAAACTGCATTGGATTAGGTAAAATTGTGTCTGTAATTCCACCCAGAATCCATTTGCACTAGTACCTGTCCATTTGTTTCATTTTGGATCCACAAAGTCACCTGGGAAAATTTATTGAAGGGTTAGACATAAGGTTGTAAAATAAGTAAAATGAAAAGTTCAGGAGACAATATAGACATTTATGCTGGTTTCCCCTCCACCCCAAACCAGAGGTGTTTGGATGTATTTTCCCAGAGGGAAGAGATAAGGGTTACACATATTCTGGTCTGATTATTGATTAAGCTGTATTTATTTGAAACTAGTGGAGTGAAAAAAAGTTTCCATGTTTTACTTCCATCTTTCCTAAAGTCATTTTCATCCCTTCAGTGGAAGAAGACACTGAAGAAAGCTCACGATCGGGTAGAGAATCGGTGTCCACGTCAAGTGATCAGCCTTCTCATTCTCTGGAAAGACAGATGAACGGCAGCCAAGATAAAGGGGACCGGAAGAAGATGGGAAAAGACAAGAAGAAAGATCGCGATAAAGAGAAGGACAAAATTAAAGCCAAGAAAGGAATGCTGAAGGGCCTTGGGGACATGTTTAGGTAGGAGTCGGTAACGGTTTTCTCTCGTGGCTTTCTGCTGTGCAAAATCTTAACGCTTAGAAGCCATTATTTTCTGTCACCTATCTTCTGTCAAGGCTGCTATAAGGACAATGTGGGATATTGGCTGAAGTCCTGTTGCTTACCCTCGGAAGTCCCAACTAGAGCAGGCCTATTGAATCATTGCAGATTTAGGGAGCTAACTCCTCCATCAGCTATATCAGGGGTGTCCAAACTTTTTGCAAGGAGGGCCAGATTTGGTGAGGTGAAAATGTGTGGGGGCCGACCATTGAGCCACATTTGGCCCACAGGCCGGACTTTGGACAAGCCTCTAGGACATGCAAGGAGGTGGGGCGGATGCTGCAGCAATGGAGCCAGGGCGAGTAGGCTGGGCAGGTGGCTGGGGGGACAGACGGAGGCAGGGAGGGCAGGCAAACTGTAAAACTGTAAGCTGACATCTCCATCTAGTATGGGGAGAGGCCAGCTGGTGGGGATGCATGACAGGCTGAGCTGGCAGAGAGAAGAGGCTGCGGGCCACTCAAAATTTGAAAACGGGGCGCATTTGGCCTCCGGGCCTGTCTTTGGACATGCCTGAACTATATTAACTAAATGGGCATGCTTTGGTTGAATCTTACTACCCTGATCAGTAGGATTTCAGCAACCATGTTCTTCCCTAAGTTTTTTTAAAGAGGACGATGAAAATGCAAAGGTAACATAAACACAATCATTGTGGAGCCTATTTTCTATGTTCAACTGCCTTCTTATTGGTCTCCCACTGAGCTTTCCACTTGCCTAGTCTCAGTTTTTTCATACTTAATTTGTTGCATTTTTATTTTTTTTTTTTTTAATCTGCAATACCTGTCCCAGTTTTGCTCTTGCTTTTATAAAGTCATTGAACTGGATGTTGTTACTTTTTTTTCCTTTTTGAAGGAATGGAAGTTTTCTTTGACAGTGGAAGGGCAGGGCATGCATAAAATATTCAGCAGATGTTTCCAGGGTGGCTGTGACATGGGCAGGTGCTGTGCAATGGAGTCTTTCCAAAATGCACCGAGGAGACAAACAGATGGGGACACACAGAGAAAGACACACACCTGATTACGGTTCAGTTCAGTAAAAGCAACACATCCCTGCTCTTATATCTTGTAATGTCACCTTCATGGGTTACTGATATCAGCCAAAAGGAATTTGTGGTAAAAAGTGAACGTCTGACTTAGGGCGCTTTTACACGACCCCTAAGATCCGCTGGCAACTTAAATTGGGACCAGAGATCTTGGGGGTTTGTCGCTCTTCCTGTGTTCCCACCCCTCCACACCCCCTGGCTCCTGTCTGCATAAGGGGAGGGAGAAAAAAAGGGAGAAAAATGCAGGCTCACCTCCACTCTGCTGCCCTGGGAAGCATTCCAATCTCTTCCAGTCTGTTAAAGGGGCGGGGGCAAAAACACAAGGCGAGGAGAGCCCGGCACTCACTGCTTTACATCCGCATCAGAAATGTGTCACCTTCGGAGACCAGGTACTCGGAAAATGTGCTAGGACGCAGTTAGGTGGGTGTGGTCATAATTATTTTTTTAAATCCGGAGCTGGTGGGAAAACAATTTTAAGCTCCGGATCTGGGAGCCCTTTGCCTCGGATTTTAGGGGTCATGTAAAAGCGCCTTTAGAAGAGTGTATGACTACTTTGGCGAATTAGTGAAATGATTGTAACAAATTGTTGTTATGGGCTGTTATGTCACTTCCATTTTATGGTGACCCTGCGAATTAGTGATCTTGAGAAAGTCCTGTCGTTAACATTCCCTGTCCAGGTCTGTCAAACTCAACGCTGTATCTGCTTTTTATGAGTTAATCCATCTCTTACTTACTTTTCCTCCTTTCCTATTGCCTTCCATTCTTCCTAGCCTGGTTGCTGGATAATATTTTTTGAAACAGCTCATTTTTGCAAGTGGAATTGCTTTTGAAAAAATTAACTTTGCATGATTTGATCGTTGTGCGTATCCTTCATGAGAACAGCATCCAGAGTGTTCTCATTTGTTTGTTTTTTTAACTTTGACGTACTTGATAGCAGTCTGTTCTACTTATTTGACTGGATGTGTGCACACAAGGGATTAGAAGCACTTCCCGCTTGCCTGAAAAGCATTCAGCATCTCCAGGCATAGGGCAGCAGCAAACACAGGCTTGCCCCTCCTGGGGAAAAGGACTCTTTGATCTCTCTGTATCTCTTCCAAAGGAATAAACAGTGAGATGAAAATGCAGCACAAACCTCCCAGGAACCAACCCAGTGCAACTTTTTAGCCAGCTGTAGTGCCAGCTAGCTCCTGTGTTCCTCTTGTCCTGAGCTCCCATTCTATCATGTCACATAAAATATTGAAAAATCTGTTTTTCTGGCCCGATGTTCAAAGTTGTTTTTCTGTCCCATCCCCTTGGTTCATGTTGATGCTCCTGTACCACCCCCTTGCTGTTTCACAGTTCCTGATGTCTGCAAGAATGAATTATCTGACTTGTGGGTTTTAGGGGGGCTGGGGGGCAGAATACTATTGGTTTTTTAACAGTTTGCACACAGGTAGCATGAACTTATCAACTGAGCTTTGGAAAAGATGCTTTAGGTTGCACACCCTCTTTCATTCACCCTCTTTCCTGCAATTTGCAATTTAGATTTGTACAACGGCTGTATCGATGGAAAATGATGAACAAAAGCAGAGGTCCCCATGTTTGCCATAAAACAAACTTCAAAATTCATTTAGGGGGAAATGTACAGGAGTTTTCTAGGTCTCCAATAGATATTCTACCAAAAGCTACCCCACCTCTAAGTAGAGATTCAAATGTCGGTACAAAAGTTGGCAACTTCTTTGCGATCAATAGAAATGGCAGTCAAACTTGCTCAACCTTTTAGGAGCTGTGCATTATTAGCTTCAAAAATAAATAAATAAAGAAACAGCAACAAGTGGTCTTATGGCAATGTGAAGACTAATCCATTAAACAAAATAGAAATAAATAAAATATAAATTAACAAATTAATTTCAGTTCAGAAAAGCTATTTATTAATTTGTTGAGATATATTTCTATTTACCCTTCTTTAAAAAAAATCCTAGACTGCATACAGGAAAGTGAAATACAATACCAGTCAACACAGGAACTTTAAAAGCATCAGATCTTAAAAGCCAGATAAAAGCAATAGAGAGGAGTGTTGTCTGCTTGTAAGATACACACAGTTGTTAATGGGAGAAATCAGAGGTGTTTTAGTTTTGGCTCTACAATTCTGACTATAAGATACTGGAAGTTGTTTTTCCCCCTTTAAACCTTAACCCAGTTTAAGGTTGATTATTTGCTTGGGTTTTTGTTTTTTCTAAAAAGTCCTTAAGAATGTTGCAGTTGCTGTAATACAATGCAGTCTTGGTGAAAAGCTCGGAATGTCAGCTGAAGTATTTGTAACTCTGGGGATATCAAGTCACCCCTGGTTGTATTTTTTTTTCTTTGCTTTAACAAGTAGAGGTTTTTTTTATCATAAACAAACCAGAATATCTTCTTCCTGAAACAAACAAAAGAACTGGAACACAATGCTAAGAAACCTGCTTTGCAAATATAAACACTTTATGTAAGATATTGTACACACAGGATCCATCTTGACCCTGTGTTTCCTGGGTGCCACTCTGACCAGAGATAATCACCCTTGTTTGCATCCCCCCCACCTCAAAAACTTGTACAAGAGACCAATATTGCCAGGTTGTGTATATATAAAATAGGAATCATTGGAGACAGAGCAGCTTCATTGGCCTCCATCTTGCTCAGTGGCCAAAATGACAAGCAGGGGAGCATACCTTGTAGAAGTAATCCTTCACAAATAATGTATGAGATGACTGTTCAGTGAAAAAACAGCCGTGGAGTAGGAATGGGGCTTTGGGTGGTGGTGGTGGGATAACGGACTCTCAGAATCCAACAATTTGGCTTGAAGAGACAGATTCCTTCACAATTGTGGGATTGAGTGTGTGTGTGTGTGTATCTATCTATCTATCTATCTATCTATCTATCTATCTATCTATCTATCTATCTATCTATCTATCTATCTATCTATCTATCTATCTATCTATCTATTCTGAAAGTCTCATCTTAGCTGTGGCAAAAGACTTGTTCTTTTGTTACAGTATTAGTAGAGCAATCAGTAAAGCATAGTGTATCTCTATTTTCATTTGTCTGATAATTTTCTTCAATATGTGATGCATAATATCACCATTTTGCAAGGTGCCAATAGTTAAACATACAGTAATACCTTGGTTTACTAGCATAATCCGTTCCAGAAACATGCTTGTAACAAACACTCATCTATCAAAGCAAATTTCCTCATAAGAAATAATGGAAACTCAGGTGATTCATTCTGGAGCCTCATAGACCACATAATGTACACACAAAATGTCAAAACTCACAAAAGAAGTTGGCTAGAAGTCCACATCCACACCATGGTTTAGGTACCTGGCTGCAGAATCTGCTCTGCTTGGGACTAACAACTGGATTTTACTCTGTGTTTTTAATGTGCCAATAATTAAGTGCAATTTGTACCCTTATAAACACATAACTAGACATGCTTCTAAGGCTTGCCTGAGATGGAATATTCCAGACAATCACCTACAATCCAGCAGGGGTAGAGAGAGAGATACCATTGGCTCACTTGTGATCACATGACCTGCTCCAATGTTCATATTGCAAGACATTGCTTGTTGATCAAGGTAAAATTTATCAGAAATGTTTGCTCATCTTACAAAACACTCGTAGACAAAGGTACTCATTAACCAAGGTATTACTGCATATATTATAGTGTTTTAAGACACAGACAGTTCAGTGCTTGGTTTTCATCAGCACGTCTACTGTCTGTAGAGTACAGATGGGCAAGATAGCCTATTAAAAACCAATGCACATGAAATATTCCCATACTACCATTAAGCAAAATTCTACAATTACATTTGAAATGATAACTGGGAGTCTTGGAGTGTTATTCCATCTAGTTCTGAAAGAGGAAACAGATAATTTCATTTTTAAAAACCCATTTCGCTAAAATCAGATATAGTGCTATCTCTTCTTAGACAGTCCTTTCCATAGTGTACAGGATGTGTCCAGATTCATAAGCATATTATTTTGAGCTTTGAATTGCATGTTACAACTGCATTAACCACCTGAGACCTCTGACTGGGCGTTTGGGAAAACAGCAGACATTGACTACACATGCCAGTTATACACTTTGCCATTCTTCCTGTCCGCTCCATGGTTTTCATTTGATGGGTTCATTATATTTGAGAGTAATTTAAAAAACCAGTAAAGAGTAAGTCTCTGTTTCTCTGCTTCTGTGGCAAAAATTCATGTAAAGCTCATAATTTCCTGCATCTTTCCTAACTGGTCTTGTTTCTCCACTTTTACATACAGAAGTAAATACAGAAGTTATTACATACTCATTGCCTTTTAATCACATTTTCAGTTTTAATTCCTCTAGCTTCATTTTGTTTTTGTTTTTCTGCTACTAAAATAATTTTCTTAGCATGGGGGGGCAGATACAAGATGTGCTGTACCCCACATCAGCTGTCACTGGGTGAAAGGCATGCAAGACCCTTCACAAGCCACAGAATATATACAGAAATATAATCAGAACATAGCTTCTTTTTTATTTTAAGATGCAGCCAAACCTACTTGGAGCACAGAAAATCAGTGGATCACTGAAGGTGACAATGGCCAGCCTTTTATGAACATGCTGCAATGAATGTACTAGCTAAAGCTTCACTTGGAAGTGACTGTCTTGTTAATTCTTCCAAATTGAAGAATGCCTGGTGCCTCTAATGAATAATTGCATTGCCTCTAGAAATGATGATGGCCCAAGCCTACCCAGTGCCTTCACCAGCACTACAAAACCTGTTGGATGACAGTCATACAGCCAGTTTATCATTTTTCTAAGGTTGGCCCAACTTGGCAAGATGTGCATTTCATACGTCCTTTAAAAAAATCCCTTAAACATTTTTAGCCTCTTATATCTAGATTAGAGATGGGCATGAAATGGAAAAATAATGTTTTGTTTCGCTTCCTTAGTAGTTGTGTTTCATTTTTAACAAAATTTTAAAGTAGTTTTGTTATGAAATGAAATGAAATGAAATGCTATGCTCCCCTGGGTCCTAGAGGCATATAAATGGCTGGAGAGCTTCCTCAAGCTCTTCCTTGTAAGCACTTGAAATTTGGAGAGGGTTGGGATCTTTCTAATTGAATTGGGATTCAGAAGCAAAGATGCCAATTGCTCACCCTTGGAGGGTGCTATTGCAGCTTCCTGATTCAATTAGAAAGATTTTTCCTAGGGGTACCTCCTTTGGAGCTTAATAACTCACCCCCGAGCCCCAAACCTCTTCACATTCTGGTGGCTTACAGGGAAGAGCTTGAGGAAACTCTCCTGCTAGGGATGGGCATTTCATTTCGGAACCAGTAGGTTATGAAATGAACCATGCGAGCCTAGGTGGTGCTTGGAACTGGCTGATACATGCTGATCCAATTGCTTTACCTTTCTCTCTGCCAGCAATGAGGAAGCATACTGTGTGATGTCATCTTTCCTGTTCCATGCTTCTGGCCAATCAGAGAGGGAGGCGGGATGGTGCCTGTCCCTGCACAGCTCCTGATTGGCTAGCATCACAGATCAAGCACAGATGACGTCGCAGCATGCTTCCTCTGGATTTTAACCCTACGCGAGACAGAGAAAGGTAAAGCAATTGGATCTGCATGTATCAGCTGGTTCCGAGGACCACCTGGGCTCGCATGGTTCGTTTCCTAACCTGGTTCTGAAACGAAACGCCACTCCCTATTCCCTGCCATTTTGGTGCCTCTAGGACCCAGGGGAACATAGTATTGTTTTTTCATTTCATAACAAAACTACTTTAAAAATTCATTTCAAATGAAACAAAATGAAGCTACTAAAGAAATGAAAACAAACAAAACAAAACTGTAATTCCGTTTCATGTCCATCTCTACTGAGCATCTCCTTGTGTGTTTATTTATTTTATTTATTTATTTATTATTGAATTTATATCCCGCCCATCTTCCCAACGGGAACTCTGGGCGGCGAACATAACAGACAAATCAGGGGATACAAACAATTGGGTACAGTAAATCTCAATAGGGACATAATCAAAGAATCAACATAGATTAATAAAAACATAAAAGAAAACTGCAGCAGGGGCACACCCTTTAGTTCAAACCTCACCGCTGCTATGTCAAGTATGACTTAATTATCGATTATCGATGGTGGATGGGGGGGAAAAAAGAGAAAAAGGAGGAATAAAGGTAAGCTAAGCTAGGTCACCAAAGGCCTCGCGGAACAGAATGGTCTTCACCGCTTTACGAAAGGCCAGCAGGGACTCTGCAGAGCGCACTTCGCTAGGGAGGCTGTTCCATATAGATGGAGCAGCCACCGAGAAAGCCCGGTTCCGGGTACGGGACCGCCTGGCTTCTCGGAGAGATGGAACCTGACGCGAGTGCGCCCGCGACTGCCGAACCGGTCGGGCCGATGTTGACCGCTGGGCGATCCGCTCTGCCAGGTACTCTGGGCCCAGGCCATGGAGGGCTTTATAAGCTAAAACCAGGACCTTGAATCTGATCCGGGAGGCAACGGGTAGCCAATGCAGCTGGGCCAGAACCGGGGTGATGCGGTCATAGCGACGCGCACCCACCACCAGTCTGGCCGCTGCATTTTGCACCCGCTGCAATCGCCGGAGGAGAGTCAAGGGCAACCCCATGTAGAGAGCATTACAGTAGTCCAGCCTCGAGATCACCAGCGCCTGGACCACTGTCCTCAGGGAGTCCCCATCTAGGTAGGGGCGAATCTGGGCGATCTGGCGAAGATGGAAAAATGCGGTCCTGGCCACGGCCGCCACCAGAGCATCCAGGGACAAGGCCGGGTCCAGGATCACGCCCAGATTCCGAACCCTCTCCACCAGCTGGAGGGAAACACCCTCCAAACTGGGGAGGGGGCCCCCATACCCAGACGGGGAACTCCCGAAGAACATCACCTCGGTCTTCTCAGGGTTGAGTTTGAGCCTGTTGGCCCTGGTCCAAGCCATAACCGCCTCCAGGCACTGGTCGAGGGACCGGACAGCTTCCACTGCAGAGGTGGGAAAACAGAGATAGAGCTGCGTGTCATCAGCGTACTGATGACAACGCAGCCCAAATCTCCTGATGACCCCAGCCAGCGGCCTTACATAGATGTTAAACAGCATGGGGGAGAGAGACGAGCCCTGCGGAACCCCACAAGGGAGTGTCCACGGGGCCGACAACTCTCCTCCATGCTGCACATACTGGAGCCGACCCTGAAGGAAGGACCGGAGCCAACTGAGAACAGTGCCCCCGATCCCTACCTCCAGGAGCTGGTCCAGTAGGATACCGTGGTCGACGGTATCAAGGCCGCTGACAAATCCAGGAGAACCAACAGGGTAGAGCAACCCCTGTCGGCCGCCCGGATGAGGTCATCTTGCAGCGACCAGAGCTGTCTCAGTACCCTGGCCAGGCCTGAAGCCAGACTGGCAAGGATCAAGGCACCGCTGTTCCAATGGCCACCCTCTCGATGACCTTGCCCATGAAGGGAACATTGGCAATCGGTCGGTAGTTGGGCAATTGATCCGACGCCAATCCCTTTTTTCAAGATGGGCTTAATCACCGTCTCCTTCAGACGAGAGGAAAAACCCCTCGCTGAAGGAGGCGGTGGCGATTCGGGCATGCTCCCTCCGGCGGATTTGTTGAGCCAGGATGGGCAAGGGCCGAAGGGGGTGGTCGCGGGACGGCAATGGGCAATGGCCCTGGAGGCGTCCAAAGGAGAGACAGGCCCAAACTCAACCAGTTGAGAAGAGCGGGGGGGGTGAAGGAGCTGGGGATGGCGAGGGAGGGCTAGTGTTACTGGAATCAAAGTCGGCACGGATAGCCTCTATTTTGGATCTAAAAAAGACTGCGAAATTCTCACTACTGAAATCAGTAGGAGGAGGCCTAGCCAGACTAGGATTGGTGAGGTCCCGAACCACCCGGAAGAGTTCTGCCTGACGGTTCGAGGCCTCACCAATTCTCAGGGAGTAAAAAGATCTTCTGGCCTCCCTGATTTTGAGTAGCGCCTAGTCTGGATCACAACGGCAGTCTTGTTATTTGCCGTCCGGCTCTGTCTCCAGATGCTCTCCAGTCTCCTCCGTTCCCGCTTCATCACTCGCAGCTCCGCCGTGAACCACGGCGAAGTACGAGCTCTGCCACGGAGGAGACGCTTGGGGGCGATTCGGTCGACGGCGTCGGCAGCTGACTCAAACCATTGGTTGGCCAAGGCCTCGGCCGAATCGTCAGCCAGACCACCAGAAAGCTCACCGAAGGCTTCCAGGAACCGGGCCGGATCAAGGAGCCTTCGGGGGCGGGCCCAAACAAGGGGCCGTTGGTCCCTGCGAGGAGGGGCCGCCATTGCCAGGGAAAAGGACAACAGGTAATGATCTGACCATGACACGGGTGTGGGAACAATGTCCCGCACCTCCAGATGAGAATCCCCCGACATGGAGGTAAGTACCAGATCCATGGTATGCCCACTCCTGTGGGTAGGGCAAGAAACATGCTGGGATAGGCTCATGGACGTCATGGTTTCCATGAATTCCAGAGCTGCGCCAACGAGCTCACCGCCAGCATGCACGTTAAAGTCCCCGACGACCAGAAGCCGGGGGGACTTCAACAGAGCAGCGGCGATGAACTCCGCGAGCTCTGGCAGGGATTGTGCTGAGTTGCGGGGAGCACGGTAGCCCAGCACAATGCCAAATCTATCCCGCTGACCTACCAACAGGTGGAGGCATTCAAGCCCCGGAATCACCAATGTCGAGGCCCTGGTCACTTGAAGCGATTCCCTATATACAATGGCGACTCCTCCACCCTTCTGGCCCTCCAACCTGCCCACTCCATGGACCAGGAACCCAGGGGGGCACAGCTGGGTGAGGGAAGCCCCCCCCTCTGAGCTCACCCATGTCTCCGTTATGCAGGCCAGGTCGGCCCTGCCGTCTATGATGGTATCAAAGATGACAGCGATCTTGTTATGGACCGACCTGGCATTAAGAAGGAGGCAGGACAGGTTGGAGGCTCTGGTGGAATGGCTCCCAGGCACGTGGCAGTGAGTCAGAGGGTCAGAACGCGGGACAGGCGCGAGATGCCTGACCCTAGTTCTTCTTATCCGACTAACCCTCTGGCTCCGAGCATATCGTCCACGACCCAACACGGTTGGTATGTGAGTCCCTGCCAACATGGTTACCTAGCGGGGGGGAGGGGACGGAGGGGAGGGGAAAAAATCCTTGGTAACAAATAAAATACAGCTAACTCAGACTAAACTCAAGGCAAACAAATTACAGATAATAATACAAATTAATATAACAAAGGTAACTGCTGCCAGGGGGAGATTTAATACACCTGGGAGAAAGATAGCCAGGTGATCCTGGGCTGAGCTGATTAGTGTCAAGGACACATCTATTAGCTGCAGCCGAGCAGAAAACTAACAAAATCCTGAACTAACAACTAAATAAAAATAAAGACCATATACAATGTAAGTAAAACAGAACAAAATAACAGAGGCAATAAATAGGGGAGAACTAAATCAATAAAATAAAATAAAATAAACAAACAGAATGAAAGGCAACATAGCCAGGGCGCAGATGGAAAACAACGGGGAAAAAGGGGAGGGGGGGAAGGGGGTAGATGGAAAAAGTGAGGGGAAACCCCCCAGGGCCAAAAGTTGGAATACAGGCGTGTTAAAGATGGAATAGGGGAGGGGGGAGCGTAAAAAAGGTGGAGAGACGACAACATCAGATCCCCCTCTCCCTGCCCCAGGCCCTATCCCCCATGGGCGAGGAGTCTCTAAAAGACAGGAAAATAGGAACGCGAGGATCGAGTCCGTGAGGCGCGGTCATAGATGTTGAGAAATCGCCGCACAGAGCCCAGGTCCGGAGGGGGGAGACGGCCGTTCAGGTCCCGGCGGCAAACGGCGGCCGCTCCATACAACGGTGGCCGGTCAGCCACCCGAGCCAAAGCCGGTGGAATGGACGCTAACGGTGGGGAGCAGTTGGTACGCTCCAGGGGAGAGCCTGCGAAACGCCGGCAGCCGAACCGCCGCCCGAGCAGCCCGCACCAGCAAATCACCGGCGGCCGGACCGCCGCCCGAGCTCCCGAGCCAGCCACCAGCCGAAACCAGCGGCCGGTCCGGCCAGTGAGTCGCCGGCGGCCGAACCACCGCCCAAGCTCCAGGGGCGGCAGATCGAAGAACAGACAAGGCGCAACAGAGGAGAAAGCCGCTGACAAGATGATTAAACGGGGCGACCGATCACTGTTCGAACCCCGCGGCAGCACCCCACCACTCCTCCAAGCAGACTGCATGGAGGTAAGCAAGTCCGTCCGCAGCCAGATGGATAGGGAGAGCCCCAGCGGATAGCAGATGGTCACGGCTCCGATACATAGCAGTCCCAGGAGGGAGCCGAAGATATGGGCCGTGAGCCGCAGATCCTCGGGTCCTCGAGAACAGCCAGGGAGGGCGAGCCACAACACGCTCCAAGGCTCCCTCATGGCACAGCCGGTGGTCGAGCAAGGAGCCGGGTGGTGAGGAAACAGATCACAGATTGAATTGCAATCTCACAACACAGGGAATTGTGCTGCAGCCTGACAGCAATCCAAGCCCAGGCTTTTTGGGCTAGACTGGAGCCATTTCGCTGATGAAAAAAGGGCCACTAAAGCAAACCTTTCTTGTGTGATCAGGCTCAAGTCTTCGCAGCCGTTTGTTCACACCCAAAGTTTTATTTTCTTCGAGACATTTTTGTTTTTGGTCTTATGTTGAAGAGTGTGCAAGAACGTTTGAAGAATGTATGTTTTAGAATGAGGGTGGGGCCTTTGAGCCTTCGGCATTCCTAGCTGAACTGCAGGATTGCCATGTGGTACAGTCCTCCTTTCTTCTTAACTACACCATGTGGAAATGAAGAGGGAGCATTTCTGTATCAGTATCTATAAGAGTGTGTGAGAGGAAAGTCCCATCAAAAAGAAGACTAAGATTAGAAATAAACCAACAGATATATAATATTTCCACACACAAGATTGGAATTGGGAAATACTTTCAAACAAACATTTCCTTTGCATTCATCTCCAGGTGGCACATGGCCCATGGGAAATGGCACCAGGTTGTGCTCCCAGATGGCTTAAACTGACGTTTGACAGCTTTTACAGCCCATTTGAGTGGAAGAGAAGTAGAAGCATCTAGGGTCAGATGAACTAGGTCACTACCTTGATGCCACTGCATTTGCTGATCTGAAAAATATTATCCTTTTCAACTTTGTTTAGTAAGTTGAGAGGTTCAGAAGATGTAGAGAACATGGAAATAGGAGACTCTCACAAAGAACATTCTATTCCCATCTATTCATTTGATTAATTTTCGAGTTCCTTTAAATTATCTTGCAAACATTAATTAGTTTTGTGGCAAAAACTCATAGCAGTAATTAAAAAGTTATGTACTTGATTTCTCAACATGTCCAATTTTAATGTGTTAACATTATCCTTTATTTTAGTAACATATATGTATGCATTATGTAGACTCCATATGTATTCCTATAGTTGGAACCCTTTGCAGCTGAGCAGTGATTTGAACGAATGTGCTTCCAGCAAGAATCTAGTACTAAACAGTGTGCCTCCCAAGAAATGCACACAGAACCCATCATAGCGATGGGTTTAAAACGAGAAATTATGGTAATCTTATATTAGTTTTCAGTTTGTCATTCTGGCAGGAAACAGAATGACAAACTCCAGTCTAATGCCTTCCAGCTGGATTTCCCCTGCATAAATCTTGAACTTGTATATCCAGTGTGGCACTGTGTGCAATTTTTAATCGGAAACAGGATCGTAGCTTGAGGGGTTTTTCGTGCGAGAATACGTGTGAGCCTGACCTGGTAGTGAAGGCAAGCCTGTAGCTCCCGATAACATATTCTCCCGGTATTCTTCTTGGCCTGTCAGAGAGTTTAAGTGGAGAACCTCTGACACCAACAGTGCAGGATCTGACTGCAAAGCAAGCCCGCAGAGGCACATGGCATGACAGCTGAGCTTTCTAAGACCCTTTCTGACGTTTTGTAACATTTCCTTCCCCAGCTCTGCCATCTGAATATAAAATGCAAGTGTCAGGGATGACACCTACTTTATAATATCGGCAAAAAAAAAAAAACCTTTTCGTAAAAGAATTTGTTGACAGTTCCGAGATTCAAAGTCAATTTCAATTCCAGCCTGTGTACAAGACGAGGATTTTTCTGCCGCCGTCCCCCTCCCCTTCCCCATCTCTAACTGATGTGAAAATTGAAGGCTGATGACTATTCAGCCCGTAGCAAAGTATGGTAAATAAATATCGTCTTGAGTGTGGAGGAATCTGCTAGATGAAAGAATATGTTAATGGCATTCCTTCCAGTGTGCGTTGGAAATATTTCTTTTAAGACTTAATGTGCTATCCTGATAGTGACTGAGTATCTGCAATAGTTAGCATAATCTTCCCAAGCTTCTACTTTGGGGTTTTGTTTTGTTTTATTAACTTTTAAGCCTTCTTGAAATAGCCTTATTGAAACTAATGTTTGCCATATTTATGATTTGAGAAGGAGGCATACATCTGTGTCAGGGACTATATACATTGATCACACCATTAATAAATTAAAGCTTGAGTGCTGTAGATTGACACATGGTTGACTGATGGGCTTCTAGAAGTGGGATAGAGCTATAACTTTAATATTTCATTTCAGGCCATAAAGGCCTGAGTCCTGGTTTCACAAAGGTTTGGATTGCTTATGCACCTTGAAAAATATATCCTTTGTTTAATCTTTTTTTTTTAAGGATAAAGAGTTGTTTTTGCAGGAAATGCAAATGCATTTTAGTATTTGGTCACCAACACAATTATTCTTGTAAACCCCTTCTGGTGACGTCTGTTAAGCCACGCTGCTTTAGACAGTCTGAAACCCTGGAAATTCAGGTGTAGAGTTTCCATGAATGGAAATGCTCTTTGAACAGATGCAGGAGAGAAAGAATTACAACTTCTTTTCAGCCTTTGGTATGGCCATTGATTTCCCGGCTTGAATTTCAGGTTATGCTGAACCTAGAGCAGTAGTTCTCAACCTGTGGGTCCCAAGATGTTCTTGGACTGCAACTCCCAGAAACCCCTTCCAGCACAGCGAGTGGTGGAGGCTTCTGGGAGTTGCAGTTGAGGAACATCTGGGGACCCACAGGTTGAGAACCACTGACCTAGAGTTACAAGTACCACAAGTGACTAAATAGCTCCTTGAGTTGGGTCCTGAGCTGCAGAACCAGAGGTTAAGAGTATGGCTGTCCACTATGCCATCTGAGAGAAGAACAAGCCTTTGTAGTTCTCCCAGAAAAGAAAAGGATATGTGAACCACTTCTGAGTATTCTGTACACTGAATATCCTGGAGTGGTTCACCATAATTGAGAATCAACTTGACAGCACATAATTGCTATTATTATAACCCACCTAGACCACATATTTGGGCCTGGCTATTGAAAAGGGATTGCCTATCTCCTCTGAGCCTATCCAGCTGTCAAGATCTTCAGGAGAGGCCCTGTTAAGAATGTGAGCAGTTCCAGAGGCCTACTTAGTAGGCACATGGAACAGGCCTCCCCCCAGGCTATAGAAGGCACTCCCTTCAGAGTTGTGATAAGCTTTTCACTTGGCTGATTTTAAGAAGAATCTTTCAAGACAGGCATATGATGTTTATCCCGCTCTAACTGTGTTGCTTTTAGTTGTACGTTTAGTTGATTTTAATGGTTCTAATGCATTTAGTTGATTTTAATGGAATTTACAGTCAGCTGGGTTTTACTTGAGTTTGTGACTGTGTAGGTGAATTTGATTTTTAATTGCATTTCATCGGTCTTGAAAATGGCAAGCCATGTTGAGCGCCATTTTGTATTGGAAAGGCAGGATATAAAGCAAAACATGTCAAAAATTCTACCCACCAAGGTTTGAATTAACTGAACTTTCTAAGTCATTTTCAAGAATGGTCCTCATGTTTGACACACCACTGCCATAATATCAGGATCTACCTCTGTTTATCAATAATACAGCTGAGGAGTACACTTGGTGTAAAACATTAATACAGTAGTCCTACAGCTTTTTGTTCACATATAGTTAATTCACCATGTAACTCTACAGAAGCAAACACTATGTTTTTCAAAATGGCGTGTACTGTTGTTACAGTTGTCCCCTGTTCTTTCGCGGTTCATATACTGTGGTCCCGGTATATCGCAGGTCTGCAGTCTATGAAAAAGGGCCCCCTGGGGTAATGAGGAAAGGCCTTCCCAGGCCCATTGGAGGCCCCAAAAGTACTTCCCGCAAACCAGAAGTGACTTCTCATAAACCAGAAATGACCTCCAGATCACTAGAAAGCACTTTTGGGGCTTCTGGGGGACTGGAAAGCCCCTTGCAGTCCCGTTTGGGGCAGTGCCAGGGCTAGGGTAAGTACAAGAGCCCCCAGAGAGCCCGCCCAGTCCCGACCTGACCCAGCATCCGCATATTGCAGATTTTCAATTATTGTGGGTCAGGTTGAGTCCCTAACCCCTGCGATAGGTGGGGGTTTACTGTATATTTAAAGCATTTCTTTAGGGCTTACTATAAACAGCAGGAAGTGACAGCATGGGGAATATACTGAAATCTCTTGGGCATCATGTACCAATGACATTCTTTTGATACGTCTCAGGTAAGTTTAGTGCAGGCTTTTGTTTTCTTTGTTTAACAAGCAGCAGTAAACTTTTTGCTATGCAGGAACATTTTAGTAGCTTGTGACGAAATTCGCAGTTAACTTTTATAACCCCACTGCTAAGGTTCCTGAGATAGGAGTGTCTGGAAGGTTGTTATTCATCAAATAAAGCATGTTAAAGAAACTAATTAGATACTTTCTTACCAAGAGAGTGTGCAGTCTAGTTTTGTTAACACGGTATGGAGGGTTTTTTTGTATTTTTAAAAAATATATATGAAAAAAGCCTGCTGTAGGAAAAATGGTAAGCTATTAAAAGCAGGAAATGATTCAGCTTGAATTACAACTGTAAGTGCTGGGAAATTGCATATCTCATTCGTTTTGAATACAGCCTCTTGAAACCTTAGGTCCTAAGTTGGTCTCAGAGGAATTAAAAAGACAACCCCCAAAAAAACAGATCCTCCGTGCTTTTCTGATGTTCATATCATATGCAGTTCTTGCTTCTATTCTGAATAATGTAGTTTTATTAACTAGACTTGGTGCAATTTAAAGATAGTGACTTCCGTGGAAGTGAACAGGTGCAAAGTATTTTGCTCTGTTTCCATTTGGCCCTCTTTCTGATACTTTCAAGGCTTTTTAGCAAGTCACAGATACACTGAGACAGAACCCTTACTCTGGTGTTGTCCTCTTTGCTGGCACTGGTCCTGCAGGGTTATGGCAGGATTCTTTCCCAGTCCAACCTGAAAATGGCTGAAATGCACCAGAGGCATATCCAGGATTTGGAGCGCCTGGGGGCAAAGTTCATTTTTGCGCCTTTCCTGCCACCACCACCCCACATCACCACCACCCAGCAACGGGGGCGAACCCTGTGGGTGTGGGGTGGGGGCGTGCACACCTTTCATCTCTCCCACCAAGGCAAGGAGGAGGAGGGCGCCACAGCCACCACACTCCTGCCTGCCTGCCTGCTTCGCCGCTCACCTGGCATGCAGAGGCAGAGGCAGCAGAGGGGGTGCTGTTGCCAAGCTTTAGGGGAAAGGAGGACTGCTGGGTGGCGGGAGGGTGCATGGCTTCCTCCTGCTGCTCCCCCTCCAGACGCCCCCAGATTGCTGCACCCAGGGCAGATATACTCTTCTGCTCCCCCAGATACGCCCCTGATATGCTCTGGCAAGCACTAACCAGATATGATCCTGCTTAGCTTCCAAAATCAGATTAGATGGGTGTTCCAGAGGGTGTAGTAGCAAACACCTGTGAGGTATCCTATGATATGGAAAGTGGAAGTATACATTTATGTTGGCATATACAGACTAAGGCATTTGCAGAAACACTGAACTGCTGAACCGCCTTCAGTTAAGAGTGGACAATCTGAAGTCTGTATTAGAAAGCAGTCTGGTGCAGTTTAAGCTTTAAATGTGCTGTGTGATCTTCTGCTTAGTTTTCCCTTCAAGCTGACTTCACAGCTTTCCAAATGGCATAAAACCACTTCAAATTAACATTCACCTGTTCAGTGTGAATGTGGGATCAGCTGACTCATACGCTTATAAACTGATGAATATGCAACAGCTGCTGTGCCTACCTGGGCAATTACGCTGGATAAATCTGAAGCATTGCCTTTTGGTTGATAGGTGCAAAGTAATCAAGTGTGAATTAATCAAGAAGTGTATCCTTTAGACCTTCTTCCAGGCCATGTGGCTCAATGCAGAATTTGATAAAGTAGTGCCTCTTACATATTTGTTAAGAAAATGAAATCTGGAAAGCTATTAAAAAGAGAGATGGCTGTTATGATTCTGGAAGTATATTAATGCAATTTGTTTATTATTAGGTAGTTCCACTTGTAACTTTACTAGTGTTGTTTCTGTGGATTCCTAACACCAACATTAAATGCATGTCAGTTTTCAAGGTCTAAAGTGTTATTATATGTTGCCTAATTTATTCATCAGAGGGTGTTTTATGAGAAAATTACATCAACAAAGTCCCCCCCTGTAAACTGACAGGGGAAAGTGCTGATGTATTAATCTTTTATAGATAATGAGGTCTGCAGGGAAGTTTTAATGTTTGGGAAATTCCAGGTAAACTGTCAAGAGTGTGGTTAACCTTTTGTATGCCCATACAACCTTTACTTTGCATGTCTATGAAATCTGTGTAAAACATAAGATTTATTTTCACTGAGCAATGTAATATTTGCATCATACTGGATCTAGACATAGCTATACTTAGGGGAGAACCTTTGAAACCAATGGGTTTTAATTTAACATTTTGTGGACACTACACTTCTTCAGACATATAGCTGTTATATGTCTGAATAAGTGGACATGTTTTGTTTTGTTTTTCTTTGCATTTTGCCTGCAATTCCTCAATATGATGGCCTTATGGGTATTTGAAAAGTGCTATCTTATAATCTGAATTCCTTTTATTATTGCAAACCGCCCAAAGTAGCCGTCAGGCTAGATGGTGCAGTATACAAATCCAATAAATAAATAAATAAGTAAATCCCCACTAAACATGCCCAGTTGTTTCCGTCTTTCCTTTTATGACTTGGTTAATGATTACTAGAGATGGTCACAAAATGAATTTTTTATTCATTTCATTACGGAAGAAAATGAATAACAAATGGACCCATCAGAGAAAAATGTTTTTCAGTGCATTGCATTGCATTCCTATGGGGAAAAGCCTACAGTTATCCTCCCAACACACCTGATTGGCGCGGGGAAACCGCAGTCCCCCCCCACCAAAGCTACTGCCAATCATCTGGAGCGGAAAAAAGTTTTAAAAGCCCACCCGTTCCCCCATGCAATCGGGTGGGGGATAAAAAATAAATTTTAAAAAACCACACTGGTTTTAGGTCGGTGCGAGATTTAAAAAAATTAAAAATTTAAAAACGAAAATGAAACAAATAAAAAACAAAATGATTTTAAACAATATTAGTTTTGTTCTAAATAAAACAAACAATAAAAAACAAAACAAAAAACAAAACAAAACACCATTTTGGCGTTTCATGCCCATCTCTAATGATGACTTATCAAATCCCCATTGATTCAGTAGGCCAATTCTAATTGCATTTTACTATACCAAGCAAGTGCATTTCAGACCTGTGAGAACTGCTTCCCCTGCTTTGCCCCTCTTGCAATAAATAAATATGAGCTGTGCCACTGATTCTGGATTATGGTGACCCTTGCCAGGGTTTATTAGGTACAGAGCACTGAAAAGAGGTTTAGAAGTCTTCTCTTCTGGTGATGCTCTAGGACAGTACTGTTTGCTCAAATCTACACCAATTGGGTCTTTTGCCAAGAGGTCCAGTGAGGAGTTGAGTTCCTCATGCCAAGTCACAGAGCTGTTCAGCTGTCTCCCCCCCCCCTCTTTTTTGGCCTGTATTAGGCTTTTGGAATGAATAGAACTTGAGTGAAAAACTAGGAATAGATGGTAATGTGAAATGGCTACTCCCCTTCATATATATGCACAAAAGATTTGTAGGATGAGATAAGTATACAGATATCCCTATTTTGCATTCCTGTACACCCTTCTCTAGTCATCATTTTATATTTATTTGAGTCTAGTTAATTCTTTGCATTACCCTGGTGCAGAATCCAAGGAAGCTCATAATTTGATCATAATGATTGATCTTTTTATGGTAAAAGGAAAGAATCATGGTCGGGTATAGGGTGTAACTTGACATTAGTTCACCCCGTCTTAGGGCACAGCCAGAAGAGAAGGAAGGGGAAGCTGTTTGGATGAACAGCAAAACGTTTCTATCTCTCAAAAAAGAAGTCCAGTAGCCATGACTCAACTTCCAGAGAAGGAAGGGGATCATTTCACTTTATTGAACTGAGAAAATCTAATAAATATTCATTGCAAGGTTTTTAATTGCTGTTGAGGTGCTTTCCGTGCAGCTCTGTGGCATTTCAATGGTATTGCATCTCTGAGCAGTCTGCCTGTTTTACATTCAAAAACAGTTAAGGTCTGAATGTTTTTAGTGCCAGTTTTTGAAGCCAGATAGATTTCCGCTCCCTTGTAGTAACTCCTGACTCTGTTGTGCTGGTTTCAAGTCACTGGAGGGAATGACCGTATTGTTGCAACTGCAAAGCGTGTTTCGTCCATGGCTATTAATCGCCTGATGGCCTCCTTCTTTTCCTGGTTCCAGCTTCTGTTTCACTGCACTTAAGCTCTAAGCTGCCGGACACCTTGGCAAAGACAACAACATCCCAAGCTCTTCCAAATAAAGCCAGTCCATCAAGTACGGCAAAGCGGCTTCCAGAGAAACTGCAGGAAAGGTTCTCACGGTGTTGGCAGTAAACACATTATCAGTTTATTCGGAAGGGTGATGAAAGAAAGTGGCATGCAATTGTTCCAGTGCAGTTTGGTCATCATAGTGTGTGTATTAAAATGTTTCCTGTCCAAGGGTGAAAATCAGATCTTGTCAGGTTAATTATGGCATCAGGTCATAATCAGCGATAGTTATGGCAACCATAGCCTAGATACCATTGTCAGATATTGGCCAAAATCCTATTGCTTAGCATAGTAAATTGCACTAGAATAGACCCATTGAATCAATTAGGATTTAAAGCGTCACCTTCTCAGTATATTCTGTTGATTCAAATGACCTATTCTAATTACAACTTATTGTTCCAAAATAAGTAATGGGATTTACTAAGCAAAGCAACAGGGTTTGGGGCCATTATTTCATCGTAATATTAAAGCCCATTATTAATACGTGATTGGGTGTTTTGTTTGGCTTGTTTGTCCATTTACTTTTCGACACTGAGAGGAGGAGGAACTACCTGTGGCTCTCCGGATGTTGCTGAACTACAGCTCCCATCATGCCTGACTAATGGCTGGTGGGAATGATGGAAACTGAAGGTCAAGAACATCTGGAGGGCCGCAGGTTAACAGTGCTCCTCCCTTGTTCTATCTCGGTAATAATACAAATCCCACAACCACAATTTGATCTTCACATTGTTGACAGCAGTAACAGGCTGAGACTGAAAGAGGTAATCCAAATTACTTAAACTCCAGTAGTAAATGTTTGACAGACAGGAGATTTGAACCTGGGTCATTTAGGAAAGGCCAGGACTGCTTGGTCAAGTGCATGCTATGCAATCAACGGACCCCCGGACTGAATATCTGGCCTGTCAATAGAGGATTGGGAAAGTTTCCAGTCTGCAATTTGGGGCAAAGTGAAGACAGTCACTATAAAGCCAGAATTCCAGGCCAAAAAAAAAAATAAAAAAAAAGAAAAGAAAAACAAAAGAAAAGACAAAGAACATGTGGCACCTTAAAGACTAACTTTCATATTTTAATGTAACGTTTCGTGGACACGTCCACTTCTTCAGACCTATAGCAGCAGAATGAGGTGTGCAACATAATACAGTATGTAATGGGATATGTTTCATACCAAATAATCATTGGCTGTAGTATGTATATTTGCAGGCAAGCCTGGTTGTAAGAGACAGAGTTGGATGGGGGTGGATAAGGGAGGGGGGAGAGAAAGAGGAGGGTTGGTTAGTTTTAAAGATGACGAGAAGTATTTGGCCTGTAGTAGAAGTTGGTTTTGTTGATATGGTAGGTGTTGTTTTATAGCTCTATGGTAAATTCCTCAAGAGACAAAAAACAGACACCACATCAGAGCAGAGTGAGGTGGGGTGGAAGAGAGGAGGGAGATAATGGAAAAGTTTTTACCTTAGAGTCTTTTGGTGGGATAGACCACTTAGGCAACTTCTTATAACTCAGATTTATAGCTTAGTCTCTTGCCATCACACTTACAACTGTTCCTCCCAGTCACACAAACTACAGAAAATATGCAAGGGTGCATGCAGAACTCCCAACAGACCCTATACGTCACTTATTTCTCTTTATTGAATTCCTTAAAATTCTAAGAAAACCATGCTAAACAACTGTAGTAAGATTTGTTGGCTCTGGCATGTCAAAGTGTTGTGTTGAACAAAAGAAGCTAATGGCAGTGTTCAAATGGACTCTTCTCATCCGACGGCTGTGTGCAACTCAATCAATCTCTTATTATTATTACTATCAGAGTTATTCAGGCAAAGGCAGTAGTGCTACTATTTCTCATAATCAGCCCTTGAGCCAGCTGTAATTTGCAATTTGTAGCATTGTATTGTGAAACAATAATGCATTAAAATGTGCAGAATGTGGAATTAGAAGCACCGTAGTCAAGAGGACAGAGTGGAGAGTAGCTACCGCTCTCCACTGCTCTCCTCCAAATGATCATAAGTGGACTGCTGATTTGAAAAGGGCCATAATGCAATTTTATTAGTATCTAATTTAATTCAGACTTGTTCTGTTCATGTCTATCTGTTTTCACAGTCTGCATAGTCGAACGGTAATAGAATGAGCGCAAATTATCCAACTTTACACATGTCTTTTGCATGTCAGGCTTTCACTTAACAAGCTGTCTTTGTGATTTTTCATCTTCCTTAAGTGTGGCATTAGTCCCTAATGCTGCAACTACTAAACCTTATTCAAGAAATGCCCATATGTTATCCTTATTTCCACCATTTACTTGGCAATAGGGGGAAATAGTGCTGGGAGTGAATGTTCCAAGATTTGAAATATCTTAATGCTTTCACTTTGCCAAACCTTCTAAAAATCTTTAAAAATGTCATGATTGCTAGTAGATTTCCATGATCGTCATGCAAACCATTGTTCATACATGAAAAATGCTACATGCAAATGCCCAATGTTTTCAGGCTAAAAGGGTTTCCCAAGCTGATTGAGTTTGCTTTCTTTCTCTTATTTACTGTGGTTTAATAGTTGTGTTAGTACCTGGGATTTCTGTTGAAATCAGTCTCTAGTTAGCTAACAAGGCACTGCAATAAGAGAGCATTTCTAAGCACATTAAATGATAGTAACATAGTTATGTTGTCCATTTAAAGTGCATTACCCATCCAAAGGTGGTTCCACTTGTTCAGCTCTTTAAGATGTTGGGTTTGGTGGCAGTGGGAAGGAAAGTGCACACACAGTAGCCATGTACCATGCGTGCTTGAAGGCAGCATCTCATATCGGGTAATTTCAGAACCACTGAATGTCCATAAAATTAGCCGTTCCTGTTTCAATATTCTTCATCAATTCTCAAAATGTGTTGCGTTTTACAAATGCCCCCATTAATGCTTCAGTGCTCCCACCCCCCGCAGTTGCTCTCACCACTGCTGATTGCAAAGACTCTTATGTCTTAATACAATTTGTTCTTTTTGTAATCCTAGGTTCTTCATTCAGTCATTGAAGCAGCAACCTCCCATTTAACACATTATAGATTACGCCTTTCATTTAAATAACAAGAGCTTCATACATCCATGTTTGATGCACAGAACACAAGCATGATGGCAAGGGGCAATCCCTATGTAATGTGCTTCTGACCAAATAGAACAGTGTGGAATTGTTGTACTTTTGCTAAGGCCTCCATATGGAAAAGTTGCAGAAGAGAGCAACTAAAATGATTACTGGGCTGGGGCACCTACCTTATGAGGAAAGGCTAAAACATTTGGGGCTCTTTAGTCTGGAAAAAAGATGCCCAAGGGGAGGAATATGATTGAGATGTACAAAATAATGCAGGGCATGAGTAAAGTGGATAGAGGGATGCTCTTCTCCCTCTCACAAAATACCAGAACTAGGGGACATCCACTCAAATTGAGGGCTGGGAGAGTAAGAATAGACAAAAGAAAATATTTTTCACCCAGTGCATTTTTAGTCTGTGGAACTCCCTGCCATAGGATGTGGTGATGGCATCTGGCCTGGATGCCTTCAAAAGGAGATTGGACAGATTTCTGGAGGAAAAGGCGATCATCACATGTTACAAACCATGATGGAGATGTGTAATCTCCAGTCTTAAAACCGGGATACTTCAAGGGCCAGATGCAAGGGAGTGGTATCAGGAGACAGATATCTAGTCTCGTGTGCTCCCTGACACATCTGGTGGGGCCACTGTGAGATACAGGAAGCTGGACTAGATGGGCCTTTGGTCTGATCCAGCATGGCTCTTCCTATGTACCCATGCCTAATGCAGAGGTTGCTATAGTTCTTGCAGAAAAACAGACTTGCTGTCCCTCTGCAATGGGTTTTCCCATAAATCATGTGATGCTTGGATGAATGCAAGTCCATCAAGTAGCCCACACTTCCCAAACATGGGACTTCAGTTGCAGTTCTCTGGGGCTTATTACACATTTAGATGAATTTCCTGGCTTGATGTCTGGCTTGATGAAGAGGTTTCAGAGCTTGAAAGTTGGGAGATGTAATCATTTATATTAGTGTCCACTTCTGGATTTTGCATCCTGTTTACTCCTATCAGTGAACACAGTCCCATCTTTTGGGGGAGTTACTTGATTCCCATGTGTCCTGATAGTCATGTCATATAAACAGCAGGAGTTGCACATGTATCTCTTTCAGATACTGAATGGTTTTTAGATCAAAATCTCAGCAAATAACACTATTTAAGGGCTTATTTAAAACCATCCATTTTAAAATCATTGGGAAAATCCATGGCACGTTACACCACTTTTCTCCTTTTTTTTCTGCTTCAAAGCCAGCAGCCGGAAAGATGTGCCAGGTATAACACCTCCAGAATGTTCTGGTCTTGTGACGCTTGGCACAACATAGTTGAATGGAACTATATGATGAGCAATGGGTAAAATGTCCCCTTCTCAGTAGAGTTTGGAATAGTTCCTTTTTTGTACTACAACTACCGGAATCCCCCCATCAAGCAAGACTACTAGATGGAAAGGTCTGGAGGATGTAGTCTTTTTAAATGAACTTTTCCAAGCTCTGCTTATCGTCTCTTTCATTGGAGGGAGAGAGAGAGAGAGAGAGAGAGAGAGAGAGAGAGAGAGAGAGAGAGAGAGAGAGAGAGACTCGGCAGTCTATTGTCCATATGAGCTCACCCTGTCTGTTCCCCATCACAAAGATAAGGTCAAACTGAAGAAACAGACTCGGAATATGTGAAATGTCTTTAGTACTGTATATGAGTTCTATCAGGTTTTATATGAATGGCTCGATTGTTTTGGTCCATCCTACTACTGCTGTTGCTCTTTTGGCTTGCAGAATTTTCGTTCATCCTTCTAAGTCATTTCTCTGGATAAACCGGTTCCACGCAGATAGGCATGCTTTTACAAGCGAACATAAACCTGCATTCCTTTACTCTTTTTTGTGTGTGTGTGTGAAGAAAATGTATGTTGTGGAGGTCTGGGTCTCTGCGCTCCTAGTGAGTAACCATAGTAACTGATTGCCAACCTGAGACAAGAACCTAACTGGGCAGTTGTTTAGGGAAGGCATATTTGCAAAAGGTAGGGAGTAGGAAATCAGGAGCAGCCAGCGGGGGTGGAGGGGAGAAGATAGCAAAGAAGGAAACAAAAGTGAGAAATAGCTGTCTAGGAGAAATCAAGGACAAGAGAATGAAGGGCAGGACTTCCATTAAGCTGTCACATAAACCAGTAAATATTTTGAATGGTGGCATGTAACGGAGAGCTCATAAACTCTCTCCATGAGACCCAATCAACTCATCAAAATCTGGAGCCCAGCCAGGAATGTGATCCTGTTCCTTCAGCCCATAGATTGATTATCCCTATTAGTAGATCCTCTGTAGAAGACCTGTCTGGACATAAAAACTACACTGTTGCCATTTTGTTTTGTGGATGCAGCTCATATTAAGTATTCTGAGGGCATTTCTATAGACTGAGGACTCCTAGTGCACACCATTTAAGGCAGGCATGTCCAAATTCAGCCCTCCAGATGTTTTGGACCACAACTCCCACAGTCCTTTGTCATTGACAGTCAAAGCTAAGAATTCTGGGAGTTGTGATCCAAAACATCAGGAAGGCCAAAGATTGGACATGCTTGATTTAAGGGCATTATACAGTTGCCAGGAATAGTCTCTGTTATGAAAAATACGCAGAAAGCAAAAGGGAGGGGAACATTGGAGGACCACAAATTGAAGATGACAACAGCTGGATTTCCCCATTTTTATTTTTATTATTTTATTTTATTTTATTTTATTTTTTTTTTATTTTTTGGTGAATGGGGCATTCTGAGACCAGGATACAAGTGCAGCGTAAAAGCACCCTAAGGCATTGGGGCAGAAGAGCTCTGGAATATCTGATTTCCCATTTTACCACTGCCGGGTGAAAAGCATTAGTGGAAACAGTCCAAATCTTGTGGTTGTTAGTTGCCCAGGAACCCATTCTAGACACATAGTTTCCAGTCAATTGATTCTGTTGAATCAGGTGTTAGAGTTACGTCCTTTTTATGCTATCAGAGCTTGAATGTGTCTGCCAGAAGTTGCGTCTTCCAAGGCAAAGCATCCTCACCATGACAGTCAAACACCTCTCCCAATGTAGTGCCTCCAGCTGATCTGGATGATAGCACCCAGCTTTCCTGACCACCACTGGCATAGTGGCTGAGGCTGGTCCGCATTGTAATCTGAAACACCAGGAGGTCACATATGAGAGAAGCCTGCTGTAGGACGTCCATTGTCCTTTTCTGAGCAGCCGGGACTAATAGGATTTGGACATTGCTGCTTCCAATTTCTTGGCAATCATAAGATGCCTCTCAGCATGATGACCTTGATTCTCCTTCATGCAGCATCCAAGAGTTAGAGGGAGATGATTTACATCAGGGAGGTTGTTTTGATGGCACAGTTGTATTTGTTTCATTATTAAAATAAACTAATGGAATGTTGGTCATAAAACAGCAAGATTAGGAGCTTCTTCACTAGTTCAGTGATGAAATGGTAATTTGTCATTCTTGAGTCTTTGAGTATGTAAATATGCTGATTGCAGAAGTTGTGAAGACATAGAACTGTCTCTTGTTGAGATATAGGGCCAAGCGATGAATTTTTGTTTGTTTGTTTCGTGCCCATCTCTACTCAAGACGGTGGAGAACAATGCCAGCTCTGCCCTATTCTAGGTTTAGGTATTTGTTCTTCATTCTTCATTCTCTGAAACTGAACTAAAAGTGGTACACTAAGGCCAGGACCAGAAAGAACGTTAGCTTGGGGAACTGTGCAACACGCACTTGGACTAAAAACTAAAACTGCATTTCTTGTGGGATTCCACCATGGCCCTTGACAATACACAACTACATATTGATGTCTATCCCATCTCCACACTTGGATTTCATCTAGATATTTGGTAGAGACTTGGTGCAACCATTTGTTGTTTTGTCTGCTAGACTGAAGCTACAAGTAGTGGCAGTCTTTGTAGGAAGGTTTCCCCTGACATTTCGCTTCTTTTCAATGCCCTTTTTTGAGCTTCATATAAAGATTATTGTATGAGGTAAAAGGTAAAGGTAAAGGTTCCCCCTGCAGATGTGTGCTAGCCGTGTCCAACTCTAGGGGCGGTGCTCATCTCCGTATTCAAGTTTAATTTAAATAAATTAAATTATTTAATTTATTAAGTTTAATTAATGAAATAAATGTATAACACTTGCCTTCCCCTCGCCTATATGTTTGGCATCACTGGTTAACCTCTTATTGCCTTGATACCTTCTCACTGAGGTTAAGAGTTATCCCAGCTTGAGATATCCTGGGAATCATGCATATTTTTCTTATTTCCAGCCAGTCAGTTGTTTTTTTTTTTTACCCCAGGAGACATAAATGCTTCCTGTTCTACTTCAAGTCAGGCAGAGACCTACCTATTCCAAGAAATTCACAAAGAAATCATTAGCGTATTGGATTATCTTGTCATCACACAGTTGTTACAAACTAGTCTGCAACAGCCACTGGTTCAGGAGAGTTTGCAGAGGTTTTTTTAGAACAGCATTTTGACCTTTTGTGATCCAGAAAGAAAGCGACAAGGTGAATTAACAGCCTTTAGAAGATCTTGACAATTAGTGAACAAGGTTTCACTCACTCTCCTTCATCATTTTTTAACACTTTGGAACAGGCAGGAGATGTTTAATTTGCAACCATTACTTCTATCTGTCATAAAACTAATTCTCTAAAAAATTGATTTGGTGTCATATAAGTGATTTCTTTGTCACTGTGTGTAAATGTAAATTTTGGCCTTGGACCAAAGAAAGCAAAGAGAAAAAGAGACTGGGGGAAAAGTCAGTGTGATATTTAGTTGGTTGATATTTAATGTTATTATATCACTGGCACTGAAAAATCCATTAGGGGAAATGGCATTTCACTGTATTGGGGGGGGGGATACAATTTCTCTAGGATGTATCTCCATTACTGTTTGAATAAACTCCCACTCTGGAACGGATACCTGACCAATTTATTCTTTCTTTTTTACATTTACTAATCACCTGGGTGATTATTAGAGTAATTTCTTGATTGGTATTTATAAAATAGAGATATCAAGCAGTTGACCGAGAATTCCACTAGGAGCTTAATTCTACTTACAACACATGCTTATTTTATGTTATATTACCTCACAACTCACCTCAATCCCATATAGTCCTTATGATTTTATTTACTTATTTCATGTTTGGTTGTTTTGTTGCATTAGTTTGTTTGTGGGTGTGTTGTGGAAAGTATGAGGAATACCAGAAGATGCCCATAATTATATAGTTGCTGTAGTTTTCATAATTCTGCAGTTATAAGATGTCTACATTCTTAGTAGAGGAGGGTGTAGCATATTGAACATCTCTCCATAAAAGAAGACTGTCTTATTTCTATATGTTCTTACAAGAAGAACACCCTAAACATTACTATTTATTTCAAGGAGCTGCCAATTATGACAGCTGCATTTTCTTTTTTTAAAAGTATAATATTGTGTGTAGAGATGGGCATGAAATGAGCAATTTTTTTTTTCGTTTTCATTTTTTCATTTGGTTACGTAACGAAATGAAAAACGAATTTTGTCTCCAAAATGAAATGAAACGAAACAACAGAAATTTTGTCGTGTGTTTCGTTTTCGTTGTGGCAAATACATTGAACTGTAATGAATGCTAACGAAACAGCAATTTTTCGTTTTCGTTTTCGTTTTTTTGTTTCATTACGTAACAAAACGAAAATGAAATTTTTTGCAAAAAATTCACAAAAAAGAAAACGAACCAAAACGGACCCCCTAAATGACAAACGACAAACGAAACACCATTTTTTTAAGTCGTGCTCATCTCTAATTGTGTATATAAATCCTAATTTGAGTAGACTTTCCCCACCCCAAAATAATGGGATTTACATAACAGTTGACTTAACAAGCCCCATTTATTAGTGGCTCCATTTAAAGTTTCAACTAACAACTGACAATTTAGGCCATGGGGAAAACTTTCAGGGTGAAAATGCTTTTACAACAGTTTTTACCCACCTACTTTAATGTTATGTTCTTTTTAAAAAAAAATATGGTAATGATTTTTTATTTTTACTTTCCGATACCATCTTTTAAAATACTATAAACTGCCTTGTGCCCCTTTCCAGAGAAAGGCAGGGTACAGATAAATACCCAGAGGATCACTGGTCTCTGGAACTCCCTGCCAGAAGAAGTGGTGACAGCTGTCAGCCTTGACAACTTTAAGAAAGGATTGGACAAGCTCATGGAGAACAAGGGTATCAATAGCTATCATTATGGATGTCTAAGGACAACCTCTGGGTTGGACAGATAGGCAGGATATCTCTCAATGCCATTTGCAGGGAATCTTTAGCAGGTGAAGCAAATGGTGAGCCACTGTGTGAGACAGAATGCTGGACTGGGTGGACTGTGGCCTGTTCCAGCAAGACCGTTCTTATGTTCTTATACATAACAAGAACAACAAGAAACATTCAAATTGATTCTGATGCACATTAACACTTCCTGGCACTTTAAATAATACTGAGGAGAGATTTACCATTCCGTTCTTCTGGAGGTAGTCTGGAACCAGGTGGCTTGCTTTGAACCACAAAAGCTGGCTTTTCTCCTCCAAGGTACATTGGGGAGGCAATCTCCAGAGCCAGGTAGTAAAACCACAGAGTCCTGGTCTACATTGACAAGGGAGACTGTGGTTGAAGCAAACCATGACAGAAGTGCAGTAGATGGTTTCTGGAAACAACAAAATGTGTGAGCTTGATGTTCTTCTCAGCATCATGTCTTATTGGCCTCAACTGAAGAAGTTCCACCTTGGGTAGAAAGTTTGACATACACATCCGAAGCATCCGTCAGTTGACCAGCAAGTAATGCTGAGATAATTGCATCTGAACCTTCTGACAGACAGACATTTTTCAAAAATATAAACCAATATTGGGATGCTGTTTCTGAACACCTTTTTGTGAACATTTTATGGGATGGGAGGCAACTTGCCCCCATCTGTCACTAGCTAAGGAACAAAAGGAGGATTACATTGTTTCCCTGGAATGGCCATGGACATTTGAGTGGCCACTGGAAGAAGCAGGACAGCAGAGACCCAGGGCACCTCTCTGAAGGGGGAAATGGCAAACCACTTGTGAGTACTTTGTATCTAGAAAACCCAGGAAAGACTCACCATTAGCCAGAATTGACCATCATCTTCCCTGATGAGATGTGATTATTTTATGCATTTATAGTAGAAGCTTGACCCTTAGATTTCCAATGTGACAGTCTTAATCTTCAGGCAAAAACTATATCTCTGTGTTGTGTGTTAAATTTTCATAGACCAAGATCTGAAAAGAAAAACCAACTTACATTGAGACAGTACCGGGATATTTTCTGACTCCACTGGAATTGTGTGCTGGGGGTTAGCAATATGGTTGTAGTTAGGCCTGCTTATGTCTCTTGCACCCACTTGGAATTTCAGGGTCCTTTCTTCCTGGAGTGGGACTGGGACCAGCTTATTGCTTTCAGAACACTTTGGCCTCTTTGCACCATGGTTTGCTCAGAAAGCGCATGAGCTATCTTTTATACCAATTAATTGCAGAGATTTGTGACGGTGAGTGACAATGGAAGGAAAATGTAATAATTTGTTGGAAGTTTTTTTAAAAAAAAAATCCCAACTCTCTGTCTCTTTAGGACGTACATGGCAAGGGAGTGACATTAGCTGACATCTTGTTCTAAACATTACACCATGTAAACTTTGTGATGTCATGGCCTTAGCAAAAAAAATTAACAAAGCATTTTTGAATCTCCTTTCCCAGAGATCCCAAGGCTTACGTGGAATTTCTTTCACCAACAATAATGTCATCCAAGCAGTGGCAATTTTCAGTAATTAAACAGTCCTCCAATCTCCTGGTGACAAAAGGAGTTCCCTGGGAGCCTCATGACCTTAGGGGGATGTCAGAAAAGTTATATATATTTTTTGTCCGTTGCATCTTGCTGAGGGTTTCCCCTCTTTTGCTTATATTGTTATTTTCTACCTGATGTTTCCCCATATTGCTGTATTATCTGATGTTTTTTAATCTGTAAACCACCCAGAGTTGCTTATGGAAGATGGTGCGGTATAGAAGTGTAACAAATAAATAAATAAATAAATAAATTATTTTTAAAAATTTGACAGAGTTGATGACATAACAAGCCTTATATGTCATAATTCACACAACAGGATTTCAGTGATTGTTTATAACTTTTCAGGTAATGAGAAATCTTGTAATTCAGAAAACTCCCTTGTAGGTATCATTCTTTGAGGACATGGCGACAAAATGTGATTCTGGATATTAAAATGCCCCATTCTGGTGTGTATAAGTTGGAAAACAGTTCAGTAAAAAGTGAGGCAATATAGTTGACCCTTCATGTGAAAATAAAAAGTATTTCTAAGATATGTCAGTATTTTAAAAACGGGCACACACATACCCAAATGATTTTTGTCTAGTCATTCAACACACCCACTCTTCCACCATTGGAGTGTCATCTTTTAACGACCAGGCAGTTTCCTGTGCTGAGGGTAGAAAAACATAGAATCATTGTTCACTTCGACAAGTTAGAATTCTTGTTTTGTTATTAACAGGTTTGGCAAACATCGAAAAGATGACAAGATTGAGAAAATAAAAGTGCAGGAAGCTGTTACTTCAGAAGAGGAGAGAATGCGAATGAAGCAAGAACAGGAGAGGTAGACTTGAGTCTTTTCTTTAAATCTTGGTAGAGAATATTTTTACATGTGGATATTTTTAGCTAAACAATTTACATTCTGTTAGAGTTCATTTTTGGTCCAATGACTCTACAAATGTGTTTGTCAAGCTCATGTAACTAATGGGAGGAAACAAAATTTATATTGGACACAGCAAAGATAATATTGCTATATTCAGAGGCTGTTATGGCAACCAGTGTTCTGTTTCACAATTTGTTTTGTCTTTTGGCCTTTATGGGGACAAGTGGAGGAGTATGTACACTTGTGCTAGAACTGACTGTCTAGACATTTTCAGAACTATTAATATTTATATGAAATTGGAATGAATTTTGTATCTTTCCCCTGAAACCTTTGCATATCTCCTTTTGTTGCAAGTCAATTTTATACTGTATCATAAATTGAATTTAAAACATCATCAACTAGAAATAAATGTTGCTGGAGATCAATCTTTTCCTGTTGTCGTGCAGTGTTGTGTAGAGTAAATAGTTAGCAGTTTGTTGGGTCATTTCCCATTCCTTTTTTAAAAAAAAATGATACTTTTTCATTATGAACCCCTTTTTTTTCAAAATACCAGGAGCATTATCTGATGTAAGTAGCTCGCTGTACTAAAAAATCCTACTCTCTTAGCAATTGTTTTTCTCCTCACTGCACTTGTGGGTAATTCTGCAAAAATGATGGAGCTGGGTGCATGGAACAATGCATTAAACTGTGTTGGGTATATTATAGTCTTAATTTTGCTTGCTAGTATTTGAAGAGCCTCATGGCACAGTGGTTAAGCTGCTGTACTGCAGCTATAACTGTGCTCATGTCCTGGGGTTCAATCCCAGGTAGCTGGCTCAAGGTTCACTCAGCCTTCTATCCTTCCGAGGTTGGTAAAATGAGCACCCAGCTTGCTGAGATGGAGGTTGGGGCACATGTATAGCCTGTATAAAGAAATTATAAACTGCCCAGAGAATGCTTTAAGCACTGTGGGGGCATATATAAGCTGAACACTTTGCTTTGCTTTTGCTCATTTGTGATTTCTTGTTCGGACATTGGCTCATGAGTACTATTATACACCAAATAACATTATCTTGATTCTCATAAAGGCAAATACCTGAATACAGACCTGCAGTTATAATCTCCTCACTTCCACAACATTTTGGAAGCAATTAAGCTTTATGATGTCATGGTGAGTTGTAAAATACTGCTGGTGTACCGTCAAAGCTTTGCTTTATTACAGTAAAGCCAAACATGAACAAAAGTGGCCACTTACAATTCTAAAAATAATAATAAAAATAGGTCACTGACTAATTTTAGTGTACGGTAGAATTCACGTTAATGGAGCAATTCCAGTTTAAATTTTTAAGTTTAAATGCATGTTGAACTTTGTTATTGTTGTTATAGTTATTTGGGTCATTAAATTACCTTAGAATACAAATATGCATTTATTTAGTTGTTGTGAACACTAAATTTATTTAGTTGTTGTGAACACCGTGAACACTTCCAGAACACGGCCAAACAGCCCAAAAAACTCACAACAACTATCGGATCCCAGATGTGAAAGTCTTCGAGAATACATGCATTTAGTTAATTTTATAGGCAGGAGCATACAGATCTACTCATTAGATTCTTGGCTTCAGTTAGAAAATGCCCTGTGCTTTCTGCTGGAGGTAGTCCAGCAATTTTACAAATTATATCACTTCCATTGTAATGTAGTTTCCTGTGTCTTGTGCATGGACCTCATCCATGCACATACAAGGCTCAGCATTTTTCCCCAGTAGCAGCTCATTTTGAAGCATGTCTCTCCCCAGCCTAGGCTTAATCACTACAATGCCTCAGTCTTCCAGCCAGACTTTTAAGAGAAATTGGGCTTCTACTAAAAATAGGAAAACATGATTTTCTTCCTTCTAACAAGAAAATAGATGTGTGTGTGTGTGGGGGTGTTCCCATGGACCATTTTCTGAAAACCAGAAGTGAATAGAAATTAATTGCTGGTTTTAACTAGAATACTAGATATGTATGTACACTTTCACTAAAGCAAGGTCTTTACATTGGCTTTACAGAACAGTTGCTGATGTGGGCAGCTTCCAAGAGCAGCTTCCTGCCCCCCCCCCCGCCAGCCCGTTTTCAACAATATCAGCAAAAATGCTGTTGGGGTGACAAGGGTGTCCATGAGCTTCTCAAAAATTGGGGGGGGCACCTGCAGACTTTCTTATTAGAAATATGGTGGAGATGGGTTGAGGGGCAACGAGGACTGCAAAAGCAAGAGAAGAAACTGTATAGGACACTTGTGGCCCTTATAGAAGTTTTGGAGAAGGTAGCCGTGTTAGTCTCTTCAATAATTCCAGATAAAATCAAAGAAAAGCTAAGCAAAACAAAAGACACATAAGATGCGGCAGCTTAAAGACCAATTTTCCTATTTTAATGTAGTGTTTCATGGACCACACGTCCACTTCATGTCTGAAGAAAATGTTGCCCCTTATAGAGTAGCCAGTTTTATTTGGCATACATTTTTTTTGTTTATATGTCAGTGTTTTCACAATTATTTGTACTTTTCTCCTTAATCCAGAAAGAGCAATTAACCAAATGGTTACAGCTATCTAACCCAGGGTGGCCAGCTGTTTGGGCAGTATATAAATTGAATGAACGAACGAACGAACAAATGAACGAACAAATGAACGAACAAATGAATGAATGAATAAATGAATGAATGAATGAATGAATGAATGAATAAGGTAGCCAGCAAGCCAGCAAGCTTAGACCATGTTAGCATCCCAAAACTTTATGTGCTGATATCCCTTTATTTACAGAAAAGTACAGAATTAAGACTGGATCACAAAGCAGATGTTTTCTCCATTTGATCCTTCAAAAAGCTGTTATGAGAGGTTTCCTCCTCCACCACCAGAGCATGTTTTGAGGGTGCTTGAATACTCTGGGGGCAGAATAATTGATTACGTCTTGTTCTGCTGTCACCAGAACTATTAGATGTTGACCATTATCTTGACAGTAAAAGTCACACATAAAAGCCTTATATACTCTGAAGATAAAATGAAGTTTGTTGCTTAATGGTAGATGTAAAATCATCTCCTTATAATAATGTTATTCAGTAACCTATGAGAGGACTCAGTTGTTAATTCCTAGCAATAGTTGCCACATTTTCTCCTGACATTAAGTAACTTGGGGTGGCAATAGATTCAACTCTACACAAATGTGGAACAATAGCTTTTATAAAATGACAGCTGCATTTATTTCAATAACCGTTAGAGATGGGCACGAACCAGCACAATGACAGTTTCTGATGGTTCGTTAGTGTCCATGAAACATGAATCATGCCATTTCTTAATGAACTACTTTAATTTCATTTGGGAAGCTTAGGGTAGGTTTTTAGGAACTTCTGGCTTCCCACAAGGGATCTGTTTAGTAAAGTGTAGGATTCAGAACATTGTAAAAAAATAGTCTCCTGTGTCTGTTACTTCAGGCCATCCCTGAAAAGTCAGTTTCTGGCAATGGAGTAAAATCTTTCAATTAAATTGGTAGCTTATTCTTAGGGAAAAAAACATTTGTTTTGTTTCTTATTTCTTCTTAATGGCAAAGACCACTTAATCTCAGCTTTACTTGCTTTTTTGAATCACTATACCTTTAATGATGAAATGTGCAGGGGAGTCAGGTTGGGCATAATGAATTTACTGTGTACAGCTGACATGCAACAAAAATCCACAGGGGTCAGAGAACAAGTGGGTGTTCCATTAAGAAATCAATCAAGGCCACAATTATATAAAAATATTCTGCCTTGACTCTATAATTTTAATAGTATTTTGCCTGCATTGTATTTTGCTTGAAGTCTTGAAAGTATTTTGTTCATATTGATTAGAAGACAAGCAAATTAATGTTGCTTAATTTTCTATTGAGTGGAATAGATTGAATAAAGACGGCTATTTTATACAGTGCCACTGCCTTTTTTGTGAATATCATTTCATGCTGTATTCTTGAAGCTTAAAAAAACAGGGGGAAAAGGTTGGATGACTACCTAAGCATGATACAGGTAATGCCAAAAACTTCAAAAGAAACATGCTAATTACGAAAAAGCTCAGTACTTTTTAAAAGTGTTACGTTAGTTGATAAGCAGAACTTCCTGAATAACACATTACTACTTTGGGATGTTGCTAACATATTATATGCTTTAAAGTAGTCTCAAATACTGAAAGTTTTCCCCAAAACAGTGTTTAAAAGGAACAAACAAATGCTACTCACACAATGCAGTTAACCCCAGCATTACAAATCAAAATCCTGTTGTAGGCATACGTAACTTCTCAGGGAATTTGTACATGTTTTGAAATCAGTACAGATATCTTGCATTATATGACTGATACATACTGTAATAACCCTTTACAACAATGTAATGCCTACATTATTAATTAATTAATTAATTAATTAATTAATTAATATACCACTCCATCTACCTGCACCGCTACTCTGGGCAGTTTACATGGTTGAACAAATATCAATCAAGACACACAATAAATAAAGAATCCAGTAATAAAAACATAATTAGTAGTAAAACAATATATTTCAAAGCATCAAACAGGAGCAAGATGGCCTAAAAACAAACAAAAAAGTACATAAACAGCTAATACTTCATAGCATATATTAATACCCAGGGAAAGCCTTTTTTCATAGCCACATCTTTAGATGTTTCTTAAAGACCAGAAGAGAAGATGCCAAACAAATCTCTGGAAGTTGATTCCAGAGGCGAGGGGCTTCTACTGAGAATGGCCGATTTCTCGTCAAAGATTTACAGGCCTCTTTCAGCGATGGCACCCTCATTGATTTGAATACACGCAGCAAAAGTGGCACCAAAATACCTCATATATTCTACATTGTCATTAAGATTTTGGCCAAGAATTGCTAAAGTGTTTCTTTAAAATAATATGATTAGGCCCTTGTTACCTTAAAAAAAGGTTTAAGGGGAATGTCATTACTTGTACCTTTCAGTCAAGGGACTGATAACAGGGCTAAATTTTAAACTTACCCGCTTAACAGTGAATTATTCTAACATCTCATGTTAGAATCATCCCAAATCCTGTCAGTTTCACCTTTGAAGGGATTACCACTGGAGTCTTAAAGTGCAGTGTGAAAATTTCAGCTGCTACCAAATAAAAAAAAGGTTTAGTTTCAGGATTATAGTATGGAACTAAAATGTGGCAGGAACTGGCTCTTTTCTTTGTTATCAATGCTGTTGGACACCTTATGCAATAAAGATCTCTGATATGGAAGAATCATATTGCTGCTTTGCTGTCATCTTGCCAAAAGGAGGGAGGCCACATCCTCCAAATAAACAATATATGGTGGTTTGAATGCCAGAAAGTTGGTGCTGTTCACCAAAATGGGAATGGCTTCCTTAAAGGAAAATCTGTGCCCCCTTTGTAGCACATGAAAAACCCACTGCACATTTATTTCAACAGGAAACTGATGTCCTTGAAATATTTCCCAAAAAAGAGATCTGGGAGCTGCAGTTGGTTGTGTTCCAGGCATTTATAATAGATGCTTAGATATATTATATCCTGTCAATGCCTTTGCTTATTATTAAATAATGACAAACAGTTTAGATCTTATTTCTTTCTCTGTGTGTACGTGCATAAGGGTGCTTACTGTGCAGAAGCTTATTTTTACAAATTAGACATGCATATGATATCATATGCATGTTTGTGTGTGTATTTCTTAACTACAGTGGTACCTTGACTTATGAATTTAATCCATTCCGAATGCATGCTCTTAGGTCGAATTACTCTTAAGTCGCAGAACCTAACTAAAAAACTGAAAAAATAAGTTAAAAATGAAAAAAAAAATGGGAAAAAATTGTAAGTCAAGCAGACCATATCTAAAATTTGTAAGGTGGCAGTTAAAATGCCAACAGTTTTCCGCTATTAAGTCGAGCTGCTCTTAAGTCTTAAGTCGGGGTACCACTGTATTTGAAAACAGCCTACCGTAAGACTCTGAAAGTCAAGTTGATAGCTGCAAACCACATGCTAGAATGGCAACTTCCAGGCATGGTCCTATATTTTGTGGGAAATTTTGTCAGTTTTGTGGAAGTCACTATGCAGAATTCCAGTTTTTTATGACTTAGAAAAGAGCTTTAGCAGATGGGGGTGGGGAGCGAAAGTCTGTGTTTTGTCTAAAGCAGTGTGTGTAGATTTATAAGTAGGTACTCTTCCAGGAAAGACATCCCTGGTAATCAAATGTCGTTTTAAACAAATAAGCAGCAGAACACTTTTGTCTCTTTATACAGAATAGAGATGGGCACGAAACAGAAAAATGGCATTTCGGTTTTTCGTTAGTCGTTGAGAGGTCTGTTTTGGTTCGTTTCTGTTTGTCGGGAATTTTTTTGAAAAATTTCGTTACCGTTTTCTGTTTTTTCGTTTGTCGTTTCTACCCGCTTTTTGCGCGATTTTAAAGCATTTCCGTGCACAGGCATCCTCCAACGCCCCAGACCAGAGGGAAAACACTAAAAAAATGGATGCTGGCAGAGACACAGTATAGACTAGGTATGCAGGGAGGCTGCAAAGGCAGCGGCGGGCGTTGCCCAGGGTGCAAGGCAGCCGCAGAGTGACTGCACTGCGGGGCAGGGGAGGGTACTCACTGAGAGGTACGCATGCACGCACACAGGGAGGCTGCAGGACTGAAGCTAGAGTCGCAGAGACAGCAATCCCACCCTAACTCCCACCAGAGACTGCAAGGAGGACGGGGGTTGCCAGAGTTTTTTATGCCCTCTGTGGCTGCCAGACCTGCCCGCCCAGTCTGCAGCCTGGGCATGCTATTGGTTGAACATAATCCCATCACATGGCTTGCCTCCATTTTGTGGCTGATGGTGACATCCATTTTAAAGGGAAAAGAAAAATACATTGCGATGGGAGAAGACAAAAACAAACGTTTTAAGGACCCCAACCCCCCTGGTAGGTATTATCAGACAATATAAATAATTATTGCTGCATTTTTACGGATGTCCAGGGCGTTTTCTAACAATTAAAACTGCTCATTTATTTCATTGTGCGTTGCCATTAACGGAAATGAAACGTAACGACCACAATTTTCACGGTTCTGTTCATTTCGTTGCATTTTCATCACAATTTTTATTTGTCATTTTGTTACTTAATGGAAACAACAAACGGTAACGGAAACGAAGAAATGTTCGTTCCGTGCCCATCTCTGATACAGAACATTGATGCCATAATCCTGTAAATATCTTTGTTGTTGGGCGTCAGTGCTGAAACTGAAATGGTATCTGTCCTTCCCATCTTATAAACCAGAAGGGGGAGCTCCCCACACTAGTTTTACAGGTTTTTGTAGAAGGACTTAGATTTCCATCAGGTGTAGTAAGTTGAACAGGAACTCTTCTAATGGAAAGTCTGTATGAACACATGGGATTGAAAATAATGACTCCAGTAAAATTTTCCAGTTTCTGTTTCTAAATCCATACCCTTGCATGGTTGTTGGCCATTAGAACTCAAATGTGTATTTCAGAAGTTCTTATGAATGTGTAAGAGGACTGGAATGTTCAGATAATTCAGAGCGTGGTATTTTAGACACCCACCTGACCTGACTGTAAATTGGAAAAAAAGTCCATCCATTGGTAAGAGTAGAAACACAGAGTGAAAATTTTAAGAGTTAGAAACTTAAAAGAGTTATAAATTCAGTGAAAGTTGAAGTGCCATTCATATTCACCTGTTGGACAAGTAAATATGATGGGGGGTGTGGGTGATTAGAGAGACAGGTACAAGTCTGCATTCAGGACAATATGTTACTCTACCATAATGGAATGCAGTAGGCTTTGTGTTAAATTAACAAATACGTTTAGATTTTTGAAACAAATCGCAGAAGAGAATTTAATGGTGCAAGGTGCACTTTCACTGTTTCCTCTTTATCCAAAGCACTTTGTATGTGTAGGTGAACATAGATGTTGGTGCACAGAGTTGCAAACAGATAAGACGTACTAATTACATGAATCTATTGGTATATTGTCCTGGAGGATGTGGTCATTTCAGGAGGCTAATTTGCTGTATTGTCTGTTCTCCCTAGGGGTGGTGCAGCCTACGCCTCTTAGAGATAATATAGGCTTTCTTCATCTGCCTTTAGTGGCATTAAAGCTACAAGCCTTTTGCTGTAAAAAGTATATTAATGAATAGAAATGTTACAAGAAGAACAGAAGTCTTGTGTTTTCCCTCCATCATGCATCATCCATTTTAATTAGGGGAAAGGGTACTGAGCACAGTGACAAGAGTGTGGAATTAAAATCATTAATTGATGTCAAGCTGAAGAGAGGCTGCTAACATGAATTTAGTGACAGCAGGAAGGAAATTAACCTTATTACTTTATTTAGAGCATTGGTTTATTTAATATTTTTGTATATGCAAATCCAGTGTGCTTTATTTATGACAATGGCAAAGGACAGATAATTCATTAAAATGTGAATATCAATTAATCCAGAGCAATGAATAGTACAAGTCACCCCTTGTTTTTATAACATCCATTGGAAGGTGGGAGATGCATGAAGCCTCAAGGTGTTTAGACTTTGTATTTTCAAGACAAAAATTTATTTTTTATATATTCAATGTGTTAAGAAAAACACCTGATGCAAAAAAAGTGGCATTTGAGTTAACTTTGGAAAGGATGGTAAGGAGATAGGCAACAGATATTCCCAGCTTGTGACATAAAGATGATAGGGCAGATCAGTGAAGTTCCTTTAAGTAGTGCATGTTTGGCCAACTATGATAGCTAAGTTCTGATGGGACCCACACTAACCTACTTTTGAAAGGGCAATAACACCATCCTTTCAGATAACGGTGACCTCAGAGGTCACAGTAAAAAGAATAGAGGGGTTGTCTTCAAGCAAAGCCCATCTGGAGCTATTAAAATCAGATGCAGTGAAGGGTTTTTTTCACAGCAGGATGCTCTCCTGGTATATTTCCAGAATTCCCAAGATGGTCATAATATTTTTTTACTGGGAAATCTACCTTTTGTTTTTCTAAAGCAAAGTATTTTCATAGCTCGGATAGACAAAACAATTGGAAGCTGGAACTCTGTGGATTGTAAATACACATTGATATTTTTACCCTTTGCGATTTTTAATTTTAGTAATAAGCATTACATTAAGTAGTTTTATGGTCATGTCCCTTTGAACCCTATTCAACACACCCTTTCTTGTACTTTGGCTGTGGTTGACAAAGAGGTTTGTGAATGGACTTCCCCACTTGTCAGCCATGAAAAAACAAAGATTTGTGGACTTTTGAGAAGTTCTCAGCATTACAAAATACAGAACCATAACTGTCAGCCTGAAGCAATGTTTCATTTTGGTTGTATTTAAAAGTATTACTTGACAACAGAAAGCTCTATGGCTGATATATTTTCATGGCATTTCATCCATTATGGTTTCCAAATAGTTTCCTTTAGAGGACTGGAGAACTTTGCAAGTGTACTCCTTGACATTTTCAGGTAGGTCTGGAAGATGTCTGAAATTCTGAATAAATATTGCTAGTTCAGTTGCATTCTGAAGTTGGTAGGTTAGAGGGCAAGCTTTCTATAAGGCAACTGGTGGTGTGCCCCCCCCCCCCGGAGATTTGGAAAACATGCTTCCTTTGGGGTGACTGTACTTTATCAACATGGCTTAATATATTATGTTTTCCAAAGCACATAATAGCTGCAGTTATGGCTGATGGGTCACTCTTTGTAGAATACGACCTCCAGTAAAGCTTATAAGAACACAGAAGTAATCATGTTAATAAGTAAACTGGGTAAATTAAAGTTACATGTAAAATTTCTGGAAACTTTGGGAGATAAAAGAGAAAAAAATATTTTCCCCATTTTTTTTGTTTTTTTTCCAAAGGTTTTTCTTTTTCCGTGGCTTTGACATTTCTGAAAATTTTGCATCTCTAATTAAAGTACATCATGAACTAAGTCTGTAGTACAGAATTGTGTATGATGTTTGACTTCTGGTGTAATGTGTTTGGGGATTCCTTTGAAGTTAATTGATGGTATTACAACTGAGATGGGATGTACACATATTAGACAGAGAAGATAGGTGGTTTGAGAGAGGAGTCAGGGAAGCCATTCATGTGAGCATCGAAACCCCTTCCCTCAACAGAGGTGGGGGCCTCAGGCATAGTCTATCTGCTACTTATCAGGGTGTGCTATCAACAATACCTGGACAAATAAAAAAGCCTTCAACACCAAGGCCATAGCTAACAACCCATACTTTATAGATTTCAACTCATTAGGCCATTGTTCACCTTAAAGCTATGGATACTGTTGTCTACCTAACAAGCCTATTCAGACCATTGTTCATCTTAAGAGCCTATCTCAGACCAGGGTGACAAGAGGTCAAAGCTGACTATAAGATGGAGGACTTGCACTAGCTTTATGCAGACTGATGAAGCTGTTTGGATGAGCAGCAAAATGTTTCTATCTCTCAAGAAAAAGAAGTCCAGTAGCCATGACTCAACTTCCAGATAAACTCACCTGGATGACTGAGAATCTTCACAGACAAACTGAGAGATCTATAGTGGACATTTTTCACTTGAGGCCTGAAAATGCCCTGTGTTACAGTGGCTACAGAAACACAATATGTAATGTTAGAATGGTTATATGGATGTCAAAATGCACGTGGTTGGGAAAGTGTCAGCTGCTTATGTTGTGATTAATATTGCCACACACAAAAATTAAGAGGTCACTTAGGACGTTTCCCCCTCTGCATTTCTGATGCAGGAGTAAGAAAATGTGGAGATCCTCCCAAGCCCACTAGGGTCTGTAGGAACAGTGCAAATGGCATACTCCCCCCAATATTGCTGCCGGGGGTGGGGTGGGGAAAGTAGTCCGAGGTCTGGTTCTGTCTGTGTTTGAGGGGCTCAGGGGTAGGTGGGACGACCACATGGGACTGTGTCTTGTTTTGTTACAAATCTACAATTTCTGGAAGCTTTGATGAATGAAATTAACCCTTCTCATTTTTGAGGGAGGGGTAGAGATGCATCAGAGGTGGGACTGTGCAAAAGTAACCATTTGGGCTCATGTGGCCCATTAAATCCACTTTCTTACCCCTATTCTGGGGAAATGTACACAATGAGGCAAACAAGGTGGAAGTCCATGCGTCTCAAATATTGCAATTTAGCATGGGAGGATTTAAAAGTCCATTGCTCGCGTGTTATTCTTAATTTATGAAAAGAAGAATTCACGTGACATACTTTTTTCTCAAGTCAATTTTTAGTTTTCTTTCTCATTTCTAGAATTCAAGCCAAGACTCGAGAATTTCGCGAGAGGCAAGCTCGGGAGCGAGACTACGCGGAGATCCAAGATTTAAATAGGACTTTGGGGTGTGATGGAGATTCGATGTATGCTGGAATTCCTTCATACCATTCCTCCACAAACAGTGGCACAATGAACAATCGACCACAGAGCCCAAGGGAAGGACCAACAGTGGAAGCATTATATGCCCAAGTGAAGAAAGCTCGCAATGCAAAGTCTTCACCTGCAGACAGGTAGGCACCAGATGTCAGTCAATATTCTGCTTCCAATGTCTGCTTAGTACTTTTTGGGTGGGAGAAGGAAAGCATGGAAGAGGTGACAGTTCATAAACTGTAATGCCAGAACTGCATTTTATTAATGGCTTTTTGAAAGCCTGTGTAAAAAAAAAATTGGATTCACACAAATCATGCCATAATGGAATGAACAGCGCAATCTTCTCAGATGGTTCCAGCTCAATTCATCATCTTCCGAAAATGCTTTTGGTGCCAAATTGCACTGTTTAGTGTAATTCAGATTAACATCACACATGGAACATCCTCTGCTAGTGCAATTATCTGCAGTCTTTGAAAAATTTTGTGGTACTTGTGGCCAAATATGCCTTTGTTTTTTTCTGAACCCTTGCCTGGTTTTCTACGACCATGTGTGTGGGTCACTATTTCTTAACTCCCAGCCAAGGATTCTCTGTTAGGCTTTGAATGGTTCACACAAACACTTAAAATAAAGGAGGAAAAGGAGAAGCATGCTTTAATTTTTGAGGCTTAGATCTGACAGCCTTTTTAAAAATGCCTGGCGTTGGAACCTGTTTTTGAACTGGAATTGAACCCTGAATTAATTTATGTTGTTTGATTATTTTAGATGTTACTATCTTTTAGATGTTAGCCATCTGTTGTTCTTGTAGATTTGACCGTGGTGGTAATAAAATCCTCTGTTCTCTAGTTTCAATAGTGAAATGACAATATCAGATAATTTAAGGTTGAGATAGATCAGAAGGGTCAAATAGCCTAGTCTTCTGCCTTTGAAAGGTCATGTATATATGACGTCATGAGGCTTATGGCCATGGATTTCTCAAGCCCCAGTCCAGAATTCTAATTATTAGAAAAATATAAAATGGCTTAATATGTTTGTGGATTGGAAACTAGATCCAGCTGGAGAGTCTGGTTTAGCAGCCAGTATCTGTTTTGAGGCAGCTGCCTAGATGCCCTAAAAACATCCAATCTCGCCTGATTTTGGAAGCTAAGCAGGGTCGGCCCTGGTTAGTACTTGGATGGGAGACCACCAGGAATACCAGGTGCTGTAGGCGCCTGGAGTAAGAACTGGCAAACCACTCCAGTATTCCTGCCAAGAAAAGTCCATGGACATGGAGTCACGAAGAGTCGGACATGACTGTAATGACACAACACACACACACACACACATCTGTTTTGAGGAGGGCAAATGATGTTTTTTATTTATTTCTCAAAACAAGCCATGAGAGTATTATGCTAAATGTTCCTGTTGAGAGGGCCAACCTGGGAACATGAAGTGTTCTTGCCAATTTGCCCATTGTTTTTGGTGTCCCAAGAAATAATGCTCCTTTCCCACAAAGGTATCTTGGATTAGTGCCGTCATTTTGTGACATGGTTGGTTATTGCTCTGGGTAATGACAAGGGGGGAGAGATTTGAACTAAGGTTGTTTTGTAACTTTTCATCGGGAGAAACCAATCCATAATGAAAGGAAGCAGTTGCTGAGAAATCTACATCAAATGCTTTGCAGTCTATAAATGCAGTTATAATGCTAGTGTTCAAGGAAGCAAGGGTTTATTTTAGGTGGATTTTGTCATGTATATGTATTAAAACAGAGGCAGGTCCTCTTATCTGAGGAAAGGCCCTCTTAAGAGTCTCATAGGAGGAAAACAATTTGAGGAGCCGTGTAGCCTTCACAACCATTGATTATGAAAGGTTCATTTAGCTGCAGATTTCATGAATAGTCACTGCTATATTGTTTGCATGTAACATTTTGGAATTTTCATGGTGTGTCGGAAGATGCTAAGCTCCCCTTTTCTCAAACTAGTTACCACTTCCTTTCAGGCATTACAGGGAGAAAATAGTTTTTTAAAAAAAAAAAAACCTAGATGGAGTTCATAATTGGTTTATTTTCCTGTGCCATACCAAATGGCAGCTGGGGAATTGCATTCCTGTTGCAAAGGCTTTTAGCCAAGCTAAGAAGTCTGTTGCTGGAATGTTTTACATCATATGGAAGAAAACACAAACCGTTGATCAATAATGGCCATGTTTTTGTAGTTTTTCATTTTGGACAGCAATGCTGCCATACAATTTTCTCTCCTACCCCCCCTCTATCTTCCCCTCCTTCCCTCCCTCCTCTCCCCCAGTGTGTGTGTGTGTGTGTGTGTGTGTGTGTGTGTGTGTGTGTGTGTGTGTGTGTGTGTGTGTGTGTGTGTGTGTGTGTGTGTGTGTGTGTGTGTGTGTGAAAGAGAGCTATGGTCTACCATTACGGCAGAGAACCCCAAGAAAAGACAGCTGCTAATGGGCATTTACTGGCTGTTGCTGTCCTACCAAGATGGCATTGTCCATAGATATAATTGGAATGAAATGGGCCCTGTGCTGCTATAAACCTAAATAGCTTGAAAACAGTAGGCTAAAATCCCACAACTTGCTTTGGACACTTTAATGGAACCATAAATGCTGTAATCATATGCTCTTTTTTATTTTTCCATTAAAAATGAAACACGGGAAAGAAGAGACCTCTGTGAATTGACTCCTGTTCCCAAGTGGAATCAGGTTATGCCCGAGGAATGTCAGGCTGCAGAGTTTTCAGCCAGGGTTGAAAAAAAGGGGAAGAAAATTCATATCTTTCAATGTGTTTGCATATATTAAAAGAATTACAATTGCCACAGTAGTGATAGTCTCTAATAGGACAACAATTGATCATTTTAATTCACATTTATTTTTTCTTTAACCAGCAATATTTACCTGAGCTTAACTCCTGAGGGGCAGAATAATGTGTTCCTGTAATATATAGAAACATACTGTAGGAGCATACAGTACAAACGTGCTCCCTGAGGTCACATATAAAGCACACTTGCTAGGATATCTTTTAGTGGCTCATTAGTCTGGAATAAAAGGCTCGGGGGGGGTTCATGATTGAGACGTACAAAACTATGCAGGGGGTGGGTAAAGAGAATAAAGGGAATCTCTTTTCCTTCTCATACAATACCAAAACTAGGAGTCATCTATTCAGATTGAGGGTTGAGAGAGTGAAAACAAAGAAAATAAAATATTTCTCTACCCAGCGTCTTGTTAGTCTGTGGAACTCCTTGCCACAGGATGTGGAGATGGTGTGTGGCGTAGATGCCCATAAAAGGGGATCGGACCGATTTCTGGAGGAAATGTCCATCACAGGTTGCAAGCCATGATAGGGATGTGTGTTCTCTCCAGACTTAAAAGGGAGGAGTATCTCAAAATGTTAGGTGCAGGGGCTGTTATGGGGAGACAGGTATCTATTTGTCTCTTGTGATCCCAGAGGCACCTAGTGGGGCCACTGTGAGATTGAGTAAGCTGGACTAAATGGCCCTTGGCCTGATCTTGCAGGGCTCTCATGTTCTTATATTTGGAACTATAAAATATTACATATTCCTCAGAGTAAACAATTGGGTAAAATGGAAAATCAAGATACTTGAACATTATATTAAACATTTTAAATATCTGTCATGTCAATGATCTTTAAAGTCTGAAGTACCACTTTCTGCATATAATTCTGAGCTTCGTGTTAAAGCAAGAATAGAATATAAATTACTATTCAGAACAATGCTTTGTTAAATCTTGAACAATAACATATCTTTCACTCAGAAACAGAGAGTTAGCTCAGTTCTTTTGATACCTTTAGGAAGATCTCCTTGAGCAATCACTTTATTTTTGGTTATTACTCCCAACCACAATCCATTCTGGGTTGAACAAACTTGGATGAAGTACAGTATATAGATTAAGTGACTTTTGCTGTTTGCTGTGTGGTAACTCATGGATCCCACAATATACAAGCTTGGTTTGGTTAAGCAGCACCTCATTCCATAAGTTAGTCCTGCTGAGTTCAGGACTAGAATGACTGCTAGAATAATGATGTTTCCACTTAGTCCAACACTTTGTGAGATTCTTACATGTGACAAATACAGTTGCTGTGAGTTTCAAAGGCAGGCAACTCTAACAGTCTTTTCTAGACTGGGATCTGCTTCTTCCCTCTCATGAAAGTTGACGAAGCCAGTACCTTCATGAGTACTTAATGACTGGAGTGGGGTACAAAGATCACATTACAGCCCTGTTAAAGGGGCTGCATGGGCTACCAATCAGATATCCAGCACAATTCAAAGTGCTGGCCTTAACCTAAAAAGCACTGTATGGCTTGGGTCCTAGCTACCTCAAAGATCGGATCTCACAGTATGAACTGGCTGGGGTGTTAAGGTCATCAGGAGAGGCCTTTCTCTCCATCCCAGCACCCTCACAGTTACATCTCTTGGGAAAACATGAAAAGGCCTTCTCGGCTGCTGTGCTCAGACTCTGGAACTCCCTCCTACTAGAGGCCAGGACTGCCTCATCTCTGATGTCTTTCTGGAAACAGGCAAAGACCTTTCTCTTCAGTCCAGCTTTCCCTGAATGATGGACTACCTATTATGTTTCTTTTGTATGACTCTACCATACATGATCACATAGACTTTGTGCTTATAACCACTTATAACCTTGTGTGATTGAAATGACACTATGTTTTCAATGTTAGTTTCCATCACTCATAACTTTTACAGGGCATTTTTACTCTCTCTTTAACTGCTCATGTTCTCTTGTAGCTTTAATGTAATGTTGTCTTTTATTGCTGTAAGACAGGGGTGTCCAAACTTTTTGCAAGAAAGGCCAGATCTGGTGAGGTGAAAATTTGTGGGGGCCAACCATTCAGCCACATTTGGCCCCGGGCCGGACTTTGGCCAAGCCTTTTGTTAAGATGTCCCTCAATTCCCTCTTCTCAAACTTGAATAGGTCTTAACTGTACTGGACTGTATATTGCCCCTCATTACTGTAAGCCGCCTTGGGTCATTTTCCACGGAGAAAGGTGGGGTAAAAATGCTAAAAAAAAAGAAAAAAAGAGTGATCAAAGTGCTTCACCTAGCATATATTTTTATATATAACTTGGCACTGTATAACAATGGCAATTTCCTAGTTACAGTGGTACCTTGTATAACGTAATTAATTGGTTCCAAGTGAAATTATGTTATACAAATTTTCCTTTGTACGAATTGCGGTTTCCCATAGGAATGCATTGAAAGGGGAGTAATCTCTTCCAATGCATAGGCAAGGCTAATGAGGTTGTCCCAGCTGTGATGCTTGGGAGGGAGGAGGAGGCAAGGAGTCATGGTGGCTGCAACAGCAGGAGGAGGCAGCGGCGGCGGTGGCCGGTGCTGGGCATTCATCTGCAGCACCTCACCCAGCTTGGCCACCACTGCTGCTGCAGTTGTTGTTGGAAGGAAAGCTGCCCCTCCTCCTCCTCCTCTCCTGCGCACCCATTTGTGCGTGCTTGTGCAGCACCTGCTGGTGCATCACTCACTTCCCTCCCCTTCTTCCTCTTTCACCCTTCTCCCTTTCATTCGCTGCTTCTCGTTCGCTCGCGCTGTCAGGCTGCCTTTTGTGTGCATTAGTGTGGCGGGCAGGACCATGGCGGAGGTGAACAGCCATGCACCAGGGCTGGGCGGTTAAAGCAGGAAGGGAAAGAAAGCTGGTGTAGGTTAAAGCAGGAAGGGAAAGAAAGCCGGGGGGGGCGGGAAAGGGAGTGAAGGAGAGAGAGGAGTAAGAGATAGAGGAGGCAGAGGTGGCTCTGTGGCAGTTTTCGCCTAGAGGGCTGGTTAAGATTTAGGAAGAGAACATGAGGTGCCTGCCAGGGACATGGGAGTCGGAGCAGATGACCGTGAGATGATGGGTGGAGAGAGGGTGACAAAAGCACGTCTCTTACTGTTATGGAAGGACTCCCTATCTCTGGATTTTTTTACGTTGTACGGATTTTATGTTATACAAACCCTACGTTATACGAGATACCACTGTATCTACAAAAAAGAGCTTACTCACTCCCATCTTAAGCCTCCTTTTATACATTGGCCCAAACCATTCTCTCTGGATTCGGTAGAAGTAAACTCTGTCACATGGTTAGTTTGTTGTTGTTTTGAACTCTCCATCACAAACAAATATAAATTGGGAAAGGAGGAAGAGAATTAGCTGTGCAAAAGGCTGGTTTCCAAATTCTTGGGATGACAACTGTCTTTTGATTTTTTTTTCCACCTGGTTTATTGGCTTTCTTTTATATACCATTTAAGGCATGTGCTGCTGGCACCCTGAACCCAAAGATCTCCTTCATCTATTGTCTAAACAGCCGAAAATAATTATTTGCTTTTTGACAGACTCAGAGAGTAAAGAAAGCAATTGGTGCCACTAACTTTTTGTGGTCTTAGATTACTACTTCTCCTTCCTGCCAACATGGATGCAATAAAAATCTGGGTTTAATATAAATTCATGAGGATTTATGCAGAGCTCCTATTGTGAGGTATATTTGCAGTGACTCTATCCAGTGTTTGGGTTATGACTTTGGAGGTATAGTGGAGAAGATTCATAAAGAGGTTTATTCAAATATTCTCAAGACTCCATAGCACGACTAAGAGACAATACAGCTTCAAGAATGACTCCACAGAATATTTTCAGTGAACATATAATCCTACAAGGCCTTTTGCTTCCTTTATTGCCTTAATAAGGCTTGTTTTATCACCATAGGGCTGGTGGCTGTTTGTTTATTGTTTTAAGGCATCATTCCTTTATGGCAGACTTTAAAAGAAAGAATGTATGGAGAGATAAGAGAGGAATAGTGTTCCACTAGCTGGTTTATTTATTTTATTTATTATCGTAGAGCATTTTTACTCCACCTTTCTCCTTGCAAAACAGGAAGAGAAGGAGGGCCCACCCAAAAGTGCAACTTATAGATAAAGTAATTGAAGGTCACTTAACAATAATTCTTTGTTAAGAGCTAGGGATAGCTTCGTTCTTTGAATGTTTTATTCAAGTTCAACAGCTGTCCTTAGCAAGTTCACAGAACTGTAATGTGCTTTATAGGTTGGGTCAAGCCTTCCATTCCATTGGTGTAGCGCTACAGTTCCCATGCAGAAATACAATGGCAAAACATTGTTGACAGGATATTTTCTGAATAAAAACAAAACAAAACCTAGAGTACAAACTGGGAAATGGTTGCTGCATTTGTCAGCAGGCAGATATACTCATCTATCAGCATATGAGTTATGTGAGCATCAGCTTTCATGGTTTCCACTGAACTGACCTGTAGCAATCCCAAAATTTCTGAAACTAAATAACTAGGATGAATATAATGTGTGAATTTTGTTTGCTACAGGGAAGGAACATGGGTTATAATAACCTCAGAACCAATTTTGTGGGGGTTATCTATGCAGTCAGAACCAGCTGGTTGGATAGCTCAGTGATTTAGGTGTCTGGCTCTGGAGCCAGCGTTGGAAGTTCAGTTCCCCACAGTGCCTACTGGTAGAAGGGCCAGCCTGTGTAGTCATGGTCCAGCTGCAGTGTCAGGGTGAAGAAGGGAATGGTAAACCACCGCTGTGTTTTCTCTGCCTAGAATATCTTGAAAAGGGTTGCCAGAAGTCAGAATTGGCTTTGCATCATGATGATGATGATGATGATGATGATGATGATGATGATGATGATGATGATGATGATGATGATGATGATGATGATAAACTGCATGTTGATGCTTTCTCATGGTGCTATTTTTTGATGAAGTAAGGAGCTCTTGAGCCTATGGGAGGTCTGGATGTTAGGTGCTTTTTAGATGTGATAGGGAGCTGGTGTGTTTTTAATTCTATACACATACCCCATTGGTCATGGGATCAACCTCAGAGGAGATAGTATGTCACCTGAAAGGTATGGGCAAAGAGGGCTTAAATATATGAAGTCATATTACATTACCCATTCAAAAACAGGGCAAATGCCTGTCAAGCAAGGAATGAATGCATCTAAGCTGTGTTAATTAGTGAGATGTAATTTAAAGGTTGCTGAAATCAGAAGAGGCTTATTCATTTTTCATCAATAATCAGTTTGCTTAATATTTCATCAAAACCTGCTGATTTGCAGACCACCTTCAAGTCTTTGATTCATTATGACTGCAGTCATAATTTAATCTTCTCCCCACTCCCTCTTTTTCTCATTCAAAGATATGCTCTTTCATCTTCATGACTCTGTGAAAATGATTCTAAAATTCAGAGACCACTAATTGATCAAATGTATTTAAAAATGTACTTAAGGTTCAGGTATCTGTCTGGCAGAAACATTTCTTCCTAGATCATTGTTTTGTCTGTCTATCTTCAAAGTCTTAATTCCATCTGGCTATTAGGCAAGAACACAGGGCATCTCTTAACTATTGTTGGAAAAATAAAAATAATTGAGGTTAAGCCCTTCCGTGTATTATCAGAGCGGAGTTGCACTCATCAGTGTGTACTGCATGTAGAAAACCAACAACCAACAACTACCCTTTAGAGATTCAAGGTGACATGAGAACGATAGCTCAAAAATCCATTTCATGCATGAAACCTGTTAGCACTTGTTCTCCGTGGTGTTTTTAGAAACCAAATAGAAATGTGTGGCTTAATTCCCCACCGAGTTCACAGTTTCAAATTAGTTCACTTGGGAGACATGGGGAAATAAAACAGCAGTGGAGAAGAAGTGAGAATGAAAAGAATGGGAAGCCCTAGGTTTATGTGGTCATTTAATTTTAGGGGCTGCGAACTGGCGGATATGAACTGGCTAGAGAACATGTCAAGTTCCCTCGGCAACATTCAAGGTACAGCAGCAACTGCTGGTTGAACCCTTGGTGCTTCCCAGGCATCAATTTAAAACCGCATCCCTGTGCTTCCCCTACCTCTTGCCGGTTTAACCCATCCCAGAAGGGTTGGTTGGAAGAACTGTAGCTACCCATGACACATAGTAGTAAAAACAACAATGATGTAGTATACTGCCCATTAGAGATGGGCACGAATAAAAAAATGGTGTTTCGTTTGTCGTTTGTCGTTGAGACGTCCGTTACGTTTCATTTCCATTTTTCACAATTTTTTCGGAAAAATTCCATTTTTGATTTTTTGTTTTTTCGTTTGTTGTTTCTACCCGCTTTTTGCGTGATTTTTAAAAGCATTTCCATGCGTGGGCGTTCCTCAACGCCCCAGACCAGAGGGAAAACACTAAAAAAAATTGATGCTGGCAGAGACACAGTATAGACTAGGTTCGCAGGGAGGCTGCAAAGGCAGTAGCGGGCGTTGCCCAGGGTGCAAGGCAGCCACAGAGTGACTGCACTGTGGGGCAGGGGAGGGTACTCACCGAGATGTATGCACACAAGCACACAGGGAGGCTGCAGGACTGAAGCTAGAGTCGCAGAGACTGCAATCCCACCCTAACTCCCACTGGAGACTGCAAGGAGGACGGGGGCTGCCAGAGTTTTTTATGCCCTCTGTGGCTGCCAGACCTGCCCAGTCTGCCACCTGGGCATGCTATTGGTTGAAGTTGTCCAAGAATTTACATGATCCCATCACATGGCTTGCCTCCATTTTGTGGCTGGAGTGGTGACATCCATTTTGTCATCCATAAAGGGAAAAGAAAAATACATCGCGATGGGAGAAGACAAAAACAAACGTTTTAAGGACCCCAACCCCCTGCTAGGTAATAATTTCAAATAATTATCACATTATCACTGCATTTTTATGGATGTTCAGGGCGTTTTAATACCCAAGAAATCAATATTAGGCATCTGGGAGCCATTTTGGGTCGAAGTCCCCTAACTCCCCTTAAAGGAAAAAAAAATACAGCGATCTGAGAAAAGACATAAATGCACGTTTTAAGGACCCCCCCCCGGTAGGTATTATCAGACAGTATAAATAATTATCACTGCGTTTTTATGGATATCCAGGGCATTTTTTAACATTTAAAACAGCTCATTTCATTGCACACCGCCAGTAACAGAAACGAAACGTAACGAACACAGTTTTCGTGGTTCTGTTTGTTTCGTTTCATTTTCATCGCAATTTTTGTTTGTCATTTTGTTACGTAACGAAACGACAAACGAATAACGGAAATGAAAAATTGTTCATTTTGTGCCTATATCTACTACCCATGATTGCCAGCTGTTGTTAGTTGGAAAACTCTGCTCCATAGCCCCAGTGACGGCATGTCCTCTCTCAGGCAAAGTTAGGGATGGGGCTGTGGGTGCACGTTAGGCCTCAGCCACTGTTGTGCCTCAGTGGCTAACATGATGTGTATTGAGCCTCAACCCATAATGTCCTGCAAACTAAGGCAGCATTTTAGGTCTTTGAAAGGTGTGTGTGAATGTTTATTAAGGAACTGAGAAATGAAATTGCAGATCTCTTAACAGTAATATGTACCTTGTCTTTTAAAACAGTCACAGTGCCGGAGGACTGGAGGATAGCGGATGTCACACCAGGGCTGGGAGAGTGAGAACAGACAAAAAGAAAATATTTTTTTACCCAGCGTGTTGTTAGTCTGTATAACTGCCTGCCACAGGATGTGGTGATAATGGCATCTGGCCTGGATACCTTCAAAAGGGGATTGGACAGATTCCTGGAGGAAAAGTCCATCACAGTTTACAAACCCTGATGGAGATGTGTAATCTCGAGGCTTAAAACCGGGGTACTTCAAGGGCCAGATGCAAGGGAGTGGTATCAGGAGACAGAGATCTAGTCTTGTGCACTCCCAGATGCATTTGGTGGGGCCACTGTGAGATACAGGAAGCTGGACTAGATGGGCCTTTGGCCTGATCCAGCATGGCTCTTCTTATGTTCTTATAGAGGGTACATTTGGTTGAATCAGAGTCTTATTCAGGATTCTGGGAACTATATTCTGAATAATTATTATTTTTTGAGGATATGGATTAGTAGAAGTGGTTTACAGAGTTGCAAGGAAGTACAGAATACACAAAGGGATCACAAAGACAGATTTTGCTAGGAGCAGTCTGTGGTCTGGAGTGGTCTATGCTTACATAAGTGAGGCTCCTACCAGCATTGTGGCTGTGAGACTTTTTATGATGAAATTGCAAGTAAGTCCTTGGATTTGGAAAGATGAAAAAGGAAGGACTTCTAAAGGTCAGGACTGAAAGAGCTGTTCATTGGAGAACAGATGACAATTAATAATTAAAAAAATCTCTGCCATAATTGTCAGCATGAAAAGCCTCACTGCTGTAGCCATGTGAAAATCCTGTTGAATTTGGGTTGATTCCCATTTTCAGAGGTCAAAACTTTTGATTAAAACAAAAGCTGTTGAGGGGAAAAAATAGCCCAACAATGAGATTGTTCCTAACATTCAGACTGCAAAATAAAGCACGTAATTGTCCATAGGACCAGATCCTCTTACATACTTACGGTGGCAGAAAGAAGATGACATAACTTGCAGCACCCCTTTTGAATACCTCGTTGAGGGTGGCTGCAGCTACACAACAGGATTTTGCATGTAGAATCATGATGCATTGTGTCTGGTTCCTAATCCTTGACCCCCAGTTTTTGAGTGCTTGTTTTTGTTTGGTGACCCTATACCTCGCTTCCAATGTACTGTACTTGCAACTTCCATTCTGAGTATCTCCCCTATATTCAGAGTCTCATAAATGTGTACCTTGATGCTTATAACAGGTCAGACTCCATTTTTTTTTGTGGTGCAAGATTTGGTCCAAGTATTTGGTCTGGTGTATGGGAGTTCTTTGTGTTTTTGTTTTAAATTTTGGATCATTGTCTCTCCAAGGAAGAGCCCCGATCTTTGCATGTAGATCTTCTACTCTGCTCCTTTTTCTCTTTTCAAACATCAGAAAAGCTCAGCGAATATAGCTCTTGTCTATGTTATCCCAGGAGCTCACATCTGGTTGAGAGCAGCGCTGCCCTTTCTAGTTAGTATGCTCGACGATTCACCATATGAATTTCAAAATAATAATAATAATAAAATAAAATAAAATAATGTCCTCTAAAGGCTTTTTATACATGTTCTGAGCTTACATTGTTTGGCTTCTAAAGCCACATGGAGCAGTTTGTGGAGGCTGAATTTCATTAACTGTTATTAGTTGCGGGATTTTTGATAGCAGTGAAAATTGCGGCAGTTTAAGGCATCAGAATTTAATAGGACAATAGGTAGCACCTAGGCAAGAATAATTTTGCTTCACTGGACTCTAAATTTCCATCTTTCAACATTCTTTAGCAGAGTCAACCCTGCCTTCATGATCAGAATAAAATATGTGTGCTCCACAGGCAAGTGCATAAACATGTCTCATTTTCTGGAACCAACTTCAGAGGTGATTTCTTTGTCTTGATTTAGTGAAGCAACCAGGAATAATTAACACGTTTTCGGCCTGCCTGCAACATATGCAAAGACACAAAATTTTGCATAGCAGAAAACATTGTGGTCTCTAGGTAAATATATATGGAAATCATTTCATTCTACAACATACACAATGTTTTTTTCTACTGGCATGTGGAAAGCTATGACCATTTGCCCTGTTCCAGTATGTATATTTTAGAACTATTTGCGTACATGTGTATGCATCTCCGGAAAGAAGACAAACCAGTAGAAAGGTCCTACCAAGCAAAAGTAGTACAAAAGAGAAAACAGAATTGCTTTCATGGGGAGGTCGATTCTCTGAAGCTCGATAAAGCTTGGGCGGGTAGGTGGGTGGTGGAAGAGATGAGGGCAGGAATTTCCTGCTGACCTTCCTTTCGCACTGCTGAGCCAGGATGAGAGGAGAAGGAAGTCATTCATTTATTTCCTCACCACCAACCTCAAACCTCAAAGTGCTGCATGCATGAATGGTATAGAAAGCAGGTGCTTTGTGCAGTGAGCCATGAGGTATTTGGCGGCCTTTTCATCTCTGCTGAGCATGTACACCTTTGACCCCTAAGGAGAGCCCATGTAATGTAAACAAAGATGCATACTCCGCAGATTCCCCTTATACCAATAATTAACCGGTCCTTGGATTCCTTAGAACAACAACAATAAAAGGCCTGTTGGGCCATGTTGTAAAAATAAATAGAAAAATTGGGGCAGGGTAGGAAGAAAGCAGAAGGATGGAGCTGTGCTACCTTAAAGACAAGGAGGTGCCTTTCAGTGTGAAAATACTGGGCTACAGTACACCTATTGAGACATGGAAGAGGCATTTAAAGAGGTAGATAATTACAGTTAGATTGGGAATACATTGGGGACAGGCAGACTGAGCATCTCTGAATAAAACATTTGAAAATGCTGAAAAGTGTTTGGTGACAAGAAATCTCACTGAAATAGTAAGCTTTTGGTGATGCTTTGGCAGTTATCTATCAAGCCAAAGCACGAAATCAAGGGGGAATTCTATGCCAATAAGATCATGGTTTATAAACATGCATACCATAACGTTTTTCTGTGATAATGGGTTTTTAGTTGCTCTTTACTGTAGAGGAGACTTGTACCATATCCACTGGGGAATTATGTCATTCACCTGTTCCAAAGACACCCATTCCTCTAATATTTGTGTTTCATTCCTAAGATCAGAGAAGAAGAAATTTATCCAAGGAAAGTTTAATGACAGCTCCACTCCCCACAAAAAAATCTCCCAAGAGTTAAGGGGTCTACCCGGACAAGGTGGAAGACCACTTTGGGTAGTAATTTGCCCCAGTGCGATCAGACTTGTGTCTTACTTGGTGTGAATTTGGGGCTATTTCTTTCCTTAGCAATCCTCATGTGTTCTGTCTCATAAGGAGATGGGAAACTTTCCTTCCATAAGCCCATTTAGCATAATTCATCAAGCCATGGAATTTTACACAGTTATCTTCTATATTCTTAGCACAATAATTTTCTGGAACTAATAGCTTGATTAGGAAATGTGTTTCTCTTTTTGGAAAGAGTGTGAAGCTACAGACAGTAGCGCTGATCTCATCTTTATAATGTGTGTGTGAGTGTGTGTGTGTGTACCTATTTGACCTCTTAATCAGTTTAACATCTGTAATTTTAATTTGTGTAATCATTTACATGCTAGCTACATAATTCAAAGCCTCCTCTTAGGAAAGATAAATACATTCTAGAGGGATCCTATATTGGATTTGGCTAAAGCAAGTTTTCTGTGAGCAGGCAAGCTTTATGAACTACAACAAAGGAAAGGGAGAATCGGGGAGGGATTTGCATTTTCTGCTTATATGGCTCTCTATAATGGTTTGTCACATCTTCTGTTCATGCAGCTTATATGCGAGATTTTCTGTCCCTTGGTGGGCACTGTTTTAAAGGAATCACAAGAGTTCCAAATGGTACATAAGCGAGAAGAAACAGGAAACGTGAAACACTTTTATTTCCTGTCTGTAAGAGGATTTGGGTTTATTGTTACATTTGTTTTGTTTTTGTTTTTGCATTTCATAACTTCATCTCAAATTCTAAAAACACATCATCTAAAGAACAGGAATCAATGTCTGTTCTTCTGTGTTATGAAGACGGCACTGACTTGTAGTAACCCTGACTTGTAGGGCTTTCAAAGTACAGCGGTACCTCTTAAGACGAATTTTATTCGTTCTACAGGTCAATTTGTCCTACGAAAAATTCATCCTGCAAAACACGGTTTAATGTGGTTTCCCATAGGAATGCATTGAATTTGTCTTGTGAAGCATCCCATAAGACATTTCATTAATCTTATGAATTGCTAGGAGGTTATTATTTTAAAAAAAATACAAAAATTGGAATGAGAAGCAGGGGCAAGATATTATTGCAACTATTCAAGATACAAGGCACATAGTTTTAGCAGGATAAAATGCTCTGTTATTCTATGCATGGGGTATTGTAAGGCTTGTTCTTGCATTCTACTCTGCTTGTTAGCTTCTTTCTTCTCCTAGAGATAGGATGCTCTCTGCTATGAAGTCACATCCATTTTAGAAGGACCTCATTGAGCTTTTCAAGTAGAGCCCAGGTATAGCTCTCATACGAACACAGGTTACAAGTGATTACTTAGCTTATTTATGCAGTCATTCTGTTGGCAAACACAAAACATCCTCTGTAATATTATTGCATGTTCTTAGTGTCATCCAAAGGAGTTTTCTAGGTGACCCATGTCTAGCTGCGTGATCTGGTCCAGAAAAATCCAATGATGGCAAGCAAGGATGATATTTCACATGACCTTCGCAACTTGCAATGGTCGCATTTTTCCAAATTTTCGTGTGAGCCCTAAACATGTAAAAAAGGTGCTTGGTCATATCAGACCAACTCCCTATTGCTTGACCGTTGCCCTTGCCACCCTAATAAAAATAGAAATTCAAAACATTAACTTTTTGAATATTTTGTGTGTTTATGACCATCATCAAACACTGGCAGTTTTTAAAAAGCCATTTTCTTCTCTGGTTCATTTCCCCTGGAATTAGTTATCCAGAGCTCTAAAGTGCTGAAAAGAAAGCCCTTATTCTGATTCTGCCTCTATTGTAATCCAGGCTCTTTCCTTTCTCTCAGACCAATTTAAACAAGGATGACACAGCAGGACAAGCCATATAAATTATTTAGAGTGTTGCAGTTCAATCAGATTTGCTGTGCCATGTCTATAAGGGTGTTACAAAAGTTGATTAAGAAAATTAATGGTGAGAAACAAGTGGGAAGAGATCAAAGCAGAAAGGGGAAAGGGGAATCTTTTAGCTGGCATTAATTGTGTAGAAGTCACAGAAACACCTCCTTGACTAGAGCTTAAACTCCTCAGCTGTGAACCTTCTTAAGTTGATATATTCTGAAACAAACTCTTGAAACAGATGATACCTCGGGTGATAACAAAAGATTTTCAGGAATGTAAGTAACATGGGAAGATTGAACTGAGTCTTTTTTTCTCAGGATCCCAGAAGTAAAAATATAGAGCATTAGCCAAGTTCACATGCTGGACAAGTCCAAGGTGGAGTGCTAGGAAATAGTCTTTATGCATATGGGTTGCTTTGTAGCAGAGTGTTTCCCTCTCCAAGGCTTAATTTGATCTATGGCTTCATACACTTAAACCCTTGGGAGTCCAGGAGAATAAAGCATTGGAGGTTGGGTGGGAAACCTTTGTAGAACTGCGAGAACACAAGCCTTAAAAAAATAAACAAGTTTAGGAACCAAAATGGGGAAATAGTTTGGAATTATTATCCCACTCAGCTTTTTTCTGCTAATCTTAGTTCAGAGAAAGGTCATTTTTGGTCCTAGATGTTTAACCCTTGCTTACATACTAAAGAAAGACAAAACCCTCTTTTAATCTGCTTTATTTTCTATTAAGTGTCCCTTGCAAACTTAGAAAAGTTTTCCCATTTATATATTTATATTTATTTATATTTCCCATTTTTGGATGTCAGATGTATTTTCACTTTAAAATCTTATTTGCTTCTTCCTACAAAATTTAACAGCCCTTGTTGCTGTAGATTGTGTCATGCACCACAGCTCAAAACGGCACTCAGTGGTTTCACTAGCATCCTATTGGAATTATTGCATGCATGATAGAAGTGTGAACGGACAGCTCTTTGACCCCATCTTTGATCTTTCATGTACTTTTTTTAAGTACATGGAAGCAGTACTGTGGGAACAGGCTATTTTGAGGCTGCCCTCCAACCCTACTGCATTTGAAAGTTTGTTTCCATATTTTGTTCTGGTTTGTTTTATCACATTGAAATCAGTGTTCTCTTACATTATACAACTGGCAAGAACTGAGCTTGCTGAACAGAAAACGTGAGGGACAGATGGTTGTGTACATTGTCAGGACATTTTCTAAGCTGGCCAGTATAATTGCAAAACACTTAACTCCTGACCAGCAACTATCTTGTGGGATATAGATATATTGCAAGATATATTCCTTTGAATGTGAATAATTTTGGACCTACCTTATGAGGAAAGGCTAAAACATTTGGGGCTCTTTAGTCTGGAAAAAGACATCTGAGGGGGTATGATTGAGACATACAAAATAATGCAGGGCATGAGTCAGGTGGATAGAGAGACTCTCTTCTCCCTCTCACAAAATACCAAAACTAAGGAACATCCACTCAAGCTGTGGGTTGGGAGAGTGAGAACAGAAAAATATTTTTTTACCCAGTGTGTTGTTAGTCTGTGGAACTCCCTGACACAAGGTGTGGTGATGGCATCTAGCCTGGATGCCTTCAAAAGGGAATTGGACAGATTCCTGGAGGAAAAGCTCATCACAGGTTACAAACCATGATGGAGATGTGTAATCTGCAGGCTTAAAACCAGGGTACTTCAAGGGCCAGATGCAGGGGAGTGGTAGCAGGAGACAGATATCTAGTCTCATGCGATCCCAGAAGCATTTGGTGGGCCCACTGTGAGATACAGGAAGCTGGACTAGATGGGACTTTGGCCTGATCCAGCATGGCTCTTCTTATGTTCTTCTGGAGGCAACAATACTTTTTGGACTACAATTCCCTGAACCACCCAGCCAATTGGAGTAAGCAGTTTTTCTCATTTCTCTGCAAAAGGTTAAACTGAAGTGACAGACAACTCTGAAATTATGAGTTTCTGGGTTTTCAATTGGAAACTTGATGATCTGAGGCTAAGAACCAGCCAAATGAGTTACCACAAATTTTGTTTGTGGTGTATAGATCCTATGAAGACATTAATAGTGTCTAGCAGTTAAAAAGCGTTCTCTTGCCTGATCAATAGAGTTGTTTCCACCTGATGTTGTCTCTAGCTTCCTAAGCCTCCAAGACAAATCTTCTTTTCTAACCAGAGGTATTCCCAGCCAGTGGCTTCAGCATCAAATTAGAGCTGAGATATTTAGACTGGCTGAGTCTCTCTCAAGTGACCAGTGAAGCTCACTTAGTGACTTTGGGCAAGAACCAGTTCTCCCATGGGGGAGAATGAAGCTCCTTGCTTCAGGGAACAGTTAAGAAGGTACAACAGAGTTACATCCCCCTCCCTTGTGAAGGCTAACTATATTATTAGTTGCTGTTGCTGCCGCCATGTGTTCTGACAATATTTCAGAGTGAGACATAGATGCAGACGGGTGCTCTCAAGCACCTACTAGCTGTTCTTCCATTGCAATAAATATCACAGCAAGAATGTGCCTAGAGCAACTGGCAATGTCTCACTTTGAAGTTCATACAGTCAAGTATTGACCCACCCAGCTGATTCTCTGAGTATCATGCTGGCTGCTCATCAGCTGTCTGGACTGGGCCGCCTGTCAGAACCTCACTCTCAGATGGGTATGTCCTTCTGCAACATTGTTGGCAAAGTTTGCGTAGACCACCACCACCACCACCAGCAGCAGCAGCAGCAGCAGTAGTAAAGAGGCTCTGGGAGTGGCAGAGGTAGGCGACTCCAGTTTCACAAGAACAGTGGTCCCACCCTGATTTTCAACCCAGAGGTTATCAGAGCTGTCCAATGTGCTGGTCTTTGGGCACCTTGGATAGCTCCCTCAAATCTTGGGATAGAACCCATAGTGGTCCAAAATGGAAGTTGTGCAACTGCTCTGTGGTTGCACACCTCCTCAGCGACTAGCTCTAAAGAAGGATTTCCCACCACCACTGCCAAATTTAGGAACCAAAGGGGAGAAGGAAGAGAGGAGCAGCAATAGTTGGTGCTGGAGGAGGAGTGTTAGAAGAGGAATCAGTATCAGAAGAAAAGAGTGAGTGGAATCTATCCTATCTCCTCCAGCAGTGGGAAGGATTGATCATTCTCTGCTTTGAGCCATTCAACTTCTTCATTGAACTTATCCAGCAGCACTTATTGGGAGGGTAAAAAGTGGAAGGGCTTTGCCTCCCCTGATGCTTCTTGGAGGAAAAGTTGTGATAAATATTAAATACAGAAATAATCTGGTTAGGTAAAATGCAGGAAATACCACCACCACCACCCAAGTTTGTGGCTTACTGTCTTTGCCTGGTATAAATATAAGGTTTTGTCACAAGAAGATGAAGGAAGACCAGAACATTTCAGTCTGCAATTGAACTTTAAAGCAGAACACCATGAAGCATTTAAATGTTTTTGATCTTAACGCTAAGTAGCAATCTTGGATTAATAAGTACAAACATAAATATGTATATAACATCTGCTCCCCTCCCCCTGGATTTTTTTTATCCTCTGAGAAAAAACAGTCTGATGTTGTTTTTAAAAACAGGACACAGAGGACAGGAAAGAGAGAGGGAGAGAGCAAGATATTCTGAAATAAAAAGAAGTGGCAGTGTTTGATGACACAGGTGACAGGCACCTGGATATTAGCTAGTTTCCTAAGAGATAATGTGCCAGCTGTAATTTAATGCAAATATTCTCTGAAGTGGCAGAGAGTTTCATCAAAACAGAATCAGAAAAGGAACACTTCCCTTTGCAATTGAAGATGTTGGTGACACAGAATTGTCACACCTATACCTCACTTATGGTATAAAAATTATGCATATCTCCCCCAACTCATTTATCTTAAAAAGCTAAACTGAACTGAAACTTGCTCTGTGGTGAATGAACACGAAAGTAATTGGTGCAGTCAGATTTTTCCCCCCCTGATCAGATTGATATATTTTGATCATGGTGAAATTCAACCACATACTTTCTTCTCTCAGTACATACTTCACACATGAATATGAAAAAAAAAAACACCTTGCATTTTTAAATGAAAAACAAAACTTTTCTTTATGCAAGGATTTATAATTTGCTTTCAGTAAGGGTAAAATAAATGCTTCTTTTAATTTAACCCTGTGTGACAACAAAATGTTTATGCATCATGATAAAACTCAGGTTTGTATTCACCATGGATTGTCACTAAGCTATGAATTTCTTTAAAAATAACCAGTCAGACAAGGGTTAGTCCTCCCTATTTCAAGTTTGCTTTTTCCCCACCCCATTTTCATTTCCTGTATATGCATGGATGGATGAAGACACAAATCAGAGCCAAACAAAAAGGTAGTTTTGGGTTTAACAAAAAGCCATGATCTCAGCTGAATGTTGAAACAGTGGTTTGCAGTTGGTTATCAAAACATGGCTTATTAGCAGAAATGGATCCAATCAGTACCGCAAGCTGGATTTCAAGAAACCACAGCATAGTGTGTTAGTTTGAGCCCTGCCATAATAAAATGTCTCTTTAGATTAGTATCTAGATTGCCCAGGTTAATTTGAGTAACCTGTAATTAATTGCAAGTAAAAGTCTCATCACCACTACTCTCCCTGGTAAACAAAAAAGGTTATTATTTATTTATTTATTTATTTATTTATTTATTTATTTATTTATTTATTTATTTATTGGATTTATATACTGTCTATCTAGCAACAAAGGTACTCTGGGAGGTATTAGAATTTTGGAAGGAAGGAAGGAAGGAAGGAAGGAAGGAAGGAGTTTTTATCTGTGTTATATTTCCTCTAAAATAAATGATTCAACTTAGTGGTAGAAAAACCATAATTGCAAAGTATATGCATACCTACCTACCTAACACAGAAAGCTGGAAATGGTTCCTGAAAGAGCAGTGGGTTTTCCTGTTTGATTATGAAGAAGGATAGTGACAGGGTATGTAAATCACTGACAGAATACATATATAGCATGAAAAAGATGTTAAATCCCTGGTAATCCCATGAAGTTCCAGAAAGAACTGAAGAGGAATCATGGTGAAGTCCTGGCAGGAGCATCGATGCTAGTCCATGTAAGTTAATTCTGGGGCACACTGGTCAGTGTTTTGACTGGATAAGGCAGCTTCCAGTGATGCAGGGGACATGAAATGATAGCCTACCAACTTTGCCAGTGAAGGAGATTTAAAACTCAAGCAAATGGGAAACTGACTGGACTGTAAATGTTTCTTCCCTTCCTCTGCATTAATCTCTCAGCAGCTTCTGTTTCTTTTTGAGTCCAATTTGTGTCTTGCCTTAAGCCATGTGGTCAACAACCTAATTGCCCAGACAACCTGCCACATATCCATCACACTAAAATGTAGCAGTCACCAGTGGTATGATTCCCCCATCATCATTTTAGTCATCTGATCCAATCAACCAATTATCTTAGTCTGCCATCGCTGTGTTTGCAGAAAACTGTTGAGCTAACAGTTCAACAGTTAATAATATATTTTCTTCCACCTCCTCTTGTTTGATTGGAAGGCATACTTTTTTTACAGTGACAATTAACATGTTAGGATTTTTAAGCTGAGTGTAGAATTATGTCACTCCAAAGATTGCCGCTTTTGCTTACAGCTGACGCTGGCTATTTTTAAGATCAGGGAGGTGTATAGAAATAAAGAACAGTTGTGGTGGTTTATTTTGGGAACCTGCAACACTTCCTGATGGCATTTCAGCATGAATCTCTACCCAACTGAGGACACATTTCATTAACTCTTAATGACTTCTGCAGAAATCTGTTTCCCCTTCAAAGCCTTAAGTAAAATGAACATTGTATCCGATTTTGACATGTTCTAATTATCATATACACTTTAATCCTATTGCAATTAGCTTTGGCTGAAAAACACCATTTAGGAAACATGAGGTGCTTTGTGCAAATAAACAGCTTTTGTATCCTTTGAGAAAAGCTGGTATTTCTTGATAAAAGGAAACTGAGCTAGGCTAGATCAGGGGTCCTCAAAGTTTTCAAACAGCGGGCCGGTCCACCACGCCCCAGGCACCACTGGGGGCTGGACCACAGTGGGTGGGGGGAGCAGGGGACCTTGACGTAGCCCTCCCACTCTGAATGCCCCCCTAGCCAGCATGCTGATCATCTGGGCGGTAGTTGGGGGGAGTGGGAGAAGCGACATAGCCCACTGCTTTGAACTGCCTCAGCAATAGAAGCAGCTGTGGAGGCTGGCTTGCTCACAAAGCAGGGGTAGGTGGGGGGTTGCAATTGGTCCCGGGGGTGGATTCAGGACCTTGGGGGGCCGCATCCGGCCCCGGGGCCTTAGGTTGAGGACCCTGCTCTAGATTTCTAACTAAATTAGTAGCGCTTGCACCAGTGTATCTAGGAGGAATTAGAGGACATTTGTCAGTGTGGTGGGTTCATGATGTGATGTGAGTCAGACGGAAAAAAACTTACAATTGACTGTCTATCAGGGACTGCCAATTTAATTAAAAGCACCAGAGCTCTCTAACTATGTAGTCAAGGATAGGATTTTTCACAACCAGGATCAGCTGCAATCGTGAGAATCTTCAGGAATGCCGTATGCTTATGACATGTCACAGATATATATGTGACATGCAGTTTGATGTTGAAGGTCAATAAGATGTAACCCTTAGTTAGTCACATGTGACATGCTATGTACTAGGCACAAAATACAGCTGTAGAGAGTTTGCACGTCTCTGCTGCAATACAGAGAAAGTTAAACTGTGTCTGTAATATTCTGACACCTCTGTATTTTTATCACTGTAAAACGCGACAATGCATCTACCCCAAGTCTGCTCTCTTAATGAGTTTTGTCCACCTACGTCCTGATGAATTTCCTTTAGATCTGATTCTGGTTATTTTCTAGTTTGCGCTTTCCCGAATCAATACTATTTTTCACTTAATATTATTTGGCTGTGATTTAGTCTTTCCATTTAAAGCACACTTTAAAATAGGGCAGAGTGAGAGACTTTGATTTTGAAAGGTCATTTCCTCCCCCCCCTTGCATATCTAATTTTCAGTCAATCATAAGCTGTTTGTGAAGGGGGGCGAACTGTACTTGGTGTTTGCTTTTGTTATATTGCTGTCTACTTTCCCAAGCATATACATACCACTGACCTCTGACATTTGTTCATTAAATATATTAAGGATGTTGGCCAGATTAAAAAATCCATCACATGGCTTTCAGTTGGGTCTGGAGATGCTAAGACTAGCAAATGTGCCTTGACTTCCAAGGTAAAAAGTGAATCAACGTCTTTGTTTAATTACTCATTTGGGATGCTACAATCTGTTGTCAAAGCTGGTTATCATCAGCTTTGATTAGAAATCATGAAAGGCAGCTGCTGAAACCCTGAGTCAGGAGGGGGGTATTGGATTAGAAGGGAGTTCCTTGTAATTTTAAATGGCAAGAGAACCTAGAGGGAGAGACCCATGGATACTCATTCATTTTAATTTGTGGAGATCATATTGGAAATGCAGCTTCTGTGGGGTTTTCATGTAATAACACTCCGCAGGCTTGTCTGTGATCTTTGTCTTGGCCTGTGTCATCTCCTGCCTCTTCAGCTTCTGCTGCCCTGTTTCAGCCTGATTTAATTCACAGTGCTGTGTCCATATGTGCAGATTGAACTCGTTCAGCTTTCTTGGAAGACATCCAAAGGAGCTGGTCTTCCCCCTTCTCCCAGGTTTTGCCGGCTGAGTTCTGTGTTAGCAATGAGCAGTACAATTTACAAATTGTCTTTGTGAAGCAAGTGTTTGTGTTCTGTTGGAAACGTGGCGTGAAAGGGCTCCATGGGCAGAGCGCCCTGGCAATCCCCAGATTGTAATTAGAAGATGTTCCATGGGTGGAAATGAGAATTTCTCCATATGCAAAGTTGCTGGATTCCTCTAGCATGAGTGGCAGGAAAGTAGGACTCACACACAGAACCTACTACTCTGCAGCATATTCACTCTCAGTACAATACTAGCCAGTATAGACAGTGGTAAAAATTGAACATGAGTCAGCAGTGTGTTGCGGCAGCTAGGAAAGCCAATGTGATTCTTGGTTGCATCAACAGAACCATAGTGTCTAGATCAAGGAAAGTGGTAGTTCCACTCTATTCTGCTCCGGTCAGGCCCCACCTGGAGTACTGTGTCCAGTTCTGTGGACCTCAGTTTAAAAAGATGTTGACAACCTTGAGCGGGGTACAGAAGAGGGCAACCAGGATGGTTGAAGGTCTGGAGGAAATGGCTTATGAGGAATGGCTTAGGGAACTGGGAATGTGTAGCCTTTCAAAAAGAAGGCTGGGGGAGATATGCAGGGCTGGTGCTAGTTTTTTTTGTGCCCTAGGCGAGAGGTGGGGGGTGGGGCGGGCAGCGGGTGGGCGGGGCAGGGGGTGGCGGTGGGTGGGCAGGGTGGGGGCCAGGGGGCGGCGGATGGCGGGGGACGGCGACAGGCGCGGGGGCAGACGGCGACGGGCATGGGGCGGCGATGGGCGCGGGTGGACGGCAGCGGGTGCGGGGGTGGATGGCGACAGGCACGGGGGTGGGCAGTGATGGGCACGGGGCAGATGGTGGATGGCGATGGGCGGCTGGCAGGCGGTGGGGCGGGGGGGGGGGTGGCAGGCTGGCCTGCGCCCTCTCTCCATTTTGGCACCCTAGGCCAGCATTTTTCAACCACTGTTCCGCGGCACACTAGTGTGCCGCGAGATGTTCCTGGTGTGCCGTGTGAAATAAATTTTATTTCCCCTCGAAGCGGATGTAAGGTGACGGAGGGCATGAAGCCCCGGTGGGCTCGCTACGCTTCGTCCTGTTCGTTCCACAATAATGTCGCCCCACGCAGGTGGGCAGGCGAGCAGGAGGGCGACGCGGGAGCGCTGGCCGGGTCGTGCCGCCATGGCGTGGAGGCTGCATGAACATGAGAAGAAGAGAAGGCGGCCTCTCACCGTCCCTTCTGCTCCCCCTGGCGCGCTCTTGGCTCTGCACGGGTGAGGGGCTCATTTTCTTCCTTAGCCCGACGGTGTGTGTGTGGGGGGCTCTTTCTTGAGCTCCAGCCTGGGAGGCGAAGGCAGGCAGCGGTGGGAGCACCACCAGCCCCCCTTCCTCCTCCTCCTCCTCCTCCACCACCACCACCAGCAGCAGCAGCAGCAGCAGCCGCGCAACCTCCGGAGGAAAGCTCTCCTCTTTCTCTCTCTCTCTGTCTCTCTGTGTGTGTGCGTGCATACGCGCGCGTGTGCGGTGGGGTAAAGGGGAGCAAGACACAGGCTTGCCGGCCGGCTTCCATGTCATGCGGTGAAGCTGCCTCTCTCTCTCTCTCGTACACACACACACACACACACACACCAACACGCCCACCTCCTTTCCTTTCCTTTCCTCCCGGCCGGGACTGCTGGAGCACGCGGAGAGAGAGAGAGAGAGAGAGAGAGAGAGAGAGAGAGAGAGAGAGAGAGAGAGAGAGAGAGAGTGACTGCCCTGCGCTGCATCACTTCCCAAACTGCTTCCCAGGCATGGAAGCGGCAGTGTGTCCGTGCCACGGAGGCGAGCACCAGGCGGCGGCAGAGGAGGAGGAGGAGGAGGAAGAGCCCGAGGGGAAACGCTTGGGCCGCCCGTTGTCAGGCTCCCCCCACCGCCCCAACCCCACCACCACTCACACCCATCCATCCCAGCTCTTGGTGCGCCTTGGCGCAGAACGAGACCCCGCTGTCGGGGCTGAACTGGAGAAGGCGGGCGCGAGCCACCAGAGGGCGGCTGCCTCTGCCGCTGGAAGAGCCGGCGAGGAAGGAAGCGCGAGAGAGGTATCAATGCCCCCTTTTCCACTACCCGGTGTTGGCGCTAGAAAGGGGGGGTTGCCTGCCTCGTGGTCCCGGAGAAAGGGCTCAAGGAGAGAGGAGGGGTTCACTCAACTGGTGGACGCGGTGTGTGTGTGTGTGTGTGTGTGTGTGTGTGTGTGTGTGTGTGTGTGTGTGTGTGTGTGTGTGTGTGTGTGTGTGTGTGTGTGTGTGTTGGGGGGGCGCAATGGGAGCGTGCCTCGTGATTTTTTTCATGAAACAAGTGTGCCTTTGCCCAAAAAAGGTTGAAAAACACTGCCCTAGGCAACTGCCTAGTTCACCTTAATGGAAGCGCCGGCCATGGGGATATGATAGCTAGGTTTAAATATTTGAAAGGATGTCATATTGAAGAGGGAACCGGTTTGTTTTCCATGGCTTCAGAGACTAGGATTTGGGGCAATGGTTTCAAACTACAGTAAAAGAGATTCTGTTTGAACATTAGGAAGAACTTCATGACAGTTAGAGCTGTTCAGCAGTGGAATATGCTGCCACAAAGGGTGGTGGAGTCTCCTACTTTGGAGGTTTTTAAGCAGAGGCTGGATGACCATCTGTCAGAAATATTGTGATGGGGTTCCTGCATGGCAGAGAGTTGGACTAGATGGGCCCTTGAGGTCTCTTCCAACTCCATGATTCTACAATTCTCTGATTCTATGAAAACAGAGTCCATTTTAAGCCCATTAAGTTGGTGCAGCTGAGTAATGCACATTGGGGCAAAAGCAAAATTCAAAACTGTTCTTATTAGCTAATTGGTTCTGAGCTACCCATGATGGACCATCTAAAAGATCTTGGTATGCTGGTGGACAGCTTGATGGAAGGGTCAACCCAGTGAGGGGCTGCCAATTTCAAGCTAGGAATATTATAATGCCATTGTACAAAAAGAATGGTAAGGCCACACCTGGATTATTGCTTGTAGTTCTGGTTGCTGCATCTCAAAAAAGACATAGTGGGACTGGAAAAGGTACAGAAGAGAGCAACTGGAATGATTACTGTGAGGAAAGGCAGTGGTTCACCACCTGCTGGTCCCCAGATGTTCCTGGACTGCAACTCCCAGAAGCCTCCATCACTAGCTGAGTTGGCCAGGATTTCTGGGAGTTGCAGTCCAGGAACATCTGGGGACCCACATGTTGAGAACCACTGGGCTACAGCATTTGGGGGCTCTTTAATGGGTATGAATTTCCAGCCTCTGGCTCCACAGCCAGATACCTAAACTACTGAAATATCCAGCCACTTTGGTGCTCCTACAGATACACATAGACTTTCATGCATGCACCCTGTTTTTCCCCATAAAAATTACTAATGTAAGGCCACTTCATACATTATCATGTCACTTTGCTACTGCCAGGAAGACACTTGTGCACAACAAGTGCTTTCAGCAATTTCTTTAATTTACATTGCTGTAAATTTCTGCAAATTACACAATTTCTGCAATTTATATAAGCCTTGTATGTTACAGGAAATAAACGGAGCCAAAAGCCATATAGCCTTATTTTAATACAGCAGATTTTGATTTAAGTGACATTTTATTATTGACTCACAAATTGGCTGCTCTAAATTGAGTGAAATGAACAAAATAAATCATATGGTTCTCATCTAAGGGCGTTTATACACGACCCCTAAGCTCCGCCGCAAATGGCTTCAAGGTCCGGACCTTAAAAATATTTACCCACCAGCTCCGGACTTTGCAGACAATTAAGTGCGACCCCGCCCACTTTAGCGCGACCAAACAGCAGTTTTCTTGTACCTGGTCTTTGATGGTGACAAATATTTGATCCGGTGTAAGGATAGTGAGTGCGGGGCTCTCCTGGCTTCCGTTTGTTCTTTTTTTGCGCCCCGCCCCTTTAAGAGACCTGAATGCTGCCGGGAACAAAACGGAGGTAAACCAGCAGTCTTTTCTTTCTTTTTTCTCCCTCCCTCAGGCAGCCAGCAACCAGGAAGTGCGGAGGGGGTGGGGACAGAGGAAGAGCGAGGAACCCCTAAGATCTCTGGTCCGAATTTAAGTGGCCAGCGGATCTTAGGGGTCGTGTAAAAAGGCCCTAAGAGAACCAAAGCAAGTAAAAGAGCAGAATTGTTGTTTCCCATGGGCAGACCAACATCAGCCTTGCCACACAGACCTCATGTGGTCAACATTCTTGAAGATGAGCTCTGCATTTGATCTGTTTTAAGAAGGACAATCCTTGACTGAAGATATTAATAGATACATGATTTTATATCCCATGTCAGGTAGAGAGTTCAGAGAGAATAATAAAACCCGTGCCTTCAGGCACCTGCAAGGCATATTAGGAAGAAGGCAAATGCTAACAGAATTTCACTCTGGGGCACTGGTGCTGGTGACAAAAACAACTGGCCATTTTCACTGATGTCCCCTTTTCATATCAACCTTTTGCACCACCCATTTAAATTGTTGCTGCAGGAGACACAGAAGGAAAAAAGTCATAATGTGTGGATGTTACCATGATGATAAATTGCAGAGAAAGGGAGAGCGAGAGATGGAAATCTAAACTGGAACCGTTTATCTCAGTCTAGAGCGGTGCATCACTGCCAGTTCAATGAACGGATATCATCTCATGAAGTGAAACCTGACATCCTCTAGCCAAACATTTTTCAGGTTCAACAGGGCAACAATGAACAAGTGCAATGCTATACAGTGGAACCTTGACTTACGTCATTAATCCATTCCAGAGGTCTAGACTTAAGTCAAACATGACTTAAGTCAAACAAACTTTTCCCATAGAAAGTAATGGGAAAGTGGATTAATCCGTTCCAGACGATGAAAAAGACCCCCCAAAACAGCAATTTGACTGTCTAAGCAGACAGCAATAATTCATGCTGTACTATAAAAGAAATAAGACAGCATTGTGGATTTACCTCCTCCAGCATGAACCCACCCACGCACCCATCGTCCTGCCACAGCCAGCCTTGAGGGTGTATGAAAGCCCCACACACCCTTTCTAAGTCCCTGCCCTCCTCTCCCTTCAAGATTTGCAAGGAGACAGGAGGACCCCCCATTCAGAACACACACACACACACACACACACACACACACACACACACACACTTTTCCCTTGCCAAGTGGGCCGGGGGTGGTGAGGGGGGCTCCTCTCCATGGTCCAGTTTCCCTGCCTGCTTGGAGAGGGGGGCGCACACCCCAAGACCCACTCCTGCCTTCCCGCCAGCAACAAACTGCCCTCTGCACGTGCAGCGACACCCTCAGCAGAAGCAGGAGGAGGAGGAGGGGACAGAAGCGGAGGACGTGGGGGGCTGTGGGATTCCCGAGGCCGCCCCTCCCAGGGGCCCTCTGCGGCGGCAGCAGTGCCCACCTGCCCTTCCCCACTGGCCCCCCTTGCAGCTGCCTGGCATCAAGGACTCACCGTTGCGGGTAGGAGGGAAGGGGATGGGAGCCCTGCGCGCCTGGGCGAAGAGCGGCGACGAGCCTGGGAGTTTGGGGCCGGGAGGGAAGGGGGTGGGAGAAGGGAGCCCTGCGCGCCCGGGCGAAGAGCGGCGACGAGCCTGGGAGGTTGGGGCCGGGAGGGAAGGGGGTGGGAGAAGGGAGCCCTGCGCACCCGGGCGAAGAGCGGCGACGAGCCTGGGAGGTTTGGGCCGGGAGGGAAGGGGGTAGGAGAAGGGAGCCCTGCGCGCCCGGGCGAAGAGCGGCACCGAGCCTGAGAGGTTTGGGCCGGGAGGGAAGGGGGTGGGAGAAGGGAGACCTGCGCACCTGGGCGAAGAGCGGCAACGAGCCTGGGAGATCGGGGCCAGGAGGGAAGGGGGTGGGGGGAAGCCCGCACGAGTGTGTGGGGCTTCTCCCGGCTCACCTGCCTTCTGGGTGTTTTGTGCCGGCAACGCCGGCAAAGGAAAAAAAGTGGGAACCAGGGGATGGAGGGGAAGCCCACATGAGAGGCGCGGGGCTTCCCCCGGCTTGCCCGCCTCCTGGATCTTCAGCGCCAGCGGCGCCAGCTTCAAAAGAGAGCCGGGGGTGGGGGGAAGGCCATGCAAGCGGCTTCTCCCGGCTTGCCCGCCTCCTGGGTGCTTGGCGCCTGCAGGCACCGGTAAAGGAAGAGAGGCAGGGGCGGGCAGAGGAAGCGCCAGAGGTGCACGGCTTCCACTGGGTGTGTCCGTCGCCCGTGTGCAGTGGCAAAGGAGGAGAGGTGAGGCCCTGGGGAGGATTGGAGTGGGCAAGGAGGTGAAAGTGCACTTTGTAAAGAGGTCTCAGGGAAAAAAGGCTTTTTTTTTGCCTTTTTTTCTGGACCTCCGGAACGGATAAGCATAGAAATTTAGCCTGGCCGCCCAATTCCAGGCGTTACGCTGGGACTCTGAGACGTAACTCGGAGCCTGGGATGCAAGTCAAACAGACCCCTAGTGGACGTAAGTCAAATATGACGCAAGTCAAGCGGGACATAACTCAAGGTACTACTGTATGTGACCTGAGGTCAAACACTTGTATGGCCATAAATGTATACCTTCGCGTCGGAGTTCCCTTCTTTTCAGTGACACGTTCAATCCATGTAGGTTCTGTATATGCTGCCCTGTTCTCAGCACTAGCAAAAACAAAGCACAGTGGTACCTCAGCTAATGAATTTAATCCATTCCAAATGCATGCTCTTTAGTCGAACTACTCTTAAGTCGGAGTACCTATCTAAAAAATTGGAAAAAAAAATAAGTTAAAAATAAAAAATAAAAAATAATGTAAATCGAGCAGACCATATCTAAAATTTGTAAGGCGGCAGTTAAAACGCCAACAGTTTTCCGCTCTTAAGTCAAATTTCTCTTAAGTCGAGCTGCTCTTAAAGTCGAGGTACCACTGTATCTCAAACCGGGTCACCTCATTCTGAGGCAAAGTCATTGCAGTCCTCTGCCATGAAAAGCTGCAGGATTTTTGCATTAGCAAGACGGAACACATCTGAAATGGTGTAATTTATAATTCAATAATTGGCACCCCCCCGAGACATGCATTCCTCCCTGAGGACCGGCTGATGGGATTTTCTAGTGCCCATCAGGAAATCATTGTCCTTCAAGATTGTAAGCCACCCTGGGTCCTTTTCCAAAGAGAAAGGTGGGGTAAAAAAATATTCAAATAAATAAATAATTTCAACTGTAGTACTTGTGAGAAATACTCTGTTGGACAACCTCTCCAGTAGAACATTTCTGCTTGCAAACATGATCCACAGCTTTGCCATAAATGAGCCATCCAAAGCCAAATGACCTTTGGGTCAGCAAATACTAGATCTGACTCACAGTGTTGCTCTAGTGCTAACAAGCAACCAAATAACAAACCATGGTCAAGAGGAAACATGGGTTTCAACAGGTTTTGGTTCCTTCTGACCGATGTTCTACTAGTGTATTTCCCTTGGACTCCCACCCCAAACTCCACAGGCTGATATGATTTCAGGATGTATCAAATGTAAATCAAAGTTCTTTGTAGCATAAGTAGTAAAGACTGCAACACTGCAGAAGTTAGGTACAGCAGAAATACTATGCCAGTTAGAGCTACAATAGTATAGGCTTGAGCAAAAGCTGATCAGCCATTCTCAACCATGTTTGGGCCATTGGCTTTTTAGGAGTTCTTCTCAGATCCAGTTCCATAGTGTATAAGAATGTGTAGTGTGTGTTGGAACATGTAGAAATCATCTTAAGCCCTTTTTTCGATTACTGCCAGAAACTTACGTTGGGTTCTGACCTCAGAGCAAAACTTCCCAGAGGCATGGAAGCTTGAGTAAGTATTCCACATTTGTAATCCACAAGTAAAGAGGAAGCATTGTGCCCATTTTATGGTCTGTATAACTTTCATTTCTTCTCCTGTTTGCTTTCTGTTACACACCAGTTTCTACTCCACCCTTTGCCCACCTAGAAATTACAGTTCTGGGAATCCGCCCAAAGGAACCGTGTTACAAGATCTATCACTAGTGCTGGCATGTAAGAAAGTTATGTAAGTATTTACTTACATAGTATAGGTAGGAAAAAAACAATAACCTGTTGTACATAACACATCGTGTTAGTATATAAATAAAGGAAATCACTCAATATGTGCTCCTTTTCAGAGCATATTATTTGCCCATGTTTTTGAGGGGTTTGAAAGGGGTTTAGCCCCTTCCCCCACAAAAAAACCCAACATGCTTCAGTGAAACTAAGAGAACATTCTCGACTCAACAACAAAAATGTTATAAAAAAATATAACATTCTCAACTCAACAACAAAAATGCCACAAAATGGTTTCTTTCATCCTTGCAATTGGTAACTAAATTGTTGTTGTTGTTGTTGTTGTTGTTGTTGTTGTTGTTGTCGTCGTCATCATCATCATCATTGCATATCATTAAGCCAAATCCAATTCCAGGGGGTTCTAGGTAGAGAACCCCCAGAAATGACTTACCATGCTCTTTTTGGGGGGACTGTATGACTTGCCCAAGGCTACCCAGGCTGGGTTTTTTCCCCCAGGAGGCACAGTGAGGATTCAAATTACTAATCTCTGGTTGTGCGGCCAGATACCTCACTGAGTTACCCAGCCACAATAGTATAGTCCTCCCCCAAATGCTCATAATTAAAGACACCCAACATTTTCTCATGGCCAACATAACCTGGTGCCAATTACATGGACCTCACAGCCATTCTTCCAAGTGTTATTTTTGTATTCATACCAAACATTCTTTGCTTGTTTACTCAGCTTATCAACAAGGGCTTCTGTTTTCCACTAAGGCTGCACTTAACAATTAGGTGGCTTCAGCTTTCCCCTTCCCTTTTGGAGCCAAGAAGTCGACCATATTTCTTTAATGAGTTCGGCAACATCAACGGGGCAGCTTAGCAATAGCAGCTATGGTCTGAGAATATTATGTTAGCTTTAGGAGAAATAGAACAGAAGTCAAGGTCAGGGCATGAACACATGCATAATCTTTGGGCAAAATATAGGCTTAAAGGGAGCAAGCATGCCCGTGTCAAGGGAACAATGAAATGCTGTAGATGGAATATTACTCAACACTCGAGACAAATTTCCCCTTGCATAAAATTGTTTCTTAGGTGACTAGGTGCTCTATATCAGCCATTCTCCACCAGGGCCATAAACTTAATATGAAAGAAATACAGCCAAATCAGGATTGTATAAATTTCCTAACGAACCTTATAAAGTGGTATGTGAGGAATTGTTTCCAGTCTCTGGCCCCCTTCAAATGTGTCAGGGCCTTCTTGAGAATGGCTGGTCTACGTAACTGAGTTATTCAGGAGCAAAAATAAAATAAAGCTGTCATAACCAACCCAGCTGCCACCCTATGGTTTGGAAGAAAATGGCAACTATTAAAAAGGGAAGAGAACAAAAAAAATTGGAAAATGAAATAGTGGGGGGGAAAATCAAACTTTTCACAAAAAAGTGGTGAGATAGATGTCATTATTCACATATTTTGAATATATTACCCTTTTGGTATCCCATAGCAGCTGGAGAAAGATGCTGGCTGGGACTTAGGCCCCCAAATTTTATTTTTCCAAGTGCCGATGGAGCTCAACAGTGACTATACAGTAGATCATCTTTTAAATAGCTATCTGTGACCCCCTTTGATTCAGGGCAGCCTCAGATTTGCTTGGCAAGTCAAGCATGATTACTCCATGCACACTTTATATATGTTCACGTTACAGTGTGGGCATCTTATATTTGTATTTCTGTGTCCTAAATATATGGACCCTTATATATAGCTGCCTAAGGTGCCCTAAGCACATCTGATCTCACCTGATTTCAGAAGCTAAGCAGGGTCGGCCCTGTTTAGTACTTGGATGGGCCACCACCAGGGAATACCAGGTGCTGTAGGCACCTGGAGTAGGAATCAGCAAGCCACTCCAGTATTCCTGCCAAGAAAACTCCATGATGTGGGGTCACAAAGAATCAGTCACAACTATTACGACACAACACATACACACATAGAGCCATATCTTTTTCTATTAAGACAGAGAAACATTTGCCTGCCAGTTTAAGCCAAAATCTTAACAGCAAAAAGGTGTAATTTAATACAGTATAATATGATTATGAGAATAGGTAATAAATGAAAAGAGGAGGCTTAATAATTGCAATGGTTTGGCTACCATTTCACTCCTATGTAGGAAAATTGCCAACTTTTAGAGTACAAATCAGACTTTTTACATCAGATTATATTTTTCTTTACATTATTTCTGGATAGGCTGGGAAACATTGACATAGGAAGTTAAGAAACAATTAACACTATGTGCTTAATGTCTGCTCTGAAGAAGCATCGATACAAAACCAGGGCTTAATGGACTTCAGTCTGCCTTGGTTTTTTTAGCTGACCAAGGAGAATGAATGGGAGGCAAAACCACTTAAGCTTTAAAAAATGGCAAAGTGGCCATCTGTTTTCAGTAATGAATGGACCTAAATAAGTGGGTCTAGGATTTTCAGACACATCTGACTAGGTGGTTGCCAGTCTACCAAATAAAACATTTTTGTCTTCAAGGTGCCACATTGTTTTTCCTGAAATGAATGTACAGTAGTTTCAGCTGGTGGTGCACACAGTGTCTAACTTTAAGTGTCCTGGTTCCATCCTAAGAAATCCTGTGATCATCAGATTGGGATGATATTTAAAACCGCCCACTTTAATACAGGAGAATGCACTAGAGCTCTCTGCCAACTTTACTTGTGCAAACCGTTTTCTTCATAGAGATGTCCATGCAACCTTTACAGTAGTGGGGACTAGAGATGGGCATGAAACAGAAAAATAGAGTTTTGTTTCATTTTGATTCTACTAACTAGTGGTTCATTTTGTTTCATTTTTAAATGTTTTTTTGTAAAAATAGTCATAACGAAATGACAAAATAATGAAGCAATTTGTTACTCTATCAAATGGCTCCCCTGGGTCCTAGAGGCACCAAATTTGGTAGGTAGCTTTTTACAAGGAAGCCATTTTACAGAGTAATGAAATGTTTCATTTTCAAAAGGAAAAAGTAGCATTTTGATTTGTTTCATAACAAAATGCTGGTTCCCATTTCATTTTGTTACGTAATGTTTGTAATGGTGTGTCGTTTTTCGTCCGGTGCCCATCTCTAGCGGGGAACTTCTGCTCGGCAGAAACTCAACAGGATTCTGTCTTTTTTTTTTAGCTACCTCTCTGTAGATTAGCCCATTAGCTCACAGATATACCACTGTGAGATGTGTGTGTGAGAGAGAGGTAGGTATATTAAATCAACCTTAAGGCTGCCTCCCAATTATTATTCATATCTTGAAATTCAGGGAAGAAACCAAAAGAGATACAGCCATCTCCTGTAGCACAAAGGATGGACTCAGATTTATTGATATCATCACATTTTGAAATGAATGAATGAATGAATGAATGAATGAATGAATGAATGAATGAATGGTGTGCCACCATTCTTCTTCAGGAAGTGGTTTGAGAAAAGTGGATCTCAGATATATGGAGGCCCCTGCTATTGGTTGTGTGGTAGCCCCTGATCCAATGGTGGTGGCCCAGCTGGCCCCCATTTCTGGCATGGTGGCTGAAGATGGTGCCTGACAATGCCAGGAGGGGAAGATCAAGCATTGCAGTACTCTGTTGGGAGGAGAGGGGAGATTTCCCTTCTGTCTTCCCCAAGTGTCTGCTTGTATTAATCAATTTTTATGCTTTGTAGTTACATTTTGGGGGTCATAAGAATTATACAGGCATACCTCAGTTGATGAAGCCTCTGATAATGCAATTTTCATGAAAGGAAATCCATTAGAAATAATGCCTCAATATGCAATAATGCCCCCCCACAATACCTCAGTTTACATAAGGCACTGTGGAATTCTCCAGGACATTTTATATCCTGAAAAATTTGTCAACTGAAGCGTGGTTTCCCATAGGGATGCATTGAAAACCAATTAATCAGCTCTGGAGATCTGAAAAAAGCAAAGAGAGAGAGAGAGAGAGAGAGAGAGAGAGAGAGAGAGAGAGAGAGAGAGAGAGAGAGAGAGTCAAACCTCACACACACACACACACACAAACACATACACACAATGCAGAATGCACAGAGCAGGAATGGAAGCAATGGGCTCATCATCCTACCTTTCCACCACTTGAGAAATGCTCCCAAAAAGTTTGAAAAGTCCAAAACCCACTGCAAAAAATGTCCAGAATGGCTCCAAACTTGATGAAAAAACAGCTCCAACTCCTCCCAAACCTCCACAAACTATGGGGGCACAATGCATCCTGGGTACACTTTTTTCACAATGCCTAATGAAAAAATGTGACCTGGGGCATTCCATTGAAATTTTCTTAAATCAAGTCATCCCCATTTCCAACAATTTATTTTTGTAACTCGAGTTTTTCATAACCTGAAGTGTTTGTAACCTGGGGTACCACTGTACCCAGGATGCATTGCACCCCCGTGCATTTTTGGTTTACAAATGTTCTAGAATGCAAAACATCCTGGGGAATGGATTAACTTTGTAAACTGAGGTACGCCTGTACATGGATTTTGAACTACTTAAGGGTTTGGAATGTCCTGTGCCCCTATCTCCGACATTGTTGAAGAGAGAATTGTACATTAATTTTATATCACCGGACAATGGCTTATTATGGACTATTTCAAGATTCTATTGAACAGCCTACATATTGCTGGGTGAAGTCATCACACCTGTGGATTTTTTTTTCCAGATTTAAGACACAGGAAGCAATTTTTTGTTTTCCATGTTTTCCAGCCTAGCTTTGTGGCACAGCATACAGGAAGGATGACTTGCTAAATGCAGTCACACACTAGATGGAAATTTCAAAGTTGTTTTGAAGGTTGCAAATGGGATTTGAAGGTGAGAAACTTCTCTCTTGTCACTCACCAAGATAAAAGCACTCTATTTTCACGCCCTATGTCCCCCTCCTCAAAAACACATGCAGAAAGAGAGAGAGAGAGATTTTCAGAAGTTTCAAATGTATAAAATGCACAATATGTATTCTCTTCATATCTTCAGATCCCCCAGGAATAAAATTTTTAATCAGATGTGTTTTTGTACTCCTAAATATTTTTTTTTGCATTTGATTTACAACTCGTAGGAGGGATTGCAGCAAGTAATCTGGGAGAATGCCACAAGGAGGACAAAAGGAAGGTGAAACGCAGTGTTAATAATTTGGTTTCAATAACCTTAAAAGGTTTGCCAGTCACTTTTAACCTTGCATTTTCTTAAAATTTAAATTAAAGGTCCAGCTACCAAGCTGAATGATAAAAATGTTTTGTTTGGTTTGCAAACCATCTATCTTAGTTCAGCTAGAAGTGAACTGAAGCATCTGGTTAGAGGGAAAATATTAAAACAAAAGCTGCTTTTCAATGTGAGTGTCTGGCACTTTAAGTTGCTCTTCTGTATACACATTCTGTGATCATGGATGAGAGGCTGGACTGAGTAAATGGCAAGCAACTTTTCTCTCCTAGGCCAAGAAGAAATGAATAGATACAGATTAAAGCAGGAAAGAACAGTATGGAGTCACCCAAAAGAAATGTCTTGTGAAGCCAGTACAGAATTATAAAATTATAATTATAATTATAAAAACAGCCCAAGCCTATCCAGACATGTCTGATTTCAGAAGCTAACCAGGGTTGGTTGGGTTTGTACTTCAAGGGGAGACCACCTGAGAATGTGGGTTTCTATAATGGTGAAAGTTGTAGCTCAGTGGTAGAACACATACCACACATGCAGAAGGTCCCAGATTTAATCCTCAGCCTGTCTGGCTAAGACTCAAAGAGAATCCTGCCTGCCTGACACCCATCCTGGAAAGCTGCTGCTAGTTAAGGTCCATACAGGACTTTGTCTGACCATACAAGGCTTTGTTTGCCCAAAGTCAAACTCTACACAAGACTAAATGGAGCAGTGGTCTAATTCCGGATAGAGCAGCTCCTACAAACAACACTTCAGCTGCCAAGGTATCACCAGCATTTCCAGTCCAGCAGGTGATCTAGACTAACATCTTTACCAACTCTTAAGAATTAATCCATTTAAATATTTGTTGTTGGTGGTGATTGTGGTGGTGTTCAGTGTTCTTGCATACAGCCTCCTTCTCCTGCTAGAATGCAAGATAAAAGGCCATAAAATATACTGTAAATAAACAATGTATAAATGTTCTTTAAAATCACATTTTTAAAATATAGTAGAAGAGCACCATTTACAAAATTGATTGATTCAGTCCCATAATTTATTCTATAATTGCCCCAAATGCTCAATAAGGCAGATAAGAACAATATGTCTCCTAGTCCAAAAGTTCTTGAACTCCTTCTAGTCTTATCAGTTTTTGGCTTTCCCAATTTAAGCAGAATCTATTCCACAGGCAAATAAAAACAATAATATTGGTATATAGAATTAAATGTATATATCCTTGGTGTCCTTTTACAAACCAGCTGACTCCACTCGAAGCTTCCATCCTCACTGGGAATCAGTGTGACATGTAAACAAAGCAGTCCATCTGTGGGGTCAGGTAATTTAATTCCATGGGTTCCAACTGACCCATGTTATATACTAGGTCAAGGAGAGGCAATATTGTTGGGATTGTATTTCTTTTGCTGACCCAGAACACACACCCTAGTTCATCTGGGATGGCATGAGGTTCAGTTACATGACTCTTGAGAGCTACACTTTCTTGATTTACCAGCTCTTTTCCCTCCCAATGTCTCTCCTCCTGACATGTGATCAAGAAGCAAGGCCAATTTGCTAGGCCATCAGTCACTCGAGTTCAGTCCAAAAGCAACCTTAAGCATGCCAATTGTTGTTATTTTTTAAAATTGAAGAATAACAAGACTGTCTTGGAATAAATAACATCCAAGCTAGGAAGAGCTTATTATCTATCCTGGTCTTATTTATTTATTTATTTATTTATTTATTCAACTTTATATGCCGCCCACTACCCAAAGGTCTCTGGGTGTCTTACAATCAAAGAATTAAAACAATTTAAAATAGTTATAAATAAAATATCAGTAAATCATCAAACAGTAATAAAAACCTTCTTTAAAATCATTATCCTAAAATTGTCATCAGTGGACCCACAATCTATATTGTATCAATTAAAAACCTTCTGGAACAGGAAGGTTTTTACCTGGCGCCGAAATGTAATCAGTGTTGGCGCCAGGCGGATCTCAATAGGGAGGGCATTTCATAACTTAGGAGCAGCTGCCGAGAAGGCCCTTTGTCTACAAGCCATCCCATCTTCACAGTTATGCATGCAGTGAATGGAACTCTGGGAGTTGAAGTCCCAAAAAAGTATCTTGTCTGAGCTTTCTCTACTTATGGGCCCACTCAAGAGATGTGAGACAGCCATATACACGTTTTTTTTTCTCCTCCCATGGTGATCACTCTGCATTCTCTATAAACAGCTGTTAAATCTCTACAGATTTTGAAAGCCAGTTCAGTGCAGAGAATCTGGGAACGGTTGTGAGTACAGCCCAAGTTCTGTTCTAATGTGCCGTCAAGTCATTTCCAACATAAGGTAATCATGTGAGTTAATGCCCTCCAGAAACGCCTGTTGTTAAAAGCCCTGGTTAAGTCTTGAAAAATAAAAGTGTCATGGCTTTCTTGATCGATCCAATCCATCTCATGTTCAGTCTGTTCCCATGAGCCTTGTCTTCTCAAGCTGAAATGCATCCAGGAATTAAAGCAGTGGTTCTCAACCTGTGGGTCCCCAGTGAGTGATGGAGGCTTCTCAGAGTTGCAGTCCAGGAGCATCTGGGGACCCTCAGGTTGAGAACCACTGACTTAAAGCTATGTTTTTATGCTCCTAGAATCTCTTCACCGACCGTCTCATTTAGACTGTCTGTCCTGCCTGGGACTTTTCATCCCCACATGCACATATATAGGGGAATCTGTCGTTTCTTCCCAAATTGCATTAAGGCACAGACCTTAGTTCAGTATCACTCTCAGCCAAGTTATAAACATGACTGCAGCTCTTAAAGGATACAGTGTGGTATCTTGTTTGAAGCTAATCATTTGTGACTCACTTTCTTAAGATGTTTTGGGAACTGTTAAAACGAGGAACCATTTGCATTTGAGAGGCATTGTAATAGAAATTAAGGTTCTGATTCCATTCAGATCTGTACATCAAAATATCTCAAGGGTTATTTAACTGATTTATTGGTTTCCGTATTAGTTGTTGAAGCACCTAGACCTGCCTGTAAGTAACAAAGCATGTTTCTACTCCGTTCTGTCTGTATTAATTCTTCATTTCCAGCCCAGTGCCTTAAGCGTAGGATCTGCCTTTCTCCCTAAATAAGCTTATACTTGTTCTCCAGTGATAAAATGATTGCCAAAGCGTGTTCAAGATTGGTTGTGATCTGAAGCCATCAGTTCTGTTTCCAGAGCTAGCTAATAGTTGGTCACTCAGCTATGGCACATCTCGTATCCCTCAAAATTGAAACTTTAGGGCAGAAACATATTTAGGGCTTAGTAAAAGGTAAAGGTTTTCACCGCGCATGCATGCTAGTTGTGTCCAACTCTAGGGGTGGTGCTCATCTCCATATTAAAGCCAAAGAGCCAGTGTTGTGCAAGTCTGTGGCCACGTACTTGGCCGGCATGGCTGCAAGGAAACACTGCTTTTTACCTTCCCACTTTTTATGGTGGTACCTATTTATCTACTTGCATTTACAGGCTTTCAAACTGCTAGGTTGGCAGGAGCTGGGGTTAACAGTGAGAGCTCACTTTACTGCGTGACACCTGGGATACGAACCGCCGAGCTGCCGATTTTGTAGGTGACAGTTTTTGGAGCCTTAATACACTGAGCCACCACACCTCTTATCTGGTTTAGTCCAGATTAAATTAAAAATCGCCAGGAAAATTTGAGACCTGGAAGAGTTTCCAGTGAACTGCCCATCTTTCCACCCTCTTTCCCTCTCTCTCTCTCTCTCTCTCTCTCTCTCTTGTGTGTGTGTGTGTGTGTGTGTGTGTGTGTGTGTGTGTGTGTGTGTGTGTGTGTGTGTGTGTGTGTGTGTGGCTAGAACACTGAGGACAAGATGCTTCTGTTTTGACAATGACTGTGCTGAAGAAACAGCCCTGGAAGGTTTAGAATAAAGCCCAAATACCAGTGCATCTAAGTCATCTTTGCCAAGGGGCAAGTGTAGGTGCTGATGCAATTATGAATGAAACACTATTTCATTTTATGAATGGACCTCTATTTTCACACACTCCTTCTGCATATTTCCTAAAAAGGAATTCTGTAATAAAATGCATATACTTGCTCTCCGCTCCCCGGCTAGGGAACACAGAAAGAAAATGTTAGTTGTGTTTTTCCTCCAACTGTGGTATTTGTATAACGAGAATATGCATGGTTAGGGAAGATAAAAGATGATCATGGAGACCTTACAACAACTAGGCAAAGGATTTCCAGTTGAGGGAGGATACCTTCGTCCCTACCCCTTGCAATGTTTCACACCACATTTGTTAGAATGAATGAATGAATGAATGAATGAATGAATGAATAAATAAATAAATAAATAAATAAATAAATAAATAATAGAAGCTGTGCAGATAGAAGCATCATCCAGATGTTCTTCAAGGCCAGGGACTTTCATTCATGCAACTACCATTGGGCAAGTGCCTTTGCTATTTGGCTTTCTGCCTGTTGCACAAGGAGTTGACCAGTCACTTGGGCCATGTTACTCAACCAGCTACATAACGGATGTTGCAGAACTCCCCAATGGGATCCTGGCCAAGGCATTTATTTAGAAAGTTCATAGGAGCCAGTTAAGGCTAGGCTAGATGATATCTTTATAGGTCACTAATAAAATAAAATAAAATAAAATAAAATAAAATAAAATAAAATAAAATAATGCAAGCTGAGCTTTTGATAGCAGGCTATCTTTATCAAAGCATTGTACCAAAATACATTCTTGGAAGATGTAGTCTACCAGGCCCTGGGATCCTTTGTGGCAAGCTGGTATTCGCCAGATGCAGAGGCGTAGCTAGGGTCTTCAGCGCCCAGGGACAAAGTCAGTTTTCATGACCCCCAAATGATGGGGAGGGCTAAGGTGCCATGTAGAAGGAGGCAGTTGTGGCTGGGGAGTCCTTCATGCCAACCCTGGCAGGTCACCCACAACATGTCTTCCCATGGCTACTGGATGGGGAGCTGTTTGGCACTCAGTTTGGTGCCCCCAGATGCTGTGCCTGGGGACAGATGTACCCCTTGTCCCCCATAGCTACACCACTGGCCAGATGATGTTCAGATGTTGCAGGAGGCAGGGCTGGTTTTAAAACTGCATCTAAGTCCTGGATAAGGTTTCACACCCAGCTTTCCAAACAAAGCAGCCTAGTCCATGCCCACCCAACCCACTTCCCTCAATTTGGCTCTCTGGAGACCATGGTCCCTGTGGCCTGAGGGGGTGTGGGGGTAGGTAATGCAAAAAGCCATGTGTTCCATTTGGAAGTTGGGTAAAATTTTAGCCAGTTAAGTAGACGCTGCACAGTAGAAATGTTTACAAGGCAAACTCAAGAGGGTGGGATGGAGAGGATTGTTATGATCCTGCTGTATATTTCATCCAGGCACAGCTATATAAATGCAATTTACTGTGAAGTGCCATTGGCAGGGAGTGTTAAAACTCTCTCATCCAATCCCAAGTAGACTGACTGCCTTGGAAGGCTTTTTACATTAAAGGTTTTGGGAAGTGCCTTGTTTACGTTAGTGCCCCTTATAAAACATTTAGAATGGCCATTTGGCTGAATAAACAGCCAAAGCCCTGGAGGATAAGCATATCACCACCAGCTTCTTAAGAGTAAACTTTCCAAACCGCTTCCTGTCAGAGGGGACTTCGGCAGTAAAATTGCAAACTCTTGGGCTCCGAGATGAGATAGGCAGAATTAGATTAAGCAGCTTACTGTTGACATGTCTATTGATCTGGGTTCCATACAGTTTCCTGCCTCTGCCAGCAGTAAGATTGCTGTATACAATAACACAGTGGCCTGGTTTATGTGAAATTGGGGTCTCCAAGCATCAATTACTGCAGGAAGGCAGTGGCACTGGGAGATAAGGTTAAGCTGCCTGCTGTGTTTAAGACTGCAGAAACTCAAGGAACACATTTGCTGTCTAAATGTCTGCGTATACATTGGACAGCATACTATGTATTCTTCCTCTGTTTTCCCCAACCGACATTCCTAGGACCACCCTATATTATTCTCCTGGGTAGGAAACCGTTACACAAACACACCATGAAGTGGTCTGCTTCCTCAGCTCTTTCCCCTTTGTCTTATGTGAAATGGGTGTCACTGAAAAGGAATTACACTGTGTTTCTACCTGCATGTATTTTGCATATTTTGGATCTTTCTACAAGAGGTGCACAGGTAATCCATAGGTGCTGATTTTCTAGGTTTCTAAAGGGAAAATACATGTGCATTAGAACATAGACTTGATTTTGAAATGTTCATAGCCAGGCTCATACAAACTGAACGAGAGGCCAGTACTGGTGATGGTGGTAGCAGTGATGACCTTTTTCAAGGCATCACACCAGCCACATGGTTAGGTTCATGCAAGCTTGGGCATAGAGGATTGCTATACCACAACTGACCATTATTTTGGATGGCGAATAATGGCCATCAGGTAGTCTCTTCAGTTCACATGAGCTCTGTATATGACTTGGAATCCTGATTTTTAGGAAACCCTACACTAATTGATTCGATTCCAGATGTTCCAGAGGTTCACTTTGGAGCAGAGGGGTGTGTTGAGAGCAGTAAAAAAAAATTCATAGAAAAAGTGAAGATAACTCTCTTCTGTAATTCTAATACTGTTCTAATTTTGAGTGCTCAAATAAAGCTCAGAGCCTTGTCTACATTTCCTTACTATGAGTCAGGAGTGAGAGTACATTAGCACTGTGGATTGATTTTGAAGTGTAGACTTAAGAACCTCTGGGTGGTATGCATGTTTGTATTCTTAGGCATCAGTGAGCTGTTTGTTGTTCAGTCGTTCAGTCGTGTCCGACTCTTCGTGACCCCATGGACCACAGCTCACCAGGCCTTCCTATCTTCCACTGCCTCCTGGAGTTTGGTCAAATCCATATTGTTTGCATCGATGACACTGTCCAACCATCTCATTCTCTGCCGTCCCCTTTTCCTTTTGCCTTCCATCTTTCCCAATATCAGGGACTTTTCCAAGGACTCCTCTCTCCTCATGAGGCGGCCAAAATACTGGAGCCTCAGCTTCAAAATCTGTCCATCCAGTGAACATTCAGGGTTGATTTCTTTCAGGATGGATAGGTTTGATCTCCTTGCAGTCCAGGCTGTACTTGTTTCCAAAGGCACATGTTCTGTTAATTAAAAGCATGTGCTAGGGTTGTGTGACAACGTTTCTTTATGAGTTTAAAATCATTTTGAACTCATTTTTGAGTTTGGCGAATTGTGAGGGAGAATGGGGTAGTTTCATTATTGTGATCATTCCTTGTAACAGTCTTTGGGGTCCTGCTGGCCTATATAGCAGTTATTATTCCCAAGATGCATTGATCTGTCATTCTTTTCTCTTCTTCACATTTGTGTACATCACAGTTCATTCAAAAAATATTCAATGGAGTTTCTGTAAACAGCTTTGCACGCACATATAAGTCATGTAATATCTCATTTGCTGACTCATGGATGCACAACTGCCTCCACTGAAAAAGCATTGTATCTGAATGCTTGATGATAGTTTCATTCATATGTCACATCACCTGATATTGCACTTATTGAATGGCATATGTGGAAGGATAAATCCTTATGAATATATTGGATTTACTCATACTCAAAATATACCTGGTCATGTTCTGAGTAAGCCATTGAAATCAGCAGGCCTTAATTCATGCATGACTCTCTGAAGGGCTATTATTTCCAGTTGTTTCATCACTAAGATGACTAGTACTACATATGAATCTTACCCAGAGACTATCAAAACTGGACACAATGTTTGTACCTTCGAAGTCCTGAAATGGCTCCCTTAATAATAAGGGATATATGGTAAGAAATAGAACAGCAAAGCATGAAAGCTAAAAGTTTGCTGTTTAAAAAATCCACTTCCTGCTTCTTTTTGGCTAATTGTCTTGCACCAGGATATTTGGTTTTATTCTTTTTTCACACTGAATATTAACACTGAATTGAAAAATAAACTGTGCTTTTGTTCACTTTTGGGGTATTCTTGTTTTTGTTTTTGTTTGGTGACCGCACCTTCTGGCAGATTATCCCAATCCATAATTCTCATTCCCCCAATGCCCACGTACAAGAGAGTATTTCTAGGAGTTGATTTATTTTCTTCTTCTTTTTAAAAGTACTTTGGACAGGCTATGTGTGCTTGCAACTCAATTGCTACCATCTTAATTTCAGTATTTCAAAATTAACTGCTATCCTGGCACCTAAAATCTTTAGGGAAGTCTATTGTTTCAGTGACATGGTTGAAGATTTGAGGGTGTATTCAAAAAATACAAAGAGGAGAGGTTATGCACAGTTCAAAGGTTTTTGCATAGAACTCACTGTGTTGTTACTGGCACTCCTACTGAAAAAAAGCTATAGCATAGCCTCTTACAGAACTAGACTTATTTTAAACAAAAAGTTATGTCTTGATGTGAGAGAAATGGTGACTATTCATTACATCCTTACCAAGTATTGTTTCCTGGTGATGATGAAAGGTGTTACATAGCTCTGGTGGAAGGTTCCAGGATGGGAGAGATTAAGATAGAAATGGTGTTCTAAGCCACATGTTCCCAATAGAGATGGGCATTTCGTTTCGGACGGGACTGGTTTCAAAATGAAACCCTTCAGCACAGCTGGCGCCTGGAACGCAGGCCCACCCTCCAGAACAAAAGTGCTTTACCTTGGGCTGGGCGAAATTCCAATCAGAAAGCAGCCTCCGATGCATCATCTTTCCCTTTCCCTAGTGCAGGCCAATCAGGAGCTGTGCAAGGACATGCATCATCCCGCCTGCCTCTCTGATTGGCCAGCACCAGGGAGATGGAAATATGACATCTTGGAGGCTGCTTCCTGGTTGGAATTTCACCCAGTGCGAGGTAAAGCAAGGTAAGACAGTGGTTGATTTAGTTCCGGAGGATGGGACTGCATTCTCAGTGCCAGCTGTGCTGGTGTGTTTCGTTTCAGAACCAGTCCCCTCCCAAAATGAAACACCTGTTTCTATATTGGGTAACCCAGGCATTCTTGAACTGCAACTCCCAGAAGCCTTTACTGTCAGCTGTGCTTGCTGGAATTTCTGAGAATCACAGTCTGGAAACACGTGGATTACCCAAAGTTGGGAACCACTGCTCAAAGGAACAGAGTAGCAGAACGTGGAGTGTTAGAGAGAGTCAATGTATGGATGCAACAAATATGCTCAATACTTTCTGGTTTTAGAGGCAGTGTTGTTATTTTTTCAATATGGATTTTAAAAATTGTCAGGGTTGTAATTATGCTTGTTTTGGACGCAAAACACAGAAGGGTTTGACCTGTTGAGCCGACTGATATAATAAAACAGCAGGAGCTTAATCTGTATGTTTTTAAAGTATGATTTGGCTTTTTAATACCATGGGGGTTGGGGATGTTATCTTTTAATGGGAAGTTAATTGGTTTTAGTGGGGATTTCTGTATATGTGGAAGGCAAATGAAACATCTGAGTCAGAGAGATGTTTCATAAATGGCATTTACTGTGAACAGAGATTAAAAGTAGAAGTACAAAAGAAGCATTCAGACCACTGCACATGGGGAATCTGATCGGCAAAATTAATTGACAATTAAAGTTTTGTGTTTATTCTCTGGTTTGTGCTACTGTTGCAGGACTTTGTTCCTATACATTATTTTATAAAATACATAGATGTGTCATCCTGGAGTTTTAGTCTTTAATGATTTGATTTGTTTATGTTTTTAACAGCCTTAATAAGTCTTTGAAACGGATACCTTCTGCAGGGCTTATCTTCCAGCCAGTTTCCCTTGAGGGAAATCTCCCTGAGAGAATCTGGGCATCCTTTTGGACTTTCCTGACATCTTACTGCCCTCATTATCATATGCAGTTAATCAAGGGAGCCAATCAGAATGGAAGCAGATTAAGACAAGGTGGAATTAATTATGTCTGCTTAATTATCTCTGTTGTTCTTGGGAAGGGCAGGCTGAGCATGTAACATATCAGATTATGAGGCTCCTCCCCCCCCACCCAGCAATTAGACGAAAGATAGAATTGAACACACAAAAGCGCAAAATACATAGCAATACCGTTTTGCAAGTGTGGTTGTCTCTTGATTTCCTTATTCTCTGCAATGGAATAGAGTAGCAAGGAGCAGCCCAAGCGCGAGGGAGCCACGATACAACAAATATTATTTCCCTGGGTCACAACAAGCATCTCTTTATCCATTGATCTGAAGGCCAAGGTAGGCAGGGTTCTTTTCATGCCATTAGAAAATAATAATAGTGTGAATAGTTGTATTGGGGGAAAGGGAGGGGATAAATAAATAAACTGCAGCTATGGGAGTCCTGATCTGGATAGGGACTGAGTGGCAGTGCCATTTTTTTCTGCTGCAACTTTGATCTGGATCATTGCACACCTTGTCGCCCCAGGCCCGACTATGGATCCAGTATGTACATGGATCAGGGTGTTGGGAAAAGATGTTAGGATTGAAGAAAGCAATCTTACAGGTGAGAACTGCAGAGCTCTAAGGGACCTTATGGATCCTTGAGTTCAGTCCCTGCCAAGGAGGTGCAGAGGGGAATCAAAACCCAAATTGTAAGGGAGAACTTAACAATGATCTAAGATTAGCATCGGAATTGAAAAAAATCCTGTCCAAATTCCTCTAAAATGCCACCAAAACACCCTGGAAAAGTTAATTAAGCAATAGAAAACTAAGTTATTATTATTTAAGTTATTTAGGTAACAGGAAATTTAAGTCAGAAGTAACTAAACAGATAGTAACTCATCAGCGTTTCTGATGCTCACCACCACTGGTGCTCATAGCAGGGATACCATCATTCCCTTTTACAGCAGGGAGACCATCCATCGTACCCTCTTACAGTTGAACTGGATTACATATAGAGGCTTTACTTCCCTGGAAGCCCAGTTGGAGCCCTTAGCGTAGAAAGCAGCTCTTTAAATTGCATCAGGCAGTGTCTCGGCACTGATGAGATCATGGCGACGTAGGAGAAAGGACCCCTGCTGAAATACCAGACATGCCACAGCATTTATATGCATTCCAATTGCTGGCATGGCTTTTGTAGATTTTGCTGGAATGCTTCTGGTAAAATATTGCTCTCAACTCCTTCTGCTTTTGTTAATCCTGGTTGAAATGGAAGTCAAAAAGACCTTACGGCAGCCTTCCAAATGTGAGCAATAATAGTCCATGTCCAGACAATATTTTACTTGGATACCAAGATTAATAACAGTCATCACATCCTAATGCCTAGGCATAAGTATTTTAAGTGCCTGTAAATGTTCTTCATGGAGATGGCTGTGCCAAGTGTACTGTTGATGCTCAACAAGCATCCATAAGTAATTGAACATTTCAGACTTCCTCACAATTATTTATAAATGGCAATATAAGCTTTTAGAAATCAATAACAGTTTTATAAAAAGGAAGTCCCTTATTTGTTGATATGGGCAGATTATCCACTCAGAGGGTTCAAGCAAAACCATTTTGTTTCTTGCGTCATGTTAAAGCTTGCTTGACCTCTTTAGTTGAATGTTTTGGGCCTTAATGAACAATTACAGTGAGTGATTACATCTCGATTACATTTCCCAATGCAAATCCTTTTATAGCCTCTTCTGCTACGTGGTGGTTCTCAACCCGTGGGTCCCCAGATGTTTCTGGGCTGCAACTCCCAGAAGTCTTCATCACTAGCTGAACTGGCCAGGATTTCTGGGAGTTGCAGTCCAGGAACATCTGGGGACCCACAGGTTGAGAACCACTGTGCTAGTCATCTGTAAATCCCAGATGCCTCCACCACCATCAATGCTGGCCATAATTCCTGTAGTCCAAGAATGTCTGGGGACCAAAGGTTGGGAAGCACTGATGTAAAACCTTCTAGTCTCATCATTTGTGGGAGGAGGGCACATTGGAAATAACATTTTCTGGAACCTGGATAAGGTCAAGGGACATTGCCTGAATTTGTGGAAAGAAGAACACAAAGGAAATATATTCCTGAAGTACAGCAGTTGCAGGAATTTACATATCTCTTGTTCATGAGAACAACAATTGCATGTAATCTCAGGCCAACATGGATCACACAATACAAAAGAAAACCGCACAAAAGTAACCAACGTATGAAGCAGTACAATAAAGCCACATGGCTCAGGAACATGTGTGCGTTATGTGATCAAGGAATTCAATAGGATGACAAAAAGGGTTGCCAAGTATGGAATCAGATATGAGGGAAGTACAAAATAACTTTGCTCTGTCCTAATGAAGAACATGCATGCAGAGGTGCCAGGTTCAATCTCTGGAGTCTCCAAGGTGGAGTTGGGAAAGACCCACATAAAGAATGGTGGAGATCTGCTGGTAGTCAGTGAAGGTAATGCCAGGCTAGAGGGACCAGCCGTGTGCTCCTCTCTGTTCCTTTGAGCACTTCTTCTTTCTGACGTCTTGGTGGGATGGTGTCATTCTGGCATTCGGCTGGCAACAGTGATGGGACTCACTTGGCCCAGGTGGAGAGGAGGCAGGAGAGGTGGCCTGACTGCAAATGGCAAAGTCAGGGTTGCCTTGCCAACCCCTCCAGGTGTTGCCTGTGTCCTTTATGTGTGCCCTCTCCCCAGGGGAGACTGCTGACTCCAGTGCTGGGTGGTGGTGGTGTTATTTTATTCCAGGTTTTTCGCTCTGAACTTCACCCGCCCTCGCCCACAAATGTGTTTCCTTTTCCAAAAACCCCAAACAAGCTGCTTCAGAGGGCCACCCTTTGTTTCATCCTAGTTGAGCCAGCTGCGTGCCTGCCTTACAAACTGGTCATCATCCTCATACAGCCCGTATCCTGAGTAGTAGGGGTGGAGGTTGAGGAGAACATTTTCAGTGGGAAGTTGAACTACAGTGGTACTTTGTATAAAGGAGTCAATTCATTCCAAATGAAATTATGTTAAGCAATTTTTCCTTTATACGAATTTCCCGTAGGAATGCATTGAAGACAGAATAATCCCTAATCATTATGTTGTACGGATTCGCCCCATAGGCGATTCTGTTAAGCAGATTTCCCCTATCTCCAGAATTTTTTATGTTGTATAGATTTTATGTTGTACAAACCGTTTGTTATACGAGGGTCCACTGTACAAATACTGCAGGTGGTCTTCTACCGCAAGTTGATATTGTACATTAGATTAATTAATTGCATTGGGCTTTGGACTGCTGTTGACAATGTGTGCTTGTGATGCAAACGCACTGAATACTCGGGTCTTCTGCTTCCCACTTCTCCCAAGACTCAGATTACTCTTGGCATTTGAGGTAATGATGCAGGTACAATAGTTTTGCTTAATTACAGTTTACTGTCTTAAGCAACTTTTTCCTCTAGTCGCTGAAAAGATATAGTGCTACCCTTTAATACAATTATGAAAATTAACGGACTTGCACTATCTTTAAATGGACGAGAGTGAGTGGGAATAAAGGCTGCACTATCCCTAGCTTCGCTCGGTTGGAAGCAAATTAAAAATATATATATTGGAGTCCCAGGAAGGCCCAGAGTTTATTACCTGCTCTTTAAGTGTTATATGGTTTATTTTAGAGACCATTATGGACTGTGCAATTGGAAGGTGTCATTTGTCACATACAAAATAAAAATAAAAAAAAAAATTGTGCCCTGTGTAATTACTGAGCTGAGTCAACACAATATACAGAATGTAACTTTTTTAAATGCAAGGTGTCGGAGACAAACATATTCCTCTTTTATAACAAAGGAGTCCTAACAAAACCAATGAAACCTATCAATGCCTGTTGGCTAATGGCTGTCACATCACTCGTAGCTAGGAATACACTTTTCTTTTCATTGTTCCCTGCTGCCTTGCTGCCCAGAAAGTGTGTGTACATTAATCTAAATGTTTCAAAGAGAAAAAAACAGATGTGTAAGATGGATCGCGCGCCCCCTTGAGGCCAAGGGTTATCATTATCATTACCATCATCGTTTTAGAACTTGCAGAGCTGGAAGAGACCTGTGGATCTTCAAGTCCCGCCCCTGCCAAGGAGGCACAGTGGGAAATCAACCCCCCCACACACACCTCTAAACTACTGAACAATCCAGGAATGCTCAAAGATGATACACTTGCCTTCCTTTTCTACTCTGTGCATAGTTATGGCAGGTACGGCCACGGAAATGGTCGCAACAAGCTTTGGGCAGATGCTGGAGATTTGCTGTCCATCACGGACTGAGCTTGATGGATGGATACAAGTGTCCTCGTGGCTGTAAGGCAAATGCTGATGCCCTTTTAGAAAGGATTTTTTTGCCTATGCCAACTCATTTTTTAACCATGGTATAAAGCTGGAGTAGGCAAACTGAGGCCCAAGAGCCACAGGTGGGCTCCTAAGGAACCAAATATGGCTTCCTCTCCACTCCAAAAATAAAACATAGTAAAACAGAACAAAACAAAGCAATTTTTAAACAATGTCTCGAGAGAGGCCTCTTGTGTTCTCAAAAAGGCACAGGTTTGCTATGCTTTAAAGGTCCCAGCCTACCTCACATCCCTCCTATACACACTCTTTTTTTTTAAAATGGCCAATAGAGTGGGAAGGGGACTTTTTCAGTTATACAGATAGTTTCAGGGCTGGGGGTTGCAGAAGGAGGTGCAGCACTCCAAGGCCCAGAGATGGGCTTATGTGCTATGCGATTGCCCACCCCAGTAAACCATGAGTATGGGCTTGTGGTTGGAAAGGACAGGGTCATCCAAATGTGAGGACTTCCAGTTTTATTGGAGGCTGCCCCTATAAAGTGCAATGGACGTTGGGTCTTGCCTTCTCATGGACCTTTCCATCTTTCAGAGGTCCTTGGGGCACCCAAAGTGCAACAGGTTATTTTCCCTTACATTTCAAAGAAATGGTACAGGAACTACATGGAGGTAGAGATGGGTTGTTCTAAAGGCTTCAGGTATGGATACTTTCATTCCCATAATTTTGCCTGGGGAGTGGTGGCTGAATTGTGGGACTGAAAACCTCAGGTTCTGGAAATCCCATCCCTAGATCTCAGGTTGGGACCAGAATTTGAAGTTCAAATTTCTGCTCAGCAAGAGGGTTCATTGTTCAACTTCAGCCCAGCTCTGTAGCCCTCTCTGGTTCTGGACCCTCCAGGCAAGCTAAATGTGAGAAGCAAGAGCACATGCTAGTCCAACCTCCTTTGCCCATATAACCACTTTGCCCATGCAAAATGACACTCTCAGGAGACAAGACACATCAGTAGGTTGTCCATATGATCCAGACCATTGACATTCCTATGATACAGCTTACACAAGAGCCTTAACAAATGGATGACTTTCCCCTTTTGGAGCCTATCTCTTTGATTGTGCACAAAGCAGCAATAGAAGGTTATTATGGGATGCCTAAGGACAACCTCTGGGTTGGAGAGAGAGGCAGTATATCTCTCAATGCCATTAGCACATCTGCTTGGGAATACCCTGAAGCAAATTGGTGAGCCACTCTGTGAGACAGAATGCTGGACTGGATGGGTTGTGGCCTGTTCCAGCAAGGCTGTTCTTATGTAAGGTGATGCAGCTAACAAGCTCTCTTACTTCATGTTTGCCCCATCTGGATACTGAATAACTGAATAGAATAGTATTTGAATCTCAGCTGAACCTAAATGACAGAGATGTGATAATGCAGTGGAAGGGAGCCCACTGAAAGATGGGAAAACAAAACAAAAAATTTGAAGACAGATAAGCAAATTCTGGGTATATAATGAAGCTTAGTTGCTCTAAGACAGTGGTCCCCAAGGTTGGATGTCTGGAAGTTGAGTCATGGCAACTTCCAGATAAGTTGCCATGATTCAACTTCCAGATTAACTCACCTGATGACTGAGAATCTTCACAGATGACCTTAGATGCCTTCATCACTAGGTATGATGGCCAGGATTTCTAGGGTTGGGAACTACAGTAGGACTCCCGCATCCACTGATTCTGATTCGTTATCCACTGATTCAGTTATCCACTGTTGGCAGGGGGGAAATTAAATAAATAACTCAGCAGCCGCAAAGCAAGCTACTGTCAAAAACAGCAGCTGTAAAGCAAACTACTATCATAAAACAGCATCCATAAAGCAAGCTACCATCACAAATAGCAACTGTTAAAGCAAGCTACTGTCAAAACAGCAAAAACAGCAACCACGAAACAGAAGTTTTGGGGTTTTTTGCTGTTCTCTCTTATCCACGGTTTTCATTATCCACGGGAAGGCCTGGAACCAATCCCCAGCAGATACCAGGGTCCTACTGTACTGCTCTAGGATCATTGAGATAAGTGTGAGATACAAATTATGGTTTAATACTAGTATTGCAGATTTAGAGCAGTAGATTTGTGTTGCATTTAAGACTGCCCCAAGAACTATGCGTATATCTTCAAAACAATCATATGAGGCAGCTTTCTAAATTGCTGGTACAAGGAAAGTGAAAATGAGACAGTGTAGGTTTGTCACTTGAATGGAAGACTTCCTGGTTTGCAATTTAATATCTCAGCTGCCAGAAAAATGAAAATGATGGTATTTTATTTTCTGTTCTTTTCTTCTCAGGAGAGATAGAAATTGTCCATTTACTAGCATTTAGGCTGGGCTTAATCTGTGGCAATTTGGAAGTGTTCAAAATGGGGCAAACAGCTGCTGTCTCTGAGTTGCCCCTCGCAGTGTGATGAAACTTCCCATGGCTGTTCAATTCACGCCATTCAAAGGTTAAGCCCTTAGATTTTCAAGCAATCTCCTTGAAGGGGGAATATAATGGAATGGATTGGGCATTCTCTTTTGATAATTCTTGATGGACAACTGGAGGGGATGTACATTTCAGAAAAAAATATATGGCCATTTCCTCAAAGAACACGCTTCTGTGGTTCAGAAGCAGGGTGCATCTGTTGCCCCTTCCTCGTTTTGCTTGAGGAAGTGATGACGCCTATTTCTCTGAGCTGTAGAAATTTCACTTGCTCCTGAAATCTATTCCTGTCCAAGGCGGTGACTCTTCTTCTGAGATCTGCAGATTAAATTCTAGATTCTTGTCAGCAAGAGTCAGCAATCTACAGTGATCTCAATCATGTGAAAAGGTGGTGGGGAGAGAGAAAATTATAATTGCAGGATCACGGAGCTAATGCCCTACGACAGCCAAGTTAAATCAATAGATAATGGCCTGTATCCCATGACTGTTTGTGTTGGTGGGAGTACAATTCCACTCATGGACTCTTTGTGTTCCACTATTTGTGCCTGTGAAAATTTACTCCTAAGGAAGGAAATCAATAAAAAATGGTCTCTGCCATCTTTTACATTGGGACAAAAACTCAGCAGAACTGCTTGTGTTCTTAGGCAACTACTTAGAACACCGGCCAGTTTTAAAGACATGAAAATCACAGTGTCAGATTAGATAGCAAAGTGTTAAGGAATATTAGCAAAGTGTAAAGAGAATTAACAGTGATGTATTAATACAGGGACATGTCAGGATGGCAGAGTTTCAGCTTCTCATGGAGAAGTTAACCTGCTGACCAGAGAAATTTGACCGCCCACAAAAAGGAAAAATAATGAGAAAATATATCTTTCCCCCTATCTCTTCTTGTTTTCGTAATGGGTTTTCTCTCTTAATAATTGCACAGATGTAAAGATCCATTAGGTGGACTCCTCGTTGAAACCATTATTTGAAAGGTCAGGGCCAACAAACATTTAATAAAGCGATCTGTGGCATGCCAGTGAATGTGAGGTTTCCACAACTGCTTTAATGAGAAAGATGATTTCTAACTAGAAAAGAATATGAAAAGAGCCCTGCTGGATCAGGCACCAGATGCCTGTCTAGTTCAACCTGTGATCCATACCACTGGCCAACCAGTTGCCAATGGCAACCCCAGCAGGGCCATTTGTGTGCAAGAGCAGCCTCCTCCTCCCATTTCCCATCCACACTGTGGCACATTACCAATGACAGGGAATGTTGAGCATTGCAGTCCAACAGCATCTGGTGACCTACACCATGCCCTTTCCTGCAGCACTGGAACAATCATGTAAGCAATATCTCCAGCTCGTAGGTCAATGGTTCCCAACCTTCCTAATGCCACAACCCTTTAATGCAGTTCCTCATGTTGTGACACCCTTGCCCTGCTTGGAAGAGGCCACAAGCCCCCTTTGGCAGGCAGGCCACTGCCACAGGTGCCATAGAGAACCCTCAGCCAATCCCAGCCTCCGGTGCCATTGGCTGACATCCCCTCCAGCCTATCAAGCTGCAACTCATTCTTTTCCCCTTTCCCCCCTCCTCCTCCACACCCACACTGTTTGTGCCCTTTTCTTCCCTGGCTCATGGCGACCCCTGTGAAATGGTCGTTTGACCCCCAAAGGGGTCCCGATCCCCAGGTTGGGAACCATTGTCATAGGTGGTGGTCCTTTTTTGTCTTTGCTTAGCTGAGATTCTGTTGTCGTTTCTTGTTCTAGTTCTCTTGGGGAATGTTCCTGGAAAATGTACTTCTGTCCAAAATCTATGCCCATCGTCCTTGGATTAGCAAGTCACTCATAAAATTTATTTCTCTTAGCATCCGTTGATACCATTTGGTTATCCCATTCATATGTGTGGGAGGCATGTGGTATCCAAACTGTGAACAAAACAATGTGTAAGTACACAACTAATATTGAAAGTGTTTGGGATCTTCAAAGCATACTCGGTAGGACCCTTCCAAGCCTGCTCTCTGAATAATTCACTCAGTTGTTATTCATACATATGGATAGTTCCCCTGACCACAGCTCAGTGATGGCATAAGAAAAAGCATAATCCATTTCTTGATTTAGGAAGATTGCATCCAAGGAATCCCTGATCGCCATTTCCCATCCCTCCATCTTTCCCACAATGCATTTGCATGAGAGTTTAGGGACCAAGTTGTTTACTTGCCCTCTACTTTTCTCCATTTGCTATCTGTTCTTAGCTGATAGTGAAGTACTTGCTTTCTTCTTTCAAACGCACTGTCGAGAAGGGGGGAAATGTTTTGGAACTCTCTGAATGTCTCCCTTATGTAAATGTTCCCTCTAGACTTGTAAGTACAGCATGTAATCAAGACTGTGATGTGTTGCACAGAAATTACATATCTGTTTAAGGATGGTTTAGAAGGCGGGTACACAAATTTGTGCTTGCTTTTGCTTTTTTGCCCCTTTTCAGCATTTCTCACAGAATTGTATGTAGATAAGAGCAAATAAGCAGCTTTTTATTACCAGGATGCTTAGAAGTGTTTTTAAAAAAAGAATGCTAAACTTGAAAGAAAAGAGTGTGAGAGAAATGCATTTCTAATTAAGGTAACCATGCTAAAAATATGCAAGGACTAAAATTAGAAGCCTCAGCTAAGAGAACGGTTTGTAGATACCTTTCCACGTACCAGAAAAAGTGCATTTCCATACTGGTCCTTTCATTGTCAGTCTAGGCCAGTGATGGCAAACCTTTTAGAGATCAAGTGCCCAAACTGCGATTCAAAGCCCAGTAATTTTTCACAAAGTGCCAATACAGCAATTTAATCTAAATTATTACAGATGGCTGTGAAGGGGTGATGTTGGGTGCCCACAGAAAGGGCTCTGAGTGCCACCTTTGGCACCCATGCCATAGGTTCGCCAACACTGGCCTAGGCAGTAGCCTCGAACCTCAACCACTACATCAGAGTTCATGTCATGCTGATGGGGTCATAAAGCAAGGGGAAGTATTCATCCTAAGCCAAAGCATTTCAACATCATTATTTGCTATTATTAGAGGATCATTGTAGTGTTTTGATAATGGAATCAATCACCATTTGGATTTTCTGCCTCAAATACCAAAATTCTTGGTGCTTGTCATCCTTATGCTTCTGAGATTAATGATGAATGATAATGCAAAGATTAGTTTTGTGGGGTATTTCAGTTCCTCGTTCCTACCTGCCTCAGCCATTTCTATTCTGTTCCCACCCCTGACATAAAATCATGCAGGTGTATTGGGATTAAACAAATAAAGAGCATGAGCTCCTTATAAGGAGCATGCCCCACCTCCTCCAGTACAATGTCCATGGCACAGGTGAATTGCTGGATAGAAAAACTTCCTTAAGGATGGATGCTTCATCAGAAGGACAGTACCACTTTTGAAACAGAATACTCTCTTATGTGTTGGACCCAAACCCCTGAACACCAGAACTGCTGAGTAGGGTCTTTGCTTCTTGTTATTCCTCCCAACAGCCAGAATCCCATGCCACTGGCAATGCTCAAATCTCATTGTGCCCTCTTAGAGATTTTTTTTGCCCTATGTATTTTGGAAGTGATTGGATGCAATCCTTTGAAAACATTGCTGCTGGTGAATCTTACTGAATCCAGTGAGAATTATGTCTAAGTAAGGGGAATGTAATAATTCCCTGCTCTCATGCCGATTCTGACTTAGGTGGAGACCCTTTTCCATGGTTTTATAGGTAGACAATACTCAGAAATGATTAACCTTTCACTTCTTCTGGGGATACCCTGGGATTAAGCAGCTTTGCCTAAGGCTACACAGGCTAGCTTTTCTCCCAGGAGGCACAGCGGGGAATCAGCCTCCCAACCTACAGAGGCGTAGCCAGGATTTGGAGCGTCTGGGGACAAGTGTTCATTTTGGCACCCTTCCTGCCACCCACCACATTGCACCCACTCAGCACCGGGGGGGGGCGAATCCTGCGGGCATGGGGTAGGTGCATGCACAGGCAGACGGACAGATGGGAGTGTGTGCAATGCACACGCATGGGGTAGCAGCACGAATGCGCCTTACACCTCTACTACCAAGGTGAGGAAGAGGAGGGTGCTGCGGCCACCATGCTCCTGCCTGCCTACCTGCTTCACTGCTCGCCTGGTGCATGGCGGCAGAGGGTGTGCCGTCACCAAGCCTTAGGGGAAAGGAGGACTGCTGGGCAGTGGGAGGGTGCATGGCTTCCTCCTCCTCCTCCCCCTCTAGGCACCCCCAGATTGCCGTGCCCGAGGGCAAATTCACTCTCCCCCCCCCGATATGTCCCTGCCAACCTCCAGCTCAGCAGCCACCTCCCTAAACCACTGAGCTACCCAGCCAGTTGCAGGGAATATATTGGAATTGCTACTACACTGTAATCTCCTGTATCATTACGGGTGCTTTGTCTATTTTACATTTATATCCTATCTTCCTTCAAGTGGGCTCCAGTTAATTAGCTGCAGTTATAGCCAGTTATATAAGCAGTATCCAAACACCAGCAGGAGCCTAGCCATGAAGCTTTCTGGAACTCTAAAATAATGCAGGGAGCTCATGTGTGCGTATCTGAAACCAGGTATATGTCCATGCATTCTGGAGGTGGTAACAACTTTGTCTATACAGGCTGCATTGATGCCACCTGGGATGAAAGATATGAAAATGGATGGTTAGACTGCTCTTCATTGAATAAATTTTTATTATCCTGTTTAATTTCATATGTTCATCAAACATTAAAAACATGGAATAATTCATTCTCCCTTTGAAATCTCTGCAGCATAAAAGTACTGAATTTTGATTTTATCATAGTGACTCCTTTTAGGTTCCTGTGAAATCTGCAGATTTCCAGTGTTGTACAGTTGAACTGTTGAGGATAAATTTGGGGTATTATGCACCCAGCAGCACAGAGGAGGGGAAAACAGGACCAGAGAACGTATTTCAGAATGAACACAAAAGAGCAAGTTATTCACAGCTGTCAGTCATGATGTGTTAATTTAAAAAAATCCTTGGTTTTTCAATTATATTTTGCACTTTGATCTCATGTAATGATCTCTTGCAGGACTAGATGAATATTAAGTTCCTGAGAATTTGCACCAAATATTTTTGCTTCAGATGGTGTGTGTGTGGGGGATTATATACTCGTAGTTTTGAAACATCCATTCTAAGCACTTTTCATGAAATTCATGTATGGAAATGTATTTATTTATTTTTGAATATTTTTACCCATCTTTCTCCTTGGAAAAGGACCAAGGCAGCTTACAGTAAGAAGGGACAATACACAGTCCATTACAATTAAGACATATTCAGTTTGGGAAAAAGGGAATTGAGGCGTATTTTACTGCATTAGAAGGCAACATAAAAATTAACAATTTATAACATAGTGTCAGTGCAATCACACAAGGAGAGATATAAACAGATATATAAGTCTATCTGATCAGGTATGGTAGATTCATATAAAAGACACATAATAGGTAGTCCGTTATTCAAGGAAAGCTTGCCTGAAAGACAGCAGAGATGGGGAAGTCCTTGTCTAGATAACTGATTTGTTTAGTATTTTCCTCCATCAGTTTTTATAGAAAACGAGTGTCACGCTGGCTAAGTTACTGGACTGAGCCACCCAGTGAAGTGGAGTAGGCTACCATATATCTCCAAGAAACTCACAAGCTGGAGATGAAACCCTCCCTCAACTACAGGTAGTTAGGAAAGTGCCTCATTTGGTCCATGTAGCTTAACATTTTCGAAGGTGGCCCGTAGTGACTGTTAGAGTTGATTCCGGCCTTATCCAGAAATGCTTTCTACTTCTATGTTGTGTCAACTGGCCTACATCCAGTTGGCTTCTTTTCTAGGAAAAAAAACATTGTTTTTTATGATTCAAGTCATTGCTAGATATTCTCTCCTCTGTTTATTAAAGACATATGAACTAGCGGTCTTTATGTCAACAAATTCCATGAATTTAATTACATGGGCTTAGCAAGCCACTGCTTCCTACTTAAATTCTATAGTTTCAATAGGGCTGTTGCTGGAAGAGATTGGATGGATCTGCAGTGACCCTCCCCACCCCCAAAAATGTGCAGAGTTTCACACTGGACACTTTTCATGCAATTTCTCAAGGGGCATGGATCTGTTGTAGATTTTAATATGTACTTGACAAAAAGTATACAGGTTTCTGGAGTCTTGAATATGGCCTGCAGATTTGCCAGACTAAAACCAGGGAAAGACAGATGATCCGAAGAAGTTGGAGTCACCAGTTGAATGTACACAGATGGTAAAAGCTTGTCCCTTGACCTGAACACCCTCCCTCAGATTCCATTTCTCTCTCTCTCCCCCCCCTCTCTCTCTCTCTGTGCGCACGTGTGTGTGTGTGTGTGTGTGTGTGTGTGTGTGTGTGTGTGTGTGTGTGTGTGTGTGTGTGTGTGTGCCTGTGCCTGCGTGATTCTGCATTTTGGGGTACTTCCCTTAGGATAAGAGCCATTCTCTCTGCTGTCTCTGTTGTGTTTTTAATGCTTCTTTTTGCAATACTGTTGTCTTGATCAGAGTTCATACTGTATGAAGTGGGAATTGTGTCTTGATACAGCGTTTAACTAGAAGGCAGTTTGCAGAGTTGAACTCCTCTCTGGCATTGCTGGATCAAGAAGTCAGGTTGCCCTTAGGGCCCTACATATAAATGGCTGTCACTTTGAATTGTAGGTCTAAAATACGAGAAGAAATATTGTGATTTGTGAAACTTTTAACTCTGATTCCATTGTGATTGATCTCGTAGAATTTTAGAGTAATTGATGGCATTGCCTTAGTTGAGTCTGTTAGTGCAAATAATTATTAATCAATATGCACTCAGCTCTTACTTTAGAAGATAATTTTAACACATGATTTATTCTGAACATTTCAATTGAACTACCTTTACAAGGGGAAAATCAATTGGCTAGTGGTCTAAAGCACTTTAATTATCTCAAGAGCTGGGTTCTTTTTTGCTAGGCATTTTTCTAACATAGTAACTTATTGTCCCGTGTAGAATAAAGCTCTTTACTTCTTGGCATCATTGGCAGGATATTTTTCATTGCTTCTTTAAAGAAAAAAATGCTTGTTATTGACTTTTTTAAAAGTTGTTTAGTTTGATACTATAAAAAATAATTTAAAGCTGACTAGGAGGGAATATGGGTAGGAAGAATTGTAATTCACTTTATTTCTCTTTTTATAAAGAAGGTCCATTTATACACAAATTCCAAAAGGGCAGCTGCATTTAGTTTGCTGCAGCAAAAATAACATATCCTATATCCCCTCAAGCGCTAATGTATGTACAGCACGACCCCTGCATCCTCCGATTCACCAACCACAGATTCAGTTATCCACAGTTGGTGATCAGTGGGTGAGGCAAGGAAGGGAGAAATTAAAAATCAAACTTACTGCCCTGATGCCCACCGGCCTCCTCCTCACCGCTGCCGCCGCCATCATTGCCGTGGACCAGCCAGGAGGAGTGGGGAGGGGACTCACCCGCTTGGTCATCCGGACTTTGAACTTCTCTGTTGGGTCCCAGGTGGAGAATTGGAAGTTTTGAAATTCCCTTTCAAACTTCCGATCCGCCGCCCAGGACCTGAGTGGGAAATTCAAAGGCCAGTTGTCCAGGTGGGTCTTTAAATTCTTAAATGTTCTGGGCTGTATATTGTCCCTCATTATTGTAAGCCACCTTGGGTCTTTTTCCAAGGAGAAAGGCAGGGTCATCCTCCTCCTCCTCATCATCATCATCATCACCATCACCACCAGGGAGTTCAAAGCATTTTAAAATAAACACAATCTCTTCTCTGAAACAAACCCATAACTTGTGTTCTATATAATAATTCTAAACCCCTGCCAAAATTCTAGCAAGGGTGAAATAACTGACTTTGAAACAACACTGTTTGCTACAAGCAACCACCTTATGCATCCATATTTGCTTGTGCTCTGAAGACACTTGCATGATTTACGAGAACAGGCTATGATTTGCAATTGAAAGATTGTCAAGTCTTTCATCCTACTCATTTCTACTTCCAACAAGGGGATCCCTTACTGGAAAAAGAAAGAAATGGTTGTCCGTTTTGAATAGACTAACTTTAGAACAAAGCACAAAGAGCTGTTATATCTCCACCAGAGCTTCCATGAAGTCGATCGATTGTCATCCTTCAAAGAACACAGGAAAAGCTCCATAGGATGTCTGAAAGATCATAAGAGGTCTGTTTGGGATGATTTCCAGCCAGCTTGACAATGCAATAGTGCCTAGGCTTTGGAGATTAAAAGTATCTGTCTTTTCCATCTATTTTGTGCTCCAGAAAGATAGCTTTGAAGAGGTGGCCGCAATGTCGCCAGCACTTACCTGAATGCCTGATATGCTGACACATTCTGTTGACTTTAATACTTAGTACTGGTGTCACCAGCCAGGGATTTAAAGCAGGCAAACAAAATATCCGGCCAAGTGGAAATGCTATTTGAACACAAGGCAGACATCCTATAAACACATCTGATTACGTTAAAGTATAGCAGTTAGTCTTTAAAGAGCCACAGTGTCTTTTTCAATCCTATACATAGAGATATAGACAGTTTTCTGCGTTTATCAAAGGCTCAAGAATTTGAGTCACTGCTGGTAAATTTAGTGAGACGCATACACAAATCCAGAGATCTTTGAATTAATCCTCAGTGGAAGGCATATTTTGTTCTTTGATGGTCTGCATATCTGACTGAATTATTTATTTATTTATTTATTTATTTATTTATTTATTTATTTATTTATTTAGAATATTTTTTACCCCACCTTACAATAGTGAGGGACAATATACAGTCCAGAACATTTAAGACATATTCAAGAACAGGGAGTTTGAAGAGGCATCTTAGAACATTAAAAGGTAACATGAGAGCTATAAAGTGCACGCAAGAAGAAAAGAAAAATCCATTATGAGAGGCAGAAAGCAACATGGAAATATTGAAAATAAATAAATAAATAATTCTTATGAAATCAGTCAATTCAATCATGTATGGTAATCCATATAAAGACACATAATAGGGAAAGCTTGCCAGAAGAGGAAAGGTCTTTGCCTGCTCAAAACTAGGCGCATGCTTAACATTGAAAATAAGCTTAATATTGAAAATGGGCATGTAGTGCATTCCTTCTGATGTATTAAAACTGTGAAATGATTTCTTGTTTTTACTGATAAATATTTTAATAAGGAAGGCATTCTTGAATATTCAAGAGGTAAGGTACAGTGGTACCTCGACTTACAAATTTAATCCGTTCTGAATGCATGCTCTTAAGTTGAGCTACTCTTAAGTCGGGGTACCTATTTTAAAAATTGAAAAAATAAGTTACAAATTAAAAAATGGAAAAAATATTTGTAAGTCGAGCAGACCATATCTAAAATTTGTAAGGCGGCAGTTAAAATGCCAACAGTTTCCCACTCTTAAGTTGAATTGATTTTAAGTCAAGCTGCTCTTAAGTCGGGGTACCACTGTAGTCAATATTTTTAAATATGGAAGCAGGAAATCTGAAGACACTGTATTCTGGCAATCAATTAATTACATCCCCTTCCCCCCAGTTATGGTTTATCATTAAGTCTGGTTTAGTCAAACAAGCTGTCTTTATAAACCCTGGTTTCAAGTTTATTTCCGTTCCGTAAACCTCAGGTAATACTATCCAGTTTTTCTTGACTCAGACACAGTGCCAAACTATGTCTACTAAAACATCAAAACAAAGCACATGTGAAATTCCAGTGACCTTCAGACAACTGCACCAAGGCGTATTCACCATTGCATCTGAATGCAACCAGTCTGTTTTTCATGTCGTAATGTTCTGCCGTACTTTGAAAGCTAAGGGGTGGTGTATAACCAGCACACTTGAGCAGTCTTCCATGTTTGTGTAAAATGAGGCGTCTAAACATTCTTATGCATCTATACTGTAGTTTTTTGAGGTATTTAACCTGGAATGTACAGAAAGGTAAGATAAAATTCATGCTATTAGATTATCCAAGGCAAATATGATTTTAATGCCTTTATTGCTTGCTATAGACTTCAATTTTCAGGTTAGAACTCCCATAAAGCTGTCTTAATTTATTAGCTGTGTCATGTTAGTATTGGGTAACTAGCTCTAAGATAAATCTGTGCTTAGTACAAATGTGTCCGAGTTGATGATGTTCAGTGTAATTTATATAGAAAGTCTAGTTTGGTTACGAGGAGAAGTGCAATTTTATGTGACAGCTTTAGATGGTGGAATGCTTATTAATCTTCCTCTGTTGCATATATTTGGAAGAATATTTTCAGCCATGTTTAGAATTTGATGAGTTCTCTCCTGCTCTTTTTGATTTGATTTAGTGGAATATCAGTTTCTTATAATGATGAATATTAGCCTTTTTAAAGCAGGGGAAAATCTGGCATTTAATCTACTCTACCAGTTTTCTTTATGCAGCACGGGTGGGGGAGACCCCACAGCACTTGTGATTGATGAGTTTCTAATACAAGTTAATGGAATTTCTCCTTCCCCATGTGTGAACAGACACTGATTTTTCTCTCCAGCTACAACCACTTCCCATATTTGTTTGTTTGTTTGTTTGTTTATATTCACTGTTGCCTTGGCACTAAATTTCTTCCTTTGTGAAACCTATGACAGTCATTCTGTTTATAGGTCTCCTTGGGTGTATTGTAAAATGGCTGCTAATGCCAATGGCACAGCCATATACAGTAACCCACCGCCCATCGTGGGGGTTAGGGACCCCTTTGTGGAGGGGCGGCACGGAGCAACTCGATCGCCCCCCGCTGCACCCCCTGCGCGGCTCTGAGGCTTTGCGGAGGGGCGGCACGGAGTGACCCGATCTCCCCCCGCACCGCGGTGCAGGTGCTGCGATCCCACGATGTAGTGGGACCGCGGTACCTGAACTGTGAAATGGTGGGGGGGTGACTGTACAGTACTTTTTTTTTCATTGAAATAAAAATGGGGAACCATGTGGCCATTACAAACTACAAATGCAATACCTTTATAGGCCACTAATAATAAATTTTAAAACTCATTTTAGAGTTTTGTAGAAAATTTCCTTTCCCCAAAAGTCCAAACATGGTAAGATGTGATTTGCCAGGAGTCTGTGAAGATTCTCAGTCATCCAGGTGAGTTTCTCTGGACGCTGAGTCAGACTGATGAAGCTGTTTGGATGAGCAGTGAAACATTTCAATATCTCAAGAAAAAGAAGTCTAGTTGCCATGACTCAACTTCCAGATTTGCCAGGAGATTACTCTTTGATGTAAAGTTCTTGGCAAGATGATGTTCGCCAGGCACGTCTGTCTTAGACGAGGCAGGAAGCAGCAGGGCTGTTGTAAAGTTGCATCTGAAGCCAAGGATTGGATATAAAGATATAGCCTGTAGCCTAGCCTTACTTTTTAAAAGAATTTACATATATCAGAAGAGCAGAATAGATGTCAGGATAAAGCATATACCCTCATTCTGGCATTCTGAGAGCAATGAGGCCACTCGATGCTTAATTCATGCTTTATCGGAGCAAACTAAGGTGCTGAGACTTTCACTTAAATACATTCAGCACCTTCAATAGCTTGTTTAAAGTTCTTACCAGAACTTCGAGTGGCGTCATCTCCACCTTTCCCTGAAATCAGAGATGCCAATCTCCACTTTATGTTGTTTTTCAGTTGTTAAGTCGTGTCTGACTCTTCATGACCTCATGGACCAGAGAATGCCAAGTCCTCCTGTCTTCCACTGCCTCCAGGATATTGTTCAGATCCATGTTGGTTGCATCGATGATTCCATCCAACCATCTTATTCTCTGCCGTCCCCGTTTACTTTTGCCTTCAATCTTTCCCAACATCAGGGACTTTTCCAATGAGTCCTCTCTCCTCATGAGGTGGCCAAAGTATTGGAGCCTCAGTTTCAAAATCTGTCATTCCAGTGAACATTTAGGGTTGATTTCTTTCGGGATAGATAGGTTTGATCTCCTTGCAGTCCAGGGGATTCTGAAGAGTCTCTTCCAGCACCACAGCTCAAAAGCATCAATTCTGCAGCAATCAACCTTCTTTATAGTCCAGCTCTCACTTCCATACATCACGACTGGAAAAAACTTAGCTTTAACTATCTGGATCTTTGTCGGCAAAGTGATGTCTCTGCTTTTTAAGATGCTGCCTAAGTTTGCCATTGCTTTCCTCACATGAAGCAGGCATCTTTTAATTTTGTTGCTGCAGTCACCATCTGCAGTGATCAAGGAGCCCAAGGAAATAAACTCTGACATTGCCTCCATTTCTTCCTCCTCTATTTTCCAGGAGGTGATGGGACCAGTGGCCATGATCTTAGGGTTTGGGTTTTTTTTTTTGTATTTGAGCTTTATCAGAGCTCATTTTTTTAAATTGAGCCCATTTTTAATCTCCTTTTTACCCCATTAAGAGGTTCTTTAATTCCTCCTCACTTTCTGCTACCAGAGTAGTATCACCTGCATATCTGAGGTTGTTGATATTTCTTCCAGCAATCTTAATTCCAGGTTGTGATTCATCCAGACCTGCCTTTTTGCATGATGTATTCTGCATATAAATTCAGTAGGCAAGGTGGCAGTATGCAGCCTTGTCGTACTCCTTTTCCCAATTTCAAACCAGTCAGTTGTTCCATATCCAGCTCTGACTGTTGCTGCTTGTCTCACATAACAGATTTCTTAGACAGTTAAGGTGGTCAGGCTCTCCCATTCTTTAAGAATAGTTTGTTGTGTACCTCTACTCTATAGGTGCATATAAATGTGTAAGTGCTGTGTGATCCTCCAATTTTTAGATTCCCAACACTAGAGATGAGAATCTGGAAGCCCCAAAGCTGAAATTGGTTTTGGGTGGTATTTCTTTGGAGAGGTATGCATGTGACAGGTGCTGTGGCAGTGAGATTTGGTGACAGTTCTTCAGCACCTTCATTCCACATTTCTTCATACAAAACTACTTCTGATCAGCAGTGGGTCTACACTACACCATCATAGCAGTATATCACTTTAACTGTCATGATCCTACATTGGCAAGAAAGTTAGATTTCTCTGTTCAAATTATAGCAAGAGAGAATTCTAAAGACATCAGCAAACTAGACGAGGGACTTGAGAATCAACACAAGTCACACCAGTGCCTTGAATGAGACTTGTCTTGGGAATTTCAAGGGTGACTTATGACACAACTCAGAACTAGAACCATGCCTTCAAAAGGGGATTGGACAGATTCCTGAGGAAAAGTCCATCATAGGTTACAAACCATGATGGAGATGTATCCTCTCCAGGCTTAAAACCAGGGTACTTCCAAGAACCAGATGCAGGGGAGTGGTATCAGGAGACAGCTATCTAGTCTCATGCACTCCCAGAGGCATTTGGTGGGGCCACTGTGAGATACAGGAAGCTGGACTAAATGGGCCTTTGGCCTGATCCAGCATGGCTTTTCTTATGTTCTTATATGTTCTATGTTCATGTGTCTGTGTTGTTGAGTCCCTATGGGCTTCCCTATCTGCTGCTGCCACTGCCCTCTTCAGAGGGAGCAGGCTCATCTTTCCTTCCAGGAACCTGCCACAGGCTCTGTGCATGTGCTGGCCTATCATCTGGCCAACTCATGCATGGTTAGAAGCAGCAGTTGGCTTCTAGAGGAGAAGCTGGGGCTGCTTCCTCTGAAGAGGGTGATGGTAGGTGGTGGCAGATGGAGAAGCCCACTTTCTCTGCACATGCACTCACCTGTCATCTGGGCAGTGCATGCACAATCTGAGTCTTTGTCCTGAGTCCCAAGCCTTTTGGAGCAGAGCAAATGACTCAAGTCTTAGAACTTCAGCCCCATAACTTGAACTTGGGCCTTGGATCCAAATACTTACCAGCATCCCCAAGTAGAGCCATGACAGTTAAAGCGCTACACAATGGATGTAATGTAGTGCAGATATACTGCAGGACACGAGATGGCTAGATAGTTACACAACATAAGCCCATTTCATGAATGTGAGAGCCAGGGTCTGTTGACGGGAACCATTTTGGACCAAAAACATACATTAAAAGCTGATTAAGTCCCCACATTAGCTAGAATTATTCTGATCAAATTCACTTACCCAAAGGTAATAGGAGATGTGGATATCTCATTAATTGTGTTCCATGTAGTCTCTTTAATGTGAGCTTCCCCAAAGCCAGCTGGCACCTGTACAAAGGTTGAGGCCAGCTTGTTTGACCGTTTTGGATCATCTTTCCCATCCAGATTAAAGTGCCGCAAATGATTAGTTAAAGAACACGAATACGCAGGAAACTGCTATTTCCAAAGGGAACATGCATTTTTTATTTACTGCTTTGTTCCTGGAAGGTTGTCTTTTCATAGTTGAAAACCATATCAGCCACGTGGCCTTCTCATACATTTAATTAAACAATTGTTTTAACTCTCCTTCTCTGAGATCGCAGAGTAAATTTTTTGTTCCTGGAAGCATAATCTCATCTACACATCTGAGTCTGGTATAATTTTTACCTTCCTTTTTACCTTCCTATGCAATCAGTACCCTGTGGCCACTTAACACTCAAAGTAACAGTCCCTGTGTTTCCGTTCCCATACAACCAAAGCAATTAATGAGGATCACACAATAGATGTGGTGGCAATTGTCATTTAAGATTTTCTTCCTTTTAAAAGCTAACTTCACCTTTAAGGCTTCTGGTCTAAAAAAAAGACTGTGGCATAGTGGAGAGAAAATGGAACCCCTTTCACCTATGTTTATTTATTTTACTTTATTTAAAACATTTATAGTTACTTTATATCCTGGGAGCTCAGGCAGAGTGCAACGATATGAAACCATTCAAAAAATTAAAAATATTTTAAAACTACAGCAATACCTTGGTTTAAGAGCACTTTGGTTCAAAAGTGTTTTGCAAGAGAAGCAAACATTTCTTCTAAATTTTGCCTTGATCAACAAGCACTGTCTTGTAATACAAGCACTGGAGCAGGTCACATGATCACAACTGAGCCAAGGGTAGCTGTCTCTCTCTCTCTCCTTGCTGGATTGTGGGTGACTGTCTGGAATGTTCCATCTCAGGCAGCCTCCAAAGCAGAGGGAGGAATAAAGGTCTCCCTTGCATCAGCCAGGAACGTGCAGGTTAGGGTTTTATTTTTCTTTATATTTATATTTTTCTTTAATTTGTTTTTAACATTCTTTCTTACGTTTTCAAACCATTTCTAGTCATGGGGGAGCTATTCAAGTGTGAATAGGGCTACAAATTGCACTTTATTATTGTCACATTAAGAATACTAAATAAAATCCAGTTAGTCCCAAGCAGAACAGATTCCGCAGCCAGGTAGGTAAACCTTGGTGTGGGCATAGACTTCTAGCCAACTTCTTTTGTGAGTTTCGGCATTTTGTATGCATAGTATGTGGTCTATGGGACCCCAGAACGAATCATTTGAGTTTCTATTATTTCTTATGCGGAAATTAGTTTACAATAGGGATGGGCATTTCATTTCAGAACCAGTAGGTTACGAAACGAACCACGCGAACCCAGGTGGTCCTTGGGAACCACCTGCTTCGTGCTGCTGGCCAATCAGAGAGGGAGGCAGGATAATGCCTGTCCCTGCACAGCTCCTGATTGGCCAGCATCACAGATCGAGCACAGATGACATTGCAGCATGCTTCCTCATTGGATTTTAACCCTGCGCGAGACAGAGAAATGTAAAACAATTGGATCTGCGTGTATCAGCTGGTTTCCGAGGACCACCTGGGCTCATGTAGATTGTTTTGTAATGTACTGGTTCTGTGAATTCCATGTGCTATGAAACCCCGAGCGCCAGAAATTCTTGAGTTCAGGGCTTTCCTGCAAGTTTTATGTTTTCTGAACAGCTATCTTTTCAACATCAGTTGAAAACTGCTTCACAGGTCACATAGTGCCTATTTGCATTCTTATAAGCTAAGCTGCTAAAATTGAATTTCTTCATAATGTAAACAATCTGTTTTGCATAAGGTTATTTTTATATATCTCTAGTAAACCTCCTTAATATTTTGCAATTTATCCCTTGAATTTGGGTCATTTTGTTGTTCTTTCAGTTTATTAGAGATTGATGTTTCTGACTCTTTTCTTATTGCATTGATCCAAAAAATAAAAATAAGTACCAGATATTGGTTTCTTTCTGCCCTTATCTTCATTTCATTTCCAGCTGCCTATTTAACTATTTATGCACACACACACTCTTAATTGCATCTTCAATTGACCTGCAATTAAGAACTAATGTATCTGTAAATTGCAAATTAAAAGTTGCTCAGTGTAAAAATGCTTGGAATACGCAAATTAGTTGGCTAGAATAATATAATCCTAATTAAGGGGAAAGAGGAACTATTGCTAATTGTTTTGGATCATTACATATTACTGGAAGTGTAGAACATGTCTAACAGGAAATGAGAAACTATTGATTCCCCCCTTAAGGACTGGGAAAGACCAATCCTGTGGTTGTAGTAAAATGGATATCAATGCACCAAGCTTACAGTAGAGATGCATGTCAGATTTGGATATTATTTGTGATCTGAAGCAAAGAAGGAATATTTGTTAGTTTCTAAAGCTAAGTGAGAAAAGCTCAATAGTGTTGTGTCATTACAGTCGTAACCGACTCTTTGTGACCCCATGTCCATGGAGTTTTCTTGGCAGGAATACTGGAGTGGCTTGCCAGTTCTTACTCCAGGCGCCTACAGCACCTGGTTATCCCTGGTGGTCGCCCATCCAAGTACTAACCAGAGGAGACCCTGCTTAGCTTCCAAAATCTTAAATGCTCAGGGCATCTAGAAAAGCTCAATAGTGTTGGGCATTTCTGGAGTTTAAAATGGAGCTGGTGGATAAAAAGCACTCACTGGGCCAAGGGAAATAATGTGGCAACAGAATTGGGGAGCCCAAAGCAGAGAATATGTCAACTGAAAATTCAATTTCTCTCTCTCTCTCTCTCTCTCTCTCTCTCTCTCTCTCTCTCTCTCTCTCTCTTTTAAAGAAGCTGAGATGCTATACAATGGGGAATATCCTTACTTACTGAAACTGCTGCTTAGACGCCCTAAGCATATCCGATCTCACCTGAAAGAAGCTGAGGAGGTGCTGTAGGGCTATACAATGGGGAATATCCTTGTTTACTGGCAAACCACTCCAGAAACTCCATGCTTAGACACCCACACAGCATATCCAATAAGCTCGCAAATGGCTCCCAGCTCCGGAGCTTTAAAATGATTCCCCACCAGCTCCGGAGCTAACAGCAGGGACCCCGGCCCAGGCACCTTTTACCTGCTCTGGGAGAGGAGATTTTGATGCAGAGAATACCAGGTGCTTCTTTTTCTTGTTTTAGGCGCCTGGAACCAGGAAGTGACGGGGGGTCAGAGCAACTGGCACTCAAACCACTCTTTTTATTCCTCCCTCAAGAAAACTCCATGGACATGGGGTCAGGGAGAGAGTCAAAGTCAAGATCTCTGGTCCTTTAAGGGACCACGGATCACACACAAAGGCCCTGAATCTGCTAGTGGGTATTTCTCCCTTCAGTGCATTATATCTATCTGGATCTTGGCCACTGATCTTCCTCATCCAAATTAAGCAAACAAATAAATAAATCTCTTTTTTAAAATAAAAGATGTTGTAAAAATGGTGCATCCTTCATTTGGAAGAAAAATGCCTGAAGAAACTCTTCAATTTGGCCAAGTCAGGTTTGGCCAACCGTTGAGAAACAAGTGAGATCATCTTGAATGTCACTTTCCCCCAGGGCCAAAGAGAAGCTTACCCCTTTGGAACTTCTGTTGTGCTCCATATTTCTGGCATAGTCAGACTTGAGACTAACATTTGACTGGTCACTTTTTCCTAAGCCATTTCCACTAGAAGCTTTCAAGTGGACATCTACTCTCCATACAGAAGATAGAGTTGTCTTTACCATAGCAACAGCCATATTTATTAAATCTGATACCCAACAAAAGGGAGGAAGCCATGACCACCACAAAAGGATCATTACAATTGGCTTGAGGCTATGTGGTAAGAAATTCTGCATTTAAGAATTTGAGAATATTACCCTTAAGTACACAAGTATTGCTAATCATTTTCTACTGACCTCAGAAAGGGCTGTGCATTTGATCATAGGAAGCAGTTCATCACCACCTACTTTCCGTACGCAGAAACACCCTGCTTAACAACTATTGAATATTCATGTCATGTTTCATAGAAGGCTGACTGCATGAACCAGACTGCAGCTTTCCCTGTCTATGCTGATTTTTGGAGGTGTTCAGCACTTGGTGTTTCCTTGTCAGTCTTCTATGGCTTGGCTCTCAATTTGGAGGGTTTGCCTTTCAGTACGGCGCTCAATAACACAAAACTCTTCCTTGGGTCATTGCTGCTGCCGCTACTGTGTGAAGTGGCAATGGTGGGGCACAAGAGGAATGAAATACCTTTGGGTAGTGGGCGGCATACAAACTATATAAATAAATAAATAAATAAATAAATAAGTCGAGGCCCCTAATTTAACCCCCCAAAACTGGGGAAACGTATTGACTCGAGTATAAGTCTAGGGTGGGAAATGCAGCAGGGCCTGACAGCTCCTCCTTTGTGAGCTGGGAGAGCGGTGTGTGATGTTTAAAATGACTTTCAGCCACTGAGGCAAGTGCTTGGGTCAGTGGGTAAAAGTCATTTTAAACACCGTGTGCCACTCCCCTGTGATGCAGAGGGTGGTCATGAGAAGTGGCACGCAATGTTTAAAATGACTTTTAGCCACCGACCCAAGCACTTGCCTCAGAGGCTAAAAGTATTGACCAGAATATAAGTTGAGGGCCCCCTTTTTCAGCCCAAAATTAGGACTGAAAAACTAGACTTATATTCGAGTATATACAGTAATAAATGTGCAGGTGGCAAGCTGGGACAGGGAGACAAACCTTTCCCGTAAGCAGCAGCAAATTTCATCACTTCCAGCTTCAGCAGCTAATTGTGCCTGTTAGTGGATAAACAGCTGGACTTATTCTCTAACAAGTCCATAATTCATCATTTTTAATCACCAGATCTGCGCCTGATTTCCTTCTGTTACAGTTACCTGTTGTGTCTATATGGTTCCTCCTGTTGGTGATGTCTCTGTTTTCACTTTCTCCCCATTGGTGATTAACCTACTTCTTTTGTTCTCAAATTAGAGGAGCTCCATATTCAAGAGCTTGATATTGCTTTCTACCCAGAAAAATACATCCCAAACTTGATATTCTTCTGAAGAATACCTGTTTTTTTCTGGCTCCTGTTACATTCCAGTACATTGCAGATTAGAGAACTTTATTTCTTGTTCTTGAACACAATGAAATAAACTGGTATGGGTCTTCTGATCTATAATACTGTATATATCTTTTAGATCATGCCAGGATAGTAAAAAACTATTGTTAAAGATTTTAAAATGATTTGTTCTAGTACAGTGGTTCCTACTCTCCATATGTTCTTAGACTGCAAATCCCAGAAAACCTGGTCATCACAGTTGTTTGCAACAGCTTCTGGGAATTGCAGTCAAAGAACCCATGGGAATCACTGTTGTAGTGACACAATTTATGGTTGGTGCAATATTATTTGAAAAGGTAAAAGTAAAGGTTCCCCCTGCACGTGCTAGTTGTATCTGACTCTAGGGGCAGTGCTCATCTTTGTTTTTAAGCCAAAGAGCCAGTGTTGCCCATGGCCATGTGACTGGCATAGCTAAAAGCATTTCTGCGTTTGGTACAGTGTTTACCTTCCCGTTTTTTGTAGTGGTACCTATTTATCTATTTGCACTTACATGCTTTTGAACTGCTAGGTTGGCAGGAGCTGGGGTTAACAGTGGCACCCAGGATTCAAACTGCCAAGTTGCTGACTTGGTGCAGCACTCTAGCCTGCTGACCATCCTCCTATTGGCCAATTCCCATATATTTATGGGTGGACGCACATTTTGCAAGAGCAGTCTTTACTGCTGAGCTTCTTAAAATCTCACACTGTATTGTCCCTGAAAGCAGTAGGAGAAAAACAAAATAATCAGCCTGAGAAGGGCTCAGAACTCTGGTCTTCATTTGATATAAATAATTTCGTATGACTAAACAAAGGACTTAGCTGTTATTTTAGATACATATTTCTATTTTTTAAGCATAAATATTCCCATGGTTTTATCACCCTGTTCCCCTCTCATTTTGCATTTCTTCATGTCAGTTGCTACATAAATCTCATTGATTCTGTGGGTCTGTTCTTGTTAGTCATAATGATCAATTCATACGGATTCATCTTAGCAGAAAAAGAAAATATGCTTACTTGAACCTGTATAGCAATCTGTTAAGCTTAAGTAATGTCATCTGTACTGGTTTTCCTCTGCTGGTAGAATGACTGCTGTGGTCTTCAAGAATTACTTGACCAGTTGTGTCTCTTCTTGCCTGCCATTGATTGTCACTGCTAATTGATTAAGTAATTGAGACAAGGTCTGGCTCATGTCTTTTAGTGACTCCTAGGCTTCCATGAGTATGTCATGCCCTTTTGACATGCTCCCTTCTCCAGGGTCAGAATGTAGTGTTACACTAAAGGATCATATTTCATTGAGAAACACAGAGAATATGCTAACAAGAAAGCACTGCAACTGATTAATTACATGCATCTTATACTTCCACTAATACATAGTCTTGGGATGCACTTTTAAATATTTTATAAAGGAAGTGTCTGCAGCAAACATGTTAATAATTTAAAGTACCTTGTTGTACTACATGTCAGCTCCTCAGACATTGATGTTGAGCAATAATTTTGGATTTAGCATGAAGGCTTTGTGAAATCATTATCTTGTTGCATATTTTGAGTATTTTCTTTTAAAAAGGGTTTTACATGCCCCTTTCTCTGTTATCTGCTAAGCTAATAGTGGGAAAGGAATACCTATGCTGAAATGTTCACACGTTGAATAAAAATTATACTTTTATGTGCCTTTGCAGCTCTCTATAATCTTGCAAGCTAAATATACTCTTTAGAAAGTAGTCCGGGTGGATATCAAAGATCACTAAGGTGATCAGACTCGAAAGATGGTGACCGTAAAGACTGATGCAGAGATTGCTTCATAAAATGCCAAAGGAAAGATGTCCTGGTAAAATGTAGTTGTGAATACCAGTGTTTAGCCCTAATCCTAAAATGCAAGTGTGTGTACTTGATATAAATGGGATTGCTGCATGAGGAATGCCATAAAGCAAAGGATTTAAACTTATATGACTATACCTATTTGTCGTCTAGACAAGGACACAACTGGAAAAGACCCAGGATTTATATGGTGCCTTTGAGCATCAAGTGCTTTACATTTATTGTCATAGTAATTCTCAACAATCATGCTTTCTGTATTTTTGTCCTTCTTTGCTCTTGAATGTGGCAGACAAAGATATGTGGTGTAGTAGTTAACAGTGTCTAGAAACAAGAAGAGGAGCTTCAAATCCTCACCATGAAGCATACAACCCCAAGCTTTAAAAAGGTCCTTTTTTAGATTGCAACTCCCAGACCCTCTCTGACTGGATTCTGCGAGTTGTAGTCCAATAGCAGAACATTTCTCAGCACTGCTTCTCGGTTGACCGTCATTCTACCTCATCTGCCTCGCAGATTAATATGCAGGACTACATACCGCCACTCTCAGCTCCTTGAGAAAAGGTAGAGCAAAAATTGTGATAGATCAACATGGACATGTTTGGTTGCAGGTCTACAGTTTGAACAGGGATAAGCCAGATATTTTACAATGCGATTCTAGATTCATTTGCAGAGAAGTCCATCCTACTGAATTCAAAAGGTTTGTTCCTAGGAAGTTGGAAATGGAATGTAGCCTTAGCCTCACTTTCATGACTTTTGAACATTGAAACTTACCTTCCTTTATGTTGCAAGTGAGAACTGTAGGTAAGCTATAATATCCTCAATTAAGATTTATTTATTTTATTTCTTGCATTTCCGTGCTACCTTTGTCCTGGCAGATGAGGCAAAGAGGCTCACACATTATTAAGGAACAAGAATTAAAAACAATGCACAGAAATGACTTTAAAACAATTGCACATAGAAGTATTAAAATAATCATACAAATTGAAACAAATTGAAAAATATCAAAGCATTTAAAAACAGCATCAAACAGTTGCATTGGTAAAAGAATTTGGGCTAATATTAATGATATAGATTGGATCAGTTTTGGACATTTGTGATTCAAAATAATATCCCATTTGGGCAACCAGATCTGTGTTTTCATGTGTGTAGCTGTGTGTGCCTGTGTTTAAGGGCTAGATTTTATTTCTTTTGTTTATTTAGTTTAGAGTATTTTTACCCGGCCTTTCTCCTTGGAAAAGGACCCAAGGCGGCTTACAGTAATGAGGGACAATATACAGTCCAGTACAATTAAGACATGTTCGGGTATTGAGAACTGAGAATTGAGGGATACCTTACAGCAGGAACCCCATCACAATATTTTCGACAGATAGCCATCCAGCCTCTGCTTAAAAACCTCCAAAGAAGGAGACTTCACCACCCTTTGTGGTGGCAGTGGAAGATGCTGCCACAAAGGGTGGTGGAGTCTCCTTCTTTGGAGGTTTTTAAGCAGAGGCTGGATGGCCATCTGTCGAAAATATTGTGATGGGGGTTCCTGTATGGCAGGGGGTTGGACTGGATGGCCCTTGGGGTCTCTTCCAACTCTATGATTCTATGATTCTAGACAACCCTACATTAAAGCTACAAGAAAACGTACACAGTTAAAAAGAGAGTAAAATTCCATGTAAACGTTATGAGTGATGGAAACTAACACTGAAAACATAGTGTCAATGGAAACACATAAGCTTATAAGTAGTTAAATACACAAAGTCTATGTGATCCTATCGATTCATATAAAAGACACTTAATAGGTAGTCCTATTAGGTGTCTTTTTTTGTAAACCCCCTCACACACACACACACAAAAGAACAATCAGAATATGCAGTCATGTTCCAGCATATCACTACAATTTTGCTTATTCATACATAGGAAGGGGTGTGTTTAGTGCCATGGTGCACTAAAATGTTCTCAATGGACAGAGTGATGACGATGCGGTATGGCTTGCTGAGTCTCTGCTTCCCCTCCCTGCCTGGCCCTCAATTGCCACCACTTCCAGCCTTGGCTGGTAATAAAGAGCTGTTCCTGTGTTGCTTTGCTAATAAATGCAGGCATTCATATTTTAGTAACTGATATGGATGTAAGAGACAAGATATAGATTTTTATTCCAAATTAGAAAGCTCTTTGAACTGAAAGTTGATTAATAATCATTCTAAATTAAAGTGCTTTCATGAACTAACATATACTGCTGAAAATTGCCTCACTTTAAAAAGGAGGAGGGGACGGAAAGTCTCTCGAAGCTATCATTTTCATAACTTGATAGATCAATTATCTGGGGAGGGGGTGGGGAGAGTTATTTGTTCGTTTTTTTTTTTTTTTTTTTTTGCTGCTACTAAAATGTACTGAAATAAAGATCAGCCAGCTAATGCATTGTATTGCAACACAGGTGAAATTGATCTCTCTATTTAAGTGTTTCTGGAGTGCCCATTGGTGAAATATCTGCTTCATGTATCGATGTATTCTGTGGTGCATGATTCTCGCACGGTAATGAGAAATAGTTGAATAATTAGCAATATATGGTACTCAGCAAATGACATTCGCTCATCCCCATTTGCCCTCTTGCGTCATGGCAAGGAACTCAGCAGACATATGGTGGAGGCTTTGTTGAATTGAATGAATGTCTGGCAGCCGTGGAAGGGTGTGGTGATGTAAATCATGTTCTGGGAAGCCAGATGATCTGCAAAATGTGGGTGTTGTACAGGCTCCCTACTCCCTCCATAGATTTGTGGTCCTTGTGAGTCCCCATTTACACAATCAGTTCTCTGTGCAAATTGTTCCCATATATACACTGGCCTTGATTAGCAAGGCCTACTCTGGTTCATTTGATGTGTTATGTGGCTAAAAGAACATACAACAGTTGAGTTTTATATTGTTGGTCCTTGGGAGTGAAGCTGCAGCTCTCCTCTTCCTAGCACTGGAAAACTAGGTGGATTTGTCCCCAGGAACACACAAAATGGAACCTTCCTCTAATTTGTTTAGTTCTCATGCTGTCTTGCCATGTCCAAGCAGCTGTGTTTATTTCCACCTTCTTTTGGCTGTGTGGAATTTTGAACTGGAAGCTACTTGGATAACTGAAAACTTAACAGTATATTCTGGGTAATCTCTGGTACCCAGTGTGCTGCAGTGGATAGAGTAATAATCTTGGATTCAGGAGACTTGAGTTTGAATCCCCACCTCTGCCATGGAAGCTCACGGGAGACTGAAACTGAAAAAAAAAATCCCTTCAGTAGATCACTTTCCTTGAAAAAACTTTTGTGTCAGGATCATATGTTGATACCTAAATTCAAAGTAATCCAGTAAGTACCCTGTCCATTCCAGTGGTCTTCACGCTGTGTGACCAGTTAGTTGTCTGACTAATTTTCAACCAGTACAAGGACACCCTGTGACAAGGAACCTTCCCAAGTAGGGAGCAGAATTCTGCACTTTCCCTTCTGCTCTGTGTTTAAGCAACAGGATAGTAGTAAATATGTTTGCCTTAAAAGCATGTTATCTTTTCCTACAACATAGTGGTTGTTATTTCCAAGTACATGGTTTTAACTCTTGAGTAATCTGCAAATTTTATTTTCCCCACATAGTAATCCTTCCTATTAGGCATCCATTCTTTTCACTAGAGAAATGCATCATGCATTTGGAAAGGACTGAGCAATTGGGTATACAGTCAACCCCCTGCCATTTCACGGTTCAGGTACTGCGGTCCCACTATATCGTGGGATTGTAGTACCTGCACCTCAGAGCTGCGTGGGGGGGGTAGGGGAGCGATCGGGTCGCTCCCCGCCGCCCCCCCAGGCTCCTCCGAAAGGCCTCAGAGCCACACGGGGGTGGTGGCAGGGGGCGATTGGGTCACTCCCCGCCGCGCCTCCGGACCCCTCCGAAAGGCCTCGGAGCCACGTGGGGGGCGGTGGGAGGTCAGATCCTGCAACACCGCCTGTGCGCGCCGCACCAAGATTTCTTGGACAGGCGCATGATCACCCGCCACCATGCCCCCCATCCGCTTCCGCATATTGCAGATTTTCATGCATTGCGGGTGGGGTGGGTCCCTAAGCCCCACGATCGGCGGGGGGGGGGGTTACTGTATCTATATTTTGGTTCATATTTTTCTTTGTGGAAGAAGAGATTACTTAAATTTGCAATCATCCAAAGGTTTTGTCTCTAGCATATCTTCCTATAAAGGTTTCCCCTCAGGTCCCCATGTTATAGTAAATAGTGTTCTGCTTATATACTGCCCCATAGCACTTCAAGCACCCTCTGGGTGGTTTACAGTTTGTTTATGCAGGCTATACATTTCCTTCCCCCACCCCCAGCATGAGCTGAGTACTCATTTTACCAGCCTCAGAAGGATGGGAGGCTGAGTCAACCATGAGCTGGCTATCTGGAATTGAATCTGTGCTCATGAGCACATTTATAGCTGCAGTACAGCTGTTTAACCACTGTGTCACAAAACTCTAGTAGAGGGTAGAGACCCTGATATCAACAAAGGAGTGAGACTCTGCGTCTCACTATAAAGCTCAAAGGATCTATCCAAGAGTTGGAACCAGTCTGAGTTCTGTAGGGTTTAGCACCTTGGACAGGGACTGTAAAGACAAGACTAAAATCCAGAACAGGTTCGCCTCCCTGCTGACATCAGAGCCACTGGACTTCACGATGTCTAAACAGGCATCATGTGGTGCAAAGTTTTTGTGCTGCGCTTGTGGAGGTAAATTGTGAATTGTTGATAAATAACATATGGTAGGGCAATAGTGATTTTCAAGCCTGTGTTGAACTTGAATTAAAAATATTGAACCTGAATTAAAAAACATTCTTTTGGCCTTCAAACTTAAAACGGGCTCTTGCAGTGTCAATAAATACATGAAATTGCAGGAAGACTATAGTATTTGAGAGAGTGCAGTTTTTGTGAGGGCAGAGAGAAAGAAGAGGCAGAGGTTGCTATTTGGTTTGTAAGAATGAAAGTCTTACAAGAACATCCCTATTTTCATCTGAGAGCAAGCACAGAACACATTGACTATGACCTTAATCAGTGATGACTCAAGCAATATCCTCGCACAGTTGCATTTCACTGTGGAGAGGGAAGGAATGGCTGAGAATGCTTCCTTCATGTGTCTCATCCCTTTTGCCTCTATTTCACACCATCAACTCTTGTTCCGGAAGATCAAAAATAATATCACCATGACAATCATCCCGTTGAGCGCCTTCAAAAAAAAAGTTGCCTTTTCAAAACCCAGTGCTGGAAAACAGTCTTTAGTAGTTCTTCAAAGGGTTTAAGCCCAAAGGGCTAGTTAAGTGAACTGCTGTGATGCCCTCTTACTAACTTGGTCAAAGTACAGCATGGTGCGGAAGGTCAGCGTTTGCAAACTGCTGGGCTCTGCCATCCTTGGAGGCTGCTGTTCTCTGACTTGTGTGTCCTGTCGAAAAGTAATTGCTTTGAACACCAGACATGATTACAGAAGATTATACCTTTTAAAGTCAATTGCAGAATTTTGTGCAATGGAGGAACACAGTCTGTTAGGCAGAGGAGGAGGACTTGCTTGGCAATTACTTGCCTTGCTGTTGCTAATCTTGGAAAGCTCAAATTGGCCATTATTTCAACATAGACCTCCTGAGTGCCCAACAGCAATGGAGAAAATGGCCACCTACCTTCAAGACAGGAAGGAAGGGGTAGACATTGCCTGGTGATTGCCATCGAGAAGCAGGAGAAAGGGAAAAGTTTTGGTTGTTTAGATTGCAGTCTTGCTGACACGACATGGCACAGCTCCAGAGAGGAGAGAAATGGAAGGCTAAGTACATTCTACATTGTCATTTATTTGCCCCACCTCGTACCAAGGAGCCAAACAGACATCCAGCGAGGCATTGGCTAAGTCCAAAATGTTGTCTCATCATTCATCATCATTGGCATCCTTCAGTCTAGAAAGACTATAGTATCATGCCTGGAGTAGAGATCCTGAAATAACACCTAGTGTGACTAAATAGACCAGTCAGGGAATGGCAGTCTCTACTGCACTGGGGGCAGATATATTCTGTTTCTTGCCCAGTCCTCCAGTTTCATTGTTTCTGTGCCTGCCTCTTTTCCTCTGCCTGTTGGACAAATGCCTCTTCAAATTTATGTAGACCATGCTGTATCTTTTTCCTCCAGACAGTGCAATCAGAGGTCAGGGTTTCCCATCTGTTGAGGTCCATTCCCAAGGCCTTCAGGTCCCTCTTACAGATATCCTTATACTGCAGCTGTGATCTCCCTCTGGGACAATTTCCCTCCGCTAGTTCTCCATACAAAAGATCTTTTGGGATCCGGCCATCGTCCATTCTCACAACGTGTCCAAGCCAGCATATGCGTCGCTGTGTCAATAAAGTATACATGCTAGAGATTCCAGCTCATTTCAGGACTATGCTATTTGGAATGTTGTTGTCTATTGTTCACACATTTGTCTTGATCTGGACTGAGTTAATATGGCAGTGAAATAAAAAAAAGCATAGGAAATAACTGGAAGAAGAGTTCTCTAGAAGATTCTAAACAAGGATGGAAAACTTCCTATTGCAAACCGGGGAGGATAACCCTTACAGTTTTGCTCTTAATGTATCACCAGTATCCGTATGATCTTATCAACAGTTTCACACTGTTATTTTGGGCACTGCGCATGCTGAGTGTTACACATTTATGCTGATCTTAGTCAGTCTGAAGGTGTTTGCATATTCCAGAAGTAACAGAAAGATTCTAGAGATGTGCGTAACCTATAAAAATGTCCTTTACGAAGAAGAAATTACTATAACAGGTTTGAACGGTTCAGTTTTTAATGTGTGTAGGTGGAAAGAGAAATTATTGAAGTATTTTAACTCATTACAACAGTAGGTACACACATTATGTTAAGCTATAGTACTGTTGCTGAAACGCTGCTGCTTAGCATATATGGTTACAACAAGAATAAGCTCATTAAATCAGTGGAAGGAATGGAGGAGTTGACTCACCTCTGATTCAATCAGCCTACTCTAGTTTAAACTTAACTACTCCTAGCAACAAATTTTCAACCCTTATATGGTTTCCTGTGAATGAGCCTTCCTGAGCTGAGTGGCATTTACTTTCCAATAGACATTTTTAGGACTGTACTCTTCATCTATCTTCCTAGATGCCCTAAGCACATCCGATCTTGCCTGATTTCAGAAGCTAAGCAGGGTCGGCCCTGGTTAGTACTTGGATGGGAGACCACCAGGGAATACCAGGTGCTGTAGGCACCTGGAGTAGGAACTGGCAAGCCACTCCAGTATTCCTGCCAAGAAAACTCCATGGACATGGGGTCACAAAGAGTCGGTCACCACTGTAACGACACAACACACACACACACACACTTCATCTGCTCCAAAGTTTACCAAGTAGAACAGTTGTTTGCTGAAATACAAAAAATGATTAATTCTTTAGTAACTCTTTCTTCTCGAATGAAAACCTGAGTGCCCTTAAATCCAAGTGGATGCAAGTTGAAGCTGCCTTGATAGCTCTGTACTCACTGTGGAGAAACAGGAGACTGGCCGCATGGTGCTGGCATGCACAGTTGCTTTTGACTTGTGCCTGTGTCCCCTCTTGTACCTGTATACCTGTGGAGCCACCACGCCTCATAAAGAGGGTACACAGACACAGTGGCTCAGTGGGCTAGAGCACTGAAACTGTCGGCTGCAAAGTCAGCCACTCGGTGGTTCGAATCCTGAGTGCCACGCAGCGGAGTGAGCTCCCATTGTTAACCCCAGCTCCTGCCAACCTAGCAGTTGGAAAGCATGTAAATGCAAGTAGATAAGTAGGTACTGCCATAAGAAGTGGGAAGGTAAAACAGTATTTTGTGCATAGAAATGCATTCAGCCATACCAGCCACATGGCCATGGACTTGCACAACATTGGCTCTACTGCCCCTAGAGTCGGACACAACTAGCATGCATATGCGGGGGGAACCTTTACCTTTAGCTTTTTTTAAACCCCCTTTGGCCTTCATTTCTATGCAGTGAGTTCTTCTCTTCCACGTAGAAGCACCTTCAGTGAATTACTTTCATGTAAGCAAGCAAAATCAGTTTGAAAGACACCTGAGCACTAAAAAAATATTCTGTTAAGTGATGGGCATATAATATTTCATCTTGAGCCACGGAAGAGTTATGCTGAGAACATGTTTTTGTGAAGGATAGCATTTTGCCTTCATGAACTTGGAGATGCAGAGAACAAAAGGTTAAGTGGTTTGCTCAGCATCACAGAGGGAGTATGGATTAGATCTCAAGAATATTTGATTCCCTCGCAGCCTATGACACTTCTTAGAATCAGATAAAGAGAGATTAGGAGATAGCTCACTGTGTGGGGACAGGATTATTGCAAGGTGCTGATGGCCTAATGATGTCTTAAAATTGAGATTCAAATGGTTTGCCATACACCTCAATATGATTTCAAAGAGTATTTTAATGCTTTTTAACGAGAAGCAGGCAACCAAAGTTTATTGGACAGAGCATTTAGAACTCTCCTCATTGTTGCATATGCTTTTTCCCCACTGAAAACACAGGAAGAGAGATGGGCACAAACTGCTGGCTCAATGTAGCGCTTTTCCTTGGCCAAACAGCTGATCCAGTAGGGTGCTGCCACCGACTGGGTGCCCAGTGAAGGGGGAAGGGCACCAAACGACTGATCAGCTGTTCAGCCAGGAAATGAGCTGTTCCAAACTGCTGAACCTGCAGTTTGGTTCATCTCTATGCAGGAAGTACAACAAAGGTTTTGCAAAGTTTCTTTTCATTGATAAAAGTGCCTATAAGTTGATTGCTGCTTTGTTGGTTATTAATTTTTGTAATTTTGGTCTACCAACGTCCAGTTTTTCTGTGGATTTTAGGGAGCTCCTAATGGGAATGCAGGCACAGGAAAGGCTGCTGGATCAGTGAAAACCTTACAGTAGACCTAAAGTACACTATATATTAGATTTCTACTACAGTAGGCCTTGCATAAAGCACACTACATGATTCTGTTTTTCTTCTTTGTAATGAGTTAGTGAAAAGAGTCTAATGCACAGAGTTTTTATGCAAAACCATTGATCTTTGTGAAGGAACAATTTCACCAGATTACTTGCACTTTATGTGAAAATAGAGGTTAAAACCATGACCTAAAATAACATGTATAATCCCCCCCCTTGTTTAGTGTGGTGAACATCCAATTTTCTATGGACAGGGACTTTTTAATGTAGTGTTTGACCACATGATCTTGCTGAAGGAATAATTTCAGCAAATTATTTGTGTTGGTATGAAAATAAACACCAGTTCCATCTGAAACCATGGCCTAAAATAGCATGTATGAAATTTTTAATTCATAACCGTCTAAATGAGAGTCAAAAACACTGACATTTGTCTAGATTCAATAGAGACTGTTAGTCAGGGTCTTTGGAGGCTTGTGTTTGAAGCAAAAATCTAGAACCATAGGGAGGCCCAGATAATTACCAGAGGGAGAAGGTGCTGGTAAATGATCAAGAGTGTCAGTGCCAGGAAACAGACAGCGCCACTAAAAGCTGCAAGGCAGGTCTGACAACTGTCAGCATGCTACATCTATTTTTAAAATTACTGTTGCCATTATGATTATCATGATTTTTTTTGTTTGTGTCATTGCTATTATTGTAATTATCTGTTGAACATTTTCCATTGTTGAGTGTGAGCTCACGTTTCCCTCTCCAGCCACATTGTCTTGTCGGTGTCTTTAGCCTGTGAAAACTGTCTTGCAGATCATTGGTACTTCAACAAACATTTTAATTTCATTTAGAAATTAATATAAAACTTGCAGCAGTTACAGTAATTTCTCTGCACCGGAAGTTAAGCATCTTTACAAAGTGATCATCAGTAGAAAGCAACACAAAGACTGTTGATTCAATTTATGGGATGGTTATTAGTAGACTCAGTAGAGGAGGTCCATTGAAATTACAGAATCTTTTTCAGTGCTGCTGACTTCTGAAAGTTTCCTTGATTCATTTGCTGACATTTGCTGGGTATCAATGGTAATGACATCATCACCTGGTGATGCAAGGCTTTATTTTAAACTTCCTATCTGCCCTTCAGGTTCTAAGACTCCCTCGGTCAGTGTTGGCGAATCTGTGGCAAGAGTGCCAAAGGCGGCATGCGGAGCCATTTCTGTGGGCATGTGACATCATCCCCTCACAGCCATGGCACTTCTCCCTCCACTCAGAGCACACCACCGTACTCTGGACAGAGAACTGGGTGACGGAGCTTGTGGGGTTGTTTGTAGTCCCAGTTTACTCTCCAGCCACGCTGCTCTAGCCATCCCAAAAGCAGTGTGGCTGGAGAGTAAACTGGGACTACAAAAGAGTCCACAAACCGCTGCCTCCCCTTCACCCAGCTCTCTTCATGGAGCCATTTCGGCAGTCTTGAAATGGCTCAGTGAAGAGAGCCAGGATCTGTGCAGAGAGAAATGGCTCTGTTCAGAGAGCCAGGCGAAGGAGAGGCAGTGGTTTGTGGGCATCTTCATAGCCCCAGTTTACTCTCCAGCCACGCTGCTCTGGACATCCCAAAAGCAGCATTGCTGGAGAGTAAACTTGGGCTGCAGAGGAACCCGCAAGCCACTGCCTCCCCTTTGCCCGGCTGTCTTCACATTTTGGTGGTCTTGAAACAGCTCTGTGAAGAGAGCCAGGAGAAGAGGAGGCAGCGGTTTGTAGGGTCATTCATAGCCCCAGCTTACTCTCCAGCCACACCACTCTGGGCATCGGAAAAGTGAGGGTGCTGCAGCTGTGAAATTCAAAGGCCTGCACTTCGATCCTCACTTTCCCGAAGGGGAGCAACCCATGCTACCCTTTGGGGAAGCGAGGATCGAAGAACAGGGGTGCTACCCTTTGGGGAAGCGAGGATCGAAGAACAGGTTTTTGAGGCCACAGCACCTGAAGCATTTGCAACCCTGGGTACCATTGTATTCAGGTTATATTCCCGTATTGGCACATTGTGAAAAATAAGTGGGTTTTGAATTACAGTTTGGGTACTAGGTCTCTAACAGGTTCACCATCACTGCCCTAGGTTATCCCTTTTTTCACTGGGGAGTCTCAGGATGGGGAGAAGCTTTACTAGTGGAGAATTGCCATCAGATTGCCAGTACCAGTCGTGATCTGGTATTGGGACCACTCACAGGAATTTTCTGGGACTCCTCAGAACCTGAAAGTTGGGGTGGTCATTATAAGAAGTATTAGATTAAATTGAAATTGAAATTGCTATTTCCAATGGATGGTTATTTATACCTGCTGGAGTTACTCCAACTGGGTTACAGCCACTAGGTGTACACTCATTGGGATTAACAAGTGGATTTAGCTCTTGCTTTATGAAAATCATTTTGGCCCCTTCCTTTCAGTTCCATAACAGAGCCCCCAAGGCATTTCAAAACTGTAATCAAAGCAGTTTGCAAAATCAGAATTGCTTGTTGGTTTTGGAAATAGACCAGTTCTCTGAGCCATTATTTTCCCATGCATGGACTCAGGATCAGAGAAGGGTGCCGTGCCTGTAGACAAGGCGCTCTTGGTTATTCACACCCTATGAAGCCTTTGATACCAGAACCTATGCAGGGGTTCACAAATGACACTCGTAAGCAGAATATTCCTTGAATTGCACAGGTCTGAGCAGGACGGTTTTGGCTATATATGGATTTTTTAAACAAACAAACAATCAAGCACTTTGCTATTTGTCTCCAGCAAGCGTCCTAAGAAAAGTGGGTCTTGGACTTATTAAGGACCCTGTTTCATGGCAGCCACCAAGCCAGCCCCCTCTCCTGGCATGGTGGTTCCACGTGACCGTCAGGGAGGGTGCTGGGCCAAGGCCAAGCAAGGAAGCTGACACAGGTCAAGAGAAGGGTGTGTGCATCTCTCTCTCTCTCTCTCTCTCCCCTCCCTCCCTCCCTCCCCGTGTGAATCAACTATTTATACCACTGTAGTTAAGTTTTTTGGGGGTATAAAAGTTATACATGGATTTGGAACTACACGGGGGTCCAGTGTCCCTAATCCCAGCATTGTTGGAGAAAGAAATGTGTTTCTTTGCTGCATAAGAGGAAACAACAGTGTACAGTCTTGTTTTCAGAATTCTACACTGTCATTGTTTTAAGGAGGCATATATATATTGTTGCTTGATCATTCTGGCTTTCTGAGATGAAGCTATTACTATGTAAAATAAACTACATCAATCTTCTATACATTGCTGCATATGGTTTTGTGCTACCCATTATACTTAGCCAGAGTGTTTGTCAGAAATCTCTAATTGCTTTATGCACGAGAACATTAAGCTGCAGTAAATTTCTATACACAGCTGTTCTATTACAACAGAACAAGGTTTATCTCCTAATAAATTGATGTTTCTTTTTAGTGTCAACTCAACCCAAAATTTACATTCCAGTAGGTGAACCTTAACATTCTATAATTAGTTCACTATCAGGACTGGTAATAAGAGGGTACATCCTTCAAATGTCTCAGTGAAGGAAAAGTTTTTGGGTTCTGCTAATTGTTTCTTGAAAGCTTAATTATGATTAAGAGCAGCTTTAATTGAAAAGAAAAAAGGAAGGAAAGAGGAAGCTTATGACCTTTAAAACATATATCGTGTCTCCTTTTGGTGGAAAGGCCCACCATAAAGAATAAATACTAAAAGCTTCTTTAAAAACCCAAGATGCAGTAGTAGCTGAGTATGTAGTCACATTTAGGTTAATGGAACGGGAGCTTATATAGCTCAGGACTTTGATTAATATTTAATTAATCTTTGGTAGAAGGCTGTGATTTTGAATTAAACAGTCCACTAATAAAAGAGCCAATTCACCTAGGAGTTCAGATAAATTTGATCTGCCGTTGGAAGGATTGAAATTAAAATGCGCTAAATTTTGTTGTTGTCTTGTTTTATACTTGCAGTACCTCAGCCTCAGGTTAGGGATAACAGCAACCCACAGTGGTGAAATGTGAATAGAATTGGGCAGCAATAAATGATCCATCTAAAGAGATACTAGTTGTGTTTCTTTTAAATAAATAGCATTGAATAGATATGTGTATGGGTCACGTTATTCATATATCTAATTCCAAATTCTTTATATTGTTAGTAGAGTGATTTTATTTAATTACTTATTTGGTGCCAAATAATAGCAATTCTCTAGACCAGTGGTTCCCATCTACGGGTCCCCAGATGTTCTTGGACAAGTACTCCCAGAAATCCTGGCCAGTACATCTAGTAGTGAAGGCACCTGGCAGTTTTAGTCCCAGAATATATAGGGACTCAGTGTGCTCCTGTGGATAAGATGGGAAGGAATCATATAGTAAGAAGCCCTCATTTTCTTCCTGAAAAATTGAAAAAATAAAAATGATTATGGTATGTTTTATTTTATCATGATGAATAAAATATTTTAAGACAGGGTGTTCTAATATTTTCAAAATCATTTCTAAAAAAGATGCATAGTATCAGATTATTCTGATTTCTGTGCACATTGTTTGGATACACTATATTTTAATATGCTAGTTGTGATAATTTTATGCCTAGTCAAATTTAGCTTTTTTTTTTTTTTTTTTTTTGAAATTTCCAATTTTTTGCCGAAAAAAAGGGGGGGAACAACATTCTGATCTTCAAAATTTCCAGAAATGTTACATCTCTATACAAAACTGGAAGCATTGGGCTAATTGAACTAATGATTGTATAGGCAGAATTAGTCCTGTCCAATTAAAAATATTCTAGGCTCAACCAAGCATTTAGATGAAGAAGCTAAAATGTTGGGGTATGTTCCTACAGTAGGTGAGATGGAAAATACCGATATTCTCCAACAATTTAGATTGGACACTGACATTATAAAACTGGGAATACCCCGTGTGATGTAGTGGGTATAGTGATAGACAAAGGCCTGAGTGCTGGTAAAACTGCACCTTACGTGTCTCATTTATCTTGAAAGCCCTAATAGGGCTGCTATAAATTGGTTCTGACTTGGCGGGACATAACAAGATATGTTTGGAAATATATTTATTACTGTTTAGCTAAAATGAGGGAAATTATATGGCCTGTGGGGTGCAGTCAATCTGGCAAGGGTCCCAGTGTAGTTCCTGTGGCTACCCAAACACTGGGAGGGCGTGGCCCAAAACAGAGAATCATGCCCACAGAAGTCTCCAGGGCTGTAATTTTCATGTTTAGATTATTTGGGGGTCAGCGGCATTGTGGAAGCTGTTTTCTAAACTGGAAGTCGTTATGAAAAGAAAGAGTGGGTTTGCAGCCCTCAGAGAACCAGAGAACTATTAAAAAAATGGGAGGTGTGTCCCAGCCTGTGATTACCTACCCTTGAAAGAACCCATAACTTTGGCACTAATATACTAATATCTTAAAGCTGCAGTTACAATGGAAGGTCTTTAAAACCTAGTATTTTTCAACGTCTTTCAATATTTTTATTATGCCTATAAAAATGTATCCTTCAGTTTACAGCTTTCGATTCCAGTTGTCTTGCCTAACATATATTCCACCAGACTGTATGAAAACCTAAAATCGCTACATTTGTACAGTAGCATTGTCACTGTGATTTTAAAAATCCGACAATGTTCTGATAAAGGAATTGATTATCCTACATCCATCACAATATGATTAAGGTTTAAAAGGTATTACTTTTAAAAAAAAAAATTAACCACTGGTGAAGGAAATGTTTGGGGTCTTACATTTCCCTGGTTAAGCTTTTCTGCACCAAAATGATTATGAATCCTGCTTGTCTTCTGCAGATTATAACATGTATTGAGGGAATCATTTGTATAATTCCATAACACTTCTGGTACTAAATGTTCATTTTAAACTCTCTCTTTAAAACTAGGAAGACCGAGAGTCAAGGTAAACTCTCTATATAAATACCAGCAGGAATACAGTGTGATGTTTGATTTTCTAATACAGATGTTAGTTTTACCGTGAGAACACAATGTATAGAAGTCCCTCTTGAAAAACGCAGAACATAAAGGATAATTGTACTTTATCTGAAAGGGATTGTTTCAAATAAACCTTAGTACCTTTTCCAAAATAAGATAACATTAGCAATTTCTACTGAATGCCTCTGGCCCAGCTGCAATCGGTAAGGAATTCTATAGGCTCTTGTCAAATCTCAGCCCAAAGTTTTATGCTGCCATGTTGAAATTCTATAGATTTGCATCAATGGTCACTTATAGGTTGACAGTTGGATTTTGTGGTAAATTAAGATGCTCCTTAGGTTATAGCAAATGTCAATCTTTGCATACTTGGAAATAGTCATCTTTATTACAGTGGCTCAGGCCAGATCTCTACTGCTTTGACTTTTTCTCAATTAGGAAGCCAATTGTCACTACCACCCCTTGCCTCCCTTCACCTCTGGGGAGTAGCAGGGTTCCTTTAATTCACAGACTTCTCCAAAAATACCTCAGACTCCTCCAAAACTACCTCTACCTTCTCCCAATACCCAGAATCATTGTTTATGGGGAGAGCCTGAGATGCAATGCATAGTTCCAAAACAGCGTATTTTGTGATAGTCCTGCTTCTGTATGTCACACCCTTCCATCGCTCTTGCATGATTCCTTCTGCTTCATTACTAGGTCCTCCTGTATTTAATATTTTCTAAAGCATTCAACATCTTTTCTAATTTTCCCATTCCATATAAAGTTTGCTTATCCAATATCTCTATCATTATACCAATATGGCATTCTAACCTGCCAATTTCAGATAAAAATATTTCTTTTAGATCTTCCCGTGAAAGGACTGCAATGTAATGTCAGCTGTAAATGTGGCAATCTTTATTGTTGCTTTTTGTCCTGTTTTAAGAAGTATTTATAAAAGTGCCTTGTGCAGCAGTGGTTAAATGCCTGTACTGCAGCTAAAACTGTGCTCACGACTTGGGGTTTAATCCCAGGTAGCAGTCTCAAGGTTCACTCAGCCTTTCATCCTTCTGAAGTCGGTAAAATGAGCTTGCTGGGTGGGGTGGGGGCAATGTGTAGCCTGCATAACTAAATTGTAAACTGCCCCCTTGAAGCACTATGGGGCGGTATATAAGCAGAACATTTTTTTTTGGCCTTTTATTATCAGACCAAACAGCCGTTTTCTTCTGCTAGACAATATCCTTTCTGACTGTTATAGGACAATCAAACATTTACACAGTATTCTAAGAGAGATCTCACAAAGAGTTTTGTTAGGGTATTATAATGGTGTTCGTTTCTCATCATCCTTACGGTGGAATTCTTTTTTTTTTTTTCATAACTGTTACACACTGGCCAACATGTTCATTGAGACGTCCACCACGACATCTACAGACATCTCTCCTAGTTAATTTTCTGTTGCTCCAAATAATGAATAAACTTTTGACCCCATCAGTATGTAGATGGCTAGGAATTTTTTTGCCCAGTATTCACTTTACACTTCTACAGAATCACGAAGCGCCTTTGGGAGCTCTTGGCAGTCCACTTAGGGTTTTTTTTTATCACTCTGAATATTTAATAGACTTACAAAATACATTGCAGTGTAAGTCAGCCTGCTGGTGGCTTAAATTAATAAATAACTGAAGATATCAACATAGAAACCAAAATAAGTCCAGTGTTTCCATACACTTCTGCACTGACACAAGGCAATTCATTATAGCTACTAATGGAACACTAGGAATTAAAACTATAACATCTTTAATTTAAAAAGAACTTATGTTTCTGTTAAGAATAAAAATACACATATGAAGTTGGTATTTGGGTTTATATGATAGCTTAATAATTGGGACTTTTTAGTATATGAACTGCATTCAAAATGGCAAACGTGGTAATTTTCAGCTTTTGGTAAATTTCAGCTTGTGGTCAGTTCGAATATTTGTACTAGGAATATGACCAAGTGATCCACATGTTCTACTTAGGCAGAACATCTGTCAGAGTGCTGTGCTTACCTGTAGGGTGCAGATGGTACATGGCAGTGAAATATCTTGCCTCTGCCTGCTGTTTAGGTCTTATAACAGCCTATGCATTCACTCAGCCTTATCAAGCCTGCTGCCTTCAAAGTGTTGTACAATACAAATCTCACCAGCCACCCACTTGCATGACCATTAATCAGAGATGGTTTGAGTTGATCCCCAAAACAGCTGGAGGGTACTGAGATAGGGAGGCTGCTCTAATTCTTTATGCATGTCACTTAGCACTAAATTACTACCCCTGATTTAATCAGTGTATAATAAGTGGTTGTTTTCATTTCATGGAAGCTCAGTATTTCAGAAAATCATGCTTCTGTTGGCTTCGGGTTACCATATACAGTATCAGTGGGCAAATACAGCCATTCATATAAGGAAGGAAGGAAGGAAGGAAGGAAGGAAGGAAGGAAGGAAGGAAGGAAGGAAGGAATTGAGGGTTTCTGTTTGCTGCTGTGTTTTGCAATCTGCTGATCAGGAATTTCGCAAATAAACAGAGAAATTGTTTCTTTGGATGAACTTTCTGAAATGACTTTTTAAGTTATATTTAGTTACTGTGAGACAAACACTGTTGTTTGTTTGGCATGTCTTAGATGTCCAGCTTTCCACATTTAGAGAAGTGGGACTACTCCGATGTGGTGTTTCATAATTTCTCTGGGCAATTTATTTTATTCTATCAATCTATTTAATGGGTCTAAAGATATACATCTGAATTTATAGGATAATATAATGTATGAGGAGGTTCAGAGGTGACATTTTGATGGCAAAATAAAATGTCATGCTAGCCCAATCAAAACAATATTGTGATGCCAAAATTAAATGGTGTCAATGCTGGTATATTTTAGCATGATGTCAAAACAATATACCATCTAAAATCCATGGAGATGCTATTTTGATGTCAAAATGAAACATTGTCAACACAAGTCATTGGAGATGTTCTGCTGAAAGAAAGACAAAGTGATAGCTATTTAAATCTGTATCATTATAATGTTACCATTCCCCCTCAAAAGACATTTGACATGCTAAGTGGTATTTATTACAATTTTTCTCATTTCTTTAGATTTGCTGCTAAAAACACAAATTATGCCATTTAAAACAATGGGAGATTTAACAGCATCTACTAGCATTAGGTTTGACATACAAATGAACTTAAACCAACCAGCTCTTGGATTGTTTTACTCAAGTTTTATTTGTTCATTTATTAAGAAAGTAAGAGTTGCCTCATTTAGGAAAAATACACCCCCCTCCGATTCCACACTATGTTGCTCAAAACCTGGTTTATACCCTAGCAACGGATGTGGCAGAAGCTAAAACTGGCCAAAGTTTGAGCTCCAACATAGTATGGTCAAAAATTAACTTTTCCAAGCTCTAGGAAACACCTAGTTCTAGTAACACGAAATGCTAGAGGCTGCATTTAGTCTCCTTTGACCTTATTCACCCTGGAGAAGTCATTCACACTGTCATGAACCATCTGGTAGGCTTGGTGCATGTGCTCTTCTAAGCTTCTGGCTGAATCCAGTGGACTACAGATGCTTGCAACAATTCGCAGCTGCACCAAAACCAGAGGGTCTCTTCCTCTGACACACTTTCCCAGTTGTGGGAGATTTCTCACGATGGAGACCCATTTCCTTAAAATAGGTTAGAACCAAGGGAATTATTTTGATACTGGGAACGGGAGCTCAGTTCCCATTCCTGAGATCAACTGGCATGCAGTTCCTTTGTCTGAAGGTTCCCATGACACATTTGTGCAAGTATTCCAGCTAGGAGTTTTGCTACAGGAACTATTATGTTATGGGGAAAACATGTGTCAGTGGCCCTTCATTATTCTTCATCTAGTCAGAGGGAAAAATGTACCAATGCAAGTATTTTATCTAGTGGGACCTGGGGAAAACAGTCTCATCTTTCTAGGCTACAACTCTCACATGGCTGGAAAAAGCATCTGCGGCCATAACTTAAGCTTTTTCAAAACGTTCCAGCACATTCCAAATATATAGAGACAGAAAAATACAGAGGACCCTTTGGTAGCCCTCTCCGGGAGTCCAGAGCAAGCAGATCTACATTTCCATCAGGCTCACTCCTTTTTGTGGTTAGATGTGACTTCTTCAAAAAGATTGGTAGCAGTGATATTTCAGCACTGAAGCGGTTTTCCTTCATAAACAGAACCATAGTGTCTAGATCAAGGGAAGTGATAGTACCACTCTATTCTGCTCTGGTCAGACCCCATCTGGAGTACTGGGTCCAGATCTGTGTGCCTCAGTTTAAAAAGGATGTTGACAACCTCGAGCGAGTACAGAGGAGGGCGACCAGGATGGTTGAGGGTCTGGAGGAAATGTCTTATGAGGAACGGCTTAGGGAACTGGGAAAGTTTAGCCTCTCTGAAAGAAGGCTGAGGGGGAATATGATAGCTATATTTAAATATTTGAAAGGATGTCATATTAAAGAGGGAACAGGTTTGTTTTCCATGGCTTCAGAGACTAGGACTCGGGACAATGGTTTCAAACTACAGGAAAAGAGATTCCATTTGAACAATAGGAAGAACTTCATGACAGTTAGAGCTGTTCGGCAGTGGAATATGCTGCCACAAAGGGTGGTGGAGTCTCCTCCTTTGGAGGTTTTTAAGCAGAGGCTGGATGGCCATCTGTCGAAAATATTGTGATGGGGTTCCTGCATGGCAGGGGGTTGGACTAGATGGCCCTTGAGGTCTCTTCCAACTCTATGATTCTATGATTCCTAACCCCTTTGAAAAGGAAGAATCTGTAGTAACAAAAATGAAGTTCTGCTTGTTGGACAAATAAGAAAAAAAGATACTGGACAAAGGCTGCCTCTGTTATTTCTATATATTTTTTTCATTTATTCTTATTATGTTATTTTTATGCTTCTGTCAAGGAACCTTCTGGGCCCTTTTCCCGAAAGGTTTCCTAAGATCACCTTTGGGTTAGTGAAATTACTTAAACCGACTGTGTACTTTTAAAATACACCAGTCAACTACCACCATTAAACCAATCCACTGGACTTAGCTCTTCCACCCCTGGGCAAAAACCAAACCAGTTGTAAAAATATTATTTTTATTTAAAAATAGGTAGTTAAAGAATTATTGAAAAACAAGTCAATTGAAAATACAGTTAATAGTCAGATCATGGCAATCAGTAAAATAAAGAAACTATCTCACTAATTCTAAGTTACACTATCCATTGTGGCCCTATCTATGCCTAGCATATTCTATCCAAACTTATGCAAGCATATTCAAGACAAAAAGCACACAGACTAATTCTTATTGTCTACTTAAAAAGCATCTTCTTTCTCAGCAATCACCCCCCCTCCTTTGTCCATCATTCAAACTTATTGTCCAATCATTGGGCTACTTTTAATGATAGTTCATGTTCTCATGCGATCATCTCACAGCGATTCCTTAATTAAAAGTTGGCACGGATGTTATGGCTTCAATCTTCGTGGATGGTACAACAAAGCTCCATCTTCCTTGTTCCCAGGAGATAAGACACCTGCGAATACTGCCTGTACAAATCATAGCAAAACATTCTCACACAGACACAGAAACTGCTTCTTGCTGACTTCTGGTATTCTAGCCTGAATGAAAAGACATATTCTGAACCATATAGACTCCATCTTTAATCCTTTCTTCTTTCCCTTACACGCCCCCCCTTATGAGCCTAAAAATCCTAAATAAGCAATTTAGCATTTTTAGCAAAACAAAACTACAAAGCTAACTAATCAAATAGCAGCAAAATACTGGAATGAGGTATACAGTGTATAGTATTATCTTATAAAAAGATAAGAGGTATATGACTACATAGCAGCAATATCATGGATTATATGACTCTTGTTGAAGCAGGTTAAGGCATGTCTACTGTAAGAAATAAAGAAAGAAAACATTGTTAGTAAAATCAGAAACAACATAACATATGGCAAAGCCTAGACCATTCAGTCTAGTAGTTCTTCTTCCGTGACCTCTTCAGGAGAGAGGTCAACGCCATAATGAACTCTGGAAAGGCTGTCAGCCACCTGATTCAGCTTCCCAGGTATGTGGGCGGCCTCATACTGGAAATCTTGTAAGGCCAAGCTCCATCTCAACAGGCGTTGATTAGTGGACTTCATTCGGGATAGCCACTTCAATGCTTGATGATCTGTTTGCAAAGAAAACTACGACCCCACAAGTAAGGTCTTAACTTGTTAAAAGCCCAAACAATGGCAAGGCATTCCTTCTCTGGAACAGAGTAGGCTCTCTCACGTTGCAGGAGCTTTTTGCTGAAAAAAGAAACAGGGTGAAGCATACCATCGTCATGTTCTTGTAACAAAACTGCTCCAATGCCGAATTCAGAAGCATCGGTCTGTAAAACAAAAGGCTTTTGAAAATTAGGAGAAATCAGAATAGGTGCATCAATCAATTTGGCTTTAAGCTCATCAAAGGCAAGTTGACATTCCTGTGTCCATTTAACTTTGATTGGCATCGTTTCCTTGTCAACTCAGTCAAAGGTGTAGCAATTTGACTGAAGTGTGGAATAAACTTTCTGTAATAACCAACAAGGCCTAAAAATGATTGAATTTGCTTCTTATTTTGAGGGATTGGCCAATTCCCTGACACTCTCCACTTTGGCTTGTAATGGTTCAATAAAACCACTGCCCACTAGATGGCCTAAGTAAACCACTTTCCCCTTCATCCATTGGCACTTGGAAGCTTTGATTGTAAGTCCAGCATCACTGATCCTTTGAAACACAGCATCTAAATGAGACAGATGTTCTTCTAAGGAATCAGAAAAATGATGATGTCATCTAAGTATGCATGGGCAAAAGGTAAACCTTGTAATACAATGTCCATGAGCCTCTGAAACGCACTGGCTGCGGACGATAAGCCAAATGGCAACCTCCGGAACTCGTACACGCCTTTATGAGTTATGAACGCACTTTTTCACGTGTCAAGGGGTCAAGTTCGATCTGCCAATACCCAGAGGACAAATCTAGTGTTGATAAGAATTTATGGCTGGCGATCTTCTCAATGAGATCCTCAGCCCTAGGCATGGGATATGGATCCAGAGCTGTTAACTGATTCAACTTCCTGTAATCCACACAAAACCTAACCTTAGGTTGGATCTGACCATCAGGTGTTTTCTTAGGTACAATGACCACAGGGCTTGCCCACAAAGAATTACTAGGTTGAATGATACCCATGTCTAGCATCTCTTGAAGTTCATCCTCAATTTGCTTAGCATGTTCCCCAATGACTCTGTAAGGAGGTGATCTGATAGGGGTTGCATCTCAGTATCAATTTTGTGCTGAACAAGTGGAGTGCACCCAGGCTTAGTTGTAAAAATGTGCGCATACTTCTCTAGAACACTGAAAAGAGCTTGCTGGTCACACTCAGGAGTATCATGCTCAAAACAAATTTCACTTAGGTCACCACCTTCCTTGAATTCCTCCAACAAGTCCAAACCATCTTCCAGATTTCTGGCTGATGTTGCTCTGCAAAGCAGCATTTGAGACTGTCTACGGACATAAGGCTTTAAACTGTTCACATGATACAAACGAGGTTTCTTTTCTTGTGATGACATCCTCACAACATAATTAACAGGCCCCAATTTTTGTTCAACCACTCCTGGTCCCAACCAATGAACTTGCAATTTGTTATGCTTGATGGGATCAAGAACCAGCACAGAATCTCCCACTTGAAATTCTCTATGGCGTGACTTAAGGTCATGATAGTATTTTTGAGTTTGTTGAGCCTTTTGCAAATGTTCAGTGGCCAAATCTCTGATTGCTTTGAGCTTAAGTTGTAAATCATAAACATACTGGGCAACAGGCATAGAACTCTCTTGTACTGCTCCCTCCCATTGGGCTTTGAGAAGCTCCAAGGGTCCCCTCAGGGATTTCCCATAGATGATTTCTGCAGGACTGAACCCTCCTAGGCTGTCATGCGGAGAAGTTCTATAGGCATAGAGAATAAAAGGCAATGCTTCAGACCAGGACCGTCCAAACTCCAAAACATGTGTTTGCAACATTCTAAGCAAAGTTTGTTGGGCTCTCTCAACCGCACCATGGGACTCCGAGTGATAACTCACGCTGAAACGTTGCCGGACTCCGTTAACTCACATAATTTGGCCATCAATTCATTAGTAAAGCTGGTTGACCTATCTGAGATCAATAGGCTAGGTAGTCCAATCCTAGAGGTAACTTCCAGTAAAGCTCTGGCAATTTGCTTTGCACTGATTGAAGATGTAGCTACAGCCTCCACCCATTTAGAAAATGGACAAGTGAAACACACAATATACTTTTTCCCAGTACTACTGGTTTGAAATGGGCCAAGACAATCCATTTGCAGACTACTGAGAGGCTGGGATACAATTGGGATGCATTCCATCTTTGCTTTAGTTTTATCAGTGTTGTATCCCACTTTCTGGCAATGCTCACAGCTGATACAAAAATGCTTCACACTTTTGGTTAAATTAGGCCAAAACAAATGATTGCTAATTTTTGTCAGAGTTTTTCTGTAGCCAATATGACCTGAGAATGGTGATTCATGAGCCAATCTCAAAACTTCTTCCCTATAACTTTTAGGGACCACCAATTGACGTACAGGAGCCAAATTAGGATTACCATCTACCAGTTTCTCTCTATACAACATCAGTTCATTTCCAACTCCAACCCAGCAAAATCTGGTTTGTCTTCCAGGACCCAATTGCAAATCTCGGTCTGCTTGTTCTCTAGCTTCTTGTAAAGTTGGGTCAGACAACTGTTGCTCTCTAAACTCTTTGTCAGGTTGCAACAACGGAACAGCAGTAGCATCACACACAGTAACAACAGAATCATCGGATTGACTTCCATCATCATCACTATCAATTATATCAGACTCAGCCACCACAGGATCGCTAGCAATTGCAGGTTCCACAGACACAGCCTCTAAAATCTCAGCAGAAGGTAGAGCACTCACAAACCCATCAGCCCTAACACCAGAACTGGTACTTGGCTGCTCATCATCCACTACATAGTTAAGAGGATTTGGCACAGGTCTATTTGACACAACAGTAGCCTGAGGCAAAGGTCGCATTTCCACATAATCTTCTTCCCCAGAATCATTTGTCCCTTTCTCAGTTTCTGCATCGGCAAAACGATCAGGGAAATTATAACAGAACTGTAAGGAGCAACCTGGGCTTGAGGCGTGAAACTAGCAGAGTCCTCCGGCACCTTTGGTGTGGCAACAACCTCCTGATTAGGTACATCAAAGACAGAACGCTTCTGAAGCGTTTGACTACGTGTCTGCACAGCCAAAACTCTTTTGTAATTCTGAGGTTGATTTTTTCTTAGGGTAGCCACATAATCTGCATATTGCAAATCAATTCCCACCAAGAACTGAATGTCCTGCTTGGGGCTATGAACCAGAACAGTAAGTTCTCCTTCAAAATTCTTATATTTCACATGGATTTTCGCCATAGGTGCCAAATGAGTGCGTGAGCCCCCAGAGTTATAAGGATGCACAGGAAAAAACTGATCCTCCAGCATTTGCTCACTAGTAACATAAGCAGAAGAAATTGATGACAAATCGGCTCCAGTGTCCATATCAGCAGGGATTTCATATTCAACACCATTGCAATTCACAGTCACAGTTTGAGAATATCTACTTTCACCCCAAAGCATCTGCGCTTTTGAAATGATAGTCTCTGGGTCAACCACCTCAGCTCCCGATTGAGATTTCTTAGATTTGCAAGCGGATGCCCCCATCATCATTATTGCTTTTCCACCAGCATTAGAAGGGTTTATGTTAGGGGTGGCAGAAGGCACGGCTCTCCCTCTTCCCACCATTCCGACAGGCTGATTTACATTCACTCCTCGCATAGCAGACACAACTGGTGCCCCCCGAACTCCTCTTCGGGGCTTAAGCTACTAAAGTCCAGTTCATCATCCCCCTCTTCATTCGCTTGACTAATGATTTTCATCCTAGCTTGAAGCTTAGTAGGAGCCAAATTTTTCCCCGTCTTTTGGGGTGTCTTTTGAACATGTGTGGGTGCCTTAGCTTGCTCCCCTTTCTCCACCATGCAATTTTTCCTCGTGTGGCCCCTTCCGCCGCAATTGAAACAAATAATGTCCGTTTGAGGAGTGCTAGTCGCTCTAGGCTGTCCAGGAACTACACCTCCCGTCCCGAATGCTGAAACTTCTGTGGGGTTTTTCCTTTCTGATCAAAACCTCTCATCCCCCTTCAGTCTTTTGTGGCATTGAGGATGGCTTAGCAAATGTCTTTTGAGAAGCTGTTTGGGGTTTATTGGCCAGTCTATAGGATAACAAATTATCAGCTTCAATGGCTAAGTCCTGGGCGTTCTCAATTTTCTTCTCCAGCAGGGAGACATTTATCTCGGAGGGCAGAGATTCTCTGACTTGCTCACTAATTAAAACCTCCAGCATGTCCTCCAAATTTCTCACCCCGCCGATTCAACCCATTTAAGCATTTCCCTTCTCACTTTCGCTTCCAAACTCTGCCACACTGCTTTTTGTGAGACCATTTAAGGCTTCTGACTTTGACCCTCAGTCCCTCTGTGGTGTACCCAAATCTCTGCCTAACACGGGCCATAAAACTCTCCCAGTCTGTACCTGACATCTCCGACAAGAGATCCGATAATGGGCCGGGTGACCTGTACTTTTAAAATACACCAGTCAACTACCACCATTAAACCAATCCACTGGACTTAGCTCTTCCACCCTGGGCAAAAACCAAACCAGTTGTAAAAATATTATTTTTATTTAAAAATAGGTAGTTAAAGAATTATTGAAAAACAAGTCAATTGAAAATACAGTTAATAGTCAGATCATGGCAATCAGTAAAATAAAGAAACTATCTCACTAATTCTAAGTTACACTATCCATTGTGGCCCTATCTATGCCTAGCATATTCTATCCAAACTTATGCAAGCATATTCAAGACAAAAAGCACACAGACTAATTCTTATTGTCTACTTAAAAAGCATCTTCTTTCTCAGCAATCACCCCCCCTCCTTTGTCCATCATTCAAACTTATTGTCCAATCATTGGGCTACTTTTAATGATAGTTCATGTTCTCATGCGATCATCTCACAGCGATTCCTTAATTAAAAGTTGGCACGGATGTTATGGCTTCAATCTTCGTGGATGGTACAACAAAGCTCCATCTTCCTTGTTCCCAGGAGATAAGACACCTGCGAATACTGCCTGTACAAATCATAGCAAAACATTCTCACACAGACACAGAAACTGCTTCTTGCTGACTTCTGGTATTCTAGCCTGAATGAAAAGACATATTCTGAACCATATAGACTCCATCTTTAATCCTTTCTTCTTTCCCTTACACGCCCCCCCTTATGAGCCTAAAAATCCTAAATAAGCAATTTAGCATTTTTAGCAAAACAAAACTACAAAGCTAACTAATCAAATAGCAGCAAAATACTGGAATGAGGTATACAGTGTATAGTATTATCTTATAAAAAGATAAGAGGTATATGACTACATAGCAGCAATATCATGGATTATATGACTCTTGTTGAAGCAGGTTAAGGCATGTCTACTGTAAGAAATAAAGAAAGAAAACATTGTTAGTAAAATCAGAAACAACATAACATATGGCAAAGCCTAGACCATTCAGTCTAGTAGTTCTTCTTCCGTGACCTCTTCAGGAGAGAGGTCAACGCCATAATGAACTCTGGAAAGGCTGTCAGCCACCTGATTCAGCTTCCCAGGTATGTGGGCGGCCTCATACTGGAAATCTTGTAAGGCCAAGCTCCATCTCAACAGGCGTTGATTAGTGGACTTCATTCGGGATAGCCACTTCAATGCTTGATGATCTGTTTGCAAAAGAAAACTACGACCCCACAAGTAAGGTCTTAACTTGTTAAAAGCCCAAACAATGGCAAGGCATTCCTTCTCTGGAACAGAGTAGGCTCTCTCACGTTGCAGGAGCTTTTGCTGAAAAAAGAAACAGGGTGAAGCATACCATCGTCATGTTCTTGTAACAAAACTGCTCCAATGCCGAATTCAGAAGCATCGGTCTGTAAAACAAAAGGCTTTTGAAAATTAGGAGAAATCAGAATAGGTGCATCAATCAATTTGGCTTTAAGCTCATCAAAGGCAAGTTGACATTCCTGTGTCCATTTAACTTTGATTGGCATACGTTTCCTTGTCAACTCAGTCAAAGGTGTAGCAATTTGACTGAAGTGTGGAATAAACTTTCTGTAATAACCAACAAGGCCTAAAAATGATTGAATTTGCTTCTTATTTTGAGGGATTGGCCAATTCCTGACACTCTCCACTTTGGCTTGTAATGGTTCAATAAAACCACTGCCCACTAGATGGCCTAAGTAAACCACTTTCCCCTTCATCCATTGGCACTTGGAAGCTTTGATTGTAAGTCCAGCATCACTGATCCTTTGAAACACAGCATCTAAATGAGACAGATGTTCTTCTAAGGAATCAGAAAAAATGATGATGTCATCTAAGTATGCATGGGCAAAAGGTAAACCTTGTAATACAATGTCCATGAGCCTCTGAAACGCACTGGCTGCGGACGATAAGCCAAATGGCAACCTCCGGAACTCGTACACGCCTTTATGAGTTATGAACGCACTTTTTTCACGTGTCAAGGGGTCAAGTTCGATCTGCCAATACCCAGAGGACAAATCTAGTGTTGATAAGAATTTATGGCTGGCGATCTTCTCAATGAGATCCTCAGCCCTAGGCATGGGATATGGATCCAGAGCTGTTAACTGATTCAACTTCCTGTAATCCACACAAAACCTAACCTTAGGTTGGATCTGACCATCAGGTGTTTTCTTAGGTACAATGACCACAGGGCTTGCCCACAAAGAATTACTAGGTTGAATGATACCCATGTCTAGCATCTCTTGAAGTTCATCCTCAATTTGCTTAGCATGTTCCCCAATGACTCTGTAAGGAGGTGATCTGATAGGGGTTGCATCTCCAGTATCAATTTTGTGCTGAACAAGTGGAGTGCACCCAGGCTTGGTTGTAAAAATGTGCGCATACTTCTCTAGAACACTGAAAAGAGCTTGCTGGTCACACTCAGGAGTATCATGCTCAAAACAAATTTCACTTAGGTCACCACCTTCCTTGAATTCCTCCAACAAGTCCAAACCATCTTCCAGATTTCTGGCTGATGTTGCTCTGCAAAGCAGCATTTGAGACTGTCTACGGACATAAGGCTTTAAACTGTTCACATGATACAAACGAGGTTTCTTTTCTTGTGATGACATCCTCACAACATAATTAACAGGCCCCAATTTTTGTTCAACCACTCCTGGTCCCAACCAATGAACTTGCAATTTGTTATGCTTGATGGGATCAAGAACCAGCACAGAATCTCCCACTTGAAATTCTCTATGGCGTGACTTAAGGTCATGATAGTATTTTTGAGTTTGTTGAGCCTTTTGCAAATGTTCAGTGGCCAAATCTCTGATTGCTTTGAGCTTAAGTTGTAAATCATAAACATACTGGGCAACAGGCATAGAACTCTCTTGTACTGCTCCCTCCCATTGGGCTTTGAGAAGCTCCAAGGGTCCCCTCAGGGATTTCCCATAGATGATTTCTGCAGGACTGAACCCTCCTAGGCTGTCATGCGGAGAAGTTCTATAGGCATAGAGAATAAAAGGCAATGCTTCAGACCAGGACCGTCCAAACTCCAAAACATGTGTTTGCAACATTCTAAGCAAAGTTTGTTGGGCTCTCTCAACCGCACCATGGGACTCCGAGTGATAACTCACGCTGAAACGTTGCCGGACTCCCGTTAACTCACATAATTTGGCCATCAATTCATTAGTAAAGCTGGTTGACCTATCTGAGATCAATAGGCTAGGTAGTCCAATCCTAGAGGTAACTTCCAGTAAAGCTCTGGCAATTTGCTTTGCACTGATTGAAGATGTAGCTACAGCCTCCACCCATTTAGAAAATGGACAAGTGAAACACACAATATACTTTTTCCCAGTACTACTGGTTTGAAATGGGCCAAGACAATCCATTTGCAGACTACTGAGAGGCTGGGATACAATTGGGATGCATTCCATCTTTGCTTTAGTTTTATCAGTGTTGTATCCCACTTTCTGGCAATGCTCACAGCTGATACAAAAATGCTTCACACTTTTGGTTAAATTAGGCCAAAACAAATGATTGCTAATTTTTGTCAGAGTTTTTCTGTAGCCAATATGACCTGAGAATGGTGATTCATGAGCCAATCTCAAAACTTCTTCCCTATAACTTTTAGGGACCACCAATTGACGTACAGGAGCCAAATTAGGATTACCATCTACCAGTTTCTCTCTATACAACATCAGTTCATTTCCAACTCCAACCCAGCAAAATCTGGTTTGTCTTCCAGGACCCAATTGCAAATCTCGGTCTGCTTGTTCTCTAGCTTCTTGTAAAGTTGGGTCAGACAACTGTTGCTCTCTAAACTCTTTGTCAGGTTGCAACAACGGAACAGCAGTAGCATCACACACAGTAACAACAGAATCATCGGATTGACTTCCATCATCATCACTATCAATTATATCAGACTCAGCCACCACAGGATCGCTAGCAATTGCAGGTTCCACAGACACAGCCTCTAAAATCTCAGCAGAAGGTAGAGCACTCACAAACCCATCAGCCCTAACACCAGAACTGGTACTTGGCTGCTCATCATCCACTACATAGTTAAGAGGATTTGGCACAGGTCTATTTGACACAACAGTAGCCTGAGGCAAAGGTCGCATTTCCACATAATCTTCTTCCCCAGAATCATTTGTCCCTTTCTCAGTTTCTGCATCGGCAAAACGATCAGGGGAAATTATAACAGAACTGTAAGGAGCAACCTGGGCTTGAGGCGTGAAACTAGCAGAGTCCTCCGGCACCTTTGGTGTGGCAACAACCTCCTGATTAGGTACATCAAAGACAGAACGCTTCTGAAGCGTTTGACTACGTGTCTGCACAGCCAAAACTCTTTTGTAATTCTGAGGTTGATTTTTTCTTAGGGTAGCCACATAATCTGCATATTGCAAATCAATTCCCACCAAGAACTGAATGTCCTGCTTGGGGCTATGAACCAGAACAGTAAGTTCTCCTTCAAAATTCTTATATTTCACATGGATTTTCGCCATAGGTGCCAAATGAGTGCGTGAGCCCCCAGAGTTATAAGGATGCACAGGAAAAAACTGATCCTCCAGCATTTGCTCACTAGTAACATAAGCAGAAGAAATTGATGACAAATCGGCTCCAGTGTCCATATCAGCAGGGATTTCATATTCAACACCATTGCAATTCACAGTCACAGTTTGAGAATATCTACTTTCACCCCAAAGCATCTGCGCTTTTGAAATGATAGTCTCTGGGTCAACCACCTCAGCTCCCGATTGAGATTTCTTAGATTTGCAAGCGGATGCCCCCATCATCATTATTGCTTTTCCACCAGCATTAGAAGGGTTTATGTTAGGGGTGGCAGAAGGCACGGCTCTCCCTCTTCCCACCATTCCGACAGGCTGATTTACATTCACTCCTCGCATAGCAGACACAACTGGTGCCCCCCCGAACTCCTCTTCTTCGGGGCTTAAGCTACTAAAGTCCAGTTCATCATCCCCCTCTTCATTCGCTTGACTAATGATTTTCATCCTAGCTTGAAGCTTAGTAGGAGCCAAATTTTTTCCCGTCTTTTGGGGTGTCTTTTGAACATGTGTGGGTGCCTTAGCTTGCTCCCCTTTCTCCACCATGCAATTTTTCCTCGTGTGGCCCCTTCCGCCGCAATTGAAACAAATAATGTCCGTTTGAGGAGTGCTAGTCGCTCTAGGCTGTCCAGGAACTACACCTCCCGTCCCCGAATGCTGAAACTTCTGTGGGGTTTTTCCTTTCTGATCAAAACCTCTCATCCCCCCTTCAGTCTTTTGTGGCATTGAGGATGGCTTAGCAAATGTCTTTTGAGAAGCTGTTTGGGGTTTATTGGCCAGTCTATAGGATAACAAATTATCAGCTTCAATGGCTAAGTCCTGGGCGTTCTCAATTTTCTTCTCCAGCAGGGAGACATTTATCTCGGAGGGCAGAGATTCTCTGACTTGCTCACTAATTAAAACCTCCAGCATGTCCTCCAAATTTCTCACCCCCGCCGATTCAACCCATTTAAGCATTTCCCTTCTCACTTTCGCTTCAAACTCTGCCACACTGCTTTTGTGAGACCATTTAAGGCTTCTGACTTTGACCCTCAGTCCCTCTGTGGTGTACCCAAATCTCTGCCTAACACGGGCCATAAAACTCTCCCAGTCTGTACCTGACATCTCCGACAAGAGATCCGATAATGGGCCGGTGACCTGGGTTCGGAGCAACTTCGTCCAGATGGCCTTCGGAGCTTGTAAATCCTGACAAGCATACTGGAAATTTTGTAAAAATGTAAGAATGTCCCCAGAGGCTTGATACACCGGAAGAGCCTTGCGATCATATTTCCTCACGTCTAACAGATCTTCCCTCCGCTTGGCCTCTTCCGCCTGGCGCTGCCGCTCTTTCTCGCGCTCCTGGGCCAGCTTCTCCTCCCGGCGCCGTTCGTCTTCCCGCTGTCGTCTCAGGTTTTCCTCTTGCTTCTGGCGAAGCTTGTCTCTCCTCTCTTCCTCCTGGTATGCAATTAAGGTGGATTGGAGGTTCACCAGCTGTTGCAAAGCCTCGGCAACTGCAGTTTCTGCCGCTCGTGGTCGCCTGGGTCGAGAAGGTGCAGGCTGATCAGAAGGGCCAGGGTGTCCATCATCCGCCCCGTCCTCTGCGCCAGTTCCATCTTCTGCTCCGCTGCCCCCACCACTCACGACCGAGTCTGGCCTGTCTTCATCATCATCAACCGGACGTATCGGCTGGGCCCCGGTATCTGATTCATCTGCCATTTCGGCCTCCAAAGATGAGGATGGCAATGTACCGTCTTCTGGCCTAATAGATCCAGATGAGGTTACTACATAAACAATTTCCCGTAGTGTGGGGCTAAAGAATTCTTCAGGCAACTCTTCAGCCATACACTAATCCCCTCGCTATTTTAAAAATAATAAACGGATTGCCATGTCATGAACTATTCCTGCCAGTTTTACTTAAAAATCTCAAAGCGTGGCTTACAAAAATAACAGCAGCTGTGTCTTATTCTCCACTAAAAGCACAGCGTTTCAGCTCGGTCGCTCCCTGGCGAGCCGGCCTTCACCAGTAAAACAGATTTATGCCTCTTCTGGGCTATTAAACAATTAGCCAGGCCATAAATCAATTGTAAAGCAGTTAATTGTCCCCCTCCTTAAACTGAAGGCAGGATCCACTGCTGCTTTCTCTGTCTCCGTTCCGGCTACCTTGCCGCTTGAGACTTATGAGAAAATCAAAATTTACCCAGGTGGAAGGACATCCCACCGCTGCCACCATGTCAAGGAACCTTCTGGGCCCTTTTCCCGAAAGGTTTCCTAAGATCACCTTTGGGTTAGTAAAATTACTTAAACCGACTGTGTACTTTTAAAATACACCAGTCAACTACCACCATTAAACCAATCCACTGGACTTAGCTCTTCCACCCCTGGGCAAAAACCAAACCAGTTGTAAAAATATTATTTTTATTTAAAAATAGGTAGTTAAAGAATTATTGAAAAACAAGTCAATTGAAAATACAGTTAATAGTCAGATCATGGCAATCAGTAAAATAAAGAAACTATCTCACTAATTCTAAGTTACACTATCCATTGTGGCCCTATCTATGCCTAGCATATTCTATCCAAACTTATGCAAGCATATTCAAGACAAAAAGCACACAGACTAATTCTTATTGTCTACTTAAAAAGCATCTTCTTTCTCAGCAATCACCCCCCCTCCTTTGTCCATCATTCAAACTTATTGTCCAATCATTGGGCTACTTTTAATGATAGTTCATGTTCTCATGCGATCATCTCACAGCGATTCCTTAATTAAAAGTTGGCACGGATGTTATGGCTTCAATCTTCGTGGATGGTACAACAAAGCTCCATCTTCCTTGTTCCCAGGAGATAAGACACCTGCGAATACTGCCTGTACAAATCATAGCAAAACATTCTCACACAGACACAGAAACTGCTTCTTGCTGACTTCTGGTATTCTAGCCTGAATGAAAAGACATATTCTGAACCATATAGACTCCATCTTTAATCCTTTCTTCTTTCCCTTACACCAGCTCTTAAACCAACCAGCTCTTGGATTGTTTTACTCAAGTTTTATTTGTTCATTTATTAAGAAAGTAAGAGTTGCCTCATTTAGGAAAAATACACCCCCCTCCGATTCCACACTATGTTGCTCAAAACCTGGTTTATACCCTAGCAACGGATGTGGCAGAAGCTAAAACTGGCCAAAGTTTGAGCTCCAACATAGTATGGTCAAAAATTAACTTTTCCAAGCTCTAGGAAACACCCAGTTCTAGTAACACGAGATGCTAGAGGCTGCATTTAGTCTCCTTTGACCTTATTCACCCTGGAGAAGTCATTCACACTGTCATGAACCATCTGGTTGGCTTGGTGTATGTGCTCTTCTAAGCTTCTGGCTGAATCCAGTGGACTACAGATGCTTGCAACAATTCGCAGCTGCACCAAAACCAGAGGGTCTCTTCCTCTGACACACTTTCCCAGTTGTGGGAGATTTCTCACGATGGAGACCCATTTCCTTAAAATAGGTTAGAACCAAGGGAATTATTTTGATACTGGGAACGGGAGCTCAGTTCCCATTCCTGAGATCAACTGGCATGCAGTTCCTTTGTCTGAAGGTTCCCATGACACATTTGTGCAAGTATTCCAGCTAGGAGTTTCGCTACAGAAACTATTATGTTATGGGGAAAACATGTGTCAGTGGCCCTTCATTATTCTTCATCTAGTCAGAGGGAAAAATGTACCAATGCAAGTATTTTATCTAGTGGGACCTGGGGAAAACAGTCTCATCTTTCTAGGCTACAACTCTCACATGGCTGGAAAAAGCATCTGCGGCCATAACTTAAGCTTTTTCAAAACGTTCCAGCACATTCCAAATATATAGAGACAGGAAAATACAGAGGACCCTTTGGTAGCCCTCTCCGGGAGTCCAGAGCAAGCAGATCTACATTTCCATCAGGCTCACTCCTTTTTGTGGTTAGATGTGACTTCTTCAAAAAGATTGGTAGCAGTGATATTTCAGCACTGAAACGGTTTTCCTTCATAAACAGAACCATAGTGTCTAGATCAAGGGAAGTGATAGTACCACTCTATTCTGCTCTGGTCAGACCCCATCTGGAGTACTGGGTCCAGTTCTGTGTGCCTCAGTTTAAAAAGGATGTTGACAACCTCGAGCGAGTACAGAGGAGGGCGACCAGGATGGTTGAGGGTCTGGAGGAAATGTCTTATGAGGAACGGCTTAGGGAACTGGGAAAGTTTAGCCTCTCTGAAAGAAGGCTGAGGGGGAATATGATAGCTATATTTAAATATTTGAAAGGATGTCATATTAAAGAGGGAACAGGTTTGTTTTCCATGGCTTCAGAGACTAGGACTCGGGACAATGGTTTCAAACTACAGGAAAAGAGATTCCATTTGAACAATAGGAAGAACTTCATGACAGTTAGAGCTGTTCGGCAGTGGAATATGCTGCCACAAAGGGTGGTGGAGTCTCCTCCTTTGGAGGTTTTTAAGCAGAGGCTGGATGGCCATCTGTCGAAAATATTGTGATGGGGTTCCTGCATGGCAGGGGGTTGGACTAGATGGCCCTTGAGGTCTCTTCCAACTCTATGATTCTATGATTCCTAACCCCTTTGAAAAGGAAGAATCTGTAGTAACAAAAATGAAGTTCTGCTTGTTGGACAAATAAAAAAAAGATACTGGACAAAGGCTGCCTCTGTTATTTCTATATTTTTTTTCATTTATTCTTATTATGTTATTTTTATGCTTCCTTTCACGGTGATGTGAGTGATGTACAAATCTCATTTTCTCTCCCTGATGTAAGTGATGTATAGTTCTCATTTTCTCCCCCTTTCTCTCAGAAATAATGAGAAAGTTTGAATGTCCAAAATCTTGGGAAACCGTGTACCATCAGGCTGTCTAGTTCATGATTGTTGATATTCAGTGGTTGCTCAAGCTTTTAGGCAGATGTCTTTCACAGCCTTTCTGAGAATGCCAGGGAATTAATTTACAATTTTTGCATTCAAAGCATAGTCTTCCTGGGACCTTCCAAAGATACTTCTGTCTGAATTAGGACTTGCTCAGAGTCCTCATATCTTTAAAAAAAAAACCTGATTAGCACATTGTAGTGGTTTTCTGCTTTTCAAAACCTTACTCAGAAAAACTGAGAGGTGATGAATCTTGGTAACTAGATTTCCTCCTCTGTAATTTGACTAAAATAAAACAATATTTTTGTTGTTCCTATGGCATTATTTAAGCTATTGTATGTAAAAAGAAGGAAGAAACCTCAGTGCAGTAACAATATCAGATTTTGGTGAAACAAACTGTCCCTGGCCATGGTAAGATGTGCAAATATTTCTTCACATGTGTATGTTTATTTTCCTTGAGCTACTAAAGTTCCTCTCACTCTCCAGTTTGATTTTTTAAAAGGATATATTGCTTCGAAACCATATTTAGGAGCCATGGAGATAGTTGTTGTGAGTTTTTCAAGCTGTTTGGCCATGTTCTGGAAGTTTTTCTTCCTGACATTTCGCCAAACTCTGTGTCTGGCATCTTTAGAGGGCAAGGAGCTCAGGGAACTAGGTGTTATCTCTGTGCCTCTGGGGTATAGATTAGGTCATGGAAATTCCCCCCCCCCCATGACTTGAGGGCAGTCTTTGAGGGAACCATGAATTTTAAATTAAATAATTATATAACTTTTGGTCACTGAGGGGATGAAATATGACTTTTTTATTACAAAAACCCTTTTAAAATTAAATCCATTTGTAAGTTTGAAAACACCCATTGTAGTGACCTTTGCCATGCCATGCCCCTTTTAGCTCCACCTCCTCATAAGTGAGTGAGTGAGTGAGTGAGTGAGCGAGACCTTTGAGCTTCTGATAAAGCAGTCTTACTGAGGTCACTTGCCCTCACTGTAAGCCAAAGCAAAGAGCGCTTCCTTTGAAAAGCGAAGCAAAACTTCTATCTCTCTCTCTCTCTCTATCTCTCTCTCCCCCAGCTTTGACAGGTGAATAAGTAAGACTGATGGCAGCTATAAAAAGGCGTTCCTGGGCACACGCCTTGGAATTCACTGTTGTAAAATGATGGCCATGTTGCAAAATGACCACATGGAAACTCAAAAGTCCGAACGTGGTTTGGAGAGAGTGTTGTAGTGACCTTCTGCATAGCTGTAAAACATCCAGAGGCTTCGGAAGAGACCACATCAAAAGCGAGTGCCATCTTAACAGCTCCGGAGAGCTCCCTTTTAACCTAGAGAATAGAGCTGTGTGTTTTTTATTTGTGAAGATTTATTGCATAGAAATGAGTGTGAAATGCACAGCAAATCAAAGTGTCAAAAGTGAAAAGTGAATTTTATCAGCTAAAGGAAGTGTAGGCTCTAGGGGAATTAGCATAACCCGCTCGTAATTGTGTTCACTTCTCAAGATGAGGGGCAAATCTGTTCCAAAAAGTAAAGTTGAAGTGACAGGAAACTTCCTAAATGGCTGATATTATGCACACTCACACCGTCAGGCATTTTTTGTACGCTTTACAGCCAACTTTGAATGGAAATTTGGCCATTGTGTGCATATAATATGACCCAAGTAAAATGCAAAAATATCTGCTTTGTCAGTCATATTAAGTTAATCCATGGGTTTAGTTTAAGGGAAGCAAATAGAAGCATTAAAGGATATATATGTATTTATGTATGCATTTTGCAAATGTCAACTAATAAACAGGGGATTTTCATGTGCCCCATATATAGTGAAAATAAGAATGTATTGGAAAGTGATATGTAAAATAGAGTTTAGATATGCAGGCATATTGCTCAACAGTCAAGAAGCCGTCCTTGTTAGAAAGACTAACTTTGCATGCATAATCAATTTGAGGCAACACGTTCAGGATCTACAAAATTGGATTCAGGTGCTTCCTGAGCATGTTGAGGGGCAGGGGGTTATTGTGATTTTGTGGCTTGTGACTTGCATACAAAACACTTCAAGTTACAATCTGATAATGTTGAGCAAAGTGTATAGACAGAAACTCTTCTTATTCTTATTCATGTATCAGTAATTGGTACGTTGCTGCTTTGAAAACTTAACATCTCTTAAACACGTTAAGTTCTTTGTTTTCAAGGAAAACAAGAAGAGTATCAACAGAGCATATTCTTGACAAAGTCAATGTAACCATATGTTTCACTAAAAGTCATGTTCCTTAGGTGGATAGACCCTGGTGGCATTCACACACACACACACACACACACACACACACACAGAGAGAGAGAGAGAGAGAGAGAGACAGAGAGAGAGACAGAGAGAGAGAGAGAGAGAGAGAGAGAGAGAGAGAGAGAGAGCAATTATTTTTCCACTTAGGATAAATAAAATTATTCAGTGCATTTTTCCAGTTTCATATACAGGTTTATAACTTTGAAGACTTGACCCCCCCCCCGCCTCAAGTTAGCTAACATATTAATCTGCTGTGAAATGTAGAAGCTTCCAGGTGTTGACTCCTATAATGGACATCCCTCAACTCAGTGGGGACTTCATTACCACCACTGGAGAAAATTAGTGACCATCACTGAGACTCATTCATTGGTGCTGAAAATCTGCACCTGCTTCAGCAGTTCAGTATGGTGTTGGGCTGGCACCTTCCTGTACATGTATGAGATCATGAGTTTTCATCCACAATCGGGTCTGTTCCAAACAAACTTATTTTGCCACGGAATCAGTACCCCTTGGTTGGAGTGGAAACTGTTCCATTACATGTAAGAAAAGCTTTTACATGGGGATTAATGCAGCATTTCATTCCCTACCTGTGTTATCCTGTCCAAGCAGTGATGAGAGAGATCCTATTTAATATACACACAGCTTGCTCTGAACTTTGGCAAGTAGGCATTCTGTAAACTTAAATCATTACCAGAAGAATAAGGATGCTATTAATAGTCAATAGGGCAATGTTTTTAAAATTCACTTGCACTGCCTTTGTTTTTCCTCTCTTTTACCTATGTGTGCAGAATATATTAGGCCTAAAACAATTTAAAAAACCTAAGCTGAACGTTTCTGTGTGCTATCTGAGCATACAAACATTTAATTAACCAAAATTGGTAACATTTGCTCTCTAGGTTACACTGGTTCTATATCCACTTATTACCCTCAGAGGAATATTCTATGTACTTTCTGTAGTCTGGCAATTATATCTTGACAAAAGTTGACATGTTTCACAAAAACTATTAAAATATAGTAATTAGTCTATCTGGTACTGCAAATTAATTAATTAATTAATTAATTAATTAATTAATTAATTAATTAATTAATTCTTTCTTTCTTTCTTTCTTTCTTTCTTTCACATAAGAACATAAGAACAGCCCTGCTGAAACAGGGCACAGCCCATCCAGTCTAGCATTCTGTCTCACACAGCGGCTCACCATTTGCTTCAGGGTATTCCCAAGCGCATGTCTTCACCTGCTTATGATTCCCCAGAAATGGCATTGAGAGATATCCTGCCTATCCCTCCACTTCCACCCACTTTTGTTTTCTTTTGCATTTTTTGTTGCAGAAACTAACCCAGCTACAATTTAGAAAGCTGCAGGTTATAAAGAGTTGCAGCAGAAATCAAAAGCCTGTTTACTAGTGGTGCTACCTATTAGCAGTACTATTCACTGGGTCATGTTTCTCACCTGTCACTCTTCACACAGAGACAGACACACAAGTCTGATTCTTGTTGTTCTAACTGCAACATGATTGCCTAGTTTTATTCGGAGGGGAATTTCCACTTCCCTTCCTCTCTCAGGCCAATACATTCTCTCTCTCTCCTCCATCTCTCTCAGCTTTCCTAATTCCTGTTCAGTAGTTTGGTTGTACCCACTTTATCACACTGACAATCTGTCCTTTCTGAAAGGATTACAACTCCGTACTTCAGTGCATGACATCATAGTGAGATATTGCTTAACGATCTGAGACTTTTAACAGCCATCGCTGTGGCTTCTGGTTACTGAAAATATGTGACAGCTCTGGCCTTATAGCAGCTTTGCTTACGCTGCTCTTTTCTGGTTCCAACAGCCGATTTCATGTGTTGTAAGTTGCTTTAATGAAATTGCTGAGCAGGCATTTAACAATATGTAGTTGGGAGGCATCATAGACTGGAGATGGGCAGACAGAAACCTTAATTTGCGCCTAAAATTATGTTTGCGTCTAAAGTAATTTGGCTTTCAGCTATCAGTCAAATCATCTTCCTAGTCCAATCATCTTGCATGAATACACATTGCAGTGCATGCATCTCGGCAAACTGCATCTTGGGCATTTCTAGATGTTGCCTTTGGCGGATGAAGCACATTCAGAAATCCAACCAATTGTCAAGGATAATAGAAGATATAATATAGATAGATAGATAGATAGATAGATAGATAGAGTGGTACCTCTACTTGCGAGTTTAATCCATTCCAAATGCATGTTCATAAGTCGAACAACTCATAAGTAGAGCAGCCGTATCTAAACAATCAATCAATCAATAAAAAATATAAAAAATTTTAAGTAGAGCAGACTGCATCTAAAATGTGTAAGGCAGCATTTAAAATGCCAACGGTTTTCCGCTCTTAAGTTGAATTGCTTGTACGTAGAGCTGCTCATACGTAGAGGTACCACCGTAGACAGACAGACACACACACACACACACACAGAGAGAAAGAGAGAGAGAGATGATACCTTTCTCCATGTAAGGAAACCAAGGCAGCTCCCAGCACTTAAAACTGTACAACGATAAGACATTATGAAGAGCACTAAACTGGAGAAGGTTAACTTATGACCATTTCTTGGCCCAATAACCCTTGATTCACCTCTTCCTAACTAGGGTTACTGCTGTGCACCTGCTTGCTTTTTCTCTGAGTCAGTGGAAGCTTGTGACTTCAATTTCGCAGAAGTCGTGAATCCACTGTGTGTCATTGTCTGACTCTGGATTTTATGGGTACTTGGGAGTTTGATTTCCCACTGTGCTTCCTTGATAGGGGCTGAAATCAATGGCCCCTGGGGTTCCATCCAGCTCTGCAGTTCTAAGATGGGGGTGGTTAATTGATATTATGGAAAAGATCATACTTTGTGTGGTGTCCAACAGATAACTTTATTTTAATCAATACTGAAAGTTTGCAACCACCCTCTGAGTTGTGCACTTCACAGGCAATTCCCTGTGGAAGTGGAGAAGAGCAAGCCAGAAGTGTCACCTGTGCTTAACAAACACTAAGGCAACCACTCCGCTTGAAGATTTGTGTGTGGCTTTTGAGGGGTGGGGAGGAGGTTTGGTGAGGTGCTGTTTGAAGATCTATTTTGGAAAAAAAAAAATACACTGGCCTCTCCATCCCCTCACTCTAGCCCTTGGCTACAAGGTCCCAGGTTTCATTGTCAACATCCCAACATAGCTACACCAGCGGTTATTACGTTGGGTTACAATTTACCAGGTGTGTAGCTTCCATGATTCAAAAGTAACTCCGTGGTGCAAACCATTCTAAGCCTGATCCTGTGCCTGCTGAGTCCAAGGTTTTCAAAAGGTTTTACTCTCAGGAAAAGTCTGATTGCTGCCCTCCACTCCCTTCTTACAAGCAAACATCCCTGATGAATACTGAGGTACTTTTCACATGGTGAAATGAACCATATGCCCATTAACCTTTTAATGCTATCAAGCTGATCAGTTCAAAGACTTGTCAGAAGCAGACCTAAAGGGTGACAGGAGCCTATTGACTAGGGAGAAAAAATAATAATCCAATAGCACCGTCTCCAAATTATAGTGAGGAGTCCACTGAGTCCACTGGCTTTGACAGCAGTGGAGTCACTGAAATGAGTAAATAATTATCTTCCATATTTATTCAATATCATGGGGGACCTCGTGGAAATATTTCTCTGCTTTTTATATTTTAAAAGAGAGCAAAACCCTTGATTTTTTCCAGTAATGAATGAGTTGGTTCGCTTTCAGTGCGGGCCAGTTTCCAGTATCCATGAGATGTCCTTTTTAATATCTCTCCAGATGGTGGATATGACATGCTCAGTAGCGATGGAGTTATTATTATTATTTTGGCCCACATATTTCTTTAGAGGATTCCCCCTTTCCCTTCCTGTTTGTTTTTAGCTTTTGATTTTTTTTAAAAAAATCTTTTCTTTCATGGACTGTTTCATTCCTACCTGCTCTCCTTGCTAGTGTGAGGAAATAAATGTCCCCATATTTTATTCTCCCTCCCTCTCTCTCTCTCTCTTATTCTCTCTCTGGGGGGGGAGGGAGGGAGGGATAAGGGAACTTTGCATTTTTTTCTTTTGATTTGCTGGTTTGTTTTTTTAATTTTAGGCAGGGGGCTAGGTGTTGCACATTCCTTATTTGACAATTTTTAAAATAATTTTTATTTAGTTAACTTGCTGTGTATTTTTTTCTGTTAAAGGTGGGTATTTTAGTAAGTTTAGGGGGATATTTTGTTTTTCTGGAGTATTTTAAAGGCGGGTGCTTTGGGAGTGCCAAAAAACACAGGTGGCAAACCCAAAAGAGGCTTTCCCTTTCATGAAAAGTATGAAAATGAAAAAGGCACCCTTGAATGAACTCAAAATGGAAGAAAGATGAAAATCTTCATGATGGACATCTGTAAAATTCAGTAGCTTGCAATAAATACAAAGCATATCAACGTGTATTCTGTTCATTGGTCATGAGAAATGAAGCTTATGAACAAACGTTAAGGGCAGTCTTATATAAAGTGGATTACAATAATCCAACCTTATTTCTATGCTTGCCATTATTAACACAAGTAACTTATGGTAGGTCATATGCCCTTCTCGAAATAGCTTATTGATAGGAATATTCTGTACAACATATATAAATGGAGCTAAAAGAGGGATAGTGTGTGTGCATGTGTATAAGCTATACAAAGAGCTTTGATAAAAACCTCAGCATTATTTTGAAGAAAATATCTGTCAATCGCTATAATTAAGATATAATTTTGAGTGTGGGTGTGAATATGTTATGAAGCTGAAAATGGATCCTTTAATTGGGAATAGTTGTAATAACTGTTCCAATAATCTGTAGTGCAAACCCATCTTTTTAACCATTCATCGCTATTCATATTTCAAACCAAAAGCTCAATCAATCTATCAACCTGCTTTGTTGCTGTTGATTAAAAGAAGCATTCATCTCTCTTCTCTGTTTTGCTACTCTTTGTAACAGATCGGCTCCCAGCAATCATGATCGGATACAGCGTCTAAGGCAGGAATTTCAACAGGCAAAGCAGGATGAAGATGTAGAAGACAGGAGGCGGACGTACAGTTTTGAACAACCATGGGTAAGTGTTCATTTATCACATGCCCTTTGGCCTCCTTATACTCAGTCCGAGGACTGTTCCATCTAACTTGTGGTTGTCCACATTCTTGATGAAAGAAGACCATAGCCCTATTTGGCTATTAGAAAATCCAGCTAATCAATCTGCTCAGAAGGAGTACCTAGCACCTCAAAAAAAAAAAAACCATAGTGGAACTGGAAAAGGTGCAGAAGAGAGTGACTAAAATGATTACTGGGCTGGGGCACCTCCCTTATGAGGAAAGGCTAAAACATTTGGGCCTATTTAGTCTGGAAAAAAAGCGCCTGAGGGGGGATATGACTGAGACGCACAAAATAATGCAGGGCATGAGTAAAGTGGATAGAGGGAAGCTCTTCTCCCTCTCACAAAATACCAGAACTAGGGGACATCCACTCAAATTGAGGGCTGGGAGAGTAAGAACAGACAAAAGAAAATATTTTTTCACCCAGCGCGTTGTTAGTCTGTGGAACTCCCTGCCACAGGATGTGGTGATGGCATCTGGCCTGGATGCCTTCAAAAGGGGATTGGACAGATTCCTGGAGGAAAAGTCCATCACAGGTTACAAACCATGAGGGAGATGTATCAACTCCAAGCTTAAAACCGGGGTACCTCAAGGACCAGATGCAGGGGAGTGGTATCAGGAGACAGATATCTAGTCTCATGCACTCCCTGACGCATCTGGTGGGGCCACTGTGAGATACAGGAAGCTGGACTAGATGGGCCTTTGGCCTGATCCAGCATGGCTCTTCTTATGTTCTTATGTTCATTGCTTATGTTGTCATGGTCTTCTTATGTTGACCAATCAGTCTGAAGAGGTAAATATCTGCTCCCATATAAATTCCACACATGTAAAGGAACGCTGGAAAATTGGCTGTGTCTCAACTGGTTACCTACAGGTTAAGTTAGACTAATGTTACAGGCTTTGTGCCAGGCTGTCCCTGAAACATGTTCAGAAACAAACTGGTGAAACATGCTATGGTTAGTAAAGGTAAAGGTTCCCCCTGCAGATGCGTGCTAGTCATTCCCAACTCTAGGGGTAGTGTTCATCTCTGTATTCAAGCCAAAGAGCCAGTGTTGTGCAAGCCCCTGGCCATGTGGCCGGCATGGCTGCAAGGAAACACTGTTTTACCTTCCCACTTTTTATGGCAGTACCTATTTATCTACTTGCATTTACATGCTTTTGAACTGCTAGGTTGGCAGCAGGATTCGAACCACCAGGCTGCAGACTTTGCAGTCAACAGTTTCAGAGGCTGTCCCTGAAACATGTTCAGAAACACACTGGTGAAACAGGCGGCTGCTGAAGCCAAGAATGGAGACCATTAGGGATGGGCAGTTGTAGGTTCCAAAATGACCTGTGTGAGCCCAGGTGGTTTTCCGAAGCCTCTGACACACATGCAGCCAGTCTCTTCCCTTTCTCTGGGCTCGCGCGGGGTTAAACTCCAACAAGGAATCAGGTTGTGACATCAGAACACCACCTGGGCTTGCGCAGGTCGTTTCAGAAGCTACGACTGCCCATCCCTAATGGTCTCCATTCTTGGCTTTAGCATCAGCATGACACCACAGGCACAACTACCTTTTCATAAGATGTGTTGAGCCTCAAGGGGCAGAGAGCTAGAAATGGCAAATCACCAACTCACCATCCCCTCTAGGAAGTCCCTGCAGCTGGTTCTGCAAACAGGAAGGCCAGGCGAGCGCCAGATTCTTGATTTTTATAGGTTCTTCCTCAAACCTGGCAGCTGAGCATCCAGAGAGATCCCTGCAGACACAGGCAGTCTGCCAGGAACCCTTCAGAGCCAGGCGCTTGCATCTGGCCACCTCACACTCCCAAGCAAGGCAGAGAAGGAAAGCAAGCGTAGCTGCAGTTAATGGCTGCAATGGGTAGCCAAGTCAGGGCTGCATGTCTCAGGCAGTGGGAGAAACAGATAACCCACCAGATATTGGTTCTTCCAGGTTTCAGAAAGAATTTCCTCCCCCTGCCCAGCAACCCTTGTTGGAGAGACCAAAGAAGTGAACCTGGGGCCTTCAGGGTGCAAAGCATGTGATCTCAGCCACTAAGGGCGCTTTTACACGACCCCTAAAATCCGAGGCATAGGGCTCCCAGATGCGGAGCTTAAAATTGTTTTCCCACCAGCTGTGCACTTTTAAAAAATTAAGGATGACCACGCCCACCTAAGCCCACCCCAGCGCATTTTAAAAGTACCTGGTCTCCAGAGTTAAACATTTTTTTGATGCGGATTGTAAAGCAGTGAGTGCTGGGCTCTCCTCCCTTCTGTTTGTTTTTTTTACCCCCACCCCACCCCTTTAAGAGACTGGAATGCTTCCAGGGCTGCTCCCGACCGGCAGATGGAGGTGAGCCTACATTCTTTTCTCCCTTTTTTCTCCCTCCACTCACCACAGATAGGAGCAATGGCATGCGGAAGGGTGGGAACACAGCAAGAGGAGCAAACCCCCCACGATCTCTGGTCCAAATTTAAGTTGCCACTGGATTTTAGAGGTTGTATAAAAGCGCCCTAAGTTACTGTGACTTCCCTGCCTGTTTCAGCTGGTGTCCCTTGAGTATCGAGGCCACTGAGATTCAATTTAGGGACCCAGGTGACCTTTAAACTCCTGACTCTTCCCTTCTCCATCTGTGGCCCAGCATTCCTAATTTCATTTTGTTCTGGGCTCGGCCATCTGTCCCTTCCTTTGCCCTTTGACAAGACACTAACACAGAGTAACATATTTGCACTTATGCCTTTTGTGGGTTTGTGCAGGCATTATTTACCAGAATGCGAGTCTTGGCTTATGTGAACTACTGAGTTTCAAATGAAATATGGAAGCATTTAAAAGGCTTTTCCCGTAGGGAAAAAGCATATATAAGTATTGTGACCTAAAAAAAGATGTTCTGTGCCAGGAATTAGCAACTAGATTTCACCAAGGCAGGAAGAGATATAAAAGAGACTGTTGTTCTCTAACTTCCCTCCCAGAAATGCATAAAACATCTATTTAGATAATTAGCTGGTTTGCTGGCCAATTAGTTAATTAGTTTCTACTATCGTATTTTTTTTTCCTTTTTAATTATTCGAAAAGGGTCCCTTAAATAGGTTACATGACCCATGACCCATGACAACTGTTTTAAATCATTTTAAAAAGATAAAAACAACTACAACTAAAATTAGAAATCATAATCAATTAAAAATAAGGGATAAAATGTAAATGCCATAGGAACAGTATATATAATTTATTTATTTATTTATTTATTTATTTATTTATTTATTTTTACAACTTATATGCCGCCCACTACCCAAAGGTCTCTGGGCGGCTTACAATCAAGGAATTAAAACAGTTAAAAACATCAAACAACAATAAATAATTAAAACAACAATAAAAACCTTATACTAAAAACCTTATACTAATTAAATTAGCCACCATGAGGATTTCTGAAATAAGAATATTTAACCAGGCTTCTAAAAACCCAGAAACATTGAGAGAAGGAGGGATCCCTGGAGATATTCCTGCCTAAGGATTTCTTCCACATGGAGCCAATACTAAAAAGGCACTGCAGAAATCCCTTATGCTGATATTGTATGAATTAGGACACCATCTCTGCATATGAGCATCATTACTTAGGAGTAATGGCATCAATTTCCATTCCCAGACTACCCCAGCAGGAGATAGACTAAGAAAGCTTCTAAACATTGAATGGGACCTGTCAGGATCTCATTGTATTCTGAAGTTTAAACTAATTGCTATTCTAGTTTAGGAGAACATAGAACAAGCTGCCAGAGCCACCTCAAGTCATTAGCCATACTGACTGAAGGTGCTGATGGTTGTGGTCTCAGGCAGCTGCAAGGTGCTAGCTTGAGGAAAGAGTTGTATAAAGACAGAAAAGGATTCTATTATCTAGCTAAACTAAGGAGCTTCTTCTTCTTCTTCTTCTTCTTCTTCTTCTTCTTCTTCTTCTTCTTCTTCTTCTTCTTCTTCTTCTTCTTCTTCTTCTTGTCTGTCCAGCTTCGTGGTGGGGTCCGCTGTTCTGGTTTTTGCCTTCCACCTGGCACGGTTGTGGGTGAACCAAGGACATCTTCATGTCGTTATCAAGGGTGTTCATCCAGCACTGTTTTTGGTTCTCCCCTCAGTCAAGATCTGTTGACCTCCAGGTTGAGACCCTTTTTGGCCAGATTTTCCTCAGCAACAGCCAAGACGTGTCCGAGGCATCTAGCTAGACCGAGGAGCTGTGTTTCTTAGATCTGCACCTTGTGGCTTGTGACTTTACAGGATAGATAAGATCTTTATTTCAGACTTCCTTTATGCTTTTCTCATCTTAAAATACTGATTTTAGATCCAGACATTTAAAAAAAAAGACAGCAGGCTTATTTTTAAATCAGTGATTTTCCAAACTCGACTTACAAGCCTCTGTGTAGTTTACTATGTATGAAAATATGTGTGCTTCCTTTTAAAGCTCTGTTATAAAATATGTCTGGTTTTCTCTGGAACTCATTTAAGGAAAAGCCCATTTTATTCATTTCATTTCCATTAGGGGCAGTAAAAATAATCCAGTACCCTCCTTTTTAATTTTCTCATACACATCCCTGGAAAGAGTGAGCATGACTGCACTACATGGGGGATTCTGCTGCTTAGAGTTAGTGTGGGGTGAAGGATCTTGGGAAAACTGTCTAAGGCCAATGTGCACTCCGGAGGAATCAAGAACTTGACTACTGAAGGTCATGGGCCAAAGTTCAATCTGAACGCCATAGCAACTTGAGGCAGGCAGCTTTTGAGGGCAGTATAATTCCCAGCAATGACTGAGTGGGGAATTATTTAGACAGGAGGGTGATTGCCTCAAGTGTGGAATAAATTCCTAAATTGTGGATGACAACAATGAGCTTTCTTGCCCCCCTCCCTCAATTCCTGTAAACAATTCCGACCCATCTCCCATTGGAATGATCATGCTAATAGCTTCAAGCGACAACACGCCTGTTCAGTGTATTAATTTTAGTCTTAAAGTTTACTGCTGCATTAGTGGTGGATGAACTTCAATATGAAAACTTTGAAAGGAAGCAGTATGTCTGTGTCCTTTTGTATTTTCATGTGCAGCTTTTTATGCAGACACCATGAATAGATGAAATAGGTCCTATCTATCTTGGAATTATTATTTCCACACACACCCCTTCTCGTGTCTTCTAATCTGGCTAACATCACTGTGCTTGGAAGGACTAAAACAATGATCTCATCCCTTTGGAGTGTGTGCAATGTTGTTTCACTCTTAAGGAACCATAAACCCATCTCTTGAAGCAGCATATGTGACTTCTCTGTATTAGCTAGAAGATGCACGGCTACTCTTCCCAAAATGGATCCAGATGTAGCAAATCCCACACGTTTCTTTCAAAAACATAAAAGCAGTTTACTTCACAAGGATATTTCAGCTACCTTTCTTCAATGCTTTACGGACATTCTTCTATCAAAGTCCTTAGTTCAAAGGGAAGCAAAACAAGTTGAGCCATGTAGCCATCACAAAAACCAAATACAAAAGTGGAACAGGTGATACTTTTAGGCTACTAGAAAATTCACAAAAACATTGCTAACATTTCAAGGGTGAAACCCTCTTCCTCAGAGCAGTATATAACATGGCAAAAGATGGATTTGACAGGAGTCGTTTCTTAGATGTAAGGTCCTTGGCAAGTGTGGTTGTGAAAAACCTGTGCAAGGCCTGTTGTTAAAAACTCACGCATTAGCCTGAGGGAGCTTGTTTGTGGCAACAATTAGAGTGGAGGCGGAATGGGGGCTCACTGGAAAAGCCCCTGAATTGCATGAAAAGAAAACAAATGATTCCATCCTGATATAAACAATGAAAGCAGTTATTTATTTAAAGAACCCTATGAACTATGACTCACTGAATCTTCCCCCTCCTCTCACTCCCGGGTTTATTTTTTATTTTTTTTTTTTTTGAGACAATGACTAGAGAGCAGAGGTTCTGGATTCATATTTGTATTTACCCTATAAAATTGGCCAAAGCTTGAAAATGTCCCAAACTACACCAACTAGAATAATCAACTAGCCAACTGGAGCTAGAGTCAGACTAGTAAATTTTCCAAGGTCGGCAAATGATTTTAGAGGTGAACCATAGTTTCCAATCCCAGGTGAATGATTGTGACCCCATGTCTTTTCACAGATCATAGTGAGCAAGTGTCCATTTTGGATGGTTTCATTATCATTCTGTTGGCAATATCCTCACCTGATGGGCTATAGGAGAGCTGGCACTCTTTCCAGGGTTCATATATCTGCTCTGCCAAAAATTAATGAACTCCCTTCCACAAGGCAGTCAATCCAACAATGTTAATGGATGCAGACACTCTTATTAAAATCTTTAAAATGACACTTCCTGAAGAGATCTAGGCAGAAAAGCTGATGCTTAGGACATGACGCAGGACAGTGTTATCTAGCTTTTGATTGATTTCCTTGCTATGATGATTTATCCTTGTCGTCCCTTTTCATTTCATTAACACCAGGGCTCCAAGCCAGCCATTTCAGGGGCTTCCTTGTGGTTCTCAGGGTAGGGATAGCTCTGTTGATGCTAATCCCCAGCATGAAAGGGAATGAGGAAGTCCCTGTTCAAGCAGGAGCTTTTTGCACTAGGGTGTAAGAACATCTGAGCCATCCTGGATCAGACTAAATGTCTCTCTAGGACAACATCCTGTTTCTATAGCAGCCATCAGATACCTGAGACAGAAGGCGAGGGCAGTAGTATTTTTCCACTTGTTAGTTATTACTGAGATAGAGAATGGAAAGATCACCTGCAGCTATCAGGTGATCTCTGGTTGCTTTGTCCTCCAGGAATTGATCCTCTGTGAATTGGTCCAATCCACTTTTAAAGCACTCCCAAGTTAGTGGAGAGCACTTGCTTGCTGAACCACTGAATTCCATATTCTTAACTAGGAAATGTGCTGTGAAAATTATCGCTTCCTTTTGTCTCTTCCTGAATTTCCCATCTTTAGTTTCATTAAAGGAGCCCAGCTTCTTTTATGTTGAACATCAAGGAATTTTCCTTATCAATGTTTTCCACCCCATGCATAACTTAATACCCGTACATCACATTGTCTCTTAATGAAGCTCTAAGGGGCTTGAGATTGTTTTTTTCATAGGAGAGTTGTTTCGGCTCTTTGATTATTTAGAGTTGCAGCTAGACCCTTCCCCTTGCATCTTCTCAATCTCTCTACTATATCCTTTTTCCAAGTTGTGTAGATCTATTATTCTAGGAGTAATTGCAGTGTTTGTGTGAGTATGATATCCAGTATGATTCTTTTCCTATTAATCACTGACATGGAATTTGCCTTTTTCATAAAAACCAAGTATGTATTAACCTCACCTTTGTCTTGAGGTCTTCAGTCCAACACCAAAATCCCATTCTTGGTTATTTACTGCCAGCTCAGACTGCAACTGTGTATACATAACAGTAGCCTTGTGGTGCAGTGGTTAAATGCCTGTACTGCAGGTAAAACTGTGCTCACGTCCTGGGGTTCAATCCTAGGTAGCAGGCTCATCATTGACTCAGCCTTCCATCCTTCTGAGGTCGGTAAAACTGGGGGGGGGGATTAAGCCTGCATACTGTAATTAAGCTGTAAAACTGCCCAGAGACTACTTGAAGTGGTACGGGGCGGTATATAAGCAGAAGACTTTTGCTTTTAGAATATTTTGCTATAATTTATATCATTTTAAACTTTCTTTCATTGTATCACATGTACTGTTTAAGTACCTATTCTCTCTCCACTAAAGAGATGCTTTTCAAAATCTTTGCTGCCCCCCCCCCCAGTGCTCTAATGGTGTCCATTGCAAACCTGACTACTTCCTGCTCACCCATCGCTCCATTCATTCATTTCCACCCTCGGCGGTAAAATCCATCACTTGCAAATATTTAAAATGATAGTTTCTCCAGAGATAAAGCTTGGCTACCATATACTGGACAAAAGATATTACAAAAGTTATGTACTACTACTGACTAACTAATAATTCTTATTTATACCATTATCTAGTCACTTAGAAAATCTCACTAAATGGTTCAGGGTGTAATTCAGTGATCCTATCCAAGCCAAACAGCAAAAAAGAAAAGGATAGACTTTTGAAAAAGGTTTTGGTTGTTTCATATCTTTTAAGAACTAGAATCCACTTCATAAAATGAAATCCAGATTATATTCAGCCAGTGCCTTAAAAGGACCCTTTTCCATTTACTAGTAATGTCTCTCTCTCCCCCACCCCATCCCCAGTACTGTATATAGACTGATTCCAAGGATTGCTGTGTTTGTTCTCAATACAGTAAACAATGAGATATACCTCTAATTATTTTAGTAAAATATTTCAGAGACTCTTGACTGTTCTTGTGATTCCACCAAAAGTACTTATTATTTGCATTAGACTCTGTATAGCTCCAGCACAATTCCAATACTACTGTATTAAAATGATATATTCTAGGAAAAATAATGTTTGCTGTCAGTGCCTCATATACGAGAGAACACAGTCCTTCTTATAACATCTTAAATTGGAATCCTTTTGAGCATCTTATGCCTTAATCTTATGCATATTATTACTGCCTAACTTCCTTTTCTCCTGTGCTTTTCTTAACAAAGTTCTAAAGCAGGAATTATAATTTCACTTGTGTTTTATTGTTGAAGCCATAAACATCTATTTATTTGTACAATGTGGCCTTGTCTGTCATGGAGTCCTTGACCACCATGTGATTTTAAAAGGTCAGTCCTTGTCATACATCTCTTCACAGACAAGGCCAGAGTTCTTTGCAAATTTGCACTGTTAAGAGGCAGCCAGTCTTGCTTGATAGCTTTAAAGAATTATGATAATTATGCTTTGCCTTATGCTGCCATGTTTGTACAGGTGTCAGCTACACCGGGAGTTGTGCTCTGAGCACAAAATTTGTGTCCCAATGCACAGAAATACTGTATATTTTCCACTTCTGTATGGTTGTTCTTGTACATTGCCTATACTATTTACAGAAATTTTTTAAAAAAACATGGTGTGGATGTGAAGTAAAATTAGTATGGAATAACAATCCTTAAATGTTTTGTCAATCACTTATAGAAACCACAGGTTTAGGATTTGGGGTTTTAATCAACAGTGTTCAATTTGGCTCACATGAAACATTTTCCCCAGTGTGATGGCAGAAACAGATACTGTAATCTGGAAACGAAAAAACCCTAACTGCACATTGTGTCTTGTTCGCCATGCACACTTTCTCTCTTGCCTCTGGAAATATCCGAATTAGCTTGCAAACAACCTTGATTTGTTTTGGGATTAATTTACAAGACTTAAGCACAGGAAGTCACATATATCTTGATTTCTCAAATTTGAAAGACTACTGCCTTTCACACCAACATTTAACATGTTTTCAGCTCTCATCATAGGCATTTTATAATATATGTTTCTGCCACCATAGCGGGAGATAAAACCTTAGCCTTCAAGCAAGGTCAGATCATAATATTTTGCTCCCCAAAGAAAAAGATGAGATGTTCTGCTACCTCACATTCCCTGTATAGAAGCTGAGCTCAACAGCAGACATCAAGGCAGGGGAACTAAGGGAATGGTCTCAGAGGATATCTAAAGAGCCAGGGTCATATGAAAGTCCTCTTTTAGATGTGGTTTTCAGTTTGAGTTGCCTCGATTAGTGTTTTTAGTCTACAGCCCCAAGAATTCCCCAGGCAAAACAACTGCTGGGAAGTTCTAAAGTTGAGCTCTGTGTTCACAAACTTGTTCACCTCTACGTTTAAGTCCCTGGTTTCAGGTTCAGATAGTAATTTGAGCCTATGAGTCTGGAGTTGACAATAGAGAACATATATCCACTCAGCCATTGATTATGAGCCTGACAGCCAACCCTTTTCCTACATTGTTAAAAAGTTGTTCTTTTTAGTATGTTTACGGCTCACTTTGTTTACATTGTAAAAACCAAAGCAATGAAAATAAATATGTTTGCATGGTCTCCCTCCCAGCCCAGTCAGACTGAAAACTCCTTAGCTTCAGCAAGGTGGTTGAAATGTGTCAAAGCACAAAGATGCTAAAATATGCCAAGAACTCGTTATGAAGAGTATCAAAAAAGCTTTTGTTTTCCTGTGAACATCGCAGGTGTTTTCAAGAACAATCTGGAAAAGTTGCTGATTCTGCATCAAGAATAGGCAGCATGTGCCCCCCATATGTTGTTGAATTACAACTTCCTAGTCAGTACAGAAATTGTGAAGGATGATGGAATTCCAGCCACATCTGAAATACCAAACATTCCATCTCCCTGTTCTAAACCATGCAACATTATAGCATAGTTGATGCTGCTAAACTTAAGAACCATGAGTTCTTGGGTCCTTTTCCAAGTAGAAAGGTGGGGTAAAAATATTCCAAAATAAAAATAAATAAACAAACAAATGAGTTACTGAGCTACACCTTCCAGCAAAGACTACTCACCACTTGACAATTTTTACTGTAGCGTCTCACATTTCTTACTCTGTGTTCTCTTTCCAAGACTTCTTCAGATTCTCTTGATTGTTCCCTCTCTTCCCACCCTCATGAGAAACCTGCCAAATTTTATCTCACACCAATTTGTTTACAATCGATAAATATTTCATTATTCAAAATGGGCCTTCAAGGGAGGGCAGACGTCAGGATGAAACTGTGGAACACTCAGCTGATCTTAGATTCTGTTATTTGTCTTTAAAAATATTTTAGGGAGGACAAGGAATAACCCTGTTCGCAGTATTTGTCAATAATATTGCAATATGCCAAAGACCGACAAGCCTAGACAAAGATGTTTTACGAGAAAAATCATGTAGGAAGCCTGTATACACTGCTGTGGTCTCTTGAATTTTTATCATTGATTTTGGCAAGCAAAACATACAGGTATGTGTATGTGTATAGAAAAGTAGAATCCTAGAAATTGAATTGGAATGGGCCTTCAAGCCCATTGAGTCCAACCCCTTAATCAAGGCAAGAATCCATATCAAGGAAGATCTGACACTTATCCAATTTTCTCTTAAAAAGCAAAGTGTTCTGCTTATATACGACCCCATACCACTTCAAGTAGTCTCTGGGCGGTTTACAGGGGTTTTTTTTTAATAGTATACAGAGTACACATCCCCACCACCACCTCCCAGCAAGCTGGGTACTCATTTTACCAACCTCGGAAGGATTGAAGGCTGAGTGAACCTTGAGCCTGCTACCTGGGATTGAACCCCAGGTCGCGAGCACAGTTTTACTTGCAGTACAGGCATTTAACCACTGTGCCACAAGGCCAGCACTGAACATGCACCACCAATGGTAATTGGTTCCATTGTTATATTACTCTAACAGTTAGGAAGTGTGTATTGATATTCAGCCTAAATTTGACTTCCTGTAGCTTGAGCTCATTATTACATGTCCTGAACTTGGGAATGATCAAGAACAGATCCTGTCCCTCCTCTCTAGCACTAGCTTTCAAGTACAGTATTTGAAAAGTGCGATCATATCTCCTCTGAGTTTTCTTTTGTAAAGGCTAAACATGCCCAGTCCTTTCAAACTTTCCTCATAGATTTGGTGTCCAGTCCCCTGATCATCCTTGTTGCCCTCCTCTGAACTTGCTCCAGTCTGTTGGCATCCTTCCTGTAGTATGTCTATGGAGATTCATCCTTCTTGAAGTGTTGTGTCCAGAACTGGTCACCTTACTCTAGATGAGCCCTAACTGGTGCTGAACAGAAGGGAACTAGTACCTCATGGGGTTTGAAAGCTTTGCTTCTGTTAATGGATTGACCCTTTTTGCAGCTACATCACACTGTTGGTTCATATTCAGCTTGTAAAATACAGTACAACAGTTCCGAGATTCTTCTCACTTGTAGAACTACCGAGCTAGTTATCCTCCATCTTGTAACGATGCATTTGGTTGCCTTTTCCTGGGTGTAAGCTTCATTCTCTTGTTTTCAGTCATATGACTTATTGTTGTAAAGCAAACAGACCTATTTAACCTTTTTACTTTTCCCTCTAGCCAAATTCAAAGACATACTCACAAAGTGGCAGGCATTCCGTATCGGTAGAGGTTCAGATGCAGAAACAGCGGCAAGAAGACAGAGAGAGTTTCCAGCAAGCTCAGCGGCAATACAGCTCATTACCCAGGTATGGTGGGCATCTAAAACATTTGGCACATGCCAGTTGGGAGCTAGTTTGTTCCAACAGAAATGAAGAACTATAGTGCTGCACCTTCTCTATTAAGAGGAGCCCCATACAGATATTTATATGGGTGGGGTTGAGGGGGGTGAAATGAAGGCTTGACAAAGAGCAGTATCGTAATGGTAGTCTCTACCCCTTGCCTACAGAAGTTCACTTTAATATTCTTGTACATCATCTGCATTTACACAGGGGAGGTGGTCTCTACACATACTGACCACAGATGGAGCCCGAAAACATTACATAGCCTATCTATATGTACTGCATCAGTTGGGAACATCAGCTGGACATAATGAATTGGGTCCAAACTTAGGAGCGCACAGTGATCCAGCGGACGTGGTTTTTGCTATTCCATCCTTTTCGCAGTAACTTATTCACTGCCCTTAATATGTTACACACAGGGACATGTGGGTTACTTAAGAACATAAGAACATAAGAAGAGCCATGCTGGCTCATCTAGTCCAGCTTCCTGTATCTCACAGTGGCCCCACCAGATATGTTTGAGAGCGCATGAAATTAGATATCTGTCTCCTGATAGCACTCCCCTGCATCTGGCCCTTGAAGTACCCCGGTTTTAAGCCTGGAGATTACACATCTCCCTCATGGTTTGTAACCTGTGATGGACTTTTCCTCCAGGAATCTGTCCAATCCCCTTTTGAAGGCATCCAGGCCAGATGCCATCACCACATCCTGCAGCCGGGAGTTCCACAGACTAACAACGCGCTGGGTGAAAAAATATTTTCTTTTGTCTGTTCTTACTCTCCCAGCCCACAATTTGAGTGTATGTCCCCCAGTTCTGGTATTTTGTGAGAGGGAGAAGAGCTTCCCTCTCCCCACTTTACTCATGCCCTGCATTATTTTGTGCGTCTCAATCATATCTCCCCTCAGGCGCCTTTTTTCCAGACTAAAGAGCCCATAATGTTTTAGCTTTTCCTCATAAGGGATGTGCCCCAGCCCAGTAATCATTTTAGTCACTCTCTTTTGTACTGAATGACATCAGCTGGTGGACTAAGCCAAAGGGAATAGGAGACCTCCAAAATAAGATGTGTCTACTCTCTGTGCACCCTATGCCATCTTCTGTACCATTTTCAGGTTCTGGAAGAGCTGTTGGGGATTCAGTTCAAAAGGATACATTCATACTAGACAGACATCCTGAACTAAATCTAGTCTGAAATAGAGTAGTCTAATCCATTATATAGGTTTTGGCATAACAAGTCTCATTCATTGAATGGGTCTAAATCTACTTGAGACTAAGAATTGGATTTAATGAGGGACTGAATATGAATGTAGTTGTACATCTTGATAGATCTCACAAAATATTTTTGGAATACATCAGGATATGAAACTTGGCTATTCTATAGCTCATGGAATTGTACTTGGAAATTATGCAGCTTTATGAGTCCCTTGTACATTATAATTTCATATAGTAAAGGAAAAATAGATACAAATTTGATAAGATAAAGTGGTTGTAATGGAAATCTTTACTTGTATATCATGTAACAAAGTGAATTCGGGATGACGATGTAGAAATATGTCATAAAAGAATTCATTGAGCAGCGAGAGAAAGAGATTGCAATGAAAAGTTATGTCAGATTGGGCCATGTCCAACTTTCTGACATATGTAATTGTTTTCAATATTTAAGTGCTGCCTATAAACATATTTTAGTTTGAAATTAAGACTTATATGGAAAGAACTCACTTCAAGTCTTAAGGGAGAAGAACTCTAAATGGAAAGAAGGGTGTATTTCTTATGATTACCGTGGGGCTGCATCTAAAAGCTTCAGACATTAATCGGGCTGTCATGGTATGTTGATTGTTTAAAGTAAGTACAAAACAGTCTTTAAACATTATGGCATTTGGAAAGAGACTGGAGGACTCAGAAAAGAACAGCAGCTCCTTAGAGGGATGGAGGTATGTGTGAGAAAGGTTTTATTTGAGTGTGGTATAATAGGAGTAATACTGAAAGAAGTCAAATACTGCCTAGTGACAGAGAAAGAAGATGCACAGATTCACTGCCTCCCCAAATTGATTTCTTCAAGGAATGGATATCAACTGGAATGGTAGGCAATCATAGTAAGCCAATTGAATCAATGGAATATATGGAGGTGATTCACTAAATCCCCACTGATTCAAGGAGCCTAATCTACTTGTGACTTAGTATTTGATTTCAGCCAGTGAGAATGCATCCTCAGGTCACAGACTTGCATATGATGCAAATCATATCTTCAATTTCTTGATGTACCCCTAGCTCTGTGGGTGGGGTGGGAACTTGTGGCCTTCCAGAGATTGTTGGTGTACAATTCCCATCACCCCTATGCATCAAGCATGCTGACCTCTTGTCTGTGTCCTAAAGGTAGCAAATTGCTTTACATATGTGCTTCTAGACATCCCATTGAGATTAGTCTGGCCACTGTTGGTGACCACTGGCAGAAATCAACCTTTTGGTCCGAACCATCACAGCTCTTCTTGTCTGGTTATTGTCAGGAACTGGAAAAGGTGCAGAAAAGAGAAACTAAAATGATTACTGGGCTGGGGCACCTCCCTTATGAGGAAAGGCTAAAACATTTGGGGCTCTTTAGTCTGGAAAAAAGGCGCTGGGGGGGAATACAATTGAGATGTACAAAATAACCCTCTCACAAAGATACCAGAACTAGGGGACATCCACTCAAATAGAGGGCTGGGAGAGTAAGAACAGACAAAAGAAAATATTTTTTTCACCCAGCACGTTGTTAGTCTGTGGAACTCCCTGCCACAGGAGGTGGTGATGGCATCTGGCCTGGATGCCTTGAAAAGGGGATTGGACAGATTCCTGGAGGAAAAGTCCATCACAGGTTACAAACCATGATGGAAATGTGTAATCTCCAGGCTTAAAACTGGGGTACTTCAAGGGCCAAATGCAGGGGAGTAGTATCAGGAGACAAATATCTAGTCTCATGTGCTCCCAGATGCATCTGGTGGGGCCACTGTGAGATACAGGAAGCTGGACTAGATTGGCCTTTGGCCTCATCCAGCATGGCTCTTATGTTCTTATGTTTTTATGTTCTTAATAAAAGATTGTTACACCGAGGGTTCCATTTTTAGAGTTCATGTAATTGTGTCAGTGACAAACTGTATTTTCCTTTGCCTGAAAAAATATATACATACAGTACTGTCATTTCAGTTATGATTTCTGGAAGAGTGTGGTGTAACCTGTGTACCCGGTGTTCAGGGAAATCCATTCAAAGTCCATTTTTTTAAACATCTGTATGCAAACAAAATAAGTACTCCAGTCCTTTTTAAATCACACCATAGATAATCTGCCTTTGTCGAGTTATAATTGTAACTTGTTACCAAGATTCATAAAGTATCTTGGTATCTTCCCATATGAGTTCTCTAAATAATCTGACCAGTCTTGAATTCACCTTCTGGCTACTGGGCAGGACTTGATGAAGTTTCTCCTCAACTTATCCTTGCCATTTTCAATGTGAAATCATCCTGTGAATTCCTGTCTCACATTCACCTCTGCCATGGAGGCTGCTGTTATTTTCATATATCTTAGAAAATCTGGCAGCTTCATTGATTCAGAAGGTTCAAGCAGTTTGCTGTAAATTATGACACAAAGTTAATTGTGTCATAGCAAAGTCATTTCAGAAGGCTTATATAAGCCTAAACAGATCATACTAAAAATTAATCATAATATCCATGACTTGTACTGTTAATAAATGTAAATGTCTTGACAACATTATGGCTTTCGGTTTATATGGGTGGAAAGAAAAGTGGAACACCAAGGGCCTAAGGCTGCTCTTCCATGCAACTTGGTTCATCACCTCAATAGTATAATATTTGAATTATCCTGGAAAGAAAGAAAACCTCTTCAATTGCCTACAAACCACCCTGGACAATTCTGGTCTCCCCATCTGCCTTTCTGTTTTAGAATCATAGAATTGGAAGAGCCTTCAAGGGCCATCCAGTCCAACCCCCTGCCATGCAGGAAACCCCATAAAAGTACTCCAGCCTCTGCTTAAAAACCTTCAAAGAAGGAGAGTACCTCTGGAGTTCCTGGGACCAAGATGTCCAACGTTTCCTTTATGCGTTCACCCCAGTGAAAGCAATTGATTCTAGTTTTACCAGCATAGTTAATCCACTCTGCATTTTAATCCAGACTGAAGCCATCCAAGGAGCTGAATCCATTGGGGAAAGAGGGTTCAGTACCATGGATAGTTCCACACTAACCCAAGTAGATTCACCAATCTTGTGGTGCAACTGATGCAAATATATTCCTACTATCCATTGGCTATACATGACCATTTTCTCCTGGCCCACCTTCTCACTGGTCATCAGCTTCTACCTTGGCAAAGGCATTTATTCTATTGGCCAATATTCAATTAATGAAAGAGAAACAGGGACTCTTAGAGCAAACAAGAAAATTCCTCAAACACAGAGGGAGAAATTGGTGCCACCCTGGACACAACATTCTTATTATGTGCAGAGAGGATCCTCTAATTTTCATTCCAGACATATTTGGGGAGTGGACTCACTTTATCGCATGCACTCATCTTCCTCTATAGCAAAAGCACTTCTCTTAGTAAGTTGTGCAAACATGGCTTCCTCCTATCAGAATGGCTCCTAACTCATAATACCGCCCTGAACACTTGTTCCTCCCAGGCAAGTCATCTGAGGGTGCCAATCGCCATGAAACAGTTACCAGAAATTGGGCTTTCTTGGTGGCAGCACCTCATCTTTGGAATCAACTCTCCCCAGAGATCTGCCTGGCACCCACTCTGCAGCTTTTTAAAAAATTCTTAAATGCCTAGCTTTTCAAAATGGCTTTCCCTGGCTATTTGATTATCATTGCTGCTGATCTCTTTTCAAAGTCTTTACCAATATTACAATCTTGGATCCTTGTAATCCTGGATTGTAATATTGTTTTTTTTAATTCTGATGTTGATTTTGATGTTAATTATTGTCTATTATTTTTGTTCTGTGTTTGATATTATGTTTCATTATTTACCTTTAAATTTTTTAAACTGCCTAGAGTGGCTTTTATAATCAAATAAATAAAAAATAATAATAATAATAATTCTACGGTCTGCAAGCTCAAGAAAACTGTTCTGCCTGATGAAGGATTGGGAGTCACTGACAAATGGCAGTGATATCTGGGGAACTCTCCTCCCTTACTGCAAGCTCAAGGGACCATGTGCAACTCCTGCTTTCTCCAGTCTCCTAATGTGTTTCCAACCATCATCTGCCACCTCCATCTTCTTTGTGTTTTGCTGCCAGGGGTTTCAATGCACACACTTCAATAAGCATTTTAAATCAGAGCTTTAAAGTGTTGTTTATTGGAACTACAGCACCCAGAATTCCTGGAGCAGCATGCTCTTGGCAACATTAATAGTGGGATTTGGGGGCAGTTCATTTCCAAAAATATAATTTCCCCCTGCTGTGTCTTTTGCCTAACATTAGGCCCCTTCCTTCTTAATGTGTGTACTGTTTATAGTGAGGCTTCAGTAGAAAAGCCCTGACACAGTATAGAGAAACAGTGATTCTGGCTGCTGCCAGTTAAATATCAACCATAATAGGTCAATGGCCTGATGCATTTCCAAATGTTTCAGTAGGTAGGAAGTACCATGAGTTTCAGTTGTATGTTGCTTGGCTGAATTTAATATGGGTGACTACCACATACAATATATTGTACACAGTTTTCACCTAAAGAAGCATGAACCTCTAGGTCAGTGGTTCTCAACCTGTGGGTCCACAGATGTTCCTGGACGGCAACTCCCTGAAACCCCTTCCAGCACAGCGAGTGGTGGAGGCTTCTGAGAGTTTTGCAGTCCAGGAACATCTGGAGACCCACAGGTTGAGAACCACTGCTCTACGACTTCCATAAGGTCAAAGGCAGGCCTTTGGCAATCAGGTTGTTAAACTCAGGCTTCCTAATGTTCTGTGTCCTGGTCTATTGTTGCATTACGTTTGAAGGTTCTAATTGCTATTACAGTACTGGCTGTCAAATTGTGAATATTTGTGCCAGAGTGCCTCAAGGAACACCTTGAAAGTGGAGCATAGCTGGCTAATCTAAGCAAAAGAGACAAGGCAAGCACTCTGGGAATGGGAGGATGAGAAGAAAGGATAAAGAAAACCAGCTACCAATGTAAAACTGACATCATCATCATCATCATCTAGGGATTTCACGGGATGAGGTCCCTTTTGCATTGGACCATGGAGGTATCTAGTCTAGCATCCTCTTTTCCACAATAGCCAGCCAGATTCATATAGGAAGCCTGAGAGCCCAACAAAAAGGCAATATGATTTCATGCTATTTTCCCACAGCAATCAATATTTAGCGGTACTGTCTAATATTCTGTATTGATTGTGGGTTGTTATGGTTTTGGATCAAGCTTGAGCTGCCTTGAGTGCATCACACAGAGAAAGAAAGGTGGCTTAAAAATAATTTTTAGAAATAAAATCAATGTTTCACAATTTCTTTACAAAAAAATATGTTTTTCTTATTTTCAGGCAAAGTCGGAAAAATGCAAGCTCTGTATCTCAAGATTCATGGGAGCAGAACTATCCTCCCGGTGAAGGTTTCCAAAGTGCAAAAGACAACCCCCGGTATTCCAGTTATCAGGGTTCAAGAAACGGCTACATGGGCGGCCATGGGTTCAACGCGCGGGTAATGCTCGAAACGCAAGAGCTGCTGCGTCAAGAGCAGAGGCGGAAAGAGCAGCAGCTGAAAAAAAAGACGCCGTCAGAAGGGTTCAGCAACTATGACTCATATAAGAAAGTTCAGGACCCTAATTACGCCGTTCCCAAAGGTCCTTTCAGGCAAGATGTACCACCTTCGCCTTCTCAGGTGGCCAGGTTGAACAGATTGCAAACGCCAGAAAAGGGAAGGCCATTTTATTCCTGAGTCAAACAGGAAGGTCAATACCCCCATGCAATAAAAGAACTTGTTTATTCTTCACATGAAGAAATTGTGTTTGGGGGATGGAAAAGAACCCTTTGGAACAGCAGAGGTACTAAGGAATCCGTGTCTGCTTCTGTGCCTTTAGCAGTGTGAGCAAAGAACTGGACAGCCTTAATGTGTGTCTTTGCCATGGTGTCTCAAGTGTTATCGCCACAAGGAATTGTCCATCATTTGACAATCACGTTCTAGGAAAGTGTTGTGTCTTAGTTATCAAGTGTCCTATCCGACTCCTCTGCTATTGGTTGTGCTTCACCAGGGTCAACTCTTTTGAGTGGTCAACTCTTCAATGAGTTATGATCCTAGCACACATCATTAATTGGTTTCCAATGAAAATGAATTGCTGTACCTTTTATTATTTCCTTTGAGTTGAGGGGGGAAAGGTACATAATCAGCTATATGCAGCAAAGGAGATGTCCATTCAAGGTTTCTGGCTATTTGTCCTAAATCCAGTTCTTAACCCTGGTGGGAATGGACCCACTGAATCAATGGGGCTTGATAAGGCCACACTTAAATACCATTGATTAAGTGGAATTGCTCTAGATTAAAGCTTGCTGTTTTGTATTAGATAAATATTTAATGTTTATATGCTGAAATTCAGTTTTTTGACCCCACATGTTCATTTCTGAGCCCTAGAAGAGAGCTTGATTCTCATTTTTGGCAAAATGAAAATCAAACCCAAATCTCATTATTAGAAATGGGACCGAATTAATTCCTCAGCACAAATTTGTCAGCATGGATGAAATTCATCTGCATGGCACCACAGCTGCTCTGTGCCCACTTGCCCTATGATCCAAACTCTAGGACCACCTACTTTGCATCACACACCTCTGGGTACTTCTTCTGCAGCAGTGCTCCAGGTCAGGCAGAAGCTTGGGCAGCCCATCCCTGCTTCCTCCTGCTGCCTCTTCCTCCCCACTCCTGCCCAGATCAGAGCCCTACCAGAAAATCAGGGCCCCAGCAGTGTACACCACAAGGCAAGTGGCCCAGCTGGTCTAGACCAGGCATGTCCAAACTTCAGCCCTCCTGCTGTTTTGGACCGCAGCTCCCAGAATTCTAAGCTTTGATTGCCATTGACAAAGGACTGTGGGAGTTGCAGTCCAAAACATCTGGAGGGCTGAAATTTGGACATGCCTGGTCTAGAGGGTTGGGCAAGTGGACAAATAGCCGCTGTGATGCCACACCAATGAATTGTGTCATTGGGGACTGAATCAGTTGGGTCCCAACTCTAGTCATTATGTTTCATTTATTTTGGGGATTTTGTTGGATTTGTCTTATACTTTCACCATATACATACATATACATATACATATATTATATTATGTTATATTATATTATATTATATTATCAGTGAGAATGTTGTATTTATAAATTAACATCAGCCAATAAATTGAGGTGGGAATCTCTTTATTTCATGAAAACACGTGGAACAATGGGGAGGAAAAGAGCTCCCTATTTAGTATAGCAAATTTATTTTTTATAAAATGTTTCCCATTTCATACAAAGTCAACGCAGTCCAAAAAGTGATATATAAAGGAGTAATTATTCAATTGCTCCATATGTCATCATCATTCAATTTACCTTTTTTGTTCTTATTAGGGGAAGAATACAGAAGAAACTAAAATGAAAATCTATTTTTGAATTTAAAAAATAGCTTTTAAATTGCCTTTTTTGATAGTTTGTAAAGTCTAATGAACAATTTGCACTGTGCTTCCGTGTTACTGTATTTTTCCATCTTGGTATCATAAAAAAAAAGATTAACCACTAAAGTGTACAAATTGGGGAAATTAGGTACGTTTCATCATGTTCCAAAGTAACCAGTACAAAAAGATTGCTCTTACAGATATTTTTAATGTGCATATTGGGTATATGAAATTATCCTTTACAGCAGCTGGTTTTGTGTTTGAAGGTCTAAACCTTTATGTATTATGAACATGAAATTACATTTTATACAGATCTATGAATAATAGAGATAGGCTTGAATAGATTTGGCCAGAATGAGCCAACTTGGTGCCGTACAATTGCTCTCCCAACCGACTCCGGGCGGCTTCCAGACTCATAGTTCAACTCATCTCTAATGTATAACCTAACTGGATAGCTAAAGTGCCTGCAAATCATGATGTTGAAACACTTGAGATTAAAAATCAGCATTAGAGATGGACCCTACGTAGTTTGGACTCCGATGACGAAATTCATCAGGACAGCATGACAGGTGCTCTGCATCTACTGTTCCCACCTCTCTGGGCCAGCTGGGCTACTCACCTTGTGTAGCATGCCATCAAGGTCTGCCTTCTACAGAGATACTGGGCAGGAACTTTCTCTGTCCACCCCTGCCTCTCCCTCCAATGAGAAGCAGGATGGGAATTCTGTCCATGGAGTTGATGAGTGGTTATCTGCTGGGGTGGATGAGGATAGGTAGCCTTAGCTCCTGCATGGATTGAAGGGCCAGCAGAGAAGAAGGACCCCAGTGGCGGGCAACACAAGAGGAGTGGCTCAGCCAGCCAGGAGGGTGAGGGAAGGAGATGCGTGGCACCTGTGATGCCTCACCAACAGAGTTCCTCCTTGAGCCCAAATTAAATAGGACCTATGTCTACTCAGCATATCTTGCATAAAAGAACAAATGGAAAGAAATACCCTATATTGTATTTCATTGATAATTTGCCTTTTTTTTAAGAAAGAAGAGGAAACTTGTCCCATTTTCCTTTTGCCTCATCCTGTTTCTAGAATGTATGTGAAAAGTCAGCACATGTTATCTGTGTCTTTTATGCCTGTTTTGTTTCTTTGTTAATATACTCAAATGTTAAAAGATTTGTTACTATTATAAGCACAAGGACCTTGGATAACTATGTGTTTCTTTTTTTACACAGAGACTTACAGCACTGTGTAAATTGGCATTCTGTGTAAATACAGAAATTTAGATTAAAAAGATTTTTTTGGTCTTGGTTACAGCAGTTTCCTTCTTGTGACATTCTCAAAAACTATTTCATGTTAGTTGATTAGTTTTTGTATTTCTTTACATTAAAAAGGTATCTTTGGCATACCTGTTAGAATGCCAGTAATATATGGGGCCAGAGGTGGGAAAGCAAGTGGTTACATTTTCTGAGGTAAATCTTTGCTTATTTTGTTCTCACAGGAGAGAACAACAAATTTAAGTACATCTCCATACTGGGCAAGATTACAACAGTATTTGTGTATACACACACACACACACACACACACACACACACACACACACACACACACACACACACACACACACACACACACACACACACACACACACACACACACACACACACACACACACAAAACTGTAAAGAGGGGAGAGAAGGCATCTGGGTTGGTTTTTTTTTTTAAGTGGTTAGTAAAAGTGAGCTGTGTGAATGAAAAACTAGTCCCCCATGATTATACAGGACATAAGCACTGCAAAATAGGAATGTGGAACAAAATGGCCAGCTGATAGTAGCACCAGAGATAGTAGCACCTTTCCTATTGCTGTTTAGGGAGGAATAAAAGGAAAGTTGTAATTGCCATGATCACTAGTTAAAGCTTCCTTCTCATACACCCATTTCTCCTCCATGTGCAGGCATTTTTTCAGGGTTCATGACTTCCCTCCTAATGGAAACAATTGACACAAAGGGGGTCAAACTGAGGGGGGGAAAGAACATCTGCTTAAAACAGATTGTACACAGCTGGTAATGTTCTGTTTTCTCCATTAACAATATTCCAGCTTTTTTCTCTCTCCTCCCCCCTTTGCATCCCTTGTTCACACAGCATCTCCTTTTGAACAACCCTGCAGTGAAAATCGGTGCTAATCCTTTATTTGCATGACATCACAGCCAGTTGCCATGGCAATCATGTCAGCTTATGTGTTCTGACTCTACTCCAGGTTCAAGGGAGTTGAGATGGAGAGGAGAAAAAGACCGCAAGGTGGATTTTGATTCATCTCCTGAAGCTGATGAAGCCAACAGGCTGCTTTAGATGCAAATGAAAGCAGAGAGGTTAACTTACAATCTTGTCCTTCTACACCTCTAACAACGCCACACCAATCAAGATGCTGTTAAAAACCCAGGTGAAATGATGGCGGTGGAATTTGCATTTCTAAGTATCCACAGATTGGACTCAGGTCTTTTCCAAAATCAAATCGTTTATGCAGTGCAATACCCCAAAATCAGACAATCCTGATTGAAAGTACTGTGCAAGCAAGAATACCAGACATTTGAGTACCCTGCTGAACTCCTTTTAAGGGTTTGCCACTGTTAGGAATTCAGGTTCAAAATTCAGGTGCTCTCTTACGTTGGTAACTTCCTTAAGTGAGGATATAGCCATAGCCACTGCCTGCCTGACCACCTCTGTCATCATCGTCACCATCATCATTCTATGTCTTCGCTGTAGATATCAGTCCTCATACGGGCTATCCTAAATTCCAGGATAAAATGTAAGAAGAGGAAGGAGCTACTTTTCCTTCAAAATTGCCTTTTGTTCTGATTAACAGGTTTGCATACAAAGGCTAATGGTAATTGAGCAAGGGAAGGAAGATCTGTAGATATGATATAGAAAAATATGGCTACAGCTTTGACAGATTTTAATACTTTCATATTCATATGCCAAAACAATTTAGTGTGGGCAGCTGTTCAGCTTTTATTTCCTTGAGTCATATTCTGAGACCTACAGCACTTGGCTCTATCTCTGCCATTGGCTCTCTGCACACTGTTCATCTTAAAGTCTTCTATAGTGCCCATGTTGCCTTCTTTATACAGTATTATCCAGGCACACACAAGGAGATTTCTGGGACAGCCCCAATGTCACTAGAGGAACACCTTCAACTAACCGCATGCAATGGAAAGATCATGGAGACTACCCGGTGATTCCAGATATTTAAGACACCAGTCCTGATTGCCACTTTCCATTACAGGCTGAGGTATAAAGGATTTATACTCTAAAACAGTCATTCTCAACCCTTTTTGGGACCATGGCCACAACTACAATATGAAAGAAATATGGGCCAAATCAGGATTGTCTAAGTCACATTCCTTAAGTATCCCACTTACCTTGAAAATCTTAATAGGGCCACTATACATCAGTTCTGACTAGACCACACAGAACACACACATAGACGTTGATGTGATGATTTAATTAATGACTTTGCAGCATCAAAAGCAAGGGAGGGTTCTCTCGAAACTTAAGAGTAGGGATGGGCACGAAATGGAAAAATTATGTTTCATTTCGTTTCATGCTCACCACCATTTTGTTTCGTTTCTTAGATTTTTTTAAAAAAAAAATCATATGAAATGAAATGAAATGGCTCCCCTGGGTCCTAGAGGCACCAGATTTGGGGCCCAGCCTGGTGCCGAATGGGCGAGGTTTAAAGGGGTCCAGACATTGACAGCTTGGCAGGAGCCCTCAGCAAATGGTCGGGAGAGCAGTTCCAGCAATCACACTGCCCTCATGAGCATGTTCAGAGGGCTCCTGCTGAGCTTTCAATGGCTGGGGCCCTCATAAAATGGTGCGGTGGTCAGTTCCAGGCAGCAATCTCGCTGCCCTCCCCACCATTTTCTGTGGGCTCCTGCCGATCTATCAATAGCTGGAGCCCTTTAAACCTGTCCAGACGGTACCAGGGGGACTGGGGCAGGTTTAGAGGGCTCCAGCCATTGACAGCTCAGCAGGAGCCTGAAAACCATGGAATGAAACTGTTCGTTTCAATGGGAAAATGACAACATTTCGTTTTTCATTTCCTGGCCATCCCTACTTAAGATCATAGTCTTCTTCTCCAGCTCAGCTCCTTCCTTTGTTTTTCCCTTTGCCCATTTGTATTCATGGCATGTGATTGCAAGAGTTGGCCCAAGGGGTCCAGGGAAGTTGTCACTGTCCCCTGTTAATGCCTCTGGATGCTTCACTCCATCCCATAGTCACTCTAGAAACAACTAAAGAACCCTTGCTTCTGCTTGATCTCCTAATGACTCAATTACAATCATTACACATGAACTCGGCATCCATAGGCTGGTATGTTCATTCATTTGAAGACAGTGTACGTCCTTAATTTCTGCTCTAGAAAGTGGATCAAACAATGTAAAGGTTAAGTACGGTACATTTCAGAAGTTACACATGAGTTGGGTATCAATCCACAGACTGTGGTGCCTTCTAATTGGAAGCTCTGAGATTGTGCAGAACATTTGACTTCTTAGTTACACAACTTGAACAAGGATGCCTATTAAGTTCACAAGTGTACATTTCAATTTTCATGTTTTCCATTTTCTCTCAGTACAGCAGGAGTGTTTTGAAAGTTCGAAGATGGATGATTGCTCCAAGATCAACCAGGATTTCCCCTTTCCTGAGTCACCTACAGACCCATTGCAGTCCCTTCTTTGTATGTAACTGCAGCTCCTTAATGCTGTTTAAACGTCCATGGGAAACAAATGTATTAGTAATAGATGACTAGGCTCTCAAAACATGTTTCTGTGCTTGCTCAAAGGCTTGTCTGAAGACCAGACACTCCGTTGAGCCATTTTATGGTGCCAAAATCTTAATATGCATCTTTGAGGACTCTGCCACAATAAACAATTCAAATGGCCATCTGCCTAAATTATGCAAAAAAGACAATTGCCTTTTTAAAAAAAACTGGCAAGTGTAACACCATCAAGTACACAGCATCATGCAAATAAATATTTCTGGCTGAATTTATATTCTTGTAGCTATGGGAAGACAATGTTATTTGGAGTTCTGTTTGTTCATTTTATTTATAGGAGTATCAGCAGGATATACTTTCTCTTTCCCCTAAAGAGGGGATGAAGAAGGAAGGAAGGAAGGAAGGAAGGAAGGAAGGAAGGAAGGAAGGCTTTTACTAGAATTGCAAGAAAATCTAGCAATCTTGAGGGGGAAATTGTGTTCCTGGCTGAATATAAGATAATCTTAACTAATTCAAACATTTGAGCCTCTATTGGCTATATTAAAGCTAATTTAGTTTGTAGAAGTCCTGGCTTGCAAACATCTTGTTTTCAAAACTCACCAGAATTTTATTTGCCTTGCTTTGATACTCTTGATTTCATTCTCCTCGTCTGGGTTCCTGGACTGAGTCCCAGCCCTCAGTAATGCTAGACACAACATATATAATATGTGCGTCTCCACAACTCAGAATCTGAGATTGCTTCGAATTTATGTTCATACCCACAACATCTGCAAGTCTTTGCTCTAGGACTGGTCTTCAGACTGTCTTGTGCTCTCCTTCTAAAATTTACTGACCCTGTTAATCTCATGCCCCCTTTAGACCATGGCCTCTCTTGCTGTTGGTCGATTTGAAGTGGCATCATACAAGTTGTGATAAGTCCTCAAGCCATCATAGGCTAGGTACTATGATGTAACTCAGGATCCAAAAAGCTGAAGGCTAAGTTGTTTGTAAAATCTGAAATTGTTTATCCCAAAGTCAGTAACCATATTTGATCAACATGGCAACCGGCATCCTGTTATTCATTCCAGAGTTGGTCCATTGACTACACAGGATTTACATAACTGGGGGATTACTATTCGGCAATTGATCCATCAGGTCTATGGTCTAATCTGGACTAGCAATAGTATACAGTATGCCTACCTTGGTATTTACATTATTACTGATACAATTCAGTAAAGGCCCCCACCCCATCTCCAGAGACTTTCTGTGAAAAATGTGCCATACACTGAACCAACTGCAGATGCCACTGTCAGAACGATGGCATGAGATGCCCTTATGTAGTACTTGGCACCTATGAAATGTCATGATATAAAAGACTTTTCATGTGTGGATTTATTTATTTATTTATTTTAGAGTATTTTACCGCACCTTTCTCCTTGGAAAAGGACCCAAGGCAATTTACAGTAATGAGGGATAATACACAGTTCACAATTAAGATATGTTTCAAGTATTTGAGAACAAGGAATTGAGGGGCATCTTAAAGCATTAATAGACAACATTACATTAAAGCTAAAAGTTTATAAGTAGTTATAAACACAAAGTCTATGTGAACCAATAGAGTCATATCAAATAGACATGGTGGTCCATCATTCAGGGAAAGCTTGCCTGAAGAGAAAGGTCTTTGCCTGTTTCCGGAAGGACAACAGAGATGAGGCAGTCCTGGCCTCTAGTAGGAGGGAGTTCCAGAGTCTGGGCGCAGCAGTTGAGAAGGCCCTTTCATGGGTTCCCATGAGACGTACCTGTGAGGGTGGTGGGATGGAGAGAAGGGCTTCTCCTGCTGCTCTTTACACCCGAGTTGATTCATACTGTGAGATTCGATCTTTGGGGTAGCTAGGACCCAGGTCATATAGTGCTTTGTAGGTCAAGGTCAGCACCTTGAATTGTGCCCGATAGTTGATTGGCAGCCAGTGAAGCTGCTTTAATAGGGGGTGTAATGTTATCTCTGTACCCCTATGTACCCAGTCAGCAGTCTGGCTGCTGTATTTTGGACCTGTTGAAGTTTCCTGAGACTTTTCACTGGTAGCTCCACATTGAGCACATTACAGTAGTCCAGCCAGCATGTCACTAGGGCATGTATCACTGTGGCCAGAGCTGGTTTCTCAAGAAAGGGGCGTAACTTGTGTACTAGCCTTAATTGTGCCAATGCGCTCCTGGCCACAGCCGTGAGCTGGGCATCCAAGCTCAAGGATGAATCCAAGAGCACCCCCAAGCTGCGTACCTGATTTTTCAATTGGAGGGTGACCCCATCCAGTACAGGTTGCATCCCTATCCCTTGTTCTCCCTTTCGACTGACCAGGAGCACTACTGTCTTGTTTGGGTTTAGTTTCATTTTGTTCATCCTCATCCAGTTCATCAGGGCAACTAAACACTCTTGTAAAGTTGAGATAGTAGCTCCCTTAGAATCCAGAGGTGACAAGAGGTAGAGCTGGGAATCATCAGCATACTGGTGGCACCTAACCCCCAAAGACCTGATAATCTCCCCAGTGGATTCATGTAGATGTACAATAAGATAGGAGACAGAACAAAACCCTGGGGGACTCCACAGGTCAGCGGCCGTGGTGTCGAACATGAATCACCTAACACTACTTTCTGCTTTCTATCCTGCAGGAAGGACCAGGGCCACTTTAATACACTTCAATTTACTTTCTTAAATTCAATTTCTTCAAGAAGAACATGTGCAGTGGGCTGTGACAAAAAAGAAGGAAGGGAAGCTGTAGCTTGTCTTTATAAAGCAACCTGTTGCTGCTACCCCAGCTGTGTCTAGTTCTCTCTGCAACTGTAGTTAGCAGATGTTGACCTATGAAGTAAAATTATATCATGATCAACTACAACATAGTGCAACAGTGATACAAGTTATCCCCAGAAAGGACTCAGTGTATTTTTGGGGACTATACAAAGTAAGAAAAAGCAACTGATTGGTGCATTTAGAAATGTGACCTGCTAATAAAGTTATTCTTCAGTATAAACACTGTATGAGTATTGTGCTGAATGATTAGCACTAATTAGTTCCTTGCACAAAGGTGAAGTTTGCTTTATTCAATTTGTGGGTGTTGCTTTTTTTGTTCATTGTGTTCATTTTCCTGTCTGTGCTATGCTCAGAAAGTTCATTTATTTTGTTTCTCAACATGTACTCCTTCAGCACTTATGGATATTCTTATTTAGTGCAAGAGTAAGGCATACCTTTATAGGTCACTCAATAAAGCGTACAATATGCAAGTTTTCACGGATGACGACCACTCCGTCAAGTTGGTATCCAGTATGAAGAGTGTAAAGTCCAAAGGTTCATGGCAAATAGATCTTAACAGAAAAGTTACTCTTAGATGGAATGTCCAAGAGGTCTTGGCAAGGTGGATTTTGCCCGGCATGTGTCTTTCTTTAGTGGCTCAGCATGTTACTAAGCCACCCAGAATAGTTCATTGCACTGATGGAGTAGTGTAGTAAATGAATGAATACAGCTGAATGAATAGAATAGACCAGGCTGTACAGAGGTTGTAATGTATTGGGTAATGTATGAGGAACAGAACAATTTGCACATCTGGTCAAGCATCATTTTTACCAGACAGGTTGTGAATTACTCTGGGAACAGCATGGTTTTGCAACTATATATAAGTTAGCTTCACATGTTCTTTTATGTTCCAGTCCCAAACCAAGGGATTTAGGATGAAAAGCAAGGCTTTTTTTTGTGATCCGTCCTCAAAAGCCTAACCTCTCCGGATGGCACACCAAATGTGCAATCCAGGTGGCCCTCCTGGTATGACAATGAGGCGAAAGGATTAGGAAGGTGTGAGGAACTCACACGGAATATACTTTGTATGGCTACACCAGTCTCACGCCTCGGTTTAAAGCCCTCTCTGCCTCCCCCTTATCCCTACATGTTTTTAAAGGATTAGTAATTTGGCCAGACTTCTCCGTTCAATGAAATTACATCTGTCCTGCATTCCTGAAGGAGGGCTGTTCTGAAAAACATGCCTCCCCCCACCACCTCCCCCAGCGCCTCTATTGACTTCAGTGGGTTTGGATCCCAAACAGGTAAAGGAAATGGATTCTCATTGTCGCTTTAATGTTGACAAATTGTGTGAGGAAATGCTTTTCTAAGGCACTTAGTTTATCCCCTGGGTTTGGGTGCGGGCGGTGAGGCAGCAGTCAAAATCACAAGCCTTTCCTCTCACGCTCTCAGTCCAACTGGAAATTGTACTAAATCTCATCTCGGTGGTGATAATCCTATGGATTCTTCTAATTACTGAAAATGCAATTTGGAATGAGTCCCACACCTTCCATATGAACTTTCACAGCCTTGTTATATATCCATTGGTGTTGTGTTATATATATTTATTTCAAGAAGAAACACAAAAAACAAAGCAAAAACAAAAAAGGGCTGTGGAACCTTAAAGGCTAAATGTTCTATTTTAATGTAAATTTTTATGGAACATGTTCACTTCATCAGACATAAGAGTTAGAATACAGAGACTTCATGGTAAAATATTCATGCCAGGCTCTCTAAGACAAAGAGGCATTGGTGTTCATTGCATTTCACACCTAGGAATGGTTTTTGACCCCTGTTTATTATTTGGTTCTTTTGAAGGCTTTAAACAGCAACAACTATTAAAGGAACCAACAGAGATACAATATATGGTAACAGAGAGAATGATGGACTACCTTTCATCCTCATGCTGATAAGTTTGTCTGGTTAGTTGGGGAGGAAAATAACAAGACAAAACATAATTATTACATTTGGTAATGATTTAAGAAATCTTTTCTAGTATTTAATCCATCGAGATAGGTGTCTAGCATGTGTACATAGTTTACCTCTGCTGTTTCCCTCTGGATTCATGTTCTATAGTTTTTGTTCTCCTTAATAGTGAATTGGGACAAGTTAGAGCCATGCATGAATGGTTAACCATATGGTCCCTTGATTCTAACTCTTATATCAGGTAAAGTGGACATGTTCCTGGAAAGCTTACATTAAAATATTGCAACTAATCTTTAAAATGCACAATCTTTTCTCTTTTTTTCTTTTTTATTGTTTCTTGTTGAAATGCTTGCACAGACTAACATAGGTTCACCTTTGAAAATTATGGCTATATAAGATATCTATCTATTGATTGAATTTATATCTCACCTTTCTTCCACTGGTCTCTAAGCAGATGAGATGGTTTCCCAATTTATAACCACAGCAAATCCATGAATAGGTCAAGCTGAGAGACTATGATCCCAGACATACTGTATCATTACCAAATGGAGATTTGAATCCAGGTCTCCTGTGTTTCTTTTTCTTTTCTTTTTTTTCTTTTTGTTGGGGGGAGGGCTACATTTGTTTAGGTTATACATGATATCTGTATTCACTTTTATCCAATGGTGATATGCATGGAGAGGTGAATGTGGAGACTAGTAGGTGTGATCCTGCTTCTGTGACTATTTGGAGGATTGTGATGGCAGCAGCAATCTGTATGTACAGTAGGATCCCGGTATTCGCTGGGGATTGGTTCCAAGCTTTCCAGTGGATAATAGAAACTGTGGATATGAGAAAACACAAACCCCCTCCCAAAAACACTGTTTTGTGACAGTAGCTTGCTTTACAGCTGCTGTTTTGCAACAGTAGCTTGCTTTATGGCTGCTGTTTGTGACAGTAGCTTGCTTTGCAGCTGCTGAACAATTTATTTAATTTTTTTTGCCTCTGAGAACCATGAATAACTGAATCATCAGTTAATGAATCAGTGGATACAGGGGTCCTACTGTATGCCAAATCAGAGCTTGGGAAATCTGTTTCCTGACTACAGTGCCCAGAATCCCCAGACTTGCTGGATGGGGTGGGGATGCTTGAAGTTGTAATTTGAGGACAGTCTGTTTTCCAATTCCTGCACCATTAAATCAAGAGCCATGCACTTCTTGTGGGAACCACCAGACCATAGCCTAGCTACATTCCCTGTTTATGCCTCCCTTTTCCAAAACAAGTTGCACAAATGAGATGAAATATGGGCAGTTTTTGCATGTGTGGAGGCTTCCATGTGAACAAGGTATACACCTTTGCACGTATGACTCTTTTACACATGGCAGCGCAAATGGTCCTAGAGAAGCACACAACGGATGATGCAGAGGAGCCAGGGGAGCCAGGCTTTAAGGATGAATTTAAAAGAGCTGGCATCTGAATAAAACATCACTCACTGATAAAGGTGTGCCTCTTTGCATCTTTTGGACTAGAACTCCCAGAATGCCCCAGAAAGCAAGTCACGATGCCTGCAGAATTCTGGGCATTAGAGGCCAAAATTGTGAATTTTCCCACTTTGTTGCCCAGCAACAAAGCCAAAAACGATGGCCCTGAATGGAAGGGGAAGGCTCCAAAGCAATTTTTTTAAATTCTGTGACTGTTCCAATGTTTGGAAAGAAACACAAGCAGGGGCAGACGTCTGAGAATAGCTGTGTGCAGAATTTTGCAACTGTTCACTGAGGGTTTTCAAAGTCACTTTGCATGCATAATTTTCTCATCTTTATGCAGAATTTTCCCACATTTGTGTTGACTAAAATATTACCCATCTAATTTCCTATTTAAAAAACTCATTTCCAGCACCACGGCACTGAAAGGTGCTACCAAGCATTTAACCTCCAATTTGCATACAACAAATCCTGTAATCTGATGGGGGCTTTTTTCACACAAGGATGACTGCAAGCAATTACATAGGCAAAGAAATATTTTCAGCTGAAGTTCTGCCCAGTGTTAATTTCATCTGTTGAACCCCCACTGAGATTTCTTCTATTGTGAAATTACTTATTGATGTGGATTTAGTAAAAAGGGGGGAATAATATTCTGTACCAAGCTGGGGTACTGAGGCTTCAGAGACACTTTGGCATTTTGTTTCATTTCACTCCTTTAACGTTTACCATAATTATTTGGAAGAATTTAGGTTTATTAGGAGAGGACAAAGGAGGGTGGAATGATCTGCTTGGAATAATTCATTTAATTTCACACCAATCGCTAGAACAACATTCTGCATTCTCCAAACCAACAGAGGGCTCCAGCCATTCTAATTCCAGCAAATTAGTTTCACGGAGGCATGTATTCCAATAGTGTATCAAACTTGCATAAGAGATTACCAGCTGCCTAATAAACAGAGTCATCTTCCTCTGGTCTCCCCCCCGCCCCAAAACCAATTCTGGAAATTTTCATTACAGAACTGAGATATATTTCACTTGTTTTTTTCTAAAATGAAAAATACACTGAGAGAAGCAATAGTCAGATTCTATGTAACTGGAAGGCACCAAGTGAGAAAACTTTCTAATATGCATTCACCCAATGTATTTTGCAATATTTATAAGCAGTTGCCCATTAAAAAATTAATTTAATACATTTCCATCGCAAATATCTACTCAGGAGATAAAAAATGGCACACATAGGTGTTAGTTTTTTCTTCATTATGACCCTGAAAATGTTTTCAGATGAAAGACCACCAGAAAAATCTTTCCGGAAGAACATGATCCTTGAGGTGATTCTGTTGCCTTTGAGCTTTCATGGAAAAATTTCTTCCTGATGACCAATAAGGGGTTTGCACGAAAATAACATTAGATGTCTGCAGCAGATCTGTGTGGGAGGAGTGCTAGTGTGATTGGCAGTTGGGGGACTGAATGCTGATTGGCTAGCATGATTGGGATGTTGTGGGTGTGGGGTCAGTGTGTCAGCTAAGATGTGACAGTTGAGATCAGTGTGAGCATAGAAAGCTAGAGCAATGACTGAGTGCTAGGCTGAAAAGAGCTAGAAATCTGTTTTGTAGCTTGTCATGAAAAGTAGTCTGTGCTGGAATTTATTAAGAGACGTTTCTCTATAGAGCATTGTATATTTGTGTGTCAGAAAGACCAACAGTTTGTAAAGAAAATATTTTGCTCTTTAAATGCAAAAGAATTATATAACATTAATTTTTATATCATACCTTGCAGTACCTTTCCGTTCATTCCTATTTCCTGTGATTCCTCAGTAAAAATACTGATTATTTGACTGAACCAAGTATCCCTTGTTGTTTACTTTATGTGTAACTCATTAATTTTGTGTAGAAAAATACACCCATGTCACTTTACCAAAAGGATACAGTTTTTATCCAAGGTTAAGAAATACTTTCACTACATGCCTGAACTGTCTTAAGTCTTAGATCCATCATACAGTAATACCTCAGTTTATGAGCATAATTTTCCCCCGAGAAAATGCTTATAATCCAAGCACTTGTATATCAAAGTGAATTTCCCCATAAGAAATAATGGAAACTCATATTATTCATTATACAACCTCAAAAATATTTGTGTAAAACTGATGACAATGTTGTAATGTAATAAAAAATGAAGAAAATACAAAATATAAAGAAAAATAAAACAGCGTATCAATGGGCTCTAGTCATATACTGTATTTAATGTAGCTGACAATAGAGCAGCAGAGGAAAGGGTCTAAATCTGCAGGCAGCCTGACCTAGAATGAATCAAACCATTCCTAAGCTTCCTCATATACAGAAAAACAAAGGACTGTCCATAGGTGCTTTGAAGAGACAAAAAACTACATTAGTGCCAGTTGTGGGCACCTTCCAAAGTTCTGAAAAATCACTGATTTATGCCACACACTGAGGCCTGAGACCAAGCATGGGAGGTGACCACCCACAGTCCCACTGGGAGAGTGAGAGAGAAGAAGAACCATTGGCTCATTTGTGATCATGTGACATACTACGGTGCTGGTATTGCAAGACATTGCTCATTTATCAAGTGTGCTTGTCACATGAGGCTACTCATAATCTAAGGTTTTACTGTATCAAGCTGGGGCAAAGGAAGCTGTGGCTGAGATGGTATAGAAGCAACAACCCCAATCTATTTGGAAGTGGTTTGGGGCAGTGATGGTCCATTCAGGTTGTCTTCAGCCTCTTGAGAAGTATATTATGCTGCTCGAGTGAAAATTAGTAGTTGCTGGAATCCTCTTGATCACAAGTTAAATGCAAGTTAAAAATTAGTAGTTAGTTCTGATGGTCTGGAATCTTGCTGTTAGACTCTTGATCACAAGTTAAATGCAAAGTTCTCTGATGGTCTTTACCTACTTTCTTGCTGTTAGACTCTATAACTCTACAGTCTAACCTGCTATTCATATGGGAGCATATTGTCATTTCTTTCTTTATTCACATTAATTTTTATATCCAAATTTTATAGTGTATATATGTATATTGGATTTTTTTATTTTATCTAATCTCTATTATCTTTCTTTTTCTTTCTCACTTTACACTTTTTGTGCACCTACCCTTCTTGCTTTTTCTTTATATTAGGAGCTGTGTAACAAGTAAATTTCCCTGATGTGGGATTAATAAAAATTTATCTTATCTTATCTTATCTTATCTTATCTTATCTATCTGCCATGAAATTGTTCCTGATTTATAAATTAATTAATAAATTTTTAATTTAATTTTAATTTTAATTTAATTTAATTTAATTTAATTTAATAAATTAATAAATTAATAAAAATTCATAAATTAAGGACTTCCAAAAGCTGCTGTAACGTATAGCTCTACTCCACTCTTATAACCTAAATGCTATAATCGCCTTTACTTACTGAGTCATCCCAGTTTATGTTAGGCCTTCTTTTCCTTTTGCTTTCAACTAGAGAGGGGCATCTTGGATTCCACATCCTACCTCCACCCCATCATAAGCAGCACTGAGAGCTTCCCTACCCTGCCCCCTCCTCTGAGTAGGTGCTCACAGGAGCAAGCAGGGTGCAGAATCCAGGGCACTTGTGCAACATCTCTGGACCCAATCCATTAAACTGCCAAACTGTGGTAAGTGCCCATCTCTACTTCCATCATCTCATAGCATTATTGTCTTTTCTGCTGGGCCACCTCTTCATTATATGTCTAAAAACGTTTGAGCTACCATAGGGAAAAAACTGTTAGGTGAAAAGCACTGTAGCAATGGAACCAATTGCCTCGAGAGTTAGTGAGTGCTCCGACACTGGAAGCATTTGAGAGAAATTTAGACACCTGGCAGATATCCTTTGATTTGTATTCCTACATTGAGCAGAGGGTTAGTAATGATGGCCTTGTTAGCCCCTTCCAGCTTCACTATTCTATAATTTTATGAATGGACACTTAATGTGGGGTTGAGTATGTCAGAGAAGGGAAGAGCATTGACATTAGTAGGCTAGACTCCATTAGGGTTCTGGGATGCTAACAAGGTAACCCTAGATCAGGGATGTCCAAACTTCAGCCATCCAAATGTTTTCGACCACAATTCCCTGAATTCCAAGCCTGTATTTCCAATGGCAAAGGACTGTGGGAGTTGTGGTACAAAACATCTGGAGGGCCAAAGTTTGGACACCACTGCCCTAGATAGAATGTCAGATCTCAGACACTAGAATAAAATGCATCTACACTCTTCAGGATTAACAGACACATCAGCAGAAGGGAATGCATAGTTCTAATTGTGTAGAAGGTAGATAAACTCCTGGAGGGTCAGCATCTGAGCAGCAGCATTATTGGAAAGTGGCACTCTGGGAGGATCTGTCAGACAATAGTTATGATAGCTAGGCTAACTTTTCTGACTGGTATTCAGAATAAGCCAATAGTTAATCCGTTCCCAGTATTTTGTATCTTGAAAACACCATAATGACACAATACAACATAACATAAAACAAGAGATAGCGCTGGAAGAGGAAATGCCCAGGTTGAAAGACACTCTGCAACTATTGGGGAAAAGCAAAAGGACAAATACAAATAGCACTGTTGCCAATGAAGCAGCTGGATTAAAACTGAAAAGATGTCTAGTGGCTGATGTGCACAGTGGTGAAAGGAAAGCTTGATGCTATGTGACACGAGTATGGAAGATGAGAAATATGAATCAAGGTAAACTGCAAATCATAAAGCAAGATAATACACTGAAATTACACTGGTATATATAAGCAACAGGACTGTGGCTGGTCAAGTGAAGGAAAAAATTAGATCCATCTCCTTGGTGAAATCCCTAAATGTGCATATCAAATCCTCCCTCTTTTGACTTCTTTTTGGAGATCATGTTGAGAGCAGAAGAGAAGGGTAATGCCGAATAATGATGGATTGTTTTGGAGCCCAGCATCTCGCCTTTGTGGGAGGAAGTTTGAACTTATGAAATGAAACAAACACACATTGGAGTTTGCTTCTAATTTAACTGGAATCTTGATCAATGTGTGTTTGTCCCATTCCAGAATGAGTCTCTGTCTTGCTTGACCACAACATCGGTCTTTGTGGAATATGATTCATCTTTTCTGGTCTGTGTTTATTGGCTGGTGTTTCTGTCCAAAAGAAATCCAGGCCTTAACCTAATTCAGACTATAGCCAGATTCTTGTGCAGAACATCTTGTTCTACAAGTACGCACCCAGCCCTCCCAACATTTCTCCGTCATTCATCTTTCTTCCTTAGCCATTTCAATTCCATTTAACCCATATGTTGAAATCCTTCTAGAATATCTGAGGTAGATGGGGTAGAGGATTACTAGTAATAATGTGGGCAATAACCCAAAGCCTGCATGCATATCTTTATTCTTTTGTCCTGGATAGCTCCTCCATTTTTCATCATCAAAAGAATGAATTTGGTATCGGAGTGCATAATCAGAACCCAGTGACATGTCAGAGAAAGCAGTAATCTCCAGCAGTTATGTTTTTCAATCGGCTTTGGTTCGGAGCTGCTTTTAACCCAATTTTCCTCTCTTACTGTAAGTTACAGTGTCTTTTTTTTAAGTATAGAGCTGCTGAGATAATGCACACAGAGATGCTAATACCTGCCGTGAACTTCGACATATTTATAATCACCGGTATGACAAAACTGTACTCTGTGGATCTTTCCAGGTGAGGGAAAAAGGATTATATTTTTATTTCTTTGCGGATGCAAATGTATGATCCAGCCTCGATGTTGCCATGGCAGGAAGATTGCTTTACTGCAAGCAATAGAACAGCCACAGCCACGGGAGATTTTGGTTGAAGATTTACATCGTTTTGAGTGACAAAATCTTGCCATGATGTAGGATTTGTGCAAAATAATTTTTTTTGCTTGTGTTTATTTTGCAAAAAGAGAGAGGGAGGGAGAGAGAGAGAAGGACAGATAGAAGAACAGGCTGCAGTTAGAACATTTGTACTAGGAAAGAAGAGAGCTAGAAAAAGTTACATTTTTAAACAAATCTAAATTCCTGAGAGGTATTTTGAGATTGTACTCTAAAAAACACCTTTCCCAAGCTCTTGATAAGAGGCTCCTATGTTGAACAGCTGCACTACTGTTTTTGAAATTTATTTATTTTTTGCCAACGTAGCCTTGAGATCTTCTCTTCAAAATGGAATGGGTGATGGCTGAAAGGCAAAGAGACAGAGAGGGGAAAAGACTCCCTTCTGAAGGACAGCCTCAAGATGCTGAAACAACTGGTGTGTTTCCACCTCCTTCAATTAGTCTCTGAATGAGTCACCAAATAGGTTTGAATGTTGTATCAAAGGTGTTGTATTCTTTCTGTTGCTTTTAATGCCACTCCAAGTGTACCTTGAAAAACATTTCATACGTGAAACCACAACAGGCTTTCACAGGCCCTATCCACACCTTCCTTGCAGATGGCAGAACTATGGTGGCTCAATGGTTCAACATGATCTCTCCCCATAGAGCAGAATGAGCTCTTGGCATAAGATAGCATGGGAGGTGAAGGCACTGATGAAACCTAAGTCCTCTTCTTGGAATCCCTTCTGAATTTATGACTTGAGCCAACAAGAGTGTCCCACTTTTGACCCTCATGAACCCTGAATGTTAGCAATACACTTAGAAGATGCTCAAACCAGAAGCTTAGCATACCTAGCAGCTACATATACTGTTGAAGTTTCTAAATTCTAACTCAGTTTTTCAGGTGTTACTTACTCTGTAGCTTCATAAGCTTCTCTAGCCAATTGATAACACATAACCGCCCGGAGTTCCATTGGAAGATGGGTGTTATAGAAATAAATAAATAAATAAATAAATAAATAAATAAATAAATAAATAAATAAATAAATAAATAAATAATGGAAACTATGTTATTGGTATTTTGCCATTCAATTCTTCTTAAAAAAAACACTCTGGTTTATGAACATGGGATATTGCCCTTCCATATTCATGAGGCAAAGCAGAGGCAAATGGCCCAATATTAATGCACAATCATACCCATGTTTCCAGCAAGAAAAACAATGCCAAACTTTACATAGTGAAGGGCAGTCTGAATGTTGGCAACATTGATGTTAGCAGTCAAGATGCTCTACAGCAGTGGTGGTGAACCTTCAGCCCTCCAGATGTTTTGGATCACAGCTCCCACAGTCCTTAGTCACTGGCAATACAGGCTTGGAATTCTGGGAGTGCTGGTCCAAAACATCTGGAGTGCCAAAAGTTAGCAACCACTGTTCTACAGGATGCTTTTTGTGATCACTACAACTCATCAAGTGATGCCAAGGGGGAAAAAACCCAGAAGCTGACTCCTTATGTCATCAGTTAACCACTTCCCACCCAAACACCAAAGCAATTGTCAGGGCTAGAGATGGGCATGGAACGAACATTTTTTCGTTTCCGTTACCGTTTGTCGTTTCCGTTACGTAATGAAACGACAAACAAAAATTGTGATGAAAATGAAACGAAACGAACAGAACCACGAAAATTGTGGTCGTTACGTTTTGTTTCCGTTAATGGCGACGCGCAATGAAATGAGCTTTTTTAAATGTTAAAAACCGCCCTGGACATCCGTAAAAACACAGCGATAATTATTTATATTCCCTCTGGTCTGGGGCGTTGGAGGATGCCTGCGCATGGAAATGCTTTAAAAACCATGCAAAAAGCAGGTAGAAACAACAAACGAAAAAACAAAAAACGGTTACAAATTTTTTCAAAAAATTCCCGACAAATGGAAATGAACCGAAACAGACCTGTCAACGACAAACAAAAAACCGAAACACCATTTTTCTGTTTCGTGCCCATCTCTAGTCAGGGCTGTTTTGTGATAGTTGTGAGTAGTATTGAGCATAAGAGGGTATACTGTGTAGAAGATCACTCCCATAGTTTCTTTAAAGCAGATAAAACCTGTCTTTTGATTATGGCTTCATGACCTTTCATTGCCTTACAACCTTTTTGTGCAAAGGTGCAACAATGCATGTACTTTGGGATACTCTTGCTGGTAAGCCTATTCCATGTGTGCTCAATCTTATTACAAAGCAGATTTCCCCCCTTTTGAAAGACCTTTTATAAGAACCAATATTTCACCCCTGAAGCCTGGCTTTCTTGGAAATTGAAAAAAATAGTGGGTGGAGTAGTGATACTTTCCAGATAAGCAAAATTGGCCTTCTCAATTTATTTGGTCTGTTTTAAATATGAAGACATCTGGTTTCTGCATGGGAGGATCAGTTTTACTTTAACTTTTTTTTTAACTTTGAAATTTCTTTGCCTGAGCATCTCTAAGTTTGACCCAGAGCAAGTACAGGTTATCTGCCACATCTATGCCAGATTTTGTGGTGACCCAAGTCCAGTTTCAAAGTTATAATGGTCCCTATTTTTAGAATTGCCTTGTAGAATGTTGATTCCCCCCCCCCGCTTAACTATAACATTGATGCACTCTTATGCAGTGATAATGTAAGTAATTAAGCTTATATTATTTTGGACAACAAGAATGGAGCAGTACAAAAGTAACAAATTATGGTTTCACAACAAAGAGGTCCATGGTCTTCTAGAAAGCTAGATCAGCCTCAAGACTTGAGAATCCTCACCTCTCTTACAGACATTACCAGCTTAAATGGATGAATTACCTAGTGCCATAGAAGCTTCTTAGGTTCCATCTTCTCATCTACAAACAAAATCAACATAAGATGAGGAATCAACATTGGAAAAAGTTAATATTCAGGAACTCTGGCTCCCAGAATGCCATGTAAGGACAACCATGGGTGTGGGGAATCTGGCACTTCTATGATAGCATGAATTTTCGCAAACACAAATAACCATTCTATTAGCATGTTTCAGTCTGGTTGTTATTGTGCTGCCAAGTATAAAGAGGGTCCTAAAAACATATAATGAGCCACATTTAACAATAATAAGCTGCAACATTTTTGGGTACTGGTGGTGTCTCCCAATGTGTCTATAATAAGTAGAAGAAGCTTTGTTTTACCACATAGCATTTTTTCAGGCTATTAATCAGTGATATGAGCAATAGTCCTAATGATCTTATAATTCTTAATGCTACATTAATTTAATAAGAGACATAGAAACACTGTCACCTTGAATGTGCTATCTCTCCATTATGAGCTTTATCTCATAATCCTCATTTAATAGAGGCATTCTCTGATACATTTGTGTGAAAGAGAGGGACTGATTGAAGATCTTTTCAAAAGGAGGGCTTTGTCATAATTTAAAAGGCTAAGATTAAAACACATTATTCATAATAGTAATTCTCCCTTTCTGTTTCCTCCTTACATTTGAGATTTCAATGCAAAGATATGGAAAGAAAGAAAGAAAATAGCAATCTGTACAAATGCCTCTGTGCATCTCCAAAATATGTTTTGTAACTTGTTTTTTTTTAAATGCTTTTTTTCCTACTTGCATCCAGAGTTTAGAAAAGTTGTGGATTTTTATTACAGCTCTCAGAACATTCAGGCAGAAAACTCTTTGAGGATCTGGGAACTGTAGTTAGAAAGCAACTATTCAACTTGAGATGAGCACAAATTACTTCAGGGTGCTTCATCCAAAGCCACCCATGCACCCATCCCCCACTTCATGGTGGCTCACTCTGTCACATGCAACTGGGATCCTCCTTCTCCAGTGGTGCTTCCATCCAGGCAATTGCTCAAGCTGCCCTTCCCAACATCCTCTGGAAGCTGCCTGGGGCGAATCCCTGTCTCTTTTCCTTGGAGTGGTTGGCTGCTGGAGGAGACGGAGAAGGACAGGTGCAATGCACATTGCCTCATATGAAACAATATGAATTAATTCATGTCCATCTCTATTTTCAACCATGATGATGATGGTGATGATGATGATGATGGGACTTCCGAATACAGACAGGCAGGGTTTTTGAGCATAATACCACGGATACTATGATTGTGGAGAAGAAAACAAGGTATCTTGTTTGCTGTGTGATAATTCGATGATGATGATGATGATGATGATGATGATGATGATGATGATGATGATGATGATGATGATGATGATGATGATGATAACCACCACCACCACCACCACCACTTATCACTAAATTATTCAACCCTCCATGACTTGGAGCTGAGATATGAAGTTTCAGGTTTCATTTCAGCAAGACATGATATCTGGGCAAATGTAGGGGCTGCTTCATGCACATGTACACATCACTGGATGTCTGAGAATGCAGTGAAGTTTGAAAATACAGTAAATCAGTGATATGATCTAGCAACCATTGCTGACAACTACTTTTGAATTTTGGTGGGAGAATGAGGAACCAGCTTACATCTCTCCTGCTGATGTCAGTTAAAAGTGCTTACTATTAGTGGGATTTAGTATTGATGGTTCCAGGATTTGTGTACTTGCTTATTTACTTGTAATAGATGACAAACCCTTCACCACAAAACCCTTACTGGAATATTGTAACACTTACTACACTTCTGATGTTAATCACATTAAAGCTCGCTCTGCAAATTCCACTCCACAGTCACCTAAGTCAATAGCTATGACTCATGGCTGGAGATCATTAATTTTCATAGAATCTGAGAGGCCCTGCAATAAAATTTACAAGGCTTCTTACTGCACTGAGCACAGAAATATTGAATTAGATCCCAATCCACCTGAGCTGATAGAGTTGAGTCATCCTATCATCCAAAAGCAGACAACAAAGGAGTAGAGGACACTCAATAAGCCCCTAGTATTGGTGCATCTAACCCAGGATTGTTAAATCTGACAGATAGCAATAGCTCTCTAGGATTTCAAGCAGAAATCTGACTGGAGATTGCAGAATTCTCCTGTGGTCTTCATGTAGGTTTGCACCAGACCCAACCCATCAAGGCTTCCAAATCAAATGGGATCTGTAGTGTGGCGTCATAAGCTGCTGAATGGCTTGAAATGTGATGCAGGCAAGAGATGGACTTCCTCCAGATTTGGGAAGACACTTTGATGGATCTGTCCCACCCACAGAAGGCAGATGGACAACTGCATCAACAGTTTAGGTAGATCACTATCGTGTCTTTTGGCCAAAAAAGATAATCCTTGTGCACCGAAATTTGTTGTCCGTGCCATCAACCACGTCTGATTTAAGGTGTGACCTCCAAAATGTGTTATCATTAAGAATACTGTTCCACTTTTGCAAACTGAAGGCTGTGACTTCCTTCCTTCCTTCAACCTGTCTCATATTTGGTTTTCCTCTCTTTTTTCCGGCGCCTTCCACATTTCCTATCACATTCTTTTTTCTTCTTCTCTCAATTACATGCGCAGAATGATCAAACAGAGTCTCAGTTTTATCATGTGTGCATGAAAAGAGAATTCAGGCTTGATTTCATCTAGGAGCCCCTTGTTTGTCTGTGAAGATCTCCTTGGTCACCAGTAATTTCCAGAATCCTCCAGCCTGGGGGCCATGTGGACTGGGTAGTATAGGCCAGAAAGGGGGGGATCATTCTCCATCTATGTTTGATTAATTGGTTAAAATAATAAATGCTTGTAATGTTCTGTATTATTGCTCATGTTACAGAGGAGCAGAGAATCCTTCACAACTGAAGCCTTCCAAACTGATGAAATCCCAGGACGAGCGGTTCCCCATAAGCCAATATTATGGAAGAGATTCTTTCATGTCAAAACAGCTTTATTAAAAGAACACAGAGCATTTGTCTTCTATCCACAGTAGTCAGGGGATTTGATGTTTAGTGGCTGAAAAGTGTCCTCAACTCATCCCTTTATGCCCTGTGGATGGAAAAACCATTTGCATCTCATAAAACACTGCATGCCAATAGACATCTCATCACTTGGCAATCTCAAATAAGTCTCGGGAGCTGAATGGAAGATCCAGATGCGCTGGTACTGAACACCTTCTGTTCAGAGAGAAGCTTCGGTGGTGGAAGTGGGGGGAGCGAGACTTATATTGATTCTTGTTGCAGTTATAGATCGAAACACGTCAAACACTGCAGGCAGGAAATCATTTTGACTTTGCATCAGACTTGCCTTCAAATATATATATATATATATTAAAAACTGTGTATTATTCTGGCCCCCACCCCACTCCACAAACATATGTTAGAATTGACTTGTCTCGTGTCATAGAGACAACTACAGTGCATTAGCAGCAGTTCAGGAATGAAAATTTCTAAAAGAGTGTCAGTCAGAGAAAGGGGTAGCCTTTAATTCTAATTGGAGCTTTTAGCCAGAAAGCTGTCAGAGGAAACCTTACTTATGTCACAGACATGCCAGTCTATTGCCCTGCTGGCTTTTGTGTGCATATTGCTGTACCAGAGGCTTTCCGAACCTAGCATATAGTGCAGTTCCCACTGTCTTCAGCCAGCATGCTGTCCATGCTGACTGAGGATAAGAGGAATGTTTAAAAACCTGGTCCGAAAAAGGTGAATTATATTCTGTGCTCTAGGTACAGTATCTGACTTTGGAACCAGAGAGTTCAATTCCCCTCTGTGTCTCCTGCAAGTGGAACTCCCTTATGTGGTCTTTAGAGATGGGCAAGAAATGATTTTTTTTCATTTTGTTGTTCGTTATTCGGTTCGTTATGTAACAAAACGAATAACGACCCTAGGGGCAAATTTAACATGAACCGAACTGAACCAAGAAAAATGGGTTCTGTTAGGTTCATTTTGTTAATCGGGGGCAGAGATGTCTCCTACCTGGTGCTGGTCTGGAGGTCCGGACTTCCTGGCTTCTGGGACACTGACCAGGGGGAAAAAGCCGACGACAGCCGCGCTACAGCTGTAGCGCGGGGCCTGAACCTGGAAGTGGGGGGGGGACTAAACTAAACTAAAAATAAAAATAAATAAAAACGGGGGAAGGGCCAACCGGACCTCAAGGGTGGCCTGGTCAGCACTCTAATAATAATAATAATAATAATAATAATAATAATAATAATAATAATAATAATAATAATAATAATAATAATAATAATAATAATAAATAAATAAAAACCAGCACCGACCGGGCCCCAGGGGCACATGGTGGGTGCTCGGAAAAAAATGGGTAATAATGAATAACAAATTAACGAACCAATGAAATGGTTTTTCCTAAAAAAAAAATCATTAAAAATGATTCGAAATAAACTGAAGCCTTAAAGGAAACAAAACAAAACAAAATGCCATTTTTTTGGTTCGTGCCCATCTCTAGTGGTCTTGGGCAAGCAGTACAGTCCCAGGATGGTCCCAGAAGAAGAGAAGGATAAAATACTTCAGAATATTCATGAAACCCCTCTAAAGGACAGAAATGACTTGAAAACTCATTAAAAGAATACAATATTATTTATAGTTAAATAAAGATCCAAATAAAATTACCTTAAATGTAAATTCAAATGAAATAGGATCCCTAAGCTAACAAGAAACATAAATGACCTATAGTTTAAAACTTATTATTATTATTATTATTATTATTATTATTATTATTATTATTATTATTATTATTATTATTATTATTATTATTATTATTATTATTATAGTTGTCTGCAGAGATTCTCAGTCATTCAGGTGAGGTTATCTGGGAGCTGAGTCATGGCAACTGGACGTCTTTTCTGGTGGGATCAAAATGTTTTTGTGACTCATTGGAGTAGCTTCTTCCAGACTTGGCCAAGGCTATACTGGCTGGTGCTTCCCCCCGGGGGCACAGTAGGGAATAAATCACCTGACCCCTGAATGACATTTCATACAACGACATCAAGTTAATTCTGATTTCCTGGACTCTTGCTAGAGTGTCCAGGATATAAAAAATTCAAAAGTATCTTATTTTAGAATTGCAGAGCTGGAAGGAAGCCTATGGTTCATCATACAAATATAAGAACAAAAGAAAAGCCATGCTGGATCAGGCCAAAGGCCCATCTAGTCCAGCTTCCTGGATCCCACAGTGGCCCCACCAAATGCATCTGGGAGCGCACGAGACTAGATATCTGTCTGGCCCTTGAATTACCCCGGTTTTAAGACTGGAGATTACACATCTCCATCGTGGTTTGTAACCTGTGATGGACTTTTCCTCTAGGAATCTGTCCAATCCTCTTTTCAAGGCATCCAGGCCAGATACCATCACCACATCCTATGGCAGGGAGTTCCACAGACTAACACTCTGGGTAAAAAAAAAATCTCTTTTGTCTGTTCTCACTCTCCCAACGCTCAGTTTGAGTGGATGTCCCCAAGTAGATATGGGCACGACCAGAAAAAATGACGTTTCGAGTTTTCATTTGTCGGAATGGGTCCGTTTCGGGTCGTTTCCGTTTGTCGTGAAATTTTTCAAAAATTTGTCATTTCCGTTTGTCGTTTGTCATTTGTCGTTTGTCGTTTGTCGTTTCCACCGTGATTTAGCGTGATTTGACTTCCCAGAGCATAGGGGCGACCCGCAATCAGGGGCGGCGCTAGGTGTTTTTGCGCCCTAGGCGGCGGGTGGGGTGGGGGGGGCGGGCGGGTGGGGGGGGCGGCGGCTGCGGGCGGGTGAGTGGGCAGGCAGCGGCGCGGGCCGCAGGTGGGTGGCAGCGTGGGTGGACAGGCGAGTGGGCAGTTAGGATATCACTTAGGATAGAGGTTCTGTTCTTGGCTTGCACCCCAAATGTGTGTGTGTGCAAGCAAATTGAAGTTGGGAAAATAGAAAATAAATGGTAGTATATCATATATTTATAAAATAAATCCACACCTCCCACTCCCAGTTGAACCTCCCCCTTTATCCAATAGCAGAAAAAAAATCCTCACAAACTGCCAGAGAAGAAATAAAGAATAAACTGCTATTTCCTTCAGCAGACAAAGCTGCAGGGAATCAAATAAATTATTTTCTAAATTCAATTCCCTCCCTGCCTGTCTAACTTAAATCCTAAAGCCTCCAGCCTCCCTCCTCAATCTCGATCGGATCACACCAGCACCAGCAGCCAGCCCTCCTCCCTCAACCACATCCATACACCCGACTGCGATTTCTGGAAGGTGCCTCGGCTTTGTATGCCCTCTGAGACATCCAGAAGTGTCAATCAAAAACCTGGCAATGCCATTGGTGGAATGGTTCAAAAAAATTGCAGGTCTAAAAAAATAAAAATAAAATAAAATAAAATAAAATCAATACGATGTTTTATTGCTATAAAAAAACTGCTGCTACTATTAAAATTCAGGCATTTAAAATGAATAAATTTCACATGTTTCTGTGGTGATTTGGTGTGTTCTTTGACCACGATTTCAAAAGAAAAATTGCGGTTGCCGTTTTGGATCCCCCCCACCGCATGGCATGGCAAGACAACGATGACCCCCCCCCAGCCTGGTGCAAGAAGCCCAGGACAGGAGAAGAGGGGGGGGGGAAAGGCCGGGAACCCCTCAGAAACCATCCCTCTGGTAGGTGGCAAAGCCTCAGGCAGGCATATTTTCGTCTGCTTTTTTGGCCGGGAGTCCGGGTTTTTTAAAAAATCTTTTAAAAACTTTTTCTGTGCTTCGCATTGCGCGATCGCCGCGATGCCACAAACGGAAACGAAAAACCCAACCAAATTTTTCATTTTTGATTCGAGTTCGAGTTCTGATGGCTTAATTATCATTACCGTTTCCGTTACGTAACAGAAATGATAACCGAAAATGGAAATGACAATTTCGCCGAGTCGTGCCCATGTCTATCCCCAAGTTTTGGTATTTTGTGAGAGGGATAAGAGTGTCCCTCTATCCACTTTACTCATGCCCTGCATTATTTTGTATGTCTCAATCATATTCCCGCTCAGGCACCTTTTTTTCCAGACTAAAGAGCCCCAAGTGTTTTAGCCTTTCCTCATAAGGGAGGTTCCCCCAGCCCAGTAATCATTTTAATTGCTCTCTTTTGCACCTTTTCAAAATTCCACTATGTCCTTTTTGAGACTCTGTTAGGGAGGTACAGTCAGGAATCAAACCCCCAACCAAAGGCCTAAACCACTGAGCTATCCATCAGTTCCATGTTCCACTTAGCAGAACGCAAGCTGAATTCTATATGCTAAGCTTCCAGGGACTCTCTTAGATCAATTTAATCAGCTATTACAAAACTGTGCCATTGGGTTTAGCCACATATTTCAACAATATATGGGATTTTAAACCTTACGTTTCTTCCCCTCCCCACAAAGCCCAGCATTTCCAACTTACCTAAAAGGCTCTCATCAAAAATGCTGCTAAAAAACTAGACACTTTGGAAATAATGACTGGTTCCAATTAAAACCCCCAAACAACAATGCAGCAGCCAGCTTAGAAACAAAGGGTAACAACACCCTTGCTGTGTCAGCTCTTTAATATGTGCAGATAATGAAAAACATAGAAGCTTTTCAATAACATCATATGCCTCTGTGCCAAGGCTGTGTACTCCAGGTAGTAGTCCTTCCACCATATGTTGAGTAAAAAAAGGCAGCTGGTTCCTACCATTATTGCTTAATTACAGATGATGCCGTATGAAGCATTATGCAAGAAGTGATTGCTTTGTTTTCACTCAAATGAAAACAAAACAATCCCAAGATAATAGAAAGCCCTGTACATGCTATCTATGAAATAAGGATGTGAATATGCAATGGATCCAGTGATTTATTGGTTATTGTGGGTGCCTGGCACATTAACTTAATGACAGTGACCATCTCCTCATGTACAAGAGTGCCTTAATCCCCTACCTTTCTGTAAGGTAAAAGAAAAGGTAAAGGCTCCCCCTGCACATGCATGCCAGTCATGTCCGACTCTAGGGGTGGTGCTCATCTCCGTATTCAAGCTGAAGAGCCATTGTTGTGCAAGTCCATGGCCACATGGCTGGCATGGCTGCAAGGAAACACTGTTTTACCTTCCCGCTTTTTACAGCAGTACCTATTTATCTACTTGCATTTACATGCTTTCGAACTGCCAGGTTGGCAGGAGCTGGGGTCATCAGCGGGAGCTCACTCCACTGCGTGGCACCCGGGATTCGAACCGCCGAGCTGCTGACAGTTTTCGGAAGCCTTAGTCCACTTAGTCCATATTTTTCTACTAACAACCCCACTCTGCAAGGATGACTTTATTATTATTATTATTATTATTATTATTATTATTATTATTATTATTATTATTATTATTATTATTATTATTATTATTATTATTTATTTATTTATTTATTTATTTATTTATTTATTTATTTATTTATTTATTTATTTATTTTTGGCCATTCTGACCCAGTGTCCCTTTTGCCCTCATTCTGAATTGGCTTAATTTGCTTTCAGTTAGATCAATCAGATTCCAGCCCACGGAAACACAACCAAAGGATAAGAAGGGACAAGGGATAGAAGACAAGTGTTCTGACAACCCCCATTACTATACCAGAGCTGGAAGAGGCGATAGGCAGGTGTAAGAAGGGCAAAGCAGCAGCACCAATGAGATTTGGTTAAAGCACATCAAACATTTTGGGCCAATCACAAAATGATGGTGATTTAGCCTCTATAGTAAATGTTAGTTTATAGCTCAGATAACCTGAGAAAATGGGGCTTCCCTATAGAAGACACCTTGTGCAAATGTGGAGAAGAGCAAATCATTTCACGCATGTTAAAATGCTGTCAATAGGATGCCTCTGTGTTTTGCGGCATCCTTGATCTCTGAGACCAAGAACTGAATATTTGTTACATCCTTAATTTAAACATAAAGATTGAAAACCCAGACTTTAAAAGAATAAAGTAGCTTGAACTCTTTCTTAGACAGACAGATCTGTCTTTCTTTGTTTCTTCTTCTGGCTTGGGACCTGACTATTTGGCGGAGCGGATCTCCCGGAGATCAGCGCCCTCCAGGTGGCTACTCCAAGGGAGGCCCAAAGGGCTCCTACCAGTAATCGGGCCTTCTCAGTGGCCACCCCGGCATTATGGAACAAACCTGCCCATGGAGATTAGCACGGTGGAGTCTCTGCCGGCCTTTAGGAGAGCCTTAAAGACCCGTCTCTTCATGGAAAGTTTTGGTGATCGCTAAGTGTACAGTGTGCATTGTGTGTTAGTTGCATTGTCTCGTCCCAGCCCCTTTTCTTGCCGGATTGTATGATGTTGTATTAGTGTGATGTAGACTGTTATTATATTTTTTTCTCCTGTTTATTACGGGGGTTGTGTTTGGGCAAATTGTTCCTCAATCTGTTGTACACTGCCCAGAGTTCCTGAGGGAAAGTTGGGCGGTTAGTAAGTACATACTCGCTTCGGGTTGCCACACCCCGAGAGGCCAGATTAACTTCCACCCGAAATCGGGCCTTCTCGGTGGCTGCTCCATCGTTGTGGAACAGCCTTCCCAGCGAAGTGCGCTCTGCAGAGTCCCTGCTGGCCTTTCGTAGAGCGGTGAAAACCATCCTATTCCGTGAGGCCTTCGGCGACCTAGCCTAATAGTTTCCAGTGCTCTGTTGTTGTTGTTGTTTTCCCCGCCATCTGTTTGTCCACTCACCCTATCACCTGATGACGTTGAGCGAAGATTGTTTAGTGCTAGGGTGTGTTACGATTTTTATGATTGTATTTTATTGCTTAATTGTTGCTGTCCTGTTTTTATCATGTTTCTTTGATTGTGCTGAATTCATCAGCTTTGTAAGCCGCCCAGAGTTCCCTTAGGGAAGATGGGCGGGGTATAAATTTAATAAATAAATAAATAAATAAATAAATAAATAAATAAATAAATAAATAATGTTTTTGTTACACCTCACATTGCTTCTGTTGCAAATTATCAGGGAGGGAAAGGAAGGAAGGAAAGAAGGACAGGCAATGGTACACTGGTTTAGGGCTCTGGCTGCAGATCTGGAGGTTGGGAGTTCAATCCCCCACCCCACCTGCTGTGCCTTCTTGATAGGGGCTGGACTCAGTGATGCATAGGGTCCCTTATCAGCATTGTAGTTCTAAGCTGTTAATGAAGAAAGAAAAGAAAATCTTATGAAAAAATATTTTTAAAAAGATAACATTGGTAAATTCTTATAAAAGTGTAGCCAAAATAATTCTCATCCACCCGTACTCATAGTCAACAAATGTACAGTACCTTACATTTTCAAACTTTGTTTGTCCTGAAGCTTATATTGTTCTGAAATGTCTCGAGTGCTAGGGACAGACCTGAGATGTATTGCTTTGGCCTGCGAGGATACCGAAAGTCAATCTGAAGATGTGCTCTTAAGCTTCAACTTTTTCAACAGTTTACCTGTCTCCAGTCTGGCCTTTCCTCTCTTTCATTGAATTCACCCAGAATTCGCCCTTCTACCTGTGGTATGTGTGAATACGACAAACCTCTCTCTTCCTCTCTGTCATTTTAATACAAGCAACTCAGACAAATTGCCTCACAAATTTCAAACTAATGGCTTATTATTCCTCACCAATGTAACATGAAAGCGGATGACATCCCATCATTGAAGGCTGTAATCACCTTCAGCCCAGATAAGGCCTCCCAAGGCTGGTGTTCTCTTGACTTGATAAAGTATTTGTCATTTTGAGTTCCTCCTGTTCTGCCAGAGATAACTTTGTTTTATTCCAACTGTCACACTTTGGAGTTCTGCAAGGACGTGGAGTCGTGGACACATCAGGTCATAATCCTTCTTTAGTCTGGGGATCTGGTTAATGCTGCTAATATTAGGAACTATTAGCAGGTTGATTTACCTTTCCTAACATAATAATCCTTGGTGGCCTGGGCTTTTTTTGTGAGCTCTGGTGCTGTTAAAGCTGATCTGGATAAGCTTCTTTCTTCCCAGACCTTCCAATGCCTTGGGAGATTTGCAGAAAATAAGCACCTTTCACAGGGTTGCTTACATCACATCCACTTTTCAAAACTTTCTTTAAATGATTTTTCAAAGGATCTCTGGGGCACGTAGATACTATACATTTTGATTTGGACCCAGAATTTATCTTTGGATGCTGCCTCTGCTCCATTTTTAGGGAATCCTACCCTCCAAACTATAGTTCATGCTATCTAGGGCAGGGTGTCCAAACTTTTTCTAAGGAGGGCCAGATTTGGTGGCTGAGAATGCATGGGGGCCCAGCTGCTCCCTGAACCTGCCCCCAACTGCAAGCCCTATCCACTGACCCCTAAGCCCCACCCACTGACCCCTAAGCCCCACCTACTGACTCCTTGAAAGCTGTCACCTGCTTCTTCAGCTTCATCCTGTGGGCGCTGTAACAGGCATTGTCAAGGAAGGGGACAGCTTCGGTGGCAGCCCTTTCACACCCTCACCCGCCTCCGTCCCTCTGCCTGGTCCACCAACCCACCCCGATGCTCCCACTGGCCGAGCCACACCACCACACTACCATGGACAGGCATGGGAGCCCCTGAGATTTAGGGCTGGTTTGGGGTTGGTGGTACATCAAGCATGAGCAACAGGGGGAGGGGTGGGCCATCCATCCATGGGCCAATCAAAATGGCCTGGTGGGCTGGATTTGGCCCCCGGCCTGGACTTTGGACATGGCTGATCTAGGGGTACCTGCTATGTACCATTTTCAGTGGGCTAGATATGTGGGAATTTCCCACAGTAACTATCAGACATTCTCAGAATATGTAGTAATTTAGGTATCTGCCTGCAGGGCCAGATGTTGGGAGTTCATTTCTCCAGTGTACCACCTTGGGAGGGGCTGGGCTAAATAATCCATAGGGTCCATTCAAGCTCTGTTGTTCTATGAAGATGATGAATCTCATCTACAAAGATTTGATTGTGTATAATGTATATTTTGGGCTTGAGCCAATGGTAGCATTTCAAGGGATACTTCTGTTGATCCATGGAAGAGTCTCTTCTAATTGCGAATAGCATAGGAAATTTTTCAAAGGTCACGGCAGAGATGCCAACTTTTCGTTTACTTTTTGTTTACATAATACGTGTTCATATTATTAACTTCATGTTCAGCATGGCCCTGGGAATGATTAAGACCAAACAAATGATTATTTGGCTATGAACTGCTGAATAGCTCAGTTGTTTGATTCACAGTCTGATTCCCTGCTGTGTCTCCATGACAGGGTCTGGGCTTGATAGGATCTCTTCCAACTATGCAGTCTGAGGATGATGATGATGATGATGATGATGACGATGACGATTCATCTGCTGAAGTTCAGCTAGACATCCAGGTTTTAAGCTGGTTCTAAAATAAAAGCTATCTTGTAGCCAGTCTGGTACCCAGGGAGAAGGCAACAGCATGCATAAGAAAGGTTCTACTGCATGAGGCATCGTAAACTACTTCTGAATATTCTCTACCTGAAAAAACATGAAAAGTCAGAAGACTTGAAAGCATGTAGTAATAGTAGTAGTAGTAGTAGTAGTAGTAGTAGTAGCAGCAGCAGCAGCAGCAGCAGCAGCAGCAGCAGCAGCAGTGCGATGGCATTGCTTTTTCCACCTTAGGCAGCACTATTCAGAGCTTGGCATTAATACATCACAAGTAAGGATGCATTTATTTATTCTTTGCTTTTATGTATTGCATTTATACCTGGCCTTTCTACTAGAAAGCAACACTCAAGAGAGTTTGCAGCCTTTGTAAAAGAAGAAACCCACGTAACAACCAAATGTGATGCCATTATCTGTAAAAATTATCTTTGCTGGTAATAAGAGAATAGCACAGTTCTGAACACATTCTGTCTGTTGGCAGCAAATTTTGTCAAAGGCAGCAAAGTGATTCCCCTTGTACCTTCAAATCTGCTAATGAATCAGAGACAACGCTTTCCCTGCCCATTTCCCCCGGCTTCTATCCGTTCTTCCTCTCTTAATCATTATGTGACATGTCTGCAATTTCCTGCATATGCCAGTTGGAAAGAGGAGACTAGATGGCAGAACCAGGGGATAAGGAGGTGGCACCAAGCAGGATTGCTTCGTTTCCCCCTTCTCAGCCCCCTTCCTTTCCTGAGTTTGTGATGACTTTAAAAGTATAGAGCTTTGAAAGTATAGAGCGGGTCTTTAGGGTCATCTGTTATGTCTGGGTATCCCAAATTGATCTATTGTTTCATTGTCTAGTTACATACTAGAATGGCATCACTGGTTGGATAGCTTTCATATTATGTTTTGAACCAAGATTTGGAGGGGAAAAGACTTAATGCAGCTTCGCCTCCAAAATTCAGTTAACTGTTGCAATATGTAACTTGTGCCCCTTTCACTTTAGTGGGTGGGTCTACTGTTCAGTACAAATATATTTCGACACAGCCCTGTATAATGCAAGTATACATCAGATTTATTTTGGAATTTGTTTGCTCACCCAGCAGTTACTAAACAGTTGAAGGAATCGTTCCTTTGCTCAAAATGTTTAATTTGCTCAATTTGGATAGTTCAGGGTCCTACTGCTTTGCCATTCCTACAGCCTCTTAAAGCTTCCTATAATTCGGCCAATATGAAGGCAGTAGAAAATTCATTGGATGCACTCTGAATATCCTTTTGATGAAACTTGTTTTAATTTTTTAAAATTTATTTATATTTCATAGCCATCCATATTTTAAAGCTGTGCAACACTCTGATACAAGTAAATAAAGAAAGAATGTTGGGGTTTTGTTTTTTTTACCTTTTCAACTGTAATGGTTTCCTCAAACAGAGTCACGGTAAATGAAGTTTGATATTATGGATACTTTGGCCATGGGAATGCCAGGAAAACCAGTTTAACTCTGTGTCTACATGCCCTTTGACCTCCACATTCTGCCTTTCAAAGGCAGCTGAGCCTGTGAGAATTCTTCTCAGTGATCACGGTATACTGGAGGAAATCGATACAGGAAATATTTAAATCGACGTTTTCCCTTTTATGTTATTCCTTATTAGTTCTGTGAGCAACTGACATTATAACAAAAATGACACTAAATAAGGAAGTCATTACTGTTAATTATCCAGTGCACCAAAGATATACTTTACATTGCATGCCAATATTGATTTAGAATCTCAAACAACTGGGGGAATTTATTTGCATAATCATGTCCCGCTGGGATATACTTTCCAATTATTATAAAGCTCTCCCTACACAAACACATTTTTGTAATAGCAATGGATCCTGGACAAGCAGGTTCTGGATACTTTTTACAATGCAGAATTACATGATAATTCGGGCATGACTTTGTATAGACACAGGGGGACAATAACAGTAATTCTCCACTCCTTTTATGCATGGTCAGTCCTATTTCTAAAATAAGGAGCGAGTGAATGAAAGGAAAATTGAAGAAGGATACTGTATAAATCATTACTGTATAGATCTACACTTTGTCAGCTCTGGGGATTCTATGTTGTGTACCTTCATGTCACCTCTGACTTATGGTGGCCCCATGAATGAGCAGTCTCCAAGATATCCTGTCCTCAACAGACCTGCTTAGCTCGTATACTCTCAAGCCTGTGGCTTCCTTTAGAGCAGGGGTGTCCAAACTTTTTGCAAGGAGGGCCAGATTTGGTGAGGTGAAAATATGTGGGGGCCGACCATTCAGCCACATTAGGCCCCCGGGCTGGACATTGGACAAGTCTCTGTAACATGCAAGGAGGCGGGGAGGATGCTGCAGCAACAGAGCTGGGGGGTGGATAGGCTGGGCAGGTGGCTGGGGGTACAGACAGAGGCAGGGAGGGCAGGCAAACCATAAAACTGCAAGCTGACATCTCCATCCGATATGGGGAGGAGCCAGCTGGTGGGGATGCATGACAGCCTGAGCTGGTGGGGAGAAGACGCCGCAGGCCACTCAAAATTTGAAAATGGGCTGCATTTGGCCCCGGGCCTGACTTTGGACCTGCCTGCTTTAGAGTGTTGATCCATCTCATATTTGGTATTAATCTTTCCCTGCTGCCTTCTTGTTTGGTTTAGATTTAGTCCTAAACACTGCATATCTTCTTGGACATGGTTTCTATGAGTTTCTTTTTCTCTCTCACTCCTTTAGGCTTTGACAAATGCTTGCAGCTCCGTTTTTGGCAGAAGCCTACCCATCCTTTAATCTCCATGTGTCAAAGAGCCGGATGATAGGAACAGGTAGGATCCAGATCAGGGAAACTGTGCAGGAAAGGATTAAATGCTCCCACCCTCTTTTTCTTCTATGTCAAAATGAACTCTGTTAACTACATCAGGGATCAATAAAAAGATTTCCTGATGCAACGTGCAGTTTATTGTCAACAATGTGGATGGCCATCCAGACATTCTATCAACCATGATTGATATGGGATCATATAATGATCTTGTGGGTCACGGCCAGTGTTTACACAACATTAATATGGTGTGCCAAAAGTTTGTGTAAGTTGGGCACAATGCTAAAGGACAATGCAGTACAATCCCCACATCCGCTGATTCACCAAACACAGATTCAGTTATCCACGGTTGGTGATCATTGTGTGCAGGGGAGGTCCGAGCCCGGTGGCAAGGAGGGAGGGGGGGAGAAAGAAAACATACCAATGCCAATGCTGGCCAGCTGGCTTCCTCGCTGCCACCGCCGCTGGCCAGCCAACCTCCTTGCTGCTGCCGCCACTCGACAGTCGCCCTCTGGAGGGGGTGAGGTAAGGACTTAAGAGGACCCACCTGGCCAACCGCCCTTTGAACTTCCTGCCCAGGTCCTGGGCAGTGGACCAGAAGTGTGAGCACTAGTGGGAAGTTCAAAACTTCTGGTCCACTGCCACCCCCGCAGGCTGGCCGCCAAACCTGGTGATGAGGAGGGCGTCCGGCATGCAGTGTCAGTGGCAAGGAGAAAGAAAAAAGAAAACCTTATCTCCTCCTTGCTGCCAACACAGGCCGGCCACCCTCCTCACCACTGATGCTGCACTATCCAGCATTTGTGGGGTGTGTCGCTACTGTCAACTCAGATATGAATGTTTGCTCTTATCTATGGGTTTCACTAGCCACAGGGGGTCCCAGAACCAATCCCCCATGGATTTGGTGGTCCTACTGTAATGTGAATCCTTGACTCTGTTTGGTTACTTTGCTATCAAGTAAATGAGATTAAGATGGATGTTTTATATTTCCAGACTGCATCCTTAAATCCCTGCAAAGACACAAACCCATTTGTGATTTGTGTTTTGTGTTCCATGCAGCGGTTCTTGACTAGTGCCCGTTCCTTGATTTGATTTGCTATAGATACTGTTATTAATAATAGAGAGATGATGGTTGCAAGCAAGAGGGAGGTGCCTATACCATGTCGCTCTTTGTTTGAAATGGCCTGTATAAGTCCAGCCCCATTGGACCATACTGCCCGGTGCCTTCCAAGAAGAAGCTTGGCATCCATCTCGCCAAGTGAACTTTTAAGAACTCTCTCCTGGCAAATTACATGCCTTGCCATGTTTGGACTTCTATGCCTGCTTTGAAAGAGAGAGCTTGCTCTCAAAAGCTCGGTAACTTTTTTTGAAAAGAGAGCTTGCTCTCGAAAGCTCGGCAACTTTTTTGAAAAGAGAGCTTGCTCTCGAAAGCTCGGCAACTTTTTTGAAAAGAGAGCTTGCTCTCGAAAGCTCGGCAACTTTTTTGAAAAGAGAGCTTGCTCTCGAAAGCTCGGCAACTTTTTTTGAAAAGAGAGCTTGCTCTCGAAAGCTCGGCAACTTTTTTGAAAGCAGCCTATGACCCATAGTCTAGTTTTTCTTTTGTTTTAATGGCTGCACAGCTCCAAACCTCTTTTTTTCCTTCTGTTATTAGTAACAGTGAATAATTAATAGCAAGATGAGCAAGATAGCGTAGCATGCTAGAACAGGACTTTAGATCTAAACCATTTACAGACAAGGAGGTTATTTTTAAAAAGTCATGCAGGATCTGTTAATGTCATTATGCTTTCATATGCAGCAAATAAAATGTACTAATTAATTCTATAACTATGTTTCAGGGTGATGATTTTTAAGGGTTGGAAGCAGCTGTGTTCATTTATTTTTCAATGGAAATAAAAATAAAAAGCAATCAAAAGACATCAGGAATGAATAATGGAATGAGCAACAACAATGGCTTACTGGAATAGTTGTAGTAGCAATAAATCAAATCATATGGATTACTAATTTCTTGTCCTCCACACATTACAAATTCCAGGCACCACCACTTTTAGAAAGTGAAACAGCAATATTATGCTGGGTCAAGCAAGTGTTCACAGATAGAACAGCTGATTTTAATAAGCCAGATCTTAAACTACTTGATAAGCAACAAAGAAAAAGATACCTTAAAGAGGTTGGAATTCCATCAATAGGCAATATCAGAAGTTACAGGGAGTAGTAAAAAGGCAAAGTAGCAAACATTAAAGCAAAATAAATACCAGTAAATAAAAATTAAAGCCAGTTCATGTTCACCTCTTCCCCATATTCAGCAACTGGAGTCATATCATAATGGTTGGCTACTAATTCAAAACAATTCCAAATAACTATTAATTTGCTTCCTGGCATTCAAAAATGCATCACCTCAACTGTAGTAGTAGTAGTAGTAGTAGTAGTAGTAGTAGTAGTAGTAGTAGTAGTAGCAGCAGCAGCAGCAGCAGCAGCAGCAGCAGTAGGCATTCCACCCACCCATGATATTTGTTTGTCCCTGCCATTAACTGTCTGGACATTCCTTCAGTTTACATCGTACAGAGTAGTAGAACCTTTGGTACAGGTTGGATCCATTCAATCAAAGACGGCGCCTAAGAGGTGTCCTGATTGAAGTTTATAAAATCATACACGTTGTGTGGACAAAGTAGATAAGAAAAAGCTGTTTTCCCTATCTCACAATACTAGACTAGGGGCACTCCATGAAACTTTTGGGTGCTAGATCTCAAACAAATAAGAGGTAGTACTTTTCCACCCAGAGGATCAGTGGTTTATGGAATTCCCTGCCAGAAGTGGTGACAGCTGTCAGGCTTGACAGCTTTAAGAAAGGATTGGACAAGTTCATGGAGAACAAGGGTATCAATGGCTATCATTATGCATGCCTAAGGACAACCTCCGGGTTAGAGAGATAGGCAGGATATCTCTCAATGCCATCTTCAGGGAATCCTAAGCAGGTGAAGACATCTGCCTGGGAATATGCTGAAACAAATGGTGAGCCATTGTGTGAGACAGAATGCTGGACTGGATGAGCTGTGGCCTGTTCTGGCAAGGCTATTCTTATGTTCTTAATCTTTGCTAGTCAGAACCTAGTGTTTATCTGCAACTAAAGGGGGAGTATTTTTATTCATAGAAAGCAAACTCACCCTTTCAAATGCCACAGGGGGCAGCACAGCTGTCCAGAGTAGATTTGTGTGGCACGGCATGGCCTCTTTCATGTAGTCCTGCTAATTAATTTGGCAAGCTCTCGAATACGAGCTACCAAATAATAGTCCTGGTGCCTGAACCACCAAACATGAAAGTCATGTGAACTGACTGTCAACGAGTTCTTATTTGTTGCCCTACAGAGAGAAGTCCTTAAGGGAAGGAAAGGGGGATCCACAGACTTTAATTATTGACTTTGAGGCAGGCATGATTAACATGGAATTCTCATAGTCTACTATCAAATCCCACGTCTCACTCCGTGCAGCCACTTTTTTTTCCCTCCTGCGATATCCCCATAAGATGCCTTGCTGCTCTTGAAGTAGCCTCATTAAATCAAGTGAATGATAAGTGACATGTAGATTAGAACTTGTTGGGGGGGTGTCAGTAGATGCAACACTTGATTACTTCCTCCGATGGATGACAAGAATTGATCTCTCATCCTGCCCCCATCTTACCACAGCCCAAGACTGGGTAGCCATGCTAGAGGAAATTTCCTTTGTAATGTTGTGTTGGGTTTCAGGAGGTGAGCTACATATTAAATAGCTCAGGAAGAAATGAACAGAAGCACTTGATGTCAGTTGTCATTCAATCTAGTATAAATATCAAGGGCCATCGTTACTGTACTATCACATTTATATGTTGATTTTTAAAAACTGGGCTGCTGGCATAGGAATATGGATAAGAAACTTATTTTGTGGCAAGTTCCTTCATTAGGCAGAATAAATGGTATTCTTTTTAATCTTCGTCAGTGAGAAAAGAATAGTTTGTAACAGATTGTCCAGTAACACACTTAAGCACAAATACATAAGCCACGTGTCAGTAACCTACTCTATAATCACATAGAATCATAGAATCATAGAGTTGGAAGAGACCTCAAGGGCCACCCAGTCCAACCCCCTGCCATGCAGAAACCCCATCACAGTATTTCCGGCAGATGGCCATCCAGCCTCTGCTTAAAAACCTCCAAAGAAGGAGACTCCACCACCCTCTGGGGCATCATGAAGTTCTTCCTAATGTTCAAATGGAATCTCTTTTCCTGTACTGTGGTTTGAAACCATTCCCTTGAGTCCTAGTCTGTGAAGCCATGGAAAACAAACCTGTTCCCTCTTTCAAATATTTAAACATAGCTATCATATCCCCTCTCAGCCTTCTTTTTGAAAGGCTCAACATTCCCAGCTCCCTAAGCTGTTCCTCATAAGAAATTTCTTCCAAACCTTCCACCATCCTGGTCACCCTCCTCTGGACCCGCTCGAGGTTGTCAACATCCTTTTTAAATTTGAGGTGGGCAGAACTGGACATACTCCAGGAGGGGTCTGGAGCACATCTCCTGGGCCTGATCTAACCTACCTTGATGTGACTCATGACTGGGACAGAGGGCACCTCACCAAAATGTTTGGGCTAAATAACCCCAACCAAGTTCATGAGCTGCCCCAACAAGGCTAGCTGAAGACACTTTCTGAGGTACAGGAAAAGATGGAGTGTCCTTCCAATTCTGTGTACAGCTGCTAGATGAAGAAGCACTATCATGTTGCTTCGCCTGGTGTTCAAGATCATATTTCTCAGCCTCATTTTGTGTGTGTGTGTGTGTGTGTGTGTGTGTGTGTGTGTGTGTGTGTGTGTGTGTGTGTGTGTGTGTGTGTGTGTGTGTGTGTGTGTGTGTGTGTGTGAGAGAGAGAGAGAGAGAGAGAGAGAGAGAGAGAGAGAGAGAGAGAACAGGGGAGGAAAGTACAATTATTATTTCCTTCCCTAAGAACCATTCTAATAGAAAGATGTACTTTTCTCTTCTGCTGAACTGTGGAAAGAATGAATAGGGTGAGGATGCAAGAGGGTCGGTGTCTGAAGGCATCCCTTTGAGTGTGTATGTATAAGCATAAAGAAACATTAGTTTGGCCATTTGTGCCTGTTCGTTTATTGGCTGAACAGGTGTTTGGTGCTTCGAAGCCCCACCTCCTCCAGCAGGGACCCACTCAGAGGGAGCAGCCTGGCTTCCTTGCCCCGCCTCTTCTGGTTGCTGCTTCTGAGTGGGCACTTACTGGAGGAGGTGGGCCTTTGACGGGTTAAACAGCTGTGGCTGATAAACAAATTGGGAGTTCATGTCCATTTCTTCATGTGATCACTTGACTGTCTGTCAGTGGGTCTGCGAATGCCTATCCTTATCTGAGTGTGTGAAACCCCAGTTTGGATCTGCCCTGGTTTCACCGACCATCGCTTGCTGTGCCATTTCATTTTCAACAAGGAGCCACAGCCAGGTGCCACTATTGAACAGATTGCAATACCGACCGATTACTACAAAAGGCAGGCCTTGGAGGCTTCAGTTATGAATAGCAGTCTGCCTTCCCTTAGAAGAAGGTGTGCTCTTGGAACCGTCCCAGGAACCTGGAGGTCTTTGTACCCCAATATGGTGGTACAAATATTAGACAAGGGGTTCTGGGTCTTATAGTCCAGGGGACAGCTTTTCTAAGCTCTGTGTCAAGCCATAAATTAATTCAAGCTGTGCTTGATGAGATAATTCCTCCTAAATGTATTTCAAATGTAAACACTGAAATGGAAAATTTGAGAATGTTATCATGTCTTGGACAAAGTAGGAAAAATCTTTCTGTTTTCATCCCAAGAAAGCTCTATAAAAGGCCAGGACAATAGAAGTGTTGCATAATATAGGGGAAGTAGAACAATGCACTTCCAAAGCTAAGAGCAAGGTTGAGAGAAGATTTCAAAGGAAACAGCCTCTTTTTGTTCAAGCCTCGGAGAAGCCCTGTTGTTCCTGACCCCATAGAAAGATCTGCAAGTCTTAACTTCCCGAACACCAGAGATCTCATGTTGGGAGAAGTTAAAATGGGTAGATCAGAGGCACAGCATTGGCATACTGGAAGTTGCTCTGACTTGCCAGACTCCAAAGCATTTCCAGCCTGTTGGCATGCCCTCAATATGGGGTTTGCAGCCAGTCCAACCTTCAAGCTGCTCTGCTTTGAACAATGGGAAGGAAACAGGTTAAGAAAGAATCAAAAGGTAAGGAGTGGAAGTTGCCACTCCTCCCTCCCTCCCTCCTTGCTAGTGGGAATGTGGCAATGCTTTGGATATGTCGGAGCACTCCAGGCTCAAAGACAACCTGCTGGATTGCCTTATTCAGAGCTCAGTTCATTTACCGCTTTACAAAGGAAGAAGAAGAAGAAGAAGAAGAAATGTGTGTTCCTTTCATACCACCCCATAGCACAGGCATGCCCAAACTTCAGCCCTCCAGATGTTTTGGACCACAACTCCCACAGTCCTTTGCCATTGGAAATACAGGCTTGGAATTCTGGGAGTTGTGGTCCAAAACATCAGGAGGGCCAAAGTTTGGGTATGCCTGTGTGCATAGCACTTCAAGCACTCTCTGGGAGCTTTACAGTTTAATTATGCAGGCTACACATTGCCCTCCCAGCAAAATGGTTACTCATTTTACCAATCTTGGAAGGATAGAAGGCTGAGTGAACCATGAAGGATTCCCTGGGATTGAACCCTGGGTCCCGAACAGAGTTTTGGCTGCAGTACAGCAGCTTTAACCACTGCATCTAATGGAGGATGTTGCAGAAAGTGAATTTGCCACAACCCCCTTTAGGCTTAATAATTTGAAATATTATCACCAGTGGTCATGAAGCTAGCCAGCATCAGATACATCTCCCATTATATATATTGGTTTTAGAATTAAACCAGAGCTGGGAATCTTTGACTATCGCTGTGTTATCTAGTTTTTCCTGTATCCTCCCCTTTCAGTCTCTCATTCACTGCTTGCTCCTTTTGCTCAGCTACCAATTCTTTATATTTCCACACCCTCAAGCAGACTAGAGCCTGTCTGTTCATGGATTAGATCCATTTGCACAGTGCCTGCCCTTAGCTGTAGGAGGTCATTATCTATCAACACTTCCAGATCCAGCTGTTCAATTTCCATTCTCAAGTTATAGCTGTGAGATATTATTGGGCTCAGTGAAAAATCTTAAGTTCTCCATAGGGAACTTCAACAGACTTAATTTATTAGTAAAGCAGATAGTGTTTATGTTCAAGTATTCTCAAATCTTTTGCCTTCTATCCTTATTTATGTAGATATCTGTTTCTATCTCTGTGACATATAAGTTATGCATATGGCTTATATTCTCCGCTACTGGGATTAGGTTCCAAAGAACAAAAACTACTGAAGTTGGAATCTGTGCAAATGGGGGTGGGGAGTTGAGATATATTTACTATTTGTTTATTTGTTTATCTGAAAAGGTTCTCTGAAGCTATCTGCAAAGATTTTAAGAAAGAAAATAAAATTTAAAAATGACATTTAGAGCAGTCTAGTAATACTTTCCTGAATCTAATTGGTATTCCCTGCTAGGGTTGGCCCATTGGATCAGAGGAACTTACAGAAGTCTTGTGTCACTGTTTAACAATTTATCAGATTGATTCATTCTAATTAGATATCGTCATGGGATTAGCTCATAGTCCATAAATGGCTGTCTGCTGGATAAGAACATAAGAACATAAGAAGAGCCATGCTGGATCAGGCCAAAGGCCCATCTAGTCCAGCTTCCTCTCACAGTGGCCCCACCAAATGCATCTGGGGGTGCAAAGACTAGATATCTGTCTCCTGATACCACTCCCTTGCATCTGGCCCTTGAACTCCCCCGGTTTTAAGCCTGGCAATTACACATCTCCATCATGGTTTGTAACCTGTGATGGACTTTTCCTCCAGGAATCTGTCCAATCCCCTTTTAAAGACATCTAGGGCAGATGCCATCACCACATCCTGTGGTAGGGAGTTCCACAGACTAACAATGCACTGGGTGAAAAAAATATTAGCTCAGTAGTTTTGAGATCTGGCTGTAAGGTCAGTGGTTGGGTGTTCAGTTCCCACTGTTCCTCCTTGACAGATGCCGCTTGATAATCCATAGGTTCCCTTCTAGTTCTACAGTTCTAAGATGTATTATATATTATATATCTTGTTGGACATCTGTGTGCACAGCCCCCCCTTCCTCAGACAAGCAGGGAGTTGTAGTCTCAATAGAGCCAATAGAGGGTGGGAAGGGGGGTGGCCAAGGACAATGTTGCATTGTTCAATATGCTAGGTGTTAAACCATATCCGGGACTTTGAAGCAGTCTTAACACCAGCCCTGCCTCCTGATACCATCATCTGGTGTATTCCATCCCACCAAAAAAGATTCTCAGTGCCTGATAGACGACATCCTCTATCAAGACTGCATTTTTGGTACAACGCTTTGATAAAGATAGCAAGTTGCTATCGAAAGCTTAGCTTACACTTTTTTTGTTTTAGTAGTGACCAATAAAGGTATCACCTAGCCTACTTTTGAATTTGTTTTTCTGGTCACACGGCTCAACCCACTTTTCTATAGTCAGGAAAAAAATGTCTCAGAGTGTATAGAGAGAGTGTATACCATTTGTACCTTTCTCTTAGGGTGCTTTTACATGATCCCTAAGATCCGCTGGCAACTTAAATTCAGACCAGAGATCTTGGGGGTTTGCTCCTCTTGCTGTGTTCCCACCCCTCTGCACTCCCTTGCTCCTGTCTGTGTGAGGGGAGGGGGAAAAAAGGGAGAAAAGAATGCAGGCTCACCTCCGCTCTGCCGTGGGAGCTGCCCTGGGAAGCATTCCAGTCTCTTAAAGGGGCGGGGGGCAAAAAAAAAAAAAAAACCCAGAAGGTGAGGACAGCCCGGCACTCACTGCTTTGCAATCCGCATCAGAAATCTTTCACCTTCGGAGACCAGGTACTTGGAAAATGCACTGGAATGTGCTTAGGTGGGTGTGGTCATACTTAATTTTTTTAAAGTCCAGAGCTGGTGGGAAAACCATTTTAAGTTCCACATCTGGGAGCCCTTTGCCTTAGATTTTAGGGGTCATGTAAAAGCACCCTTTGTGGGTAGGTTTGAACCATAGCTTTTTTTATAGTGGGTGTTTTCAAACAATCACCATTTATATGAAAACAGAAGTGGAGATGCCCAGTGGAAGCACTTCAGGCTGAATGGAAAATGTTTGACTTCCCTTGGAACTTTCTTAAGCCTAGGAACTCAAATTCTATGGAGTCCAAGTCACTGACATTTATCTTTGCACCAGCAGGCCTGGGTCTGTGTTATTTCCACTGAGGGCTGAGTGACCCCTTCCTCCATAAAAGGCTTCTCCCAACATTTCCCCCAAAGCCCTCTTCCGCGAGTCCTTGCACTTCTATCTCACGCCTTGGGTTGAACAGCCGACACTCCTCCACTTTATCTTAGGCGGCACTGTCCTTCTGTTTGAGAAATACTCTCACGCTCTTTGGAGCTGATGCTGATAAAATGCCCGGAGAGTATGATAAAAAAAATGAAGGAAAGGAAAGATATCTTTCAAAGATGATAAATAAAGACTTTACATGCATAGCCTCCTCCAAACATATATATGATAAAAATAAATAAAATCCCATAAGCCAGCAGGGAAAGGATCTGCCAGGGTGTGAATTCTCTATGGGGGATGTTTGTGTGGATGGCTTATTGTTTCGTTGTGCTCTTTTGAAAGGTTTAGGGCTCTCACTCTCTTTCTTTTTCAGAAAAATCTCTTTGAAGGTCATGTCGGAATTCAAAGCCCTACTTATTGTCTGAGTTCGCCCTGCTATCTACATTGGTGCTGCATATCACACTCAGAAGCCCAGTATCTCCTGAAGCTAATATTTTTTAAATTCCACTTTTATCCTACCCTCTGGTGTAGTATTTGTCTCTGACCGCTTGCATCTGCAGGTGCTGATAAGGTAGAAACTGCTACCTGATGAACATTATTGGAGTGGGCCACTTCTTTATATATTTATTTATTTACGTATTTTACCTAGGCATTTAGAAATAATTACTGCCTCCGGACTCGTCATCTGCTACAATGCCACTCACTCTCATTTTCCAGTCTCACCCTCGTAGCTTTGAAGCAATGACAGTTGGAGAGATTGCCAGGAAATAAGAGGACCTTATGAATGAAAGAAAGGGGATTAAAATGGACAGGGGGAAAATGTGGAGGAGAGGTAGCTTTTCAAAATGAACTTTAGCAGGAGCAGTGCCATCTTAGTGACAAAGCCGTTGGTTCCTTGCTCAGGGTTTAGAGCAGGCAATTGATCCCTCTTGGTTTGAGATTGGTACCAAGCTGAACTCTTCCATGAAATGGCTGCACGTAATGATGTTAGGAGGAGGGGGAGGAGGAAAAAAAAGGGAGAAATGGGCATTAACCTGGAGCACATCAAACGATCTGTGAATGATTCTCCAGCCTTGTTGTATTGACCTTTTTGATTCTACATTAGTGAACTAAGACAAATGCAGAGCTGGCTCTGTGACCAGCTGAGATGTGAGCGAGGATCAATATAATGTAGAAGAATCTTCCCAACCCCTTTGGGGAATGTATGTAGTTTTTCAAGCACCACTTTGTGGTTTCTGCAGAATTCTCTATGCTATATCAGAGAATCAGTAGCATGCTAAATACATATAGTATGCCAGAAATGCTGCCATGGACAGTTTCCTAGGGTTTCCCTGCAGCTATCAGCCATTAAGGTGAGTAGATTCAACTTGAGAAGCATGCTACATGGTGTTCTATATTATTTATAACCTGTTCAGAGCCCGTGGACATGCTGTCTGGGAGAATCTCAGAGTTGTACTCTGAAAAATAACTTTTTGAAACTCTGTGCCCAGCCTTTTTCTCCACGAGGCCATTTAAAGTGCCAGGTGCGTCACCATCCAGCGCTGACCAGCTTCTGACCTCCTCAGCTTTGACAAAGTGGTTGCATCTTGTGCCAATGACTGGAAGCTTTTATTGAATCACACATTTTGAAGGCAGTTTACTGGGACTGGAGTAATACTGATGGTGCTGAAAACATTCCAGTCCCCTGCACTTACATACACCTGAACTTGAGCTTGGCTTTCACACAAACCTCTGTGAAGTTGGCCATAGTGAAATGGGGTACTACTAAATTAAAAATACTGGACTGTGTATACGCTACGATCTTTCCAAATGCCAAACATTGTTTGAGGAATTAAGCTATATTGAATAAAGCAGGAGTAGTTACATATTACAATGTGCAGCCTGCATATTGTAATTAAACTGTAAACCACCCAGAAAAATAGTATGGGGCGGTATATAAGCAGAACACTTTACTGAGTAAACATGTGCAGAGTTGTGCTACAGATCAAATGACGGTCCTTGTAAACATGGACAAACATTGATTTGAGGACTCAGGGACATCTTTCTCTCTCCCCCCTCTCTCACTCACACTCTTTCTTACACACAGACACACAGACACACAGACACACAGACACACACACACACACACACACACACACACACACACACACACACACACACACACACACACACACACACACACACACACACACACACACCTACTTTTCATGGGCTTGATAGTGGGCTATACTCAATAGATAGCTCCTACTTGCAAAACAACTTAGTCCCAAGTGCATCCTTTGATGAGTTCTTGAAATGAAGCTTCCAGTCGCCCTATTTAATCCAGGCTATGGTGAGGAATTCTAGAGGGCACGGCCTGATATTGGTACCTTGTCACCCCTACTTTGAAAGAATACAGAGCTTCAGGGTAATACTAACTTAATTTTGCTCCATGGTGAGTTTTTAGTTTTCTTTTGGAAATGGAAGCCATGCCTTAGATTAATTCCTTATTTGTATTGTACAGTGACAGTTTACTGAACATCAGAAATGTGAGGCCTTCCAGGTTTTGGTTATATCACAACTTCCGTCTGATAACAAGCATAGCCAAATGTGAGGGATCACAGAAGTCACAATCTAGCAACATGTTAAGGGCTGCATGATCCTTGTTTCCAATCATATACTAACAGTGAGCTCATCCTCAACATGTCCAGCCATTCTCAACTTTTTTTTTTGCCACAGCCATAAGCATGGCATGAAAGAAATATAAAGCAAAGCGTTCTGCTTATATACCACCCCATACCACTTCAAGTAGTTTCTGGGCGGTTTACAGTTTAATTACAGTATGCAGGCTACACATTGCCTCCCCCAGCAAGCTGGGTACTCATTTTACCGACCTCAGAAGGATGGAAGGCTGAGTCAACCACGAGCCTGCTACCTGGGATTGGACCCCAGGTCGTGAGCACAGTTTTACCTGCAGTGCATGCATTTAACCACTGTGCCACGAGGCTATAGAGACAAAATTAGGATTGTATATGTTGCATAACCAACCTTATAAGGTGGTGTGCAAAGAATTTTCCAGTCTGTGCCCCCCTTCAAATGTTCATGGCCTCTGGGGAGGGTGGGGGGTGGGAGGCAGATGGCAGTGCAACATTCCTTCCAGACTTCTGTCTATGTACAAAAGCTATTTTAGGGATTGGGAAAAACCTCAACGTAATGATATTGTGCAGATTGCCTCTGAGAGAGGGGGAAGTCACAGAAAACCAGGGGAAAGAGGGATCTGAGTAAGAGGGGCTTTTACACGACCCCTAAAATCTGGGGCAAAGGCTCCCAGATGTGGAGCTTAAAATTGTTTTCCCACCAGCTCCAGACTTTAAACAAAATAAAGTACTACCACGCCCACCTAAGCATGTCCCAGCACATTTTCCAAGTACATGGTCTCCGAAGGTGAAAAATTTCTGATGCGGATTGCAAAGCAGTGAGTGCTGGGCTCTCCTCGCCTTCTGTTTTTGTTGTCGTCCCCCCGCCCCTTTAAAAGACTGGAATACTTCCCAGGGCAGCTCCCACGGCAGAGTGGAGGCGAGCCTGCATTCTTTTCTCCCTTTTTTTCTCCCTTCCCTCATGCAGGCAGGAGCAAGGGAGTGTGGAAGGGTGGGAAAACAGCAAGAGGAGCAAAAAACCCCAAGATCTCTGGTCCGAATTTAAGTTGCCAGTGGATCTTAGGGATTATGTAAAAGCACCCTAAGAAACCTGGAAAAGGCCATGGTGAGCTGTCCAGATTTTGAACAGGGGCACCCTCCATATTGCAAGGCCAACATGTATTTATAAATGGGGAAGCAAGCACTGCACTGATTGTTTCCTCGTGCACAAAAGTCTTGTATTTTGAAACAACCCCATTCCCTTTGGGATGGGACTGGAAACTCTTGACCCGTTCCATAGGCATGAGGATAAAATGCAAAGCTGGACATTGATTTCCTCATTTCCTCACTTCTAGAGAACAATTCATAAAGCACGGAAGTTCTAACTGGTCAATCAATAGATGCTACTTAAATCAGAGGCTCTGCGGTCTGCCAATGTTATTAAAAGTATTCCTTTTGAAGACAAAGCTGAATGGAAACGGAAGAACTGATTCAACTTCGGCTTGTACTTCAGACCCAACCCCTGAAGGAAGTTGTGTTGTTAACCACATCCAGGGCTTTTCCTGTTTAGTTCCTCTCTAAGGAGAACTTAGGGAAATTCTGCTCCTTATAAAGCCCTTCAGCTGTTCCTTGCTGGCTCCATGGGAAAGAGGCCAAAGAAAACTGTTGACCATTGTGTTTCCTCACCCCGCACCCGTCCTGATGTCTGCAAAAATTAAAACAGAAGTTAGCATCACAGGATGACCTTTCGACTATCTCTTCCTGAAATTTAATTATAGAAACGTGAGATGAGCTACTACCTCCTTTTGTTCTAAAGGACTTTTGTTACTTTTATGGCATACGGATGTTGTGACTGTCAGCTCCTGGGACCTGTAATGAGGAAAAGTCTTACACTGAGATCCTCTGGATGTACAGGGAGTGGAAGCTTACTGCTCACTGTCTGTTGACTTGACCACATATTGTTTCCACTGCTGGACACATTCTATTGGATATTTCAGAGTGCTATAGTGCTTTGTTTTTCTTCTCTGTGTGATGGCCTTCCTCCATAATGAGGGCCTTCTCCCGTGACCTTCAACCCCATGACCTTCATAGAAAAGGACTCTCCCTGCAGCTTGAAGATTTGCAATGGCTAGGAGTCCACAGCCATCCCAAGACATTTTGCTTGTTTGTGATGCACAATATGATTTGTCCATGTTTAGAACCTTACTTCTACCCTAGCATTTTCCTGAAACCAAACCTGAGAGCAGTGGCTTGTTTTGAGGGACTAAGGGCAAGCTAGGTGTCTTGCACAGATTTATCCTCAAGAAAGGTCAGTAGAGGTAAAGAGAAATTACTGGCGAACTAAGGCAATAGTTGGGAGGAGAAAGGCGGGATAAAAATATTGTAAATAAATAAATAAATAAATAAATAAATAAATAAATAAATAAATAAATAAATAAATCTGTCTCCTCGGGCAATTGCCTCACTTTGCCTAGCAGGGCCCCTACAGCATGCTCTCTTTCCCTTTTTTAAATATCCATGGAGAGTGTCATGTGAGTCATTGACACACACTTTGTCATAACCCAGCAGAATACCAAGCATTGTCTTTCAGAGCGGGTGATCAGAAATCAAGCCCATGCAAAAGAAGTCAATTCAAAAACACACACACACTAACAGAACATGGAATCATGATGTTTCAATCTGACAATGCACATGTAAGGTTTTGTGCTTTGAGCAACTTGCAACCTTGACAGCATCCCTTTAATTAGTTAGTTTAAAAATGAGGTAGCTTTTGATATGCTCCCTTGCTAAAAATGTCTGCAGGCTATCAATGAATGTCAGCATTTGTCACTGAGAAGATTTTAGTAACAGGCACAATGTGACTCAAAGGTTAAAGCAGACAGAGGTGCACAGGAGAACCAAAGTGCTCCTTTGTCTATGTATATCCAACATACTAGGGGTTTGCTTCAGTTTCCAGTGAATCTCACATCTTGAGTTAAATTCAGACAGATTCCAGAGACATCCAAAAATGGCATTCCTCTAAAGCGGAACAAATTCTGAATGTTTACCCTTTGGAAGCATGGCTAGCAATCTGGATTAAAATGAGTAAAAAGAGACATGGCTCATGATTCCTCACTCCTCAAGAAAACATGAGGGTAGGGAGGTGAGAGGATGTAACTTTGTGATTGCCAGCTTCACCTTCTAATTGCAATTACCGATTTCATGAGGATTATGACATTGAAAGGTTTTTGTGATGGACAAGCAACACATCTGAGAACTGTTCCAGTGTTTTCTGCTCTTTGGAAATTCTCTCTCTCTCTCTCTCTCTCTCTCTCTCTCTCTCTTAGCCATATGGCATTAAAGGAGGTTTTGACAAGTCACCAAAACCTGGGAAGGTGTAGCTTTAGATGCTTGCTTGGAAAACATTATGTGTCCATGTTCTTCTCACTCTCCCACTGTTATGGTCCACAAACAAGCTCAACCCCTGCCTTATTGCACTTTCTCTATCTGGCTCAAAGCAGGATTGAGATTCAACATGGAGGGCCAGTGTACTTCATGCCATCTTCCCCAGTCTTCTGTAGGGTCTGGGAGTGAGCGAAAGAAATCCCATCCCTTTTCTTTTTTCATTAGTGCTCAAAAACACTTGCAGGCATAAGCCCTGGAGATGGTTTGTCCCAACAACTGGCAACGAGCCCTGCCGGCTGGGAGATTTGGGAAACAGAAGTACAAACAAGAACAGCAAGTCTGGCTCAAGGTATCTTGCTATCTGCAAAGGCAGAGATCTTTCTTCCAGATACAGAACCTGGTCACCCAGATGGATGAATCTTGCTTGAGTCCTGGTGACACTCAGAAATATATCTTGCATATGAATGCAGAATGGTGGTTCAGAAGAAGCAAACCAGCTGCAAATCATGCAGCTATTTATTTGTAGCAATGGGAAATGTAACTCTCTTTTTTGTGCTACAACTCCCACAATGACACAGCTAGCATGGGCACTGGACCGGGCAATGATGCCCTGTAAAACCAATGATTCCATCTCTGTCTATTGCTTATGTGGCACACCTAGTTTCACCTCTCATCTTCTAGTAGCTGCTATGTCCACCACCAGCCTCAGTGGCCACAGGCAGCTTTTTCATTCTGCCTAACAGCGGAGCTGGCCCTGCTAAATAAGCACCTTTCTTGTTTCTTGTCTTGTGAAGAACAGGAGACAGGCTGCAATTCTTGGCATCTAAGGGGAAAGAGATTTATTAAAGTTTCACAGCTCTTCCTTGTACTTCTAGATTTACTTCACTGATTACACTAGAAAATCACATTTGGGACAGGAGAGATTGGAGCAGGGAAATAGGAAAAGAGAACCAATATGATAAACAGGACCATGGAGAAGTTCCCATGAATAGCTTTTGAGTTCTCCTTCTCAAAAAGTAGGCTTTCAAAACGGGTGCTGTAGAAGACAAGGCTTCACATGGCACTAAGCATGGCGATATTCCGAAGGCTACTGCATATGTATACAGAAATACTTTTGCAAACAGCGGCCTGCTAATAAACTGAAATTTTCTGTTTGCCTTCTGCAAAGCCGGCTGGAATTTCAAACTGGAATGAATCAATAAAAATAAAGATGAAAATGCAGTCCGCATGTTTATTTAAAAAGAGAGAAGAGAGAGAGAGAGAGAGAGAGAGAGAGAGAGAGAGAGCAAAGAGTGTTAACTTTAGTTGGCAAAAATGACACGTCCGCCCTGCTCAGCTGAGACAGGCTGGTGGGGAAGAAGAGGCTCCACATTTGTTCATTTAAAGATAAGGATAACTCCCTGTGCAGCAAGTGCTGCGAGCAGAATTCAATGAGCATTATGTCCAAAAAAAGATATTTATTCTGCTCAAGTCACTGGAAGGCTCTTCTTCCGAATCCTTGATGAGAATCGTGGCTCATTCTCATTCGAACACTCCGCTGGCCGGCAGGGCAAAAGGTGGCTTTTCTGCATTTTTGTGTCATTCAGAAATTAACAACTTGAGTGTCACCAAAGGCCACACTGGGGGAAAAGTGATGGTAGTCATCCTGGCTGGCCTTCATAACCAAGAAATGGCAGAATTTTATTTCTTACCTAAAAGGCAGCAAGATGTATTTTATTTTATTTTATTTTATTTTATTTTATTTGTCATTTGCAACTGGGGTTTTCACATGCATGACAGCATTTGTTGCACAAGCAACACAATAGCACAGATTGGGAAAAACTGAGACAGACGTCATGGGCTATTAAAAAGGAGAAATACAGAAGGGGTTATTGACAAACATCTCATTAATATGAGATTTCATAGAATCATAGAATCATAGAATCATTGCAGAGTTGGAAGAAACCTTGGAGGTCTTCTCGTCCAATCCTCTGCCCACAGTAGGAGTCCTCATACCATCCCGGACAGATGGCTGTCCAATCTTTTCTTGAAAACCTCCCCACAACATTGGGTGGCAAGCTGTTCCATTGTTTAATGGCTCTCACGGTCAGGGAAGTTCTCCTTATTTCCTGGTTGGCTCTCCCTCTGATGAGTTTCCCACCCATTAGTTCTTGTCATACCCTCAGGTGCAACTGAGAATAAATCATTGTCCTCTTTTCTGTGGAGACCCTTCAGGTATTGGAAGACTGCTATCATGTCTCCCCTCAGTCTTCTCTTCATAAAGGTTAAACATGATGAGTTCTTTTAGTCGTTCTTCATACAATTTAGTCTCCACTCCAGTCCCCTTATCATCTTTGTTGCTCTTCTCTGCACTTTTTCTAGGGCCTCTGTATCTTGTTTGTATGGTGGTGACCAGAACTGGACACTGTGTTCCAAATGTGGCCTCACTAGGGCAATATAGTGTGGTACTATCAGTTCTCATGATCTTGATGCTGCTTATGACCCTGTTCTCTTTTTTGGCAGCTGCAGCACACTGCTGCCATATCCTTAGGTGGTGGTCCACCAGGACTACTAAATCCCTCTCAGAGGTACTACTGTTGTGCCAGGTACCACCAATGGGCAAGTCCGCTTCCTCAGACATAAGTCTGGGACTTTATGGCAAATATTTGAACATTTATATATGGCCCCAAAACAAAGAGCCTGGTTTTGTCAATTGTGCAGTGTTTCAGCCCTGGCCATTATCTTTAAGACCCCTGTTAAAAGGTTCTCCTCCCAGCGAGTTTTGTTCTGTAAACATTGTTTTAGAAGCATTGTTCTTTTTGCCCTCTTTTTTTTTTGTTTTACTTTTTGTTTTCTCATTTTCACCTGTTAGGATGGCACAGACTAACATAACAACCTCAAATAATACTGAAGGGTTTGTTTGCATCTCCATGAACCAGTACCCAGCACCATTTGTACTTGCTGCCAACTTCCCTTCTTAAAAGGAACAGGTGCTAGTTTGGTGCAGAGATATTTTGAACAAACTGAGGAGATACTGATTTTGAACAGAAAAAAACAACCCCTTCCTTATCGTGGTATTGCACAAGACACAAGGAATCTTCTGAGGCTTGTCTGTTCTTTGTTGAAGTGTCATGTATCAAGATAGCCAAAATGATGAGACCAAGAATTTAGTGCATGTTCTTCATAACCCTGGGTATGAATCAGCCTTCATTAGATCAAATCATGGATGGGAGACAATTTGCCACTCTAATGGGCTGGATGAAACAGATTCTCTAGATTTATTTCTCTGTGGCTCCAGGGTTTACTATGGATCAGAGACAGCTTTCCTCATGTGGATAGACATTTTGTAGCAGGAATTGATCAGGTGTTGTGTATCTTTGCTAGTTTCCTCAGAGAACTTGACCATATCCTTCTCAGTCCACATGAGCAGATTTGAAGGTCCTGGACCTTTCTGGAAGGATGAAGCTGTTGAGGAGATAGCAATGTGAAAACCTCTTCAAAGGAAATGTCATAAAATGCCAACATTACAACTCTTGGTCTGGAAGAATGCTACAACACAACATGACTCTGTTGTCCATGTTGGACAAAATGTCCAGTCCAGGTGGATAAGGGTTAAAATAAGAATGGCAATAATTAGGAGGAGGAAGAGACAGCCATTTCCCATGTAACAGTTCACTGCAGATTGCCAGAGAATCCATTTTGTGATGCTGCTGTTGAGAGAATTATGTTCTGAAAAACAGATACGGAGGAGCTCATTTGATGGACTCTGATAGGTTCAGGGACCATGGTTCTCCTAATTTCAGATGCAAAGCAACTCCTTCTCTAGATTCTGTGGGCACCTATCATTTATTTCCTTGCCCATACCTTTTAAATATAAACTGTGGAGCTGAAAGCAATGTATTTTCAGAGCGCTCCAACAGTGACAGATGATTTTTTACCTGCCTTCCCCTGTTTTATTTTCCTGGATTTGTATTCAAACTGGGTTTCTGCACCTGCCTTGTGTTTTTCTAAAGCCAGACATACTAATATTGATACTTCCTTATTACCTCCATAATTTTCAGGAGGCAGGGAAGAAGAGAGGGGTGAGGGAATAAGATCTATGGAACCAAAGTAGAATATTTTCTCTTTGCCTTCAGCTTTTGAAGGCTTAGAAAGTCCCATTATCCTGAATTAAATTGGCTTAGTCTAATGCATACAGATGGCAATACCTCGTGCAAGCTACAGCTGTCATATTTTTTTCCTCAAAGTGAAAGCAGTGGAGGAAATAGTGTTAGCTCCTTTCAAGCAACAAACAGCAGGTTTCATAACAGAAAGGTGACAGAAAATAAGGTCTGGTTTTCCAGAAGCTCATCTGCCCACAACAAGACATACTGGGGCATTTTTGAATTTATTTATTTATATTTATTTATTTATATATTTTTATACCACCCGTCTTCCAGTGGAACTCTTTCAAATCAACTTTCTGTGACTTCTTTCGGGCTGGGAAACAAGAAACAATGGAGCTTAGTTACCTGGCTGTCTTTTACTGAACTAATTTCAGCCACAGTAGCCTTTTTGAGAGAGACCACTGTAGAGATTCTTAACAAATGGTTCTTCTGTCTCATCTGAAAGTCTGCGGATCCTTGTGGAAACAAGATGTACACAGGTTGGCAGAGTCCCTTGCTATCCCTCCATCTCATCATGGATAGGAAAAGGCAGACATGGCCAAAGGTTTTGTGTTTTTGTCACAAGGAAGGTGTTGATGGAGCGTGGCTCCCTCCCTGCAAACGCATGGAAAAAGCCTAGATGTTTTTGCAAGTACTCAGAGAGAATGCATGCAAAACCCTGAATGTATATCCTCCCCTCCCTTATTTATGTTTGATTAATTGGCTTTAGCATAACTGATTTGATCCAGCTGAGGACCGCTGTGTATTTGACAACAAGAATGACATTGCCAGAGGGAATAAGGGCAAGATAAGAGTTACAGATTGTCTAGAAGAAAAACAGTTGACTTGGTTCATACACCATGAATAGCAGTGAACTGCAAGACAGAAATAAAATCATGATATTGAAGTAAGAGGCACCACTAACAGAAGCACACCTGCAGAATGCAGTGTCATTAGAGACACAGGACCAGGGGCTGAGTAAAAATGTGGCAGCCCTACTGAGCTTTTTCTGTAGCTGATACTTCTACAATTCACTTATAATTTGTATTACAGTGGTATCTTGTATAAAGGAATTAATTCATTCCAAAAGAAATTCTGTTAAGCAAATTGTCCTTTATACAAATTTCCCATAGGAATGCATTGAAAACAGAGTAATCCCTAATTGCGACCATTTTTATGTTGTACGGATTCGCCACATAGACAATTCTGTTAAGCAAATTTCCCCTATCTCCGGAATTTTTTATGTTGTAGAGATTTTATGTTATACAAACTGTTTGTTATATGAGGGTCCATTGTATTATGACATGTTGATATTGTAAGCTGCTCAGAGTGGACTGAGAAGAAATTAAAAAAATAATGTAAGGACCATTCCAGCATTTATTTCATATTGTTTTGTTTTGCCTCCTTTTTATTGCTTGATGATTTATTTATTTATTCAATATCTAAATCGCAAACCATCTGACCAACGGGCCACTCTGAGCAAAAAAATAGAGAGACATAGGCTACAATATCAGAAATACTACTACTACTACTACTACTACTACTACTACTACTACTACTACTACTACTACTACTACTACTAATAATAATAATAATAATAAGAAAAACAAAAATCAAAACCAAATTAACATCAACATACCTTTTAAAATGTAAACAAAAAAACAAAAATCAAAACCAAATTAACACAAAACATAAAACAAAAAATGTCCAGAAACACATAAACTGCAAAAACAAAAACAACACAAAACAAAACAAAAAATTCCAGAACTACATAAATTGCAAAAATGCAAAAATCAGGATAATTCATCCTGAACAGCCAGGTTTTTAGTTTACGTTTAAATGACAAGAGTGAGGGTGCCTGATGGATCTCAACAGAGACATCCATCAGGGTGTTCCACAGCTGAGGGGTCACCACTGAGCAGGCCTGTCTCCTTATTGATGCCTTGCAGGCCTCTCTCGGGGCTGGAACTGTCATCTAACCCATCAGACATGCACAGGTAACTCGGGAAGTTCTGTGTGTGGGGAGGAGACCCTTTGAGAGATTCTGAGGTCCCAAATCGTTTAGGGCTTTCTATGTTAACACTGAAACCTTGAAGTCAATGCGGTAGCATATTGGAACCCAGTGCAGGGCAGTCAGGATGGGACTACCACCGCTGCCCAGCTCCACGCACCCTGCACCTCCTTGGCCTCCGCCAGCTGCTGCTGGCCAGTGGTGCCTTTGTGCCCCCCGGGGGTGCTCCTGCCATGCCCCTGAGCCTGTGGCTCCTGGGGCTAAGGCGGCAGCAGTCCACTGCCAGCATGGAAAGCGTTTGAGGGTGGGTGGTCGGGTGAGCGGGGAGCAGCTAGGACCTGGGGGAGCTCCGAGGACCTGAGGTAAATACAGCTGTGGTAGCGGCAGCGGCAGTCTGGCCAGGCAACCAGCCAACTGGGAGGATGAACAGGGAAGCTCCAAGTGGAGGCTTCCTCCTTCTCCTCCTTTTCCTCCCACTCCGCCCTCTGCCTGCCCCTGCTTTGACCACCAACATGGCCAGAGTGGCAGGGGCAGGCAGGGAGCACTGGGCTGCCTCTCAGCCCCACTAGCCTCCTCATGGCTGCAACCACTGCCGCTCTCCCTTGTCTGTGGGTGTGTGTGGGGAGCGAGCATTAGTGTGTGGGGGCATGCATGTGTGGGTGCAGGTGTTTGTGTGGGTGCATGGGTGCATGGGTGGATTCGTGTGTGCAGAGCCCAGGGAGCACCGAGGACCTGGGGTGGAGCAGCGGTGACAAGTGTGTGCATATGCACGCACACGTGTGTGTGCAAACACTTCACTAAGGAGCACGCCGGGATATGCGAAGGACAAAAGGAGCCCGCGGGCTGTTCAAAGTTGGACAGTCCTCTTTTAAAACAACTGTTCTTGGAATGTGCTTGGACTTGTCACTCTTGCTTTGAAAATGTCACAAATCACAATACTCATGCCAGAGAAAGAAATCTAAATTTGTTCATCTCTCGATGCTTTTTGGCTGACAGAAACTGGATATGAAGATATAGCAAACTGCTCGGGGAACTGGCTGAATACCAGATTTGGGCTTCTTTTCTTTGAATCTTCCCCGGAGCAGATCTCTGTAGCATCCTTTGTTGTGGCTTTGAAGGGAAATCTCCAAACAGTATGCCGAAAAGTACAGCTGGTGTTGTACAAATGTCATCTTAAGTGAGCACCACAACGGTTCTGCTTCAACAAAGGTTATTCAGTACAAGTTTCTCACTAGAAGCCCATCTGTGTTGGGTCCGGTTTCCCTGAGAGAAATGGGTGAAGAAGAGAAGTCTTGCTGTGACAGCTGAGAGAGGAAAAGTACTCGTAAAATAAAATGAAATCAACGCCCCCCCCCACTTGTGTTGTATAGTCATTTCCAAGCCTTCACCCATAGATATATTCAATATATCGTTTGGTATAATGGTGGGACTTTGAGGGGGCAGAACTGGCAAGCATTAGATTTGATTGTTTGATAGCTCAGAGGCTATCAGTGTGGATTCAGTGATCTACAGCAGTAGTATCCAAATTCAGACCTCCAGATATTTTGGACAACAACTCCCACAGTTCTTTGTCATTGGCAATCTAGGCTTGGAATCCTGGGAGTTGCAGCCCAAAACATCTGGAGGTCTGAAGTATGGACACCCCTGATCTACAGGGTCACATCCAGATTGCAGTTTTGAGAAGATGATTTTTTTTTTTGTAGCTAGTTATTTTGATGGTAATAGAGGGGAAGCCAAGTTGCATTTCAAAAGTAACACAAGCAGTAGGAAGAAAGTTAATGTACTGTTCTTACAAGTAAGATACAGTGGACCCTTGTATAACAAGCAGTTTGTTTAACAGAAAATCTGCTTAAAGGAAAACAAATTCAGAGATAAGGGAAAATCGCTTAACAGAATCGCCTGTGGGGCGAATTTGTGCAACAGAAAAACGGTCGCGATTAGGGATTAATCCATTTTCAATGCGTTCCTATGGGAAATTTGTAGAAAGGAAAACTTGCTTAACAGAATTTCATTTGGAATGAATTAATTCCTTTATACAAGGTACCACTGAGTGGTACCTTGTATAAAGAATTATTTCGTTCCAAATGAAATTCTGTTAAGCAAATTTTCCTTTATACAAATTTCCCATAGGAATGCATTGAAAACGGAGTAATCCCTAATGGGGATTTGCCCCATAGGTGATTCTGTTAAGCAAATCCCCCATCTGCGGAATTTTTTGTTATACAGATTTTATGTTATACAAGCTGTTTGTTATACGAGGGTCCATTGTAAAATAGGTTCTACAGAATATCTCTTGGTGAGAAACGGCAACAGAAAAAGATGATTGCTCTTGTGACCTGCTCATGGGCTTGAATAGGCCTCCGCTGAGCACGATTCTAAACTCTGCTCTGATCCAGCAGGCTTCATTCAGGAATATAAGTATATCTAAGCTCTCATCCCTGAGGGCTCTAAGTAAGATGGGTGGCCTCCATAAATGGAGTTGCTGTCCCAGTGCAGAGGTTTATTTCTTGCAAGGTGCTGAAGCTGATTGAGACGTACAAAATAATGCAGGGCATGAGTAAAGTGGATAGAGGGAAGCTCTTCTCCCTCTCACAAAATACCAGAGCTAGGGGACATACACTCAAATTGTGGGCTGGGAGAGTAAGAACAGACAAAAGAAAATATTTTTTCACCCAGCACGTTGTTAGTCTGTGGAACTCCCTGCCACAGGATGTGGTGATGGCATCTGGCCTGGATGCCTTCAAGAGGGGATTGAATGGACAGATTCCTGGAAGAAAAGTCCATCACAGGTTACAAACCATGAGGGAGATGTGCAACCCCCAGGCTTAAAACCAGGGTACTTCAAGGGCCAGATGCAGGGGAGTGGTATCAGGAGACAGATATCTAGTCTCATGCGCTCCCAAACGCATCTGGTGGGGCCCCCGTGAGATACAGGAAGCTGGACTAGATAGGCTGTTGGCCTGATCCAGCATGGCTCTTCTTATGTTCTTATGTTCTAATGGCAGAGACGGGATGGAGGGAATGGGCCACCAACCTCAAGCCACCCTTTGTTTCTTGCACTGCCAGTCTGGGCTGTGTGTGGAGAAGGAAGAAGGCCAGAATAAGGCTCTTGTTGGACACAGCAGGATCCACCATGTGGCTGCTCTCTGAAAATATGACTGCTGTTAGCAGTCACTTCATATTTTGTCTGTTTAATTTTTTCTTTTGGAAGAGTTTCTGATGCTTGGCAATTACTCATTATGAAAACATTTGTTCATTGCCTGAGAAGCAGAACGTTTCGAGTGATGCCGCAAGCGTGGCCTGATTGTTGGGTCTCATTTTCATTTTATTTATATCGATAGTTAACATTTAATTTTTTTGTGTCTTCAAGGCTAGAACAAAACACTAGTACACACAAGGGCTTATGTAACAGAGGCTTGATGCTACATTGTATGGAAACAGCTCTGCAACCATGGCTTGGCATTGTTCGTAAAGTTACACAACACTAGTACTTGTTAACTCTGTCTTGCCCTTCTGCTTTTCATCATGTTTTCAAACTTATCAAGCCAGAAGCACATATACTGTCTAGTTTTTCAGCCCTAATTTTGGACTGAAAAAAGGGGCTCTCGACTTATATTCGGGTCAATACTTTTAGCCACTGAGGCAAGTGCTTGGGGAGGTGGATAAAAGTCATTTTAAACAAAGTGCACTGTTTATCCTGAACACCCCCCCCCACTGCAGGGGAGCGGTGCACAATGTTTAAAATGACTTTTAGCCAACAAGGCAAGTGGTTGGGTTGGTGGCTAAAAGTCATTTTAAACATTGTGCGCCGCTTCTCCTGACCCTCCTCCGCATCACAGGGGAGTGGCACGAAGTTTAAAATGACTTTAAGCCACCGGGGCAAGCGCTTGCCTCGGTGGCTGAAAGTCATTTTAAACATCACACACCGCTGCCCCAGCTCACAAAGAAGGAGCTGCCAGGCCTTGCTGCATTTCTCACCCTAGACTTATACTCGAGTCAATAAGTTTCCCCAGTTTTGTGGGGGGGGTTAAATTAGTGGCCTAGACATACTCAGGTCAACTTATACTCGAGTATATACAGGTATATTGTCCTGTACAAACAAAATGACAGTGCTGATGGTGGTATATTAGAAACAGGGATAATCCAGGCAATGAGCTTTTTGCACTTTGTCATGTGTCCTTACCTAATCATTGCTCCCCCTACTACAACCATACGATTGCAGAATAAGTGAGCTGGAAGGGGTTTATGAGGCCACTGAGTCAACCCCCTGCTCAAGGCAGGAATCCAAGTTAAAGCAGATCTGACAAATAGCAGACCAATTTTACCATGAATGCTGCCAGTGTTGGAGCACTCACCGCTGCTCAACGTAAATGGTTCCGTTGTCTTACCGTTCTAACAATTTAGAAGTAATTCCTTATATTCAACCTAAATCTGGCTTCCTGTATCTTGACCCTGTTATTACATGACCTGAAATCTGGGATGACCAAAAACAGGTCCTGCCTTTTGGTGCAGTGGTTAAATGCCTGTACTGCAGGTAAAACTGTGTTCATGACCTGGGGTTCAATCCCAGGTAGCAGGGTCATGGTTGACTCAGTCTTCCATCCTTCCGAGGTCGGTAAAATGACAGTAAAATATATACAGTGGACCCTTGTATAACAAACAGCTTGTATAACATAAAATCTGTACAACATAAAAAAACCCAGAGATAGGGAAAATTTGCTTAACATAATCGCCTATGGGGAAAATCTGTACAACATAAAAATGGGATTAATTCCATTTTCAATGCATTCCTATGGGAATTTGTATAAAGGAAAATTTGCTTAACATAATTTCATTTGGAACGAATTAATTCCTTTATACAAGGTACCTTGTATAAAGGAATTAATTCGTTCCAAATGAAATTATGTTAAGCAAATTTTCCTCATTCCCTATATCAGTGATGGTGAACCTTTTAGAGACCGAGTGCCCAAACTGCTATTCAAAACCCTCTAATTTTTCACAAAGTGCCAATATAGCAATTTAACCTGAATACAGGTGGCTGTGAGGGGGTGATGTTGGGTGCCCACAGGATGGGCTCCGAGTGCCACCTCTGGCACCCGTGCCATATGTTCACCAGCACTGCCCTATATGACCCCTGGAGCATATCAATAAACCATTCCACCCATTTTGTCAACTGCAAAAGAGTAATCTCAATGCTGAAAAATAGGAGCCCAAATTAGCAGTAATCCATTGGCTCCATCCAATTAATTGCGAGTCTGTAGAACAACAAGACTAGTGGCCACATATGGAAGGGTCAAATAGTCACTAAAAATGGGAGAAAGGAATGCCAATAGGAAGCCAATCAAAAGGCAAATAGAATAATCTCACTTACCGACCAAAAGATCTAATGCACATCTTTATTGGACTAGCCTTTGTGCTGCTTTCCATCACCTAAGGAAAAGAGAAGAGGAGATGGATTTAAAGATTTTTGACCCTAAGCCTCACAGACATGGTTTCTATTAAATTTAATTATTGCCCTCCTGCCGCTTTAAATTGAAGGCCGTTTCAAAACACATGTAGCTGCTATTTACAAGACATCTCACAGGCCTGAAGTACCTGGAAACCACAGAGCTGATAAAACAAGGAAAGTTTCCATTTGTTCAGTCCTGCTAGTCTCATGGAAGCAGTACTGGATAAAATCACTAACTCTTTCCTTAGGCAATGATTTCATTTTTGAAGGTAGGAAAAATAGTCTAGGAGTTAAAATTATTATCCCATTCTTTTAAAAGGGTAGGGAGCTGAGATTGCTGTCAGGAATGGATAAGGCTGGAAGTAGGCTTAGTCACACTTGGAGTCAACTAGTTAAAAATAAGGGCAATGAAATCAGTTGTGATTAATTCAAGTCTCACTGATTTCAGCGGATCCGCTCTAAGTATGGCAGGAGCTGGATTTAAACTGTCTCCAAAGGATAATCCAGTGGTATTACTCAAAAGATGTTAACAATAAACTTAGAATATGTTAATCAAAACAAATGAAAGTCCCAGAAGTAACAGGATTAATGTGTGGGTCCTATGTGTACTAGCTACTGAATACTGTATCTACTGTCAAAGCTTGGAAAAGTTACATTTGGAGTTGGAGTATGAATCCCAGAATCTTCCAGCCAACATGGCCAAGTGGGAGTTTTCTGGGAATTTGTAGTGCAACAAGGTAACTTTTAAAAACGCTGACTATGGTTAGAATCCTGTCATAAAATGGGAGTTTCTGCGCAGGCTGGAAGAATCAGCCAATGGTTTTGGATTTTGTAGGAAGTGATGGGGGAAGTAAAATAGCCTTTTCTAGCCATTCCTCTTCATGCCAGCACCTCCACTCTTCTGAAAACGATGCATAATGCATTCAAAAACTGCTGCTGAATGGACTGTGCTGTGATAGTGGAAGGAGAAGAAATTCCTAAACATTCCCTTGAGGCACCATCCATGAAAAGAGTCCATGTGTCTATGGAAGACGGGTCCTGGATCCAGCCCTAGTGGGTGAGCTAGGACAGGCATGTCCAAAGTCAGGCCCGGGGGCCAAATGCATCCCGTTTTCAAATTTCAAGTGGCCCACAGCCTCTTCTCCCACCGGCTCAGCCTGTCATGAATCCCCACCAGCTGGCCCCTCCCCATACTGGATGGAGACGTCAGCTTGCAGTTTCACGGTTTGCCTGCCCTCTCTGCCTCTGTCTGTCCCACCCCCAACCACCTACCCAGCCTACCTGCCCCCAGGTCCGTTGCTGCAGCCTCCTCCCCGCCTCCCTGCATGTCCTAAAGACTTCTGCAAAGTCAGGCCCAGGGACCAAATGCACATGAATGGTCAGCCCCCACACATTTTCACCTCACCAAAACTGGCCCTCCTTGAAAAAAGTTCGGACACCCCTGAGCTAGGACCTTCTGCTACCTGAACATGCATGCTAACACTGGGTCAAGCTGGGGAATTGTGTGGGTATAGAATGTCAAAAAAAGGGGGTGTGGAAATTGCAGTCCTGAAAAATACATTGGGCTTTAAAAACATAGTTTGAATAGCATTATCAAGGTCAGTGTGCAATAACATTGCCTGGAAAAGAGCCTCTTTCATACCTAACAGTGGAGTATGTAGGTAAACAGCCAATAAGAAATACAAGCTAATTGAGGGGGGGGGGACTCTTAAGAGTCCTAAAGTACATAGAGAACAAATTGGTAGCTGACCAGCCTAGTTCATCCACACTTTAAACATGTAGCATTTTGTCTATCCAGTAAAATGGTACCTATGTAATTTACTATTCCTGCAAGTGCAGGGACCCTTTTAGTCAAAATAATAGCTGTTACCTGTATCTATTAACCATCTGCAGCTTGTCAGCCTTTCAAGTTGCTACAGTACATTTTGTCACCCTAGTAAAAGCAACAGACCTTTCCAATGAAAACATTCTGACCATTTATAGGGATCAGTTGCTTACTGTACCAGGCAGCAATATTCAGTTATTTACAGTTGATTACAGTCAAGTGAAATTGTAAACAAGTGAAATAAATATAAATATAGGGAGGCAAAATGCACATTAAAAATAAGAAACGCCACACAGATACTGGATAACAACAACAACAATACTATGTATAAGACATCAACATTGGCAGTATGTAGTAGCAACAGCTCACTATAACATGAACAGATGAGCACTAGAGATGGGCACGACTTGAAAAAAAATTTTTTTGAGTTGTCGTTAGTCGGGCCGGTTCCGTTTCGGCTCGTTTCCGTTTTTCGCGAAAATTCACAAAAATTAGTCGGTTCATTTTTTTGTTTTTTCATTGTCGTTAGTACTGGGTTTTTTTGGGGGGGAGCGGGCTTCTGGAGGCACCTCTGTGGTGGGTGCCTCCTCTGGCCCGCTATAAAGGGAAAGTGGGCTCCTGGAGGCACCCGTGGGTGCCTCCTATCCTCACCCACTAGGAAGGGGAAGCAGGCTCCAAGACACCCCTCTACATGGGGGTCTCCCCTCTTCACCTGCTGCTGCTGCAAAATGTTATGCAATAGCCATATGGATATTGCATACCAGTTGTGCAGACAGTGAGACCAGTGAGAGTGATAGCGTTATGCCTTCCCTGCACAAGGCTCTCGCACCGCCATGTCTCACACAGAAGGGAATTGTACTTGCTGCGTGTAGTGCAATGCAAGCAAGTAGATCTGGCTTAGGGTTAAGGTGGGTTAGTGCAAGGGCTAGGGTTAGGCTAGTGACGGGTAAGGTTACGGTGGGCTAGTGGGTTGCACCTCTGGGTGCCTCTCTGACCCATTAAGAAGACAATATGGGTAAGGAAGGAGTCAAGGGTTAAGGTTAGGGTCGGGGGCTAGGGCAGGTTTTAGGGGGCTTTTGGCATATCCCAGAAGTCTCCGTGGCCAAGTGGCCATGCGATTGGTGGGATGGCTCCAAAATTTGCATGGTCGTCCACTCCCACATGGCTGGCCACTTGGCCAGCCCATCATTGCGCAGGTGTAAAAAAATAAAATAAAAAATAAAATCAATGGAGGACAGAGGAGGAGAGGAGAGACATTTTGTTGCAAGAAAAAAACCCACCGCTACTGTGAAAAATCTGGCAGTTTATAAATTTTTGCGTGTTTCTTTCTGTTGTGCTTGTGTGTTTTTGGACCACGATTTCAAAAACAATATTGCGTCCCGCCCCATTTTGGATCCCCGCCCGCACCGCATGGCATATCGAGTCCGGCTGCCCAGGACGGGGAGGTGGGACCCCCTCCAGAAACCACCCCTCCGGTAGGTGCCCTGCGCCCTTAGTCAAGCAGGCATTTTTCCGCCTGCTTTTTTGGCCCGGGAATGGGTGGGGGGAGAGTTTAAAAGTTTTTTCCTGTGCCGTCTGTGCCGCTTGCTTGTGCTTTAATTGCGTCGACCGGCGGCAAGACTGGGCTTTTTGCTGGCTGCGAGCCTGCGGTGAGTCCCACCAGAGCAGCCCAGGACGGGGGATGGGGGGGAGGCCGGGGACCTCCAGAAACAACCCCTCTGGTAGGTGCCCTGAGGCACGGCAGTCATTTTTCCGCCTGCTTTTTGGCCGGGAACCGGGTTTTTTTAACTTTTAAAAACTTTTTTTCTGTGCTGCGTGGCATCGCGCGATCGCGCGATGCAAGGAACGAGCATGACAAATCAGACCAAAATTGTTCGTTCGTTGGTTTGAGCTCGAAGTCTGGCGGAGTAATTCCCGTTACCGTTTCCGTAGAGTAACGGAACCGAGTAACGGAAACGGAAACGGAAATACCGCTAAGTCGTGCCCATCTCTAATGAGCAGAACATGAATTTTCCTCTGTAGATTTCAACTGGCTTGCCTGGGAGAACCACTGGGGACATTCAAGAGAAAATTGGATAACTGTTAAATCTTCTTTGACCAAAGGTATCCAAGATTTGTATCTATGTGAAATTTGATGATAATATCACATACTTTGCTCATGCTGCTATGTCCTTCAATGTGATATTGGGCCAAGCAGAAAGAAATGACACTCTCATGCACTTTGAGCCTCGTGGCGCAGTGGTTAAATGCCTGTACTGCAGGTAAAACTGTGCTCATGACCTGGGGTTCGATCCCAGGTAGCAGGCTCATGGTTGACTCAGCCTTCCATCCTTCCAAGGTTGGTAAAATGAGTACCCAGCTTGCTGGGGGTGTATGTGTTGCCTGCATATTGTAATTAAAACTGTAAACTGCCCAGAGACTACTTGAAGTGGTATGGGGTGGTATATAAGCAGAACACTTTGCTTTTTGCTTTTGGTCTACTCTGAGTAATTTCACAGAAGCTATTTCCAGCTACATTCCCACCATAGCTGCTGTGTAACCTTTGCAACTGAATTCTTTAATCAAATATTTGTCTCCTCTCCCCTGACCCAACACTTTCTCTACTCACTGTCAAGATGCTCCTTCTCATTTCTCAACTCTTCCCTCTTTTGTAACAGTAGGACGGTAGTCCTTTTTAAGCAGAAAGGCAGGGTAAAATAGTTGAAACAACCAACCAAAATGGAAGCTCCTCTGGTAACATCAGCAATAGGAAATACAGAACAGACAATCTTTTCACATAAAGAAAAAGGAACAATTTAATTCAGTGCAGCCCTCTGCATAGCATTGGACTTTTTTACCATCTGTTCTAGCCAGTATGGCCAATAGCCAGGGTTGATGGGAGTTGTAGTTTGTGGGGAGTATCAACTGGCTAGTGTAGTCAATTTCCATAATCCATAGCTTCTGGAAACCACAGTGCTGTTTAAAAAAAGGAAAGTTTCCACTTCCTAGTCCTGAGCAAAACTGCTAAGTCTTTCCTCGGGCATCAAACTCATTTGTGAACGTTGCATATGCTGAAGCAACATACTGTATTTTCCCATCTGTAAGAGGCCACCATGTAAAAGACGACCTCCACTGTCCCAACCCAAAATGACAGTCCTGCAACCTCATTGTTCTCTCCTCGGCTTACATCTGTGTATAAGATGACCCTCAATTTTTAGCCTAAAATTTTAGATGAAAATAGTCTTATACATGGACAAATACAGTATCTCAGGCCAGTGCTGCCCATTTGAATATTGGTTCCAAAGTCAATAACCCCATGCCAAACTTCCATCAAAGCGATTCCCACCCAGTCAATTAGACTCTTTTCAGATTGAAGGGGAAGGATTTGTGCAGTGTGGTAAAGGTTATAGGGGCACTCTCTAACTCAGAAAGTTTGGTCTAGCTGACAGTGAAACTACAATTGCCCTGTATGAAAAGATCAGTGTATATTCCAAAGCTTTATAGAAGCAGCTCGCTGCACTTTTATGTTTGCCCGTCCATAAAGAAAACTAGGTCTCAAGGGTATTTGTTAGCAAAGTAGTATATATCTCGGTCACCTTTGTTAGAATAATAATAATAATAAGTGCTGCTTGCTAACTTGTCTGGGTTTGTGCCCTTTCTCCCCCTCTTCTGTTCTCCCAAAGTGCAGATCGGATCATTAGTAAGGCCGGTGACTGGCAGAAAAGCACCCTTTCCTATTTCTGGCTCACCATGGTAATTATCACCCCCCATCGCAAAGGTTAAGATTCTGACTTCCCAACTGAGCACAACCAAGGCTGCTTCATAATAAGCACCATACAGTGGAATCCCAACTGGAACAAGTGAATGAAGCAATCCTTGTAATAGGGGTTTGCGCTAAAATCCTATCAAAAGAGCAGCAAGAGTAAATATGAGAAAGTGCCTAGATCCTTGGCCGCAGGAGACCTCAGGAGGATACGCTTACAAATGTAAAGAACAAAAACAAGAGGTGATCACTCCATCTGGCTTCCACACAGTGGGACGTCTGCCCCCTAAAGAGAAGAAGTCTCAAGGAAGTGATTAGGGGAAACATCCCCAGAGACGTTAGCTAGAATTCACATCACTGCTAGAAATGTCTCCACACAGGTTAATGCCTTGTGTGAGTTGGACATATCCGGTGGTATAAAGTGAGTGATAAGGATTGAATCCATATTGGACCATGTAAATTTCTCACCTGCAGGATATGTGTTCTGAGTAGATATCCTGGTCTCCCTTGACCCTCTCAGCTTGTAGCTTCACTAGATAATTGTTCTGTTACTTGTCTGAGCCTATCTGTTTTTCCATAGCTTCTATAATCTTATATTCTATTCTCAGTTCCCCCTTTCCTTCTTTTCTAGGAAACATGTCCCTATATTGTTTTTCTTAGAGAAGTTGCTTCACAATTTGAGTTGTTTAGAACGAGGGGATGTGTTAGTAAACAGAAAGCACTTGCTTTCAAGATTAGCAGTATTCTAGAACTACTGTTGTTGTTGTGGTGGTGGTGGTGGTGGTTGTATGCCACGAGTTGCCCCTGATTTAAGATGATCCTATGAATGAGAGATCTCCAAAATGTCCTGTCCTCATCAGTCTTGCATATCTCTTGTGAACGCAAGGTGGTGGCTCTTTTAGGGAGTCAATCCTTCTTCTAGTGGGTCTTCCTCTCTTCTCGTGGCCTTCAGCCTTTTACAACATTTCCAGAGAACCTCGCCTTCTCACCACGTGCCCCAAATAGAACAGCCTAAGTGTCATCATTTTTGCATCCAGGGACAGTTCAGGATTGACGGGCTCTAGGCCCCACTTGTTTGCCTTTCTGGCATTTCAGGGTATCCACAAAGCTCTCCTAGAACATCACATTTCAAATGAATTATTATTATTTTTTTAGCCTGTCAGCTTTCTTTGCTGGCCAGCTTTCTCATCCATATGTGGGAACTGGGATTACAAGAGTATGGATTATCTTGGTCTTAGTTTTCAGAGATACCCTTGATGATTTTCCTTCACTCTTGCCCTTCAGAGTCTCAGTCTTCTGATTTCTTGACTGCAGCCTCCATTGGGATTGATGATTGAACTTAAACCTCTAACTATATATTTATTTTATTTACTAGACTATTTTTTACCTCACCTTTCTTCTTAGAAAAGGACCCAAGACGGCTTACAGTAATGAGGGACAATATAGAGTCCAATACAATTAAGACATATTCAAGTTTCAATTTCATCAGAAATTATGTGGCTTTTCTTTACTCATGATTTTAGTCTTAATTTTGAACTGCAGTCCTGCTTTGGCACATTCTTTTTTCATTTTCACTAAAAGTCATTGTAAGTTCTTGCTGCTTTCTACTAGTATGACAGTGTCTTCTGAATATCTTACATTTTCTGTCCTCATTCATCTGAATCTGGTGTGATTTTCTGCATATGTTCTGCAAAGAGAATGAATAAGGATAAAATGCACCATCGTCTGACATCTGTAGGAAATGTCTCTCCATGTACAGTCTTAGTGGTAGCTTCATGTTGACAAGACAAATTGTCCATCAGGAGAATCAGGTGCTGACCACAATAATTTCTTTGGGGAAAAAAACTTGTAGTTTCTCATGAAACGCTCTGCTGTAGTCCATAAGGGATAGACGGATCTAGAATTACCCCAGGAGAATAAGCTCCATCTAGTAGAAGAAGGCATGCCATTGGATTTCTTTATCTTTTAATTTGATGGAAATCTTGGATAATTCAGAAACACCATTAACCCTTTTCATGCATGTTTCTTTGACAAGGTTTAATGTGTTTCTGGAATTGGTTAAGACACATGAGTAGAGACAGGATATGTAAAAGAAAATAATGTGTATTTTCTATATGGAATTGTCCACGCTATGGGACAATACTTTTCAGTTGAACCATGAATTCTGAATCTAGACAAATTTACCTCTAATTGACCTCATGGACACAGAAACCAATCAGAATGGACACAGGAGCCAGTCTTAATCTTTGAAAGCTTACAATGTGACATGCTAGCAAAATGCAGTGCTGTACAATGGATGTCAAGAAAATATTTTTGGGCCTCACTGATCTATTGATTTCTTCTCCTAGCAAGATATTGGCCAAATAAAGAGGGTTTTTTTTCAAGGTGTGTATGGGGATTCTTACCTGTTAGCTGTATTGGTCATATCTGTTTAATAAGGGCCAGATAAGGTAGGAGGGAAATTGCTTGAGGGAGTGAAAAATAAGCAAGTCTAAACAGAAATTAATGTGCTCTCTGTAAATCAGATAATTTAACGAAACCAATTGCTGTAAGCCAGCAGTCATTAGCATACAGAAATGTATTTGGCAAGCAAGGCATCTCCCCCTTGTTACATCTAGGCATTATAGCCAGCCTAAAACATAGGAAGGACCAACATTCCCGCCTCTGGTTTATAAAAAAACCAGTGTTCAAACTGAAAACAAAAATAAGCCAAATAAAACACACATATCTCTCATGTTATTAGTTAAATATCTACCAGACGGCATCTCCCTGCCTGGGTAGTAAGATGATACCCAGTGTGTTGTTAGTCTGTGGAACTCCCTGCCACAAGATGTGGTGATGGCATCTAGCCTGGATGCCTTCAAAAGAGGTTTGGACAGATTCCTGGAGGAAAAGCCCATCACAGGTTACAAACCATGAGGGAGATGTGTAATCTCCAGGCTTAAAACTGGGGTACTTCAAGGGCCAGATGCAGGGGAGTGGTATCAGGAGACAGATATCTATTCTCGTGCACTCCCAGATGCATTTGGTGGGGCTACTGTGAGATACAGGAAGCTGGACTAGATGGGCCTTTGGCCTGATCCAGCATGGCTCTTCTTATGTTCTTATGCTCTTAATCAGGGGAGGCCTTCCTCATAGTCCCACCACCCTTACTAGAGTGCTTGGTGGGACACATGAGAGGACTTTCTCGCTTTCTGCTCCCAGACTCAGGAACTCCCACCCACTGGAAGCCAGGCTGGCCCCATTTTTGCTCTCCTTCCACAAACAGGCCAAGACCTTTCTCTTCAAGCAGGCTTTTCCTTAGTAACTGGTGGTTTGAGAGGGGTTTAAAACAGAGTGTTGTGCTCTGCTGTTTTAAATGTGCTTTGATACTGATTTTCTTTATCATTTCTAACATAGTACTTGTTTAATTGGAAGCTGACTCATGGTAACTGGACTTTTTTCTTGAGAGATTGAAACGTTTCACTGCTCATCCAGACAGCTTCGTCAGTTTGAGGAAAGCTAGTTCCGAGTCCTCCATGTTATAGTTCCAAGAACTACTTGTTTAATTCTTTTTTTTTCAGTATTTGCATTTTTACAGTTTTTAGCTTTTAAACACTGCATTTTGATTATGTGAGCTACCTTGGGTTTTTGGAATAAAAACATTTTTAAATGAATGAATGAATGAATGAATGAATTAATGTTTTGATCTTAACTTGGAAAAAGACTATCGTGATAACTTGTGACTTGTGAGTTGAATGACTGGGCATTTACCCTTGGTGACATTTTGTCCACAGTTGCCTCATTGACCTTCTGTTTATCCAGCTATTGGAGAGTGTCACTGGTGTTCCTGACATAGTCACATCATTTGCCATCCAGAGACCATTTGGTAGCGGGGCAACTCAAAAATTCTGTAAAATAAATAAAATGGTCAGCTATGCCTCTTGACATGCTTCCACCTGGGAACTGGAAGTCGAAAGTGAGGAAGTCGAAAGTGAGGGTTGAAAGTGAGCTTGGAGCCATATGTGAAGGGCCACATTTTAGGCAACTATCTCAAATCTGCCATTGGAAGGAACAGTTGGGCTGAAGGGCAGCTACCTGGGTGTCAGAACTATGTGATTGGCAACCTTCACTTTCCTTCACTGGCTGCCATTCTCCTTCAGTTTCATCAAAGACACATTGCCTTGACAGGAACTGAAGAGAGAAGAATATGGCAATGGAAATTTTCTCAGGGAGCCTTAGGGTTTTCGTACAAGGTGTAACTGTGCAGAAGCTTGTCTTGGGTTGGTGCAAATATCTGCATGTGGATCCCTGACATTTAAATCACTGTTGCTGTTTATACAGAAAAGCTCCATCATCAGGATTTCAAGTGTCCACACATTACACAGCGCTCCCTTTTTCAGCCATTATCCGGATCCTCGTATCCACCCCTTCACTGGCATTCAAATGCAACCCCTTTTTAAGAGATAGAAGTGCTGTCTTTTCATCTAAACAGCAAAGGTAATGGCAGCTACTTAAAGGGGGGGCGGCGGCAAGTGTTCAGAATTAAGGATGTGGGGATTTTCCAAGTATGGGTAGGAGATAAGCCAAAAAAAAAAAATCCTGATTCTAATACATACAGACGTCTCTGCAGCCTTGAATTAGCAAAAGTCAATCGTTGGCTCAAAAGGAAGCGCATATGCCTGGAAAATTTCCTGCCTCTTTTAGTTTTCTGTGAAAGTTAATTTATCAGTTGGCATTTGGTTCTGTGATTTGGGGCCAGACCTCCTCTCATAGAAGGGGATGGGACTCTTGCCATTGATTTCAACGGGAGCAGGTGTGTGCCCTTAATGAGACGCATGGTGGTGTCAGTATATACACAGAATGCTTGGAATCCATCAATGTTAGGAGAAACTCCAGGCAAAGCAATTTATATGAATCTCGAAACACATGAATAGTGCATGCTGGTGACATTTAAGAGCTGACAAGGAGAGTGAAGGATATCATGCAGAAGAACAGAATTTAAACAAGGCGATACTGTCGTATTTGGAACTGTTCACCCCTCACTTGGCGAAGGTGTGGGTTTTTTTCTTTTCAAGAACTTGGTTAGACATCTGAATCCTAAAAAATGAGCAATGCACAAGTAGTATATCGGATGATCAGGGTTGTTTTGTGCTTTTTTGTAAACTACCCAGAGTGGCCTTCGGGCCAGACAGACAGACAAATTAGATAGATAGATAGATAGATAGATAGATAGATAGATAGATAGATAGATAGATAGATAGATAGATAGATAGATAGATAGATAGATAGATAGATTGAATTTGATTGATTGATTGATTGATTGATTGATTGATTGATTGATTGATTGATTGATTGATTGATTGTAGGATGACTATTTACTCATCACCCACACCTACACATATGCATATGTGGAAGTCAACCTCAGTTAATTGCTTCTAGTTCAACCCAAAGAAATAGAAAGTAAGGGCCATCGCACACGGCAAGTTTACCCAGTTTTTCTACCTACGGCGGTCTTGATTGGAAATTCTGATTGTCCAATGGATAGAAAGTGCTTGTTTTGGCAGTAAACACTAGATAATAATAATAATAATAATAATAATAATAATAATAATAATAATAATAATAATAATAATAATAATAATAATAATAATAATAATAATAATATAGTTAGCCTAAGGAGCTAAACAAGTATTTAGAAGAAATTGAAGTTGACAAATTGGAGCTGCAGAAAGCCACCTTACTGGGATCTGCTCGCATAATTCGCCGATACATCACATAGTCCTAAACGCTTGGGAAGTGTTCAACTAGTGATTGATAATACAAAATCCAGTGTAGTCTGCTGTGTGATGATGATGATGATGATGATGATGATGATGATGATGATGATGATGATAATAAATAAATAAATAAATAAATAAATAAATAAATAAATAAATAAATAAATAAATAAATAAATAAATAAATAAAGGAAGGTTAAATAACGAAACTTGATTACAGGGACTCAACGTTAGGAAGATAACTTTGGGACCTGTTACTAGACCACAAGCTTGTGAAACAGAGGAGAGAGGGTGGAAGGAAGGAAAATCATCCCTGAGAATATCAATATGGAGATAATGAGGAGGCAGATCAGATCAGACAAGATGGAAAATGTGCCTGCATCATTACCATCCCCTGAAGACTTATTGTCCTCTGCACAAGAGCATTGATGCATCTTTCTCTACTTATAATAAAGTGCTTTTCTGTGCTTTTCAAAGCAGAAGCTAGTGTTCATAAATAGTAGGAAGAGCAGAAATGAACAACAGTCTTGTTTAAAGCTGAATTTTACAGTGGCTGTGTGGTCTAATGGGCAGATGGGGTCTCCATTTGGCTTCTCCTCCTTTTTCCCTCCTACCACATTAATCCAGATACACCCATTTTTGCATTCAATCATAGGGTGAAATATGCCCAGTGTTGGCATTTGACAAACTAATTAAAGACTCTGGTACACCAGAAAGAAAAGAGAGGAGGGAAGTACACATAATCATTCTTTATCCTAAATGCAAACATTAGCACAGTCAGAAGCAGTTTTTGAAAAAGGAATATATATTGGAAAAGGTATAGGCACACACACGCACACACATACACATACACACACACACACACACACACACACACACACATGCACACACGCACGCACACTAAAAGGTGTATACACATTTATATACACACTAAACACACAAACTCTCCCCCTGAAATAATCAATGTGGTTTAAAAGTGCTTAGCATTGGAAGGCACAAGCACTAAATGATTAATTCTTCAGCAGTCTCCACAGGAACCTTATAAAGATCCCGTAGTTTTTAAAAAGACTCCAGTAAGCCAAGATGTCAAATTCCTCTACTGTGTTTCCTCTTTTAACCAGTGGTGTAGCTAGAGAAAAGTCAGTTTTTGCACCCCCTTTCGCAATCCAGCGAAAGCTCAATCCAGCACTGAGTCAGGCAACCCCAGCTGAGAAGCCTCCCCCAACAGCAGGGCAGCTGCTAATAAGGGATGAAATTAGCCCACAATTAGAGATGGGCACGACTCAAAAAATGGTGTTTCATTTGTCGTTTGGTCGTTTAGGGGTCCGTTTTGGTTCGTTTTCATTTTTGTGACTTTTTTGCAAAAAAATTCATTTTCATTTCATTAGGTAATGAAACGAAAAAATGAAAACAAAAATGAACAATTGCTGTTTCATTAGCATTCTTTTTAGTTCAATGCATCTGCTGCAACAAAAACGAAAAACACGGCAAATTTGGTCATTTTGTTTTTTTTTTTTTTGTTTTAAAAAATTTTGTTTTGTTTTCATTGCGTAATGAAACAAAAAAACAAAAATGAAAACAAAAAATCGCTCGTTTTGTGCCCATCTCTACCCACAATATCTGGTGGGGAACCTCTCCTCCCCCACAGATACACCTTGGACAAGCCCTGTGAGGGCATAGCTCCTCTTTGCCAAGGCAGGGCTCCCCTCCTCTCCCAGTACTATTCCCCCAACCCTTGAAGGCTGAATAAACCTTGATCCGGCAACCTGGGATTGAACCCCAGGTCATGACTCATGAGCACAGTTTTGGCTGCACTACAGGAGTTTAACCATTGGGCCAGCTGTGCTGGTTGGAGTTTCTGTGTACTGCAATTCAAGAACTCATGGGTCACCTACAATAAAAAATCCCTGCTCTACTGTACTGTTATTGGCCCGGTGCAATGACTGCAAGAGAATACAGCACTCACAGTTATTTCAAGGAAATCTTCTCTAGTGGTTGTGTGGTTGGATGAACCAAGGAAGCTCTTTGGCTTCATTAGATGGTTCAGCTTGCCTTCTCTTCAATTTCCCCTTTGCTCTAGTCAAATGGACGGCCATCTTTTCAGCTCCATAAATGCTGAATGGAATAATTAGAGATCCATTTTAATGTTGATCCACCTCATCAACAACCCAAAATGAAACAAATATCCACATGTATTTACCCATTTACTTGCAAACAGTGTGTGTGTGTGTGTTGTGTTGTTGCAGTCATGACCGACTCTTTGTGACTCCATGTCCATGGAGTTTTCTTGGCAGGAGTACTGGAGTGGCTTGCCAGTTCCTACTCCAGGCACCTACAGCACCTGGTATTCCCTGGTGGTCGCCCATCCAAGTACTAACCAGGGCCGATCCTGCTTAGCTTCCGAAATCAAGTGAGATCGGATGTGCTTAGGGCATCAAGGCAGCTAAGCCTGCCTAATTTTAAATGGGGTCCTTTTATACAGTCTTGGAAGTTGGAACTTTCCCAAGGCCTCATCAGTGGACATAGGAAAACTGACCAGGTGGCGACTCTAATGGATTACTGGAAATCACAATTGTCCCACAAAAATGGCACCCTCATCTATAGCACCTTTTAGAAAAATCAAAATCGTGTTTTGTGAGCAAAAGGGCAAAATGAACTATAAAAAATCAATCTACTGCCTGGGTCTTACTGTTACAATATGTGCCACATGTGAGAAACAAAAGAAGACTGTAGAAATTTCTCCTTTGAAAGGCACTTTATGGAAGGATATCAAGTGTTAGTCAAAAACTTTTAAGATATGTACCTTTGTTTGCACTGCACTACAAATGTAGTACAAAACTCTGTTGAACGGAAATTTAAGAGTAGATACATTATCAGAAGTAAAATTTGGTTTTTGAAGGCATTGGTTATAAATGGAAATATATAAAACAAAAGACAGCGGTGTCAGTGATTGCTTGAATACTTGAGCGATATATCATACCTGTTACATAGGAATCACGAAGTACCCAATCCGGTGTTTGCCCTATAAAGTTAATGCAGAGGCAAGGACACCGTTTGCATGGGAGATCTGGAAGACGCCTGCCAAGTCTCCATTGCAACTGGCTTGACATTTTATCAACAGCTGGTTTGACCAAAGATGAGAATGCAGGTAAAAATCTCCTGTGGATTTTTACAAGGAAAACGAATCGCATGTACTGACTCACATTTGAGTTGGGTGCTCATCCCAATCACCGACAATTTGGTGCACATTAAAAAGAGGATAGAACTTATGACAAATGTATCTTTTACATTCTTTATTAAGCAGCAAAATAAGAAAATAGAAGTAAGGTAACAGACATAAGGTAATGGTAATTTTTTGCATTGTGAGCCATCCACAATCTTAATCCTACCATGTACAATATTTGTTGTATTTTATTGTATTTTTAATGTGCTGTCAAGTCAATGCTGACATATGACAACCATTTTTCAGGGTGTCTAGGAAGAGGAGACACAAAAGTGGTATACCATTCCATTATTCGGGGGGGGGGTGTTCCCTGGGTCTGTGCACCTGCAAGAGACACAGTGGAAAATTAAATTCCCAACTACAGATGAGGATGAACCGTCAGAATGGCACTTCACCCCAATTTATGATTTGTCAACTGCGATGAACCACAAACCACCAATTTTTGTCACTTGCCAACTGATGAACCACAAATCGGTTTGCTAGTTCATTGCAGCTTTAAAGAAACAACAGCCAACTACTGTGTTTTATATGGTGTGTTTATTGTATCATTTTACCATATGTTGAGAAATGTCCAGAGAGTTATCACCCTAATGGAATGGTATAGAAGTGGAAATCACACACACACACACACACACACACACACACACACACACACACACACACACACACACACACACACACACACACACACACACACACACACACACACTTATCAAGCATACATGATTCACTGCCCAGATGACTCTCAAGCTTACTGGGATGGAAATAGGCAATTTTCTCTCTGTTACTTCTGAGGTTTTGGTGTTCTGCTGATGAGTTGTAGTGAATGGGTCAGCTGAAACATGCTTTATATAGTTCACTAGTGTAACCAAGTGTTAAGAGGTGATTATTGTGAAAATTCCTCAAATTTTGTCACCCACATCTACTGTATAATTTTGCCAGTTCAACCAAGTATAGGCCATGCATAAACTTCCAGTATTTCCCAGTGAAAGCTGTTTTTTTCTTTCTCTGGTCCACACAAATTGGTCTCCTCTTAATGTGTGCTACTGTGAATCTGGTTATATACAGCAACAGTGCCCTCAAGTACCCTTTCAACAGAAGTTGCTGGCCTACGTGCAACATGATGATTGACAGCTTCTATTGGTAGCATCCAATTCTCTTCCAAGTGTTGCTTAGATCCACAGCAATCAAAACTCCTTCAGTCTTGTTTTAACCACCTGGAAACGAGTGTTCATTGATGAACTTGAACACACTCTGAAAATGTACAAATAGAAGGGATTGCCAAAACCTGCTAATAGCACTGTAGAAGAAGAGTGGGCAAAAAGTGGCCTTCATGCAAAGTATGGCCACACAGGGTATATCTGTGGTCCCGGGTCTTCTCAGACTTTTGCCACAATCTTCCTGTGCCAAAATGATTTTCTTTCTCAAAACATAAAAGTTGAATTGCTGTTCTGATCTGCAGTATTTATACTAAAAATACAAATTTTATAAAAATAGAAATGGATTCCCATCCACTTCTGATTTCTTTTTTTAAAAAAATGCTTTAATGTTTTTAACAACCTGTGAAGTTTCTTTGGAATCCCAGAGCCAGAAAAATTCAGCCCTCCCAAGACCTGTCTATGTAGTTTACCGCTGTGTTCGAAGGTTGGTTTCAATAATGCATGCCAGCCCAGAGCTATTCTCATGATGATTTTGGTTGATACACAGTGGCAAAAATATGCACAATGTTCCCTGTTCGGGAATTAGCATGAGATCTATATGAACTCCTTAATAGGGAATTAATTAGCTCATAGTCTAATCAGCTAATCCAATATGTATAACAAAGAAAAGTAAATGAATGCCATTCAGCTACATGAACTGCGTTGAGAACAGCTGGAGGGGCCTCATATGTAAAATAAGGACCGGGAGACAAGACAACCAGATTCTGATCAGGTGCCACTGAAAGTCACCAGAGTGAATTTTGATTCCAAATTCTGGAGGATTAGAAGGGTCTGGGCTCAGCAAATTAGCTGCCTTGAACTCCTATGACCGGCACATCCAAACTTTGGCCCTCCTGATGTTTTGGACCACAACTCCCAGAATTCTAAGCTTAGATTGCCAATGACAAAGGACTGTAAGGAGTTGTGGTCCAAAACATCTGGACAACTGAAGTTTGGACATCCCCGTGGATCTATGAGAACTGAAGCACAGCTCATGCACTTGTTGGAAAGGGGAAAGTCAGAACAGCAATGATGGCTAGGCTTATACATATATTCCGTGTTGTCAGATCTGACCAAGTCCTTGAAAACATGTGTCTAATAAAGCATGTTAGTCTCGAAGGTGCACAGGGCCATTTGCTTGCTGGTAGAGAATGGGCGCGAACTGTCAGTTGGGTGGTTCATGCTAGCTTGTTGACCACCACAACAGGTGTCTGGTGCTTTGGTGCCCTGCTCCCTCTGGTGGGCACCCACTCAGAAGCAGTGTCTCAGCTTCCCTGCCCTTGCCTCCTCTAAGGCAGAGAACCTAAGAATGTGAACCGCTGCTGGTAGTGGTAGACTGGGCTCTCGTGTGCCTTGCGTGGGAAAGGGAGGCACTACTTGCCTCCTGGCTTTATTGCTAATCTCTCCTGCTCCTGTGCCTCACCCTTGCCTTCTCCCTGTACCTCATTTTGCTTTGCTATACCACTCCCCCTTTTCTGCCTGCCCCCTCTGTGGCTTTACACAGAGGTGGCATTCAGATGGAATGCATGCACTGCAAGGCATGGCAGGGAATGCAGTACGGAAGGCAATAAAACATACCACTCCGGGCCAGGGGTGTATCGGGGGGGGCAGAAGGGTACATCTGCCCCAGGTGCAGCAATCTGGGGGCACCTAGAAGGGGAGCAAGAGGAGGAAGCCATGCATCCTCCTGCCACCCAGCAGTCCTCCTTTCCCCTAACGGTTGGCAATAGCACCCCCTCTGCCGCCTCCACCGCCGTGAGCCAAGCAAGTGGCAAAGCAGGCAGGCAGGAGTGCGGTGGCCACGGTGCCTTCTTCCTCCTCTTCCTTGCCTTGATAGGAGAGGTGTATGGAGGGTGCACGCTACTGCACATGCATGCACAAACACACACACACACACACACACCCATCCACCTGTCTGCCTGTGTGCACACATGCACACCCATCCACCCCACACCCACAGGGTTCACCCCCTCCATTGCTGGGTGGGTGCAATGTGTGTGTGGGGGGGGAGGAAGGGTGCAAAAACAAACTTTGTCCCCAGGTGCTCCAAATCCTGGCTACACTTCTGCTCCGGGCATGCTGGCATCTGTGGCTACTTCCGCTTAATCAGCACGGCAGCTCTACAATCACTAATACCCACCCACCCCAAAATCCCCACAACTTTTCACTAAGTCCTACTACAAATAATAATGGAACTGTTACTATTTGCTTCTAATTATGTATTTCATGCCATCTGTTTATTTCAAGCTTTGTTTCCTGCATTTATGCTTTCCAAACGGCAAATGCCAACATGACTAAGAAACAAGAAATCCCCAGATTTCACGGTCATAAGAACAGTGCTGAGAAACAGTTTGATGGCAATAAAATATAATGCTAAGAGTTGGGGAGCTCATGTATTTTGCTACAAGTAGCACATAATGATTCTCAATTTGGGGAGAATACACCCCCCTACACACACACCAACTCCAAATGTATACATCCTGCAAGACTGCAAAGCAGAAAACACAGATGAGCAATTGATTATGGTTATGGTATGTACACTATCAATTCTTCACCTCTGTTGAGTGAGATTGGCAAAGCATTTTAATGTTTCAAAAAGAGGCAAAGAATGTTACTATTTTGGGGGCATAGACTCCCAGAATGGTTACATGGGCATGCATATGTTTTACAGCAGTGGTTCTCAACCTGTGGGTCCCCAGATGTTCCTGGACTGCAACTCCCAGAAATCCTGGCCAGCTCAGCTAGTGATGAAGACTTCTGGGAGTTGCAGTCCAGGGATATCTGGGGACCCAAAGGTTGAGGACAACTGTTCTACGGGATGTGATGTATCTCTACAACTCTGTCCATGTTATTATTATGGCCTGCTTCTCACCTTATAGGAATTATGCTCTAATAACAGTAAGCACAGTGATTCTGTTCAGGGTTTTCCAGGTAGAAAATATCCAGAAGTACCGGTAGTTTGCCATTGCCTTCTTCTGGAACTGTGCAGCTTGCCCAAGGCTTCACAGGCTGGTTTCACACACAGGAGACACAGTGGTAAATTGAATTCCCAACCTCTGCCTCTGTATCCAGATACCTAACCCACGGGGCTATCCAGCTAGTTTCTATAATCATGTGCCACTATGTCCATTTAATTATAACGTCCCAGCAAATATGGGCTGGCCAAAATAGCTACCTTTACTTTCAGTTCCTTCAGATACTGAGACATAGGGGGAGATTTCCACCTCTTTGGGGTTTGCGGGGTGAATTTCAATAGCAGGACAAAATGTTTATGCATTTATGCATTGCATCTTCTGTGGTGCTTCCAGCGGACACCTTGGGCTACTGGGATCTGGAAATCTGCAAAGGAGATTCCTTTGCTGTTTTTATGGAGCCCCTGTTAATTCCCCTCTATGAGAAGACAGAGCAAGCCCTCAGGTGTGCAGGAATGTCCTGTTCCACTACTAGCAGGCAATTGGTGGTGCAGTCAGTTTCTATATTTGGGACGTGCAATTGCAAAATGAATTAGGTCAGCCTTTCTCCCACAAGTTGTCCAGAATGATTCTTCTCAGTGACATTTTGAAGAAACTTCACCAGAACATCACTATATGCTTGACATGTTTATTTTTATAACTTGCCATCAAGTTGATTCTGACATATGGCACCCTTTCCAATGTTTTTAAAATATACAACACTCAAGTAGTTTGTGTGTGTGTGTCGTGTCGTTACAGTCGTGACTGACTCTTCCTGACCCCATGTCCATGGAGTTTTCTTGGCAGGAATACTGGAGTGGTTTGCCAGTTCCTATTCCAGGCACCTGGTATTTCCTGGTGGTCGCCCATTCAAGTACTAACCAGGGCCAACCCTGCTTAGCTTCTGAAATCAGGTGAGATCGGATGTGCTTAGGGCATCTAGGCAGCTCAAAAGTTACCATTCTCTTATTCTGGAGTCACTTCAGGTCTGTTTGGTTTTCCCAGAGCTACAGAGGTGAGTTGATCCTTCATTCAGAAGGCACAGTGTGGATCACAACTGCCAATCTCTGGCTGCTTCAGCCAATTACCTTGTTCTTTGAGCTATCCAGTCAACTACCTCATGACAATGATTGTGCAACTTAGCCCTATAGGAATAATAAAGCTCCTGACATCACACTGGGAAACATTCTTTCAGCAATAGTATGCTGCCACTGGCCTAATTTTTAGTGAGATAGCCTCATTCTGAACGCCATGAGAACTGTTAGATAGCTCCATAGTTTAGGTATCTGCCTGAGGAGCCAAAGGTAGGGTGTTCAATTCCCTATTTGGACTCTATGAAAAGGGCTTGACTTGAGGATCCGCAGGAGTCCTTCCAGTTCTGTAGTTGTAAGATTGCTATTTTACTTGCAGGTATCTGTGGAGAAGCCACTGAATCTGAGCTGATGTTCAACAGGTAAACATTGCAGTGTGTCTAGCCACTGCCCACAATCTCTTTGGAAACTTTACTCCAAACAGCCTGTGAGGATTCTCAGGCATCCAGGTGAGGTTATGTTGCAGAGTGGTTATTTCTCAGTGGAAGGCTGTGAGGGCTGTGTAAAGAGTGTGGGCTTTAACAGCCAGATAGCAGTGCTAAAATAAAGACGCAACACAGTGGTGACTCCCATCACCAAGAACTGTATTTACAAAATATATATATAAGTCCAGCAAAAACAGAATTGGCAGGCATATACCTCGTTAGCTAGAGAGACCGTCCAGTAGTCCAAACTTTCCAGGATCCAAACTGAAAGAGTAACGAGGTGCTTCTTCCAACCACATCCCACACCATACTGAACAACTCTCTTGCTTTTATGTACTGTATGTGTCTGATGCAATCATTACTCAGCAAACTGATGACTGAGCATGATCAAACTGTCACCTGACTTGACTAGTTGCCAGAATATAATTACACAGGTGTGTAGCCCACTCTGCCTTGCATCATTCCCAAAATGCATCATAACTTGCAATAGGACAATTCCATTTTGTACAATCCTTAACAGGTTATCAGTCTGACAAAGCTGCTTGGATGAGCAGTGAAACGTGTCAAACTCATAGGAAAAGAAGACCAGTTGCCATGACTCAACCTGTGGTTCCTTCCAAACAGTAACTTTGCCAAATTTTGGAACCACTTCATGCACTGAGCCACTGGTACAACCTTGGTCCCTTGGCATTTCAGGATACACTTTCAGGTGAGTATCTCATGCATGGGGCTTAGAGGATAGCAAAAGTAGAATCTGAAGAGATGGTTGATACCATCCCTAATCCAAATTCTTTCCCCCTGAAAGCTCTTCCCTTTCCTTTAAATTCTACAACTTCAAATATGGGCTAAACATTCTACGTCCCATCCTGTTGCCTAAGAACCACGAGCAAATAATTGTGCTCCCATGGGAGATGAGAAGAAAGATAATGCTGACCTGGTGCACTAGGAATGAGAAATCAAGAAGCTTAATTGTCTGTTGAATGGAAGTCATGAAGTTTGACTCTAACTGCAACTAGTCCAGTTAACACAGTTCGCCTGAGAGTCCTGCGGAGTGTCCCAAATTAAGTCCAACAATGACTTTGATGTTTCCCTCACTCTCTGATGTCCCTCTATTATTGTTTTAAATTTTGTAAAAGTCATAACAAAAAAATAAATCAAAGACAGCGAAGAAAAAGGATGAATGATGTTTTCATTTTGGTTGTAGCAGGAACCTTTCACGACTGAAAAATATCTCAGAATCTTTAATCAACCCTTTTCTGAAGTGAGTATTTATTTTTCTTCTGCCTGCACAATTTATCTTTTATTTGCAGAGGAACTGGAGCAAACCTCCTCCCCCTCATAATGCCTTTTCCACAAAAGCCAATGAGGGAAGCTTGACATCTTGTCTTCTAAGGTTTTTCTAATAGATGTTATGCATCTGACAGGTTGATGAGTTATTGGTTGTCAATATTGCAGCAAGTATTGATCATAATCTTCCCAAGTACAACTTTCATATGTGTTAAAGGGAAATGTGCAGTGAACTATATAAGGTTTAACCTGCATTATAAGCAAATTCATTACTGTGCTCCAAGTTATTGCATTGGATTCAGATTTAGTCATATTTAGAGTGGATCTACTGAAATCGGTGGCATGTAACTCAGTCAAATTTAATTAACACCCCACTGATTTCCAAACAATATAATATAAATATGATCAAATTTGGGCCTGGCCCACGGGCAGATGTTCTTCAGTGGATACTGGACTCCATTTGTCCCAAATAGCACTGCCATTTTGGATTTAAACAAAATCTTGCTGCACGCTTTGCAGCTTTTCCCTCAAAGAACTACCTGAGAATAAGCCATAATTAATAATAACTCACCCTGAGGAATTAATTCTAAATATATAAGTATAGGACTATGTTGTAAATTATAATAACAACTACGGACCTATTCTCTCTATTCTGACTTACGGCAACCCTTTCAAGGTTTTTCTAGGCACAAAGTATTCAGAAGTGGCTTACCACTCTCCCCTTCTGGTGGTGCTCTGGGACTAAAATCGTTGAATCGTAGTATCATAGATTTGGAAGAGACCTCAAGGGCCATCCACTCCATCCAGTCCAACCCCCTGCCATGCAGGAACCCCCATCACATATACTACAGTATATGGCTTGCCCAAGACTGCACAGGCAGGGAACCCCATCAATTGTCCATGCTGTGGCTGATCTCTCCTGGGAGGCATAGGGTGGTTCAAATTCCTAGCTTCTGGCTCCCCAGCCAGGCACTCCAACCCACTGAGTTCACATGCAGACTGAATATGAGCAGAATGCTCACCACATTTTCTCTGTGAATCTTGTAGCCTTCTGGAAGAAAAATGAAATTCTAGGCAAAATAAATTGGACCTCAGCCAGATGGCCTTGAGGTGATCTGGAAATATATCATGAAATATGTCACAAGGTCACGGTCCACTAGTCACAGGAGTTGAATACCCACAATTACTATGAAGAAATGCTTACATGAACCTACCTTGCAGTTATACTTTTGATAAATTAACTCACCAGCACTTTTAAGCCAGCAGCCTTTAACTTTTCATAACCTTTGCCACTCCCCCTAGTATTCAGGGAACAAAAATTGTTTCTTCACTTCGGAAATGGGCATTAATTGCCATCAAATGCAAGGGTTGAGAGAAGACCTCGTTTTCCCCATTTGGAATGGCCAGGTCAGAACATGAAGGTTGGACCTGCAGGCCAGGCAGCTACCTGTGGACCAGTCTGAATTAACCCCCTGTTCCAAGTCAATGAGTATATACCATTACCGGGCTGTGCTATGGTCTGCCATGATTCAACAGCTGGAAGGAGAAACGTTTTATAAGGTTATTTATTTAATGACTGGTGTAAGGTAAAGGTTCCCCCACATATGCATGCTAGTTGTGTCCGAATCTAGGGGCAGTGATAATCTACATATTCAAGTCAAAGAGCCAGTGTTGTGCAAGTCCATGATCATGTGGCCGGTGTGGCTGCAAGGAAACACTGATTTATAGGGTTAACATATATACATTATTTATATATGAACAACCAGCATATACCTCTTTAAAGATGCCTTTTGAAAGCTCTATGAGAGGAGGATGGCTGGCAGTGCTACAACTGTCTATTCCACCCACTGGCCTGAGGAAGGGAAAAAGTACAACTGATAAGATAATGCAATCCTTTATTCTAGACATGTATTATGAGGAATTGTTATTCACGACAGTGCGGTGTGCTAATCAGACTTTATTTCCAGGGGCATTCTTTCATGTCAGAAGGATGCCAAAATTGTCAAGCACTCATTGGTGGCAGAGAGGTGGGGAGGAGGGGATTGATTTTTGTGTGTGTGTATAATAGCGCATTGCTCTGCTTCATTTCCTTGGTCATTAAAAGCAATGGGGGGAAATGATACACTTAAAATATTTAATACAGCAAGATTCCTGTCTTAGCAGTCATAGCATATGTAGGAAATTCTTTTGATGCTGACAAAAGATTCTGCTGCTGAAATGGCCAATCAAGCTAGTGGTGAGCAGTCTAGAAATAATTGGATGCAACATGTTCAGACTTGCCTTTAAATGGCCACCCTGTCCAGCTGTGGGACCATCCTGAACATGAATTGCAATCCTTTGCACAGCTTGACCTCAAAACAGCCTCCTGGACCCTCCCTCATTGCCTGTCCCAAGGCTTGGAAGCCTACACTTAAATTGGCAAAAGGCTACAAACGGTGCTTTCAGAAGGTTCAACTGGTCATACCAGGTTGGGAAATTCTGGAAGCTGCCATCCAAAACAGCAATTTCCCCAGGCTCTGTGTCTAGAGCAGTGATGGCGAACCTTTTAGAGACCGCGTGCCCAAAATGAAATTCAAAACCCACTAATTTTTCGCAAAGTGCCAATATAGCAATTTAACTTGAATACAGGTGGCTGTGAAGGGGCAATGTTGGGTGCCCAAAGAAAAGGCTCTGAGTGCCACATTTGGCACCGTGTCATAGATTCGCCAACACTGGTCTAGGGTCTTGATTAGAGATGGCACAAACTGGAAAAGCAGTGGTTTGTGATGGTTTGTAGTTTGTGGCTAACCACAAACCACAAACTCTCTCTCTCTCTCTCTCTCTCTCTCTCTCTCTCTCTCTCTCTCACACACACACACACACACACACACACACACACACACACACACACACACACACACACACACACACACACACACACACACACACACACACACACAATGAAACACTTTGTTGTTCATTTTCAGGTTCATGCTGGATTTGTGATGTCAGCTGGGAGGCAGGTAAATGTGCATAAACAGCAGGCCTGGTTTCCATGTTCGGCATCTATGCAAGGAGAGGCCTGCTGCCTCTCAGGATGGGAACAGCAGGGATGGCAGTTTGAAGACAAGGTAAAGAGGTGACAGGGATGGGGACAGATGATCTGATTTGCGAAAACAAAAACAAGCAGCTAAGGGGGAAAAGGTTCACACTTTTCTTTGTTTCGACAAACTGAGATCCCAGAAATCAACCAGGAACCGAACCATGAGCCAACCCAGTGTGTGGAGTTTTTTTTTTTTTTACCTCATGATTGTATTCCATTCTTTACTCATCTCTAGTCCTTATAGAGCTTCATACTCATTATAGAATGTTAAATGTGAGGATACCTGGAAGCAGCGGCACAGCAAGGTTTTGAGCACCTGGGGACAAAGTTGCTTTTGTGCCCCTCTGGCCCTCTCCAACCCCATTGTGCATGCCTTACCTCTCCCATGGTGGCCCAGAGTAAGGTGAGGAAGAGTTGGGGGAGGGGGGGGGTGCCGCAGTTGCCGCACTCATGCCTGGTCCCATCACCAAGCCTGAGGACTGCTGGCAGGAGAGCGCAGGGCTTCCTCCTCCCCCTCCCCCTCCAGGCACCCCTAGATTGTTGCACCCAGGGCAGATATACCCTCCCCCCCGATACACCCCTTTCTGGAAGCAATCAATTTCAATCAATGGTAGGTTTTGCTAGATCAGATCAGATTTCTATCTGTAGTTCTAAACTTTCCGTTGAAGTTCACTGCTTGATAGAAGAAATCTTATAACCCTTAACTTCTAACTCGGATTATTTCTTTCTTACTATCTGTTACCAGAATGATTGCCTACATTAGCATCAGAAATATACTGCCCTCCACAAATTTTTGCACTCTGGCTCTCATAATTCCTGAGTTGTGACCAGGGGATAATGGGATTTGGAATCTAATGACACCTAAAGTGTTCTCTAACCTGATTTTAAAATCTACATGTAAAATTTCTCAAAATGAGAAAAAACTAAGCAGCAAAAACTAAAAGCACCCCATGTACCTTTAAGGCTGTTGTTCTTCAAAGGTTTCAGAAGAAAAAAAACATAAGTTTGAATCAGGATAGAAACCATGTCTGTACTGCTTGGTGCTGTCACTCACTGTTTAGAAATATCACTAATAATTTCTCTTTGGGAAGTGCTTGACTTACGGACTCCAGGGTCTAATTGGAAATGCTGATTTTGGCTAAACCCCATTCTGTCAACAGCTCAGCAGGAGATACATTATTGAAGCGCTAATTAATCTAGTAGTTTGCCAGACTGGGCTTTTTCCACTTTTAAAAAAAGAAAAATGTGGTTTTTGGACCTTGAAGTGGCTGAAATGCTAGGGGTCTAGCTTTACGCTAGGCAAGTAGGATGATGGCATCATCTCATGACTATAAATTTTAATTTAATTTGGAACCCCCCTCCCCTCTTTAGGTTCTAAGGCTCCCCTGGGTTCCATTTCACCTAAGGGAAGGCTTTGGGAGCCTTGGAATGGGGATGGCCCTTTAAGAGCCAAAAATCACGACCAGATCAGCAATGGTGCTCTTGATCCCAGTGACAGGATGTGCCATAGTGATTCTTTTGCAATTATAGCCTCTCCTCCTGCATCCCAAGACTTCCAAACCCACTGGGATCATTTCAGGGGGAATCAACAACTTCATCTCCACCCACTGTCCAGACATAACTTGTGTAATAAGATTAGAACAAAAGTCTGGAAGTTGAGTCATGGCTACTGGACTTCTTTTTTGAGAGATAGAAATGTTTCACTGCTCATCCAAACAGCTTCATCAGTCTGAATACAGCTAGTGCGAGTCCTCCATCTTATAGTCAGTCAGCTTTGACCTCTTGTCACCCTGGTCTGAATTAGGCTCATAAGATGAACAATGGCCTGAATAGGCTCATTAGGGAGACAACAGTATCCATAGCCTTAAGGTGAACAATGGCCTAAGGTGCTGAAACCTATCAAGAATGGGTCATTAGCTATGGCCTTGGTGGTGAAGGCTTTTTTATTTGTCTGGGTACTTTGGAAAGCACTCCCTGATAAATAGCAGATAAACTATTCCTGAGTCCGCCACTTCTGTTGAGGGAGGGGGTTTTGATGAATGGCTTCCCATACTCCTCTCTCAAACCACCTCTCTTCTTTGTCCAATATGTGTACATCCTCATCTTTGAAAGAGTGCCCTTTGTCCTTCAAATGGAGGTGTACTGCTGATTCTGGTCCTGAGCTGTTACCCTTCCTATGTTGGGCCATCCTTCTGTTTAATGGCTGTTTAGTTTCTTCAATGTATAGGTCTGAACACTCCGCACTGCATTGGACTGCATATGCTATATTGCTCTTTTTATGTTTTGATATCGGATCCTTTGAGTGGACAAGTCTCTGTCTTAGTGTGTTTGTGGGTTTGAAATAAACAGGGATTCCGGCCATGTTCTGGAAGTTTTTCTGTGGCCGGTATCTTCATAGGGCAAGGAGCTCAATCAGAAATTACTTATTAACAGCAAGCAAAGGTGAAGAGTTCACACAATATAATTAAACAGACCCGACTTACTGGGTCCAGAGTTATGGGCGGCAGCGGCGGGGGTCTGCTGGGCTTGGCTGAGGAAGATGGCACTGCCCACGTGGAGCCCAGGCTCTCGGATCACATGGGGCACCCAGGCCAATCCCAGCACCTGCCCCCGTCCGTAGGTACGAGCAGGCATCCGGGGACTCGCCGCCCACGCATGCGCCCACACCTCTTGGGCACTGCATTCAAAAAGGGGGTGGACCTGCCGGGAAGCGCCATTTTCGCTGGAGAGCGGAGCATTCCCCACCCACCCACTCCTCAGGGCTTTGTATAGTCATTATGGTTACGTTTGTTTCTGTGTTTTCTTGTGTTCATTACAGCTTGGTGTCTGGCAGTTTGGAGGCATTGGGGCCGGATCCAGGCTGATGCGGCAGCAGGGCAAAGCCTGCGCAGCTCGGGAGCAACAGGTCGGTCAGCGGACCCATGGAAAAGAGCAAGTAATGTCCCAGCTCGGGCGGGACATCAGTCAGCGGCTCTGCGTGGCTTAGCGAGGAAATTCCAAAGCAGTCTACGCCCACGGGGATGTCCGGAAGCTGAGGTCACGGGTGCTGCCACCTGGAGGTGTTACCTGCGCATCGGGGGGCAGGCGGGTTCCCCGATGGAAGATGGATCTGACCCAATGCCTGGCCAGAGTACTGCAGTTTTCTTAGTGTCACCAATGCCAATAAAAGCTGTGGCCATTTCGTTTCTTCCCAAGAGCTAATGTGTCAGAGTGGTTTCTTGGTTCAGTAGACCCCTACGCTCAGCGTTAGCCCATAACTAACAACACCCAACTACATATTAGGATCCTTGCTACCCTGACTACCTTGAAACTTCTTAATCCCTCCATCACAATACAATGACTAATACCTATTGTCCTGCATAGGACAAGTTTCCTCTTTCCCACAACTTTAAGAACCACAGTCTCACTCACTCTATACCCCAGAGCACAGAGAGAAACTCCTAGTTCCCTCAGCAACTTGCCCTCTGAAGATGCCAGCCACAGAGTGTGGCGAAATGTCAGGAAGAAAATCTTCCAGCAACACGGCCAAACAGCCCGAAAAACTCACAACAACTATCAGATCCCGTGCATGAAAGCCTTCGAGAATACATATCAAGGAACAAACAGTTACAATTACCTCTCAAGATCAGGAACCATAAATTATAGAATCATAGCATGATGACGTTGAAAAGGGCCAACAAGGCCATCAAGCCCAAACCCCTGCTCGATGCAGGAATACAAATCAAAGGGTATCTTCCATTCAAATTCTTCTTGAATGCCCCTAGTGTTGGAGCATTCACCACCTCTTGAAGTCGTTGGTTCCATTGCTGTACTGTTCCAAAAGTTAGGAAGTTTTTCCTGATATTCAGCCAAAAACTGGGTTCTCCTAACCTGAGCCCTTTGTTCTGTACCAGAGCAAATGCTTTTCCCTGAATTGAACCAGAATAATCAACTGAAAGCACTTAGAACTGAAGCAGAACTAGGGAAAAATAATTAAAGTTACCAGCTCAGCTCAAGGGTTCCAGTTAACCTCCTGACCAATGAGAAACAAGAGAATGGACTACTTCAGCAGTTGAATATGGAAAAATGAAGAAGTATATCTATGTTTATGTTGGACATGGGCACTGGAAACATGGCCATGGGCAGACATGTCAGTGAACAGATAATTTGCATTTCCTTGCAAAACATGCTAATGTACTGGCTTCTTTTGGCTACTTCCAATTTCACTAATGCAAACACAATACAAGACCTAGACCTTTAACCCAATGCTGCAGATACCTCTTTACTTAGGGAAAAAGGAAACTTTGAATCAGGATGTGATAACATCAAGCCTTCTGTGTTATTTTCTCCCAATCAAGGAATACAACATGCGAGAAGACCTTTTCTTCTCAATGAAACATATTACTTATCAGTGACAACTCAGTCCTAGGAAATGAGGCTCTCTTTAAAAGAAAAATGGGAGAAAGAATAAAGAGGAGGAGATGAGAGAAGGAAGATGGAAATTTATGAGTCACATTTAGATTGTAACTGTATTATAAGTGTTCCAGCAAGCATCAGGGGGATGAAGGAGTGAACTGAAAAAACAAATCAAGTCACCAATTGCAGTTTTTATTAAAAAACATGTTTGTAGGAGGACAAGAGGCAAATATATGCATAGCTGAAATGACTGACTGAGGGGCTAGAGGTATTTGTTCTCGTGAGATCCTTTCCCCCAGTCTAAAGTTTTGCTTGCTAATGATGTACATGGAGCCTCTGAAGAAGAGATGTAGCTTAATTAGTTAATGTTTGTAATGTAAATGTTGATAAATTAGTTAATAGGCTAGTCTCATTTCCCAACAGAGCGAGGCTGAAGTGGAAAAATCCACAGGGATTTGGGAGTGGATTGAGCTAAGATTATTGTAATAGGATGGAGTGTTTGCCAGAGCTTTGCTATGAGATTCCAGATGTGAATATCATCACGAGGTCATTTGAGGGGCCAACAGAGCTAGACGCTGTAATGTTACGGGAAGGAAAACTGCACTTCCAGCATTTCATTGACTTAAGGAGGATGTGCAGAAGGTCTTTTCTCTGGCAAGGAAAATGGTCAAGGGAGGAGGGAAAATATTATTTATCATTATAAGTAGTAGAGATGGGCACGACTTGAAAAATTTTTTTCCGAGTTGTCGTTAGTCGGGCCGGTTCCGTTTCGGGTCGTTTCTGTTTTTTGCAAAAATTTGCAAAAATTAGTCGGTTTGTTTTTCGTTGTCGTTAGTACTGGTTTTTTTTTGGGGGGGAGCGGGCTCCTGGAGGCACCTCTGTGGGGTGGGTGCCTCCTCTGGCCCGCTATAAAGGGAAAGTGGGCTCCTGGAGGCACCCGTGGGTGCCTCCTATCCTCACCCACTAGGAAGGGGAAGCAGGCTCCAAGAGACCCCTCAACATGGGGGTCTCCCCTCCTCACCTGCTGCTACAAAATGCATGCATAGCCATATGGATATGCATACCAGTTGCAGACAGTGAGACCAGTGATGGCAGTGAACCCAGAGCCATAGGGTGATGCCTAAGGCTCTCGCACCACCATGTCTCACAAAGAAGGGAATTGTACTTGCGTGTAGTACAATGCAAGTACATCTGGCTTAGGGTTAAGGTGGGTTAGTGCAAGGGCTAGGGTTAGGCTAGTGACAGGTAAGTTTACGGTGGGCTAGTGGGTTGCACCTCTGGGTGCCTCTCTGACCCACTAAGAAGACAGTCTGTGACGTATGGGTAAGTAAGGAGTCAAGGATTAGGGTTAGGGTTAGGGGGCTAGGGCAGGTTTTAGGGGGCTTTTTGGCACATCCCAGAAGTCTCCATGGCCAAGTGGCCATGCGATTGGTGGGATGGCTCCAAAAATTTGCATGGTCGTCCACTCCCACATGGCCACTCGGCCAGCCCATCATTGCGCAGGTGTAAATAAAATAAAATAAAATAAAATCAATGGAGGACAGAGGAGGAGAGGAGAGACATTTTGTTGCAAGAAAAAACCCACTGCTACTGTGAAAAATCTGGCAGTTTATAAATTTTCGTGTGTTTCTGTTGTGCTTGTGTGTTTTTGGACCACAATTTCAAAACAATATTGTGTTCGCCGCCCCATTTTGGATCCCCCGCCCGCACCGCATGGCATGGCGACTCGAGTCCAGCTGCCCAGGACGGGTGGGAGGCGGGACCCCCCTCCAGAAACCACCCCTCCGGTAGGTGCCCTGCGCCCTTAGTTAAGCAGGCATTTTTCTGCCTGCTTTTTTGGCCCGGGAATGGGTGGGGGGAGAGTTTAAACGTTTTTTCCTGTGCCGTCCGTGCCGCTTGCTTGTGCTTTAATTGCGGCGGCCGGCGGCCGGCGAGACTGGGCTTTTTGCTGGCTGCCTGCGAGCCTGTGGCGAGTCCCACCAGAGCAGCCCAGGACGGGGGATGGGGGGGAGGCTGGGGACCTCCAGAAACAACCCCTCTGGTAGGTGCCCTGAGGCACGGCAGGCATTTTTCCGCCTGCTTTTTGGCCGGGAACCGGGTTTTTTTAACTTTTAAAAACGTTTTTCTGTGCCGCGTGGCATCGTGCGATCGCGCGATGCAAGGAACGAGCACAACAAATCAGACCAAAATTTTTCGTTCGTCGGTTCAAGCTCGAAGTCTGGCGGAGTAATTCCCGTTACCGTTTCCGTAGAGTAACGGAAATGAGTAACGGAAACAGAAACGGGAATACCGCTAAGTCGTGCCCATCTCTAATAAGTAGTATTGATCTGGTTAATAATGTTATCTCTTAGTTTCAACCCAAAGGAGCATCTAGGTTGACAGCAGTTTAGAAAAGTTAACATTTTGGATTTCAGAATCCCCTAGACATCATGCCCTCCAGGTGCATCAACTGGAGCTTCTGAGAACTGCAGTTCAAAAAAGTAAAGGCTCTAGCCTTTCCAATGTTGTAACTTGCTTTGGAATATCTGCTTTTTTAAAACTTAGCTTTCATTGCATTTTAAATTATATCTGCTTGTTGGCAGATATGTAAGCTTGGTGTTATGGAGCAAACCTGCACTCTCAGCATGTAGTTCATTCTAAAGTGGTATCCTTTTCGCTGAGTACACAGTTATGCAGATCAGGCAAAGGCCATTGAAGGAACATCTTCTGGTGTGACCATCCTTATGGATCTAATCCAGGGGTTCTCAGTCTTGAGCCCCCAGATGTTCTTGGACTAAAACTCCCACAAGCCTTCACCACTAGCAGTGCAGGCCAGGGTTTCTTGGAGTTGTTATCCAAGAACATCTGGGACTAGAGATGGGCACGAATCGAAAAAATGGCATTTCGGTTTTTCATTTTCCATTGAGGGGTTCGTTTCAGTTCATTTTTGTTTTTCATGAATTTTTGAAAAAAAATCATTTTCATTTATTCGTTTTTTGTTTTTCATTTTTACCCACTTTTTGCGTGATTTTAAAAGCATTTCTGTGTACGGCCATCCCCCAATGCCCCAGACCAGAGGGAACACACTAAAAAAAATGATGCTGGCAGAGACACAGTATAGACTAGGTACGCAGGGAAGCTGCAAAGGCAGTGGCGGGCGTTGCCCAGGGTGCAAGGCAGCTGCAGAGTGACTGCACTGTGGGGCAGGGGATGGTACTACTCACCAAGAGATACGCATGCACGCACACAGGGAGGCTGCAGGACTGAAGCTAGAGAGAAATCTCTTCTTTCTCTCCCCTAAGAGCCAGGCTGCAGCCGGCAGGAACACAGAGACACACACCTGCCTGGCTGGCCTAAAGTGAGAATAATGAGTCGCAGAGACAGCAATCCCACCCTAACTCCCACCGCAGGCTGTAAGGAGGACAGGGGCTGCCAAAGCTTTTTATGCCCTCTGTGGCTGCCAGACCTGCCCAGTCTGCAACCTGGGCATGCTATTGGTTGAAGTTGTACAAGAATTTACATGATCCCATCACATGGCTTGCCTCCATTTTGTGGTTGGCAGTGGCGACATCCATTTTGTCATCCTTAAAGGGAAAAGAAAAATACATTGCAATGGGAGAAGACAAAAACAAATGTTTTAAGGACCCCAACCCCCAGGTAGGTATTATCAGACAGTATAAATAATTATTGCTGTGTTTTTATGGATGTCCAGGGTGTTTTTTAACATTTAAAACAGCTCATTTCATTGTGCGTTGCGATTAATGAAAAACGAAACTTAATGAACCTAATTTTTGTGGTTCTGTTCAATTCGTTCCAATTTCATCACAATTTTCATTGCGTAACGAAATGAATAACGAATAACGGAAATGAAAAAAGTTCATTTCGTGCCCATCTCTATCTGGGACCCCAAGTTTGGAAATCAGATCTAATCTATCCAAGTCCATGGAGATTCCCTTTCTGGGCTTTTGGTGCCACCACCCCACCCTACCCCACCCCACCCCACCCTGGGCATTCTCCCGAAAGGCATATCTTTTATTTCAGATCATTTGATTAAATTTCTTACCTTGCTGCTTCTTCTCCATTGACAAACACATAAGTGGAAAAGATGCATTTTGTACTTGGGTTGGGAATCTGATAGTGCCATGCATGTCCACACCCCTGGCATCATTTGGTTCATGGAAAACTTTGGGTGACCATCTGTTTCCAGCCCCCTTTATTTCAATTTCCCAACCTGGTGGCCACCCAATCAGGAAGCATATTCCAGCTGTCAAACCAAAATAACAATTCCTATAGGAAAGCAATAGCAACCAGCAGCTCAAAGGTGCAGTCTGACCATGTCATACCACTCCATCATGCTAGTGCAGGCATGTCCAGACCTCAGCCTTCCCGATGTTTTGGACCACAACTCCCACAGTCCTTTGTCATTGGCAGTCTAAGCTTAGAATTCTGGGAGCTGTGGTCCAAAACATCGGGAGGGCCGAAGTTTGGACATGCCTGTGCTATATTGTTGTGTTCATTCTATGGCACTGTTCTCTAAAGGAGCCCTAGAAACACAGTGGACTTCGTGAGAATTTTAACCAGACAATAAAAAGCTCAACAACAACACACAAACAACCTAAACTGGATGTTACACACACACACACACACACACACACACACACACACACACACGTGACTGTGAGTTCATGCACAAACAAGGCACCAGATGAGAAATCATCTGCAGAAGACTTTTTAATCCAAATATGTCAGGAACCCAGTCTGAAGTATCTACATTTCCTTTGTACAAGGGTCAAAGAAAAGAGTGTCAGAGACAGAATCTTCAAGGCCATGAAACAAAAACAAAACAAAACAAGAGCTGATTCAAATGCTACAATGATTTGTCTTCCCATTGCCCCTCTTGCACAAATTGAAATGCTATAATTAATTGTAGATGATAAGGGCCTAATTACTGCTCCCAAGGAATATAACAGTCTTTCTTGTTTAGCTCTTTCTCTTTCTAAACAGAACATGTCACCCTGTTCCTATGGCTCTCCCTACTCTCTGGACTAAACAATACAGCCCACTACCAATGCTCCTGCTAGTCAGATGAAACCATTCCATTTGCTGAAATGATAGTTTTGCTTCCAAGAACAATGAGTGAATACGGGCCACAGATTGAGTTGTAATAAAGATCATTATTAAGGAAGAAAATACTAAGTATTGCTGGCACATAATAATAAATTGTAGTGAACGGTACTGTTTCTCATCAGTCAGGCTGGAACTGTGAAATGAAATTGTGCATCAATTGACCAAGATAAGGAGGAGAAGCTAAATTAGTATTTGGCAAGATGAGAATTAAATGGCTCTTGGAGTACATCTCCCAGAACCCAACAGGCAGCATGAGCAAAATCCCACATGGGATTCTGGGACGTGGCCCAAAGAAGAAACATTTGCTTTCTATGAATACTCAGATCACTCCCGAGGGCATTCACAGACTAGTTAGTAGTCTACATTTATGGAAATCTTCAGATGAAGCAATTGAGTCAAGATCTAAACTTTGTGGGAAGTCAATCTCAATGGAGCTTCAGAAGGCAAGGGAGACAATGCCTTGGTTGTTGCACTTGTGCGCCATCAAGTCATCTTCAACTTATTGGAACCCTATGAATGAGCAATCTCCATAATGTCCTGTTCTCAGCAGCTCTGCTCAGCTTTTGCAGACTAAAGCCTGCAGCTTCCCTCAAGGAGACCATCCATCTTGTATCCAGTCTTCCTCTTTTCTTGATGCCTCCAACTTTTCCCAGCATTATTTCTTTCCCAAGGAACCTTGTCTTCTCATGATGTGCTCAAATTAGGACAGCCCCAGTTACAACATTTTTGCCTCCAGAGGAAGTTCAGGCTGGATTTGATCTAGCGTCCACTTGTTTGTCTTTCTGGCATGCCAGGGTATCCATAAAGCCCCCTCCAAATAACTTTATTTGTGCACTAAAACCCCAAAAATTTGGTTTTATACCTCAAGGACAGCATACATCCATTGGTCATGATCACCTTACAATATGGCTTTCAACTTCAGTGGCTCTGTTCAAAGTATTACTGTGTCTGCATCCAACCCATTACTCCTTCCCCCTGCTAAGCTATTTCCCTGTGTTTTAAAATGGAGAATTAAAAGCTTTCAATCAATAGAAACTGCAATGTAAGAGACAATAGCAAACTGTGTTGGTATTCAGCAGCATTTATTTTAGTAAGTTAATTAAACAACTAAAACCTTAAAATCCAGATAGCTGATTGACTGGAGAACTGTGCCAACAGGGAGAGAAAACCTAAAACGAAACACTGCATCCTTTGTCAGTAGCTGTGGCAAGATCCCATCAAGAGTTAAAATATTAGGAGATTTGTAGATTAAATTGAGCCCTGCCAGGTTGCTGGCAGACGGGAAGTGAATGATGGGCAGTGACCTTTTGATATTTGTCTGATTTGATGTTGTTTGCCATTACTTATTATTTAGTGAGTATTGATTAGAAGATAAAGAAATGGTTGGTTGCTATTCAGAATGAACACACAATCATAGGCTTGACTTGGTCTGGAGTTACCTGTAGATGGGAAGAAACATGAAGCAAATGTTCCTCAATTTTTATGTCAGAATCTGTCTGCTAATGGGATCTTTTATAAATGAGCAGATACTGTCCTGTTTATGAAGGACATTCCCTGCTGTTGAAGCAAGTCACTGTTACAGGATGTTTGTAATATTGGAGAGGGGGTGTTCTTTTGGGATCCGAATCATACTTGGTGTAGAACAGACTGTGACAGCTCTAATAAAGTGAACAGCACAACAGTGGAGGGAGGGTGGATGCTATGCAAACAAACGCTTCCAGTACTGGATATTCTTTGTGCAAATTCACATTGAAAGCTGAACTTGAATAATGGCAGGAGTAGGGGCATTTTTTCACTCATTTCCCTATATTTTCATTAACTTTCTAGAGGACAAAATAAAGAATGAGAACAATTACCCCAAACACTCTTTTATGAATTTGCTACATTCTGTTCATTCCTTTTCCAGCAGGTATACTACTGTGTAAATAGATTAAATACTGTGAAAGTAACCAACAATGAAAGTATGAAAAAGGATGGTGAACATGGGGCTGCGAAAGACCTACCACCATGCCTCTCTTAGTCTTGCATGAATTGTTAATTTCTTATTGACTGCCTTAGAAATTTATTAACTTTAATTAAATTAATGGATTGAATTAATAACACAACTAGATACTATTAAAAATAAGTACTGTACTAGGTTGGACTGAGCAGATTTAGGGCTTGTTTTGTTATCACCCTGAAAATTTGCTCAGGCTGTCCTGAGCCAGCCAGGAACCAAGGATTAAATTGGAGGACATAGGTAGGACATGGAGGATTTTTCTGTGTATAAGACTATATTTTTGTCTTAAATTTTTAGACGATAAATTGAGGGTCATTTTATACACAGAAGTAAGCCAAGGAGAGAACCATGCAGTCAGGGGCATATCAGGGGCGGGGTGGAAGGGTGCATATGCTCCAGGTGCAGCAATCTGGGGGTGCCTAGAGGGGGAGTGGGAGGAGAAATCTGTGCACCCTCCTGCTAGCAGTCCTCAGGCTTGGCGATGGGACCCACTCTGTCGCAGCCGCCTCCGCCGTCACTGTGTGCCATGCAAGTGGTGAAGCAGGGAGGCAGGCAGGCAGGCGAGTGCAGTAGCTGCAGCTCCCTCCTCCTCCTCCTCCTCCTCCAACTCTTCCTTGCCCACCAAGGGAGAGGTAAAGCGTGCACGCTAATGTGTGCACACACACACACACAAACACCCACCTGCGCTCCTGCCCCACACCCCCAGGATTGCCTCCTCTGCAATGGGATTGGGGAGGGCCAGAGGGGCACAACAACAACTTTGTCCCCAGGCACCCCAAAACCTTGCTATGCTGCTGCATGCAGTGGCAAAACTGTAATTTTGGGTTGGAAAAGTGAGGGTTGTCATATACATGGGAGCATCTTGAATGCCACACAATTGTAATTAGAAGTGCTTTCCATTAAAAAGTGAAGAACATTCTTTTATCTCAATGTGTTTTCCCCTCAGTTCTACTGAGAATGCTCAGGTAACAAAATTTTAATGTGGAACACAGCCCATGTAATAGTGGAACACATATTTCCCCTTAACATTAGATTTGGCTCCAAGTCTGCCTTTTTAAGGATCACAAATGACCAGAGTTGAGAAAAGCTTTAGAATTTGCCTAGGGCAAGGGGAAAACTTTATGATGTTGTGGGTGGCCATATTACAACTTGTCAGATGCCATATTTTCCCCTGGCTGCTGTTGTAGCTGCTGCAGTTGCCATGGAAATTCAGTGGTGATAACAGCAACTCTATGGTGCAGAAGCAGGCCAGAACAACCTTGTACACCACAGAGTGTCATCAGATTACAAGGCAGAGCAAACCTTTCCTCTCCTTCCCTTCCTCAGACTAGGACAAATAATCATGGAGCTCTTCAATGGGAATTCAGTGTTGCAATTTTTCAGTGTCTGTGCTCCTCCAAGACATTTGGAGGGGACCAGTTTTTTCAAAAGTTGAAATTGTTTTTTCATGCTTAATATTTGAGCAGAACCAGATTACATACACTGTCCACCCCATTTTACTTGGCAACGTGCAGCCATGCAGCTGTACTTAGGGGATTCCGATTTTATGCTGCAAAATGGCATCCTGAATGTTTGCCTTACGGTCTTAGCTCGATAGTTTCATTCTACAAATCTGTGCATCACCACATCTTTGAAAGGCAAAACAGAGCTATTACTGGAGTGTAGATGACAACACTCTGCATTTAAAAAAAACCAAAAACCAGAAACACAACTTGATGTCCATCCCACCACCTGTCCTATATTGCCACTCATCCAGCACTGTTTTTCACACAGATATGTAAGTTGGGCTGCAAAGCGGCTCTCTCGACAATCATTTGGCAACCTTTGCAGCTGACTGCCATCGCACCTGTGAGCTCCGCTCAAAGGTCAACATAGACAGCCTACTTCCAAACAGAAGAAAGAGCAAGGGGCAGAGTGAAGCACAAAAGAATCTAAACCGTTTAATTTCCATTTTGAAAAAAAAATAAAGCACTATTTATTTTGCTTCAATTATCGAGCAATCATGCTCCACTGAATGGGCCCCACAGACATTCGCGGCAACTTCTCCTCTTAATTAGATGTTTGTGAATTTAAAGGTTTCTCCCATGACTTGGGGAGCAAAACAAAAACACTATTTCTATGTTAATTGAATTCTCTTATTCCCACCCATTTCTCACAATCAAGGCTCCTTGATATACTTAATCTTTTTCTTTCCTGCTATGGTTCCCATGGCAACCCCTCTAGATTATGGTGTAGCCAAAGACTACAATGACTGTGCAGTCCAGGCTTGCCAAGCGATATGTCCCCCCCCCACACACACACACAGCCCCCACCCCTGCCTCTCTTCTACAAGCTTCTCATACTCATTCATTCCCTTAGCATTAATGCTGGAAGATTTTCAACCAAATAATCAGAAACACTCCTTTCTCTTCAGGGTCTTCTATGAAAATACAAGGGGTGTGGCAAGATGTTAGATTCAAATAAATGAATCCTTAATCAATTTTCAACTGCAGAGCTGTTGCCCTAATCATGCCCTGTGTGGTTAGAATTACAGGAGTTCGAACGGCTTTCCTCTGCCTCCACTATCGCTGTCCTCGTTGCTGAGGGCCACCCCAAGACATTTTGCCACCAGAGACTGATGATATGATGCCTCCGTCAATTCCAGCCAAAGCAATTGGACTAAAATACCAAAAGAGCTTCCTTTCAGCACTAGCAGAGGCCAATATGATAGTGACCCATCACTTCTGAGGATGTCAGACCAGTTAAAGAGCTCAGGATATACCACATGGCATGCACAGCTCGAAGAGAGAGGAATGCTTAGGAAGCTCAGAAGGCATGCCAAGGCACACACCATCTAAGGCAGTTGCTGCAGTTTGCCTGATGATAGGGTTGGCCTTTTATAGTAGCACTGTAACGTCCTCCTATCAGAGCCAGTTGCAAAAGATTATTCTTAGAATCGATAAACAGAGTGTGTTTAGGCTTATTACTCATCTAGGGTCAAAATCTTGCTGCTTTTAACTACACACTGAAGAGGAAGAGTGCAGACTGTTGTAGCTAATTGACAAGGTGCCAGACACACATTGGTCATGTGCCTGATCTTGCATCTTGCCTCCTGTCTGGCATCTCACCAATTAGCTTCTTCACCTTTTGTGGTCACCTCTCCCTGTGGGTTCAAAGGGATTATGCCTTTGGGATTTATTTTCAGGAACAGGAACTAAGTTTACCATCTTGTCAAACAAAAACATACTCCTTTTATTCCAAAGCTTGAGTTCGTTACTTCGTTTTGGCACTTGAGGGTTGGGACAGAATTAATTTGACACAGCTCTCAATAAATAGCCAGGAGGAAGAAACCCTTGCCAATCAATCACAAAAAGAATAACCAGGTCCAGGAGCAGTGACCAGAAAAAGCTCCTTATTTTTTTATTACAATGCCTGGAATCCCCCAGTGGCCCTGCTGGATGGGAATGCTGGGAGTTGTAATAAATAAAAAAGTGAATTTTCTAGCTTTGATCCCAACTCATCGTCCCTAATCTGTTATGACTAGCAGCCATTCTCTCTCTCTCTCTCTCTCTCTCTCTCTCTCTCTCTCTCTCTCTCTCTGTGTGTGTGTGTGTGTGTGTGTGTGTGTGTGTGTAAATGTGCCATGGAATATACTGTAAGGCATGAAATGGCAGCAATCAAAGCACCTTTGCTTTCCTCCCCTGCTTTCAGTCTAATTCTCTTGATTAGCCCCATGCAGTATTAGGCAAGAAAGAAGGATGACCGCTCTTACGAGCTGCAGCCACGCAGCAGGAGAGGAGAACATAATCAGCAGACTCCGATGCATAGCCCCTTGGGGGGCCAATTTGGAGGTGATAAGCCCAAGAACAAAATGGCTGCCCTGACTTTCGCATATTTGTATTGCTTGAGTTGGGGGGGACAGGTTGGGGAGCGAAAGCTTAAAAATCAAGAAAATGGCAGGCGTAAGGGAAGCGAGAGAAAACTGTGTTATTAAAAGTCTCCTTTTGTGTCTTTCGTTCTGTACTTTTCCATCCTTGCAAAAAGCGGAGGGACCCAGAAATGCAGGACAGTTGCCACAAAAGGCTCCCCCTAACTCTTGAGAAGCTTTTTAAAAAAAAAAAAAAAAAAAAAAGAAAAGGGCTCCAGGAAAGCAATCCATTATGAAAAGGCCTAGGTGGAAGAGTGGATGAAGGAAGGAAGTAGTTTTAAAGAGATGCTCTCCTCAATGTGAAACACATTATGAAAAATAAGCTCAAATGACATCTCTCCCCCTCCCACCTCCATTTAGAAAATTTAATCAAATCATCCTCTTGGATCTCAGCTGCCTAAACTGAATATTAGACCTTAACTATCTAGTTTCTCTACCTCCTGTCTGTCTTTTTGTGATAGTTTATCTGCATTAGAGATGAAACAGAAAAGTCCTTCTTGCCATTCAACCTCGATTCGCATAGGTTCAGAATTTGTCCAGAATCTGACATAAGCCTGATGAATAGAGTACAATCAGAGATTAAGGCGTGAGTTCATCAGATTTGCTAACAGCCTTTGCGACTTCTCCAGTCCTCTTCTCCCTCAGAGTATGAAACCAAGACAAGTAACAAATTACTTGTAACTTTTTTCAGTAACAGAAGTAGAGCAGAAGTACAACTAAGTGACATTATGACTGTCTGAATAAGGGACAGTTTTACTCCTTTTGTAGCATAAGTATCATTTTACAGGGACTGTATATTTATAGATATGTGAGGAAAGAAGAATGTTGGGTCATGGAGACCCAGTCATGTTTTTTTTAAAGAAAGTAAAAGTAAACTGAATTATTATTTTTTTTAAAAATAACTTAGTTATTTTTCAAAATAGGGAAATTAAATTAATAGGTTACATTGAAACAACTGTAACTGTAGTGGGAATTAACCAAGTTGGAAGGTCTTGGAAATAGAACTGTGCATAATTATTTTTTTTTAAAAGTTGCATCCCAAGATCTATTGTGATGCTCACTGCTGAAAATATGCATTGGTATTTCCTCCCAGGAGATGGAAGGAGAACGCCAAGGACCACCTGGTTCTTTATTATTAAATCGGGCTTCGGCAGTGCAATCCTTCAGTGGAGGACACCCTCAAAAAGAAGTCTGTGACAGCACTACAAGTAGAGAACCTCTTTGAAAATGAGTACATATGGCCAATGGGTCATCCTAAGCCCATTCCTGTCTTCAGCCACAACCATCACTGTTCCCTGGCAAACCTTCCAGCTTGTCTACAGCTCTCAAGTTTAAAAGACTCCTATCTGAATGAGTTAACAGAGGCCCTACCATTGCCTAAGCATGCTTCTCTGTGAGCCCCCAGGTCTTTTATAACATATTCAAACTTTTGCAAATCCACTCTGTTGTGCAGTTTGAGAACTATATATCTAAGCATCAAACATTAAATGCTTTAGCAGCTAATTGCAAAACAATAAATAAATATTGACTGTTTAACATTTACATGTTAATGCTTGCACTAAGATATGTTTCTTGAATGTTTCCTTAATGTTTGTATGTTAATGCATGCTACTTCTAGATAAGAAGAAAAGCAGGAAGCAGTGTAGGGATTTATTACATCATCGTCAAGAGCAACCAGAAGAGCAAGTACAGAGTCATGCACTTGGACTGCAGTGGACCCAATCCAAAATAAAGACCCCAACACCAGTACTTATATTGAAATATGTGGGTAAACCTATGCAGCCATTTCTGTTTGCATCATATCACTGCCTAGCTTCAAGATTTCAGATTTTTTCCAATTATTGCATATGTTATTACATGCTTTCCTATATCTATCTATCTATCTATCTATCTATCTATCTATCTATCTATCTATCTATCTATCTATCTATCTATATGAGACATAGGCACGACCAGAAAAAATGACGTTTCGACTTTTCGTTTGTCGGAACGGGTTCGTTTCAGGTCATTTCCGTTTGTCGTGAAATTTTTCAAAAATTTATCATTTCCATTTGTCGTTTGTCATTTGCACTGCGATTTAGTGCTATTTGACTTCCCAGAGCATAGGGGCGTCCCGCAATCAGGGCTGGCACTAGGTGTTTTTGCACCCTAGGCGGCGGGCGGGGCGGGGGGCGGGGGCGGGGGGCGGGGGGGAAGGTGCGGGTGGGCGGCGGTGGCAGGGGGCCATGGGCAGGCGGCGACAGCGGGCGGGCAAGTGGGCAGGTGGCGGCGCGGGCCGCAGGCAGGTGGCGGCGTGGGTGGACGGGCGAGTGGGCAGTTAGGATATCACTTAGGATAGAGGTTCTGTTCTTGGCTTGCACCCCAAATGTGTGTGTGTGCAAGCAAATTGAAGTTGGGAAAATAGAAAATAAATGGTAGTATATAATATATATTTAAAATAAATCCACACCTCCCATTCTCAGTCGAACCTCCCCCTTTATCCAATATCAGAAAAAAATCTTCACAAACTGCCAGAGAACAAATAAAGAATAAACTGCTATTCCCTTCAGCAGACAAAGCTGCAGGGAATCAAAGAAATTATTTTCTAAATTCAAGAAAATAAAAAATAAAATAAAATAAAATAAAATCATTACGACGTTTTATTGCTTTAAAAAAATCCACTGCTGCTACTATTAAAATTCAGGCATTTAAAATAAATAAATTTCACATGTTTCTGTGGTGATTTGGTGTGTTTTTTGACCACGATTTCAAAAGAAAAATTGCGGCCACCATTTTGGATCCCCCCCACCGCATGGCATGGCGAGACGACGATGACCCTCCCCAGCCTGGTGCAAGCAGCCCAGGAAAGGAGAAGAGGGGGGGAAGGCCGCCCCCCCCAGAAACCACCCCTCTGGTAGGTGGCAAAGCCTCAGGCAGGCATATTTTCACCTGCTTTTTTTGCCGGGAGTCGGTTTTTTAAAAAAAAAACTTTTAAAAACTTTTTCTGTGCTTCGCATTGTGCGATCGCCGCGATGCCACAAATGGAAATGAAAAACCCGACCAAATTTTTCTTTTTTCAGTTCGAGTTCGAGTTCTGATGGCTTAAATATCGTTACCGTTTCCGTTACGTAACAGAAACGATAACCGAAAATGGAAATGACAATTTCGCTGAGTCATGCCCATGTCTACTTGTGAATAAAAGCCTGTGTGTATCACAGAAGTCAGCAGCTGTGGTGGGGTGGAATCTCCCTGACTTCCATACTTTTATGGCAATTCTTTGAGCACTTTCAACCCCGAGAAGACGGAGGTTATGTTCTTTGGGAGCTCGCCATCTGGGTACGGTGGCCCTCTTCCCTGTTTGGGGGGGGGGTTCCCTTCGGCCAATGGAGAGGGTGCAGAATCTCTGGTCCTGGACCTGGCGCTGACCATGGAGGCCCAGGTGGCGTCAGCAACCAGGGCCGCCTATTACCATGTCCGCCAGATTGCCCAGATCCGCCCGTACCTGGATGCTGACTCTCTGAGAACAGTGGTCCAAGCGCTGGTGATCTTGAGGCTGGACTACTGCAACGCCCTCTACTAGGGGCTGCCCTTGACTCTTCTCCGGCATCTGCAGCGGGTACAGAATGTGGCGGCCAGGCTGGTGGCTGGTGTGCGTTGTCATGACCACATCACCCCAGTCCTGGTCTGCCTGCATTGGTTGCCCGTTGCAGCCCGGATTAGATTCAAGGTCCTGGTTTTAGTTTATAAAACCCTCCATGGCTTGGGACCGGACTACCTGACAGAGCGTATCGTCCAGCGATCCTCCTCAGCCCGACCTGTTCGGCAGTCGCGAGCGCACTCGCTGCGGGTTGCCACTCCACGAGAGGCACGGAAGACGGTCACCCGGAACCGGGCTTTCTCAGTGGCAGCCCCCTCCTTGTGGAATTCCATCCCCAGCGAAGTGCGCTCTGCAGAGTCCCTGCAGGCCTTTCGGAAAGCTTTAAAAACATTCTTATTTCAAGAGGCCTTTGGCGAGCCCTAATTTAAGTTTTTTTTCCCCCACCGTCTCTAGTGATCATTGGTGTTTACTAATGTTCATCTGATAGTTAAAGTTTAGGGATTATTGGCAATCTGGGATGCAATAGGGTTTTTAATGTATTAATATGTTCTTTTTATATTGCTCTGTTCATTATTTGTCGTTAATTGTTTTGTATTGCAAAATTATTATTATCTTCTCTGGTGCTTGTTCGCCGATTGTACACCGCTTAGAGTTCTGTTTAGAAGATAAGTGGGATATAAATATAACAATAAATAAATAAAATAAATTATACATCATCAGAAGGAATTTCTTTTTTGTAAAAACCTGAGTCACAGTTTCAGCCTACGGGGGTCCTGTGCATTGCTTATGAACTTCCTTCCAGAGGCCTCCAGGGGAAAATCATGAGGCATAAAGGGTGATCATCATCCATAATGTTGCCATGACAGGCTCTAGAGGGGATTGGTTACTCATCTCCATTATCCACAGCAGATACATGCTGTGGGAAGAATTTTTTGTGGGGTGTGTGGGGGATATCTTACAAGAGACACTTAACATGTGCCGCTCTATCAAAAATCAGATGTGATGAGAGAAAAATAAACTAGTAATAGATAGAGAAGTCAGCCTCATTAAGATGTAGATGTGTGATATGTCCTTGAGGCTGGCAAACAGATTTTAAAATGGATGTAGCAGAATGGGTGTCAAGCCATGTATGAAGAAAGGTGGAAGACACAGCAATTAAAAAAAAAACACTTTGATAGAATAGTGGGGGAAAAGCATATCAAAATATTATTTTGCTGTGCTAGCACACCCCACTAGCTCAGGTCTATTCTCTGGAGAGGTTGTGGGGTGTATCATTCCGTAGCAACTTGTGGATTTTTTTTTTAAAAATATATATTATTTCTAGGTGTGTTGGTACCCTTGGCAAATGTCTGTAATGGGGACAACAAGACAAGCCGCATGGATATTTTGTATTTCTGTGTCAGTCACTGTCTCTCAGCTAGGTTTGTTTTGTATCTGGTGAAGCAGAAGGCACAGCACAGGTAGGGAGGCCTTCAGCAAAATTATTCTTAATCACACAAGATGCCAAGAAGATATTTACCTGAACACACAGCAGAAGAAAGCAAAGTGTTCTGCTTATATACCGCCCCATACTACTTCAAGTAGTTTCTGGGTGGTTTACAGTTTTAATTACAGTATGCAGGCTACACATTACCCCCCCCCAGCATGCTGGGTACTCATTTTACCAACCTCGGAAGGATGGGAGGCTGAGTCAACCATGAGCCTGCTACCTGGGATTGAATCCCAGGTTGTGAGCACAGTTTTAACTGCGCCACGAGGCTCCTCTCTTTTTCAAAGAAAGACACAGGTGGGGCTTGACCCTCACCCTCTAGCTGTTATAAGGAGCCTGGCAGGAGAGCAGGTATCTTAAGGTAAACTGGGGTTCATGTGGGATGGGGTAGCACCTCTTTTACAACTAGTGGATCATCTGCCAATGGATAGGAATATAAAAAAATGTATCACCTATGGTGAGAAAAGCCATCACTTAATACAGCATGAGTGACAAAACTCTCCTCCAGTATGAGAGCACGACACCAAGCACCACATCTTTTGTTACGTCATTTCTAGTTTGTTAACCCTTTCTAAATCTAAGCACATACAGATAGCAAGCAGAAAGGGATAGGATGGGTGTTCGCCGAGAGACAAACAATCCAGTGAATGCTTTAACGATTTAACTGTCCCTGCAACAATCAGACGTAAAGGAAATACATAAATATCAGTCCTGCAATAGTACAAATTACCTGTAAGTCCAAATTGATTGTTGAACACAAATGCGCGGGGGGGGGGGTAATTGCACATGTGAAGTGTAGATAAAACACTTTGCAAACTTGACTTAGTCAATGGGCAGAACGGTTTCCAGTAGAGTTGGTCATAACTCACCAGTTCAGTGGTTTGTGCTGATTTGGATGATGGCTGGACAGGTGTTTCCCCGATCCGGGGGGCACCCATTCAAAAGCGTCACCCTATCATCCCTGCCCCATCTCCTATAGTGGCTATCTCTAAATGGGCACTCACCACAGAGGGTGGGATGCTGAACCATGGAACACCTGTTTGGCCTTCATCCAAACCAGCACAAACTGTTGATTCAGCAATCCATCCGTGTGTCTAGTTTCCATCAATACATACAGTTCAAAATGTGTGCAAAAACATGCCCTAAGTATGTTTTTAGTATATATGTAAAGCTGCCAGTGTAGTGGGAGAGAGAAAGGAATTTCTCCTTTCAGCAGAAGCCATGGAATCCTCTGGAATTCCTCCTGAGACCTTCTATGCAACAAAGCAGCTGCTTTATCACTGACTATAGTTTTTGCCTAGTCCAATGAGAAGATAAAACGTGCCTTGATATAGGTGAGTATGCCTTCAAATGACACACATTTGGGAAGAGGAGAGTGAAAAACATGGTGCCCTAGCAACATATTAAAAGATTAATATTAGTATTAGTATATTAATATGAATACAGTGGACCCTTGTATAACAAACGGTTTGCATATCGTAAAAAATTCTGGAGATAGGGGAAATTTGCTTAACAGAATTGTCTATGAGGCAAATCCGTACAACATAAAAATGGTCGCAATTAGGGGTTACTCTGTTTTCAATGCATTACTATTAGAAATTTGTATAAAGGAAAATTTGGAACAAATTAATACCTTTATACAAGGTACCACTGTATATTAATGATGGTTCAAGCAGTATATATAGATTATGCAGTCGGTATTCAATTACTGTGTTTATTATCACAGACATGTATCAGACTATTGGACAAGGATTCATCTCCTAAGTGAAAAAATGTGCCAAAATGGAAGGCCAATTGGAGGAAATAGACACCAGCTGATGCCACAGATGGAGGACAGAATACTGGGATCTGTTAAAATTGCAGATGAGTCCAGAGCTTCTTTCACAGAGAATCAAATTTGTTGTTCTATTGCTACCTGCATCTAATAGTTCCTCACACAAACACGCACACTATTTCTCCCTTAAGATATTTGTTTTACGCATACATTTTTAATAGTTTCCTACAGTTACCTTCCATAGAGAGTGATCAAAACTTTATTTGTAAATAAAGAGGCACAAGATGGATACTCACTTTATGTATTTGCTTCCCTTGGGCAGGCTAGAGCCATCTTGGTGCCAATTGCTCGACAGCTCTCCAGAATTTGCTGACAAGAAAATTCTGTGAAACGTGTAGGCTAGCAAACTGTGTGGAGACATACCTTAAGGGAAGGGAAGGGGAACAAATACCCCTGGATAATAAAAATATTAAAAATATAAATATTGACAAAGAGCAAGTGGGCAAAAATCAAATGCAGTGGTACCTTGTATAAAGAAATTAATTTGTTCCTAATGAAGTTCAGTTAAACAAGTTTTCCTTTAGGAATGCATTGAGAACAGAGTAATCCCTAATTGCAACCATTTTTATGTTGTATAGATTCTCCCCATAGGTGATTCTGTAAAGCAAATTTCCCCTATGTCTGAAATGTTTTGTATTATACAGATTTTATGTTATACAAACCATTTGTTATACAAGGGTCCACTGTAGTGGGCATCATGAACTGCCTCCTTTAAAATGTCTATCAATCACTCTTACAAATTTTCACTTTAAAATCTTCAAACCCTTTATGGATATGGAGAAAAATATGTTGTGTTTGGAAGAGATGGGCCCCAGTTGACAAGGGGTTGGACTGGATGGCCCTTGAGATCTCTTCTGACTCTATGATTCTGTGGTTCTGTGATTCTATGATTCTATGACTGAGTTTAGAATTTCAAAAAAAAAAAATTCTGGGCCTAAAACATGGTGTGTTGTTTGTTTGTTTGTTTTGTTGTTCTTTTTGTTTTTGTTTTTGTTGTTGTTAATACCCCATCCATATGGCCATATGGCTACTTTGGACAGCTCTAGGTGTTGTGGGTGAAATATTTCAAGATTGCCCTCTATCCTGCTAGGAGCTGTGAAGATCTTTTTAATTAATAAGAATTTTAAAAGCAAAGTAATTTTGGGTATGGAATAGAGGTCTGTTTCTCTGTTTCTCTCTGTATGGGCCTTTTTACACGACCCCTAAGATCCACTGGTCCCTTAAATTCGGACCAGAGATCTTGAGGGTTCGTTGCTGTTCCTCCATCCCCACCCGCTCCGCACTTCTTTGTTCTGTCTGCATGAGGGGAGGGAGGGAAAAAAAGCCTTAGACATGGACAAAAGAATAAAGCCTTACCTCCGGTGCCGGTGGAAGTTGCTCCGACCTCCGTTTACTTCCTGGTTCCTCTTTAAGGGGCGGAGGCAAAAGAAAAACAACAGAAAGAAGCGAGGAGAGCTCAGGCACTCTCCGCATCAAATATTTTTCACAATCAAAGAGCAGGTACAAGAAAAGTGCGCTGGATCGCACTTAGGTGGGCGGGGTCGCACTTAATTGTCTGCAAACTCCGGAGCTGGTGGGGAAACATTTTTAAGGTCCGGAGCATGCAGCCATTTGCAGCGGAGCTTAGGGGTCGTGTATAAACGCCCTAAGTGTCTCTGCCCCTGAAGGCCAGGATAACCTGGGAACAGCCAATTGCTAATCAATTATCACGCATTCTCCTTATTTCTCCCAGTTATGTCTTTGATGGAAAAAAATTGTCAAGTTGGCTTATTGTGTTTATGTCCAAGAGAGCTATGAACAATTTTTATTTAGGTTTGGGCCCAGTCTGTGTTCATTTGGCCTTTGATACTGGCCTTGGATAATGGGAATGGAAAACTTTCTGCCAGAGCATTTCTTTTGTTCTTGAAATCCAACATTACATGTTGTGGAATCATATATAATAAATGTAGTGTGAATTACAAATGTGCATAACTTCACATAAATCTTTTGTTTTTTTGTTCCCCTGGAGGCTGATGTGATACGCTCCATATATTCAGTACCTTGTACAGAGCTCTTCATTGAAAATATCATAAAATAATGTTTTCCAACAAAGGGTGCATATAAGCCCCATGGGTATGTGTCTGATTGGCAAAAAGCATTGACACAAAGCAATTATGCTTGACTTCCATCTTGAATGAACAGGCTAGTGAAAGAGCAAGGGTGGTGCCAGAAGTTTAAAAAAAACTACAATATGTGTTGTGGAGTCCTATCGGGAAATAATGCAGGACATGAGTAAAATGGATAGAGGGACGTTCTTCTCCCTTTGACAAAATACCAGAACTAGGGGGCACACACTCAAATTGAGGATTGGGAGAGTAAGAACAGAAAAAAGAGAATTTTTTTTTCACCCAGCGCATAGTTAGTCTGTGGAACTCCCTGCCACAGGATGTGGTGATGGCATCTGGCCTGGATGAACATAAGAACATAAGAACATAAGAAGAGCCATGCTGGATCAGGCCAAAGGCCCATCTAGTCCAGCTTCCTATATCTCACAGCGGCCCCACCAGATGTGTTTGGGAGCGCATGAGACTAGATATCTGTCTCCTGATTCCACTCTCCTGCATCTGGCCCTTGAAGTACCCTGGTTTAAACCCTGGAGGTTACACATCTAAGAGCATAAGAACATAAGAAGAGCCATGCTGGATCAGGCCAAAGGCCCATCTAGTCCAGCTTCCTGTATCTCACAGCGGCCCCACCAGATGTGTTTGGGAGTGCATGAGACTAGATATCTGTCTCCTGATACCACTCTCCTGCATCTGGCCCTTGAAGTACCCTGGTTTAAACCCTGGAGGTTACACATCTCCCTCATGGTTTGTAACCTGTGATGGACTTTTCCTCCAGGAATCTGTCCAATCCCCTTTTGAAGGCATCCAGGTCAGATGCCATCATCACATTGTGTGGCAGGGAGTTCCATAGACTTACAACGCGCTGGGTGAAAAAATATTTTCTTTTGTCAGTTCTTACTCTCCCAGCCCTCAATTTGAGTGTATGTCCCCTAGTTCTGGTATTTTGGGAGAGGGAGAAGAGCTTCCCTCTATCCACTTTACTCATACCCTGCATTATTTTGTATGTCTCAATCATATCCCCCCTCAATCGCCTTTTTTCCAGACTAAAGAGGCCCAAATGTTTTAGCCTTTCTTCATAAGGGAGGTGCCCCAGCCCAGTAATCATTTTAGTCGCTCTCTTCTGCACCTTTTCCAGTTCCACTATGTCTTTCTTGAGATGCGGTGACCAGAATTGTACACAATACTCCAGGTGGGGCCTTACTATTGTTTTGTATAATGGCATTATAATGTTGGCTGTTTTATTTTCAATTCCCTTTTTGATAATTCCTAGCATGGAATTGGCTTTCTTCACCGCTGCCACACATTGAGGAGACACCTTCATGGAGCTGTCCACCAACACACCAAGATCTCTTTCCTGATCCATCACGGATAACTCAGAGCCCATGAGTTGATAGATGAAGTTTGGATTTTTTGCCCCAATATGCATTACTTTACATTTGGTTACATTAAAACGCATTTGCCATTTCTCAGCCCATTCCCCCAGTTTGGAGAGATCCTTCTGGAGATCTTCACAATCTTCTCTGGTTTTTACCACACGGAAAAGTTTTGTGTCATCAGCAAACTTGGCCACCTCACTGTTTTTCCCTGTCTCCAGGTCATTTATGAACAGATTGAAAAGCACCGGTCCCAGGACAGAGCCCTGGGGCACACCACTTTTCACTTCTCTCCATTGTGAAAATTTCCCATTGACACCTACTCTTTGTTTCCGGGATCTCAACCAGTTCTCAATCCATAAGAGGACCTGCCCTCTTATCCCCTGACTGTGCAATTTTCTCAGCAGCCTTTGGTGAGGGACTGTGTCAAAAGCCTTTTGAAAATCCAGATAGACTATATCAACCGGTTCACCCAAATCCACGTGCCTGTTGACCTTTTCAAAAAATTCTAAGAGGTTTGTCAGACAAGATTTACCCTTACAGAAGCCATGCTGATTTTCTCTCAGCAAGGTTTGTTCTTTTATGTGTTTTAAGATTTTCTCTTGGATGAGGCTTTCCACCATCATCCCTGGGACAGATGTAAGGATAACCGGCCTGTAGTTTCCTGGGTCCCCCCTCCTTCCTTTTTTAAAAATTGGTGTGACATCTGCTATCCTCCAGTCCTCCGGCACTGTGGCCGTTTGAAGAGACAAGTTGCATATTACCGTTAAGAGATCTGCAATTTCATTTCTCAGTTCCCTAATAACCCTTGGGTGGATGCCATTTGGGCCAGGTGACTTGTTAATCCTCAATTTATCAATTAGTCCTAAAACCTTCAAAAGGGGATTGGACAGATTCCTGGAGGAAAAGTCCATCACAAGTTACAAACCATGATGGAGATGTGTAATCTCCAGGCTTAAAACCAGGGTACTTCAAGGGCCAGATGCAGGGGAATGGTATCAGGAGACAGATATCTAGTCTTGTGCACTCCCAGATGCATCTGGTGGGGCCACTGTGAGATACAGGAAGCTGGACTAGATGGGCCTATGGCCTGATCCAGTATGGCTCTACTTATGATCTTATGTGTGAAATGGAAAAAAGACCATGTGCCCTCACCACAGGAAGTGAAGTCAAATCAAACCTTTGCCATGGAGAGCTGTACTCTGTGTGTGCTTATCTATCACGGGCACTCTCAAATGTGATTTGAGGTGTTATAAGATAAGAGTTATGTATGCATCTTCCTATCTAAAAAGATAGGAGAGTGATTACTACAAATTGTCCTGTTTTCATTGGGGAAAAGAGCAATTTGTCTTAACTGATGCATTTGATAGGGAAAACTGTTGCTCATTTATGCCAAAATAAATTTAGGCCTAGATTGGCTTAAGTTTTCAACCACACACAACTATCTTGGGCTTGCAGCAATGACCCTGTTCTTTTAGCTATGGATATACCAGAAGAAGTATTCTCGGATGTTACACTCAAATCCGCTGGAGAACAGGATCAGAATCCTGTGTTTGGGCTTTGTATTCTGCACACACATTGAACAGGCTCTATCAACTGAAAATGTTGGATCAATTTCTGGAGATGTTACAAACAAGGAAGCAGTCTAATCTATATGGTGCAATGATACTCAGCAAGAATGGTGCCTTTGTATTAATGATTTTTTTAAAAAAGTGGCTCCTACTTTGTTTTCATTATGTCACATTGATTCAGAAAAGGACAGTTCTTAAACACATATACTTCATGTTAACTAAAGAGAGGAACATGCAAGTTTTTTTTCGTATGTTTTGTTTTTTAGCTCTTTTCTGTCAAATCACCTAGGAAATTTTTTTATCCAAAAGTGTCACAAGAACAATTGTTTTAAGACAGTCAGAATGTCCAAAAGGACAGAAGCAGAAATTTTGAAATTGTGAATGACCCTAGAATAAATGAAACCCAGTAGAAACATTCTATATGTTTCACTCTTTCCTTGTGGTCTTGTGAACTCCTGACATCCTCTATTTCTGCCTCCACCCCTCTGTATCTCTTAAACTCCTTTTTCTTTGATCTTAGGAGGGAATTCCCATTCTCCATTTTGTTTGGGGATTATTTTTGCTGCTGCCTGACTGCTAGACTAAGAGAAGTTCCAAGGACACCATATTGGAAAGAAAAATCAAAATGTGTTCCCTTTCTGAAGGTTCTCAGGATGAGTGTTTATGTAGGTGTAGCCTCCCCCACCTTCTCACTTTCCCTAAACCCCTCAACATTTCAACAACATTTTAACAACATTCATTTTTTTCTTATATTTTTATTTTGTCTTTGATCTCCCTTTCTCTATTTTCATCATGGTTTTAGATCTGATGTGGCCTAGTGGGCTTACTTCTCATATAGACATTCTGTAACTGTGACATTCTAATCCAGGGTCCTGGAACAACATTTGATTGATGAGATTTTCCTATATCCCACTCGGACCTAGGTGCAACAAGTTGCAATGATCTCTATGGTTTCCTCTTCTAAGTCCAAGATAACTTTCTGTCTTGGGTAAGCAAATATGAAGCAAACACATTATAGCACAGGAATAGGGAGGATCTAGTGTGTAGCTCTGTTTTGCTCACCAGAATTCAAAACATGACTGCCCACCTTGTCAGGACTTCCTAACCACAGAAATGGAAATGTTTCTTTTATGGAAGTCAGATGCATAGTGTTTTGTACCCTAAGTACTTGAAATAATAGCTCCTTCTATACCAGTCTGTCCACGTTGCTGTTATGTGCTATCACAGGCCTGTAGACCGTGGGCTACCGGAGGCTGTGAAGGGTTCAAAAGTAGCCTGCCGGCCATCAATTAAAAAGTGAGGGGATAAGTTCTCCACCCCTCCCTCCCCCATCCCAAGGACCACCACTGCCCCAGAAAAGTTCTGGGTCTGCCAACTCACTGTCTCAGCTAAGCAGAGAGTTCAAGGGCCATGGCACATTGAAATATGTTCCTTCCAGAACAGATTAATTGATTTTCAATGCATTCCTATGGGAAATCACTCCTCTACTTACAGTTTTTTCAAACTTATGAGCATGCATTCAGAACGGATAAAATTCATAAGTAGAGGTTTTAGTGTAGCAGCTCTCAGGCGCTTTAGACTGGAAAAAGTAGGCCTCAAACTGTTCAAAGTTGGACAGCCCTGTGCTATCAAGTTACCTCAGAGTCATGGTGATCCTATGAAGGAGCACTCTCCACAATGTCCTGTCTTCCCCTGCCCTGCTCAAATCTTACAACATGAAGCTCTTATATATAGATCTCAAAAGTAGAACAGAAGCAGAGATCAGCTACGCTGGCTCAGGAATTCTGGGAGTTGTAGTCCAGCTAAAGTTCTGGAAAAGAGGAGGCTTTTTTCTTTGTAGTGCCCTGTGGAAACTCAAGTAGAGATGGGCACAACTAGGGAAAATGACGTTTTCAAGTTGTTGTGTGTCGGAGGCAGTCCGTTTCGGCTCGTTTCTGTCTTTCGCGAAATTTCGCAAAATTAGTCGGTTCGTTTTTTCATTTTTTCGTTGTCGTTAGTACTGGTTTGGGGGGGTAGTGGGCTCCTGGAGGGAGCTGCAGGAGTCAGCCAGAGCCACAAGTGACGGACTGGCAGACTCTTTGCACCCGCTGTGTCTCACGTACTTGCATGTAGTGCAATGCAAGTAGATCTGGCTTAGGGTTAAGACGGGTTAGCACAAGGGCTAGGGTTAGGCTAGTTACGGGTGAGGTTAGGGTGAGTATTGGGGTGCACCTCTGGGTGCCTCTCTGACCCACTTAGAAGGACAGTGTACTGGCGTATGGGTTAGGCTTAGGCTTAGGGTTCGGGTTTGGGCTACGATTAGTGGGCTGTTTATGCCCGATTGGCACATCCCAGAAGTCTCTGTGGTCAACCTGGCCAAGTGGCCATGCGATTGGTGGAAAATTTGCATGGTCCACTCCCATGGGCGAGCCCATCATTGTGAATGCGCAGGTGTAAAAAAATAAAATAAAATAAAATAAAATAAAATCAATGGATACTTTTTTGCAAGAAAAACCCACTGCTGCTACTGTAAAAATTCAAGCATTTAAAATAGCTAATTTTCGCATGTTTCTGTGGTGCTTTGGTGGGGTTTTGGGCAACGATTTCAAAAAAAAATATTGCGGTCGCCATTTTGGATCTCCCGCACTGCATGGCAAATGGATGCGCCCTCCCAGCCTGGTACCAGCAGCGCAGCAGTAGCAATAGCCAAGGAGAGGGGGCGGGGAAACCCCCCCCCCAAATAAAACACCATTCTGGCCTGGTAGGTGCCCTCAGACAGTTTTCGCCTACTTTTAGGGCCGGGAATCGGTTTTTTTAAAACTTTTAAAAACTTTTTTTCTGTGCCGCTTGGCATTGCGCGATCGCCGCGATGCAAGTAACGAGCACGAGAAATCAGACCAAATTGTTCGTTTGTCGGTTCGAGCTCGAATTCTGGCGGAGTAATTCCCGTTACCGTTTCCGTAGAGTAACGGATACGAGTAACGGAAACGGAAACGGGAATACTGCTAAGTCGTGCCCATCTCTAAACTCAAGCATATTCTCTTGGGCAACCTCAACTGGCATTAAAATTTCTGTATGTGCCAAGAGAAGACATTTTCATTGCTCACATATTTTAACTCTGCCTTGCTTCTCCTAGTTGCTCCATTTTACTATTTTTTGTCTGTCTTGATTTTTTATAATTGTACATTGTTTTCTTCATACAGTATTGTACCTCCAGTTTCCTCACTTTTGCGATTGTAAACTGCTCTCCAATCTGATCTGGATGAACAACACTCCAGGATTTTCAACAAGCAAGCAAACGAACGAACAGGCACCGTGTAAGATATTTGATGCCTTCCCTTCTGCACAGTGAACTCTCAGGGTGACTTAAGCTAAAAGCACAGAATAAAAGAAAATTGCCTACAGGATGCAAAATTTCTTTGCAATGCTTCAAGAGGCTTTCTGCTTATTGTTTCTTTTCTGGAGTGCAGTTTTTTCTTCTACTTCATAACACATTTTATTTTCAAACTGATGTTCTGATTGACACCGAAGAGATTTTAATGTTCAAGATAAACAGCTTTTCATTAAACAAAGCTATCCTGTGGCACTAGCCAGCCCGCTCAGCTTACATGGAGGCACAGCGAGAGGTCACAGGGATAGAAAAATGAAGTGAAGCAAAGACTTCCAGGCCAGCTCCATGTATAATCATTTCCTTTCTGTTAGAGAAGTTGAAGCCAAGAAAAACTGGTCAAATTGTAAGATATTCTGTTTACAGAATGCACATCCATTGTATTGTGTCACTGTACTATATGCAGCATTGTATTTTACAAACATTTGTAACGCTGTCTCTTGGCAGAGAGGAAGTTGTTAAACAATCATACCTTTACATCTGTCAGCTCAAGGCTATTCAGGCTTGTTCCACTGGAAGCTGAGCATTTCAACTATTTCCTTCCTTTCATTCATCCTGTTTCTCCCTTTCCACGGCCAGGCATTGCCAGACAAGGTAGGGACTTGAATGAATAGCATTGGAAGCTTGGGAATTCACAGTATCCCACACCAACACAAATAAACAAACTCTAGCACGGAACAGTTCTCAGAGATTTTCTTGCCTCTTCCTATTTTCAGAGCTAGTTCTCATGTTACCTGTGGGCAGGTTTTGTTCACACAGCTGCTGTTTCTGCATTTTTCATTCCTGAGGGCAATGTAACATGTGAAGCAGTAAGTTTTGTATAGGTAAAGGTAAAGGTTCCCCACGCACATGCGTGCTAGTCATGTCCAACTCTTGGGGCAGTGCTCATCTTTGTATTCAAGTCCAAGAGCCAGTGTTGTGCAAGTCTGTGGTGATGTGGCTGGCATGGCTGCAAGGAAACAATGTTTTACCTTACCTTTTTTTTACAGCAGTACCTATTAATCTACTTGCATTTACATGCTTTTGAACTGGTAGATTGGCAGGAACTGGAGTTAACAGCAGGAGCGCACTCCGTTGCGTGGCACTGAGGATCCGAACTGCTGAGCTGCCAACTTTGCAGCTGACAGTTTTCAGTGCTTTAGCCCACTGAGCCACCAAGTTGTGTATGTCAGTGCCTTATTATTTGGATAGTTCTCCCTTCCCAGTTCTGGAGGCTCAGAGGTATTGATGGACATCCTTGCTTTTCTTGCAAGGATGAGAAACTGAAAATCTTTCTCCTCATGTGTTGGACAGGACATTTGGTGCTCTCAATAGTTTTCACATTTGCATGAACAATTTGGGGGCAGATTGTGTAGATTGTGCAAAATTATGCTACCTGCTGCCTTTGTGATAGGACATTTAAAACTCAGAAGCATGGGGTAGGTTTTTTGCTCCTCTTTGATCCAGCAGTCAGTTCTTCCATGCTAGAAGTAGGTAGTCCTTTTGAACTGTGCACAAATTATTGAATCCTTGATTTTAAAAAAGCTCTATTCCTTTATTTATTCTAGAAGAAATCTTATGCAGTAGCTAAGTATTCTTAACAGGCTGCCTTGATGTATTGAGAGAGCCTGTCTTAAAAAAACAAATAATTTTGTAACTATTCTGCACATCCCTGATCAGAGACCATGGAAGCACTAGAAGCCATCAGAGACCATGAAAACACCCCTAAAAGGTATTTGGAGGAACCATGAGCTCTCCCAGACAGAGATCCAGGGTCATTAAATTCATTCACATTTACAGTCTCCTGCAATGTGACATGGAATCTAGAGTATATAAGCAACTAGATGAAGATGTTGTTTTGATGTGATTACTGTACTCAGATTCAAACACAGTCGGAATGCTAATAGTCTCATAGGAGAAGAATGAGAAAGCAAAGAATAAAGTGCTGCTTAAGAAAGAAATGAACACCGAAACTAGGCAGACATCAGGGAAGAGACATATGGTGATAGAAAGCATGGGGAGGAGAGTCACAATTAACATGCAGACAAAGCAATATAAAGAACACATCATTTCCCCCTGAGTGAGTGAAAAATAGCTCTCCTTCGTGTTTCAAGGTCTCGGATCACATCTCAGCTCAGATAAGTTCCTTTTTTGGGACAAGACTACCTATAATACCCTTGTCCACATGGTTGGGGGGTTTAGGGAGCTGAGTTGGGGGGGGTTAGGGAGCCGAGTCCCAAAGCATTAATGGTTTTTGAGGACCACCCCTCTTCTGGCAGATGATGCTTCTGGACACATAGAAGATAGGGAGGACTTGAGTCATTAACAACCCAGCTGCCCATACTAGAGAAACCCAGAGAGTGGATGCCTAGCAAGTAGTGATGCTTTCTCACCAATACAATCATTTTCAGAACTGAATGATATCTTTCCATAAGAAGAGGAAGAAGTGCGTCAGGACGCACCGCACCACAGCTGGGATAGAACAGATGCCTTCTGGTATTTAGCTTGGTTCTAAGAATCTAACCACAGGCCTTTGTGGATAGTTGTTTTTTTAAGAACAGATGCCATATGTTACTGTTGTTTAGTTTGTGTTTCAGCTGATGGTTCTAAGAAGTTCCATTTGGAAGATAATAGAAGCCTAATAAATAAATAAATAAATAAATAAATAAATAAATAAATAAATAAATAAATAAAAATAATACTACCACCATACTATCCAGGGAATTCTGGGAATTGTAGTCCAAAATGTATTATTTTCAGTGGATAGTCATGGGAATGTTTGAACTATCTACAACTCTCTCTTTGGCTAATGGCTATGCCCCCTAACTCATTTATAGTGTCCATGGCAAAAGATTCTATATGCTTATCAACTTACTTCTCTAGCTCAACAATGTAGGCTGTTTTAACTTAATGCCCATTGACACAGAATTTTGCCTATAAGAGATTCCTCACCTTCAGGCAAGAGTGAGATAAGGAACGGCATTTCTCCTTGTCGAAGTCTTTGTAATTGGAGTAGAATATAGCAGCGCAAATCTGCTTTTAGTTCTGTTTGAGAAGCAAAGCAGGTACCCTTGGTAAGCAATCACCAGTTAACTGTTTCAAAGGATGCAAAGAACCCATCAGATGCTTCTAATCCTTAAAAGTTCATGCTCTAAAGATTTTTGCAACTAATTTTTGCACCAAGATTTTTGCAACTAATGACAAAGCATTGTACATGTTCCTTGTCCAGTGTTGCTTAGTTCACACAGTACATTGCTCTTTCTCTGTTCTTTTGTCCAGAGAACCACAAAATACTACTCATAGGGTGATGAGAATAAATTTGCAGTTTCACGTTCTTGGATCAAAAGGTGAGAAAAATGAGAATTTGTATCCTTAATGCATGCTCAGAGATCTTCAACTGAAGCAGCAGGATAGCATCGTACTGATCCCCACTTGTCTTATAGCTATGTAGCCAGAATCCCTTCACATGCATGCATAATTCATGGACAGTTATGCATCTGGTGATGGGATAGCCCACATGGCACCGCAGCTGCCCCTTATTTTTTCTTTCACCTATAGGCTGTGAACACAAATATGAAAGATAGCATTCTGTCTACAACATACCATGGATGCACGCAAAGACTGGAAAGAAAAGAAGGAAAGAAGCCCATCTGAGCATTTCCTTATCCTCTCTGGCTGCACCTTCTGCAAGTGGTTTACTTAGCTACCAATCTATATCAATTAGAGGTGTGCATCTGTTCCTCTTGTCCATATGGGTAAAATTATACCCCTGTAGCTCCTGCACTGCTATCTACAGGGCAGATGATGCATCAGTCCTTCACAGAAATAAACAGAACTTATGCACAATTAGCTGTTCATTGTAACTGCAGGCTGCAACTTAAAACAGTGGCAATTATCCTGTTTCCTTGCACTCTCTCCATTTGCAAAGGCTGATATTGTGAGCATCTGAAGAATAAGGCCAGTGATCTGTTCTTATTATTGATAACAGGTAAGAATCTAATAGACACACACCTTACCTCATTGATAGGCAGGAGGATCTAAGAGACTAGAAAATCCAAGCCAAGAACCATTGCATCTCAGTCTTGTATGCTTTAAGCAGTTAATTGAAGGTAACATTTATAATAATCATGTGTTACTTGTCAGTTCTCACTTATGGAGCTCCTTTCCGGGGTTTTCTAGGTAAAGAATATTTAGAAGTGGTTTACCCTTCTCTTCTGCTGAGAGTGCTTCTGTGCAGCTTGCCCACATCCACAAAGGCTGGTTCTTCTCACAGGAGGTACAGTGGGTATTGAACTCACACAACCAACACCTAAAGGACAACAGATATTTCAGGTAGGGGTCAATGCTAACCTTTGAAACCAGTAATAGAAATAAGGTGGTTTAACTGGTGACAAGACCCGTAAACGTAGATATTCAGATGGAAAACGGCCAACCACACAACAGAGCTGCTCTTTGACCCCTGATGAAGTGGCTGCAAGGGAGAAGAGAAAATACATTTTCTTTCCATAAACACTTTTAGGTGACTCTGCAAACCCATATATTTATTACAGTATTTATTAATTGTGTTTATATCCCACTTACCCAATGGTGATTGTGAAACAGGAGAGTGAAAAAAATGGGCTGAAGCTCAACATTAAAAAAACCCTAAGATCATGGCCACTGGTCCCATCACCTCCTGGCAAATAGAAGGGGAAGAAATGGAGGCAATGACAGAGTTTATTTTCTTGGGCTCCTTGATCACTGCAGATGGTGACTGCAGCAATGAAATTAAAAGACACCTGCTTCTTGGGAGGAAAGTGATGGCAAACCTAGGCAGCATCTTAAAGAGCAGAAACATCACTTTGCCGACAGAAGTCCAAATAGTCAAAGCTATGGTTTTTCCAGTAGTGATGTATGGAAGTGAGAGCTGGACTATAAAGAAGGCTGATCACCGCAGAATCGATGCTTTTGAGCTGTGGTGCTGGAGGAGAGTCTTGAGAGTCCCCTGGACTGCAAGGAGATCAAACCTATCCATCCTGAAAGACATCAACCTGTTTATTGGAAGGTCAGATTTTGAAGCAGGGGTTCCAATACTTTGGCCATCGCACGAGGAAAGAGAAGTCCTTGAAATAGTCCTTGATGTTGGGAAAGATTGAAGGCAAAAGGAAAAGGGGACGGCAGAGAATGAGATGGTTGGATGGTTTTATTGATGCAACCAACATGGGTTTTGACCAAACTCTGGGAGGCAATGGAAGACAGCTTGTTTCAATTAAATGTCACCAGACCATTTTATTTGCACTTCAAGACTGGGCTTCAAAAGATTAAAAATAATGACAATTCTCTCTTTTCCTTTGTTCTTCCTCTCAGGGGCAGTTGTGCTCTTGGTCTTTCTTCTCAAAATAACCCCCCTCCCCTTTCCAGCAAACCCATTATATCTAAACTTGTAGACAGATGTAGGATGTGGCCTAGAAAGCTCATGGACTTTTAAAAGGGATGCAGAAAGCTCTCAGTAACTTTATTCCAGAAACTAGAGCCACACTTTAATACAGCTGGCTCACGTTCTATTAGTCTTTTCCACCAGCATTGTTTTAACAACCGCCCAACATAAAACAGTAACCCTAAGCAATGTCAGCTGTAGGATTAGATCAACCTCTGATAAAGCCAATGTTTTAATATTACTGTGTTCACACCTCGTCCCCTTGAGGGAAAAACGTCTGTAGGGGCATAACTAGAGCCATTAGTTCCACTAAGATTTCAGTTTTGAATGTGGTCCGACAATCTGGCAAGGAAGATGTTTCTGAATCATTATTCCCAACCTTTAGATAACATTGCATTTGAAAGCAAAGTGGGATTTTATCTTGCGTGCCCTTTTACCTCTCTTTTTCTTCAGCAAGCTCAACCTGGCTGCTATTTCAGTCTTCACATTAGATGGGTTTACCTTTAAAATGGATGACTGCAAGGTGTTTTGAAATCTCTTCATGAATTTTCCTCCCTTCCTGCTTATGTTCCATTGTATCTGGATATTATTCATGGTTTCTTATCTCCACCACTTTCTTTTTCTTTGTCTTTTACACATGTAACACATACAGCAGTAGGAATCAGTCTTCTGATAAGCTGGAATTATCCTGAATCTCTTGCCTGGGAGCTCTGCTTTTAGGTGGTATTAAAGTTTCTGGATGTTGTGTACTATATCAAAGTATTCTGCTTATATACCACCCCATACCACTTCAAGTCATCTCTGGGCGGTTTACAGTTTAATTACAGTAATGCAGGCTACACCCCCGCCCCATTTTACCAGCCTCGGAAGGATGGAAGTCTGAGTCAACCATGAGCCTGCTACCTGGGATTGAACCCCAGGTCATGAGCACAGTTTTACCTGCAGTACAGGCATGTAACCACTGCATCATGGGGCTATATGCTGTTAGATGTTAGATGGGCATGAAATGAATTTTTAACTCATTTCATTATTCATTATTTGTTTCATTCCCTAATGAAATGAATAACAAACTGACCCATCAAAGAAAAACGAAATGAAATGAAATTGAAATTTCCATTTTGTTCATTTTGTTTTTCATTTTCCCATAGGAATGCATTGAAGCAATGCATACCTATGGGAAAGGTTTCCCGTGCCCAATTGGCATGGGGAAACTGCAGGCTTTTCTTATAGGATGCCAAATAAGATTTCATAGTCTTAAGGTAGCCTGGCTGGCTGAAAAACAGCCCATTTAGCCTTGGCTAAGCTGCACAGTTTCAGAGTAGTGTCCAAAGAAAGGACTGGAAAAACTACTTTTGATTATTCTATACCTAGAAAATCCAGGAAGAAGTTGCCATGATTTGGAACTGACAGCATATTATACTATACTATACTATACTATACTATACTATACTATACTATACTATACTATACTATACTATACTATACTATTATATTATATTATATTATATTATATTATTATATTATATTATATTATATTATATTATATTATATTATATTATATTATATTATATTATATTATATTATATTATATTACAGTGTCACGAAACTCTGCTATCTGGAATGTTATCACAAGACCTAACACATGAAAATCTAGGTAACTTTTTGCTAACATCTGCAGAGCCTTTTTATAAATGCAAAACAATATTCCTTGCCTAGATTCTAAAGAAGTACAAGCCTGCCAAAAATGTCATTGCCCGATCATTTCAGGACCACTTCAGGTTGTTTTGTGAATAGAGCAAGTATATATCCCCTCAAACAAACTTCAGTTGGATCTACTTCCTAGTTAGAAGGCTTAGCCAATGAAATTACAGCACCATGTCACCCCAACTATGTGTCAAACCCCTGGCTGCAAATCAGGCTGTGCATTATAAATGCTGATAATTTTATTATGAAGATTTTCTCTGCCAACAAACTGACATATTATTTCATCAGCATTGCAGAAACACCCCTTGTCTGAACAGTGAGAAGTTCCAGAGCATTTATCCAAATCTGGCCTCCTGTTTAAAAAAAGAATGAACAAAAGGTGCTCATTTACAGATGCAAAGAATGAGCACAACTGATGTTGCATACAGGACATATTTATAAAAATTTAAAAAGCCAAAGCCAAAGTATATTTTCCTTGTCATTTAAGTCTGAAAAGAACATGGGAAAATCCTAAAATATTCCTCTCAATATGCCTCTCAATATGCCCTTTAAAGTAATGTTTGAAAGGAACTATTTCCCAATTATTTTGCATAAGTAATTTATATCTAGCTCATTACAGTACTGGTTACTCAAGCCATAACTAGACACAGGTAACTATTAATTGCAATTGGTTAATTCTGAACTTTGCTCTTAGTGTGTGTGATTGGAAAATGAATAATTCAGAAGTCTTAAAATGTTGACACAATTAACAAACAAGTCCTATTTCCAAAGTTCTCATAATTTTGGAAGTGTGAAAAGAAAAGCTGCTCATTATTTGTGATCTCTGCCTCGAATTGAAAATTGAACTGGTCTGGTGTTTGTATTTTCTTCCTTTTAAAAATAATAAAAGATTTTTATATATCTTCATCTTGGGTGTGTGTGTGTGGGGGGGGAAAGCAATTATAGATGGAAAAGATGAGTTCAGTTGATATATTCATTCCCCTTTGTCTGCACAGAATTACTCCCTATAGTCCTGTATTGTCTTCTAAGCTTTTGTCTAGCCTGGCTCTAAATAATAACATATCAGTACAGATGATTTTCTGTCCTCAGTGCTTTTACAGCCAGAAAGCACAGTGGTTCCTAAATCCAGGATGTTTACTGGAAAGAAGAGATGGGAGAGATAGGATTGTATCTTTAGCGGTTTGTCTGTTTTAATAGAACAAAGGAGAGGAAAACAAAAGAAGCATTTAAGGTAGGGTATGGAAGAGGAAGAGAAATGTTTGTTTAGCCAAAGAGTATACAGCTCCTCAGAGACGCCAGGAATCTTCTGAATTATCTCCATTCCCTCCCCCCCCCCAATTGTATTGTCAAAACTGAAGGTAAGATGTTTAGATTCACCGTGGCTTGGAATATTGGTTGGGTTCCATTTTCAATAGTTAGTCATATTTTTTTCCACACACACCAAAGTAAACACTATTTATCAGGGTTGGTGAGCTAGGAACAGGCGTAGTGTGTGTGTGTGTGTGTGTGTGTGTGTGTGTGTGTGTGTGTGTGTGTGTGTGTGTGTGTGTGTGTGTGTGTGTGTGTGTGTGTGTGTGTTTAAAAAGGTGTGATCCAGAGGACACAAGAGTAGATTTTGTTCCTAATTTCAGTGGCTGCAAAAAAGCCAAAGCGCTTGTGTGAGGTCTGGATGTGTTTCAGCGGAACAAGGACTGGGAACAAAAGCATATTTCACTGCTTTGGGTGTGTAACTAGCAAGCATGAGAAAAAATCACCGGCTTTTTGGGTCCACTAAATACAATATAGGCCATCTAAATGAGCCCTCAAGTACACTTCACAATGTTAAAAGCGCCCCTAATCTGCCACATAAATCATAAAGAACATCTGCCTTTTCTCTCAGTGGGAAAAGGCTCCTCGGGGTTTCTCTGTTATGTCCATTCACTGCTGAACTAAACAGACCCCATATAGCTATTGCTGAATTAAGTCTAGGCAGAATATCCTGACCTCATTTCCCCAGCTTCAGCTAGTCCCCACAAGTAATTAAGCCTCTGTCTCCCCAGTGGAAAACCAAATATGTAACGAAAAAAAAAAAAGAGCGAGTCAGCCAATAAAGAGGTGTTTTTCTTTTTACTTTTAGCTCATCTTCTGTCGAGGCAAAATATGCTATTTAACTCCAAGAAGTGATTATTTCTTGTTTATGCACCATTGTTTTGTCTGCTTCTTTGTTGTCAGATTCTTGTCTTTAGCCTGAGAACCTCTAATTATTTGAAATATCAGAAGCTGGAACACTAATTGCTGCTAAGGGTAATACTGTATATGGTTTGGTTGAAAGAGTGAAGATTCACCAGGTTATTTGATAGTAAGACTGCAACAGTGGGCTCTATACCACGGTAATTAAAATCTGGATCTAATTTACTGATAAACCGACTCCAAAAATTGTGTCCCCATGGTCAGCGGAGTTGTTTTAAAAAAAAAAACAGTAACACCCACTTAACTGGTGGGTGGAGTTAAGGTGGAGGGTGGGTATTTTTTTATCTGGTTCGAAATGTGCTTTTTTACAAGAGGCAAACGTTAGCGGGGGTGCAGAAAACCCTTTTTGTTGTCGGTTTACCAGTTATGTGGGTTGGCAGCATTGTATCTTGCTGTTTCCCCTGACTGTTGTCTCTCTAATATTTTGCTCGGGAGACAGCTTGCCACGTTGGGGCGAGGAGGAGGGGGAGGAGGCTCACTTGTGGGATAAGGATGAAAAGGACAAAGGATGAAAAGGACAAGTTGCCTCTTCTGAGGACAACCGGAGGCAGCCAAGGGAGTCCTTGCAATGGTATGGGTCAGCCCCTGCAGCTGGCCTCTCTTTCCAAAGGTGCCCAGGCAAAATCCTTGCCAGCCAGAGAGTCCATTGCCGTGCCAGGGGAGGGGTGCACATGCACAGGGAAATCTGGCCATGTCAAAAGGAAAGGGAACTCCTTTTTTGGCAAAGGAGCGAAAGGGAACCCTGAGGCTGGCAAGTGAGCGAGTAAGCAACTGACAGGCAGCCTGGAGCAGCAAAAGCCAGGCATTGGCAGGCTTTCCCTGGAGGGCCATCAACGAGGAAGCCTCTCATTGGTGGCTTCCTCAGGCAAGTCTGAGGAGGGCTCGGTGGCAGCGGCACCAGGTGGAGAGCCAGTGCAGAAGCGAAGGGCAGGGCAATTGGCACTGACAATCTCTCTCTCTCTCTCACACACATACCATTGCATGCGTGCGTGCACACACATACACATACATTCTCACCTGCCTGCCCGCCTTGTTTCTCAATGGTGGCAGCCTTGCTCCTAGCCCCTCATCTCTCTCTCCCCCCCACCTTCCCCGTTCTCTCACTGGGAAAACATGCAGCCTCTCCGCCTTTCTCCCAAATGGGAGTGCCATGCTGCTGCCGCTCCCCCTCAGAGCTTCTAGATGCGGTTTAAGGATGTGGGGACATATAAATTGTGGCTAATTAAACCACGTCTATGGGAACACAGGAGCCACATTTTCAGTTACAAGAAGACTTCAGAAAGTAACACGGCTTTTGCTATTAACTGCCTTTCAACCATGTGATAGGGCCCAGTCTTGTTACACAAAATTTAACAATCTTCTCCTTTCCCATTTTCATGATGAGATCTTTGTTCAAAACAACCAGAGAATCTGTTCTAGCCTTTTGAAGAAGAGTCACTAAGATGAGAAGAGACACTAGGATAAGAAAGCCATGAGTCTTGTTACAAGACTTGGTCTTATCCTAGTGACTTTTCTCATCCTAGTGACTCTTCTTCAAAAAGCTAGAACAGCTTCTCTGATTGCTTTGAACAAAGATCTCATCACAAAAATGGGAAAGGAGAAGATGGACTCCTGTTTTCCCAGTGCTCTAATCCTAATCCTGATGCTGGCTGGGGAATACTGGGAGGTATAATCTAAACCCTGTGAGGAACTCGCCCTTGCAACAGGTTCATACCATGAATGATCCGGTCCTATAAATATGTTTTCCAGCTCAAAGAGAAAATTCATTGTCAACAACAAAAGAAACAAAAGGAGTAGCAACAGTTGCATGAAATTAGCAGATGATAATTTACAGGCATGGTATCCATTGTAAAATCATATTATAATTTATGTAAATAAATGTACATCTCATTGTAGGGGAGAACGTTCTGATCAGGAGACCTTTGTGGTTGTTTAGTCTAGTGTCCAGGCACTAAATGCTGGTGGGCAATTTTCAGGTCTGTGATCTTCCTTCTTATAAATTTATAAAAATATTATTTAATTTTAAAGTGCAGTTGAACTCAGCTGCATCTCAGACTTCTTCAAACAGACAAATTCTACAGTATCTTCTGTAAAGAGGAATATATAGCTATTGTATTTATGGTTTCCATAAGAATAATCCTGCTGCAATTATATGATATGGAAAAAGAATGAAACCAAATTGTACTTAATTATTTGTCCTTCCAACTTATTATTGCCTACCTTAATAAGCTTTATCCAGTGCTTCAGTGACAGATCTTTCCTGGCCCTGTTGCCCTGAAATCTTTTTTTGTTTTAGTGGATGGTAAAATGCAAGTCTTTAAAAGAGTTTGGAGAAATTACTTTTTTGGAATAAAGCTCCCTGTTTCACTCAACATCCAAGTAGTTTTTCCAAGTTTTGCCAAGTTCTGCCTTACAACTTCAAAACACTTTGTTACATTCCTGCTCCCTTGCCACGTCAAAATGCCATTCCAACATACCTTCTGGCAACATCAATGTGCTTCTTTCCCTCCTCAGATCAAATACAATTAGCAATTTTATTAGATAATGATAAATAGTAGTGGGTATTAAAGACAACTGTTTGGGTTGGTGTGAGAAATACACTTAGGAGCAGACCCCAGATTGGATAACCTGCCGATCACCAGATCTCCACATTACTGGGCAACCACAGAATTGTTGACCAACAATATGCACAAGAAAAAGTCTGTTTGTATTTCTATAGAATACAAATATCGGCACCACAGTCCAATACCCTCCCCCCTAAACTAGCCTAACCATTTTCCATTCCCCGTACAGCCAACCGCAGCCTATCATACTTCATGGGTAGGACCAAAAAGTTTCCCTGCTCTGCTGATGAGTGGTCGGGTGTGTGGAGTGTCAGGAAACAGTTGGCTGGGTTGCTGCTGTGATTGGTGTGGCAAGGAGAATGGCAGCTCCAAGTGCCATGCTGAGACTGGTAAGTGGCTGGTCTGGTTTAGGGGGGAGGGTCCTAGGCTGCCTTGGCACCTGGGGTGTTGGTATTCGTATTCATATCCTAAGAATGTAAATACAAATGGGCCTTCTCTAATCTACACCCAACAATGTGCATCCCCTGGGTACAAATTGGGTGGGCAAGACCCCCCCCCGGTTTATAACTGTGAGGAACTTTGGCAAACCAGGCCCGCCCTGTCAGTTCCCCACCCACCATTATTCCCCCTCAGAACAAGGGAGAATCTCTTGCCAAATGCCTGACTCCCTCTCTGTAGATCCACTCCTGTACATCAAAGGCAGCTTAGACCATGTTGCTGATGCCACCATTCTTTGATCATGAGGCATTCCTGCGCTATAGCTCAGTTTAAGCAGGGATGTGAAAGGTAATTTCTCTGAGGCTTGTAGATTACAAAACATAGCAATCTCTCATTGTTGCCTATGTGAGGTTGGATGACTGGAAGGTGCAGTCCAAGACCATCTAGAGATGAATTTGGAAGGTTCCTTTGAAGAACAATGAATATAGGACCTGGATTTAATTGACTATCCCATCTAGAGTAAACCCACTGAATCAACGAGGTTTACATCCATGTTGACTCACATTCAGCAGCTGATTCAATGGCTCTCCTCAAGCTGGCTCTACTAGTGGATTTAAGCTTTAATGACATCCAAAGGCCACGGTCACACCAATGTTGTCTGCATATATAAATTTCATGCAGGTTTTTTTTCGGGTAGTCATGTGGTTTTAATGTGTAGTTAGTGTCCTCTCTTCTGCGTCATATTTTCCTATTCTGGTTCCGTCTCTACCTGTCTACTTCTCATTTTCCCCTTCTTTCCGGCTCTACTTTCCAATCCTCCATGGTGTTTAAGCTGTCGAAAAAGGGGCAAATAAGTAAGCATTTTCAAGCGAAGTTTCTAAATCCCCCCCCTGGTGGTGGTTATTGAAACTTCGCTGAAACTGCTGTTCAAGGCGCATGGTCGACCGGGACTGGAATTTACTTCTCTTTGCGGTTAGGACGTGATCTTTATATGTGCAGTTAGCCAAAGGGAAACTACGGAGAAAACGAAGGTATGACCGCGGCCAAAGTCACCCATACCTAAGCATTTGGTAGGACAAGGTTCTGCTTCCCAAAGCATCACCCTATCGCTGCTCAGATATGGATGGCTTCACAATGCTAATATATTCCTTTGTCTTATGAATTCCAGCCCAGAAGGCCACATGTTCCCCACCCTTGGCTATAAATCTATGAGATGTCGGGGGTGGCAATGTTGTAGAGTGCCCCACAATGCCATTAATAGTGGAACCCTATGTAGCACATTGACAGCCAAAGCTTTTTTCTCCCCAGTGGTATATTGCCCTGCTCGTACACTTATTCTTTCGCTTTGCATGCTGAAATGGTTACTTAATTTTGCACTGTTCCTCCCTGTGGTTCAATTTCACAATAATGCAAAAGCTTCATTCCAGCTGGCATGCACTTTGTGCTATGCGTTTTAAATCACTCAGAAGGTCTGAATGTCTTTACTACATTTGTGTAAATCAGTTCTCGCCTTCTTTTTTCTTTTTTTTTGCCTTTTGGATTTCCTTTTGTCTATGTTTTCTTTGTCATTGCTTTATTAAGCATCCCAAGTCGGCAACATGTAGGTGCATCATCTAAAACAACCGCCTGTTGTTGTTGTATCTTACAAAGATGCAGAACAGCCTGCCATGGCTTTGTCGCGTAGCATTTTCCCATTCTCTCGGTCTAGGTTTCTGCCAATTTCCTGTATGCCATTCCAAATAACGCACACAAACCCACACACAAACCCATCAAAGTGTCGTGGCTAATGTAAATTAAATCTTCACAATCCATGCAATGCAAATCAGAAAGAATATTTTCCTAAATTGCTCCAATCCTCTTTGCACTGGGGTATGGTTACAAAGGATGATGTCTCTGTGCTTTATTTTGATGGGGAAATTTCATGGAAATAAGCAACGCAAATTGGAATTAACCAGATGACTGCACGGTTTGATGTTAAGCAAAGCACATTCCTCTGGTTTTTGCTGTTTCCCCTGTGGTCAGCTCCCATATTGTATGGATAATATTGCTCCATTCCCTGGGGGATCTGACTACCCCCTATGTAAGTGGCGTACTCAACAAACCATCCATGGCACAAAGATAATTGGTCTGTGAAGGGAGGAATCTTTGAAAGGCTGGCTGTCTCCAAGATCCAAAGAGGGTGCTCTGTAGATGCAATATCCTGGCACATTTGGATACTAGGTCACATTTTCCCTGGACTAGAGGATTTTGGGAGTTGTAGTGCCCCAAAGTCGCACTTCCAAGCTCCATAGGTGTCCCTGTGGTCTGAGGCAGCATGGAGGCATTCTGAAGAATGATTCTCTCCCAAATGTTGATTTTGCTGCTTCTGCTTGTTTTCTTCATACAGTTCCAAGCAACCTCACAAACCCAAAATGTCCAGACTAAAATAACTTCAGTAAACAGTGCAGGCAGTAGGTAAGAATCTTCTGTTATGAAATATGCATTTGGATTTTTGTGGCAGGGATCATAAAAAAATTGTAACACAGATTGGAATCAACCAGTTGACTTTACTAGAAAGGTCACCTTGGCACTAGCTATCTTGCTCTTCTGTCTTCAGGCATAGATCATTATTTTAAAAAGAAATTCCCAGGCCTTTCAAAGAAGTTTATTCCCGCTAGCTGTTTTTATCTGCCTTTTAAGATCTCCATCCATTTGTAACCCTTTGTTTATTTATCCATCCCACCTCTCTCTCTCTCTCTCTCTCTCTCTCTCTCTCTCTCTCTCTCTCTCTCTCTCTCTCTCTCTCTGTGTGTGTGTGTGTGTGTGTGTGTGTGTGTGTGTGTGTGTGTGTGTGTGTGTGTGTGTGTGTGTGTGTGTGTCTTTGCCCCTTTTCTGTAAATCACCCTGGGAATTTCTAGTGAAGGATACTAAACAAATTTCTAAAACACATAAATGTTAAATAATCCACAGCTGTAGGCAGTAGAGATGGGCACGAAAACGAAACGAAATTTTTTAAAAAACAAAACGAAAACAAAAACGAAATGACCAAATTTGCTGTGTTTTTCATTTTCGTTGCAGCAGATGCATTGAACTAAAAAGAATGCTAATGAAACAGCAATTTTTCGTTTTCCTTTTTGTTTTTTCATTTCATTACCTAATGAAACAAAAATGATTTTTTTGTGAAAAACATCACAAAATTAAAATGAACCGAAACGGACCCCTAAATGACCAAATGACAAACAAAACACCATTTTTTGAGTCATGCCCATCTCTAGTAGGCAGTGATGATGGAAGGGGAAAACCGGCTGAATTACTTTCATTCCATCCTGAAGTGCTTTTACCATTACAGGCCTATTTACCTGACCTTGAAGAAGCTGTGATGGTGGGCTGTCAAAAGGTACAGCTATTGTTCATGCATGGGAAAGGCACATGTAGTTATATGAAGACATCCAGGCTAGCTGTATAGCACTGTTATTTATCTCCAGAAACACCTACGTTGGCTACAAGGAACTTTGAAAAGTCAGGGCTTTTTAAAAATAAAATAAAATCAGATGATGGCCACGATGTCTGGAATAGTCTACAATAATCTCAAAAGAAATGCCTTTATGAAGTGATGCACTTTATCATTAAATGATGATCAAAAATATGGGAGCAACAACTCAATATATGGTCAATAGTTTCATCTGCCTCTGTAAAGAGGCAGATGAAACTATTGACCATATATTGAGTTGTTGCAAGAAAATTATTCAAACTTATTACAAACAGCGTCATAATGTAGTTGCTCAAATGGCCCACTGGAATTTGTGTCAGAACTATCATCTGCCCATAGCAAAGAACTGGTGGGATCATAAGCCTGAAAAAGTAATTGAAAATGAACATGCAAAATTACTTTGGGACTTCCAAATACAGACAGACTTTGGAGCATAATACCCCGGATATGGTGATTGTGAAGAAGAAAAAAGTGTGGATAATTGATGTTGCTATATCAGGTGATAGTATAGTCAATGAGAAACAACTTGAAAAAATTACCCAATATCAGGATCTGAAAATTGAATTTCAGAGACTCTAGCATAAACTGGTACAGGTGGTCCCAGTGGTAATCGGCATGCTGGGTTTGGTGCCTAAAGAGCTAAGCAAGTACAGTATTAAGGAGAAATTGGAGTTGACAAAGTCACCATCAGTCAGCTGCAGAAAGCTACCTTACTGAGATCTGCTTGCATAATTTGATGATACATCACATTTGACTAGTGATTTGTAATACAAAATCCAGCATAGTTGCTGTGTGATGATGATGATGATGATGATGATGATGATGATGATGATGATGATGATGATGATGATGATGATGATGATGATAATAATAATAATAATAATAATAATAATAATAATAATAATAATAATAATAATAATAATAATAATAATAATAATAATAATTGTATTTGTCCCTATGTGCAAATTACTGAAAAGCTCATTTAAAACTCTGATCCCATTTCTGTCACCTTTTTCTTTTGCATCTCAGCTGTCACTAACAATTTTTATTTTTGCTACAGGTACAGTCTTTTTAACATTCCTGCTAGTCTATATGACTGATCTTAATTCAGAGGTCCTCTGGTTCAAGGTCCATTGAGTTTAAAAATGCAAATTGGTTTGTTACATGTTCTTTAAATTCTCCAATAAGGTTATTTATGTTATAGTTTGGTGATCTAATTGTTTTGATTTCCAGTATTCCATTTGAAATATCATGTATCTTGAAAACCTATGATAAATCACGCCAAAACTTACCACTACTTCTCTATAATGTTTTCTAAATCCTGAGCGCACACACCCTCCACTATACACCACTATAATTCTTATAGTTCAGAAAGATGACGGTGGGTGTGAGGGCCGTGGGGTGAGAGTGTGCTAGGGCTGACAAGTGTAATGATATGAAAGTGCTTCCCAGAAATTTAATTTCCTGCAAAATAATTCCTCTCCCATGATAGTAACTTTTCTTTGTCTAATAGATATTCTGACAGGAAACACGGAGAGTACACTAATAATTGCCTGTTCCTGATGCGGTTCATGAGTCCCAACCAAGGGGGAAATTCTAATATAAATTCATGTGATGTCTTGGGATTTGTCTTGTTTAGCAACAAATGGTGGGCCTATAATTTAATGGGCAACAGTGATAGTGATAGTGATGATGTCTGGTCATCACATGTTACAAAATAATCCCTGTTCTTCCCCCCAGTGTAAATTGTGCAAATAAATCACATCCATACAGGTTTCTTTCCTATAACATTGTTCAGAATGCCTCCTGTTCTTTAAATTTCTCTGGGTTCCCCCTCCCACACACACACACACACACACACACACACACACACACACACACACACACACACACACACACACACACACACACACACACACCAGAGTTTGAAATGACAATACATGAAGAAATGTGATAGCAAGAGGCAATAATGATAGAGGCAGCCATTCTTTGGGGGTAGGGCCATAGCATTCAAACCCGCCACTAGCGGCTTCACAAAGTGATGAAGCTTTAATTGTAATACGCCAGTTTTATTGTTATGATGCAAATGTATGGCCCAATGATGAAAGCATTTGACATTTCATTTTGCTTCATAAAAACATGGTTTCCTGAACTGCCCATGAAACAAACCAAAAACTGGCAGGGTTCATGGCATGCTCATGACCACTTTGACGCCCTTCTCCATGGCTGCTTTAAAAAGCCATTGTGCCTGCTTATGAGTCCCCATCCTCTCTCTGGCAGCTAAAAGCAGGAGAGGAGGATAGAACCCAAGGACGAGAGTGTTGCCACCCAGGAGAGAAGCCATTCTTATCAGCCTGCAGCTAAGGACCCTCTGATTCCTGGTGTAGTTGCATTCTTGCTGGTTGAGTCTTGCCAGTTGGGAATGGGTTTCTCTCTAGAAATCCACATATATTGCCTGGAACACAGAGAACTATGTAGGAATCTTTCTGAAAGGAAGCAGGGTGGATCAGACACCAATTTCATGGTGCACAGTCAGGGTTGGGGCGCCAATGTACATTCCTACCATACATCCCTTCCAATACTAGAGAGAGTATTCCTCTTTGGATCAGGTACTGCGAAATGCAAGATGGATCTCTCCATAGGCAACCAGTTCTGAGCACAATAGAAGGATTTGACCAGATCTAACATGGCTGTTTTCAGGGTCTTCTAATATTCTGTCTGTAAGATTCCATGTTGTAAACAAACATGCATACTTATCTGTAAGGAATGGCGACATGTGGATAAACTAAACAATTGTTTATCATTACGGGAATGAGCCTAGGCAAGCTTCTCTGTACCCTTCCCTCTCTTCCTCTGTGAGAGGAGAACGTCACAAGTAAGCTTTCATATGTAGGCTTTTAGCAACTACAGCTTAGCCTTACATCTGTACTATATGCCATTATTAATTGCAATTGTGGTTAAACTTCTTCAGAACTGGGAAGAGTTACTTTTTAAAAAACTAAACCACTTCCTTGCCAGGATGATCTGGGAGTTCTAATCCCAGAATTATCTTTCTGCAGAAAAGCATAGGCTAACTACAGTTTGTCTAAGATTGGAAAAGATCACAAACCGTTATTAGTAGAGATGGGCACGACCAGAATTTTTTTTGAGTTGTCATTTTTCGGGACGGGTCCGTTTCGAGTAGTTTCCATTTTTTGTGAAATTTTTTAAAAATGTGTCGTTTTGTCGTGTCGTTTGTTGTTTGTTGTTACCAGCGCCGCGATTTTGCGCGATTTGACGTCCCAGCGAGTGGCGTCCCGCCGGCGCTAGGTGTTTTTGCACCATGGGCGGACGGTGGCAGCGGCAGGGGGAGGGGTGGGCACGCGGGCGCACGGGCGGCGGGCGCGGGTCCCGCAATGACCCAGAGCAGGCAGAAAACACTTTAAACTGACTTGCTGCACAAGACTGCATCAAATAAAGCAATTGCAATTTTTGCAAACAAAGTGGGCAGTGCACCCACAGCAGAGCTGCAGGCAGGGTATGAAAAGACCTTGGCTTGCCACCAAGCAAATGAAATTTTTAAAATAAATCCACACCTCCCCTCCCACTCAAACCTCCCCCCTTTGAAGCATTATCAGAAAAGAAATCCTAACAAACTGCAGGAGAATAAAAAAGAATAAACTGTGTTGCTATTCCCCACAGCAGACAGAGAATGAAAGGAATTATTATTATTTCCTAAAAATTCAATTGAATCAATTCCCTCCCTGCCTGCCTAACTGAAATCTAAAGGCTCCGCGAAATCGAAACTAGTCTAGCACAGCAGCCAGCTACACACAGCCCTCTCCCACCCACATCCAAACCCGGACTGCGACTCTTCTGGGAGTGCCTCGGCTTTTTATGCCCTCTTGCACATCCAGAAGTGTCAGTCAAAACCTGGCTATGCGATTGGTAGAATGGGTCCAAAAATTTGCATGGTCCCATTCCATGGCCAGCCCATCATTGTGCAGGTGTAAAAAAATAAAAATAAAAATAAAATAAAATAAAATCAGTGTGACCTTTTACTGCTATAAAAAACCCACTGCTGCTACTGTAAAAATTCAAGCATTTAAAATAGCTAATTTTCGCATGTTTCTGTGGTGCTTTGGTGGGTTTTTTGGACCACGATTTGAAAAAAAAATATTGCGGACACCATTTTGGATCCCCCCCGCACCACATGGCAAATGGAGATGCTGAGGATGCCCCCTCCCAGCCCGGTACCAGCAGCCCAGGACAGGAGGGGGGGAAGGCTGGGGACCCCCCCCCAGAAACCACCCCTCTGGTAGGTGCCCTAAGACAGGCATATTTTTGCCTGCTTTTTTGGCCGGGAATCGGTTTTTTTTTTAAATTTTTAAAACTTTTTTTCTGTGCCGCTTGGCATCGCGCGATCACTGTGCGATGCCAGGAACGACAATGACAAATCAGACCCAATTTTTCTTTTTTCGGTTCAAGCTGAGTTCTGACAGCTTAAAATGGAAATGACAATTTCGCCAAGTCGTGCCCATGTCTAGTTATTAGTTATGAGAACTGAAGGCTTCTTACATCCTCATAATTGCACCAGTGGGGGAGAAAGAAGTGGCCCACAATGTAGGTCCGTGGGAGAGACCGTAGTTTAAAATTGAGTTTGAGAGAGGTCCCTGGAGTTGTCGTATTCGTCATACACACTGTTGCAGTCTTTACAGTTATCATACAAGATTTGGTTACTGTTAAATCCACATCAATGTCCAAAGGAATGTTAAAGGGTCATTGGCAGGTTAAAAAAACATTTTTTAAAAAGAATGCCCCCCCACACTTTTCAAAGAAAATGGTTTCTTTTCAAATGTTTTCCTTCTTCTGGACATTGACTTGCATTAACAGTCTTCAGATCTGTATCTCTGAGACACCTCTGACCTTTGAAAAACTAAATGCCACAACCTTATCATCTTAGAGTAGATATCAGTGTGGCATCACATGACCTTCCTCTAACTTAAAAGTACTGTAAGAACGAGCCAACCCCCCTTCATTCATCTTTATAGTCTGTTCGAAACTGTGTTTCTAGGCCTGGGATAATGATATTGTGAATTATCATTTCAGGTAATGGCTTTAAACTAATGCAAATTGTATGGATGATTTATATTTGCAGGGATACATAATATAGTAGGTTGTCTGATTCATTTATCCCATTTTTAGTTGTTCTTTGCTTTCCAATGCAGGATAAACAAGGCAGTTAACACCACCTCAAATCCAACTTAATGCAGAAGAGGGATGGGGAAGCCGTGGCCCTCCAGATGTTGTTAGACTCTAACTTTGTTCTAATGTGCCCTAAAGTTGCTTCTGACCCATAGCAACCCTATTAATTAATTACCTCCAAAGGGTCCTATAATTAAGAGTCCTAACAGTCCTGTTCAGGTTTTAGAGACACCAGGCTAGCATTTACTTTATTTAGTCAATCCATCTTTGGTTCAGTCTTCCTTTTCTCCTTCTGCCTTCAGCCTTTTCCAGCGTAGCTATTTTTTTCAGTAAGTCATCCCTTCTCCTAATATGGCCAAAGTACAATAGCCTCTGCTCAGTCATTTTTGCTTCTAGAGAGAAGTCATGCTTGATTTGATCTACAAGCCACTTCTTTGTCTTTCTTGTAAAACTTTTACCTAGTACTGTACAATTTTTTCAAATGTAGTTTCTTCTCTGTCCAGCTTTCAAAGTCCCTACCTTCTGAGGGAGTTAAATTGTAACTCATTTGCCTTTTTAAATTGCTTTTATCTGTTATTTTTTGTATCCTATAGCTGGTTTATCTTTTTAAGTTGCTCACCACCCAGAGTTCCCAATGAGAAAGTTGGGTGGTATATAAATGCAAATAAATAAATAAATAAATAAATAAATAAATAAATAAATACATACATACATACATACATACATACATACATACATACATACATACATACATACATACATACATACATACATACATACAAGAGATGGGCACAAATCAAAAAAATGGCATTTCATTTCGTTTCGTTTCATTAAGGAGTTTGTTTTGTTTGTTTCATTTTTTGTGAATTTTTGCAAAAAAACATTTTGTTGTTTTGTTAATTCATTATTCATTTTTACCCGCTTTTTTCCAGTGCCCACTGCGCGGCCTCCTTATCTCCCTTCCCAATTGGCCCCGTGATAAGGGGCTGCAGGAGGGAGGTGCAAGGGGTGGCAGCTTTGAAGCCACGCTGCTCTGGCCACCTAAGCACGGCCTCCTTATCTCCCCTCCCGATCGGCTCCGTGATAATGGGCCACGGGAGGGAGGCACAAGGGGCGGCAGCTTAGAAGGCACGCTGCTCTGGCCATGTAAGTATGGCCTCCTTATCCCCCCTCCCGATTGGCCCTGCAATAACGGGCTGCGGGAGGGAGGCGCAAGGGGGCAGCTTCAAAGTACAATAGTAAGGCCCCACCTGGAGTATTGTGTACAATTCTGGTCACCGCATCTCAAGAAAGACATAGTGGAACTGGAAAAGGTGCAGAAGAGAGCAACTAAAATGATTACTGGGCTGGGGCACCTCCCTTATGAAGAAAGGCTAAAACAATTGGGCCTCTTTAGTCTGGAAAAAAGGCGCTTGAGGGGGGATATGATTGAGACATACAAAATAATGCAGGGTATGAGTAAAGTGGATAGAGGGAAGCTCTTCTCCCTCTCTCAAAATACCAGAACTAGGGGACATACACTCAAATTGAGTGCTGGGAGAGAAAGAACTGACAAAAGAAAATATTTTTTCACCCAGCGCGTTGTAAGTCTATGGAACTCCCTGCCACAGGATGTGGTGATGGCATCTGGCCTGGATGCCTTCAAAAGGGGATTGGACAGAGTCCTAGAGGAAAAGTCCATCATGGGTTACAAACCATGATGGAGATGTGTAATCTCTAGGCTTTAAACCAGGGTACTTCAAGGGCCAGATGCAGGGGAGTGGTATCAGGAGACAGATATCTAGTCTCATGCGCTCCCAAACGCATCTGGTGGGGCCGCTGTGAGATACAGGAAGCTGGACTAGATGGGCCTTTGGCCTGATCCAGCATGGCTCTTCTTATGTTCTTAAGCTGCGCTGCTCTGGCCTCCTAAACACGGCCTGCTTCTTAGCTCTCCTCCTGGGGCTGGGCTGCCACGTCCCTCAATGGCACCGACGAGGTGCATGCTCCCTCCGTGCAGCTCGGCACAAAAGGACCTCCGGACCACCAACAGGTAGGAGACATCTCTGCCCCCCCATTAACAAAACGAACCGAACCGAACCAATTTTTCTCAGTTCGGTTCATTTTGTGTTAAATTTGCCCCTAGGTTCGTTATTCATTTCATTATGTAACAAAACGAATAATGAATAATGAAGCAAAAGAATTCATTTCATGCCCATACATACATAGATACATACATACATACATACTAGAGATGGGCACGAAACGAACAATTTTTCATTTTTGTTTTTGTTTTTTCGTTTCATTACGTAACGAAACAACAAATGAATTTTGTCTCTGAAATGTAACGTAACAAACAGAAACACCGGAAATTTTGTCTTGCGTTTCGTTTCCGTTACTGCAATATGAGTGAATTGCTTAAAATCCTTTAAAAATCACAAAAAATTGAAATAAATAGTAACGAAACGGTAATGAAATGAACAAAAACGAAAAATTTTTTTTTCAAAAATTTGCAAAAAACGGAAACGAACCGAAACGGACTCTCCAAACGACAAACGAAATGCAATTTTTTTGATTCGTGCCCATCTCTAATACATACATACATACATACATACATACATACATACATACATACATACATACATACATACATACATACCATCAGCCAAAGCCTCGTGGTCATTCATCAGAAATGCTGAGAGTGGTCTTTCAGCAACATTCAGGAGACTACTAATTCTTCACCTATGATTTAGGAGCTATTTTTTGAGATATCCAATGACGCATATAAAAAGTCTAATCTACCTCAAGTAATAAAAAACATAAAGAGGTATGATATTTTCCCTTATATCAGAGGTTAGCATCATATGGATTATGGGCTACAAGTTTACCTAGAGGTCCAAACCCAGCTACCCAACATCTCCTACATTTTTTTTTGCTCTTGGAACCTCTTTTTTAGATTCCCTGGCCACTAGGAGGGGGGGGGAGAGATGGGCACAAAACTACTGGTTAAGTAGTTTGTGTTGGTTTGTGCATTGGCTGTTCAGCACTTCAAAGCCCTGCCTTCTCTGGTGGATGCCCACTAAGAGGCAGCACACTGGCTTCCCTTTCCCCCCTCCTCAGGTGGTGGCTATGAGTATGCACCTCCCAGAGAAGGCAGGGATAGGAACTATCAAACACTCTTTTGGCTAAGAAACTAATGAGCACAAGCCACCAAAGTGGCGATTCATGCCCATCTCGACTTCTTAGTCATCCACACTCACTGATGTTTGGAGGTAGAGACTGCAGGAGCAGATACTGCTCTCCAAAGTCAAGGGATGGGTGTGTACAGTGCCAGATCCTCTAAAGATGCTTTGCCCTTGCCTAATATAGACTGAGCCAGCATCACTTATTAGCAATGATAAGTTCATCACTTTTGCTGCCCTGCCACAGGAATCATGTGTGATGCAGGATTTGTCCCACATCCCCTTAAGGGACAAAGGCTCCCTTAGAAGAGAAAAGAAGAGGAAGCTAAGTCCAGGCCAATTTTAGTAAGTGAGTTTGGTGGAGGCATCCGATTGAGCCTTGAAACAAAGACCTGTCTCATGGAATCATAGAATCATAGAGTTGGAAGAGAATAAAGGGCCATCCAGTCCAGCCCCCTGCCATGCAGAAAACCCAATCAAAGTAGTCATGACTGATGACCATCCAGCCTCTGATTAAAAACCTCCAAAGAAGGAGACTCCACCACCCTCCCTGGCAGCATATTCCACTGCCAAACAGCTACAGCCATCAACAAGTTCTTTGTAATGTTCAAATGGAATCTCTTTTCCTATGGTTTGAAACCACTGTTCCAAGTCCTAGTCTCTGAAGCCATGGAAAACAAACCAGTCCCCTCTTCAATATGACATCCTTTCAAATATTTAAACATGGCTATCATATCTCCCCTCAACCTTCTTTTTGTAAGGCTAAACATTCCCAGCTCACTGAGCCACTCCTCATAAGATATTGCTTCCACACCTTTGACCATCTTGGTCACTCTCCTCTGGACCCATTCAATGTTGTTAACAACTTTGTGGGGTCAACACATAGCATGAATTCCAGGTGGGGATGTGTGGAAGCAGACTAAGGTGTGAGTCATGAAGCCAATGGCCAAAGAATAGGAAAGAAATAGGAAAACTTTGTAGGGTGAGGTGGAAAAAAGAACAGGAATAATGAAAACTGAAGAAGGAAGTGGTAGCTGTCAATGACATTTTCTGAATTGCTTTGTAAGACTAAGCTGATTATCAAGAATGGGATTTATGGTATAACTTGGCATCACAAAGCTAAGCGTCTGCTGCTGATTCCACAAAGGATGCATTAAGGTAAAGAGAGGACAAAAGGCTGAATCAATCAACAAACCACCCCTGGCACATCCATGCAAGGCAAAATACAACAGATCTTCATATTTTGGTGGCAAGCCAAGCTTTGTGCCATTGAATTTTACAATAATTAATGTGCCAAAAAATTCAGTGTTTTAGATAAGGACGTGATCATAATAACAGTTCTCCATTCCTGTAATACCCATGCCTTATGGAACTGAGCTTTTTCTTCACACAATCCCTCATTAAGATAGCTGATGGGGCAGTTGTGTCGTTCACCTTGGAAGCACTGAGATATATCCTTGTTACATGTTATATATTCAACTATATTGAGCTGGAATGAATGGAGCAACTTGGGAGGGCACTTTCATCGTTTTTCTGAATGTCTGCAATATGCCACATTGAATGATGTGTCCTTAATTAAGAATATTGTTACTTCTGTTCCAGGAGAATTCCATGGAGCTCATGTTGATGCCACAGTGTGTCTGAAGACTCAAGAGACATTCTGACGGCTTCTGATGGGGACAGAAACTAGTATTTGCAAAGAGGGGTATCAAAATAATTATGCCAGGGGAAACTGAAATGCTATTTCTTAAGCGTTGTATTTCTGACAGTCTTGAAGGTGCTTCATAGTTTATTGCCCTGGAGGAACAGCTTCATGCTGAGATGCTTCGGTTTTCGGAGTTGGTAATTGCTAAGTTTATTTGAGTGAGCGCTATTGCACTGAAGTCTGAGACAAATGCACGAGTTTATGCAGACACTTTGCCCACTTGAGACACTTGCTGGATTGGGGAGGGATGCTTCACAGTAGAAGGTGTCATCACATCTTTTTATTTCCCTCCATGCCAGTAAGGTTTGCAGCTGCTCCCAATAGCGCAAAGGAGGGTGGATCATGCAAATCTGGGGTCTCCATGATTGACACCTACTGTACTGGAATGCCCTACAATCGGATTGATGGGGGAAAGTGCTTCAGGAGTCAAATTCTCAAATGCAGTCCCCCAGATCTTCTTTTTTGGGACCCCAGCCATTCTCTCTCTTGGAGGATAGGGATAAACTTTCTATGTTATACAGTGTAATGGAGAACCCTCTCCCATTGCCAGATACGGCTGCCAAACCAATCAATGTTTGCATCTCCAAGAGCAAAAGAAAGCCATCTTGTCCTTTGCCTCAAATAGCAAGATGTCTGGCATTGGCACCTGGAAATGTTCATATCACAAGTGACTTTGCCATGTGGAGAATCAGGGATGCAGAACTTGTTATTGGTACAGGAATACACATGGCCTCTTAGGCTGCTATCTCACCTTGGGAAGATCCTGATCTTCGGAAGGTCCGGCTTTTCCTCTTCCTCCTGTCACGTGACTGAAGATGTGGGATAGCAGTTCCCACATACAAAGGCTTTTTTAAAAAGTGCAGTTCAGCCCCCTGGCCAGCAAGTGGTGCTAGGATTTTTAAAAAGGACCAGCTGACTGGTTCTAGGGGTGGGGGAAGTTTTTAAAAAAGCACCCAATCAGCAGCTGCCTGGAGCTAGGAGCATAGGGGGAAATTAGAAAAAAAAATAAAAACACCAACAGACCAGCCAGAGGATCAGCTGACTGGCACTAGGGGTGGGGTGAGTGAAAAGAAAAGAAAAAACAGCACCCAATCGGCCCCAGGAACAGCTGGTCGGCACTAAGAGAGGTGGGGGAAACGGATCATCTGTGTGGTCCCACGACGTCTGCCTCCTTAAAAGGTGGATTTTTTAAGTGAGGCAAAAAATTCCCTACCTCTCTGGTAAGTCTTGGAAACCTCACTTAAGGGGCTGTTACCGGGTTTTCTTCCCCCAAAAAGCCCGGTGGCCATGGGGATGGCATTTTTGGACATGATTTATCTACAAATTTAATCTGCATTTAAAGGGATGTGGGATAGGGGCCTTAGAGGGAGATTTTCCCCTCTATATACAGCTGTATCCCACTTCAGATCCACTCATGAACTAGCCTGGGCCCAAGACACTATTTTTTCCTCTTCAGCATTAGGCCATTACGATGCCTTGGCTATTCTCCAGCACTCTTTTGTCCCATCACCCATTCTTTTTTCCCTAGTTCAGCTTTGGAGACAGAGATTATATAGTTATCTGCTTCTTTATTTCATGTGAAATAGACCCCCCCTTAGAAACAGAGACCCCTTAACAGAGACCACTAGTAATGACAAATACAACAAAGAACACAGTTGTAATTGGTATATAGGAAGGCAGTCCAAGTATCATCATATTAAAAGAGTGTCCAAATGAATTTAAAACAATTTAAAACAATTTAAAATGCATCAAAGAAGGTGAGAAATATCCAATTCCCACAGATATTGTTGGGAGGAGCTTCCCTCAAAATTTTGGATTATTGATTTATTATGCACAAATAATGCATGTTGTTTTATACTGATTGGCGCTATGCCTTCTAATTATGCTAATATATACTACAATGCAATAATCATCCCAGAAAATACCTGTAAACGTTCTTAAGCATCCCATGTGAAAATTCTCTTCCTCATCAGCCAGTTGCCTGAAAAAAAAGCCTGTTCCTATAGAATCATAGAGTTGGAAGAGACCTCAAGGGCCATCCAGTCCAACCCCCTGCCATGCAGGAACCCCATCACAGTATTTCCGACAGATGGCCATCTAGCCTCTGCTTAAAAACCTCCAAAGAAGGAGACTCCACCATCCTCCATGGCAGCATATTCCACTCCCAAATATCTCTAACCATAATCATGTTCTTCCAAATAGGAAGATATTTGCTCACCAGTAGTAGAACAATTGCAAGTGGAAGAATCTGTCTTTGGAAGGGCATTCCACACCCTGGGAGCAACCACACAAAAAGTCACTGTTTGGGGTCCTCTTTACACATACTTTTGAGGCAAAGTTTGCTTGAGAGAAGGGACTCGACAAAAGATGGTAGAAATCTGGGAGGTTCTCACAGGAAGAGATGGCTTGCCAGATAGCTTGATCCAAAGAGAAATCTGAATATATTTGAATAAACAAAGGGTTCACCAACAACTGTGGATGTGCTTTTTCACTTGGAAAGATAACTCTCCTCACTCCTGCATGACAGTGGGGCTGTCTTCCCAAGAGTCAGATTGGAGAGGCATCACTGTTAGTTAACAAATATCAAGAAGGAAATAAAAATATTGGTGGCAGCCTACACTGAAACCCCAAAGTATTGCATCCAAAACAGGTGGAGAATATGGGTGTCAAGGTGTCCAATAATTGGCCTAGTTTTTCAACAGATTGGAGCCAAGGCCCTTTATTGCACAAATCTATAATAACTCACAGTGCAAGGTAAATGGCGTGGAAGGGCCAGCATTAGATGATTATAGCCAAAAAGCAAAATGAGAAAAAATGCATGTCTTTAACACACATAGGAGCGTAATGGGTGTTTTGATACAAAACAATGCAATTATGCAGAAACATTGCAGGCACTTAAATGTCAGGGTGAGGAGATACTTAATGAAGTTAATAACACAGAAGCTGTTTGGGATGCTAAAAAATACATTTAAGGTGCTAGGAGCATAAAAAACAACAGCAATTGATTTGGCTGATGAAAATAATAGCGGATACATTTAGGCTATTTTAAATGTTTGTGCTCTGCCAAAAAATATTAAGCAATTAGTTCTCCATGCTCCACATAGAATGCATTGGCTCATTTCGGAACTGATGTAAAGACACCAGCTACAGCGTTCAACTTGTACTGTGAAATGTGCTGTGGACTAGTACAGGAAAAAAATAACTTACCCAGTCTCAACTATGGAGGTGCAGGTTTTGGTCTTATTACACATATCAGGATCAGCTTACCAAAAGATCTACAGTCCAGGTTACTATGGGTTTGAGGTTTACAGAGCTGGGCAGTCAGAATTAATGCTGCACTGAAAATTTCTCCCACAAGAATGCAGACTGTTCTAATAGAAATGAAATCCCCTTGGGGAGGGTAAGGCAGTTACCTGTCTGCTAGTGGCTTTTGTAATCCCTTGTTCCTCCTGGATTACAAAAGCTTCCAGAGAGGGACTGGCTGAGTGTGTAGGAGGAGTGGTGAATGCCTCCCTGAAATATGGTAGGATCTCATTAAAGGAGATAGTAGTAAGACCATTCTGAAAAAGTTTCCCTTGGTTCTCATAGTGTTGAATAATTACGGGCCAGCCTCTAATGTTCCATTCTTGGAAATGGTATTGGAGCAGGTTGTGGCTTCATAGCTCCAAAGGTTCCTGGAAGGCATAGATTATCGAGAGCAGGGTCCCTACAAGCCCCATGCCCCTCAGGCTCAAAATTCTGGGAGTTGTGGTCCAAAACATCTGGAGGGGCGAAGGTTCCCCAACCCCTGGTCTAGATCCATTTCAATCTTCCTTTGTGGCTGGTCATTGGCTAGAGATTGCTTTGGTCACCTTGGTGGATGACCTAACCTATGCCTGGACACTGGTGCATAACCTATGCACCTACATTAAACTGATGACAGAATTTGTCCAGAGTTTGGGGGTTCAGGGTCAGGAATAGATTGATGACAATTAACCCTGTGTCTCCTTTCTATCTAAACTGGAGGAAACTCTTTTGGCCCTAATTCAGTGTCTGGTGCCAGTAACAGACTAGATGAGGGTGAATAAACTGAAGGCTGACCCACATAAGTGCTTTTTGTCACTCAAAAGGTGAATCAAAGAGTAGGGAACCAGCTTCTGCTAGATGGGGTTAAACTCTTTCTAAAAACACAGATGTGCAGCTTGGTTGCACTCCTGGATTCATCCTTGAGCCTGAATGCCCACATTTCAGCAATGGCCAGGAGTGCATCTGCACAGTTAAAAGTGGTGTGCCACCTGTGCCCATTCCTGGAGAGATCTAATCCTGCCACAATGACACGTGCCTTAGTTACATCCCAGATGGATTATGGTAATGTGCTCAACATGGATCTGCCTTTGGAAAATGTTAGGGAATATTAGCAGGTCCAAAACACTGCATTGCTAACTGCGGCTGATTACAGGAATCATGTAACTTCCCTTTTAAAGCTGGTCCACTAACTGTCAGTCCTTTTCTGGGCACAGTTCAAAATTTTGGTTTTGATCTGTAAAGCTCTAAACGGCTTTAGTCCAAGCCATTTCAAAGATTGCCTCTCTGTTTATTAGCCGTCCAAGGTTGAAGATTGTTTAAGGCTTTTCCATTGCTTCTCCCAGACTCTGGAACTCCCTCCCATGAGAGGCAGAGCAAAAATATTTTAAATAAATACATTTTAAAATAATTTCAAAGGCAGATAAATTTGGAAGAAATTCTGGCGGATGAATGTCAAGATTCATAGGCCTGAATTATTTTTGACCATTATTCGTAGTTCAAAGACAGTGAGCCTGTTTTCTGGAGGACTCCAGGAGTTAGTAGTTCAGAAATGCTCTGCAAAGATTGATCAATTGATTGATCAGGCTCTGCAAAGGCGTTAGCTATAATGTAGTCTATCCACCTGTGAAAGGAATTGGGTTGTGCGCTAAATTCACTCTGCATGGAGGACAAAACAAGCCTTACAGACATTGAAAAGTTTAAAATGTGTGGAAGTGTTTGTTTGTTTGTTTTTGTTTTGTGCAGAAAAGCTCAGCAAGTACTCCGGATCGTAAACCTGGAGCAGGTGGCAAGTCCTGGGAGTGGCTCCTGTACTCTGTCTGCCTTCCCTTTTCATGAGCAGCTGCATGGCCAATCTTTCAACTAGCGCAAGGAGGAGACATGACAAGAAGCCACAATAAGGCACATCGTGACTAGAGATGGGCACGAAACGAGCGATTTTTCGTTTTAGTTTTCGTTTCTTCGTTTTGTTACACAACAAAAACGAAACAATTTTTTTAAAACCCAAACGAAAATGAAAATGAAAATGACCAAATTTGCCGTGTTTTTCGTTTTCGTTGCAGCAGATGCATTGAACTAAAAAGAATGCTAACGAAACAGCAATTTTTCGTTTTCGTTTTCATTTTTTCGTTTCATTACCTAACAAAACAAAAATGATTTGTTTGCGAAAAACATCACGAAAATGAAAACGAACCGAAACAGACCCCTAAACGACCAAACGACAAACAAAACACCATTTTTTTGAGTCGTGCCCATCTCTAATCATGACACAGTGGTTAAATTTCAGCACTGCTGCCAAAACTCTGCTCATGTCCTGGATTCAGTCCCAGGTAACTGGCTAAGGTTCACTTAGCCTTCCATCCTTCCAAGATCAGTATATTTGAGTATCCAGGTTGCTGAGGGGCAGGGGCAAAGTATACCTTGTATAATTACTTTGTAAACCACAGAGAGAGAGAGAGTGGTTCAAGTGCTACCAGGTGGTTTATAAGCAGCATATTTTGCTTCTTCTTCTTCGCTGGAGTAGGTTGTTGGAGGGGACGTTCAACATGATTTTCCTGATGCTCTGTATTTACACAATGGGATCATATCTCTTGTATTTCAAGCAAAAGAAAAAGAAAAGAAAAAAGAAAAAGCTTCCAGAAATTTTAGAAGCTGTACATTTGAAAAACATTAACACATTTTCCCACAGAAGCAGGATTTTTCTCTCTCATGCTGATGAGGCAGAGGTACACAGGGCAGGACTAGCAAATTATGCAGGAGATGATCAGTTTTAATTTTAATTTATTTCTTTAGTCCTTTATTAATTTTGTTGAAGTTTCTTTATGAATTGAGGCACGCTTTCTCTACTGAGGACAAGACAATCTGCGAATATTCATTATATTCTATGTACAGATCTGGAGATTATTAATTTGCCTAAGGAAGTGCACAAAACAGCAGGATAATAATATTGGACTTCAGTGTTCAAATTATGGACTAGTAGAGAGAGAAAGACTTGCTACTTCAGCTTAAAGCTGAATGTTCGCTTTGGCACACTAATCACAATACTTTGTTTTTAAAACGGTCATTTGCTTTTTATTGAGCGAATCCTCAAACCTGAAAAACAAAAATGAAAGCACGACAGCCAAAATCCTCATAACAAAAATCCCATGCACAAGGATGGTCACTCAGCAGGTTGTGTGACTGGTTCAGTATCTGACCTTGCAACCTGTTCTTGACTGGATACTTGAAAGAAGACCTGCCCAATGTGGAAAATACTTGCTTAGTTGACCTTTCTCAATGACATAAATGGATAGGATTCTGGCTGAATGTTTTAAGGTGGCATACCAAGGTAAAAGGGATGCAGTGGCTCAGCGGACTAAGGCTCCAAAAACTGTTGGCTGCAAAGTCGGCAGCTAGGTGGTTCGAATCTCAGGTGCCATGCAGCAGAGCAAGCTCCCGCTGATAACCCCAGCTCCTGCCAACCTAGCAGTTTGAAAGCATGTAAAATGCAAGTAGATAAATAGGTACCACCCTAAAAAAGTGGGAAGGTAAAACAGTGTTTCCTTGGAGCCATGCTGGCCACGTGCCCATGGACTTGCACAACACTGGCTCTTCGGCTTGAATACGGAGATGAGCACCACCCCTAGGGTCAGACACAACTAGCATGCATGTACGGGGGAAACCTTTAACCTTTGTAAAATTACCAAAGAACTGTGACGGTTCATATTATTTGGGATTAAATTAAGCAGGCATCCAGAGGAAGGTTGGGCATAGAAAAAAAAGGGCCTTCATGTGTAAAGACACGCATGCGCAGAGAAAATCTGGAGATACGTAGGTCTCTCTTCGTCAAAGGCATATAGGGAGCAGAAAGTGGTGACAAGAATGGCAGGTCCCAGATCTCTTCAAGAGCACAAAGAAGGTGATCAGAAGAATGAGACGGCAGTGACAGGAAATCTTTGGCAAGTGAATTTAATGGGCATTCAATGAGATTGTCGCTGAACACTCCAAATGCTTTTATAATGTCTACAGAATGAATGCAGTAAGAGCTTCAGAAGATCCTGACATTATTGGAGAGGCAGCAATCTCCATCTAATTAAGGTTGCGATATGGATGCCTACCCACATTCAAACTTAGTTCATGTATACACGAATGGACAGACCAATCTTTTGGCCTGGATTCTGTGCATTAAGTCTATAGATTGGGGGTGGGGGAGATGTCCCACCTAGCGAACCAGATCCATTCCTTGCATGGTAGCAAGCCAGTCACAGATTGCCCAAAAATGTATACGTCCTTAATAGCCCAGATGCATTGACCTATGCTGTTGTGCAATTGGCTGTATGCAGGTCATTGCATGTGTGCTGCATTGCATAATCTGTTGGGCAACTGTTGGTGCAACAGAAACAGTATGCATACCTTCTTCCTGTTACCTCCCAAAAAGGGCAGTCCCTAGCACAGTGGTCTTGTGCTACTACAGCAACATCACTGGGTGGCATAACGACAACTGTGCTGGCCTTTGCTTGCTACAGTAGATGACAGCCTATGCAACAGCTGGAGCTCTACAAAGCATTGTCACTAGAACAAAACAAAAATGAACTGGAAATGCAGTTTGGTGTGATGGGTGAAAGAACTGTGACGCAGCTCTCTGCTCCCTACTGCTCTGAATTGGCATTCACACAGCACTCATGGGGAATGAAGGATAAACATGGGGTGTGATAGCAGTGTAATCTTCTGTTGGCATCTTTAACAGTAAACATGGGAAGGGTGGGTGAGTTGTCGGTTGCTAATTTAATGTGAACCTGGAGTGAACATATGGAGTGAACATATGAACTTGCTTTATACTGAGGCAATTGATCAATGTGACTTCGTGATTGATAGATGAAGTGCTTCTTGAGCCATCTTCATCTTTCAAGATTCAGGTGAACACAGTGGCTTAGAGTGTGACCATTCCTGGGGGTGAGACCTAAGAAGCAGCTTTTTACAACTGCCCATCTTGCCTCTAACAAGACTCCTGCCCTGGCTGCAACATCACCTAGCCATGGACTTTAAGAACACCATCTAACCAAGGACTTTAAAAGTAACCTCCTGGTAAAGTACATCTTTTACCATGTCTGAACTTCTGGGACCTGCTTTGAAGAAGGGTGATTTACACTCGAAAGCTTGCAATGTTCCTTTTTTATTTTTAATAAAGGTATCGCCTGTAACCTATTTTTGCAATTGTGTTTTGTGATGGCCACACAACTCACCCCCTTTTTTGCTTTCCTGGTTTTAGTAAAGCATGTGCTGATAACCTCCTGGTAGGATTACTGTAATGCCCTTTCCACTGGGCTGCCCCTCTGATGATGTGATGAATGCTGCTAGATTGCTAAGTAAGGGCACCTTGAAAGCTCATATGACATTGGTTCTGAAATAACAGCAATTTGCTTCTGGTCCGAGTGAAGAAAATATTCTGCTTCTGCTTATATACAGCCCCATAGCACTTTCAAGTACTCTCTGGGTGGTTTACAATTTAATTTTGCTGGCTACACATTGCACCCCCAGGAAGCTGGGTACTCATTTTACCGACCTCAGAAGGATGGAAGTCTAAGTCATCCATGAGCTAGTTACCTGGAATTGAACCCCAGGTCATTAGCACATTTAACCCCTGCGCCAGGAGGCTGCTATAGTTCTCTAGGTTTTGAGATAGGTGTTTCCCTTATTCCTATCCAGAGCTGCTAAAAGGACTGAACTGAGACTTTCCACATATAAAGTATGGACTTGGCTACCACAGCTGAGAGGCAGAAGATAAGAAGATTGTTTGAGTTTAAAGCACAATTCCTCAGTCTCAGCTATATGCATTTAAGTCCCCTATTTTTAAATCTTAAAAATTCAATGTATTTCCATTTATATAATATAATATAACATATATAATATATGCTCCAGAGCATTTAAGCAGTCAAAATGGAACTGAATCCAGCTTGGTTTGGTTGACCACACTGACGCTTATTCTTTTTGGACCGAAAAATGGAAATCTTCAACTCAAGGGAAAGAAAAAGAATCAAATTTAGAATTATCTGGCAGATTGTTAAAAATGTATGTAATAGCTTCTTTCTATTCCAGTAATGGTTCTCAGTTACTCGTTTCCAAGACTGGCAAGTGGCTTAAATCTCTAAAGCAATGTAGGACAAAACACACTGAAATTCCAAGCACCCTTAGATAATGTCTGTGCAGAGAAGGAGAAAAAGAGAGAAGGGGGGGGAGGATGATGATGGAAAAGGCATGTTATCTGCTTCCTTTCAGTTCCAAGGTTTTCCTTTGTTTTCTTCTTTGATCGACACAGTGCAAAAAAGAAAAAACATACCATTGCTGGAAAATGGAAGAGCTTATTTCATTCAGACTGAAAAACTATCTATCAGTAGATGTTAAAATTCTGAGGAGGGTATGGCTCCACCCTATGTGTTACCAGGGCTACTTGCTCCTCCCCATGTTTTAGCTCCTACATCATAGGTGAAGAATTAGTGGTCTCCAGGATGTTGCTGAAAATCCCCAATTTTAACAGTTAAAACACACGTGCCCAGTAGCACATTCAGGCCAGCCAAGTAAAAAATGGAAAAGGTAGCGATTTCACAGTGGGTGGCTGTGTTGTTTCGTTTTCTGTCACAGCAAAACCACCATGTGGCACCCTAATGACTAGCAAGTTTTATTTGGTGGAGGTCTTTCCTGGCCTGGTTGGCTGGAGAGCTCAGTTGGCTAGCTGTCGGGCTCTAGAGTCAGAGGTTAGGAGTTCAATTCCCTGCTGGGCAAGCTGCACAGTCCCAGGGTTTCCCTCAGAAGAAGAGAAAGGTAAACCACTTCTGTCTATTATCTACCTGGAAAACACTGACAAAGGTCACGATACGTCAGAACTGATGATGGCACATGTTGATGATGGTGGTGGTGGTCATGGTGATGATAATGGTTTCTGTGGCCTGCAGATCATGAAGAATTTGGCTACAGTCCACAGAAGTTTATGAAACTTGCTAGTCCTTAAGGTAGTACAAACCATTGTGTTGGGTTTGTGGCAATAAAGCATAAAGCCTACAGACAGAAGAAGAAGAAGAAGAAGAAGAAGAAGAAGAAGAAGAAGAAGAAGAAGAAGAAGAAGAAGAAGAAGAAGAAGAAGAAGAAGAAGAAGAAGAAGAAAGCTGACCCCATGTCCTTGGAAAGAGAACTGTGGATGATGGAGGCCACCACTGTAAAAGCTCTTGCAGATATCACATAAGTTAAGTGCCATAAATATGCGGTAGTGATGGGGTCATCATCAGTAAATCCCTGAGTAAATGTGGCTGATGGTCTCACCATGACTTCATTATTCCAGAGAATAATGTGTCATATAGACATTGGCTCAAAGTCTGTTGCACTGTTAAGCAGAAGGTATACACAAGCTGCCTCAAGTTTAGAAATCGCCACTGGGACTGTTGAATGCCAAGTCTCAATATGCAACAGATAGTGCTGATGGAGGTTTCTTAATCTGAGGCAGTTTGCCTCCAAAAATTATGTCTTTCCTGTCATAGTGCAACAAGATTTCAGCCATTGCCAACACACTTATGTTGTATCTTGTAAATTGTGCCAGAATTCTAATGCTAGATAAGCACATTAGTTTTTTATGCTCGTTGAATAGCTGATACAAGGGCCTATTGTAATGTAATCACACTGGTGCTTTTTTTAATTACAAGCCAGCTTATGAAAAATAATAACACAGAAATGTGACAACCAGCTATATTTTATGTCTGCTGTGACCAGATTATAGTTAATGCATTTTCTGTGAAATCTGTAAAATCTGGGCTTTTTCACCTCATCGGCTCCAAGGACATGTGGCAGTACACTGATTTGCTTGACAGAGGAAATGGCAATAGATTACATGACCGTTCTATTTGTGCTCTCCGGAAGCTTTTATTTTGGGTGGGAGTAGACGCTTCTTAAATAGAACATAAACTCCCACCCCTTCCATTATAAAAACACAAGTGTTTAACATCTGGGAATCATTTCTTATAATGATAGTCAGCATTGTGTTGTATTCTTTTTTAAAACAGCTGCTACAGGACTTTTGTGGTGCGCAGGAGCCTTTTGGCATAGTGGCTAAAACTCTGCTCATGATCCAAGTTCAATCCCAAGTAGCTGGCTCAAGGTTCGCTCAGACTTCCACCTTTCTGAGGTCAATAAATTGAGTGCCCAGCTTTGGAGGGGGAATGTGTAGCCTGCTTAAACTGCCCAGGGAGTGATTTAAGCAATATAGAGCAGTATATAAGCAACACACTTTGTTTTTACTTTTTAACAAAAGGCTGACTAGAATTTGCAATTTAACCCTGACCATGACCAGCCTGTGCAATGTGTCTTTCTTGGCTGATGACTTTCATATTGGCCTCTAAACAATATGATTTATTGACGCTGATTCTGCTTTGATGACAGTGGTGTGCCTGTGTGCTGAAGGTTGCTCAAGTTCATTCTATTGCCTGGCTTAGCAAGGAAATTCAAAAAATAAACAGTTCTAAATTCCATGGGAAGTTCTGTGGGAGAGAAGACAGACTGCTAGCTAAGAGGAAGTGGAACTCCATCTCAGAAAGCTTCATCCTCAAAATGTTAAACCAGAAACTGGGTTCTTTGGTGGCTTACTGTTTCCTCGGTGTTTCAACACAGAGTTGTTACTCTTCTCAGTTGGGTAAGGAATAAATGTGATATGGTAGGAATGAAAGGAGACCATACTTTCCCAGAATTCTCAAATGTTCTGCTTTAGGGAACACTTTCTTTTTCACCATTCTTGCTGAGGACCTCCTGAGTTGTTTTTTTTTTTTTTAACCAAGCACTGGTCAGGCAAATGGGACCTCCTCAATACCCCCATCTGAAGTGACAAGTGCACTTAGGCTGCTTTCACACGACCCATAAAATCTACTGCAAAATGCTCACAGATGCAGAGCATAAAATTGTTTTCCCACCAGCAGTAGACTTTAAAAAAAATAAAGTACGACCACACCCACTTAAGCATGCCCCAGCGCATTTTACAAGTACCTGGTCTCGAGGAGGTAAAAAAATTTCCGATGCGGATTTTAAAGCTGTGAGTGCCTGGCTCTCCTCCGCCTTCTCTTTGTTTTTGTTGTCCCCCCTTTTACAGACAGGAATCCCTAACGAGCTTCCTGTTCTAATACAACTAGCTGCTGTCGACGGCAGGCGGAGGTGAGCCTACATTTTTTTCTCCCTCCCCTCACAGCAGACAGAAGCAATAGAATCAGAGTGCGGGAGGGTAGGAACACAGGAAGCAGAACAAAAACCACATGATCTCTGGTTGGGGGGGATCCGCATTTAAGGGTTGTGTGAAAGCAGCCCTAGGGCACATATCATTCCTATCAGCATTTTATTTGGGGAGAGCCATGGATGACAGATAAATTGACAAAGTTTTAACTGCAGTACAGGCATTTGACCACTCTAACTGTAAGTTACTTTAGCCTAGTAAGTGACAGTTAGATTAAGCCTACTGAATCAATAGAACATGGAGGAGTTGACTCACCAAATCCCCACTGATTTAATGGGCATACTCTAGTGTATTATAAAAATGCCCACAATCTAACACTGCAAGTGCATATGGGCTGTTCCATTGATTCAAGTAGGCCTACTCAAAGTACATCTGATCAGTACTTGTGGCTAATTTCTGCATAAAAACACACATGTGATTATGAGGATAAGAATGAAGTCTTTGTGGAAAGCCACGCATGACCCCAAATGACATAACAGCAGTTATTTTGAGTCATCCCCTGTTATGTTAAATGCAACACACTTAATAGAGTCCCGTTCTCTTTTCACAGCAGTATGTGACAGACCATGAGATGGCACCTTAAAATGTAAGGGGCAATATATGTCTTTTAAACAAGGTCTAAGAAAGGTCAAGCAATAAAGAGGTGAGAAAAAGAAACAAAATAAAAACTGAAGGGTCCCTTGAAGAAAGTCTTTACAGCAGAGCTGAAATCAAATTAAGGAATAAATCAAGGCATGAGGTTCAGACAAAGGAAAGGTTACAACCCTGAACGTGTTTCAAGAGGGAGCACGTCAGTGCAGGCACACCAAATCAGTTATGTTGTGTACAAACATAAAATGGAGGGGGCCAGCTGGAACATTGGAAAGACCAATGGGGAAAGACCAATGGGGAAAGAACAAGAGGAGAACGAGGTGTGTACTGTTCAACTGTCATATTAAGCAAGTCAGCATCCTTAGAAAATAATTGCAAGTTACTGTGACACTTCCCAGGATGGTAGAGGCACGGCACTCTCAAACGTGATTGACTTGTCCTATCATTTGGTGGTACTCCATGAACACAAAAATCTTGTCCGGGGTCACATAGATGGCACAATCTCAGCCACACAGACTCCTGTATCTCCCCTATGAGATGCTACGGAGACTTGAACTTGGCTCTCATCCCTAGGCTCTCCAATAGACATGGGCACGACTCGGCGAAATTGTCGTTTCCGTTTTCGGTTATCGTTTCCATTACGTAATGGAAACAGTAACGATAATTAAGCTGTCAGAACTCGAACTCGAACCGAAAAAAGAAAAATTTGGTCGGGTTTTTCATTTCCGTTTGTGGCATTGCGGCGATCGCGCAATGCGAAGCACATAAAAAGTTTTTTAAAGTTTTTTTAAAAAACCCGAGTCCCGGCCAAAAAAGCAAGCGAAAATATGCCTGACTGAGGCTTTGCCACCTACCAGAGGGGTGGTTGCTGGGGGGTCCCCAGCCTCCCCCCCTCTTCTCCTGTCCTGGGCTGCTTGCACCAGGCTGGGGGGGGGGTCATCCTCGTTGTCTCGCCATGCCATGCGGTGGGGAGGGGATCCAAAATGGTGACCACAATTTTTCTTTTGAAATCGTGGTCAAAACACACACCAAATCACCACAGAAACATGTGAAATTTATTCATTTTAAATGCCTGAATTTTAATAGTAGCAGCAGTGGGTTTTTTATGTCAATAAAACATCATATTGATTTTATTTTATTTTTTATTTTTTATTTTTTTAGACCTGCCCATTTGGGCTGGGAATGGGATGGGACCATGCAAATTGTTTGAACCATTCCACCAATGGCATCACCAGGTTTTTCACTTCTGGATGTCTCAGAGGGCATAAACTTCTGGATGTCTCAGAGGGCATAAAAAGCCGAGGCACCTTCCAGAAATTGCAGTCAGGTGTATGGATGTGGTTGAGGGAGGAGGGCTGGCTGCTGGTGCTGGTGTGATCCGATCGAGATTGAGGAGGGAGGCTGGAGGCTTTAGGATTTAAGTTAGGCAGGCAGGGAGGGAATTGAATGTAGAAAATAATTTCTTTGATTCCCTGCAGCTTTGTCTGTTTATTTATTCTTTATTTCTTCTCTGGCAGTTTGTGAGGATTTTTTTCTGATATTGGATAAAGGGGAGGTTTGACTGTGGATTTATTTTAAAAATATATTATATACTACCATTTATTTTCTCTTTTCCCAACTTCAATTTGCTTGCACACACACACACATTTGGGGTGCAAGCCAAGAACAGAACCTCTATCCTAAGTGATATCCTAACTGCCCACTCGCCCGTCCGCCCGTGCCGCCACCCGCCTGCGGCCTGCACCGCCGCCCGCCCACTTGCCTGCCTGCGGCCACCGCCTGCCCACTCCCCAGCCCCCACCCCACCCGCCACCTAGGATGCAAAAACATCTAGCGCCGGCCCTGATTGCGGGACACCCCTATGCTCTGGGAAGTCAAATCACGCTAAATCGCGGTGGAAATGACAAACGACAAACGACAAACGGAAGCGACAAATTTTTGAAAACTTTCGTGACAAACGGAAACGACCCGAAACAGACCCGTTCCGACAAAGGAAAACTCAAAACATCATTTTTTCTGGTCGTGCCCATGTCTACTCTCCAACCCATAGAGTTATACCAGCTTTCCTGATATTAAACATGCAGAGCAAAATGCTGAGAAACCTGCAATTAGAGTGGACATCTGAAACTGTTGTGTAGTAGATACAGACAGATTTCCAAACATTTTAATATAGATAAAACCCTGTTCAAGGAGAAGCCTCTTTAACTGCTACGCAGCTACATTCATGAAGCCTGTGTACAACCAATTTATTTTATTTATTTATTTTAGAGTATTTTTACCACACTTTTCTCCTTGGAAATGGACCCAAGGTGGCTTACAGCAATGAGAGATAATATACCATCCAGTACAATTAAGACATGTTCAAGTATTTGAAAATAAGGAAATGAGGGACATCTTACAGCATTAATAAACAAACATTACATTAAAGCAACACGGTTATAAGTAGTCAAAAAGACAAAGTCTATGTGAACCCATAGATTCATATTACACATGGCAGTCCATCATTCTGTCTTCCTGTCTGTATGTATGGGTTTAAAGCTGCTCCTCATTCAATAACCTACCTGTTTAATGACTAACAAGCAGCAGTGGCAGCCGAATCCCTGTCACTGCCTAACTCAGGCATGTCCAAACTTCAGCCCTCCTGATGTTTTGGACCACAACTCCCAGAATTCTAAGCTTAGATTGCCAATGGCAAAGGACTGTGGGAGTTGTGGTCCAAAACATCAGGAGGACTGAAGTTTAGACATGACTCGCCTAACTGCTGCCTCAGAAAGAGCCTGTTACTCTACCCCACAGGTCCTGGGCCAAAGCGTCCAGCCTGCTTCGGCTTGCCTGCAGCTCGTCAGGTGCTAGGAAGGGAGGAAGTAGGTCTGTGCCATCTCCCCCTCCTTCTTCTACCTCTTCTGCTGCTTCAAAGGGATGGGTGTTACTGCGAGTGTTACAATGCCTCCAATGGGCAAAATCAAAGAAAAACAAAACAAAACAAAACATGCGGCCCCTTAAAGACTAACTTTCATATTTTAATGTGTTGTTTTGAAGTACACGTCCACTTCTTCAGACATATAGCATGGGGGTAGGGGGAGTGTTCGGGGATTTTTTTATGTGTGTGTGCTGAGGGGATTTTTAATGTGTGTGAGTAGAGATGGGCACGACTCAAAAAAATGGTGTTTCATTTGTTGTTTGTCATTTAGGGGGTCCGTTTCGGTTCGTTTTTGTTTTTCGTGAATTTTTGCAAAAAAATCATTTTTGTTTCATTATGTAATGAAACAAAAAAATGAAAACGAAAATGAAAAATTGCTGTTTCGTTAGCATTCATTACAGTTCAATGTATTTGCCGCAATGAAAATGAAATGCACGACAAAATTTCTGTTGTTTCATTTCATTTTGTTTCATTTTGGAGACAAAATTCATTTTTCATTTTATTACGTAATGAAACGAAAAAAACAAAAATGAAAACAAAAAATTGCTCGTTTCGTGCCCATCTCTATGTGTGAGAGTGTTTGGGGATTTGAGAGAGAGAGAGAGAGAGTGTGTGTGAGTTGAATCTGGTCTCTGGGTGTCTGACTTTCGCTGTATGTGTACACTGTGTATATACACACAATGGCCATAATTTTATTATTATTATTATTATTATTATTATTATTATTATTATTATTATTATTATTATTATTATTATTATTATTATTATTACCTCAGCAGAGTGAGTGTTGGCCACCTCTATCTCTATTTTCCCCTCCTTTTTTCTGCTTCTCCTGTGGCCTCCCAGAGAGCCTCACTGCTCGGGCCTTCTACAGGACATCCGCCTTAATCTCCTCACTTAACAACCAATTCACTTAGTAACCTAGCCATGGGAACAGAAGTCTTTCATTAAGTGAGGGGTTACCCGCACACACTTAGCGATCTTTGCAATTGATCCTACTAACAACTTCTGGAGATAACCCCAATGAGTTGCTTCTCCCCAAGTATATCTACACATTCCCTCATGGCAGCTTCACAGTGCCATTTCATTGCCACATTTGGTGTGTGCTTGCATCTTTATACTTTCTGAATGTTTATCAAGACACCTTCAACCCACCCCCACAAAACTCACCTTTCAGTTGCTTTTAGGAAAACAGAATACACTGGAGAAAGTTCAGAGGAGGGCAACAAGGGTGATCAAGGGACTGGAAACCAAGGCTTATGAGGAAGGACTGTTTCTGCTTGAGAAAATAAGACTGAGAAGAAATATATTAGCACTTTTCAAATATTTGAAAGGTTGCCATATAGCAGAGGGGCAGGATCTGTTCTCAAACATGCCAGATTGTAAAATAGATAATAATAGTCTCAAATTACGGGAAGACAGGTTTAAGCTGAATATCAGGAAAAACTTCTTAACTGTTCAAGCAGTACAACAATAGAACATATTGTCTCAGGAAGTAGTGAGTGTTCCAAATGGAGGAACTGAAGAGAAAATGGGACAACCATCTATCAGGTCTCCTTGATTTGAATTCCTGCATTAAACAGGAGGTTGGACTTGATGATCTTTTTAGCCTCTTCCAATGCAATTATTTTATGGTTCTCTGAGTACCTGCAGCACAAGGTTAGGGGGGTATGTGGCAAAGCTTATTTCCCATTCAGTATGTTTTGTAACTGAATGTATAACCAGACAGCTGCAAAGACACATGATTGATCACACTGGAAAGGGTCTCTTTGACAGGAGAGATCTCCATTAAAGCTCCTTTTCAATCTGCTGGAGAATCATTCCAGCCCAGTCCCCAAAAGTAGAGGCCCTATAGCTGCACCAAGAAGCAAAGCAAAGTGCTTTGCTTATATACCATGCCAAAACACTTAAAGCAATCTCTTGTTGGTTTACAATTTAATTATGCAGGCTACACATTGCCCCCTCCCCCGCCCAGCGAGCTGGGTACTCATTTTAATGACTTGCGAAGGATAGAAGGCTGAGTCAACCATGAGGCAGCTGCTTGGGATTGAACCCCAGGTCATGAGCATAGCTATAGTGGCAGTGCAGCCGTTTTTAACCACTGCACCACAAGGCTCCTACAAAAAAGGAACCATTTGGGCCCAGATCAGGATTGGGCTGGAGCACATTTCCATGTGTATTATAAATGGGAAATAGATCACACTAGACTGGTGCTCAAGGGGTCCACTTAGGCTGTGGTCACACCAGCGTTCTCTGCGTATATAAATTCTGTGTTTTTTTTATTGTCAGTCACGTTGTTTTTAATGTGCATTTAGTGTCCTCTCTTCTGCGTCATATTTTCCTAATCTGGTTCCATCTCTACCTGTCTACTTCACATTTTCCCTTTCTTTCCTGCTCTATTTCCCAAGCCTCCATTGCCGAAAAAAGGGGAAAAACAGTTTTTACTGCATATTTTCAGTGTCCTGTCATGGTTACAGAAGCAAATACCGTAAGTAAGCATTTTCAAGCGAAGTTCCTAAATCCAGCCCCTGGCAGTGGTTACTGAAACTTCGCTGAAACTGCTGTTCAGGGGGTGTGGTCGACCGGGGCTCGAATCTACTTCCCTTCGTGGTTAGGATGCAATCTTTTTCTGTGCAATTTGCCGAAGGGAAACTACGGAGAAAACACTGGTATGACTGCGGCCTTAGTGATCTTTTCCCCTGTGTGTTCACACTCTTGAGCAGCAAGGCCCAACAATTTCCCTTCAGAATGGCTCTTATTTTATTTTATTTTATTTTATTTTAGAGTATTTTTACCCCACCTTTCTCCTTGGAAAAGGACTCTTCTTATTCTTCCACTGAATCTTTCTTTTCTTTTTGTTTTCCCAAGCCAGTGATTTTCCAGGTTGCCTGCTATCCAAGAAGGACCCCACAGAAAGAGGAATTGGCAACACTCAGGACTGTCGTCTCCTGTTGTTGGGGTTATCTCCATTCCAGGCAAAGTAAGTTTCTTTCCCTGCTTCCATTCTTATTTTTGAGAACAAGAGCTTTCCTGCTGTCAGTCTTCACCACTGCTTGCCAACATTCAATTCCTTTTGCCAAAGGAGTAGGTCACCTGCTCCCACCTTTGGAGAAAGAGGCAGCCTCCCACTGGCTATTATGTTTGGAGTCAGGGAGGCCAGTCACAAAACAAAGCAAGCTGATTTATGAATTATAAATGGCAAAAAAGGCTCCTGCTGTGACAATCACATGTTATAAGCACTTTGGGCTTTGCCTGTTCTGATAACGGAGCTTTGCAGCACAGTATTTAAACTACTGTACTGCAGCCAACACTCTGCTCACAAGTTCAGTCCTAGGTAGCTGGCTTAAAGTCTACTCAGTCTTCCATCCTTCTGAGGTTAGTAAATTCAGTACGTAGCTCACTGGGAGGCAATGTGTACCCTACATCAATGATGGCAAACCTTTTAGGGACCGAGTGCCCAAACTGCGATTCAAAACCCACTAATTTTTCGCAAAGTGCCAGTACAGCAATGTAACCTGAATACCCGGTGACTGTGAAGGGGTGATGCTGGGTACCCACAGAAAGAACTTTCTGAGTGCCACTTTGGGCACCTGTGCCATAGATTCACCAACACTGCCCTACATAATCAAACTGAGGATTGGTCAGAGAGTGCTTTAAGTGCTATGGGGCAGTATATAAGCAGTACACTTTGCTTTTTTTTTAAACATGATAGATAGTTTATCTGCAGTATGACCCCCTTATCATCACAATCAGTATCAACTAATTCACCAGTCTACACTTCTACACTTTGAATATACTAAATACATTAAAAGACAAATTCTAGAATACTGTGGATGCAGGGGTCCTACTGTATAATATAAAATTCAGCTGAAATCATATCATTTTCCCTCCTAGGTCAGTATTCTTTTCTTCTCCTTCAGTACCTCAGCTTGTCCCACCTCCTATCTGCCCTCACAGTTGTGGCTGCCGCCGCCGCCACCACTATTTATTCCATCTATTGAAAAGTAACTTGCTTTCCTAGTTCCCAGTTTTTGTTTCTGAGGGGGATGTCCTACCATTGCTCTTCAGCACGGCTGTCCCATCAGTCAAAGAGCTGGAGAGTGGCAGTGCTGCCACTTCATCTCAAGTCTAAATCTGGATAGGCCTGACAGGGTGGTGGCAAGTGCAGAGCTTTGGCAAGTAATGGGAGGTTGGCCGGGCAAGGACATTGCTCTGTCTTGGAACACGTACCAGGCTTGTCCAGAGCAGCTGTTAATTGCCTGAACAAGGCCACAGCAGAGCTGTTTGCTGAAGGCACCAAAAGAGCCAGTCGCAGCTCTGGTTGCCACTAGGGATGGGCACCTTACAAAAATGACATGCTGTTTTGTCATTTGTAAGCTGATGAAACCTTACAAAATGAAACAAAACAGCACCTGGAAGTAGCAATGGCTTTATTCTGGCTGAATTATAAAATAACCTTTTATCGGGAGAGGGGATGCCTTAAGTGGTCGTTATATGTGGTTGTCAAAGCACCAGCTCTCCTTTTTTTGTCTCTTGCAGTTTGCAAATGAACTTGCTTTGTTTTGTGACTGGCCTTCCTGACACCAAAGACCGTATCTCGGCCTCTTGTCCTAAACACTAACATGATTCTAGCTCTGATGAGCTATTTGTAATGCACAGTTTAGTCTAACATAGGTGAATCCCTGGAGAGCCACTAGTTAGTATAAAATGATATTGGGGTAGATGGACCAGTTAATTCTATTGACTAAAACTACGTGTCACACTATAGAGTTCCCCCATGGAGGCCCTGCTCAAATATGGAGTTCTTATTGGGGTATGTACATAGGATGATAATAGACTCACCTCTGATTTTTATCCTTTTCTCTAAACCTAGGCCTGTTTTAACTTCCCTTTATAGAAAGTGGGGAGGGAACCAAAGGCTAGAAGCTGCTCTGGTTGAAATATGGGCTGACCATTTGTATGCTGAGTCTGCAAGCACCACTCGGAAGCAATATGAAAAGCAATATTTCCTTGTTTCAGCTCAGTATCATTGGATGTATGCCTCTTCCAAGATGAACTATGGGAAATGGCTCAAATCATCTGAAAACAAAACAAAACAAAAGCAGCTGCTTAAAATAAAAGAATCTATCCGGTGGCCTAGCCATGTGATACTCTGTTTTTCTCTATGGAGAATGAGATAATACAGGGGAGGACTATATATTTGTGTGCATTTTTTTCCAATTTTGTAAGAATGCAGCAGTTTTAAAAGGAAAAGTACCCCCTCCACTGCCTTTTGAATGCCAAGTTGAGTTATGATTACATAACTCTTGTTATAACCCATTTGAACACTCCTAAGGAAAAAAAATCATTTAAGGATATCTTCTCCACACTTATACCCATATGTTAACTCTGAGTGAGGGGACTCAGGATATACATCCTATATCCCCGAGGTGTCAAATTAAAAAAAAATCTAGAAGGCCACCCAATTCCCTGCTTGTTAGTAACCAGGGGAGCCAGTCTCTTGATCCACTGAAGAACACCATTTCTATTTGAATTCATCTCTGCTTCTTACACCCTGTCCTGCCCTCCATTCACTTGACATGATCCATGACCTCTCATTTTTTTAACAAGGAAAACACTGGGCTGGGGAATAGGATGATGTAGTAGCAGTCATTGAATGGTCCCCTTTGACCTATGAAGGGCACCCAGTTTGTGGCCTCAAAAATGGTTCAGTGTCAAGGATGCTATTGGCTTCATTGAGGAGCCCAGGTTTTGTGTCTAACACCCCTGCCCTAGATTATCAATCAATGTGACTATGCTCTTTCAGCATAAGGAACAACAACAACAACAACAACAACAATGATGATAATAATAATAATAATAATAATAATAATAATAATAATAATAATAATAATAATAATAATAATAATAATAATAATAATAATAATAATAATTAATAAAGCCTATTATCATTCTGGTCTTTTTAAGTAAAATATTAATGTGGACAAATATTTTTTATAATGGAAACAAAGATCCTAGCTTATATTTCAGCACACCAACAGAAAAAGGCAAGTACTGGAATCCCCTAGCCAGGCATGCTGGTTGGGGTAGTCCAAAATTTGAAGTCCTGACCAATGCTTGTAAGCTCTACAGTTGTGGGCCCCTACACCTGAAAACAGCCCCCCTCTCTCCCACTCTTTTCCCATTCTTCTTCTTCTGAATGAGAATAATATGTTTCAAGAATATAATCCACTCTGTTCTGAAATTCTACTGAACTGTAGCCTTAATGTCTTTTAAGTTTTCTCAAAGATTTTTTTAAAAAGACACTGTTTTCTTTTAAAGAACAGAAGTGGATTTGTAGCAGATGTCTATGGTCAGGACTGCAGAGTGAGATTACAATCAGCACTAGACTATTTATTTATTTATTTATTATTTATTTATTTATTTATTTATTTATTTATTTATTTATTTATTTATTAGACTTGTATCCCGCCCATCTTCCCAAGGGGAACTCTGGGCGGCTAACAACAATAAAACCAGAAATAAGGCACCGGACAACGGAGAGGCAAGATGGCGGCGGGCCCGGGCGAGGGGAGGTGAAAAAAAGAAAGAAAAAAAACTTCAAAACAAAGCCGCGCTATAAAGCAGTTCATTTATTAAAGATTTCTGCACAATTTCTTCAAAATTGTGTGATGGGATTTCTTGCACAGATGACAGGTGGATTTTTCAGAGATTTGAGTGCATCTTTTGATAGAGCGTGAGCTCACTGAGGACCACATGACAGAATGGGATGTAGGGAGTAAATAACTAGAACAGCGCCAACACCTATATACAGTATACGACACCATATCTCCCTTCTTCAACTGACCCTAGAATAAAAATATATATATTTCTGCTGTGTTAAGAGCTCAGCCAAAGGTTTAGGATTACAACTTCCAGAATTCTCCAGCCAACTGCTAGTTCATCCCCATCAGTTTGACATCTTTATTTTCACTCTGATCTGAAGAGGCCATTATACAAAAAGAGGAGGCCATCTTAGATGGCAGGTCCTGATGTGGCAGGAAAGGAATTGAAGGGGGGGAAATCCATCTGCCATGGACACTTTTTATTCTGAGGTGTAGGAGAAGATGCTGTCCAATGGAAAACATTGCAAAAAAGATTTGACTGTCAACTTTTGTGGCTGGAAAGGGAGGAGGCACCATCTTGTTCTTTATCTAAGCAGGAAGGGTTCTTGGGCCACCCCTGGCTTTCCAGCAGAAGCTCCTCAGAGTAGTAAGACATTGCCAGCCATTTGTTGCCTTGTTTCACATTTTTGGTTCATGTTTCTCTGAAAAGACCCATGTATAGAGAAGGCGCTATATAGCTGATATAACAGAGTCCTCAAAACATGGTGTCTCCAGCTCCAGCACAATACATGCAAGGCATTCTAGATGAATGTATAGTGAAATTGCAAAGGAGACTTCCAAGGGGAGGAACAACAGAAAAAAATTCAGATGTCGTGGTCAAAAATCCATCCCAGCTGCTTTCCTTATGTGGGAATATACAGTTGGAATTAAGTTTATGTCTGAGGGGAGAAGAAGCACTGTAGGGAGTGGTCTTGAGATGGCCAATCATCACAGCCTGGGGAAAAAAGTTACCCTTTTCTTGCTACTAGAGATGGGCACGAATCAAAAAAATGACGTTTCGTTTGTCGTTTGTCGTTTGGAGGGTCCGTTTTGGTTCATTTCCGTTTTTTGCGAATTTTTGAAAAAAATTCATTTTTGTTTTTGTTTGTTTTGTTACTGTTTCATTACCATTTATTTCAATTTTTGTGATTTTTTTAGCATTTAAAGCAGCTCACTGTATTGCAGTAACGGAAACGAAATGCACGACAAAATTTCTGGTGTTTCTGTTCGTTTCGTTTCATTTTGGAGATAAAATTTGTTTGTCGTTTCATTGCGTAACAAAACGAAAAATAAAAACGGAAACAAAAAATTGTTCGTTTCATGCCCATCTCTACTTGTTACTACACTTCCAAGCATATCACAGCTCTCCTCTCAAGCACTCAATACCAGCTGGGAGATTCCGGGAGATAGGGTCACTTTCCCACAATCTTCCATGGGCAGTAGAATAAGGTGGCCCCCACCTCACCCTCTTTTTTGCCCTTCCTATGCTACTGTCTACTGGGGCTTCATTAGATGACGTTATGAGTAGTTTGCCCCTCAGCCATCCTTATAGCAATTCTGTACAGTCAAGCAGCATGATTATCTCCTCTATTTTGGAAAACCACTGGCTGAGAGCTGCTAGGTTCCTTAAGGCTACCTGGTGGAATAATGGCAGAAGTGAGGTTTCTGCTCTTGTTTGAAAACTTGTCACTAGAGATGGGCATGACTTGAAAAAAAATTTTTTCGAGTTGTTGTTAGTCGGGCCGGTTCCGTTGCGGGTCGTTTCCGTTTTTCGTGAAAATTTGCAAAAATTAGTCGGTTCGTTTTTTCGTTTTTCATTTTCGTTAGTACTGGTTTTGTGGGGGGGGTAGCAGGCTCCTGGAGGCACCTCTGTGGGGTGGGTGCCTCCTCTGGCCCGCTATAAAGGGAAAGCGGGCTCCTGGAGGCACCCGTGGGTGCCTCCTATCCTCACCCACTAGGAAGGGGAAGCAGGCTCCAAGAGACCCCTCAACATGGGGGTCTCCCCTCCTCACCTGCTGCTGCTAAATGGCATGCATAGCCATATGGATATGCATACCAGTTGCAGACAGTGAGACCAGTGAACCCAGAGCCATAGGGTGATGCCTAAGGCTCTCGCACCACCATGTCTCACAAAGAAGGGAATCATACTTGCGTGCAGTACAATTTATTTATTTATTTATTTATTTATTTATTATATTTATATCCCGCTTATCTTCAATTTGAACTCTAAGCGGCTTACAACAATGGACTACAAGTATTACAAAAGCAGAACAAAATACAATATGCATTAAGAGACAAATAATACAGCATTACATACAAAATAAAACCTAGAGGCACCTCAACGAATCATTAAAACCTAACATGATAGGTAATACGCAATACGATGGCAAAAAAAAAAAAAAACTAATAACGATCGCCAAAGGCCTCCCGGAATAGATGGGTTTTTAAAGCCTTCCGGAAGGCCAGCAGGGACTCTGCAGAGCGCACTTCAGAGGGGATGGAGTTCCAGAGGCTAGGGGCTGCCACCGAGAAAGCCCGATTTCGAGTACTCGTTTTTCGGGCCTCTTGAGGGGTGGCAACCCGAAGCAAGTGCGCTCGCGCCTGCTGAACGGGCCGGGCCAAGGTGGATCGCTGAGCGATACGCTCTGCCAGGTAGTCCGGTCCCAAGCCATGGAGGGTTTTATAAACTAAAACCAGGACCTTGAAACTAATCCGGGCCGCAACGGGCAACCAGTGCAGGCGGGCCAGGACTGGTGTGATGTGCTCGTGGCGACGCACACCCCCCACCAGCCTGGCCGCCGCATTCTGGACCCGCTGCAGGCGCCGGAGAAGATTCAAGGGCAACCCCATGTAGAGAGTGTTACAGTAGTCCAGCCTCGAGATCACCAGCGCTTGGACTACTGTTCTCAGAGAGTTCGCGTCCAGGTACGGGTGGATCTGGGCGATCCGACGGAGATGGTAATAGGTGGACCTGGTCACCGACGCCACCTGGGACTCCAAGGTAAGCGCCGGGTCCAGGAGCACACCCAGATTCCGCACCCTTTCCGCGAACTGGAGGGGGATCCCCCCCAGACGAGGAAAAGGGCCACTGAACCCAGACAGCGAGCTCCCAAAGAACATAACCTCCGTCTTCTCGGGGTTGAGCTTAAGCCTGTTCGCCCCGGTCCAAGCCAGGACGGCCTCCAGGCACCCGTTGAGAACTTCCACAGCTTCCACAGCAGAGGTGTTAAAGGAGAGATAGAGCTGCGTGTCATCAGCGTACTGATGACAGCAAACTCCAAAACTCCTGATGACCCCCGCCAACAGCCTTACATAGATGTTAAACAGCATGGGGGACAGAGACGACCCCTGTGGAACCCCACAAGGGAGAATCCAAGGGGCCGATAACTCCCCCCCATGCTGAACATACTGGGGCCGGCCCTCCAGGAAGGAACGGAGCCAACTGCGAGCAGTGCCTCCGATTCCAACCTCAGAGAGCCGGTCCAGTAGGATACCGTGGTCGACGGTATCAAAGGCCGCTGACAGATCCAGGAGGACCAACAGGGTAGAGCAACCCCTGTCGGCCGCCCGGAGAAGGTCATCTTGCAGGGCGACCAAAGCTGTTTCGGTACCCCGACGAGGCCTGAACCTGGACTGGCAAGGATCGAGGCACTGCCGATCCTCCAGGTATGACTGCAGCCGGACCGCCACCACCCTCTCGATCACCTTGCCCATAAATGGGACATTGGCGATGGGACGATAGTTTGTTAAGTCGTCCACTGCCAGGCCAGGTTTTTTCAGAATGGGCTTCACCACCGTCTCCTTCAGATGAGAGGGAAAGACCCCCTCACTGAAGGAGGCGGTGGCGATGGCAGAAGCCCATTCGGCCATGGTCCCACTGGCAGCTCTAATTAGCCAGGCAGGGCAAGGGTCGAAAGGGGTGGAGGCAGGCCGGCAATGCGCCATAGCCAAGTAGATCTGGCTTAGGGTTAAGGTGGGTTAGTGCAAGGGCTAGGGTTAGGCTAGTGATGGGTAAGGTTACGGTGGGCTAGTGGGTTGCACCTCTGGGTGCCTCTCTGACCCACTAAGAAGACAGTCTGTGACGTATGGGTAAGGAGTCAAGGATTAGGGTTAGGGTTAGGGGGCTAGGGCAGCTTTTAGGGGGCTTTTTGGCACATCCCAGAAGTCTCCATGGCCAAGTGGCCATGCGATTGGTGGGATGGCTCCAAAAATTTGCATGATCGTCCACTCCCACATGGCTGGCCACTCGGCCAGCCCATCATTGCGCAGGTGTAAATAAAATAAAATAAAATAAAATCAATGGAGGACAGAGGAGGAGAGGAGAGACATTTTGTTGCAAGAAAAAACCCACTGCTACTGTGAAAAATCTGGCAGTTTATAAATTTTCGCGTGTTTCTGTTGTGCTTGTGTGTTTTTGGACCACGATTTCAAAAACAATATTGCGTTCGCCGCCCCATTTTGGATCCCCCACCCGCACCGCATGGCATGGCGAGTCCGGCTGCCCAGGACGGGGGGGGAGGCGGGACCCCCCCTCCAGAAACCACCCCTCCGGTAGGTGCCCTGCGCCCTTAGTCAAGCAGGCATTTTTCCGCCTGCTTTTTTTGCCTGGGAATTGGTGGGGGGAGAGTTTAAAAGTTTTTTCCTGTGCCGTCCGTGCCGCTTGCTTGCGCTTTAATTGCGGCGGCCGGCGGCGAGACTGGGCTTTTTGCTGGCTGCGAGCTTGCGGCGAGTCCCACCAGAGCAGCCCAGGACGGGGACCTCCAGAAACAACCCCTCTGGTAGGTGCCCTGAGGCACGGCAGGCATTTTTCCGCCTGCTTTTTGGCCGGGAACCGGGTTTTTTTAACTTTTAAAAACTTTTTTTCTGTGCCGCGTGGCATCGTGCGATCGCGCGATGCAAGGAACGAGCACGACAAATCAGACCAAAATTGTTCGTTCGTCGGTTCGAGCTCGAAGTCTGGCAGAGTAATTCCCATTACCGTTTCCGTAGAGTAACGGAACCGAGTAACGGAAACGGAAACGGGAATACCGCTAAGTCGTGCCCATCTCTACTTGTCACCTCTTTCTATAACCCTGTGTTGTCCTTTCCTTTCTTTGCAAGGAGTTCATTATGTTGTGTGTGTGTGGGGGGGTGCATGTTGATACAGAATTAACTTCAGTGGACCCTTTTATAACAAACAGCTTGTATAAAATAAAATTTGTACAACATAAAAAATTCCGGAGATGGGGAAAATTTGCTCAACATAATTGCCTATGGGGAGAATCCGTACAACATAAAAATGCGATAACTCCGTTTTCAATGCATTCCTATGGGAATTTGTATAAAGGAAAATTTGCTTAACATAATTTCATTTGGAATGAATTAATTCCTTTATACAAGGTACCACTATATACTACTCACCCCTCAAAGTAACACAGTTTGCTTGGTTGCTTGTTAGGACACAAATGATCCACACTTGCTGTGATGCTAAATGATGCACAGGATAAATTTGTGGATTCAGTTCTGCTTTGCTTTTGCCTAACCTTGGTCTGTCCTGACTAGAATAAGTTTTTGCGATGGATAAGAATGTGCATCAAGAGTCTTCTGCTGCACTGACCAGCTGAACCTGCAGCTTCGTGGGCTCAAATTTAACATGACACTCCTTAGATTACACTAGCTTTCCAAAAAGTATAATGATGCTTGGTATCATAAAGACTTCTGTCTAAACACAACTGTATCTTCCACAGGGTGAAGGAAGCTGTATCATTGTGAATGTGACTCTTGGAACTGGATACTGAGTTTTCCTACTGGCCACAGATTATCTGACCGCAACAGGATGGAAAGCTTTTATTAACAGCAGTGTTTTGGAAAACACAGCCGCCAGAAGACTGCATTTTGCCAGTCACATCCACAGAATTATCTCTCTACCTCCCAGTCTGAAGAACAAATAATAAACCTGAGGCCAGTTCTTTGAAGATAGTGAGGGAAAGTAAATACAGGAGCATCTGCGAGTAATCCCTTCTAGCTGCAAGTAAAACAGAGAGATTAAGTTAAAAAAAATAACACTGTTTTGTAGACAGTGCTTTGGAATACATTTTGTAACACAGAGTGGGTGGGGGAAAGGCACTTGGGATGATGACGTTTGACAAGGGGTGAAGAATTTGGAGAGGGCAATGGTTACACAATGGCTTGGTTTGGTTCACAATTTTCTACCATGTGAGGAACTTGGCAGTAATGGCATTCCCTCAGTCGTAGAGCAAAAGCTTTGGCCTTATGTGTATATGTGTCAGCTTCACTTTCTCCCGTTTTCATTTTTTAAAACAACAACCCTCATGTTCTTTCTGTCACAAGTACATGACTCATGGATATTGGCAGATTTTTCGGAACCAAATTGAAACAGCTAAACAATTTAAACCGACCCATACCGGTGAAATTCAATAGACACAGCTGCTCTTTGTGTGGGGAAATCCATGTTGTATCTGCCAGTTATATATGTAATCAATGCTAGAATCCCCTCTGAAAAAAAAGAAGTGGCCACTTGGATACCTTTTCTTCAGCATCTATCTCCGTTTCATCCACCAAGGCTAGTCCTAGTACTTGCTACTAGACAGAAGTTGCTCTTGCAGTTATCTGCGTGTTGGCAACTGGACTTCTTTTCTTGGAGGGGGGGGGAGTTGAAACATTTTGCTACTCATCCAAATAGCTTCTTCAGTCTTTGGTGGCTGTGAGAAACCCTAGATTCTGATCCCGTCACAGTGACTACCCCCTCTACCCTCTCTAGTCTGTAAGGTTTGATTGAGAGCGGGAGTGATCAAGCAGAGAACAATTAGAACAATCTATTCATATGTGATGATTTGACACTGATGATTTTCTTCCTTCTGCTATCTAAGGCGATTGTGGGTCTAGAACAGAAATGGACGAAGCCATTAACAAAGTCATTTCACAGTCAGTATTAGAGGCTTCCATATGTGAAGCTGCTGTCTTCCTTGAAGCCAAGTCATCATGACAGACTTTCTTGCACTTTTGATAAACCGCTAAGGTTGAATGAGAAGCACTGTTTCATGGTAAGTAAGTGCAGTCCTAAAATTTCCCAGACTTTAATGAATTCAACACTTTGTGAATTAAAGTCCTAGGAAATGAATAGACAAATCTGCCCATTATGATTTCTCTCATATTTATTTGTTTTCCAGCTCTTTCCATGCCCAGGATGCAAAATGAAACAAACCTGAGAAATTTGCAAAATTCTTATGGAAAACAAAATGTATCTTAGTTCTCCTTATCTCTAGCATGAATGTGACCACACCAAGTAATGCACTGGTGTGGGGGGGCACATTGACCCACTTTTTATGATTGGTCAGAGGGTAATAACGGTAGACAGAATCTTACTGGTGTTTGTTTAAGGTTTGTTTGTAGCTTATTGTAGCTAATTGCAGATACTTGAGGAGATGCAAGGATGTGCCTCTCTTGTGCAGTCAAGCCTGTGGCTAAGCATGCAGCTGAGAAATTGAACACACAACTCATCAGTTAGCTGCAATTAGCTGCAGCAGGTTTTGCAGGCCATGATCAAACATCAATAGGATTATGGCCAATATATTTCAGATCAAGGATCCACCCCATATTTTCTATGAAGCAACTCTGAAGTTAAACATCAAATAAGCATGCAGAGGAGATCACACTATAATTTGCCCTGTTGGTTAAACTATAATTTATACATAAATAGTGTGTTTCCTTCAAACAGCCAAGAGATTCCAGACTAAACGGTAAAATGGAAAGCTATTTTCTGAGGAAGATTTTTTTCCCTTGCCCCCTCGCTGGTGCTACTGATGACTGCGGTCTGTCTCTGAAAGATGAAAAACCACTAAGAACTACCTGAAATCTCATCCCCTGCTGTAGCTCTTCCTGCTGCATTAACACAATATCTGAAGCAAAAAGAGAATGAACACAGCCAGGGGAAAAGTTGCATCTTTGCTCCAGTGCTATGACTTTTGCATCCAATAAACCCTCTTGCTTTTGACTGAAAGCCTCCAACAAAGCTGAACACACCAAGTTGCTGGAATTGTTGGTCAATAAAGGCCATAGAGTCCCATACCTCTTTCTTTCGGCTTTTTTTCTCCTCTTTTTTGTCACTGAAATGTCATGTTGGGCAAGATAGTCCTTTACAATATAATAAAATGATCATTTATGCTTATGAAGGCTAATTTATTATTCTGGATAATGTTCTTAAAAGGAGTGCTAATTCCATCCGAACATCTCCTTTCAGTCTTAGGCTGCTTTTACATGACCCCTAAAATCCGAGGCAAAGGGCTCCCAGATGCGGAGCTTAAAATTGTTTTCCCAACAGCTGCAGACTTTAAAAAAATTAAGTACGACCACACCCACCTAATTGTGCCCCAGTGCATTTTACAAGTACCTGGTCTCCAGAGGTAAAAAATATTCTGATGCAGATTATAAAGCTGTGGATGACAGGCTCTCCTCACCTTCTGTTTATTTTTTTATCCCCACCGCCCCTTTAACAGCCTGGCATCCCTACGGGGCTGCTCCAACAGCAGACGGAGGTGAGCGGAGGTGAGCCTGCATTCCTTTCTCCCTTTTTTTCTCCCTCCCCTCACTGCAGACAGGAGCAATGGAGTGTGGAAGGGTGGGAACACAGGAAGCAGAACAAACCCCCACGATTTCTGGTCCAAATTTAAGTTGCCAGCAGATTTTAGAGGTTGTGTAAAAGCGCCCTCAAAGAGGTACAAATGTTAAAAAGTGAGAAGAGATTATGCCTTTAATTTTGCCCAGTGACTATCTATCTATCTATCTATCTATCTATCTATCTATCTATCTATCTATCTATCTATCTATCTATCTATCTATCTATCTATCTATCTTGCTCATTCAGTGTCTCTTAAGGAAGCAAATAACAATAAATTAGCTGCCCAATGCTTTATTGCATTGATTATGCATGTCTTGCTCTATATTACCCCATCACTGGTTACAGAAAAAAATCACCAATGTTTTCAGGAAGCTTTTCAAGATCCCTCTACTTTGTTGTTGTTCTGGATTCTTTCCTGTTTTCCATCCTTGGCCTTAACACCTTGAAAACTGTTTAGGGCAGTCCCACATAATATGCATTATTGGAAACCCAGACTTAGAATGGCAAAGGTCTCTAGATGTGTCAATGAACTTCTGCCCAATGAGCCTCTGAGGCAGAATAACAGCATTTATTTTAGTTTTGCAGGGCACGTAAAGGTAGAGCTTGACTCTTTAACAAGGAGAGCCATTCTGCTCTATTCATCTCTAAGTCCCTGGCTCTGCAAATGAGAAAGAAAAGTGGTGGTCATTGGACTAAGTGAAACTCTAGAAAGCACTCTTGGTTTATTAGTAACCTTGGTGGCTTTTTCAAGCATATATATCTGACGGACAATACATGCTTGATAAACACTCAGGAATTTGCCTAAAAGGGAACATTGTTTGGATCAGGTTTTTGGCATATAACTCAACCTTGTATAAGCACTTAGTACAGGACAAAAATGATAATCCTCAGTTCTCCATATTTGTTGCTTACCTGCATTCAAATTCATTTGGCAGTTCTGGTCCTCCCTTTATGAATATGCCATACAGAAGGAGCAGAGGCTGGAAATGACAAATAACATTGTCTGTGGATCAGGTTGAATAAATACGGCTTTTAAAATCTGCGAATCACATCCAGTATGGGTCCTATGACAAGGAAGTGAATTTGTCACCTCACATTTTGAATACAGATTAGGGTGGATAATTTGAATAATTCACCATGCATCCTTTGGGCTCATTTGCATTTTACTAATTTGCAGTGCATTAATTTGCCATGGTTAATGAAAAATGTCCATTGGACTTCAGTGATTCAGGTCAGGTGTTGAGATTAGAAGTTCTGGAATATTTGTCTCTCCAGAGTTTTGCAAAATGGGACAGGAAAGATTTAAAAATTAATTTGAAGTACCAAATGGAACCTTCACAGCATATCCTTTAAATCTCAAGGCTGATCAGAATTTTCCATGCTAACACCTGCTAGAAACAGGATTTGATCTTTCCTTCCTGATTAAATAATTATATATTGAATGCATAAAGAGCCTAGGATTATACAGAAGATTTCTCCTTCTGTTTTATCCTCATATAGAATAGATTAGGATAGATTATCCTGGGAGATAATGACAGTCCCAAGGTAAACAGTGAAATTCATATTAAAATTGGCATCTGAATATGGCTTTCCCCTGCCTTTTGGTTTGAATACACTAATCAAACATAATGCAGACTGTGATTTGATTTGCAGCCTGTATTATATTTGAAACCACAATCAGTACTCACACATAAGATCAGTGGGTTGATTCAGGACTTCATCCTTCATAATAAATATAATGTGAGTTACATTCTAGCCCACAGCCTGCCTGCCTGCCTTCCTTCCTTCCTTCCTTCCTTCCTTCATTCCTCTGGTCCCACCTCTGCTGACCCTTCAGTGATATACATTGAAGCCACTATCTCATTTAAAGCTTCAGACTACTAAATTTCTCAAAAACATTTCTACAGAAAAAAAATGGAAATGTACTTCAAAGGTTAAGAATACAGAACACCAAATGTGTTGCAATTTTGCAAAAAACCCCAAAACATTATGATTCATACATCAAAGGATTCCATAACAGTGAATGCCACACCACCACCGTCTCCTTCCCATCCATTACTCTTCTCCCTTACTTTCAGGCAACACATAAAGAAATTACCTCATCTCTGGTCATGTATGATTTTATATCATTGGCATAATGAACTGTGGACTTGCTTATCATGGCTGTAACATACAAACACATATGTATATTTTGAGAGGCAAATTATTTATAGCATGACTAAAAATCCACACAGCACCAAATAAAGAGCATAAATGCTTCTCTCTCTTCCTTTTGGCCCTTAGTATTCTAATTTGGTTAAAATGTGATTTCATTTTGGGGGCCCTACTACTAAAGGGAATGTAAAGGAAGAAAGAAATTACTCTCTTTAGAATTTAGGTAGCATTTTTGGCAGAAGCCTTATGACTGGGACTTTTCAAGAAGGTCTGAGTAGATATGTCTTAGATATGTAGATATGTAGCTATTTGAGCATTACATTCCTTTTCACTAGCTGCAATCATATTGGCAATAGGAACATTTAAGCATCATTTAAATCAAATTAGATTTTATTGCCCACACAATTCCAGGGTGAGAGTGATTTATATGGATTCCAAAGTGACGTGTCCCCTCCCCAATAAGCCAACAGCAGCTTGGTAACATACTTTGCTTCTAAAATCAGTTCAGATCAATGCAGTTTTGGGGAAACGAGTCAATTTCAGCAGTGTAGATGCCCAAACCAGTTTAAATCACCAGAAATAAAATTATTTCCCTTCAGGATATGTGAATGTGGCCACTGGTTTTAAATACCAAATGACTTGAAACTGATTTTTAAAATGTCTGAACAGAAATTGATTCACTCTGCCACTGGAACCACAGCATTAGTTTAGAAAGTAGACAAATCAAATCTACCTCTGAATGGTAAGTCAACACTTGTGTAAATCACATTGAATCAATTAGTTTACTCTAGCTGGGACTAGTGGTATCTGTCTCAAAGGTTGGCTTTCCAGCTGTTAAAGAAGAATTAGTGATGGTCTACCTCAGAGGACACTTGTTAAAGAAGTTTGCAAAATGAAGATGGTATGCATGTTAAGAATTTTAGCAGTAGATCACAAATAACATTGAAGAATAAAGGTTCAGATGGCAGCATCTGCCTTCATGCTATACACACTGACAACATTTGTGCACCAATGTCTCAATGATCTTTAAATTGGGAAAAGCAGATGTAAGTGGCTGAGTAATGCACTGCAAAGATGTGATGTTTCTAAAAATTGCTGAATGCTCGGGGCTGTTTCCTATGTTATATTTATGTGACAGGGGAGTACTGCTGCATGTCACTCTTAGGTGGAAAGAAAAAAAGTTCTTATTCTGCATTTCAAGAACTCCAGAGAGACCCATGTTTCTCTTTAAAGAAGACGGGGTTCTCCCAAACCCACTTCCATCATTCCTGTCTAGATGTCATTTCCTTCACAGCTTGAAACATCAGGGTTTGAAATAGGAATGGGCACAAAACAGAAAAATGGTGTTCATTTCGGTCTGCTTCAGCCCCCCGGCACATTTCATTTCGTTTCATCTCATATGAATTTCTACAGCAAAAATTTGTATAAAATGAAACAAAAATCAAATGCCAGCCATGGCGACTCTGGTGGCAGTGGAGGGCTTAGGCTGGCCTACTGGCCACTCACCCTCTCCTGCTGCAGTCATGGCAACTCTGGTGGCGGCCATGGTGATGAGCCAAGGTCTGCCTGTCTAGGTGACTCCAGCGGCGGTGGGCTTAGGCCTGCCCGCCCAACCTGCTGGAAGGATGGAGAAATGAATCCAAAACATTTATTTATTGCAGTGACTAATATAAAACATATTTCATCTGTAATAATTCAAATGAAATGCATCAGAGCCAAACTGGAAGTAAAGACGTAATGAGGATGTAGTTGTCCAAAATGAAGCATTAGTGTTCACTGTGTACCTTAAGGTACTATTCTCTGGATTGTGGCCCTGTGGTGTTAGGGTCTATGCTAAGGGTATATGTCTAGCCATTTTCCTTTGCTTTCCGAGTTGACCTTTTGGATCAGATCTGAGAGCTGAGTCATGGCAACTGGACTTCTTTTCTTGTGGAATCATAACATTTAGCTACTCATCCAAGTAGCTTCTTCCATCTGAGAAACGTTGGTGGGAGGCTTCCAATTTACGGTTCACCTTGGTTTCACCCCACACTGGTCTGAATAGGCATGTTAGGTGGGCAACAGCCTAAGTATGCTCATTAGATAGACAATGTCCTGGGTGTGTCCAAGGAGACAGGTCGGGTAAAAATGTTCAAAATAAATAAATAGTCACACTTTTGCAACCCTTCCCAACAAGGAAAAATCCAGAGAAGACAGCTTTTTTTTTATAAGTCAACCACTTCTCACCAAAACCAAAAGCCATTGTCATGGTTTTTTTTTTTTTTGAAAAATTAGAATGGTGCCCAAGAGGGTATCCTATACAACATCTTGACCACTGCCACTGTTGTTGCCTATATTTAGCTCCCTTTGTTGGGGACAGCTTGCCATCCTTTTTCCTGCTGGCAATAGGGGCACCATATTGTATAGAAACTGAGTAACACAAAAGGGTGCCCTCCAAGAGACGCAAATGTCACAGGGCACAGAAAGAACAAACAAAAGACTGCCCACTATTGCTATTATTGGTTGCCTTATATTGCCTAATGGAACAGCTGGCCCTCCAACATTCAGAAGCAAGAAAGAAACACCAGCCCCACATGAATCCAGTTATACTTGATGGGAGAGCTTTCACCTAGAACAATGGGCTGCCAAATGGCAAATGCATTTCAATCTAGCCAAATGTAAAGTAATGCATATTGGGGCAAAAAATCCAAACTTTATCTATCAACCCATGGGCTCTGAGCTGTCCGTGACGGATCAGGAAAGAGATCTTGGTGTGTTGGTGGACAGCTCCATGAAGGTGTCTACCCAATGTGTGGCAGCGGTGAAGAAGGCCAATTCCATGCTAGGGATTATCAAAAAGGGGACTGAAAATAAAACAGCCAACATTATAATGCCACTATACAAAACGAAAGTAAGGCCACACCTGGAGTATTGTGTACAATTCTGGTCTTCGCATCTCAAAAAATACATAGTGGAACTGGAAAAGGTTCAGAAGAGAGTGACTAAAATGATTACTGGGCTGGGGCACCTCCCTTATGAGGAAAGGCTAAAAAATCTGAGGCTCTTTAGTCTGGAAAAAAGGCGCCTGATGGGGGATATGATTGAGATGTACAAAATAATGCAGGGCATGATTAAAGTGGACAGAGGGACACTCTTCTCCCTCTCTCAAAATACCAGAACTAGGGGACATGCCTTCAAATTGAGGGCTGGGAGAGTAAAAACAGACAAAAGAAAAAAAATTTGACCCAGCATGTTGTTAGTCTGTGGAACTCCCTGCCACAGGATGTGGTGATGGCATCTGGCCTGGATGCTTTCAAAAGGGGATTGGACAGATTCCTGGAGGAAAAGTCCATCACAGGTTACAAACCATGGGAGAGATGTATCATCTCCAAGCTTAAAACCGGGATACCTCAAGGACCAGATGCAGGGGAGTGATACCAGGAGACAGATATCTAGTCTCGTGTGCTGCCAGACGCATCTGGTGGGGCCACTGTGAGATACAGGAAGCTGGACTAGATGGGCCTTTGGCCTGATCCAGCATGGCTCTTTTTGTGTTCCTATGTTATGTTCTTAACATATTTTCTTGTTTTTAGGATACCATAGTTTTCATAAGAAGTTCTCCCATTTCAGGCATGATTATTCTTATTTGGAATCATGTTACTAATTCAATTTTTATTTGATGCACTGCAGTTTATTTACAGCCTGCTGTTGGTATTTACAATCTGTTGTTCTAACCCAAGCCCCCCCCCCCAGTACTGCTGGGCTTTTTAGTGTATCCTGACTCTTTCTTTTGAAATTCTTTTAATAAAAATCACCATAGTTTGGTCTATGAGGATGTCCCATGTCAGTTAAACATTCTTTTTTTGTGTGTTTTGATATGATAAAAGATATGCAAGCTTCTAAATTTCTTCATAAATCTTCCTTAAGCTAAGCAATAACAAACCGAGAAAGGAGGGAACAGACACGGGATGTCATAAATCTGGGTAGATGTTTTATGCCAGGGAGATTTTGCAAGGAAATACCATCCAAAGATGAAGAATAGGAACTTGGTGAGTTAGCTTGTCATATGAATATCACACAGTGAAGCCAAATGGGAAGAAGAATACAAGCATCTTATTGTCTTGTTTGTGTCTCATTGCAAGCGTAAAGATAACAGCATGTCAGGCATCTGCCTCTAGCAATGGGCAAAGCACACAGTTGTTGGTGTTTATTTTCTTTATGAGGCATTAGCAGAGGTGCAAAGGAACCTCGGTCTTTGTACAATAAAGCTGGAGATTAAATTTCGGCTATACAATAAGACAAAAGAATCTGCTAAGGCCACACAACGAGCCTTTACAGCGGGGCATCTCAAACCGGGGGACATGACAGACTCCTGTGTCCCAGATGAAGCCAAAAACAGCTGATGTGTGATTCCAGTCACGTAAGAACTTGTGTTGAAAATGAAAGGCCATGCACCACTGAGGCGATTTGCTTCAAGAAATAATTTCCACAATTCGCTGAAGGCTTGATCTTTGGAGAGCTACAGCCTTGCTTACATTTGTCATTTGCATATATCTACATCTCCCTGATTGGCTGGGAAACTCTCCCTTGTCTTCTCTGAATGTCTTTTACCCCCATAGTACTTTGTCCACCTACCTGTGAACTGTATAAAGAACGCTTCATTAGAGGCATACGTGCACGCACACAGATTTTTGTTTCGCTTTGTTTTCAGCATACGTAATGATAAGCAACAAGAGCTAAAATTTGCTTGATAATTTAATTCCCATGGCTGAATTATGATTCCATATGCATCATTAGTTCAATCAAGCATCCGTCACAATAGGAACTAGTTCTGTTTACAGCACAAGGCAGGCACGCCTGCTCAATGAAGCAGTCAAGGGTATTTAATATTACATATTTTTTTGCATTGAAACAAAGTGTGATCCTGATGTACAGCAATATGAATATTTCAGCCTCACATGACAACAAAGCTCAACCAGGGAATACCAGGTGCTGTAGGCGCCTGGAGTAGGAACTGGCAAGCCACTCCAGTATTCCTGCCAAGAAAACTCCATGGACATGGGGTCACAAAGAGTCAGTCACGATTGTAACGACACAACAACTGGGTCCTGAACTAGAGCTCTGAAAGCAAGAGAAGGGTTTTCAGCCCTGATTCTGAAGCTAAGTTCCCATCACGTGAGGTAAGGGACAAACTCTCAGTGGGAGTTTGTTTGCTTGTTTGCTTGTTTGCTTGTTTATTTATTTATTTATTAGTATTTTACCACCACAACTTCTCCTTGGAAAAGGACCCAAGGAGGCTTACAGTAATGAGGGGTAATATACAGTCCAGTACATTTAAGACATGTTCAAGTATTTGAAAACAAGGAATTGGGACCATCTTACAGCACTAATAGGCAACATTACATTAAAGCAACACAGTTATAAGTAGTCATAAACACAAAGTCTATGTGAACCCATAGATTCATATAAAATACACATGGTAGTCCATCATTCAGGGAAAGCTTGCCTGAAGAGAAAGGCCTTTGCCTGTTTCCAGAAGGACAAGAGATGGAGCAGTCCTGGCCTCAAGTGGAAGGAATTCCAGAGTCTGGGCGCAGCAGTCAAGAAGGCCCTTTCATGGGTTTCCACGCAATGTACCTGTGAGGGTGGCAGGATGAAGAGAAGGGACTCTCCTGATGACTCTGATCACATCTGGATAAGCTTTTGGCTGAATTCTACAGGACCAGAACCATATTATTTTAATAAAGTTCTGGCTAAACCCCAGAGCAGCTCCATTGTCTCCACAAAATGTCTTTCAAAAAGAGCAGCTGCTGCCAGTTTTAGTTTGAACTTTATTCACACCACACACTGAACTGGCTTTCAAACAGCAAAGAGTCACCTGTGAGAAACTGGACTTTTCTGTTGAGCTCACCTGGTCCGGCAGGCTGGGGGATTCTCTGATTTGTCATTCAAAAAACTTTTTGTGCATCTAACCCAAGTTCTGTTGTTTTTATTGGGTCTCAACTAAAACCCTGTTTGGAATTTTACATGATCTCATGTGAGGTTAACTATATTATGATGAATAAAGACTGACAAAGCTGCTTGGATGAGTAGTGAAACGTTTTGGTCTCTCAAGAAAAGAAGTCCAGTTGCCAGGACTCAACTTCCAGATAAATTCACCTGGATGACTGAGAATCTTCACAGACATCACGACGAATACCACGTCACCTTCAAACATTCCAGGAGCTGAGCAGCACCCCAGGGTACATCTCTTCAAGGGGCTTTTCTTCCATGGCTATAAGGCTCACATGAGTGGGAGCCCAACTTCATCACAAATCTTGATCACAGAAACTCTTTAAACGTGTCCCAGATATAATGTTGCCTGCTGATCCTCCTGCCCAGGATGGGAAGGTCTTGGGACCTGCCAGGGTCATAGGGACATTCAGAGATAGGTTCATCTTCCTAATCATATGCCCATGTAGCCCTACATAGGAGCTGGTAAATACCTGAATGGCGCTTGAAAGAATATCTGGGTCAACCTCCAATCCAATGGTTGCTCATTGAGTCACTTCCTACAAGCATAGTTTATTAGTAATTCTGAACTCAAGGGAGCAGTAGTTTGGCTCACTATGGGATGGCTTTTTCTGTTCCTAATAATGAAGAAAAACTTCCCACAAGTTCAGAAGAGTCCTCTTGACACGATTGCTCTGAGAAACAAAACTATGTGATTAAAAATTAAGGTGTGCCTTTATTTCTGAAAGGAACTGTCTGTAGGAGGAGGCAATCATGGTTTGGCACCCATCTTCATGCTGTGTTGACTTTTTCACACTTACTCATGCAGGGTTGGCTGGGTAACCAAGACAAAAACATCACCTCAGATGGCTGGGCTCCAGCCTGCATTTGTTCTCCATTTCTTACATGATTTACATCTCCTACGTCCAGTGTTTTCTTTGGAAGGAATAATCAAGTTCTGAAACTCTCAAGAAATGCAGCTCAGATTTATGGCTGTGGGATATCTGGCAGAGCTTTGAGAAAGCATTTCTTTTCTTCATGTCTTGAAGAATGTTTTCTGGACTGGAGGTCTTTATTTCTCTTTTTAAAAAACAGAACTACAAGTTCAATTGCTAAAGTCTACTGCGTTACCTAGATGGGAAAAAAACCTGAACCAGAATGGCCAAAGACCAGAATGGGTCCCCAGGCTGGAGATAAGGGCCCCATGGGGTCAGTCATTACCAAGCAGGAGAAGAACCATACAGATAACCAGAGTTTTATTTTGAGATGGTATACAGTGGTTCATTGGCCATCATGGGATCTTTCCCCTCTCAATCCTTAACCTCTCACAATCCTTTCTGTTAGGCCAGGGTGGGTTTAGCTTCATCACCTGCTGCTCCAGTCCAAAGTTCTCTTGGTGGTTGTCATCCAAAATATTGCTTATAAATTGGAATGGTTGGGGGTTTGGGTCCTGCTTCACCCGTAGCCAGAAGCATAGCCAGGATTTGGAGTGTCTGGGGACAAAGTTCATTTTTGCACCCTTCCTGCCACCCCCACATTGCACCCAGCCAGCAATGGGAGGTCAAACCCTGCAGGCATGGGGTGGGTGCGTGAGCGCTTGTGGACGGGTGGATGGGCATGTGTGTGTGTCTGTGTGTCTCTGTGTGTGTGCTACTGTGCCTGTGTGCCTTACACCTCTCCCACCAAGTTGAGAAAGAGGAGGATGAGGGCGCCATTGCCACTGTGCTCCTGACTACCTGTTTGTTTCACCGCTCGCCTGGCGCTTGGAGGCGGAGGGGGTGGAGGGGGTGCCGTCACCAAGCCTTAGGGGAAAGAAGGATTGCTGGGCGGCAGGAGGGTGCATGGGTTCTTCTTCCTGCTACCCATCCAGGTGACCCAATTGCTGCGCCCGGGTCAGATGTACACCCCCGATATGCCTCAGCTCATAGCAGATGTCAGGAAAAATAGGTTTTGGAATAGAGTTCCTATAGCTCCCTAGCCAAGGACTGGACCCCTGTGTCTTAGAGATTATTGATAATATCATTTCCATAGAAGTGTTTTATTGGCATGTATTTGTGCTGTAAACACCCATTAAACTAAAAAGGCAGTAAATGAATGGTGGTCATGCTCTTGGATCATTACAATTCTTTCCAAAGGCAATATAAATGTCTGAGCACCTATAAATACATCTGCCCTGTTCCTTATCTCCCTAGTAAAACTCCTGACAGTTGGGTAACCTCAGTAAACTCCTGTTGTATATTCTTCCCTGGGTATCTTGCTTAGCTTTCTTTTCTTTCTAGATAGGGCCAGAATGCTAGATATGCTGCAGGAAAAGACAACATTGTGATTACATACTTATCATAAGTCTTGTTTTCTTTAAACTGTTGGACTGACCAGTCATGCGGGAATCCTCCTCTGGCCTGTTTTATCAGCACAATGTGTGACAAAGAGACATGCAGGATAGTCTTGTTTTTCTTTAGAACTCCCAGTTTCAGGCACAAATAAGTGTGTTTTTCTTTAATGCTTTCTTTCCACAGATGGGGAAATTCTCCCTTGCAGTTGCAGTCACACCCTGAGCCTTTCCCACTTCACATCCATATTTCGCTAGCCTTTATTCTCAAATGAAAGGTGGAGAGAAAGACAGTTTTATAGATCAGACCTGGGAAACCCTACTAATAACGTTGACAGTCCCTTAGCCAGCAGGACCTGTGTTCCTAAGCAAGGACTATGTGGTATTCTTAAAAGACTCCAGATCATTATCAGTTGCTCTATTCTTTTTGTCAATAATCTGAAGGAGGTAGCCATCATACCATCTAAAATCTAGTTTCTTCCATGTGCTGTATTTACAAATACCTGTCCCTTCATTAGTATTATTTTATTTATTATTTATTTATTATTAGATTCATACCACGCCCATCTTCCCAAAGGGAATCCCAGCACAAACGTTTCAAGTCACCCGAATGCACAATACAATACAAATACAACAGACAAACAGACCAGGCATAATCTTAAAACAAGCAGCCAGAGAGCACCCTTTGTTTTTTTTGCCTCCCGCCTGCCTTTAACAGAAGGAATCAGGATGATGGCGGGGGTGGGGAACTATTGGAGGTGAGTCACCAAAGGCCTCTCGGAATAGGATTTTCTTCACCTCTCTGCGGAAGGCCAGCAGGGACTCTGCAGAGTGCACTTCACTGGGGAGGCTGTTGGAGAAGTGGTACAGCAGGAGAAGGCCCGATTCCCCAAGATCTCTGGCCTCTCGGGAGTTAAGTGGCCAGTGCGGATCTTGCCGGGGGTCGGGCTGAAGTTGACCGCTAGGTGGTCCATTCTGCCAAAGACTCCAGATCCAGGCCATGGAGGGTTTTTTGTCAATAATCCAAGACCTTGAATCTGATCTGGGAAAATCTAGTTTCTTCCATGTGCTGCATTTACAAATGTCTGTCCCTTCATTAGTATTATTCTATTTATGGTGTCAAAGATGAAAATAAGAAGCAATCACCCCATGATAACTCATAACTGAGCTGATGGGGGGGACACCTTTCCCCCAAAATTTGAGCTTGAAGACATTCTCCCTCATCCTGGTTGACAAACTGCCCCTGGGTATTTAAAAAACATCACTCTGTGTTTTGCCAGGTGAGAGCAGTGATATCTTTAATTTATTAACATGTCCAGACGCGGCTGAAGTAATTATGACTCACATGAGAAATAACCAAAGGTATTTTTGTATTGTTCTCCATCACCACCTTTATTTTCCTTTCATAAAACAGCAACACTAAGCCATTTTTACAGATTCGCCTCAATAAAAATCTCTTTTTATCCATGAGGGTTGCAGCCTACAGGCCTCTGATGTGGATAAGTCCTGCCTGAGTGTCATTTGGCCCATTAATTTTGGTATTAAGAGAATGTTCCACGTTTATAATCTGCAGGAGGGAAGGAATAGTTGCTAAATTCCTTGTTCTCATTGATTCAGGCTGTCTTGAAAGGATAAGACACCTTAGTGAAGATTTTAAAGCCTTGGGAAATTCCTCACAACTAGCCAAGGGTGAGACCAGGTATCTGAAATTTGTGTCAAACATCTTTACTCTCGTTCGTTTCTTTTCCCAAAGCAAAGCACATTCGTGTACACACAACACGTATGGAAAGATTTAATGATTGCTAAGTAAGACACAAACAGTTCATCTGGTGTTTCAGGCTTTTAAACAAAGGAGCAATCATCATAGCTTTGAGCAAACTGCACAGTTGTGATTTGCACAAATAAAAGGGACTTCGATGCACAACTTCATTCTCATCAATTTGAGAACTCGGAAGAGTACCTTGTTCTCAAGTGAGGATTTCTTTCCCTATAACCTAGAGCACAGAGGCCTTCAGATAAAAACACAGGTTGTTGAGTATTTCTCTCAATTTCCCTATTGAGAGATCTAGTAGAAATGAAGGAATGGAACTCATCTTAGATATGGGACGTTGCCTTTGGGGCAGGGGGGTGGGAATAGGAATTCCAGAATATCCCAGCCAGTAGCCATGCTGTGTGTTGGATATTCTGGAATTTCAATCTAGAGAAAGAGATTTGTGCCCTCTCTGGGCTGGCCCAGGCTAGAGAGCTTTTTAATCTTTCTTGTGTCCAACACAGGAACAGACACTAGAGTTGCTCAAAACATTAAAAGCAGCTCTATCTTTCTTTCTCACCAGACCTACAATTGTTGCTACTGGTGTTTTGTTTTCACTTCTGAACCTTTTCTGCTGTGCCAGTTTTCTGATTTGAATTGCACTTAACACTCCTATCCCCACTGCAGAGAGCAAAAACCGACAGTTAAAAAAAAACAGGTTAAAATGGTTGCAAATTTCTACAGCATTTCTACATCCATATGTATAAGAATACATATGCAATGTGTAAGAGTAGCTGCAATTAATTAAATAAACAAATAAAATAATAAACTATAATGAATCAATCACATGATTTTATTTTTAACAGAAATAGAAAAGCTCTCATCAAAACAGGGATGACCAGGTGACCCAGAACAACCTGCTGTGCAGATATGATATGCTGTAACCCCTTTCCATTTCCGCTTCACAATTTTGTATACACAGCTGATGTGACCTTGAAAGCCCTTCAAACAGAAGACTTCCCTCTGTATAGTAGAACAGTAGCTGCCTTGCAGAGCAACAACTATATATGGGATCTTGGAGTTTCTGGACTGAAAATGACACAATTTTGTGAGCAGAATGGATCTCAGAAAGAAAGCTCCCAGCTACCACTGGGCCAGGAATAGGAATGTGGGTGGAGCTAGGCATAGCAAAGCCTCAGCCCATCCTAACGTAAGCCTCTCTCGCAAATGTATCACATTTAGATGTCTATAATGTAGTTAGAATGCAATAGAAATTATGGTATTTGAAGTCCATAAAACCCCCAAGCTCCATTTGCAGAATTAACCATCGGGGTAGAATGCAGCAGAATGCAGCAGAAAATATTATAGAAGGAAAGTTCCCTCTTTCTCCAAGTCATTTCCCCAGTGTTCTGTAGGGCGTTGAGATACTAGGCCAGGGTGAACAATGTTCGGTTTATGGGTTACAGAAGCCTCTCTCTAGTCTAGGTCATATTTGCTTCAATATCCAAAACTTAATGGGGGCAGCAACACAGTCAGTGCTGGCAGATTAGCTCCTGACAGCAGGAAAGGCTTACACCGGAGTTAGCTTTAAGACAACGTGCAAGACCTGATCACAGATATTGTTAACCTTCCTCTTTCTCCTCATGTGCCCTTAATTTTTTTCCCACTGTGCTGGTAGTTTCAACAGTCTGTTTAAATACAAGTTACTGGGTCTTAGTGGTATCTACTGTTTAATTATGGCATGAATTCTCATGGAAGCCAGTATTCATTCATTCATTCATTCATTCATTCATTCATTCATTCATTGAGTTTATACACCACCTGACAGCAAAATCACTAGTTGGGGCAAAATAGAAATATAGCATTCAATCAAACAGAAAGGAGAAGGAAGAACCCACCTCCCAAGCAAATTGTTTAATTCACTGAAAAGGAACCATCAGCTGACACCAGCAACAAGCATCAAACAAACCAGAATAAATAAATAAAAATATGACCCAATAGAACAAATAAAATGATGGTGCTTCATTTTAAAAAATAAAATGCCTCTCTCTATTGGAAAAAAGTAAGATGTATAAAATAAATAAATAATAAAAGAAATTACAGGGGCACAACTACTCTAATTCTGTGCCACTTTTTTTAAAAAAAGTTAGCATCTCCAGCTATCTTGAAGGGCTAGACTAGTGTCTACTAATTTTACATGTTTCGAAAGAAATGATACGTTTAGGAAGTCACCTAGACCTGCTTTCTTCCTTTTCCCTTTTTTCCTTTAGGAAATAATCTTTTGTGCTGGCTAAAAAACTAAAGATTTTTTTCAGCATGGCTGATGGCGAAGACCCTTGTTCCATGCACCGTGTCACTCAAAAACTAAAATGGCTTGGATTTTTGTCAATGGCAGCTAATGGGAGAAAAATTGGTCTTGAACAGCACAGCACTCTTGGCTAGAAGCCATTAGTAACTGACCTCTTGGAGACTTAAGGAAAAACCTCCTACACGCATACAACCTGTCATAACTGTGTGATTGGAATCATATGTTCAGCCTTCCTGTAAAAGGGGGGGGAGAGAGAGTGGTGGGGTGGTAAAGAAAGAAAGAAAAAGAGTCTGCCTAACATTTCCCATAATTGACACTGGTTCTCATTAGCTGCTGCGTTGCATGTCTAACATTCAGCTCAAGACATTTGATTTGCATCAAACACTTGAAAGCTGCAGACCTACAGTGTTGGGTGAAACACAGACGCACATGCACATACACATGCACACGCGCGCGCGCGCACACACACACACACACACACACACACACACACACACACACACACACACACACACACACACACACACACACACACACACACACACACACACACACACTTAGGGGAAAGGTCAAACAAAACACCTAGGAATTTCACTTATTTTCTTTCCTCTTCTCTTTCACTTGATTTTAAGTTATTTTACTGATAGTAGCAGGCATGGGGAATTTTTTAAAAAAATTCTACAGCTCTCAAAATCCCATGGTTTTCAGTGCTGGCATCCAAAACGCAGTCATTACTCATCTCTGGCTGGTAGGATGTGAAAGACAAGCCTTAGTTTTCTACCAGTGCACACGGAGCAGTAAAGTTAACACAAGGGTGTTTATACTCTAGCCTACCTTTGGCTTCCTGCCTCACTTCCTCGCCTTCTACTTGCTTGCTTGCCTTAGATGCAGCCATTTGAATCTAGGCCTGGAGCAAAACAGATGGAATCGGCACAATGAATTCTAGTATTCATCTCATTTATTACTTTCATCTCTCACCTATGCGTTGAGAACCACAAGCAGGCATCTCTATAGCAGTGCCAATCCATTATTGACACCACATGTTTCATGACTACCACAAGAAGAATGTCAGCTGTGGGGTTCTGAAAGTTGTGGTCTTTTAAAAGAAATCCTCCAGCAGCAGTAGCAGTATCTCTTTGGTAATGTTATTGGGCTTTTATAGCTCACTCAGGACCAAACTACCACCAAATATATTAGATTATAGCGGGAACAACACCTTAATGTTGTGGAGAAAAACTCCTTCACCTTCCAGGTAACATGAGATCTGAATGTAAACTGAGATACAAATGAGATATTTTTTTAGAGTTGTGGCAGTTAATATAATCTTTTCTTTTCTTTTCTTTTCTTTTCTTTTCTTTTCTTTTCTTTGTTCACTCATTTTGACTCTGGAATCCAGTGTGAGTTCAGTGCAGTGGCGAGAACAAGCCAAACATTTCACCGTTCTGGTTGTGTGCTCTAAACATTACATCACACAGTTAGTAGCAGTAACACTGCAGTTGTGTGTGAGAGAGAAAAGGCAGGAAGCCGATCTCCAAGTTCTTGGCCCAGGGAATACAGCATTCTTTATTGCCCACCATGTAGAAGAGTTAATGTTGCATTTGCCTATTCCATTTTCTGCTCAGGACAATATACCTCCTGTGCTAGACAAGAACATTAAGAGCAGGAATGATAACACTTCCGTTTTCTGACCTCTTGCCTCCAGCTTTCTTCCCCCCTTGCCATATATCACAAATTGCCCATGGAGAAAGAGCAGGTGATTTCTGTGATGTTTTCTGGCACAGAACAGCAAAGTGATGATGGACACAGCATTTATTCTCTTTCTCCTGTCTCTGCTGATCCTTCCATCTTCTGGTCTTGCTTCTGTTGACCCATTCATGGTTGGACACGACTAGCATACAAGTGTGGGGGGAACCTTCATCTTTAATAATAATAATAATAATAATAATAATAATAATAATAATAATAATAATAATAATAACAACAACAACAATAACAAATAATAATAACAAAAACTTTATTTTATGCCGCCTTTCTCCCCAAAGGGACCCAAGGTGGCTTACAACACATTCAAAAAACTACAATAAAAGCAATACAATGTAAAAAACAACACAGTACATATAAAATACTATAAAAATACTATACAATATAATACAATAAAAACAAGATTAAAAACAATAGCTGCAGCAGAGTTTTAAAAGCTCCCCAGCCAATAAGACTAAAAAAGTAAGATGTTATAAAAATTTGTAAAGGCTGGAGGTTCAGAAGGCTTGCCTAAATAAGTAAGTCTTAAGGCTTCACTTGAATATTTCAAGGGAGGAGGCAGTTCTTAACTCAAAGAGGAGGGAATTCCATAGTATCTTTACCTAAACAAGGCTGTGTAATTAACCAGTGAGGATCTCCTTGCCATCTCTGAGCAAAAGTCACTCTAAATCAACTTCAGAGGTATAAAGAAGGCAGGCACATTTCCCATCAAGAGGAAATGGCAGAAAAATAAGCTTTATTTCTTTGCCTGTTGAACAGCTATAGGCCCTTATTTCAGTTGTACTTCTGAAACAGATCTCAGTTAGCCATCGCTTGAGCCACCAAGGCTATAATTATATACCCATTTATCTAGGACTAAGCATGAGGGAAGCCATTGGGACTAACCTCTGGGTAAAGATGCATAAGACGATGCTTTGAAGTCTTATGGGATCCACAGTGAGGACCTCAAGTTGGATCAAGCACGGAAAATAAGAGATAAAGTTTGGTCAGATCAAGCTCTTACTTTGACTTCATTTGAGTAGCTCTGTCTTTTTAAACACTTAAGTGACATTTTGATTATAAGCTCTCAGCTTGATCCTTTTTTTCTGGTTCCTGCAACTCTCATCTTCTTGTCAATTTGCTCCTATAGGAAGAAAGTTTTCTTCAAAAAAAAAAAAAAAAAAAAAAAACCACTAGCAACTGGGAGAATGGTTATTATGACTAGGTCTTAGGCAGGGGGGTACTTTAATTGGGGCAGGTAGGATGCTTGCTGCTGATCTGAATTAAGACAGGATGCTGTAATTGCTTGGTGAACAGTGACTTGCCTTGACTTCAGAAGCAATGAGCTTTCTTATTGCAAGATTAATAAATACGTGTCATTTCTCCATGACTATTTGAGGTGTTCCTTTTGGCAGCATGGGAGAGAGGATTTTTAATTGTAATAACAAGGCATGCTTTTGTGTGTGTGGGTGGTGGTGGAAACCCGTATCTATAAGTTCATCAGATCTCCCACTTATCTGAACCCCAATTATTCTGATTCCTTGACATATGAAGCCCTTTGCAGATGATGGGGCATGTGTATTCAGTAAACACCAGAATTTGTGTGTGTGTGTGGGGGAGGTAGGATGTTACCTGCTGTTCTCCCATCTCACCCCCCAATTATTTATTTATTTATTTTAGAGCTTATATACAGCCTGTCTTCCAAAAGGAACTCCAGGCGGTTTACAACAAACAAGCAGTAGGTAATACAGAAGTAATAAAAGGTAAATGTAAAAGGTAAATTTACATGTAGTTGACTGATTGGATACACCCAAATAGCTTTCAACCTGAGACTGGGGAAACAGCAAGAACAGAAAGAATTAAACCCTTTCCCTCTCAGCAACACACCACTAGCAACTGCACCCAAAAACGTAAATGTGGGCAGTATACTTAAACAATTACTCCATTCACTGGAGCACCACTTCAATGGTGGTTTTAGTGAAGAAATGTGGCTGTATCAGATATAGTGATAGCTGTAGGATTCCCAGTACTCAAGGTGTCAGCTGCTGGGAATTGTTATACTCTTCCTGTTTCCATTGAGGGCAGGAGCGAAAAAAAGAATCCTTGGGGCAAATCATGCCAGAGGAAAAGAAACCTTGTTTTGATGTGGGAGAGAATGGTCTTGAACGCCTCAGCATTAATTTTATTCATTCCATGTGCAATGGTGTCAGTCCTATTTGAATCCTTCTTAAAAGGGAAATGCATGGTGCCTGCTCTCCTTTCATGCCTAGGTTTTTGTCCCATCCTCTGCCTCTTTTCACCCTCCTGTTTTGCTGTCCATTAGAACAGTAGCTGTTTGTTTTATCCAAGGGGGGGGACTCAACTTTGTACTGTTGAGAGCAAAAGGTGGGAACCATCTTCCATACCTATCTTTACACTTCTGAGCCTTTCTCTCTTCCCTTGACCTTCCAGGGAGGAGCCACTCCAACTTGTGTTCACCCTGGGAAGGCACAAACACCTTTGACTCAGTGAATATTTCAAATTTGTCCAAAGAGAGTGCACATCATTATTATCAAGCATGTTACAAATTATATTCAAAAGTTTAATTCAGTGTATATGACAAAATACATCTCTAGAAATTGTCATCATCGTTGTCGTCGTTGTCGTCGTTGTCGTCGTCGTCATCATCATCATCATCATCATCATAAATGCATTGCTGAAAGAGACCCTGCAGATCCAGCCGCAGTCAAGGAGGCACCATGGGGAATGAAACTCACAACCTCAACTCCACAGCCAGATACTTATTACTGCAATCGCCTGCTAAATCACAAGGAGGAAATATGTTATAATGCCCTCAAAGGATTCCCAAAGTTCTAGGACACATAAATCCCTGGGACATGGAAATCCCAAAAGAAATGAGTACCTTCTCTGTCTCTTGAATGGTGCCGTCAGAGAACTAATCTTGATTGACAGAGGGATGGGGTGGTGGTGGACATTTTTTGGCATAGCCAGAAATGTACAGGACGAAAAAACACATTGTGTCTAGAAGATGTAGGACATGAAAGTACTGAAATATAAAAGCACAGAAGGAAACAATAAAGGCATGACTTGTGGGCGAGAGAGAGAAGTTTAGAAAGCCGCTTTTTACTGCTGGCTTAAAACGAGGTTTAATAGAACAGTTCAAAACGCAATGGGCTACAAGGGAAAATAGTGCCGGAGAATAGCTGAAATTCTCATGCTATATTTTCCCTTTATTTTCCACGCAATTTCGAAATTAGGAAGTCATATGGAAACAGCAGGAGGAATCCTAGCCTGGCACGATTTTCGTCCCTTGTGATCATGAGTTTTTATTGCTGCACAGAGGCCCTGCTGCCTCCCATTTCAGAAAGACTCGGCAAGAAATAAGATTCCTCTAACCGTGGGTGGGTGAGTGACTTGCATTTAGTTGCCGGAGGAGCTGCTCTACTTTGAAAGACATCTGTCCAAGCAGGGGCATGGGAACAGCAATTGTTGTACTGGAGACCTTGTCTCTTTCTTCCCTTTCATCATGCAAAAAAATATGTTTATAATTGTCACCAAAGAAGATGGAGCCACAGTGATGGTAAGTCCAGGTGTGTGGCTCTTCTACCTGTTCAACAAAAAGGATTTATTAAACAAAGGTCAGCGGTGTCTCGACCTACCAGAGCCTCACAGGTGTTCTCATTCCAGGTGGCCACTTATAGAGAGGCCCGGGAAACGATTACTCAAAACCGGGCCTTCTCAGTGGTAACCCCTACATTTTGTAATAAACTGCTCAGCGAGATTCAACTTGCACAGTCCATGCCTGCCTTTAAGACAGCTTTTAAAACCTTGTTCTTCAAAGAGGCATTTGGTGACCACTAATGTGTTTTGTTATTGTTGTTTGGTTGTTTGGTTGTTTGTGTCCTGGGACTATAAGATTAATTTTTGTTTGTGTTTTTTGATCTGATTATTTTATATTTTATACTGTTATATATTGTTCATTTGTATTAGTTTTATTAGCCTCAGGTATGTTTGTGAGAATGGCTTCAAAAAATATTGCTATGTGGTGGATTCTTGTAATGCCACTTGTGTTGCAGTGAATGACTTGAGTTCGCTGTAAACTGTGTGTGTGTGTGGGGGTTATACATAGTAATCTATGGGTGAGGTTACACTTTCCCCATGAGATGTGAAATCAGCACAGTACTTACATACCTCATGTGGGCTTCCACATGGTGAAAGCTAGAGGTGAATAAATCATCCATCTTAATTAGCTTCATTTTAAAAATACAGTATGCTCCTTCACACACACACACACACACACACACACACACACACACACACACACACACACACACACACACACACACACACACACACACACACACACACACACACACACACACACACACACAGTGGACCCTTGTATAACAAGCTGTTTGTTTAACAGAAAATCTGCTTAAAGGAAAACAATTCTGGAGATAGGGGGAAATCGCTTAACAGAATTGCCTACGAGGTGAATCCGTACAATAGAAAAATGTTTGTGATTAGGGATTACTCTGTTTTCAGTGCATTGCAAAGGAAAATTTGCTTAACAGAATTTCATTTGAAATGAATTAATTCCTTTATACAAGGTACCACTTGTCTTTGCACATGAAGCTATGTTATACATTTTGCTGTATTGCTCTCTGTAGTGCAAAAACTATTTTGGACGTTCCATTGAAAACAATTTTGGACAAGCACACCTCTGCTGGCACAACGGCTGCTGTACTACTTGATTGACATCACTGAATGAATCCAGGGAGAACATGAGTTACGTAATTCTGTAAAGCAAGCCCACAATGAGATTTCATGACCAAAATCCTAATGTGTACATTTATACATGTGCAAGCTGATGGTGTCATCGACGGTAGGCTTCTAGTGTTCATTAAAAGTTTCCTATTACACCTACCCCACTCCCAGATTCTAAGGTTCACTCAGGATCCTTTTTAGGCTGGTTCTGTTAGATCCCAAGTCCAAAGGGAGTCCAAGGGAGCCCAAGGACCTAGGAACTGGAATAGGAAACTTGCAATGAGAAATAAAGGCCTACCACTGGTGATGCCATCAGCTTTCACAGTTGCACATTTCTGCAATAGGATCTCAGCCAGTGTGTATACAGAAACACCTCTCCTGTTCCTATACTGAGCCTCGTCCACAAAAGCTACTGCTTCCACTGGGCAGAGATAGTTCTTCTGTCAGTGAACTAGAAGGAACACACACTATTAATGCTGACAGCAAGAATGACACTTTGAGATTAACTATTGTCTACAGGAGGAATTAACACCAAATAAGAGTTCATTTCAGCTTGAGTCCCCTATCAGATGAAGCTTCCTCTGACTACATCTATTTGTTGTGATTTATTTCCCTTAAAATCCACAAGGCTCACTTTGAAAATCTGTTTTATCTATATTTCCCCATGGCCTATCACATTATCTCTAGTCAGGCAAATTTTTCTGTTCTGTCATCAGACTTGAAAATACATGTTCCTACTTTCAGGGTTCAGGTTCTTTTTTTAAAAAAAAAATCTCCCTATATAAATGTTATCAAGATAATCCCAATAAAGCTATTTTACACAATTCATTTTCTCTCCTCCATTATACCCCTTGCAGCTTCCTAGAATAAAGTGACCATTAAGAGGTATTAGCAAAGTGCTAATTATTTCTGGCAATAAAGTAAAGAAGCTGTATTTTCAAAGGACCATCACCTTTGTAGCCCTTTTAAATTCAGCTGTACTATCACTTGCCTTCAGGCATAGATACCAAGGAGCAGAGCCCATTTCAAGCACTTAGGTTTATATTATGCCTACCATTTTATCTTTCACTTTAAAGGCTCCTCACCTTTCTCCCACTTTGGCAAAAAAAAAAAAAAAACTCATGAAGAAACATAACTATTTAGAAAATAATATTATCAACATGCACTTTAGAAACCTTCTGAAAAATAAAATAAAAAAGTTTTTAAAAAGAAGTTACAGCATTAACAAGCCTCTCTCAGTTGCCACAACCTTCAAGAAATGAAAGAAGTTTGTTAATGTCTAAGTAACACATCAATTCCAAAAGAACCTTTTTGTATGTTATCAACATTGAGTCACAATCATTGACCGTCACGGTTCAGGAGATGAAAAATGGCCAGGCAGGATAAATTACAGCCATTAAATAAACTGTAGTGTTTAGGACTCCTTAGCTTGGATGGGGGTGGCAAGCAGTAAGGGCTTGTGAAGGCAGGGGAGGACAAGACTGAGGTATGTCTGTGAAGATTCTCATTCACCCAGTTGAGTTTATCTGGAAGTTGAGTCATGGCAAATGGACATCTTTTTCTTGAGAGACAGAAACGTTTCACTGCTCATCCAAGCAGCTTCATCAGTCTGAAGAAAGCTAGTTGCGAGTCCTCCGTCTTATAGTCCACTTTGCCCTCTTGTCACCCTGGTCTGAAATAGGCCCATAAGATGAACAATGGTCTAAATAGGCTTGTTGGTAGACAACAGTATCAATAGCCTTAAGGTGAACAATGACCTAAGGTGCTGAAACTGAAACCCATAAAGTATGGGTCTTTAGCTATGGCCTTGGTGGTGAAGGCTTTTTTATTTGTCTGGGTAGCGAAATGTTTCTGTCTCTCAAGAAAAAGAAGTCCAGTTGCCATGACTCAACTTTCAGACAAGAATGAGGTTTATGAAAATTATGTGGGGTGTACAAAATATGTAGAGGAGAAACCTTGTTTCATTCATTGAAGCAGAGTAACTGTATAGATAAAACGAAGGCCAACACTACTTAGCCGTTAAAAAGATGTGTGTAAAATTTGAGGGGAGTAAATTATCTTCACCTCCTCCATTGTTGTTTCTCTCACAAGAAACTGTCCACACACAAGTCAGAAACCAGTGGGGCTCTGGCTTGCACATAGAGCTTCCATAGTTACAAGTTCTTTTCTTTAAACAGTTAATTTTCAAATTAAACAAAAGTGCAGCGACCAAGGGCATTAGGCAATTAAGCTCCTTTCAGTTATGTTTCTCCATGCTGAATTCACACAGCGTATAAATTCCGGAATCTGGAAGCTGTGATGACCAACAGCAAGTATAGCTTTAAAAGGAGACTGATTCATGAAGGATAGCTTTGTCCTTATAGCACGCAAGACTGCCCTTATCCTGCACAGATACTAGATATGATCCAGTATGTCTCTCGGTATCAGTCACTGGCCTCCCATAGGCAACTGGCTGCCCACTCCTGGATCAGAATGCCACACTAGATAGAGCTTTAGTCAGATCCACCAGTCTTCATTTTCTGTTCTTATGAATTGTGCACACTAGGAATAGAATTGTTTTGAATGTTATTGCTATGTAAACTGTAAATTTGGCATTTTGAGAGTTCTGAACCTGGAAGAAAAGCCTAACATGGAAGCCTAGCTCCACCCAAGTTTCCTGCTCAGAAAGCAGCCGCTTTTTATTTTGCATTGCCTTATCTCCTCCCGTGGTCATGTGGTCGCTACAGCAGTTCAGCAGTCCGCACTTCAGCAGTTGCTCAGCAATCGGCTTCCCCGTTCGCACTTGGCTGAACTGCTTTAAACTACGACAGGGAAACAGCAGATATACGGGGGAAACCGAAAAAAGGTGGCATAGTATGTCCGCAAATACAACCAAATCGCTTTAAAAGGGGGTGCAGGAACCAATTTAAAAAAAACACCACCCCCAGTTGTCGGTCACAAGAAAAACCGACACAGCAGTGAAAAATGGGTGTGGCCAAGGGGGCTCTTCAGAAAAAGCAAATTGAAAAGCGGACAGTGATTTTAAGGCAATTTGTCTTTAAGGAAAAGGCGTTTCAAATCTAAAGTGCAGTAGCGGTCAAAGAAAGGTTAGCATTGGGGCAGAAACAGGAAACCTGGGTAGAACTAGGCCTACTAAACCAGTCCAAACCTTCTAATTTAGACCTTTCTTCCAGGTGTATCATTTTTTATTTGGCATATGGAAGGACAAACCGTATGGAAAGAAATTTGTCTAAGCAGTGCAAGGGATCATAGGCAGAGCGAAGCTGTGACTGGCAGTGGTTTGTGATACTGCAATTCATTTTTAAATCTGAATAGTCTTGCTGCTCTCTTTTGTATTCATTGTTTTATATATAATTATAGATTTGAGCGGATTTTTATGTTGGAATATTGTAAGCCACCCAGAATAGAGACTTGGCCACAAGATGGGTGGAGTAAACATTTAAATAAATAAATAAATAAATAAATAAATAAATAAATAAATAAATAAATAAATAAATATTTTTGAAAAGTCTTTTCATGTATCTGTTGCAATATTTCCCTAAATTTCTTTTATTCATATTTTTCTTGTTGGCATCATGCCAAGCAATATAGACAATTCCAAGGATGAAAACTATAATTGTCCTGCTTTTTCAAGGGCAATAATTGCATCAGCCTGTTGCAGGGAAAACATCTAGCCTTTAAGATGTCTTGTGGCACCTTAAAGGCTAGTTTGTTTATCTCGATATACATTCTCAGGGACAGCTCCTGACTTCAGCAGAGGTCCTGCCATGTTTGCTTCCCCACACATGCCCAAAGAAACTTGTTGCTCTTTTACTTTCTCTTACAAAATTCCCATTCCCCTGAAGGTTATAAGGCTTAGTGTAAAATATCTTCTATATATGCAATAAAGGAAGTACAGATGGCTTCCAAATGCTGCATGGCCAACTGTGAGACAATGGATTGCTGTTATTTCTTGCATGAAAGAATATCAAAGACCACCGGAATCCTAGTGATCAATCTGGTTTGTTTTAGATTTAAATGTATCCTGTGCTTCAAATCAGCAGGGAACCACTCTACATAGTGCTTTCGAAGAGTTTAGTAATAACAGGGTCCTGATTCTGGTATTTCTGTATGATCTTTACCATATGCCAAGTTGTGGCACAGTACAGAAGGAGTAATCTTTCCCCCTTCCCCTTTCTTATATAATGCATCATCAATGCTAGGCTTTCAGTTGACTCTAGCAGCTCAAAACTCAGCCCTGTGTATTGCAGATTAGAGATAGACACAAAACAAAAATATAGTGCTTTGTTTAGTTTCATTTATTTAGTAGTTTTGTTTCATTAGTAACTTTTTAAAAAAAAATGAAACTAAATGATTTGGACCACTATGAGGAGGCACTTTCTTGGACTGTTCCCTGGAAGCTCCCCAAATTTGGAGTGGTTTTGAGTTCAGTGTTAGAGGAAAGGTGGCGGGCTGCAGAGAGATCCGTCAGCTGGAGAAAAGCTGTGCCCCCCTTGCCACTGCCACCCAGCTGGTTTTGACAACTCAGACTGTAGGGAGGGGGGCCTGTGGTTTTACTCCAGCCGACGGATCTCGCTTCAGACAACAGGCTGCAGCAAGATCGGTCAACTGGAGTAAAGCCATGGCCCCTCCACCCCACAGCCCAAGCTGTCAAAACCAGCTGGGTGGCAGTGGTGAAGGGGGGGAGGCTACCAACAGATCTCACTGCATCCCACCATATTTCCCTTTACTGTCCAAAACAGCGACCCCAAACTGCTCCACATTTGGGGAGCTTCCAGGGAATATGCCAAGGAAGCTCCCCCGGTTTGGTTTCTGAACAGGAAAAAGTGGTTTGTTTCATTTCAGGTCAAAACAGTTTCTTTCATTTCATTTTGCAATGAAATAATTTGTTACATAATGAAATGGTGAAACAGTGTTTTGTCTTTCATTTGGTGCCCATCACTATTGCATATTATACTGGTAACTCTATTCTATGTTAAAGTACATTCTGAGAAAGTGCAATAGATATTTTTAGGTAGTGGGCTAAGGAAAAGAAGAAAGTGAAGCAGGGCAAGAAAGTGTAGAAACCCATTATATTTGCAAACTAAAACATCTCTCTCTCTCTCTCTCTCTCTCTCTCTCTCTCTTTTGGACCAGTTGTTATAGTCTGAAAAACCACATAGCCAGCATAATAAATATTCTAATCTACATTAGGGAATTTTCTAACATTACTAGGTGCATTAGAGGAATCTGGTTTTATTTGGCTTGGGGATTCTGGGAATTTTAGTCCCCAGATAACATGTCCAAGCTGTGGCCACACTGCCTGGGGTATTCTGGGAATGTCCCACCAAGCAAGCAGCAATTCCATGATCAGGCATAGTCATGTGTATTTATAATAATGCATTAGTCAGGAAGAGGGAATGAGATCAATTTTCCTCAGCTGAGCTGAGTTGATCAAGAAACACTCTGGCTACGCAAAGCTGGGGGTGGGGTTATATTTATTTGATTTATTTACAATTTTTTTTGCCCCTTTCTCCTAAAAAGCTGGTTGGATTGCTTGGTGGCTTAGATATCTTTACATCTCAGGAGAAGAGCCAGCCTGTGTGGCCTTGGGCCAGCTGTACAGTCCCAGGAGGTCCTAGATCAGTGGCGGCGAACCTTTGGCACTCCAGATGTTTTGGACCACAAGTCCCACTATCCTTTGTTATTGGCAATACAGGCTTGGAATTCTGGGAGTTGTGGTCTAAAACATCTGGAGTGTGAAGGTTTGCCACCGCTGCCCTAGATCAGGCATGTCCAAACTTCGGTCCTCCCGATGCTTTGGACCACAACTCCCAGAATTCTAAGCTTAGATTGCCAATGACAAAGGACTGTGGGAGTTGTAACCCAGAACATCTGGAGGGCCGAAGTTTGGACATGCAAGATGAAGCGAATAGCAAACAACTTCAGAATCTCCTCTGCCTTGAAAACCCTGAAAGGAGTTGCCATAAGTCAGAAGTGACTTGCCGGCACATGGTTATTATTTTATTCTCCTAAAAAGGGGACCCAAGGCAGCTGACATCATTAAAACCACATAAGGATAAGAATGTTATTTTTTTTAAAAATGCAGCACATGAAGAAAGATCTGGCAGATAAGGATGGATAACACCTACTCTGTGTATTCTGTGCATCCACCAGAACTTGAGGAAAAGGATATTATCCTCAGAACTACTGATGCACAGCCTTCTTAGACATTTGCATCTTCCTAACTGTGTCTTTGATGTAGATTCATCCACACTATATAGGCAGCTATAACCATGGGAAACCTCTGACTGATGGCCCCATCAGTCAGTCCCACATCTTTCTTTCATCTTAATGGACAAAGTTCTTGGGATATTTTCTAATGCTCAGCTATGCCATCTCTGCCTTGATAGCTGATCATTAGCAGTTGCATTACAGAAATTTGCTTCATATTCGGAGGAGTGAAAATTGTTCAGAACAAAGGCAGGATGATGATAATCATAATGGGAAGCTTCCCTTTTAAAAGCATATGCAATCTAGCCAATCTAGGATGGCTTATATATATTTTAAAAGTTCTTTTTAAAGTTGTGTATCACACACCAAAAAGAAAGCACAACTTTTGAGCATTTTCTCAATGATTGTCAGCTAGTCAGTTATAAATTCAGCATGCATGAATCATATATTTCCATGAGGGAGTTTGCTGTTCCATGCCTTATATGCAGCAGCACTAGTAGGGGGGAAATCCACAAGTTTCAAATTATCCCATTTATTTTATGGTTATAAATAATCAAACACAGTTTGTGACTCTGTGGTCTGTAATGCTTTTAGATTGACACAGTACACGAAAGAGGGGAGTGAGCCTGGTTTGTACGTGAGGTTCACTAAGGACTAGTATTCCTTTAATGTCTCTCCCATCCCCTTTCTCTCTGTTCCCTCTCATTATGTAGGGCACAGATGTGTTTCAGAAACCTGCCTCCAAATCCATTCCCCAAACCCAGGAGACAGCAAGATTATCATTAAGCATGCCCCAGTGAGCACCACCGATGGGAGCTGGTTTTGGAAGGCAGATTGGGAAACGAGAAAGATCAAGATTTTTCAAGACCGAAATTGGATGCCTGCTATCTGCTAAAGAGAAGAACGTACTTCTTTCCTCTTCTTAAAAAAAATCATCTGAAAGCCTGTGATGCAAAGAAGAAATGGCGATAATGCACAGCCAAAGCGGAATCTGCTGTGACCGAAATATGGTCAGTCGCTTGTTTTTCACAGTTTGGCAAACATTTATTTCAAGGTTGAGAGGAACGCACTGGAAGCTACAGCTCAACTTCAACTCGATGAGGTTAAACATGTCTAACAGAATGAATTCCTTCCTTCTTCTCTTTTGCCCATTTTCCATTTCCAGTTCCAGTTTTCCATTTAGAAAAAGTTTCCTTTATAAGTATCTTGTACGAATGGTGACATGAAAAGAAACTGGGATTTTGTTGATATGGCCGTTACAATGGGGCTTCCCTGCAAGTGGCCCAATTGACCCTAATAGGGCTTGCTCACAGGACAGGGAAGGGTGTACTATGAAACTAATAAATCTTAAGCTTTGGGGTCCCTAATTTTGGAGGTGCACCAAAAGTGGTTTTTCAGTCTACATTAAAAAAAAAAAAGATTAGAGTGATCTGTCATAGAACAACCACACTCAAAAAGATAACAGTGGTTACTAGAGATGGGCACACACACAAAAAAGACACACTGTTTTGTTGTGCCCTAAAGTTACAAAATGTTTCATAATGAAATGAAGCTGGAGACAATGTTTGTTACAAAATGAAACAAAATGCCAATTTTCGCCCTCTAAAATGAAATGATTTGTTCTAGAGGAAATGGCAGGGGAGCTCTCTCAAGCTCTTCTCTGTACAACATCCCTCAAAACATAATCCGTGAATAGGATTAATAATTCAGTTCTCAGTCGTATCATCCTAAAATGCATGCATGCAAAGAAGGGCATTTTAGGTTGTCTGTTGTAACCCAAATTCAATGCCTTAAATCACTCAGCAGGCAAGGACGTATCTGGGGGGGGAGGGTGCATTTGCCCTGGACGTGCAGCAATCTGGGGGCGCCTGGAGAGTGAGCAGGAGGAGGAAGCTGTGCACCCTCCCACCAGCAGTCCTCCCTCCCTGGCTAAGGCTTGGTGATGGGACCCCCTCCACCAACTCTGCTGCCCCGTGCCAGGCGAGAAGCAAAGCAGGCAGGAAGGCAGGTGTGGAGGCCACGTCACCCCCTCCTCCTCCTCCTCCTCCTCCTCCTCCTCCTCCCCTTGCTCCCAGCCCACAATGGGAGAGGTGTAAGGTGTGCACGCGCTAATATATGTGCACCCCCGCACACTAACACCTGCACCCTTGTACCCCCGCACCCTCACGTTCACATGTGTGCACCCTCCATGCCCACAGGATTGCCCCCCTTGCTGGTTGAGTGTGATGCGGTTGGAGGGGGCAGGAGGTGTGCAAAAACAGACTTTGACAACAGGCACTCCAAACTCTTGCTATGCCTCTGTCAGCAGGTTCTTTTACCTGCAACGAATTCTTAACTGCACCAGTTAGCTCAATATGGTATAAACAGCTAAACAATGGCAATCTGAACAGGACAGGAGCATTGTTGGAATTTTTAGAAGAAAGCTACAAAACAGAAACAGTCATTTCCTGACGGGTGTTTAATTTGGGCTTTTGACACTGGGCATGGGCATTATGGATGGAAATGGAGAAATCCATTTCTCCATTCCTTTCTTGCAAGGTTAATAGCTGCACCTGCACCTCGCAGTGGGGTTCCTTTAAAAAGTACATGTCAGATACCTTTTGAAGCTGTTTTCATCTCCCGGACCTATTGTTGTCACCCTGGGTTAAGTTCCTCAGCTTATTTGTTGTGGAATCAAAACATGGCCTAAATTCCTCCGGTGTCTGGCCTGAGCTAAAGTTCACCACGCCATGCCCTTTCATTTGTAACGAGCTCTGCTGATGTGTAGAAGCTGTCCCCTCTGCTTCCTTTCAGGAATGTGAATGCTGCACCATAAGGGCGACACTCCCCTTTTCATCTTGCTTCGGTGGGGCCTCCCCTCCCCTCCCCTTCCCTGGGGATGTCCACTCCAGCAATTCTCACCAAAGGATTCATGCCCACAGCCAAACTCTGCCATCGCAGCCCCAGGCCAGGTTCTAGAAAGGGATTCAACAGTAATACACAGAGGAAGGCAAGCTGGAAGCTACAGGTTTCTGAGGATCCAGACACTTTTCCAGTGCCCATACACCCTTGCCACACTGCCTCAGTTGACATCTACTTTTCTGTTCATGTGGAGCAGCACACTTTTTATTTATTTATTTATTTTGACTTTTATACCGCCCATCTAGACCAAAGGCTACTCTGGGCAGTTTACAACATATGATAACAGACAAAGGAATACATTTAAAAAACCAAAATACAAGATGCATAATAAAATAAAATATACATACATCAACAACAAAAAACTAAAAAGAAGCTAAAATGAAGTTTAAAATGGCAAGAGATTGACAAAATGGAGGGGAGAGATGAGAAGAAAAGTGGTTTAAAAATAGTGCCTTACTAAATGTTTGAAGAATCAGGGAACACCATTCTATAGAACCAGGTCTTTAATAGTTTTTTAAAAGTTTGGCTTTCTTCTCCCCCTCCTCCTCCTCCACCCCACCTTACTGCTCTGTTCAGCATCTTTGCAAATGGAGCAAGAGCCCTCATCCATCCCTTCATCTTAGATCGCCTCTTGCTGAATGCTTAGTAATATATTGCTGTTGCGTTGTATATTCCATCCCCCCCCAACTCCCCCAACTTGGTAGGGCTTTCATTGTGTGTGTGTTTTTTTCCTCCTCCCACTGCCAGACTCATTACCTTACATTACGCACTTTGAATTTCATAAGCTACTTATCTCGCTCCTCTGTTCTGAATTTGGTCGCCCTCCTCCTTTGTTTTGACTGCCCCAGCACTTTCTGTCGGCGGTGAGCATAATCCACTTACTGCTTCTTCTTGCTTGATATATAAAGTGAACAAAATTGATCCTAATGCTAATCCTTGTGACTCTCCTCCAGTCACAGCTCTACATGGTGCACTCCACATTTGTCATTTCTATCTGATGTTCAAGCAAGTTCTTTCCTCTTTTGAAGTCAATTATCGTTTCCTTAATTCGGGGGAAGGTTTTATGCCAGGCAACCATTGGACTGCATGAAGTGATTCAAGACACTCAAGAAGAGGCCTTTGATTAATAATTATACATGCACTCCATTTCTGCCTGTTTCAGTGGCACAGTAAATGGAGGAATACACCACTGGCTGTGCGTGTATAATCCTAGGACTGGATTCTCCTTTGGTGTGGGGGTCTAATTCTCAGTAACCCCATCAGAGAAATGTGGGTATCCTATGAGTTGTAGTCTGCTGGGTTGGGTATCACTGGACGCTGATCATGAAGAATCTAAGGGTGCGACTACACTGGTAAGCCGAGTTGGAGTGGTTTAGCTTTGCTGCAGACAGCTTTATGTTTGAAATCAGACAGTGCTCACAGAGAAGCTGTGGATTGATTCAGGAGTTCACCCATCACGTTAGATGCAATGTGATTTACATTCCAACCCACAACCCCCTTCTTCCCTTCCTCTGGTCCCATGTCTGTCTATCTTTTCTTCTTTCCTCTGATCCCACCTCTGCCAATCTTTTTATGGGTCATTCATGAAACAATACTTATGACACAACAATAAGGTGATAAAGTGATCTAACACTAATAAAAGACATTTTAAAAACTTAAAAGATCAGAGGGTGGTCAGGAGACAGTAATGAATGCAGGACCATGTTCCTGATAGTTAGTTAGTTAGTTATCTTTATTTATGGTCAGAGACCAAACTAAAATAAATACAAGTAGCAAATATACATACTATAAAATATGCATTTCATAATAATGTTTAGAATAATCCATAAAATTGATAGATCAAAGGTATAGATTTAAATTAGATCTGGTTCACAGTAAAGCAGTCATCATCTACATGGCTACTATGTTTCTTGACCTCCATTTATGATCTGTTTTCGAACCCTTATTGCTACTGCACATAATTTAGCAACTTGCCTGGTTATTTGGTAAAATTTGTCAGAGAGGAGCAGATGCAAATAAAATTTTCTGATACTAAACATCATGCTCCAACTACCTGTGTCACCAAAACACTTCCTAAGGACAACCCCCAAGAATGTGTCACAACTAACCTTATGGGGAGAAGAACATCACAACTAACCACATTGGGAGAAGCCTGTTTGATTTGATCTATGTAGCTTGAAAAAGTAGAAGACCTCCACCAGAACAGGAAAAAGGGCTGCTGTGGGAGCCAAAAGGACTACAGTGATTCAAACCATCCTTTGTGTCATCTAATCAGTTAAATACACTTCAAATTCACTCATTTTGTAAGAGGAGCAAATTATGGATTATTTAACCATATAGTTATTTATATGTTTATTTATTTTGAATATTTTACCCCACCTTTCTCCTTGGAAAAGGACCCAAGGTGGCTTACAATAATGAGGGACAAGATACAGTCCAGAACATTTATTTATTTATTTATTTATTTATTTATTTATTTATTTATTTATTTATTTTTATACCACCCACCTTCCCAAAAGAACTCTGGGTGGTTTACAGCAGTAAATAAAATAATAACAAACACATAATACAACAAATCACTGCGGGGGTGGGGGGAAGATAAGATATTCAGCAAAATGGCGGAACAGAATTTAAAAAAAAAACACCTAAATGTTGCCGAATGCCTCTCAGAAAAGCAAGGTCTTTAGTGCTTTTTAGAAGGAAGGCAGGGACTGTGCTAGGCGCAACTCACTCGGCAAATGGTTCCAAAGTGAGGGGCCAGCCACAGAGAAGGCTTGGTTTCAGGTTACCGATTTCCTGGCCTCCCTGGGCGTGGCCACCTGAAGTGAGAGCACTTGCGACACCAAGTTAAGAATGAGGAAATAGAAGAGGCATCTTAGAACATTAAAAGGTAACATTAAAGCTACAAAGAGGACACAACAAGAAAAAAAATCCATCACAATGAGTGGAAACTAACGTGGAAAATACTTGATGTTCTTATGAAATTAGTCAATGCAATCATGCATGGTAACCCATATAAAAGTCACATAGTAGGTAGTCCATCATGCAGGAAAAGCATGCCAGAATAAGAGGTGACAGCTGTCAGCCTTGACAGCTTTAAGAAAGGATTGGACAAGTTCATGGAGAACAAGGGTATCAATGGCTATCATTATAGATGCCTAAGGACAACCGGGTTGGAGAGATAGGCAGGATATGCAGGGAATCGTAAGCAGGTGAAGACATCTGCTTGGAAATACCCTGAAGCAAATGGTGAGACATAGTGTGAGACAGAATGCTGGACTGGATGGGCTGTGGCCTGTTCCAGCAAGGCTGTTCTTATGTTCTTATTAAAAGGAAGGTCTTTTCCAGAATCAGGCAAAGACCTCCCTTTTCGGGCTTCATTGCAAGACATTTTATTAGGATCAGAACCTGTGTATGCATTTGTTAGAGGACTAGAAATTGAATTTTTGTCCTACACTCAATGTTTTGAAATCGAATTTTTGTCCTATACCCATGCCCCTATCCTTTGACTCTGAGTGTTAAATGAAGGGTTATTTCAAAAAGAAGAACCCTTCTAATTCAAATATAGTGCTTACAAAGTTTGGGGGTGTATTATTTCATGGTACAATAGATCAGCAAGGGGATAAGTAAGTGGGTAGATACATGGATTGATTCATGTTAATAATTGTATTTTAATGTCTTTATAGATAATAGAGACCACCCAGAATTTTGCTGTTGGGTTATTATGGTTATTATTATTGCTAGTAGTAGTAATTGTAAACATCTGCTTACTTTTTTCCCTGATATAAAAAACTGCCTCCTTGTGTCCCTAGTATTTTTTTTCTAATGAAGTGTGAGGTTGTTGTAGCTGTTTCTTATGCCTGTGTATGCGTTTCATGCTCCCACCAAGCTCTGAGAATAAATAGGGAGGGGAAAATGAGCTTTTCGAGGTCCTGCATAAAAGTCCAGGTAAATCGGAACGATCTCTTTCCTTTGTCAGCAGTTTTTATTACAGCTTCGGAAATCCCATTATCATTTGTTAAGCACGAACTCCCTTTTGTGAATCCATGCTGACTTTCCCTAATTAAATCGTTATTCCCTTTATTCTCTCTCTGACTAGCGCTCTGACTACTTTCCACGCAACTGCCTGTCAGGCATATGAAATATACAAGACCTTTGTTTCGTTGGAGCTCCTCTCTGTTCTGTGCAACACAATGGTAAGGCAGTAGAGGAAAGCAAGGACTTGTGGCACAGGCAGATAGGTTTATTTGCCCTCCCCCCACAGCTTTGATGCTTCAGGGTAGAAAAATAAATAAATAATTGACCCTTTGATCTCTTTTGGTCATAAAATGATGGGAAAGTAACACTGGCTGACAGAATATGTGCTCCCACAAACTTAGGGGTGGGTTGCAGACCAAAAAATGAGTGGGCATCTCATCCCAACGTTCAGGTAGAAGTCTTTTACTCTTTGCTCCTCTCACAAACCAACCATACCTAGATCACCTAGGATCCCCAATGACCATGAAGGATATACAGTAGTAGAGGGCACAGCAGAGGCGTAGCTAGAGTTTGGACCACCCGGGGACAAAATCAGTTTTTCCCCCACAACCATGTCTCACCCACCCAGCATGGCCCCTGCGCTCTTGCTCACTCGCTTGCTCCCCAGGGGCTGAGGACATGTGTAGGGCTCCCCAGCGGGATGGGCACTGCCTTCGCTTCACCCATTGTGCCAGGTGGGCAGACAGACGAAGGAGGAGTGCCCTGGCTAGCATGCCCAGGGAGCCTCCTCCAGGCACCGAGGGCCAGCCCCCTGAGGCCACCCACAGGCAGCGATCGCCATGCCTCTCTCCAACAAAATCACACGCCGGGTCTGGTCTGATGGCATGCATGCACTGCTGCCAGCCCCCAAGAAGCCCCAGACCCACGCCTGCTTTCCTGCCATCCCTCCCCTGCAATCCCCAGCTGAGGGGCATGCTCTCACCAGATAGTGCCTCTCCTCCTTTTCCCTGACTAAGGATTGCTAAGCCTTGGGGGAGGAGGACTGCTAGTGGGCGGGTGCATGGCTTCCTCCTCCTCTCCATTCCAGGTGCCCCCAGATTGCTGCATCTGGGGCAGATGCACCCTTCTGCCCCCCCCCCATATGCCCCTGGAGCACAACATTAAAAAAAAAGAGGCAAAAGAGAATCATGGCCTTTTTAGAAATCAGGGCCCTTGTGAGAGCCAGAGGGGTTGCATGAATCAGCAATCGCTCTCCTAAAAATCTGTATCAGAGCAACACTGTCAGGAGGAATCTTGAAGAATGGAGTTAAGCAAAGGCTGTCTCATTCTTCAAAAAGCAAAATAGGGTTTAGGTAACTATCATCTGTTTAGTTTGACACTGGTATCTGGAGAGGTGCACATGGTCATTACGAAGAGCTAGCATGGCATTCAGAAAAACAAGGCATGCCAGGATAATCTTAACTTTCTTTTTTTGTTTTGGTAGACAGTTGAGTTTGACAGATCAAGAAGAAGCTGTAGATAGAGTGGTTTCAGAGTGGCTTTCAACAAGGCTGGATAGCTCATTTGTCTGCAGAGTCAGATGTTGGACGTTTGAGTCCCCATTATGCCTCCTGGGGAAGAACCAACCCCTGTAAACCTGAGCAAACTGCTTAGTCTCAAAACATCCCAGAAAAAGGGAAGGGTAACTAACAACTGAGTGCTGTCTGCCCAGAAAATCCCAGAAAGGGTCACCTCAGTCAGAGTTGTTGTTATGATGAGTTTCAATTGTAAAAAAGAGATTTTTGGAGAGATGTTTTCCTTGTGAATTTGCTTCCTTGACAGGAAGTTGGACTCAGTGATATTCGTTACATTGTCTGAAAATGTTTTGGTCTGACTAGGGTGTTATAGAACCCCTGTAAGCCACTTTGAACCCCAATGGAAGAACATAGATCAGGTCAACCTACAGGGCAAGCCTGTGGATTCTTTAAGAGTCATTCAATCTAGCAGCTCAGTCTACTGTATTACTTTTGACTTCCCTGTTCCTCAGTCTGAACCACCAGACTTTTTTAAACAGTGCCCCACAAATGCCAGTGGGATGTGCAGGATCCACTGGGGTATCACACCACCCTGGGAGTAAACAGCAGTTTCTTGTGCCACTTACAAATCACTCTGAAAATACGTCAACATCCCCAATTCAGTCCTATGTTGTACATTTCTCCAAATACAATGTATATGTCATGCTGGCTGGAGGATTATGGCAGTTGCAGTGCAGAAAAGTAGGTCTTCAAGAACTATCTCTTTATACAAATATTTTAGGGCTCTAATGCATATGATTGGTTTAATTTATTATATTTTAGGATTGGAATTTTCAGCATGTTTTATGGAGGGGAGGATACAAATACAAATAGGTAAATAGAAAAACATGCCAGAACCCTTAAAGACAAGGTAGGAAAAGAAGACTCTAGAATGGAAACTTGAAGATGGCAATTAAGTTTATGGAAAGTTGAGAGTTTTCCATCCAAAATAATTATAGACCTCTTAGTGTTTATAGCATAAGTTATGGGTGTCTGCAGACATATATTGTCTGGCAGAAATATGAGTTTTGCGGGAGAGCTCTCTCAAGAAGCCAGTCTCTTCTGTGCACAAAACATATCAAAGATAGTTTCAATGACAATGATGTTAGCTCTGACCTTGAAAGTCTGTCTTGTGGAGGTGCAAGAGAGGCACTCTGTGGCTGAAGCTGATAGAATATACAGAGGAACCGAACTGGAAAGTATATAAGTGCACTCAGGTGGATTTAGGAGATCAGAAGAAAGAGCATGTTTTTGTTCTTAAACAGAAGCTACATTACTGCAATAAACAGGCAGATTAAAGTCGGATTTCACAAAGCGGATGGTGGAGGGGGTGACACATGTCAGAGACATGTCAGAAAAACAAGGAAATTTCCCTAGTGAAATGTTTTAAAAAGAAGAAATAACATAGAATGTCATGACTTGATGCATAATCAAGAAATGGAAATGCCTGGAAGATGGTAAGCTGGGATCCTACTTCTTTGGGGTCAGGGGGGAAAGCACAGAGAAATAAAGAGGAGGAATTAATCACTTGAGTAGGCTGCAGATTTATGATCTATGCCCATAAAAACAGCACCTGTGGAGGCCACACTAGGCAAGTACTGAATAAGTGGCTAGCTCTATACTCTAGGTTAATATTTCATCATTTATCACACCTAAGGGTGAAGAAAACACCCTTTCATTCTTTATTTGACCGCTGTAGCCCACAGCATCAGCTCTAATTTTTGATCAGTCCTTTGATTCCAACAGGGTATCTCAGCAGCAGGGATAGATAAACTGGTTAATATAGAGACAGGCCTTGACTATATATATTTCATGTATGTTTCCTTCTTTCCTAAAAATATCTGGGGAGTCAGATCACGAGACTGCTCCCTGGTGGTTCAAAATAGAGGTCAGGGAGCCATCACCCTTGAGTTTCATTTCCAGCTAGAGATGGGCACGAATAAAACAAATGGTGTTTCGGTTTTTCATTTTTCTTTGAGAGGTCTGTTTCATTTTGTTTCCATTTTTCGCAAATTTTTGGAAAAAATTCATTTTTGTTTTTTGTTTTTTCATTTTTCATTTCTACCCACTTTTTGTGCAATTTTAAAGCATTTCTTTTCCCCAGAGGGAAAACACTAAAAAAGATTGATGCTGGCAGAGACACAGTATAGACTAGGTACGCAGGGAGGCTGCAAAGGCAGCAGCGGGCGTTGCCCAGGGTGCAAGGCAGCCACAGAGTGACTGCACTGTGGGGCAGGGGAGGGTACTCACCGAGAGGTACGCACACACACACACACACACAGAGGCTGCAGGACTGAAGCTAGAGTCGCAGAGACAGCAATCCCACTCTAATTCCCACCGGGGACTGCAAGGAGGACGGGGGCTGCCAGAGCTTTTTATGCCCTTTCTGGATGCCACACCTGCCCAGTCTGCAACCTGGGCATGCTATTGGTTGAAGTTGTCCAAGAATTTACATGATCCCATCACATGGCTTGCCTCCATGTTGTGGCTGGAGTGGCGACATCCATTTTGTCATCCTTAAAGGGAAAAGAAAAATACATCGCGATGGGAGAAAACAAAAACAAACGTTTTAAAGACCCCCAACCCCCTGGTAGGTAATAATTTCAAATAATTATCGCATTATCACTGCATTTTTATGGATGTCCAGGGTGTTTTAATACCCAAGAAATCAATATTAGGCATCTGGGAGCCATTTTGGGTCGATGTCCCCTAACTCCCCTTAAAGGGAAAAAATACAGCGATCTGAGAAAATACATAAATGCACGTTTTAAGGACCCCAACCCCCCCCGGTAGGTATTATCAGACAGTATAAACAATTATTGCTGCGTTTTTATGGATATCCAGGGCGTTTTTAAACATTTTAAACAGCTCATTTCATTGCACGTCACCATTAATGAAAACGAAACGTAACAAACACAATTTTCATGGTTCTGTTCGTTTCGTTCCATTTTCATCACAATTTTGTTTGTCGTTTCGTTATGTAACGAAATGAATAACGAATAACGGAAACAAAAAAATGTTCATTTCATGCCCATCTCTATTTCCAGCATTATTCCAATCTTGTTGACCTTCAGGAAACACAAAACCTTTGTTAGTGTCTGTTTCAAGAAACAACTTTGGCTTTCATTTCGTTATGTTTCTCTGCAGGGCAGAAGCTGAGGTACAGCGAATATTCTGCCTCTGCCATGGACCTACATTTCTCTGTGCAGACAACTATTTAAAACATGTTTACATTTATTGGTTTGAGTGTTTGATTTCTTCTATCGATGCTGTTTGAATGTTCATTGCATCATTGAGTCAGACCCTTGCTGAGATTTGTTCGTTCGTTCTTTTGTTCATTTGTTCATTTGTTCGTTTGTTTGTTTGCATTTATAGACCACCTGACTTTCCAAAAGGAACTCAGAGTGGTGAACAGCCTTGAATAAACAATAAAATATGACAATAAAACAGAGATCCATATAAGTAAACCATTTAAGAAAAACACAACCCAACAAGGGAAACAAGATGGCAGCACATATCCAAATGGGCAGCAAACACAATTGTATTACTTTGTATGAAGCATCAGTTCCAACTTTGAAAGGGGCTCTTAGAGAGGTACCTCTTTCTTGGAAGTAATGAGAAAGGGTTATGAGCAACAAACTCCTCTCTAAACAGCCACTTTGAGAACCCTTGCCTGTTTTTCACCCAGGCTGCACCGTGCCTGGGCCTACTTTCTCCAAAGTACCCTCTAGCAGTGGAAAGATCCATTATTTGATGCAACTTTGATTAAATCAGCTGACCTGTCATGGGGGCCTATCACTGATTTGGTCTGAATTCAGCTCACTCTGTTTGGGGCAGGGAGTTTTCAGTGGTACCACAGGGAGGGTTGGACCTCATTACCTTTGAAATAGCTTAGATTTGGAGAGCATATATATTTTACAGAAATATGATATTTTAATTTTAATAACCTTTGAATTGTAGAACTGGAAGGGACCCTATTGATAACTGAGTCCAGCCCCTCTTAAGAAGACACAATATTTTATTTATTTATTTATTTATTTATTTATTTATTTATTTATTTATTTATTTATTTATTTATTTATAGGTATGTATTTGTTTATTTACAGTAGGGATTTGAACTAACTCAGGGACAGTACAGAGAATGAAAAGGAGGGTTCTCCACCTCAGAATTGGAGGGGGGGGCACTCTTCTCCTCAGATCACAAGCCACCTAACCAACAGCACCTCACAGATCAATCTTTTCCTCAGAGTTTTGATGGCTGCATTCCAATCGGAGAATTAAGATGGTGTTTCAAGGCAGTTATTACGACTGGTATTTGAGCAGCAAATGAAAGAGGAGCGCCAAAAGTAGATAACTCAGGGGGGAAATGGTCTCATTCATTTTCTTACCCACTCTACTGCTTCAGTATTTTGTCCTCAGCATTTAACCTTTTCCCTTTGTCATAGCCACACATTTCATATTAAAATAATTTTGAATAGCAGGCAGACTAAAGGTTTTGCCAGCCGCAGATACACAGCAGCTTCACAGGAAATTAATGGTTTTGCTTCAGTTCCATCCTGCATTGGCCATACCTCACAGTATAAACCTCAAGAGCCACTGTATTATTGATTTTTAATTTTTCACACAAGAATAATTTTGCTTCACTGAACTGGAACCCGCTTTGAGATCCCACAGGGTTTCTCCACAGCAGTGACAAGAAACCTGCAGGGCCAATCAGGGCAGGGAAACCTCACTTTTGAATCCAGTTCCTGGCCCAAACCAGTGTTAGGGTTGGACAAAATGGAGTTAAAAATCTAAAGTACCAGTCTTAATTTCTTAATCTGAGGTATGCAATGTCAGTAATTTCTTAGTCTGTAAAAATAATCCTTTTTTATCGTGTTGGCATACCAAATATGAATATGGCAAAATAGAATAGAATAGAATAGGGCAAAATATTTTAAATAAATAGATAAATAATACACTGGATGCATATCAGTTGCAAAGGCAATGAGTCTCTCATTAAAACATTTAGAGGCAGTAGTTCTGCCTTTTTTCTAGGTGCATTTTATTTATTTTTAATGTACTTTATTTATTTTTGAAAAACTTGAACAAAATTGTGTACAAACCTAAAAACATCTAATGACATAAAATAATAAAAAAAAATTATACAAATTGTGGAGATATAACAATTTTAGTTCCATTTATGGAGATCTATTTTCCTTCCAAAATTGCTAAGATTCTTGCAAAAGTGGGCATCTTTTCCTTTTTATTAAAACAAAACAAGTTGGGAAGCCATGTAGCCACCACAAAAACCAAATACAAAAATAAACCAGGTGATACCTTTAGGCTACTAGTAAAATAACAAAAAAGTTGCTAACAAAAAAGAGCAACACCCTCTTCCTCACAGCTGTAACAAAAGTTCAAGCATGGCAAAAAGATGGAATTGCCAAGAGTTAGTTCTTAGATATAAAGTTATTGGCAAGATTAAAAAAAAATGCCAGGTAGTTTCTTAGTTACTTCAGATGCAGCTTCACAACATCTCTGTTCCAGGCCTCAGTTAAGAAACTACCTGGCATTTTTTTCATTTTGCCAAGAACTTTACATGTAAGAACTACCGTATATACTCAAATATAAGCCATGTTTTTCAGCCCTTATTTTTGGCTGGGAAAAAAACCACCCTCTGTTTATATTCAAGTGAAGGCACCACAGGGCTAGTCCTGCCCGTTTCTGCTGCCTCCTGTAGTCTCTTCAGGGCAACCATTTTAAGAGGGCTCCTGCTGAGCTGTCAATGGCTGGACCCCTTTAAACCTGGCTCAGTTGGTGCCAGGGGATCCCCCTGGTTCTGACTGGGCCCGGTTTAAAGGGGTCCAGACGATAACAGCTCAGCAGGAGAGTCCTGGGCACCAAATCTCTAGGTGCCTCTAGGACCCAGGGAAGCCATTTTGTTTTGTTTCATTTCATTTTGTATGAATTATTTTAAAAAATTCATAAGAAACAAAACAAAATAAAATGGGTGTGAACACAAAATGAAATGAAACATTATTTTACCCATTTCATGCCCATCCCTTATGCACATGTATGGAAACCCATAAAAAAACCAGGTGCTGCACCTACCTCATGGGTTTCATAGATGTGTGTAAAAAGCCATATCTTCTCAATTATCTTCCAATGTCCTGTCACAACCCTTTTGTAAAGAAATAGCAACAAAAGGAGCAAAGAGTAATGAACACTCATAGTCTCCAACTGATCTGCATGAAACCAGGGATAAATTATCCAATGTACAGTGGTCTCATTGGACAGGATCCTGCAGTAATGAAGTATACAGAGAATACAGCATCCGTTATCTCATTATGTTATTATAACTCCTCTTGATATGGTATGTTGAGTCAAGCAAGAGAGACTTGGCCATCTCAGCATAATTTATGCAGACCCCAACTAATAATTATAGTGACTAATTAGCTCTTGGTATCAGATCCTCTAATAATATGGAAAGAGAGATAACACACACACAAAGCCCCAAAGTCTTGGTACAGCCAATAATAAGGATTTGCTTTCTATGTGTACATTCTGGCAGAGATCGTTCATTTGGCTGGCTTTTGCCAAATGTGTTTGCATTGATGTATTCCAGTATGGCTGAGGAGACAGAGTTAACACCTGGCATGCAAACTGCTTCAGTAGGAGAGCCAGAGGGGACTTGCTGTTAGACCTGGAGTGTCTTTATAAACAGATTTGTGGGAATCAGTGCCTCGATGTTCCAAAGCAAAAAAAAAAAAATCTACCAACACATGTGAGTGTTAAAATTGGGTTGGGGTAGGTGGGGAGAGAGAGAGAGAGAGAGAGAGAGAGAGAGAGTCCTACAGACACAGAGATGTATCTAGAAACAGAAAGCCCAGAGAATAATTTGATTTGGAAACAGGTTCTGTGCACAGATATAATTTTAATGATCATTTCCCCACCCCATCAGCCGTCTACATCCATCAGACCAGGGCCAGCCTTACCACAAGGCATCAGGGCTTTTGAGTCACAAAGTGTAGCAAATTCTTTGTGATATGATTTGTGGTTAATTTGGGGTTGTTGTTATGGGTTTGGTTTTTTTTTTAATGCCAAGGAAGAGGAGAGGTGTTGGTACAGCTTTCTAAATCAAGTGCCCAAGTAACTTGGCTGGCTCAGCCTATTATGCATCTCAATTTGGATGGGTGGGAGGGAGGTGCCATTTGCTGCTCCATCTCAGGCAACAACATGTTTTGGGCCAGGCTTACACCAGACTTTGTTTTTACATATGTGCATTTTTAAAAAATGTGTTGGCGCTATGGGAGTGTAGGCAAGGGGAAAGAGGAATGTCACTCCTACTGACATTTCAGGGGAGAAAACAAAGCCTTAAACAAAACAAAAAAAAAAACCCTAAAACCACTAACTACGAATGGTTTCCTTCCTGTTTACACAATATCATGTAACACTGAAAGAAAAAAAAGGAGCAAAGGAAAAGGAAAGAAGATGAATTAAAGATGAATTAACCTTTTAGGTTTTTTTCTTCTCAGTTTCATATATTCGGTATTAACTAAAGATGGGCACAAATAGTTATTTGCCGGGTCATTTCTGAGTCATCGGTGCAGCACCACGGGTTTCCTTCCCTGCCCCCATTGGCTCCCCCACTCACCAGCCAATGTGTGCTCTACTTGTCTACTTGTCCCCATCTTTTTATGTGACTCTACAGTCACAGGCATGGTGGCTCAGTGGACTAAGGCTCTGGAAACAGTCAGCTGCAAAGTTGGAAGCTCTGCGGTTCAAATCCCGGGTGCCACACAGCGGAGTGAGCTCCCGCTGATGACCCCAGCTCCTGCCAACCTAGCAGTTCGAAAGCATGTAAAATGCAAGTAGATAAATAGGTACCACTGTAAAAAGCGGGAAAGTAAAACAGTGTTTCCTTGCAGCCATGCTGGCCACATGGCCATGGACTTACACGGCTCTTTGGCTTGAATATGCAAATGAGCACCACCCCTAGAATCGGACACGACTAGCACACATGTGCAGGGGGAACCTTTACCTTTTTACAGTCACAGGAGTGCACTCAGACAGGGAGGTGTGTCACGGATTATAGGCACTGAACTTCCCAAAATTAACATTTCCAAGCTCTGAAAGGTGTATGCCAAGAAAACGGTTGGACTTCTAAAATATCCCACCTCTCTCCTTAAAAAGGAACAAAGGTGGCTTATGTCATTAAAAAGACATTATTTAACAGCTAAAAGCAGGAAGTTTGCAAATATTAAGTAATGTAAACACCAATATATAAAACAATTAAACAAGTTGTATGTTAAAAGAGCAAATAAAATAAATAAACACATATAAAATAGCAGAGTACAACAATCCATTTTAAAACCCCTCTCAGACCAGCAGTCATTAAGGAAAAGGCTGCCTGAGGAGAGAGGTTGTGGAAGTACAATAATCATGAGACCAGCCTAGCTTCCCGTGAGAGTGAGTTTCAGAGTCTGGGAGCAGCAAAGGAGAAAGCTCTCTCCCTTGTCCCCACCAAGAACACTTATGAGGGTGATGATGATGAGACTAAGACGGTTACTTCACGTCCATTCTCATCCCGGGAGGAAGTTTGTTGTGTGCTGATGTTGGTCGCGGTCACGTGGTCTTCTTGCGGTTCTGTCCCTGTTCCCGTATATGCACAGGCATAATGGATGATACCGGCATGACTGTTACCGTCCATCTTCGTTCCGCGATGAGATGTGAAATTCCATGCCTTTGTTCTCAATTTTTTTCAGCCCAACCTTCTGTTTTTCGATGTTTCGATTCTCCGAAGCATTGCCTTCAATGCATTATGGAACTGAGTTTGAGGCATTTGTCTTTTAATCTCTCTGCACTGCATTGCTGACTCCATAGGGAATGTACTGGCGAATGCCACTTTGCATTCCTGCCACTAGATGGAGAATGGCACGTTGCGTGACGAGCCTTACGTCATGGGCACTCATCACAGAACGAGAAGCATGTTGAGCAAATTCCCGAGGCCAGGGAGGGGAATCTCTCATACCACTTAAATCGCAGTTCAGGGGCCCTGGTCAGGATGAACTGAACACCCCTCGTCCCGCAATGGATGTGTGGTTAGATTACTTCATACCAGTCCCAAGCGGGACCGCGAACAGCGATGAGATGGACGTGAAGTATCATATTAAGAGAAAAGTTTCCCCTGCTGTTTTGAAACACTGGGCAGGCTCACAGAGGGAGATGTGGTCTTTTAGATAGCTTTGGCCCAAACCACTTATATCTATCTATCTATCTATCTATCTATCTATCTATCTATCTATCTATCTATCTATCTATCTATCTATCTATCTATCTATCTATCTAATTCAATTTGTATACCACCCATCTGACCAAAAGCCACTCTGGGCGGTTCACAACACAAAACAAACTGTTATAATATATAAAATACTACAAAGGATGATACAAAACAGGAAATAATGCAAATAAAAACATAATTAAATTGACATCAGTTAGGGCTTTATAGGCCAAAGCCAGCTCTTTGATTTGTGCCCAGAAATGGTTCAGCAGCCAGTGGAACTGCTGTATCAGGGGAGTTCCTGGTCTGCCATGTGACCAGGATATGACCACCAACCTCTGCTTGGCTTGCATGTTCCTTAAGCAGGCTTCCCCAGAGATACAACAGACTCCATGCATATTGGAATCAAGGATGTCCAATTGGCCATGTTGCATAAGGATGATGGTGGTTGGAGGAAGCAGTGTTGAAAGACACCGTGCTAGAGTAGATAAGTCATGCTATGATGCAAAAGAAGACTCAGGCCTTGTCTCTTTCTGCTCGCCTTGACCTTTTCACGCTTTACACATACACATACCTTGAGATGGGCCATTCTTCAGGCAGATTTACCAGCTGGCAACACACTGCAAATTTACATGCCCTTCATGAAATATACATGTCTGGATGAACATAAGAGGAACTTGGGACATCAGCAAGAGTCTGTGAAGACATGAGATGAATATAATGGTCTGCTGAGCTGGGCTCCCAGCTAATTATTACATTGCTGTATGTCCCTTGGAGCAGAGTGGAGAGAAACTATAAACAATAAATGAGCTCCAGGTGGCCAAACAGACTTGAGTGCAAAATAATGGGAAAATGAAATGATATGAATAGCTCACTGGGTTAAGTATCTGGCTATGCTGGCAGAGGCTAGGAGCTCATTTCCTCAATATACATCCAAAGAGATGGACCAGCCTGCATAACCTTGGGCAAGCTATGCAGCCCTCGGGTACCCCTTAAAAAGGAGGATGATAAACCATCCCTACATGCTATAAACTTAGGACAACCTGGAATGGGTGGACATAAATCAGATTGATTTGATGGCAGATCATTAATTATTACAGAAAAGGACCCCTTCCCACCCAAGTTTAAGTCTGAACTGAATGCAGGCCTTAGCATCAATTCAACAAATCTACTCTACCAGACTGAATTAGGAATGTATTATATTGTGAAGTAGAACAGAGCTCAAAATTGCACTGATATAAGAGGAATGGGATGGAATTTTTCCTCAGAAATCAAGGGTGAGGTTCTATATGTGTTAATGGACCCTCACCCTGCCCCTTTCTGTCATCTGTTTGATCACAGGAATGTGACTGTTGGAAGAAACTGCTATACAGAGGTTGCCTCTCCACATGAGCTGACCTTTGGGGGTGGGTGGGTTTTGGAATCCTGTGGAGAGGTTAGCTGGGCACAACAGTCTCTCCCTTTTCAGACAGTTGTGTTACCATGATGAAAAAAGACACTAGAGTCGGCTAGGGCACATTGCTCAACACCTGGGGGCTCTACCCACTTCAATAATACACACTTCGAAGTGTGTGAATGAAGGGGCCCTTTCTGAAGGACCTGCATTTGGTTTCAGCATTTTTCCCAGGGCTTCTTTCAACAGCATGCACAGCACACTAAATCAAACTCTCAAGCGTTTGCACTCATCAAATGCACAGGTATAGCTATTCTCAGGATAAAGAGGACCACGCTGGGCCTGCCTGCCATGTAGCTGTTTAAGAGGAGTTGGTCAAAACAGAAAGCTGTGGTTATCCACTTTCAGCCCCGTGGACATTACTCAGGGCTGAAAGAGGGTAACTAACTATATATATAAATTCACAGTTCAGCTCTTGAAACCCCTGGCTTGAATAGATAAATCTATCAATGTTGTTGACTCTATTTAATTTTTTAAAAAAATCTTGTATCTTTCTATCTTCAGGATGTTGCAGTTTGGATAAATTTGAATCAAAAACCCAAAGAGAAAGAACATGGTGAATCATTCCCACCTTTACTGCCTATTTGCCACAGATGTTAGGAGTCTGAGGCCATATGGTCAGGTGAAACAAAACCACCTGAAAGTGTAAGCTGAGGCATGCCTTAAATTTTGGGCTGAGCCCCCCTCTAGTTTGTAGGAGCTTGTAGCAGCTGGTGGGAAAGACATCTGTTCAGATGTTGAGCCAAATACCCAGGGCCAAGGAATATATATGAGCACTTGTGAGCCAGGAAGACCATGTGTCACAGACTGCATTCCAAATCAGGCTGCCTTCCAAACCAAATAGGAAGACTCTCACAGCGGTTCCTGTTGAGAATAACCCAGTAGGCAACCTCAAAGGCCAGTCTAGACCTGGAGGATCTATAACTGTGATGGGTGCAGGGAGGCCCAATTTTCAAGGCCATTCAATGTGTCTTATTCTATCTCAGGTACCTGAAATTGAGGAGTCTCGCTAAATTCTCAAAGCCAAGTCTGAGGACTAATTAACAAAGGGAAAATGTTAAGTTTCAAACGTTCATGTTTCCCTTGCAGGGAGAGGAAATATCCCCCCATTTCTTTTAGCTGAGACTTAGTGTCCCAGCAAGTGTGAAGAGTCAGGAGTTATTAATGCTGTGTGAACTCCTTTTAACAGGTGCTCATGATGCTTTCCCACCTGTAATTTGGACCAGACCACAATGGCTAGTCCATGAGTAGAAGCATTGTATCCCTCCAGCAAAGCACCAGTCCATTTAACATGGAGTGCTAGAAATCAGCCATGTTCCGAAACAGAATGGATTCCTTCAAGAAACATGAAACAATCTGACCCAATGAAGAAGCAACAAATGTTCCTGTGATGCCTTTAAAATGATTATCTGGAAAGGCCACAAGTGGATTCCACCCTCAGCCCCAGTCCCAAACAAGCTTGTGTTACTAGTTAGCTCAATGGCTTCCAACAACCAATCAATCCTCACAGGAACTGTGACTCTCATTTCTTTGCTGTGTCCATTTTTCTTTTCCTTTGCTGACAAGAAGATAAGCAGTTGAGTCTGTAGCTGGTGGCCATGCAGTGCAAACAGATTCACAAATCTGCATTCCTCCGTTGCCAAGTTGCTGGAAGCTTGCAGATACGTGTCACTTGCAATGTACACAAAGCCCCAGAGAGGAAGCCATATTTTGACAGCTGGCCAAGAAAAAGGCCCCCCTCATGTCACTGACTGAAGCAGCCACCCGCTCACAGATCTGAATTGCAGAAATGCTCCTTAGTGGCCATCACGGAGGATGAAACGATCAATATGAGTTAAATACACAGAGCTGGAAAGGATTCCAATAATAGGATTTCTGATAAAAGAAACAGTAGAATCTATTTCCGTTTACTTCCTTATTTTACCCTCTCATCCATGAAACACAGGCTGGCACAACTAATCCAATATGTTCCCTACCTCTGGGAACATTTTGCACATGACACTGAGTTAACTCTAGCAAGTACACTGGGATGACAGATGCATACAAACATAATTCCTTGACTGGTATACTTGTATCATCTGTCTCTTTAGTGATGTGTATTTTTTGCATCCACATATTTTTAATAGCTGAATATTTATAGTGCAGTAACTTATTTCTATTTGCTCTCGCAAATACCAAGACCTACTATCCGGGAGCAAAATCTGTTGGCATATGAAGGAGCTTTGCCAAGATCCTGCACTTCAGTAAGGATTCCATTTATTCTGACCACTTGCTATGAGTACCAATTTTCCAGTACAGTGGTACCTTGTATAAAGGAATGAATTCGTTCCAAATGAAATTATGTTAAGCAAATTTTCCTTTATACAAATTTCCCATAAGAATGCATTGAACACAGAGTAATCCCTAATCACGACCATGGTCACCCTGTAGATGATTCTGTTAAGCAAATTTCCCCTTTCTTCGGATTTTTTATGTTGTACAGATTTTATGTTATACAAACTGTTTGTTATACAAGGGTCCACTGTAATTATTTTTGTAACTTTTTAGCAGTGTGCCAGCTGGCCAACTTCAAAATGCCTACACCTCATAAATGAACGACTGAACAACAACAAATATTAAACAGGACTCCTCCTCTGTAGATCTCTGTACTTCTACTGTGTAGCAGAGAGAGAGAGAGAGAGAGAGAGAGAGAGAGAGAGAGAATTTTACCAGAAATTTAAAACTCTGAAACAGAGTAGTACTTATACACGAGATGGGCAGGGCACTAAACAAATAAAGAGTCTTCATTGAATTTGAAATGTAGGAGTCATTCATGAAATGCCAGTTAAATAAATTCCTATATGTTTCACACAAGCACCTTTTTATATCTCAATACATCATCCTCTCTCCGCCCCTGTTATTATTGCCATCCATTCTTCACGCTCACAATGGAGTGTGTTCTGTCATTCATTTAAACAATAAACATGGAAACCTATTTTCACTCCCCAAATAACCATGTGTAAACATGATGGAAGAGATACTTCAACAATGTAAGAAGTGATCTGAAATGAAAGAAAGAAAGAAAAGAAAGAGAGAGAGAGAGAGAGAGAGAGAGAGAGAGAGAGAGAGAAAGTTGAGCTTGTGTCTTTATTTGCTCTGTATGACATACACTATATGCATATGAGGATTATTTTTATTTGTTTTAGATTTCCATTTGTATCATCTTTACAGCCTCAGGAATGCCCCAGCCTAATCAACACTGGTTCAGTTAAGGGAAGGAAATGCATGGATTCTTTCCATTTAATTGAGGAGGTTGAAACAAAGCTATCGGTTAGACAAAACAGTAGCCTAGGCTTGAAATGAAATGTTAAAAAAATAATCAGGCTTTAAAATCCCCCACTGGTACATAATTCCTAACTCTCTTCTAGGAATGGGAACCTTATGAAAAAGACTCTGTTTCGTCATTTCATAAGCCTACAAAATGTTACAAAATGAAATGAAACAGAAGACAGCGTGTCATCAAGGAATCAAACGAAACACCATTTTTGTTTCAGAAATGAAACAATTCATCCTAGTGTCGAGAAGCCTCCTGATCCAGCCATCTTGAGAACAGGAGGTTTACTTTTAAACTGATTGATTTGTTTTCCTTCATTTCCTCCAGCACCTCAGCTGTTGAGCTAGCTTATCTCCGATCTTGATCTGCCTGCAACTAGCTAGTTGCTGAGCTCTTCCCTTCCCTTCTCTGCTGGCTATGCCTGGGCCTGCAAGTTGATTTAAAGTTTAAACTGATGGTTTTCCTTTCTTGATTAAGAGGGACTGTGAAGGTTTGGGTTTTTTTGGGGGGGGGGGTATTTTCCTCCCTCCCTGTGCTGATCAGCTCTTGAGCGTATCTGATCTTCTTGATCTGAGGTGCAAGCAGCTAGCCATTAGGTTTCCTGCTTGTTTACAGAGGGTTCTTTGTTTGAAAGCAAATTGATTGGAAGGTTTAAGAAAGGTCTTTGATTCAGGGCAGTGGGCTCCCTGTTAAATAAAAAAGGAAAGCTGCCCATTATTTATAGCCTTATGAATCGTTTTGTTTCATGATGAAATATTTTTAAAAATCTGTTATTAACTAAACAAACTGAAATGAAGACTGAAATGAAACAAAACAAAAAACTATATTTACATTTCATGCCCATCTCTAATTTCTTCCTTCCAGATTCATGTAAGGAAGTTATGTTAGGCTTTCTCCTTTACTCCTAACCAGGGTTAGGGAATCTCTGGACCTCCAGATGTTTTGGACTGCAATTCTCACAGTCCTTTATCATTGGTAATATAGGCTCAGAATTCTGGGAGTTGCAGACCAAAACATCTGGATGCCAAAAGGTTCCCCATCCCTAATCTACATAAATGGTACGAACCTTCTCAGCTTTGCAGAAGGATAGGTTAGGTTGGTTTGGGTTTTTTTTTCTTTGCAAAGAATTTTCAAAATTCATGAGGTTTTTTTAACATAAATTCATTCTGATAAGTGTAATGGAAAGATTTGCCTATCTAGAGAACCATCTATAGAGAACTTTCCGAGTGTACCATACCTACAAGGCTGGGTTTGAATCCCTGGGTAGTAAACCAGTTCCATAGGGCTAGAGTGGGTAGGGTGCCACCACTTTTCCTTGACTACCTTGTCTGGTTTTGTATGGCAGGCAGGCAAGCTGTCTTGTCTTCTCCTCATTGTGAATAGCTGTGCCTATTATACTTGGCCAATGCAGATGGTGTAGGGCAGAGCTGTCCAACTTTGAACAGGCCAAGGTCTACTTTTTCCAGATGAAAGTGTCTGAGGGCTACTACACTAAAACCTCTACTTACGAATTTTATCTGTTCCAAGCATATACTCATAAGTTAAAAAAATTGTAAGTAGAGCAGCAGTTTCCCATAGGAACACATTGAAAATCAATTAATCCTTTCTGGGGGGATTCCTTTCTCCGCTCTGCACCAACAACTCAATTGGTCACAAGACAGTGGCACACCGATCATCTGTCTGGTAGGGAGAGCAGGGGACTGTGCCCTGGCCCTTGAATTGCCCCGCTTGGCTGAGACAGTGGGCTGGCAGACCCAGAGCTTTGCTGAGGCAGTGGTGGTTCTTGGGATGGGGGAGGTAGAAGTGGAGAACTTATCCTTCACATTTTTATTGATGGCTGGTGGGCTACTTTTGAACCCTTCATGGGCTACTGTTGCCAAATGAGGCAATCCTACACCATCCCAGCCCTAGATCACTGGTAGCCCCTGACACAAGAGGGTTATGCCTGGGCCAATTTTTTTTTAATAAAACCATATACTGCATGTGATGGTGAGCAGATCTATACTATACAATTATAGCAGTTTCATTCCACTTCATCAATGCCCCTCCCTATAGAATGCAAAGATTTTGGTAGAGGACTTAGAAGCCTCTGTTATACTTCAGGAGAGTACACTACTGAATAATTCCCCACCAGACTATAAATCCCAGCTTCCTGTGGGATTACGCCACGGCACATAAAGGGAATCAAGGTGCTATAACTGTGCCATATAGATACATATAGGAAATCACCTATATAGAAACAAGCCTTGAAACTTAAAATGGGGAAACAGGGAGATTTAAGTTAGTTTTAATGAATTACGGTATATCCGGGGCCAGATTCAGTTTAGACTGAAATAACTTTATGCCAACAGGATTGGCCTATAGTTCGCTTCAGGCCACTGATTCCTTGTGTCCCAGATGTTTTTGTTTTTGTTTTAGATGGAATACAGTATGTCTGTTGCCACATAGAATCTGCTACTAGTGTTTTCAGAATCCATTCAGTGTTCAAGAACAAACCAATGAGTTGTAAGCAATAGAAGTGTTATAGACTACTTCCCTTTACAGTAATAATATACTATAAATGTGCCCTCAATTCACTTCTAACTTATGCCAGCCCCTTTCAGGTTTTTCTGGGTAGAGAAAAATCAGAAATGGCTTACCTTTTCCTTCTTTGGAGAGGGTGTGCCCTGGGACTCTGCAGCTGCCCAAGGCCACACAGGCTGGCTCTACACGAAGACACACTGGACAGTCACACTCCCAACTTCTGGCTATGCAGCCAGATACCTAAATCATAGATCTATCCAGCCAGCAGGACAACCCCCCACCCCCCAAAAAAAAGATGGTGGGGAAAGGACTATGCTTGAATTCATACACAATGGTCCCCATGTCAGGACCAATATACAGTAAACCCCCACCTATCACAAGGGTTAGGGACCCGACCCGACCCGCAATAATTGAAAATCTGCAATATGCGGATACTGGGTCAGGTCGGGACTGGGCGGGCTCTCTGGGGGCTCTTGGACTTACCCCAGGCTTGGCACTGCCCCAAACAGGCCTGTAAGGGACTTTCCAGTCCCCCAGAGGCCCCAAAAGTGCTTTCTAGTGATCTGGACGTAATTTCTGGTTTATCGGAAGTCACTTCCGGTTTGCGGGGAAGCACTTTTGGGGCCTCCGATGGGCCTGGGAAGGCCTTTTCTCTTTACCCCATGTGGCCTTTTTTCATATACTGTGGACCAGTGATATACCGGTACCGCAGTATATGAACCGCGAAAGGACGGGGGACAACTGTATGTGTTCTGCTATTGTTGTTGTTTTTTTTGCTTAGCCCTTGAGATTTTGCTAAGGATAGTGTAAAAGATAGTGTAAAAATATTTACTTTAGCTCATGCCCTTCTCAATCATAGGTGTTAGTATGATCAGCCTCCCTTCCCCCACACCCACCTTTTCTGTGTCAGCCATTTCATATTAAATCAATTGAAGTGAATCTGAATACTCTAATAACAGGGAAATTAGACCCAGTAATTCTTTAACCAGTTCTTTATGTATAAAGAAAATCCAATCTTGTCGAGACGTGTAAATATTTGAATGTTTTCTAGATAAAAATCAAGAAAACATGTTCCAGTGCGGTGAATGCCGTCCACATGGAAACCCACATGAGTGTGCATGATTACAATGTACATTTCAGAAAATAAATCAATATGTGCAGCATTCCACAAATGAAGCAAAAACAGCTGAAGGGAGGCATTTCTAATAGTGGTCACATAAATGCACTCCTCTTTTTCATAGAGTATATTACAACGAGGAGTGGGGAGAAACTTACAAGAAAATTCCGAGGATACATTAAAATATTTAAATTCTGGGAGCATATTATAGACTGCATCTCTATACACCCTCACCTGGAATTAAGGCCGTTGCAATTTTAAGAACTATTTCCAAGCAGACACACATGGGATGCTGACAAAGCTGTTTGAATGAGCAGTGAAACATTTCAATCTCTCAATAAAAGAAGTCCAGATGCCATGACTCAACTTCCAGATAAACTCACCTGGATGACTGAGAATTTTCACAGATGTTCCTTATTGCATTTCTAGAGTCCGTTCTAGACTGTAGCAAAAGGGGGTTGGAATCAACAAAAAGCACCTGTCTGCCATGCTTGATGGAGGATACCCTTTATTCAAAGCTGTTCTGTATTGCAATGGCTCTTTAGTTTAAAAATAGATCTATAAGAAGGGACAGCAGAAGCCTTGAGCTTGACCATCAACAATATGGAGATCACGTGGAGGAAGCACATCTGGTTACTGTCTTTCTCACCATGAGATATATTTTCTTTGCATTTGAGTTGTGTCAATGGTGTTGACATTTGCATCAGTTTATGTGAATTAACATATGAAAATTTGATACTAATTGCTGTTCTTTGTCACAGTAGTACATAAGAGGGCTGTTTCAACCCTCTAGCCCAGTGGTTTCCAACCTGGGGGACAGGACCCCTTTGGGGGTCGAACGTCCATTTCACAGGGGTCACTATGAGCCAGTGAAGAAAAAGGCACAAACAGCTTGGGTTTGGAGGAAGAGGGGGAGGAAGAGGGGAAAAGTGAGTTACAGCTTGATAGGTTGGAGGGGATGTCAGTCAATGGCACTGGAGGCTGCAATTTGCTGAGTGTGCCTGTAGACTAGAGGGAAGTTTCTATGGCATCTGTGGCAGTGGCCTGCCAAAGGGGGCTTGTGGCCTCTTCTGAGCAGGGCAAGGGGTCACCACAACGTGAGGAACTGTATTAAAGGGTCATGGCATTAGGAAGGTTGAGAACCAGTGTTCTAGCCTTCAATGAGTAAAGGAGTTTCTTCTATCTAGGAAAGTGAGTTTTACCCAGTGCACAAGTTTGCTGATGGATGAGAGGAAATTCTACCCTATTCTTCTTTCCCATGTCAACTCAGTCGGCATCTTCTCTTGCACTATTTTGGAAGGTTCCCCCAAAATACTGCAACACCCCTTCAAGAGACACAGGGTTCTGGGGAGAAAAGGGAACCCTTAAAAATTTCACTGACCTTCCTTTCATCAACAGAAGCATTTCATGAGTAGAACTCTGTCTGCACCCAAGATGTTTGATACATGTTACTTCTAAGCCGCTTCCTTCACACAGCAGCTCCTCCGGCTGCCCTAGATTAATCTCAAGGGTATGGGCAGAGCTCAGAGCAGTTGTACTTTCTTAGTCATGCTGGCTAGGGTATTCCGCAAACTTTTAGAATAGAAAAGCATTCTCTCCAAATTATCCAGGCATAGATGGCTTTCTCTTTGAAGCCTGGAGATGGGCTAGAATCACATGGCTTCCATTGGAGGCTGTGAATGTATGGTGCAACAGGTCCTTCTCAGAATTAAATGGTGTGGGCATTTACAATACAATTATATGGCACATGATTTAAAAAAATCCTATAATCTTATAACTGTAAAACTGGAAGGGGCCCTGTGGATCATGATGTATGTAAAGCACAGAATGCTATTTGCTTTCATTGTACTTAAGAAATCTGGTATGGTCTTCCGTGGGACTTCTGAGGAATTAGGAGCCTGTATGGAGCTGCTGAAACAAGGGAGTTATGTGCCAGCTATAACCACCCCCTGTTATCAACCTATGCTACTTGTCTTTGTAGTAGAGATGGGCACGAAACGAACAATTTTTTGTTTCCGTTTTTGTTTTTTTGTTTCATTATGTAACGAAATGACAAATGAATTTTGTCTCTAAAATGAAATGAAATGAACAGAAACACCGGAAATTTTGTTGTGCGTTTCGTTTCGTTACTGCAATATGAGTGAATTGCTTAAAATCCTAAAAAAAAAATCACAAAAATTTGAAATAAATGGTAACGAAATGGTAACAAAATGAATGAAAACAAAAACGATTTTTTGCAAAAATTCGCGAAAAACAGAAACAAACCGAAACAGACCCTCCAAACGGCAAACGACAAACGAAATGCCATTTTTTTGATTCATGCCCATCTCTACTTTGTAGACTGTGCTTTCAGAATGGACAGTTAATTTTTACTATTCATAAAACCCATATAGCTAATAAAGAACATTGTTTGACCTCTCACATAATGATCCTTATGAGCCCACCACTGGTTTTGACATGTTTGGCCCATCTGTTTTCCTCCTGTCAGCCTTTCTGAGTTCCTTTAGTTCTCTGTATAGATTTTTTTTAAAAAAGTTCAGAAAAAAACACATTAAAAGAGGGGAAAATACTTTTGCTTATAGAAAAAATAAGACCCTGAATAGTTATTTAAAAGAGTTTTAATTTTCAACATTTGACAGAATAAAGTTCAGATGTTTCCATGCTGGTCTCACTGTGGGCGGATATTTGAAGTTCTTAAAAAATAAGAAGCAGGACACATAATTTCCAAAAGATAGAAATTTTAATCTTTTCCTTGTGTTCTAAAGCATGCTACTAACTTTAAAGCAAAGATGCTCTGGTGCATATAAGTCAATTGATTTATTAAAACCAAAACAGAAAAAAGGAATCATGCAACAATTAACATTTTTCCTTTATCCTCCTTGAGCTTTCTGTTCATCTGTCCTTTATTTTAACAAATGGCTGAGGGTTGTCCCTTAGGAAATAAGGAGGTTCATCCCAGTCTCCTCCAAATTAATGAACATGGCATGTACAATATGTAGACAAAGAACAACAACAAAATACTTAACGAAAATACTTTGCACTTGTTCATGTGAAGCCTGAATCCTCACCAAACATTCCAGTGGGATAACCATGATAATATTAAAGCAGCTCCACTGGTTGCTAATCAGCTATTAGGCACAATTCAAAGTGCTGCCTTTAACCTACAAAGCACAAAATAGCCTGGGTCCAAGCTACCTCAGAGATCAAATCTCGCAGTATGAACCGACTCGGGTGCTAAGGTCATCAGGAGAGGCCTTTCTCTCCATCCCACCATCTTCACAGCTGCATCTCATAAGAACACATGAAAGGACCTTCTCTGTTACTGCTCCCAGACTTTGGAACTTCCTCCCACCGGTCGTATGTCCTGGTAACCAATTTTTAAAGTACACGTTAGGCGACACATCCCCTGCTGCTTCATAGTTAATTCCACTTCTCTCTCTCTCTCTCTCTCTCTCTCTCTCGCTTATCCTACTATTACAAAGTGTGAGGTGTTTGCCCTAGGCACCATATTTTAGCTGCCATTAAAATGTATGTATGTATGTATGTATGTATGTATGTATGTATGTATGTATGTATGTATGTATGTATGTATGTATGTATGTAAATGTTTATTTATTTATATGCCACCTTTCTCCCCACTGGGAACCCAAGGTAGCTTACAATTAAATGTGCAATAATCACAGTTTAAAGCACCAGTGGAAGCTATACTAAAACAAACAAACATCGGTTAAAAACAGGAAGGCTTCCATTAAAAACATTTTTGAAAGCTTATTTAAAAATCTCTAATAAATAACAGCATTCCTAAAATCCCCACATACTCCTTAAAAAGTGCCTGAAAGGTCTTTGCCCAAGTGTGGAAACACAAGAGGAAAGGGTTAGTCAAACTTCACAAAGCAGCGCGTGGTTATAAAAGTGTTACTTATTCAATTAGATACTGTAGTATTTTTTCCTACTGGGGGTCAGAAAGACATTTCATTCCCCCATGACTTGACCAACTTTAATTACCTGCACTGGGTAGTTGGGTGTCATTTGCTGGCGTGCCTCAGTTAACATCTCCTCACCACCTTCATGCTTCTGGGAGGGAGAGACAACTAATATAAGAGCATGTAGTTCCAGTAATAAAACACTTCCCAGAAAAACTATCCCTCCTCTTTAACAGCAAAGATATATAGTAATACCTTGGTTTACAAGCATAATGCGTCCTACAAACATGCTTACAAACCAAAACACTCTTACATGAAAGCCAATTTCCCCATAAGAAATAACGGAAACTCGGATGATTCATTCTGGAGCCCCGTAGACCACATACTTTAAACACAAAATGCCAAAACTCACAAAAGAAGTTGGGTAGAAGTCCACATTACTCATGTCCACACCATGGTTTAGGTACGTGGTGGCAGAATCTGCTCTGCATGGGACTAACAACTGAATTTTACTCTGTTTTTAATGTGACAATAATAAAATGAAATTTGTAGCCCTATACACACTTGACTAGCTGCCCCCATGAGTAGCGATGATTTGAAAAATAAGAAAGAGTGTTGAAAACAAATTCAAGAAAAATATAAAGAAAAATAAAATAAACCCATAACCTGCACTCTCTTTTCAAAATATTCCTGGCTGGTGCAAAGGAGACCTTCCATTCCTCTCTCCTCCCTCTGCTTTGGAGGCTGCCTGAGATTGAACATTCCAGACAATCACCCACAGTCCAGCAGGAGAGGGGAAGAGCCACCATTGGCTCACTTGTGATCCTGTGACCTGCTCCACTTACTTGTATTGCAAGACACTGCTTGTTGATCAAGGCAAAATTTAGAAAAATGTTTGCTTGTCTTGCAAAACGCTCTAAAACCACATTACTCATAAGCCAAGGTATTACTGTATGTAGCTTCTTTTATATGATAGCTCACTTTAATGTTATCCTTTTCTGGCACTCGAAGATGTATGGGAAAATGAGGATTATGAGAAATGAGGAAATAAAGAGCAGACATGGCGAGGAGGTGGGGAAGTGTCTGAGATGGCATCTGAATTGTTCATGGACAGAAATGCATTGGCTAGGTAGAAAAGGAGGCATTCACATTGCATTGATAGTCACAAGTGATCCGGGCAAATGAATACAGTGTCTTATCTAGTAGACAGATAACAGCAGCACAGTTTGCCTCATGTTGCTACCAGTAAATCTCATCCTAGGGTTTTTGCAGCCTAGAGACCGAGGCAGGATTCAATGACCCACTAGAGACTCTTCCTCCCTTTTCTAGGACAGCAGGTGATCAAAACTATGCTTCCTTTGGCTAGACACACTCCTTTTTATTACCCTTGGCTTAGTATGCACCACTGCCTCCATACAATTTGTCAGCAGGTGTGCTTTTGCCAAACATCTTCCAGACAGCAGGTGATGCAGTAACACAGGAGCCTCAATGTAATTGAAGCAACAGTGGGGTGTTGGGACATAATGATGTTACTGTTGATGAAGGCTGTAGTATCGGCGGGAGTGAGACCCACAGTAGATGTTCCTGCCATTAAGTTGTGATGGCATTTTCCTTCTCATTATTCTGGAGAGCTTTATTCTAGATTAGTGGGTCATGCTTAGCCAGGCAGGGGAGAGGAGGAATTTAGTGAGATGCTTTTGACCGAGGGAAAATGTGTGACAAATTAGCATGTGCACAATCATACAGTGTTACAAGCACACGGTGCTCCATGGATTGCATATGTTTGACTTTATGCAGTTTTCGTTACAGTGGACCCTTGTATAACAAATGGTTTGTATAACATAAAATCTGTACAACATAAAAAATTCCAGAGATAGGGGAAATTTTCTTAAGAGCATTGCCTATGGGGCGAATCCGTACAACATAAAAACAGTCGCGATTAGGGATTACTCTGTTTTCAATGCATTCCTATGGGAAATTTGTATAAAGGAAAATTTACTTAACAGAATTTCATTTGGAGCGAATTAATTCCTTTATACAAGGTACCACTGTACCAAGCTTTTGGTTTTTGTGATTTCAGGTTGAGCCATAGAGTGATACATTTTTGGTCCTTTTGAACTGTGTTTGCTAAGGGATAAGCTAGGGTAGTAATTAAAATTGATTGTAAGCTGGAACATTCCTTATTTTGCCTCATTCTTCTGATGAAAAAGCAGGAAGAGGGACATTAATTGGCCTGCCAGGACAGGCTTCACCTTTAGTATTTGACCACAGGCATTTTCTTAAGACCACATTCAATTCTTTGGGCTCTGTACATATTCAAGTACAATGATGGTCTGTACCTGAATCTATTTTTAATTGTCATCACAATTAACACACTGTAACCAGATTTGTCACGCCAAAAATTCAGGTTCAACCACTAGTGTCTGGTTGAGTTGCAAGATCAGTCATCTTCCATTACCGGAGATTACAAGCACATAACCTGAAACTTCGGGGTGGGCCCTTGTAATGTCATAGGACTGGGGCATATGATACAACAGGGGAAGAGCAGACTAAGGCTGGCACATGCAGAAACTTTCTGGACCACTGGACTGTGGAAACAGACACAAAGCAAATATGGATGAATAGATTGAGAGTCTTGCTAGCTGTTGTCACATCGTTAGTTGCCCGGGCCATATAAAAACTTTTTGGCAACAGTGCAAGTGGCAAAATATGGCCTACTAACACCTAGAAAATAAGAGATACTGGTCTCCAGGCTTAGTAGTAGTAGTTGATCTTTATTTTGGTCACTGACCAGACAAAAGTCTCTAGGATTTAAAACTACCTTCCATGCAAAAATCCAACTTGATCCTCCAGCTGTGCTCACAGTTAGATATTGTCTTCTTACTGGAATACTAGGGAAACATCACAACTCCTGAAGGCTTCAGTCAGTGCCCTGAGAACTGGTGACCCTAGTACCGAAGGCTGGCTCTATCAATAGGCAGAGTCACCTCAGTTAAACCAGGAGACTGACACAGAAAAACAGGGAGCAGTGCCAAGATATTAGAGGATTGAGGAGTATTTGCCATGTTGTCAACCCTGTGCTCCCTATTAGACATGGGCACGAAAAGAAAAAAAGACGTTTTGAGTTTTTGTTTGTCGGAACGGGTCCGTTTTGAGTCGTTTCCGTTTGTCGCAAAATGTTTCAAAAATTTGTCATTTCCGTTTGTCGTTTGTCGTGTGTCGTTTTTCATTTCCACCGTGATTTAGTGCGATTTGACTTCCCAGATCATAGGGGCGTCCCGCAATCAGGGCCGACGCTAGGTGTTTTTGCGCTCTAGGTGGCAGGCGGGGCAGGGGGGCGGGCGGTGGGGGGAGGTGCGGGCGGGCGGCAGTGGTGGGGGGCCATGGGCGGCCGGCGGCCGTGGGTGGGCGAGTGGGCGGGCGACGGCGCGGGCCGCAGGCAGGTGGTGGCGCAGGCGGACGGGCGAGTGGGCAGTTAGGATATCACTTAGGATAGAGGTTCTGTTCTTGGCTTGCACCCCAAATGTGTGTGTGTGCAAGCAAATTGAAGTTGGGAAAAGAGAAAATAAATGGTAGTATATAATATATATTTAAAATAAATCCACACCTCCCACGAACCTCCCCCTTTATCTCATATCAGAAAAAAATCCTCAAACTGCCAGAGAAGAAATAAAGAATACACTGATATTCCCTTCAGCAGACAAAGCTGCAGGGAATCAAAGAAATTATTTTCTAAATTCAATTCCCTCCCTGCCTGCCTAACTTAAATCCTAAAGCCTCCAGCCTCCCTCCTCAATCTCGATCGGATCACACCACCAGCAGCAGCCAGCCCTCCTCCCTCAACCACATCCATACACCTGACTGCGATTTCTGGAATGTGCCTCGGCATTTTATGCCCTCCAAGACATACAGAAGTGTCAGTCAAAAACCTGGTGATGCCATTGGTGGAATGGTTGAAAAAAATTGCATGGTCCCATCCCATGCCCAGCCCAAATGGGCAGGTCTAAAAAAATAAAAAATAAAATAGAATAGAATAAAATCAATACGACGTTTTATTGCTATAAAAAAACCCACTGCTGCTACTATAAAAATGCAGGCATTTAAAATAAATAAATTTCACATGTTTCTGTGGTGATTTGGTGTGTTTTTTGACCACAATTTCAAAAGAAAAATTGTGGTCGCCATTTTGGATCCCCCCCACCGCATGGCATGCAGCGAGACAGACGACGAGGATGAACCCCCCCCAGCCTGGTACAAGCAGCCCAGGACAGGAGAAGAGGGGGGAAAGGCCGGGGACCCCCCAGAAACCACCCCTCTGGTAGGTGGCAAAGCCTCAGGCAGGCATATTTTTGCCTGCTTTTTTGGCCGGGAGTCGGGGTTTTTTAAAAAAACCTTTAAAAACTTTTTCTGTGCTTCGTGTCGTGCGAACGCCGCGATGCCACAAACGGAAACGAAAAACCCGACCAAATTTTTCTTTTTTCATTTCGAGTTCGAGTTCTGACGGCTTAATTATTGTTGCCATTTCCATTACGTAATGGAAACGATAACCGAAAACGGAAACGACAGTTTCGCTGAGTCGTGCCCATGTCTACTCCCTATGTTATTGTTGTTAGATGCTGTCAAGTGAGAACTGACTTATAGCAACCATAATAGGACGTTCAAAGTATGTGAGATGTCTAAAGAGTGGGTTTTAATACTTCCATACACCCAATGGGGTTCCATAGCTGAGTTGGTATTCAGGAGTGGTGCAGCACTTTAAAGAAATCATACATAGGTGGTGTGGGAGAAAGCTTGGGGTCCATAAAACCACCCTGAGGGTTGCATGGGGCACTAGGGTCACACTTTGGAGGATTAAATCACATGATTATCTGAGAGAGAGAGAGAGAGAGAGAGAGAGAGAGAGAGAGGGAGAGAGAGAGAGAGAGAGAGAGAGAGATTATAAAATGCACAACCTACTCTTTGTTCAGTAATATAATAAAGGGGTTATAAAGACAGGCGAAGACTCTTACCCGTACTTAAAATTTAAAGCTGCTGCAACACATTATATCTTCCCAAGTTATCAAGATCTAGACGCCTAACTTCATGGTCCAATCCATAGCCTATTATGTGGTGGAAACAATGTTGATAGAGAATAAAATACACTTTCTCCTGCCGTGATGAGCACATTATCTGCAAAGTGGCAAAGCATAGACCTTTGATTGAATGAGCGAGATAAGTTAAAGTGCACATCACTTTAATTATTTACCATCATTGGCTCACTAATTACCAAAGTTAAAGAGCTAAGAAGGCAAGAAGTGCGAGCAACATCCCAAAGTAGCAGCAATTTCAGCAGGGAAAGCAAATGAGGTTTTTAATTTACGCAAGGGCAACTAATAATGCTGAAGTTCAGAAAGAAGTATCTGTTCCAGGTCCTTGATTTGTAAATGGCTTGGTTTGCAAACAAACACAAACAAACAATCCACTGCAGGGCATATTAAAACACAGCAGAGTTCATCTTTATCATTACCTGTGAAGGCTTTCCATAATGTCGTCGCTAGTTCTGCATTCACAACAGATAGTTTACAAATAGCAAACCCTACCAGGGGTGGGGTGGGGATGATGATGATGATGATGATGATGATGATAATAATAATAATAATAATAATAATAATAATAATAATAATAATAATAATAATAATAATAATAATAATAATAATAATAATTTTATTTTTATGCCACCTTTCTCCCCAGAGAGACCCAGTGCAACTCATTACAGCAACCTGAAGAGTTTCCCAACTGTTCCTTTAACAACTGTTCCTTTAACAAAACTGACTCCAATCCTGAAAGGTACTTGGATCACAGTAAAGAAACTTCTCCATCTGGTTCGGCTGTTGACATTAATAGCTGGCTTCCACTTGGATCTCAGGTGTGCTTGGTGGCTTTTTCTTTCAACAGTTGGGCGATAAATGCCAAATTCCTGGAGGAGGAGGAGTCTGAAACCACATCCTCACCCCTCTCACAAGATTTTGCAGACCATCTACAGTATCTCCACCTCCAGAAGCTAATCTGGCTCCAGCAATGCCAGCAGAGCCAGAGGTTGGAGGTTCAATTCCCCACCGTGCCTGCAAGGAGAAGAGCCAGCCTGTGTGGTCTTGGGCAAGCTGCACAGTTCCAGAGTTTCCCCTCGGAAGAAGGGAGTAGTAAATTACTTCTAAGTATTCTCTACCTGGAAAGTCCTGAAGAGGGTCACCATAAGTCACAATCGATAGCACACAATTATTCCAGATTGTTCATAATGTTTAAACTTGCTGGTGCATTCAAGTATAGGTTGCAGAGAAAGTGTGACATGTTATAGAACTCCCCCCCACACACATACTATTATTCTTATTTAAAGCATTTATAGATACAGTATACACAACTTCCTATCCTATATTGGCTGGGGACAGGGCAGGTCCCCTGAATCCTGAATGCCCTTACTTGGCACAATTCATTTCTATGTCACTTAAATAGCTGGATAGGATTACAGTGTTCTTTGCATCATAGCTGATTTCTTCTTTTTCTTTTATGAGTTTCCATTATCTCCCTGACAATATGAGCAGATGTTCATAGCCATATATGTCTTCAAGCAGATCCAGAAGCAACCCCTTGATGGGCAATCTCTGTTTTGTTCTTTCTGCTACAGGCAAGCATTACACACAAGCTTTGTGGCTGATCGGCTGCTCTGATTTGCTGTTTTCAATCAGGAATATTCATGGCTGGTTTTTGGCTGATTAAATTTCATTGTGTTTGCCTGATGCTATTGTCACTTAGTCACCTGTAAAAAAAGTTGTTGTTGTTTAAAACTAACATTACACACACACACACACACACACACACACACACACACACACACACACACACACACACACACACACACACACACACACACACACTGTGGTAATAGCAGAAGGTTTTAGGGTTTCAGCAAATGGTCTCCATGGTTAGAATGCCAGAGATGAATCAACAACATAAAAACAGTGTGAAATTGAATTAACAATATCCCGGAAACCAACGATTAACAGCATACCACTTGCTTCAAGCTGCATGTAGACAAGAGGAAGACAATGGGAAGATAATAGACAACATATCTGGTTTTTATAATAATAATAATAATAATAATAATAATAATAATAATAATAATAATAATAAAACTATTTATTGCATAATCGTCAGATCATTGCAAACAAGCCATATTATCATGCCATATTTTTTATAAATGTGTTAGTAATAATGAATCAATAGCCTAATCCCAAAGGGCACTAATGCAATAAACCTCATTAACTGTGTACAGTAGCAGTGGATTTGCTATAACAGAGGAATAGGGAAATCTGTTTGGATAAGGGTGCCAATTACAATTGAAAGGGAAAGAAAGAAGCCTGGGAACAAGCTTTAAGTTGGATGTATTGTCCTTAAAATGGAAACACAGCATTCACCGCCATCTAATATTGTATTGTATAACAATGCTTTGGAGCCAAGGGAATCTAACTTCCAATCTTAACGTAGATCAGCATTGATATTGCAAATCAGCTACAGATCAACTATTATAAATCAGTTACAATCAGGTATAAAATGATATCTTCCAGAGCTTGCAAAAATTACTTTTTTGAAACATAGTCCCACAATTCTTAATCTCCATTCATTTTTAAATAAAGACGGATGATTTAACAGGGAAGCATTTCAATCAACATGCAGAGCTGAGAAAATTTCTATTAAAAAGCTATTCATTCTTATCACTTGCTAGTGTGATTACTAACAGTAAAAGTAATTCATTTTTATTAATTGTTACACTGCTGAAAATCTCATCCACCTGTTGCTCTGCTCATTAGCAAGTCATAGTATAGTAGGCCCATTGAATCAGTAAGGATTTGGTGAGTCAACTCTGTAAGCTCCAATGATTTCAATAGTCCTACTCTGTGTCTTACTATGATAAGCAACAGGGTATCAGCCAGGGATCGACTCTGGCTGGAAGTAACATACTGATGTATTCTACATGCTTCTAACCACAAAATATAATGAACTGTTAAAATGACAACAATATACTGTAGCGTAAAATATATCATAAACCAACCGTCATATAAGTTACAAATTAAAATCTGTTCATATAAAACCCTTGACTTTGTGTTGCTGTTTTTCAGCAATGTTGATCCAATCCTCTTAATTAATTTGCCAGCAAAAATACTTATGTTGGTCTATAAGTTACAAAATGTATTGCGAATAGAGATGGGCACGACTTAGCGGTATTCCCGTTTCCGTTTCCGTTACTCGTATCCGTTACTCTACGGAAACGGTAACGGGAATTACTCCACCAGAATTCGAGCTCGAACCGACGAACGAACAATTTGGTCTGATTTGTCGTGCTCGTTACTTGCATCGCGGCGATCGCGCAATGCCAAGCGGCACAGAAAAAAAGTTTTTAAAAGTTAAAAAAAACACAGATTCCCGGCCCTAAAAGTAGGCGAAAACTGTCTGAGGGCACCTACCAGGCCAGAAGGGTGTTTTATTTGGGGGGGTTTCCCCGCCCCCCTCTCCTTGGCTATTGCTACTGCTGCGCTGCTGGTACCAGGCTGGGAGGGCGCATCCATTTGCCATGCAGTGCGGGGGATCCAAAATGGCAACCGCAATTTTTTTTTTAAATCGTTGCCCAAAACCCCACCAAAGCACCACAGAAACATGCGAAAATTAGCTATTTTAAATGCTTGAATTTTTACAGTAGCAGCAGTGGGTTTTTCTTGCAACAAAAAAGTCTCCGTTGATTTTATTTTATTTTATTTTATTTTATTTTATTTTATTTTTTTACACCTGCACATTTGCTATGATGGGCTCGCCCATGGGAGTGGACCATGCAAATTTTCCACCAATCACATGGCCACTTGGCCAGGTTGCCCACAGAGACTTCTGGGATGTGCCAATCGGGCATAAACAGCCCACTAATCGTAGCCCAAACCCGAACCCTAAGCCTAAGCCTAACCCATACGCCAGTACACTGTCCTTCTAAGTGGGTCAGAGAGGCACCCAGAGGTGCACCCCAATACTCACCCTAACCTCACCCGTAACTAGCCTAACCCTAGCCCTTGCACTAACCCGTCTTAACCCTAAGCCAGATCTACTTGCATTGCACTACATGCAAGTACGTGAGACACAGCGGGTGCAAAGAGTCTGCCAGTCCGTCACTTGTGGCTCTGGCTGACTCCTGCAGCTCACTCCAGGAGCCCGCTACCCCCCCAAACCAGTACTAATGACAACGAAAAAACGAAAAAATGAACCAACTAATTTTTGCGAAATTTTGTGAAAAACGGAAACGAGCCGAAACGGACTGCCTCCGACACACGACAACTCGAAAATGTCATTTTCCCTAGTCGTGCCCATCACTAATTGTGAATGTACTACTTAGAGATGAATGGTTACTATTATAACATGGATAGGGAGAAGTAAAAGTTTTGAAAATTTTTTGAAAAATAGTTGTCTGTGGGATGCTTACACAACATTGTTTTCAATTTCACATCCTCATGATTTAGGCTGCTGGTGAAAACTATTTTGCCTACCATTGTTTAGTTATTGAGGTGCTATAAGGTTTTAACTTTGTCTAGCGTTATTATTATTTGTTTTTATCTGTGCATTTCTTGTAATTTGTGTGGCTATTGAAGCCTTGAAGCCTTGTAAGCCGCTTAGAGTACACAATGTAGATAAGCGGGGTATAAATGCAACAAATAAATAAATAAATAATAATAATTCGTAAAGAAAAAGGCAGCATTTAGTTTTTCATTTAGTTGATCAATGAGATCAACAACATAAGTTGTGGGATGTTGTGGCAACCCGTTTTTCTTTATTCTTCTCTATTTCAAAATCCCTTTTGGCAGTTCAGGGTGTTATAAGTATAAAGGACTGGAAAATATAAAGGAAAACTTGGTGTAAATTTTCTGGCCTGCTGCAGGCTCAGGAAGAAATGGAGATGAATTTTGTGAAGGCATAAGAACTTTGGAAAATTCTGATAAACATAACCCACTGTGACTGTCTCTAAAGTTTTGCACATATTTTACCATCAGCGAAGAATGGAAACTTTACCAAGGGCTGAACCAAGTTTGGATATTATAGGAAGTCACTTTCAATCAGGACAGAGAGGTCACACAGAACACTGACAATTTTAGAATTGTTCGTCACACCAGCTGGCTTAAATTTATCTATAGAAAGACAGCTGAATAACATTGCTTTGACCGGTTCACAACTATTGGCAATCCATGACAAACTGTGTACCTGATATCGCTTCTGTGGATTGTGGTGTGTTTCATAGAACACAGAATATCCACCCACCCCACTATTAACGTATAAAAAGCTAGTATTTGTTTGATATGTTGTTCATATGGATAATCCTGAACCTTCGCTACTCAGGCTGTACGTTGAAAGAATACATTAGCATCCAACTGATAACAGGAATCTGAAGTGCTAGGGACCCAGCAATGCTGAGAAATGATGCCTGAAGTCATGAATCAATGGACTAAACTCTCATAGATAGAAATTACATGACAAATAAATGACATAGTATTTTGAAACAGAAATCAAATGGCCCATCTGTCAGGAATGCTGTAGCACGTGTTTGTTTGTTTGTTTGTTTTTTATACTTGTTGACCACCTGACTTTCCCTTGGGAACTCTGGGCAGTATACAATAAATTGCCAAATAAACAACTTGATCAAGAAAACAACCCCAACAAAAGAATCAAATAGGAAGATAAAAAAGCAAAACAACAGACCAGCAACAAACAAAAGTCCAGCAAGGAAGAGCAGGGACAAACAATACAAACCAACCAACAAACATACCATCGTGCACTCAGCGATCACCAAAGCTCTCCCTAAAGAGGCAGATCTTCAAAGCTCTCCTGAAGTCCGGCAGAGACTCTGCCAGCCTAATCTCCATCAGCAGTTTATTCCAAAGAGCTGCGCCCACACTGAGAAGGCCCAATTCGAGCCTCCCTTGGTGTGGCCACCCGGAGTGAGAGGGACAGCAAGGATCTGGTTGATGGGGACAAAGCTGACCGATGAGAGATCTGCTCCACCAGATAGGCCGTTACTTCACAAAGTGCATTGCTTCGCAGCGGCATTGCCTTCGCTTTGAATTCGGTGGCGGTCACGTGCTCTCCCCTTCGATCCCACCCCTGTTTCTCAGTACTCACACGGAGCATTTCTAGGACCGAATCGATTACTACCTCACGTGCTCCCTTCGCATTAGAAAACTGCTTTGCAACGTCTGGTTCCACCCTCCTTTTATTTTAAAAAAAATATTAACTCGGCGTATCGATGCATCAATTAACCGAAATATCGATGCATCGATATTTCGGCGCAAAAGTAACTATATAAAAAAAGCACACGTGATAAAAAAAAAGTCCACACGTGATGTTGGGAGCGAAGCGAGATGCGAAGCAAAAAGATTCCCGGCCGCTGGCAGGGGAACCACTCACCCCGCTTGGAGCACGGTAAAGGGGGCATGGTCGGGGTGGCATTGCAGCCAAAAAGGAGGAGCGTGCGGACTGAAACGATCGATTCGCACAGAAATGAGGGCTTGCCGCGAAGCGAGCGGTTCGTGAAGTAACGGCCATAGTCAGGTCCCAGCCCATGGAGGGTTTTGTAAACCAAAACCAATACCTTGAATCTTATTCAGGAGGCAACGGGTAGCCAATGCAGATGAACCAAGATAGGGGTGATTCAGTTAAACCTGCCTGCACCCACCACCAGCCTGGCTGCTGCAGTCACTGAATGAAGGTCAAAGGGCGCCCCATGTAGAGAGTGTTAAAGATCATTGAGATCACCAGTGGCTGCACAACCATCCTAAGGGAATCCACATCCAGGTATGGGCAGATCTGGGCAATAAGCCTAAGTCGGTAAAAGGCTGCCCTGGAAACAGCTGCCACCTGGGCCTACAGGGACAAAGCTGGGTCTGGGACCACACCCAGACTCTTCACACTCTCCACCAAATGGAGGGTCAATCCCTCAAACTGTGGAGAGGACCACTATAGTCACCCGGGGACTTCCCAAGGAACAGAACCTCAGTCTTCCCGGGGTTGAATTTGAGTCTGTTAGTTCTGGTCCATTCCATGGCCATGGCCATGTAGCAGTCTAGGGTCTGCACAGCCTCCATTGCAGAGGGGGGAAAGGAGAGATAGAGCTGTGTGTCATCAGCGTACTGATGACAGCAGACTCCATAACTCCAAATGACCTCAGCCAGCAGACATATGTAGATGTTGAAGAGCATAGGGGATATTGCTGACCCGGGACACCGCCTAGGACAGTATCCATGGGGCTGACAAAACAACCCCCAACTCTACTTTCTGGGCTTGGTGGTTGAAAAAGGATTAGAGCCAGCACAAAGCATGACCACCAATAACCGCTTCAGACAACCGACCCACGAGGATACCGTGGTTGATGGTATCAAAGGCCACTGACAAATCAAGAAGGACCAACAGGGCAGAGCAACCCCTGTCAGCCCACCTCAAGAGGTCATCTTGCAACATGACCAGGGCTGTTTGGTCCCATGCCATGGCCTGAACCTGGACTGGAATGGATCCAGGACCTGATCTTCCTCCAGGAACAACTGGAGCATAACCCACTCAGTCACCTTGCCCCCAAAGGGAACATTGGCTACCCGATGATATTTTGACAAATCATTGGCAGCCAGTCCAGGTCTTTTAAGAATGGGCCGGATCATGGTGTCCTTCAGACTAGCAGAAAGAATCCCAGCCCTGAAGGAAGCAGAAGCAATCGCAGCCACCCATTCCAGCATGCTCCCCGCCGGTGGTCTTAACAGTGGGTTATGTTCATCAGGACAGGCAAGGATCAAATGGAGAAGCCACTGGTTGGCAATGAGCCAGCACCCTGAAGGCCTCAGCTGGAGTTACAGTCCCAAAATCCACAAATCAGGGAGACAGAGGGGTGCGGCACAAAAGATTCTCAGAGATAGATTAGTGGAACTGGAGTTCACATCAGCCCGGATGGCCTCTATTATAGATTTTAAAAGGGCTGAAAATGACTCACTAGAGAAATCACCAGGAGGAGGCCTCCGCTGACCAGGACTGGAGAGGTCCCGAACCACCCTAAACAGTTCAGCCTTGCAGTTTGAGGCCTCACCAATTTTCAGGGAGGTGTGAGATCTTTCAGCTTCCCCAATCGCCCTGACATAGCGCCTGGTCAGCAATTTGACCACAGCCCTATTACTTTCCAATTGATCCTCCATCCATCTGCTCTCCAGCCGCCTCCTTTCTTGCTTCATCACCATCAGCTCAGCCGTAAACCATGGCAAGGGGTGGGCTCAGCAATGGATGAGGCGCTTGGGGGTGATCTGGTCGACTGCCCCAGTGGCATCCCCATACCATCTATCCACCAAAGCATCAACCAGTTCATTGACCAGACCATCTGGAAAAGCCCTGAAGGCCTCCAGAAACCAAACAGGATCCAGAAGCCTCTGGGAATGGGCCCAAACAACAGAGCAGGGTACCTGTGAGAAGGGGCGGCAAGTGACAGGGAGAAGGTAAGCAAATAGTGATCTAGTGTGCAGGCATGGAGGAAAACACCAGGTCCAGAGTATGCCCAGATCTATGGGTGGGGCCAAGGACATGTTGGGAAAGGTTCATGGATGCCATGGACTCCATGAAGTCCAGAGCCACTCCAGTCAGCCCGACCCCAGCATGCATGTTGGAGTCACCCACCACCAAGAGAGGGCAGGGGAACCTCAAGAGCACCACCAAGATGAACTCAGAGAGCTCTGGCAGAGTCAATGCTGGGTCGCTGGGAGCACGGTACACCAGCACAATCCCAAACCTCTCCCACTGTCCCACCAATAGGTGCAGGCACTCCAACCCTGGACACACCAATGTCGCAGCTTTGATGACATGAAGAGACTCTCTATACACAATTGCTACCCCATCCACCCCTGCCCCTCCGAGCTTCACACATGCTGGTAACAAAACCTGGGGGGGGGGGCAGAGCTGGGCGAGAGAAGCCCCACCATCCTTGACCAACCAGCTCTCGGTGAAACAGGCCAGGTCAGCTTATTCATCCATGATGACCGGGATCTTATTATGAATCAACCTGACATTCACCAGCAAACAGGAAAGATTGAAGGTGCAGATGGCATGGACCACTGCCATGTGATGATGGGTCCGGGGGGTCAGAACAGTGGACAAGCAACAAATGCCTGACCCTGGTTCTTCTCACCCAGCCAGCCACACAGCCCCAAATGTATCTCTCACGCCCCATCATGACCATAATAGGCCCCATAGGAGGAGACTGAATGCACACATAGGGGGAGACAAAAGACATACCAAACCACACAAAGGGAAACTAAAACACACAAAACAAAAACAATAATAATACACAATAACCCCTCCAAACAGAACCCAACCACAACCACCACACACAGACACAATGCCAAGCCAATAAAATAAAACAAAATAAAAATAAAATAATACAATAGAATACAATAATAAAGTGGATTAAATGATAGAGATGGGCACGAAATGAACATTTTTTTCATTTCCGTTTCCGTTATTCGTTCCGTTACATAACGAAACGACTAACAAAATTGTGATGAAAATGAAATGAAACGAACAGAACCACAAAAATTGTGTTCGTTATGTTTCGTTTTCGTTACTGGCGGCGTGCAATGAAATGAACTGTTTTAAATGTTAAAAAACGGCCTGGACATCCATAAAAACACAGCGAAAATTATTTATACTGTCTGATAATACCAACCCAGGGGGGTTGGGGTCCTTAAAATGTGCATTTATGTCTTTTCTCAGATCGCTGTATTTTTTTCCTTTAAGGGGAGTTAAGGGACATTGACCCAAAATGGCCCCCAGATGCCTAATATTGATTTCTTGGGTATTAAAATGCCCTGGAGCCTGGCCATCCATAAAAATGCAGTGATAATGCGATAATTATTTGAAATTATTCCCCAGCAGGGGGTTGGGGTCCTTAAAACGTTTGTTTTTGTCTTCTCCCATCACGATGTATTTTTCTTTTCCCTTTAAGGATGACAAAATGGATGTCGCCACTCCAGCCACAACATGGAGGCAAGCCATGTGATGGGATCATGTAAATTCTTGGACAACTTCAACCAATAGCATGCCCAGGTGGCAGACTGGGCAGGTCTGGCAGCCACAGAGGGCATAAAAAACTCTGGCAGCCCCCGTCCTCCTTGCAGTCTCCGGTGGGAGTTAGGGTGGGATTGCTGTCTCTGCGACTCTAGCTTCAGCCCTGCAGCCTCCCTGTGTGCGTGTGTGTGTACCTCTCGGTGAGTACCCTCCCCTGCCCCACAGTGCAGTCACTCTGTGGCTGCCTTGCACCCTGGGCAACGCCCGCTGCTGCCTTTGCAGCCTCCCTGCGAACCTAGTCTATACTGTGTCTCTGCCAGCATCAATTTTTTTTAGTGTTTTCCCTCTGGTCTGGGGCTTTGGGGGACGCCCATGAACGGACATGCTTTAAAAAATCGCGCAAAAAGCGGATAGAAACTAAAAATGAAAACACGAAAAACAAAAATGAAATTTTTCAAAAAAATTCACGAAAAACGGAAATGAAACAAAACGGACCTCTCAACGACAAACGACAAATGAAACACCATTTTTTTATTCGTGCCCATCTCTAAAATGAAACAATAATAAAATTGTTTATTCATAGGAGGTTGAACTTCATGACCCTTCCAGTGCTGCAGTTCTCTGATTCAACTCAAAGGAGGGCAGGAAGGATCAGATGCATGCTATTGGCTCCCACTGCACTTAATTCAAATACATGGAAATATTTATGATTCTTTTCTAAATACATCATGCTACTTTCTGCTTAAGGATTCTGAACAGGAAGAACCTCTTCAACAACAGGAGGATAAAATGAGCCATTCTTTTTCACATACCAGAGGAACTGTTTCCCTGTGCAGGCAACACTTCTCTACTAACATCCACACTCATGGAAACCCTCAAACCATGCACAAACAGAGCAGTTTATAAATAACACAATTGCAAAGGAAACACCCTCAAGCACCTCTTCTTGCAGTATACACTAACAGCTTTTCCTTGTCGCTGTTTATTATTTATCTTAGGAATTAAAATCATATTTAACTGTGTCACATTCAATAGCCTGTTGTGAAACATCTATGACTTGTCTAGTAGCTTTCTGCAACTGCCTTTCAGAAATTGCTTGCAGAAGGCAACTCAAAGGTCTCTGAAGCAGGAATATGATTGACCATCAAGATGGTGCCACATCTACCTGAAGATGTTTCTATTGGTACACATCCCGTAGGTGTTTGAGGGTCTGGCTCAGACCCAGTTGGAGGGGTCACATGAATAAATGACACTGGAAAAAGATGTATCAAATAATGGCAAAATGAAAGCCCATCAGGACTGTGTGACTTCATTAACCAGTGTTCTGGGTGTCCTGACTTTCACAGAGCCCCATCCTTGGAACAGTTTTGGCAATGTCAAATGGAGAGAGCACCTTGCTCTACATGCTTTCAAACCAAAGGTCTGCCTAACCCAGCATCCTTCTTACAGAAACCACATAGGTACCTCTGCAAAGCTCAGAGGTAGGACTAAGTGCGACAGAACTCATCTACGTTTAGTCAACAGCAAATTGATACTGAAAGGCATTCTGGCCTTTAGAAAGCCGTTGTTGTTGTGGAGGAGGAGGAGGAGGAGAGGAGGAGGAGGAAGAAAAAAATGAAAAAGAAAAAGAAAAAGAAGAGGAGGAGGAGGAGGAGGAGTATACCATCAGTTCTGACAATTTTTCAGGGTTTTCTAGGTATATAATGGGGGGGGATCCATACTATCTCTGTACATCTAACTAGAGATGGGCACGAAATGAACAATTTTTTGTTTCCATTTTCGTTTTTTCATTTCGTTATGTAACAAAATGACAAACGAATTTTGTCTCTAAAATGAAACGAAACGAACAGAAACACCAGAAATTTTGTCGTCCGTTTAGTTTTCGTTACGGCAATACATTGAACTGCTTTAAATGCTAAAAAAATAACAAAAAATTGAAATAAATGGTAACGAAATGGTAATGAAACAAACAAAAACAAAAATGAATCTTTTTGCAAAAATTCGCAAAAAAACAGAAATGAACCAAAACGGACCCCCTAAACGACAAACAAAACACATTTTTTTATTCATGCCCATCTCTACATCTAACAACAATTTGATGTGCAAATATTAAGAGGTGAACCTTTTTTGTGTGTGGAAATGAGCACTATCAAAATTTCTCTATGCAAGCTGCCGTACAAGGCATAGTGGCCAGATGAAAAACTGACAGTCTTACAGAACCCTCTCCCACCCCCATATCTTATTATGGTCTTATCCCAGACATGTCCAAACTTCGGCCCTCCTGGTGTTTTGGACCACGACTCCCAGAATTCTAATCTTAGACTGCCAATGACAAAGGACTGTGGGAGTTGTGGTCCAAAACATCTGGAGGGCCGAAGTTTGGACATGCCTGTCTCATCCTATATCTACAGAGAAACCACATATCTTGGTGGAGCAGACCTGTTCCTTCCCACAAGGGCCTGGCCTGGCCTTCAGGAATGCATGTTTCTGACATGATCAAAGGCCACGGGCTTGGGCAGATCCATATAACTCTTGACCATCTCTGCATATGAACCACAGCTCTTCAACTGCAAATTTCTTCAGAGATAATGGTATCGATTCAGAGAAGTCCATTCACAACACAATCATAAAACGTGATGCTATTCTTCCAGACAATGCTGCTCTGCCATGTCAGTTGCTTTGGCTTTTTATTTAATTTTCTGATTAAAGTTTGTATTGATTCCCCTGCAGGATAAAACATATCAATATCTTTAGTTCCAGAGGGTACAAGTAGCAACACAGAAGCATAAAAGGACTGAGCATTGGATGAGATGTTTTATTTTATATGTATGAAGCTGTTGCTGTGAGTCCCCCAAGCATGATATCAGAAATGCCACTCAAATGGACCATTCAGCCTTTGCACTAGAGTCCCTCTAGTGCTGGTGGTATTAAATCAGAGAGAAAAAGAAAGAAAGAAAGAAAGAGAGAGAGAGAGAGAGCACTTATTTGGGTATTAGAAGGAACTTTTGTAAAGAAAATGTTTAAGCTATCAAATGGATTTCTCCCAATGTTACATAAATCACACGAGTTTATCTTTGCTATGCAGTTGGAAGATGCCTTTTATTCTACTCAGAAAGGAGGTTCTTATGTCAGTTTTATATATGCAATGAAATATTATGACCTTTTTTTCTCTCCCAAAGAAGCAGGGCCTGTTTGGGCTTGGAGCAGACATTAAAACTCCAATTGTGCCCCTTGACCAGCGCAGCTGTGGCTTCTTTTGCACCTATAAATTCATAAGCAGGATCTAGGTTATTGTGGCTCTGTCTGTGTCTTTAAAAGCACAGGTTTATAACCCACATTCCTACATATACTTATGTTATTGTGTTGTGGAACAGAAATTTTTTTACAAGATTTTCATGTAAGTAAGCAAATCATTAATGTCTACATTTCGTTGTGGCAATTCATATTTATATTAGCAGATCTGCTGGTTTTTGGAAGGGAGTAATATTACACAATTCAGTGATATTACCAAGGGGTCCCTGGAGGATCTGTGTGAATCCTCTGTCCACTTTCTTTTCCTTATTTTATAGTTTTACTTTTAGATACTGTGGTTCAGTAAAGTGGGGGCTGCAATTATGAACCGTGATGTTTTCCCATTAGCCAGTATATATCTTATTGATGGTTCATAAATGACATGTTAACACTGTCAACAAATTACAGAAATTCTATAAGTGGGGCTAAGAATATCCAGGAAAAAGAACTGTGATCAAAAACAGTCATTGTTAGTCATTTATTGAATCTGCTACTGCAGTGCAGAACCACTGTTTCTCAATGTATTCACACCAAACAAATGCATTTATTTTTCATCCAGGAGAAAGGTTTAATAATCAAACTGTCCATATCATATGTGGCCTATTTGCACAGAAAGAGATTGCTTATCCAAATGAATTATTGGATTTGGATTGGTGTGACTTCCGTCTCTGTGACAGAGGCAGGGTGTCCTTTCAAGGAATACTCCATCCAACTCAACTTTAAAATACTCCCAAGAAGGTAAAAATTGTGTAAAAGAAATGTGTAGAAAAACACTAGAGGTGATTGAGATTTTAATTTTAACTGCCTACCCGACCATTTTCTGAGAGCTCCTGCTGAGCTGTCAATGGTTGTACCCCTTAAAACCTGGTCCAGTCGGTACCAGGGGGTCTCCCTGGTGCCAACTAGGTCCCCCTGGTGCTGGCTGAGCCAGGTTTAAAGTGGTCCAGCCCAAGACAGCTAGGCAGGAGCGCTCTGCAAATGGTCGGGAGGGCAGTCCGTGTTATCGGTCTATGATGTCTAGTTTATGATGCGTTTTAAAATCATATTTAAAAGTGCATTTTTATGCTGTTATAGCTTTGTTTTAGGAAAAAAAAACCGATCAATGTGAAAACAGTTAAACTGACATGTATGCCATGAGCAAAACAGTAAGGACATTACCTATGTCTATTCTAAGATATAGTTTCTCCTTTTAAACAGACATGCCATTTTCTTCTTTCAAAATATGAGTAGCAACAATTTCAAGCTATAACATAAAAATAATTCAATTAAACAATCAAGTCATCAGTATAACAGCAGGAGATGACATAATCCATAAAATTCAGCAGTTTAAGACTCAATACAATAGTTTAGCAAGGCAGACTACTAAAGGTGCTGTATATGGAAGTCTCACTGAGTCCCAAAAATGTCCACAAACTCAACACATTGTGAGGTAATCAAATATAAACACACTTTATCAGATTGCTGTTCCAGAAGGCTTTAACTTGGCACTCCTGCTTGGATTAAAAATGCAGTTCACTTTGACTTCTTGTATTTACATTTGGCACCATTAGTCTCTCTCCTTGAATTAAAACTCTAAATGGCTTATCTGTTCACAGTTCTAAATGGTTTGATTCCAGATGATATGAAAGAGTGCCAGTAGTTGTCCCAATCTGCCTGTTCTCTGAGATCAGCATCTGAGCCATGCCTGGCTGCTAGAGATCACAAGCGATGGGGTAAATACCTGCTTGCAGAAATCTTTTGTTATTGATTATGAGTCATGACCAATAGATCCCATCACTAAGGGCTTTCAGTTGGACTCTTAAGACATAAAATCATAAAATCATAAAACTGGAAGGTTGGAAGAGGTTCCAGTGGACATCCAAGAGCTTGTTCCTAATGTTAATCATATTCTCCTTTCTATCAGTATGAATCTAGTGCTTTAGATCTGGAGTTCCAGAAAATATGCTTTCTCCATCTTTCCCATGAAAACCTTTCAGGTGTGTAAAGACTGCTATTGTATTACCTCTAAATTACCTGTTCTCCAGGATAAACATATTCTTAGCACAAACACTCCTGCAGGGTGGGATTTGATCACAGATAAATGATTTTATCCTTCTTGCAAATTTCTAATCAACTTGACTTTGTAACCCAATTTCTTCCTAAACGAAGTGTGGAAAAGAGGCTTATGAGTCAGTTGGCCCTGGATGCAGATATTTTCATTCCACCTTGCAATCACAGGTGCAAATATCACCACCAAATAGACTTGAATCCACTCACTGTAAGTAATGTGATTTTAATGGCTTACATACACTTACTTTTTTTTAAAAAAAAACACATTTGCTTTTGCATATGAACAGGATACAACTTTTAGACAGCCACCTTAGCATGCCCAAATGTCGCAGATTCTTTATCGATTGTTTCCTGGGAAATAGTATGGTCCAGAAAACCTTCTTTTTGGAAAAAAATTCAAGATGTATTATGCCATCTGTTAAGTGTCTGAATGACTACAGGAAATTGTTTTGTGAACAGCTGATATTAATAATTTTAAAAAGTGTATTGGAACTGTCTGTATCAGGGATATTTTCAGCCAGCTGTTAAATCTGCAGCTGTACTAAGACCTGGCTATGCTATGGAAAAGCACCAAGCAGTTGGAGCCTGAGATAATTCCTGTCAGGTGGACCCCATATGGGCAATCCAGCTCTCCTTAGATACCGACCTCTCCATTTTGGAAGGTGGTAGAACGACAGAATTCATTCATTCATTCATTCATTCATTCATTCATTCATTCATTCATTCATTCATTCCATTTGTTTGTTTGTTTGTTTGTTTGTTTTTCATTCACTCGTTCATTCATTCATTATATTAGTACATACCTGTCAAGTTTGGGCCTCATCCGCCTGGGATGGGAGGAGAGAGGCATAAAGCATGTGTGCATGTGCGCATGCCTCAGCAGTGACAGCATGGCAGCAGCTGCGGGGAGAGCCTATTCCATAAGGAAGGGACCACAGCTGAGAAGGCTTGATTCCCAACAGAAGCCTTTAGAGACTCTCAAGGATTGGTCACCCACAAGAAGGGAATGGCAAGTCACTTCTTAATATAACATCCATGAGTGATTGGTTCAAAGACTTTGTATTCGATACTTGTAAGGACATAACCAAGGATGACTGGTGGTGATGCTCTACAACAGGCATGCCCAAACTGTGGCCCTCCTGATGTTTTGGACTGCAACTCCCAGAATTCTAAGCGTAGCCTTCCAATGGCAAAGGACTGTGGGAGTTGCAGTCCAAAACATCTGGAGGGCCGAAGTTTGGACATGCCTGCTCTACAAAGCAGAGGGAGTCACCTCAAGATACCAGGGCATTAGGTGAAATGGCAGTGAGTTACCTATATAGCATAGTCTTTGGTTTCCTCTAGTGGCCAGTTCTGGTAATTACATTATATAACACAGATTTCTGAGTTTTCATTTTAATATTTGTTTAAAAAATTGACTGTGGTTAAGTTAAACCATAGATATGATCCTATGGATAGGAGGATCCCACTTTATTCTCTACCTGGAAAAACTTTAAAAAGTCTCCATAAATCAGAATTGACTCAGTGGCAATAATTCTTTCCTGCTTTTATATTACAAAATAGATATAGAGGAACTACCTTTATTCAGCCCAACAAGCAGGCGCAAAAATCAATGCAACTTTCAAGATCACAGGTCTCTTTGTTGGGTACAAATTAAGGTCATCTTGTCGTGGTGGTGTTTTAAGATGCAGTGGTGAGAAAGTTTTTGAACTATATTAAACTGGGAACATCAGCTCTATCATTTCACCAGAACTGAGCCTTAGGCTTGCGGCAAATAGCAAAACCAACAAAAGACAATAGGTTCTGATTCTCCATTTTCAAAATCCTGTATCATCACACAAAAACCCTTAGAATACCCTGTGTGAAGCTAAAAGGCTAACAGGCAGCAGGATTTCACAGATAGACTTTATGCTGACATTACTGGAGATGATTTTAGGTAGTAGATTATACAAAGCCCCTCTGCTGACACCAAATTGAGTAGATTTACCTGCATGGTGTGAAGTGCATGCTTTAACTCTAGAACTGTTTGACAGTTTTATATCTCCTACTTAATAACTTTGTCCCTGCAAGAGTGATGTGACCTTATTAACAGTCCTAATTCTGTATTTACTTAAGAAACCACTCTCATAACTATTCCTTAGCTAGTGTAGAATGTAGATGAAATACACATGGATCTGTGGTCTGACTCTCCCCAATGAGTGGTGGTAGATAAAACTGGGTTGACTTGAGGAAGGTGATATTGAATGTTTTGTGTTTGTTTCTTTAAATGTACTTCTTTCAAATGCTTGAAAAAAAAAAAAAAGCTCAAGAAAAATGGTACATGGTGGGGATATTTGGCCATCTGCCAAAGTAAAGAGACTTGCAGATTTCCAAGGATAAGAGACCACAAGAAAATAATTATTTCCATCTTTCAAGTGAACATCAACATATACCGGAGGGTATTTTTCATGCACTTGCCAGAATCTGATGGATCAGCAAAATATTTTTTTTTAATTTGAAAAAATAAAATTACAAGTGTAGCAGTCAAAGGCAGTAATTAGAAGTACAACCCAAATAAAGGAAGAGCACATTTATTCAAAGCTGAAGGTAAGTATCACAGAATAAAGAATTGTGACTTCATAGTTTTATGTGGAGTTGGAATATATAATACAGCTTCCAAAGCTGGTGATTTTAAAGAAAAACCAATTTCTAGAGGTATTGATAGGGTGGTCAAATGGAAAAATGAAATGAAAAAAATAAGGTACAGTAATACAGCACTAAACTCATCACTTCATGGGTACCAATCCCAAAGATGACAGCTAAAACTGGGACAAAATGTTTTGCACCTATCTCAAGCTCTAAATATTAAATCAGAAAAAGATGGGCGAAAACTTCGGCGAACTAAAACAACACATCTTGCCAAATGGATGAAGTGTCTTGAATCATAATGAATCTCTAATTGGACCACATGGAGGTCACAGAATAGACTTCCAAGTCAAAGAATATTCAAGTAAAATGGACGGAGCTACTTTGATACATGTTCTGTGAAAGTGGAGATATTCAATCACTGCAGCATTTATGTGCATGCAATTTACCACCACATGTACAGAAGAAGATCCAGTTGAGATACCTCTGTTGGAATAGCCTGATTCTAGTTAAAAAAAAGTCTATGTATCTTAACATTTTAATAGGTTTTTAATTTTACCTATATTTTATGGATGTCCAATTGTACAATTTTAAATTTTGAATTGTGTAGTACCCTGATACAAAGAAAGAAAGAAAGAAAGAAAGAAAGAAAGAAAGAAAGAAAGAAAGAAAGAAAGAAAGAAAGAAAGGAAGGAAGGAAGGAAGGAAGGAAGAAAGAAAGAAAGAAAGAAAGAAAGAAAGAAAGAAAGAAAGAAAGAAAGAAAGAAAGAAAGAAAGAAAGAAAGAAAGGAAGGAAGGAAGGAAGGAAGGAAGGAAGGAAGGAAGGAAGGAAGGAAGGAAGGAAGGGAAAACAGGGATTTGGAGTCCAAAACTCAAACAAACCAGAAATGGCATACCTCTGCTTCAGACCCCTGTGTAGCCATAAGAGTTTGAATGGAGTAGTAAATTCCAGGCAAAATCAAAACAAAACAAAATAAAAGACAAAAACATGTGGCACCTTAAAGACTATCATCATAGTTGTAGTTTTGTGAGAAGTTTCCATGAGAGGGAGAGATCCACAGACTTGGGAAAGCCACACACTTTACAGAAATCAAAATATGCAGTGATGGGCAACAGCTCAACGTGCATGCTCAGAGCTGACTGACAATTTAGGGAGAAAGTACTAGAATAGCATGGAATGTTGATTCAAGAGTGTCTTGGATGACACCACTGAAACATGGAACAGGGGAACCCACACCACAACATTTCATTGCATCTTTCAATTGAGCAGATGAGGAGCGTTTATACACGACCCCTAAGCTCCGCCGCAAATGGCTGCAAGGTCCGGACCTTAAAAATGTTTACCCACCAGCTCTGGACTTTGCAGACAATTAAGTGCGACCCCGCCCACTTAGTGCAATCAAACTGCACTTTTCTTGTACCTGCTTTTTGGATGAGACAAATATTTGATCCGGTGCAAGGATAGTGAGTGCGGGGCTCTCCTGGCTTCTGTTTGTTCTTTTTTGCACCCCGCCCCTTTAAGAGATTTGTATTATGCTGCCGGGAACAAAACGGAGGTAAGGGCATTCTTTTCTTTCTTTTTTCTCCCTCCCTCGGGCAGCCAGCAACCAGGAAGTGCCGAGGGGGGTGGGGACAGAGGAAGAGTGAGGAACCCCTAAGATCTCTGGTCCGAATTTAAGTGGCCAGCGGATCTTAGGGGTCATGTAAAAAGGCCCTTAATGGAATACATATAGTTCTTTGAAACAAAACCCCTCAAATGCACACAAATAAATTCTTTATAAGAGAATAGAGTGCATTTTTGAGAAAAAATTGCTGTATTGAAAAATATCTTATTTCCTATAGTGGAAACACTCTGTAAAAAGGATGTAAGTTGTAGCTTATTTTCTTCTTACTGTAAGTGAAAAGTTTTAACATACTTGACCTGATAATACTACTTGGTCATTATTCACATCTCAAAACTTTTTTTCAGTTTTTAAAAAAACTCATGGGAGTGGCTTGTTGCCTAGAAATGTGACCTTGCCAAAGAAACATGACCTTTTGACAACAAACAAACAACACATAGCACGTTTTGCTCAAAATACAAAGATTTCCAATAAATATTTGCTACATTTAACCTGTGAAACATTTATGTATAACCAGGCATCAAAGATACCTCTCCAACAGCAGAGACAGTTACTGTAAGGGGTCCAGGACAATGCGTGGGAAACACCATCTAACTGCCATCCAACTAAAATGAATAAAAAGGAGTATCATGAAGGATGCTGCATCATAGCATCTGTCACCTGAGGCATTTGTCTTATTCAGGTCCCTTCTTATAATCTATTCTTTGTCTGATGCTCTGTCATCCTCTATCACACCACCACCTTGGTAAAGCCAACCCTACCTGTTAAGCCAAGTTAGCTTTCATACTCCAACCTGTGATAATGAATCCCATATACAGTACGTTGCATCTCTTTGTGACATGCAGGCCCCATATATGTGCTCTATGGGGAAACTGCCCTTTCAACAAATTGTTCAGCTGAATGCAGCTTGAGAGACTGTTTATTTACTGGAGGCTGAATGTCAAAGGTCTTATGACAGGAAGTAGGCAATAACTAGACTTTGTACACAAAAGGAAAACTAAAATTCAGGAAATTTCTTTAGCTTTCTGTGTTTTTAATGTTTGTTCATACTGAAGTGAAATGGTACACTCACAAGGGGAGAATAAACACTGAGGCAAACTGATAAAAATCCTTATAGCATTCCAAATAAATTAACAAGTTCCATATGTATTTCTTGTTCAAATTTCTTTTAATCTCAGTTCCTCTATTTATGTGACAAGTAACAGTACTTGTGAGCCAAACCATGTAAGCCTTACTTAAGGAAATTTTCCATGAAGTCTAATGAGAGACTTGCTTCCAGTCAAGTATCTGAACTCCTTGTTGCTTTTGTAGAGCTGTTAATATAATCCATGAGTTGATTGCAGTTTAAAGTTACCTCACCAACAACATCTCATATGACAAGAGACTGGCATGCCAAGTCTGTATCAAAATAGCCAATCAATAAAGCCAGGAACATTTTATTGTCACTGTTCCCAAAGGAAGAGAATTTTCTAGAAATAATGAAGAGATTACATTCTTAGCCTGGAAGGAAACCTGACAAAATATGGAGTAGGTTTTGTCATTGTGGGTTTTGATCCAATAACCATTCCAGCTGAAGGGGAGAACTCCTCCGGGGAGGTGTGGGTAATGTGGTAAGAAAATGTTTCTCAATCTTTTTCTTTTTAAAAAGATGTTGCTTAGAAGACGTTTGGAGACACCGTTCTGGGAATCTAAGGGCAGAGTGTATAAATCTTCTAAAACCATAGTTCATGCCTGAAGAGCAAACACAAACACATGGAAGTGTTACTGCCCACCCTTCTGTCCTCTCCAAAACTAGATTTTAGCTACAAAAACAAGAAAGGAAAAATAAACCCTATTATGAAGACATTAATAATATTAATATTAATAACCCTATCAATACATCCTAAATTATTTAGACTGACAAAGCTTCTTAGATGAGTAGTAAAATGCTTTGATCTCTAAGAAAAGAAGTCCAGTTGCCAGGACTCAGCTTCCAGATAACCTCCCTGGATGACTGAGAATCTTCACACACACACACACACACACACACACACACACACACACACACACACACACACACACACACACACACACACACACACACACACACACACACACATATTAGAGATGGGCACGACCAGGAAAAATGATGTTTCGAGTTGTCGTGTGTCGGAGCCGGCCCGTTTCAGCTCGTTTCTGTTTGTCGTGAAATTTTTCAAAAAATTCTCATTTCGTTTGTCGTTTGTCGTTAGTACTGGTTTAGGGTGGGTAGGGTAGCGGGCTCCGGGAGGCACCTCTCTGGGGTGGGTGCCTCCTCTGGCCCGCTATGAAGGGAAGGCATTTAGCAGGCTCCTGGAGGCACCTCTCTGGGGTGGATGCCTCCTCTGGCCTCCTACAAAGGAAAAAGGAAGGGTACATGACCGTGTAGCCATTGCGTACCAAGTGGCACTGGCAGAGGCACCTCTCTTTTGGGTGCCTCTAGCTCACCAAGAAGGACAGCATACTGGCGTACAGGTTTGGAGTTTTTTGGAACTTTGGACTGTGAGCGAGGTGAGAGAAGAATGCCTCTTCTGGGCGCCCTCTGGCTCCCTAAGAAGGGAAATGTACTTGCGTGTAGTGCAATGCGAGTACAGATCTGGCTTAGGGTTGGGGTTAGGGCAAGGGCTAGGGTTAAGGTTATTACGGGTAAGGTTAGGGTGGGTTAGTGGGCTGCACCTCTGGGTGCCTCTGACCCACTAAGAAGGACAGTGTACTGGCATATGGGTTAGGGCAGCGTTTTTCAACCACTGTTCCACGGCACACTAGTGTGCCGCGAGATGTTGCCTGGTGTGCCATGGGAAAAATTGAAAAATTCTAAAGAAATCCAACCCAGGGCCAGCGGGCGGCCACAGCTGGGAGGCACTATAAATAGCGTCCAAGGGCCAGCTTGGCTCCTCCCCCCGAGGCCCGCGGCGCTGGCGTCACTTCCTCCCCGGCCGGACCTGGCCCCGCTCATTCTCTTAATGTTTGCCCTGTGCCTGCCGCCGCCACCGCGACTCGCTCGCTTCCCTCTCCCCCCTCCTTTTTTTACCCTGGACCACCACCACCCCTTTCCTGGGAGCTACCAATGGACTGAGCCACTTGACAGCCCGCCCGCCAACACGAGCCGGCCCGGGAGCCCCAGCCCAGAACAAACCACCAGGTGAGGGGAAGGGGAGGAGGGGCGCCCGGCTGCCCCACGAGCACCGCGGCAGGGCTGCAAGGAGGAGGGGATGGAGGAGGCCTCCGCCGGGCCTGGGCTGAGGAGGCGGGGGGGCTACTGGCATGGCTGGACGGCCGGACGGACGGCCTTTAGGATCTGGGAGGGGAAGAGCCGTCTCTGAGGGGCTCCACGATGGGTTCCTTGAAGTCTTGCCCCTTTCTTTCTGTCTAGGGTTGCCCTCTTCTCTCTCTGTGTCTTTTCTTTCTTTTTTCCCCCACCTCTCTCTTTCCATTCGTACCCTTTCCCCTCTTCATAGAAACGTGCTCATTTCTAGTCTGCATATGTGTATGTCTAGCAGCCTGCCTACTGTAATTAAAACTGTAAACCACCCAGAGACTCCTTGAAGTGGTATGGGGCGGTATACAAGCAGAACACTGTCTGCCTTCTTTCGTTCCTGCCTTCCTTCCTCCTCCTCCCCTCCTGTCGCTGCACTTGCTGAAGGCATCTGCCTTGGCCACAGTGTGGAGAGCAAGATGGGCTTTTGGGTCTTATTTGTGTTCCTGGACAGTCAGTGCCCCTTCTCAGGTCTCCACTGGACACAGAAGTCCATGCAGGGCAAAATGTCTTTAAAAAAACAACACAGGTAAGTGGGAACTGGGTGCTAGAGAGCGGGCTGCCTCAATCTATGGCCCCTCTGTCCTGCTTCTCCCTACACCAGCAATGGCAAACCTTTTAGAGTCCGAGTGCCCAAACTGCAATTCAATATAGGCACAGAGTTAAAAAAATTTAACATTTTCTAATGGTGGTGTGCCTCGTGATTTTTTTCATGAAACAAGTGTGCCTTTGCCCAAAAAAGGTTGAAAAACACTGGGTTAGGGTTAGGGTTAGGGTTAGGGTTAGGGTTAGGGCTAGGGTTATAGTGGGCTTTTTATGCCCAACTAGCACATCCCAGAAGTCTCAGTCAAAACCTGGCCAAGTGGCCATGCGATTGGTGGAATTGCTCCAAAAATTTGCATGGTCCCATCCCATGGCCAGCCCATCATTGCGCAGGTGTAAAAAAATAAAAATAAAATAAAATAAAATAAAATCAATGGAGATGTTTTATTGCTAGAAAAACCCACTGCTGCTACTGTAAAAATTTAAGCATTTAAAATAGCTAATTTTCTCATGTTTCTGTGGTGCTTTGGTGAGTTTTTGGACCACAATTTCAAAAAAAAAATTGCAGTCGCCATTTTGGATCCCCCCGCACCGCATGGCAAATGGAGACGATGAGACTGATGCCCCCCCAGCCTGGTACCAGTTCCAGCAGCCCAGGACAGGAGAGGGGGGGAGGCCGGGGACCCACCCCCAGAAACCACCCCTCTGGTAGGTGCCCTCAGACAGGCATATTTTCACCTGCTTTTTTGGCCGGAAATCGGGATTTTTTTATTTTTAAAACTTTTTTTCTGTGCCGCTTGGCATCGCGCGATCACTGCATGATGCCATGAATGACAATGACAAATCAGACCCAATTTATCGTTTATCGGTTTGAGTTCGAGTTCTGACGGCTTAATTGTCGTTTCCGTTTCCGTTGCATAATGGAAACGAGGAATGGAAACGGAAACGAGAATTTCGCCAAGTCGTGCCCATGTCTTATATATATATATATATATATTATACTACTAAGGCACGACCATGAAGTTCTTTCTGTTCCAGCTGTGAGAAATTCCATGCTGATGTGTTCTGAGCAAGGCCACAAAAATATGTTGACATTAATATTATAGTCCAACTAGAGATCATGTGCCAGTCATGCCTCTATTTATTTGTTCAGGAGTAAGTTTATTCAATTCAGCGTGACTTGTACCCAAGTATTGTAACCTAAAAATGTGATAAGCTTCTTTCTGTCCTTTGAGCTATGTGGATGGAGTTGGTCATGACTAGGGATGGGCTGATTGTTTCGGAAGTAGTAGCTTCCAAAATGACTCACACAAGCCCAGGTGCTGTTCAGAAGCCTCCGGCATGAAGCAGCCAATCGCTTACCTTCCTGCAGGGTCGCATCGGGCTAAACTCCAACCAGGAAAAAGTCTCCTTATGTCATCTGTTCTTCTCCCTGGCACTGGCCAATCAGGAGCTATGCAGAAAAATGCATCATCACGCCTCCCTGTCTGATTGCCTGATGTGACCCTGCAGGAAGGTAAGTGATTGGCTTCTTGCATTTCGGAGGCTTCTGAACAGCTACTACTTCCAAAACAAACAGCCCATCCCTAGTCATGACTAGTGGAAGTAAGTATAGTTTCTCCATAACCAGGAGATGGGGCCCCAAGGGAAAATCCTTCGCCATTCATTCTCCAAAGCTGGCAGCAGTTGCTGTTTTCTAGTTGGTGGGAATTATTAATTAGAATTGCAGCAGTGACATTGGTTAATCCTCATCTGCATTTCATAATTCTGGTCAACAACCCCCCTCCCTGCCGTCATTTTTATTTTAAAGGAAAAAGCAGACACATGAAATGTATTCATTATTTGGGGGCAGTTCAGATGGAATGTTCTCAGACTCCTGTTCTCATTAGCAAATTGACATTTAAAGTACAAATGCATTTCAGACATAGCAGGCGACTCTGGTTTAAACAAACCATGGGCAAAACAGACAGTACCCCAGCTTTGTAAGTAGAGGCAAAGTTATAGAATGCTTCTTTCTCCCTGTAACTCTGCAGCTCATGGTTTGCTATGCTTCAGTAACGAATCATCAGGAAATGAGCAAACAATTCTTCTTTAGTTGATTGTCCAGACACAAATACTTGGGGGGGAGGTTAAAACTGTATTTATTTAAAATACTTATAGCCCATCCTATATCACAGGTGGGTTCAAGACTTATAGGAAAGCATTTAAAAACAAAAAAATTGAAAACTATTTAAAAGGCAACAGTTTGAAACACATATAGTGAAAACCTTCAATACAATCCATTCAAACCTGCCCTGGCCATGATCCTCAGACCTCCCAGACGCTAATAAATAAGAATAGTTTGGCTCGATACTAAAGTGACACCAGTGTGTCAGCACCAGTTAAAGAGGAGGACATTTCACAAACTTTGTGTTATGGTTGAGAAAAACCTTTGCGTCAACACTTAATGAGCTATTCTCAATGGCTAGATTGATCATTGTCAGTAACCAGGTGTCTTCTAAGAGTGAAGCTGGTCTCTGTTGGTTTTTTTACCCCTGCTCCTCAACCCTTTTACCAATCCAAGCATAAAAAAAAAAGAATTGGGCACCTTGAACTATTAAGCACGAATCAGTTCCACTAAGATCTTCCTCATATCAAACGTTATCAAAGAAAATAAAACAGAAATATCAAAACACGGTTCTAAGCCAATGGGACTAAACCCATTCACATTCTCAGATTCAGAACTGGGATTTTATTTATTTCCTCATCTGTAAATGGCACTGAGCCTTGATTGCAACCGTTATTTCAAAACCCATGAGACGCCTGCTGTTCGGAACTCATTTTCTGTGCTTTCATAATGTGCTGGACGATGTTTCGACAGTCTAAAACAATTTCCAAAGCGCAAAACTAATTAGGGCAGCTCACAATTCCTGGAAAACAGTGGGGCAATTGTATATTTCTGTTATTCTTTGGGGATCGTTAAAAGATGTCTGAAACCCTCTCCATGGCAGATTTTAAAAAATGTATGCTAAAGGAGTCTCGGAAGGAAACGTTCAAGAATTCTAAAGGGAAACACTTTTTATCTCAATCTACGTTTTCTTTGCTAAAAATGTGATCTCCTGACTCAGTTCTTGTGAGTAAAATCAGTGCTAATCACCACCTTTCAGAACAATCACAACAGGAGATGTTAAGGACAAAATGGGCATAGAAACCTTTTTGCTCCTAGGAAGAGCCTCACGTGAGAGATGATGAGAAAGGCCTATACTTGCTCCTGTTCTTTTTGATGACTTGAAAAATTTAAGTCTGTAGAGCTGTCAGGATGACACATTTCACTGATAATGACAGTGATTACTTAAAACATTTCAAAGGAAACAGAATGCAAGGATGGCAAGATGGCTTTCTCTTTGCAGGAAGAGGATCAAACGCTGTTATAATTTTGCCATGTCACCTTCCCAAGGTTGGTCGGTTGCATTGGGTAAGTTACATTCCATTGTTCCTTCTTTCTGAACGCTTTGGGATTAGATGGCCCCAATATATTTGTCACCTAATGGATACCTGTAAGGAGACCTCCATCTCATAATTGAACTGTATCTACCATCTCATGGGCGTCCTTGAGGAATCTTTCCACATTCTAGTTCAAACATATACCTCCCCAATAGCTGAGACCTGATTTAAATTCTGCTGTCTCAGAATGTGATTAATCACCTGGATTTTGCACTTCTCTGTTTTCTGAGGAATAGTTTTTGACAGTACAGCGGGACATATCCATAGATTCAGTATCTGTGGTTTCACTTAACCACTGTATGCAATCTTTATACTTAGCATTGTATATGGTGGCCAGTTCCGGTAATACATGTCAAAAAAAGTTTTTCTCAGTCCCCCCCCACCCCTTATTCTACTATATATTTAGCATTCACTGTTATCCACATATTTTATTATCTGTGGGGGTTAGGGGTGGGGAAGGCAGAACCAATTCCCTGCAGATACAGGGTCCCTACTGTCCTGAGGTTTGTTTTAATATTTACATGAAACACATTCAGAAATATGAATTTTGAGAGAAAAATATATTTTAAAATATGAGCATGCATTTAAATCAGGATGACTCTGATAGGTCATGGGGAATCTTTTTTCCCCCTCCCGTCTCCATGCAGATTTTTCTGGAGATTTCAAAATAATGAACAAACAGAACACAGTGGATATCTGTGTGGGTCTATATACAAATGACACAGGCCACAAATAGATTCATCCACTCCTACCATATTTGCACATGGACCAGACCATTGCTCAAATTCTAGGAGTTGGATCGTTAAAAGATGTCTGAAATTCTCTCTATTGCAGACTGGAAAAGGTATGCTAAAGGGCTCTCTGAAAGCATCGTTCAAGTATTCTAAATGGTAACAGTCTCAATCTCCTTTTTCTCACTAAAAATGTGATATCCTGGCTCAGTTCTTGCAACCAAAACCAGGGCTCAGCCATGAGTGTATTCCTGAACCTTCTTACAGGAGATTCTTTATCACAGAGGCAGATGTGCCTAGTGTACAGAGACACACCACAGAGTGCACTATAGCTGAAAGTGTTCCTTTCAAAGCCTACTTCTCTTCTACCATTGGACCCATTGGAAGGTTGATTGGGATCTGTACCCCATTGGGATCTGTACCCCATTTTCTCACATTTTCAGTCAGGGCAGCTGGAGAGTAGGGGCAGAGGCTGCAAAAGAGTTGAGGTAGAAGTAATACCTGAGGCAGGAGATACCCTTTCTCCACTCTGCCTTACAATGAATGGCACCCATGATTTTCCCACTTCCATGTGCCAGGAGGGATAGGCCCCTAGTGAATTACTCCCCGTGTTTCTGAGGTTCAGTCTTGAGTGAAAAAAGTACCACCTAACATAAAAGTATCAGGAAACTCAGGAGAATCGTAAGCATTGAGGAAACAAAATCAGATTAGACTCAAGCACTGAACAGGAGCAACATGATGTTGCAAGCCCTACTTGGATTTAATGTTTCATCCCTTAATTAACATAGTAACACTTTATATTATTTTTTCAAACCATCTTGAAAAACAAACCCATGTGCCTTTTATGTATCAAAAGGGCACATTAATCACTATGTGTGTTGGGAGTCCCCATAATCATACCAAATTTCTGAATCATGGCCCTAGTCAATCCCCAAAGCAGATGTCTGGCATTTATATCTTTGCTTTAAACATATTTGGCTTTGTCTTATTTGTTCCCATTCTTGTTTCCACTGTTAATGCAGTGGAGAAGGTGGGGGCTAGTTTTGAATTATATTTGATTGGAAGAATATGTGTGAAATCACAAACCTAACATAAAAAAACTATCCAGACATTGCGTTAAGATGATGTTTCCAGGTTTTAATAATTCTTTACAAATGTTTAATAAGAGCTGCCTCCCACCACCACCACCACCACCACTTGGAAACAACTTGGCTTCATTAGGCTCTTTAAATGCCAAAAAGAAAAGGAGGAAAAATACTGGATCAACTGACTCTTAAAAAATAAAGAATCAACAATACATTTGTAACGCAACATCAAACAATAGTTCCATTGGCACACCTTCATAATGGATTCTTTATGCAAACTTTATAGCTTTTGTGCCATTTTCTAGTTGTTTCCAGTACATTTATTTCAATGAACGCTGCTGCAAACCTTGTAAGCAATTTTAAAGGCTGGCCCCTTTCTCCACAGGGTTTGGGATGTTCATTTGCAGTAAGAACTTGGATGAAGTACTAGTGGTATAAGAAAAAAATGAGGCTCCATTTATCTTGAAGCTGTAGGACTTCAAAGACCTGCATAAATGTATAGAGCTTAAGATACATTTCTCAAATTTCCGACTGTGGTTAACATTATACAGGCAAAAGATCATACTCTGTGGAAGTTCCAGTTTACTCAATGAGGAGAATTTCTACACCCTTCACTAAGTTTTGAATGTGAATTGAGGCAAAATAAGTGAAAAAGTGCTATAAGACACTTTTGTCAAGAGCTGATATGTTTAAGCTAGGCTTTCTAAAGATATCAGATCAAACTTTTCCAACTACCCTTCCCTTTTAGCAATATATAATCAATTAAAAACTCCCCAGGTACTGCTAAGAAGAACTCTCTTTATTTGAAATACTGCCATTGCACACTATTATTTCTCGAGAAATGTAAATGGTGATTTTGAGAAGTACAGTATTAGTTGGAAGGGTTTTCGCTCAGAATTTCCCAATGAGGTCAGTAGAACTGAGAATCCCACAACAAGCACTAAGGAATCTCCCTTTTTAAACTGAAATTTAGACTAGTTGAGCAACATTTAGGTGTCTATAGGTTTGGATCTGTGAGGTGGAAATCCAGAATGATGAATTCTGGGAATCTCCCCCCCCCCCAAAAAAAATCCATATAGCACTTCCCTGAGGGACTTATGGAGCTGTCTCTAAAAAAGCTCCAGTGATGCCCAACAAAGCCATGCTTCCAATAGTCATATGTGCTTAATGCTGAGAGTTACTGGGATATAAGACTTATAGAAACATATCAATTCATATGGTTGTATTTTCATAAGACTCCTTGGATATCTAAGTTGAGGTGGCCGAAATCCCCATGTTGTCATGGGAAATGTCCTATGTGGGGTTGGTGTGTTCCAGAATGGTTGACCCGTGTTGTCGTCGTTGCCTTTGTTTGAAAACAAAATTTTCTGGGAAACTGGAACAGATGAGGAAAATGTTTTGTGCAGCCTTTTTTTCTTTTGGCATATCAATTTAATACAGTTACACTGAAAAAGAGAAAGAGAATATGACTCAATTCCGTCTGAACATTGAAATGATGCAGTCCATAGTTTTATCCCACCAGCAGCCCTATCACAGAGGATGAACATATGGTAAGGTAGCAAGGTCACACACTCTGGTCACACCACTCATAGAATCATAGAGTTGGAAGAGACCTCAAGGACCATCCAGTCCAATCTCCTGCCATGCAGAAACCCCATCAAAGTACCCCAGACAAATGGCTGTCTAGCCTCTTCTTAAAAACCTACAAAGAAGCAGACTCCACCACCCTCCGTGGCAGCATATTCCACTGCCAGACAACTCTAACCATCAGGAAGTTCTTACTAATGTTCAAAAGGAATCTCGTCCTAGTCTCTGAAGCCATGGAAAACAAGCCAGCCCCCTCTTTGATATGACATCCTTTCAAATATTTAAACATGGCTATCATATGTCCTCTCAGCCTTCTTTTTGTAAAGCTAAACATTCCCAGCTCCCTAATCTGTTCCTTCTAAGACATTTCTTCCAGACCTTTAACCATCCTTGTCACCCTCCTCCAGACCCGCTCGAGGTTGTCATTCCTTTTTAAATTGAGAAATGCAGAACTGTACACAGTATCCCAGGTGGGGGCTGACCAGAGCAGAATAGAGTGGTACTGTCGCCTCCTTTGCTCTGGAAACTATGCTTTTGTTGATGCAACCAAGAATCACATCGACTTTCTTGGCTGCTGTGTCACACTGCTGACTCATGTTCAGTTTGTGGTCCACCCAGACTCCAAACTTCCTCTCACAGGTACTATTCTCTGGCCATGTGTCTCCCATTTGATATCTATGCAATTAATTTTTTTTCCTTCCTAGATGCAGGAACCTACATTTCCCTCTGTCGAAACTCATTCCATTTGCTTTGGCCCAGCACTCTAATTTGTCAAGGTCATATCCTTGCATAAACTGACTCCATTCCGGTTATCTAGATCAAACTGAAAGGCCTGGAGGAGGACAGGTTTCATAGTCAGTTAACAATATTATGGGATACCTTAATAACACAGGGGTCTTGATTGCAAGGAGAATTCAACCAAACCTGATTAGAATACAGGTTTCAAACTTTCCACTCAACACACAACAGTTGGGGCTGAGCTAATGGAGATATGGTGTAGCTCAAGGTCATGTAGGCATTGTTCCCTATGATACCCTTGGACAGAATAATAGGGGTAAGTCAACCTCCCCTGATATTCTGCTGTTAAGATGTTTTGAACCACCGCTTCTATAATATGTGGTCATTAGTAGAGATGGGCACCATACCAAAAATGACACTGTTTCATCATTTTGTAAGGTTTTGAAACTTTTCAAAATGAAATGAAATTGTAGACAACGTGCCATCAAGAACAAAAACAAAAGGATGTTTTCAGTTCGGAGAACCAAACTGAGGAGCCACCGCCAGATCTCGCTTCAGGCAAGTGGCTGCAGCGAGATCCAGTGGCTGTTTCCCTGCTTGGTTCTCACCACTGCCACCCAGCTGGTCTTGACAGACCTTCTCCACACCCCAACTTGTCAAATAGCCCAGCGGCACAGCGGAGAGGGGCAACACAGCAGAAGGGATCAAATTTTTTTAACTGCCTGCTCCCTTCTGACTTTTGGCCCTTCCTCCACCTCCCAGCAGGGGCCTCCACACACTTTGACCTGTCAAAAAGTCCCAGCTGTGACCTAGGGTCACAAGGGAGAAGGGAACAAGCAGCAGGAAATTCAAATGAAGTGCTGCTTGCTCCATTCTGCCTTGTCACCCACCTCACAGCTTTTTTTTTGACAGGTCAGGAGATGGGGAAACAATTTGGAAGCTGCTGCCACCCAGCTGGGGTTTTTTGACAGGTCGGGCTGTCCCCCAGCTGTCAAAAAAGCCCACCTGGGTGGCGGCAGCTTCTGAATCGTTTCATTACTCATTTTGTTTCATTACAAAACTTCTATTAAAAGTTGTTTAATAAGGAAATGAAACAAATCAATATGAGTAATGAAACGAAACAAAATGAAACACTAATTTTCCATTTCATGCCCATCTCTAGTCATTAGCCATGATTAATATTTATTAGTTGGAGTTCACATTTCCTCCAGTCTTGCAGTGTTCTCTGACTTTCCTCTTTCACTCCTCACAAACAAAAGAGAGCTGGGGCCAGGAAAAATAATCCAGCTCAAGGTCACCCATTGAGTTACATAGCTTAGCAAGGACATTTGCCAGACATTTTATTTCAAAAGACATTTTGCAAAGCTCTACTAAAGAACACTAGGTTATAGAAGTCATGTTGTTCTGTCATTCATAGTGTTAAGAGCTTAAAGTTATGGAACACTTAGTCCTGAAAATACTCTCGCTGTACTAAAAATATAGCCTATGTATTGTGTCCAGGAAACAATAAAAAAAGTATTCCAGATATGGTTTTTACCAGTACGAAATGTGAAGCTAGATTCTATGATTCTATTTAAGCAGCCCAAGATTAATAGAACATCATTGCATTGCTGGCTCATTTTCCTCCCTAGAAATATTCTGGTACAGAAAACAAACAAGCCGAGGGATGCAGAAGAAATTGTTTGTTTGTGTTGCTTTCAAAAGAACCTTTTCCCTTATTCTGCCGTGCTGAGCTCAGTGACCGTGGTTGGTTTCCCTCAGTCAACCCTTTATTTCCTAGAACTAAAGAAGTAACTAGAGAATGTTTGCTTAAAAGGTTGGTGCTTATCACAGAGTAAATTATCTGGGGTAGACAGAGCGATTTATTTTGTTAAGATGTATGTTGCAAACCAAAATTACTTTTTTCTCCTCCTGGCATGTTGCTATTTGGAGAAACCCTCTTGATGCAGAGCCAAGGAGACCTGGGAGAAGGTAGAGCAGCTGTCATGCCAATATTAATACTAGATGACGATACTTGTAGCCTGCTACTAACTAAAGCCTGCAGGAAGGATGAAAATACGTGTTGCCATGCAATATTTTGAGGGACCACAAGGACTTGGTTTGCCTGGTTAAAATTCAACCTATTTCATACATTTGTTTCATTGATTTCTAATCTGACCTCTACTTAGTATGGGTTTCAAGATGGGTTAGATATAACATATGACACATAGCAGCATAACAAAATTAAAATGGAGCTTTAAAGCACCTCAATAAAAGAAACTACAACACCTTTCCAAATAGGCTAAACTGACATCTGAAAAGTCTGTTGAGCCAAAATGAGAGATGGGAAGGATTTTCACTAAAATGCTTTTTCTGTCTGAGACATGATCTTGAACCTTTGTGAATCCCCTATACTATTGCCGAGCTCCAGTATGAGAAAGAGAGAATCAAGTCTAGTGGGTTTGTCCAAAACAGTGTCCCAGCCCAATGTAATTGTTGGAGGAGGAGCATTTCCTTGGGTTTTAAAGGGAATTGCTTAGGATCGTCTTTTAAATTTATTATTTATTTGTTTGTTTAAAATATTTCTTTCCCCCTTTCTCCTCAACAGGACCAAATTCTTTGGGGGGGGGTAGATGGGTACAGTGGCCCTCTTCCCAGCCTGGGTGGGTCCGCCCTCCAGCTGGCTGAAAATCTGGGCATTATCCTGGACCTGGAATAGTCCCTGGAATCCCAGGTGGCAGCCATGACCAGGTCAGCCTTTTACCATCTTAGGCTTATTGCCCATATTCATCCTTACCTTGATGGAAACTCCTTGAGGACGGTAGTGCAGGCGCTGGTCATGTCAAGGACAGATTATTATTGCAATAATCTATCCTCGACATGACCAGTGCCTGCACAACTGTGGGGCTTCCCTTGAACCTTGTTCAGCGATTACAGTGGGTGCAGAATGTGGCAGCCAGTTTGGTGGTTGGTGCGGGCAGATTTGACCACATCACCCCAATTCTGGCTCACCTGCACTGGCTGCCTGTTGCCTCCCAATTAAGGTTCAAGGCGTTGGTTTTGGTTTACAAAACCCTCCATGGCTTGGGACTTGAGTATCTGACAGAGCGTATCTCTCAAAGGTCAGAGCAGGCCCGACCCACCAGAGCCTCACAGCCTTTCTTGCTTCGGGTGGTCACCCCTAGGGAGGCCCGTAAGGTTGTGACTCATAATCGGGCCTTCTCAGCAGCTGGTCTGGCTTTATGGAGCAAACTGCCCAGCGAGATATGTCTGGCTCCTTCCCTCACAGCTTTTAAGAAACTTTTGAAAACGTGGCTGTTCAAAGAAGCATATGGCAATTGCTAATTTCTGTTTTATGCCCCTTGTTATTTGTTGTCCTTTGTGTTAAGTGTTTGTGCCTCTTGCTGGACTCTTCTCTTTTTCTTTTGTTGTGTTCCATTTTATTTGTATCTGTGGGGTTTGTAATTGTTTTGTTGTTTCATTTTTAAACTGCCCAGAGTTTCTCTGGGAAAATTGGTGCGGTATGTAAACTTAAAAATAAATAAATAAATAAATAAATAAATAAATAAATAAATAAATAAATAAATGTTGGATATATTTGTGGAAAAGAAGGATTTTCAAAGTCCCTTGGTTGTACTTTGAACTTTTGGCTCTGCAAAGGTTTGTAGTGCTTTTGCATTTTTAAAAAGGTGCTTTAATGGATTCACATACAAAGAATGTCAACTATTAGATCAGCCGGGATCACTGAAACAGGAAAATGCACTCCAAGGATTTCAGTGGAAATGAGTCCAACTTTTAAATGGGCAATCAAGTCTCCAATTTGGGAACTTTAACACAGTGTCAGGTTTCATTGAGAAAATTCATCATAACTTGGATGAGTATCCTAAACTGGAACTAAGCAGAGAAACAGAAGAGGATGGGGACATTTGCTTTTTCAGAAAACTTTTGAGGCAGTAGGTTAATGATGTCAGCGCTGTAGCACGGATGGCTGTCCCAAATACATGCACATATATGCTTGCAAACATACAAAATCTACATGTTTTTACATTCAGAAACAAACTCAATTCATATTACAGACTCAATTCATATATTCATATTGCTTGAATCAGCGTCAACTCACGTATTGCCATGTAATGTAACAATCTGTTAGCAGGGATGTTGGTGAGTCTTTGAGTCCAAGTCTGAGTCTTGGGTACTGGGTCCTGAGTCCCAAGCCCCACGTCCTAGTCCATATCTAATAGCAAACTTTTCCCCCAGAAGAAAAGGGAGAATGGATAGGTTCTGAGTCATGAGTTGAGTCTAGATCAGTGATGGCGAACCTATGGCACAGGTGCCAAAGGTGGCACTCGGAGCCCTTTCTGTGAGCACCCGACATCACCCCTTCATAGCCACCTTTATACAGGTTAAATTACTGTATTGGCACTTTGCAAAAAAAAATTAGTGGGTTTTGAATTGCAGTTTGGGCACTCGGTCTCTAAAAGGTTCGCCATCGCTGGTCTAGATCATGGGGGGCACAGGACTCAAAAGAAAAGTCTGGGTCTATTGTTTTTTTAATTCTGATTTTAACAGCTAAAACCTTTACTCATTTCCCTCTGTTTACCTGTTAGGATCCTTAAAACAAAGGTTTTACACACACACACACACACACACACACACACACACACACACACACACACACACACACAGAGAGAGAGAGAGAGAGAGAGAGAGAGAGAGAGAGAGAGAGAGAGGTGGGTGGGGAGGACACACAGAGATAATAGGGGTACTTATATCACTACTGACTGCATCATTCTTGACATTTTGCAGTCATTGCTCTCCTATTCTCAGGGCATTCGTTATGCTCTTTCCATGTTACGCTCCTACAGTAAAACTTGGTAAGCCACCTCCTCCTATTCCCTCAACCAAACCATGCCCTCCCTCAGCTCTTGTTCCCAATATGTGTCGCCTTTTCTCCTCCATAGACTGCTTTCACACGGCCACTAAAATCCGCTGCAAGGTGCTCACAGATGCTGAGCATAAAATCATTTTCCCACAAGTAGTGGACTTAAAAAAAATAAAGTTTGACCACGCCCACTTAAGCATGACCCAGCGCATTTTCAAGTATCTGGTCTTGAGGTGGTAAAAGACTTGCCACTGTTCCAATGTGGATTTTAAACTGTAACTCGAGTCCGTGGAAACATGGAAAATCCACACCAAAACCTTTTTTGCCCCCGTTATGGTATCTTTGCTGTGGTTCTCAGTTGTCGGATCAGAACGGTTGTGGATTTTCAAAATGTGACCATGGGAACATCTGATCCGCAACATTAACCATGTGACCGCTCTGGGGGGATGATCTGGATCAAAGTCTGCTGCAGATTTTAGTGGTTGTGTGAAAGCAGCATAGTCAGGGGGAAAGGTTTGAATTGTACGGGCCTTGTTTTATGCTGCACTTACACTCTTTGGATTCTTTGTAGAAGCTCAGCAATTATGTAGTGACACAGTAGTTCAAGGCATGTAATTATGGTCAGTCAACCTCCTAGGGTATTTATACAAAAATGTTTGGGAATCTTGATTAATTTCCCCCTCGCCCTCCCCCCCACAAAAGCTTTGCAAGACAAAGTGTTTCCTTTTGGAAAGAGGACTCAGAAGCTCAGAATCATGCAAAAGAAAATTATACCTCCCCAGAGCTCAATGAAAATGATCTCTTGTGTAAATTTTTGCGTCTTCATTGAAATGGTCCCCCTTTGCCCACAGTGATATCAACATAGTAACCATATACAGTAGACCAGCCATTCTTGGGAGGAGCCATATGTCCAACTGGGATGTGTGTGTCAGGCACATTTGAAGGCGACCACAGGTTGAAAAATCTGAGGTGGGTGTTTTCTATTCAGTTCTTCATGTTGTTTGTTTGACCTGGAACCTGAGAAGAACTTAGGGCCGTGGCTGAAAAAAAGGTTGAGAAGGGCTGCCGCAGAATACTACTTAGTGTGTTCTATCACATCACAAGGGCATGATGGAAACCTTAGCCCTATGCTCTTAATTAACATTTCTTTCAACAATGTTTGAATTTCGACAATTAATTTGTTTAATTTTTAATATTCCGTTTTTAATTATGTAACCAGCCTTGAGTCCATTTTTTTCAGGAGAATAGTGGGGTAAAAATATTCCAAATGAATAAGTAAATTGCTATTTCAATTACAGTGGTACCTTGTATAAAGGAATTAACTTGTTCCAAAAGAAATTATGTTAAGCAAATTTTCCTTTATACAAATTCCCCATAGGAATGCATTGAAAACAGTGCAATCCCTAATCACAACCATTTTATGTTGTACGGATTCACCCCATAGGCAGTTCTTTTAAGCAAATTTCCCCTATGTCCAGAATTTTTTATGTTGTACAGATTTTACGTTATACAAACCCTTTGTTATACAAGGGTCCACTGTATGAGATATCATATCAAACCAAGTAGCAAACAGTTTATCTGAAATGGTGGCACATGTCCACTGATGTGTTTGGGGCTATTTTTTTAAAGAATAAAGCCCTTTTTTTAAAAAAAAATGAAAGGAATCCATTCTGAGATCGCCCTCGACTTTTCTTTCCACCACTGTTCCTGGTAAATTATTTCTCTGTGCTGTAATCCGTTTTTTATTCTTCTTCAAGGGTGTGGGTGGGAAATCATTTCTATCTCCTTGGTGCTTCTGAAAACAAATCCCTTCTATAGCTGGGCTTTATTATCATAAGAGCAGTAGCCTATATCACATGGTTGGTTCTTTCCAGAGTTAATGAATTAGAAAATGAGCAAGTAGTGATCTGAAATTACCTAATTGCCTTAACTTTAAAAATCTATGTATTAATGAATTCCATTAATTCAGCTGCCATTTATTGCCTTTGACATCTCCCTGACTTGACGTCCCTGTTTTAGTGCTTAGAGCATGAAATTAAGGAAGAGTAGGGGAAATACATATGGCGACAGGGGGTTGTCCCGATGGTAATCATGCTCACATACTAGCCTTTTCCTACTGTCTTGTAACTGCCTTGAGTTCCGTTGGGTGAAATGGGAATAAATTACGATAATAGTCCTGTAACTTGAATTGCTTGCTCTTTAGCCTAATAAAAAAGGGACTGAAGGGAGATATGATAGCACTATTTAAATCTCTGAAAGGCTGTAATACAGCAGAGGGGCAGGAGCTCTTCTCAATAAAGTCCAGTGATGTCCAATCTTCAGCCCTCCAGATGTTGAGAACTGCTGATCTAGATGGTCCCTGATAAATCATGACAGACGGAACACATAAATTGATATTTCCACACAACATAATCCTTGTTGTAGGTTTTTGAACATCACCTCCTTGCAAGCACTTGGATGCTTCTCATGAACTGAAAGGGCATTTTGAGGGCTTCTAAAGTGTGTTCCGTTTATATTTATTTATTTATTTATTTATTTATTTATTATTGAATTTATATCCCGCCCATCTTCCCAACGGGAACTCCATAACAAACAAATCAGTTACCACTTCAAGTAGTCTCTAGGTGGTTTACAATTTAATTACAGTATGCAGGCTACACATTGCCCCCTCCCCCGCAAGCTGGGTACTCATTTTACCAACCTTGGAAGGATGGAAGGCTGAGCCAACCATGAGTCTGCTAACTGGGATTGAACCCCCGGTCGTGAGCACCGTTTAAGCTACAGTACATGCATTTAAGCAATGTGCCATGAGGCTCCTTGTTTCATACATTTCTAGTATGAAATGGGGGGGTCTTCAAAGCTGTAGGATAAACACAAGCCCCAGATGCACCTAAAATAACTGGATCCTCACCATGTACAATCTTCACCCAACTTATGTTAATCAGGTATGGCTACAGTGCTTGCTTTGCATATGTTTGTTGGGTAAACCCAAAACATGGAACTGATAAATCTAGTTTTGCATGCAGGGGAGTGGGAATTATAGGTAAGTAGGTAGGCAGGCAGGCAGATAGGTAGGTCAGTAGATAGATGTTGGGAATTCACTGAAGAAGTTGTGAGGCTGAACTGACCTTGATTACAGAGAAACGGATGAAGACACACACACACACACACACAGAGAGAGAGAGAGAGAGAGAGAGAGAGAGAGAGAGAATGCCTTTTCTCAGCCAGGTGAGAGAAAATGCTGCACAGACTTGTAGATAAAAAAAGACTGCCTGTGTTTTCTCCAGAGGGCTTGTTTTATTTCATCTTATCTATGTTCTTAAGCGGATGCTGGAGCAATTACGAAAACAATGATTCTAATAGGAAGCAGGTGCCCTTTAGCCCTTTGGCCCTGCCTCAAAGCAAAAGGTCAGGGAAAATAGGTCGCTTCCTCTTAGATATGCCACATCGGCAAGCCAGGAGTGTGTGCCTGTCACTGAAGCTCCTCCGAAAAACATACCTGCAAAGAAAGGTTCCCACAGGTAGGTAGGTAGGTAGCTAGCTAGCTAGCTAGCTAGCTATTATACATACACTGCATATACATATTGTGCATTTCTCATTTTTTCCAGTTCTGTTCCCTGAGGAATTATGCAGAGAAGGGAGTTATTTATTTTTGCACTATTAATGTCCTCCTTCCAGAAAGAAGCAATGCAAGTTTAATCGCACATTATTTCTATGTCTCAGGAGAAGATTAGAGGAGAGGATGGAAATGTGTTTATGAATGTAATATACTTTGGATTAAGTTATGAGGCTCTTTTATCAAGGATGGCCTTGTTACAGGTGTTACAAGCACCTGTCGAGGATGAAAGGAATTAGAACAATGGATTATGGCAGTCCTATATTTCGAGCTGCTATCGACACTTCAATTCAAAAGCCATTTTACTCAGAAGTATGTTGTTTACTGACATTAACAGGATTCTGCCTGGAATTGTATCAACTAGATTCAGCTCTTTGTGACAGCTGTATTTTCCCCCTTCGTTTTATTATTTAGTTTTAATTACATCTATAATTTAATTCATGTCCTCACTCAGAGGAAACTCATACGTTGTAAGCACTGGGTTTCTTTTTGTTTTCTTTTTGCTGAGTTTTTGAAATATGTCTTAATTATTTCCAAATTGGTCCTAGTTAGTTTCTTTTCTCCAGCTATATGGAAGAGGTGTGTCACACCCAGGAATGGGCAAGCACTGTGAGACTTGAATCAGCTTTGGAGTTGTAATAAGATCTATTCAGTTGTGGGGGTTTTTGCATGTTGACACAACGTGAGAAAATGACTGAAGGTTAGACCTACCCTTCCCGTCCAATTCCACCACCCTACTACATTCCTTGGAATCCAAAATTTGAACTTATGTGGGAAGTTCACACATAGTGGGAAGGCATGGCAGGAGACCAGATTTGGCAGGTCTGTTTGTTGTTAGTACATTAGAGATTGGTATTTGCATCACTTTTGTTTTCAGTAGGATGCATGGGAGAACACTGGACAATTTTCCTTTTCTTTTAAACAGCTACATATCTCAATCAAATTTACTGAGTCTCTCTTTATTTTATTTTATTTTATTTATTTTTGAGTATTTTTACCCCACCTTTCTCCTTGGAAAAGGACCCAAGGCAACTTACAGTAAGGACGGCCAATATACAGTCCATTACACTTAAGACACACCGTATATACTCGAGTATAACTCTACCTGAGTATAAGTCGAGGCCCTGAAAATTGATGGACTTGAGTATAACCCGAGTCAATATTTCCCTCCACTGGCAATCTCCGAGGAGGGCAATCTTGGAGCCCCTCCTGCTCTTCTGGCACTGGCGGTGCTAGCGGCGGAGGCAGCGGCTGGCGCCACAATGGTTCCTCTCCCCTCCCTCTTCCTCCTCCTCTTCCTCCTCCTCTTCCTCTTCCTCCTCCTCCTTAGATGGGGGAGAAGCGGCAGGTTTTTAAAACTTTTTTTCTCTCCCGAAGCAAGTGCCAATGGCAGACATGTTTGGATGTGGGTTGGCACCAAGATGTGTGCACTTTTGTGAAATCTAGATGAGGTTGGTGAATTTCTGCCTACACTTTATATGTAGGAAATGAACCCCACATTCTTAGTTACATTTATACTACAGCCGCCATGCATTTCCTCCACTAAAATTCTCTTTCCCATTTTATCCTCCTAATCCAGTCCAGCATTCTAATCTCTCCATGACACTGGTCTGCCATGTTGACTATAACCTACAGTGGTACAGTCCAGGTTATGCCAATTCCAATAGCACACACTGGGCATAAACGCAATTGCTAGACTCACTGGATCAATGGGATTTACATAACTGTTGACTTACAGTCAGCAACTGATTAAATACAGTATGTCTACTTCGGCTGAGACAAGTAATTGGAATTAACCCTTGATCTCCGGCAATTGGTCCTGTTTAAAATCTTAGATTAAATTAAGGATGCTGCTAGCAGAGGGCTTGGAATTCAAGGAGCTTTGCATTTCATGCAGTTCCGCCCTTATTCATGAAGCCTTCTAGTTTGTCACACTTGATGATTTAAATGCATATCTATATAAACAGGGCCTGCGTTATTTGGAATAGCAAGACACTAATACTAGATAAAATTGAAAGTAGAAGAAAAAGAGGAAGACCAGATAGGAGATGGATTGACCCAATAAAGTCAGCTAGGTCCTGAGTTTGAAAGAGCTGAACAAAGCTGTTAAGCATAGGACATTTTGGAGGTCACTCGTTCACAAGGCTGCCGTAACTCGGAGGCAATGTAATAGCACATGCCAACAACAACACGCATAGCGTTGAAGACATGTCTGCCCCCTAAATCAGGAGTAATTGCACTGAATTAAAATGATTTATTTTAAGTAGGGTAAACAGGCAGTAATGAGATGCAAGCATATTGCAAATGGCTTTAAACTTTAAGAGCAGGGTTTTATTTTATGGTTCTTGGGTTTTTTGGCTTTTCTGTTTTTTTAAAAAAAGAATCCTCAGAACCTTTTGGCCAACAATGCCCATTGGAACAATATGTGGGATGATTTGGAAATAAGAGATGGGAACTGAAATCTCGATTACTTGGAATGCAATTTTGAAAACACTGTTCTAACCGACCACTTTTTGGCTGGTCCAGCCAACAGGCGTGAGACCGCAGTCTGAACACGGTTGCTAAATATTGCAGGCAATATCGGGGAAAAGAGAATAAATCTGAACAACAGTCTGCAGGAGCAACCCTGAAAGCATTCTGAGTAATGAACTTTTCACCTACCTTATTTTTAATGTATCACGGCAGAGCTGGAGGTATTTATCAAATTGGTACAATTAGCCAAGTAATGGATTATGAGCAGATCAAAAGAAAGAGTGCACTTATTTGAAAGACCCAGGCACATTGCCACCTGTACACAGTCAGCTGCCCATGTGGGTCTGGATACATCTTGGCCTGCATCCAGTGAACCATTTTACATGCCCTCATGGGAGTAGTCAAATGTGGCTCCTGTTAATGTTTTCCCTAAATTGCAAGTCTGTCTGTAGCCTCAGTGGACCGCTTTTTGCTAACAGGAATTACAAGGGGTCCTAGTAACAGATTCTCTCCTGTAACCTCTGGCTCTCCCTCTCTCTCTCTCTCTCTCTCTCTCTCTCTCTCTCACCCCCTCCTGCAATGGAAAGTATGATGGGGACTTTGTGGGACAGGATCGGCAGTTTCAATTTTCAAGTTTCCAGATTTGGGAGAGATAAAAATGCAGATTGCAGAGGACAGTGCTCTTTGGTTTAAAAAAAAATAATAATTTGGGTAATTATAATTAATTATCATAGTTTATTATAACAGTTAATTAATTTGCTTTTGAAAATTAGCATCTCTCCCTCTCTCTCTCTCTCTCTCTCTCTCTCTCTCTCTCTCTCTCTCTCTCTCTCTCTCTCTCTCTTATCATTCTAATATGTGTCCAGACAATTGTGGGGCGGTGCTGGCCTACAGCTGTGCTAAATGTTAATGCCGTTTGATTTAAAGCACTCATTTGGTTAAACTAAATGTTCATCACCTCTTCCATCGACTCAGTCCAAATTATGTTAACTTGGGTTTCTTAATATCTATTTTTGCAGGGAGTGTTTTGCTCTTGACCAGCTCACTGGACTTCTATTAACCACCATTACTAACTGGCATTAGACTGTGCTTTCTTCCTCTTGAATAATATACAATGCTGAACAATAAGAGATGATGTTACAATCATTACTACATAGCAGGCATGGGAACTTGCAACTTGTGACTTACTATCAAGTCTGACTCATACTTGACTTAGACATGGTTTGTGGGTTTTCAGGGGGGACTTGGGACTCAACGGGCGACTTGGGGCCATTTTTTCCAAATCACATTGTTGACTCCCTGTGGCTTGCTACCCACCTCCATCAGCCTACCTGCCACTGCCACCATCTCCATCTTCAAAGACATCAGGCTGAGCTTTCATTCCAAGAGATGTGCTGCCACTTTTGCCCATGCATGTGCTGCCCTGTTGATAAGTTGCCCCATGCCCAGAGACAGGGGAAAGGCCAGAGTTTTTGCTTCCCAGTCCCAAGCCTTGGGGAGCAGGGCAAGCAACCAAAGACGTGAAATCGAGGCCGGGGACTTGGGTCCCACAATTCAGGCTTGGATGTGGGTTCCAAGACTTGCGATGCCACACAGCCAACCAGCTTTGGCTACAGGATGGCATCAGATGGGGCAAGCAAAGCTAAGTACATTGACCTTCTCCACATATTTTGAACATTAGCTCCCTGTGGCCTCAGCAACAATGGCCAGTGATCAGGAACTCTGAGAGTTAACTCCTAAACATTTGAAGGTCACCTGTGGATTTTCACCACAGTTGTTGGTCTTCGTTGGCTTCCCTTGTCAAGAATTATCTTTAGAGAAGAATATTTTTAAAATATAAAATATAATTCAAATAGGGCCACCTTTAAATAATGTTTTTTTCCCAACTGTGAATTTCTGGACAGGATTCCCTTGTCAGCCTTATTTTACCTTATTCTGGTGCAACATCATCCTCTTAAAAAACAGGGGTGGGATTTCGATGTTCGCTTTTACGGTGCTTGTCATTCTACGAGAACAGAGTGAGAGAGCTAACTCCTTATAGGAGGAAACAGTTTTCATATGAGTAATATTTCTTTATAACACCATTATGCTAATGGCTTGTACATGCGATACTCATGGGAGTTTCACTTTCCCAAAGTGCTGGGGGGAAATAAGCCAGCTTAAAAAAAAAAGTCAGTATTCAAGAACACCCTGGAAATGAAACTATTTCTGGGAAACATATACCTTGATTTGGGAATTTTCTGGAATTCAATCCTGCCTCTAAAAAATAAACTATGATCATTTCCTAGGTATCTTAGCCAGGGATTATACAGTTCATCTTCAACAACAACAAAATTATCATAGCCTTTCCTTTCTCTATTCCTTCCGTGTGTGGGACGGGGGGTGGGGACCAGAAAACTGTTTTTCTTCACCATGGAAAACAAACCACAGGAAATGTATTCAGCCATTTCCTTGTTTCCAGTGTGTCCCTCAGAAGGAGAGTAAAGGGTCATTTGGCACAGTTCTTGGTTAAAGATGACCAGAAGCACATATACAAAACAAGAGGACAAAAGGAGACCCTGATTTGCTTATCCACGGTAAGCATCTAGCCTGCAGACTCAGCTGGTCATTATCTTCCCCGCTCAAGTGTCCTGTGTTTTGTGTGTGTTTGTGTGTGTGTTGTGTTGTTACCGTCATGACCGATGCTTCATGACCCCACATCCATGGAGTTTTCTTAGCAGGAATACTGGAGTGGTTTGCCAGTTCCTACTCCAGGCGCCTACAGCACCTGGTATTCCTTGGTGGTTCTCCCATCCAAGTACTAACCAAGGCCGACCCTGCTTGGCTTCCGAAATCAGGCGAGATTGGATGTGCTCAGGGCATCAGTGTTTTAGTAGTGCAAAAATCATCCCTAATTTTTCATGTGTGCATATAAATAAACATAGGCAATTTTATGCAAATCAGGGTCTCCTTTTGTCCTCTTACTTTGAAGATTATGAGAATTGTGCCATATGACACTTTTGAGCTGTACCCCAAAAACTAAATTTGCCTCTCCTTCTCATCCTCTCTCTCTCTCTCTCTCTCTCTCTCTCTCTCACACACACACACACACACACACACACACACACACACACACACACACACACACACACACACACACACACACACACACACACACACACACACACACACACAAAGATACAGAGAGAGAGAGAGAGAGAGAGAGAGAGTTGGGCATGGATTGAACCCTCAAGCCTAAATTCTCCCACATTTAGTTCTGGGTGGTTTGATTTCTTGTTGTTTTCAAGCTGGCAATGTATCCACTGCAATGATGCTGAAAGGGGCATCCCGGATAGAATGCAATAAGTGCCAGTAAATACACCTGAAGCTCATTTGACTGATTGGGAAGAGAGGCATTTGACTGATGCTGAGGTTGCTCTCCCTTAATTTCTTTCACCATCATTCCTGGTGCCTGCATATTGAGCCTTGAGCGAGGAGGTGGGGAGCGGGCCGGCTGCTGTCTCCAGTCCTGCCTCATCCCTCTTTATCTTCATTATCTCTGCATTCTCTGAACAGCTTTGTTAACTGACGTCCTGTTAACAAATTGGAAATACCCTAATTGCTTGTCCCCAATCCCATTTTCCGTGTCTACCAATGTCTGCATCCCCTACTCCACCATCTCCTCGGGAAAGGTGACCCCTGCAAAGAGCTGCCTGTCTTAAGAACCCAGGAGGTTGTGACTCACATGACAATTTATTATGAGCAATTTGCTGTGGCGCTGCAACTTTCTGGCGCTGAGAGTTGACTTCAGTTTTCTCATAATGACCGTTCTGTATAATATAGCATTTTAGGGTGAATATAAGCACTATAATAAGAAAGGATTGATTTTGCATCTGGTGCGGGATCCTAGTGATTGGAAATAATATATTGATTTTTTTTAATTAAAGCCATCTTCACATTCATAATGGAAGGTCCTGCCCTCCTTGAAATTTATTGCCAAAGCCCCCGGGTGCTGATTGCAATTACTGGCGCTGGTGTGCATTGAACAGATGGAATAGGAAAATGGCAGAAACTTTTCATTTCATTTATTTTTCTTTTCTTTTCTTTCTTTCTTGCCCAAATGGAGTGACTACAGACAACAGGGCCAAAGGAGCTCTGTAGACCTTCATTTTACTTTTCATTCATTCTTTATTGTGCGGTCATAGAGCCGATTTAAGAGCACAAAAGGAAAATTGGTAAAAACAAATAAATAAAGCACATAGTCGCTTAGCATAGGGAATATTACGATAGCAACCTTCTAAAACAGCTGAAGGGAGGCAATTAAACCTGGCTTTGCAAAATTCATAACGATATTTTGGAATAGTAAGTTTGTCCAAGTATTCTACATACTTAGGAAACTCCCAATCTAGTCCAAAGAAATTAGGTGAACAAGGACCTTGAGCCCTTAATAAGGAATACTGAAGATCTCTATCTCTAATTCTTTGCTCGATAATTGGTTTAATATTATGAAAAGTCTGTTTGTAAAGAAACTCTAGAGAAAACCCCAATAACTGTAGTTTTGGTATAAAGCCCGTAAACCGAGCGCTAATAAAAACATCTCTACTCAGATGATAAAGATATCTGGATGTTGGTCTTGCTATCATGACTTTCATGCAGGTGGTATGGAAATATATCTCATTATCTAGCAGATAACCTTGCACTAGATAACCATTTTGTAGTTCGTATGTTCCTTTAAGTAGGTCATGGATGTTTGCTGTTGCCTGCCAGCACTTGTCACTTGAGACAACTGGCTCACTTTGCCTAACGATAGGGCCAGTCCTCTTCCTCTCAGTTCTCTCCTCTGTTTTAATGTGAGCAGCCTTGTTACTGAGCTTGTCTACAGAAGGTTGGGGTTCCTTGTGTTTTCATCGTCATGCCCTCATTTCACTTTGAAATGCCTTAGGAGGTCAGTATCAAAATGTTGCTTAAATTTACTACATAGAAACATAAGTCAATAGTTCAGTTTTTTACTTAAATGTGCCTAGGGCAAGAGCGAGGAAAACTGCAGAATTATTGATAGAAAGTCAGACGTTTTTTATTTTAACAGGTTGGTTGATGTCATTTTGTGTTCATTTTATTAATTTTATCCCATATATTGTTTAGCAATGCCTTATTTTGTCTTATTTAAAGAAAATATTATCTAGTCAACAATACTCTTAACAAAACATACATTCTGCTTCCAACAAGACAGTAATGCCAAATTAATCCGTGTAAAGCAGCAATAAGTATAAATCGTAAAGGTTCACCCCACACATGCCTGCTAGTCGTGTCCAATTCTAGGGGCAGTGCTCATCTCCGTATTCAAGCCAAAGAGCCAGTGTTGTGCAAGTCTGTGGCCATGTGTCCTGCTTGGTTGCAAGGAAACACTGTTTTACCTTACCACTTTTTATGCCGGCACCTATTTATCTACTTGCATTTACATGCTGTTGAACTGGTAGGTTGGCAGGAGCTGGCATTATCAGCGGGAGCTCACTCCACTGCATGGCACCCAGGATTCAAACCATTGAGCTGCCGACTTTATAGCCGACAGTTTTCAGTACTCTAGCCTGCTGAGCCACCATGCTCCATTTTTGGTACAATACCTAAAAAGCATCGTGTGATGTGATGTGGGTTTTTTCCTACAGTTCCAGAAGATTGCTGCTCCCTTTGGAATGTTAGTACATTGGTTCTCTAGTTATTTGGACTACATTATTAAATTCAATCTTGCTTGAACCTTCTAAAATGGAGCACTGTGATAAATGGACACCTATATGCACAGAGTGCAAAAACAGTCATTTGTGGCCTTATAATAGTCTTAATTCAGTACGTTCCCAGCTCTGACACTTACTTGGGTTTCTGTTAGATTTCAGTGGCTCGGAAATGATTAAACTTCCCGACAAGTGCATGACTGCCACCAGATCCTTCAGCTCTACCTTTCTCCTCCTAGATGTGTCTATGAGATCCCCTTATGAGTTTCTACTTTATTGTCTGTGAAATTTCGTTGTTCCTGCAAGGGGGCAATGACAATAAATATTCCTATTCCTATTCCTATTTGTGTAGAGTGAGAAACTGGAGCATCACATATCATACTGAGGATTATTAGATCTAGCTGGATATAGAAATACGGGACATGGATTTATTAGAGCTAACTAGATAAGGCAACAATGAACGAACACCCTTGAGAATGACTTGAAGTTGTCCCAAGAAAAAGAAGAAGACCTAGATAAGGCAATGATCAAGATATGTTTATTCATTGGCAGAGACATGAGTTGCATCACATTGAGTGTGAAAAGCTACTCAGAATAGTAACTTTTGGAAAAGCTGGCCCAAACATTTGCCCAGAAAAATTTGGGAACCATCTATTATCTTGAAAATGTATCCATCAACCACCCATCCAGTGTTTTGCAGAAAGATTTTCTATGTTCTATTTCAGTTGTTTTCCAATGTATTGTTCAGGAGAACTTCAGCATTCCTCAGAAGCATGTTGGACCTTCTAAAACTGGAAGATCACTTGTGAATGACACAGGAGATTCGCCAAAATCTAGCCCAGGTTCTATGAATCAGTTTTACTAACCTTCACCTCAGATCTAAGGAGAGTACTAGCATATTATATTAGTAGTATACAAAAGCAATTTTGAAAATGAAAAATTTTGCATGAAGGAAAATATCTGTTGTGTTTTCTCACCAACCAAACCATTGCATAGTCATCACTACATAGCCAGAAGAAAAGGAATCAGACCAACAACCTGAATTATAACACACTGGCTTTGCATGTTTGTACATATGTATAAGAGTTCATTCACTGAAGGATCCAGTCTTCTTTTTCCTTTTCTGTAACTCCGCTCCACTCTCCTCTCTCACAGCATTCAGTCTTCCAAGTCTGGGCAATCAGACTTGCAAATGAAGCCTGTGTTTACCTTTCACCAATCAAATAAAAAAACAAAAGTTGCTGAAGCGAAAGTATGTGCTCTGGTTGACAGAGGTAATTTAGCACTCCATGGCACTCTAGTTTTAACGATGTAGCTAACTACATTATACAGTGGTACCTTGTATAAAGGAATTAATTTGTTCCAAATGAAATTCTGTTAAGCATATTTTCCTTGATGCAAATTTCCCATAGAAATGCATTGAAAACAGAGTAATCCCTAATCCCGACCATTTTTATGTTGTATGGATTCGCCCCATAGGCGATTCTGTTAAGCAAATTTCCCCTATCTCTGGAATTTTTATGTTATACAGATTTTATGTTATACAAACTGTTTGTTATACGAGGGTCCACTGTATAGTGTTTATCTAAAAATTCTGAAGAGTTTACTGCTGTCTTCCTTCCCATTGTTCATCTAGAACAAATTAATAACTAAACACTTTCCAATCCAATACCTACTAAAACATTTCCAAAACATTTTTCTGTAGTACATGGAAAGAGAGATACTTTCATTTACGTCCTGTTTATCACTTGTCGGTATATTGTTTAAAAAACAAAATGCATAACTCTATGTGTATTTAAAATTGCTTTGGCTCTCGTTTGCAGTTTTCTTCTTCCCTGAATTAAATAAAAATTAAATTAAACATTATTGCTTTTGTGTAGCCTAAACATTTTAGGAAAGACATCACTTCACCTCAAATCGGGGGAGGGGGAGTTATAAGGTTCTGTACTAAAATGTTGGCTGGATTTCAAACCTTTCAAAAATATGTAGGGCTATATGCAAACAAACAAAATTAATCTGAGCAGCACTTTTTCCACCGTGAAAGCCCAGCAATGTAATTTGGCCACTCTGAGAAATACTGATAATTCTTCTGCAAAACCTCAAATTGGTCTTATTTTAAAAAGGGAATGGAGGCAGTTACCACGGGAATTATCTCATATGGCTTTCCCATATGACTAATACTGTGGTCAGCAATTAATTTTTAACTGAGACCATATTTGGATGTGAGTGAAGGATGAGGAGACAGAAAAACCATCTCTGATCATGCAGTAGTCCTGTAGCAGCAACTGATGGCTACCACCACAGGGCAACATGATATCCTTGTACATAGATAAATAAGCAGTCATGTTTGCACCACTGACTATGTATCTCAAAAGGGCAATTGAGCTAATGACAGAGAGTGAGGGCTTTCTGCTATGTAGCTTTAGTCGACTCTGTTGCTACTTTACTAAGACACATTCTTTCTTTGACTCTCTTAGTCATGTGGTCAACGGTAGCAGGCAGTATCTTTCTTAACTGATGATGGACTCTTGTTGATGATTCTAAGTAACTGTACTAGCTCCCATACAAGAATGCAGAGGAAGGAGAAATTCCTGTTCTTGCCAGGAAATGACTGAAAGGAGTGGGTGAGGCAAGGGAACCTCCTCTTTGTAGCGCCACCTCATGTTGCTTCCATCCATACTATGTAAGAATACAGGGCTAAACAAGTCCCCATCCATGTGATATGGGCTGCTACACAATGGTGAAGGTAGCAAGATAGCAGGCATGTGAAGGATACTCCCTAAATTTCCCATTCTCATTGATTTAGGCCAGTGGTCCTCAACCTGTGGGTCCCCAGGTGTTCCTGGACTGCAACTCCCAAGAACCCCTTCCAGCACAGTGAGTGGTGGAGGCTTCTGGGAGTTGCAGTCCAGGAACATCTGGGGACCCACAGGTTGAGAACCACTGATTTGGGCACTCTCAGCCTCATCAGCTCTCATTTACTGTATTCCCCAGTTCTTTGGTTCCATGCAACTCATGAACTGGGCTGAATTCTGCACAGGCTGATGCCCACAAAAACCTTGCTATTCTTTGGGGGTGGCACACAATCCTTTGTGGCAACAGACCAACAGAAAATAAAAAGGGTATTTAAAATCAGGGGAACTTCTGGGGTCTCAAATAGGCCTCTGCTGCAAGTCCATATCTCTGTGGCTTCATAGGTTGCCAACAAACCGTTTTTGGGGTGTATGTACAAAGCAAAATACTGAATTGACACATATGCCAACTAAATATTTTACTAGTAGATTTCCTTTATTTGCAAAATTATTATCTGTATTTGGTAAGTTGCAGCACACAAATATAATTAGCATCCGGTTTCATAGATACTTCCTTCAGAATGTAATTTAATTTAGCTTGAAGCCTGAGCAATTACATTTGCATGGCAAAGTAAATCTTCCCCCCCTCCCTGCCACCCTAACTCTTAAAATGTTCATTCCCTCTCATATGGCTTGCCTCTAAGGAGGTGAAAGTTCTCTCATTAATCTTGGTTATTACTAAGGAACTCTGCCTATGCTAAGATCTGGCTTTGTGAAATGTGATCCTTGGAAACATCATGTAAAAAGGATGTAAGCTTCTCTGAACTAAGTAATGTTAAGGACCTTTAAAAAGGCATTGGCTTAAGACTTCAAAGAATGTGGTGTCCTTATTGCTTAGTATAGAATTATGGACAGTCACCCAATGAGTGTCCGTAGGATTCTCTGTATTACAGAAAAAGAATTTGTGCTGTAATTAATTTGCAGGAGGCATCTCAAAGAGTGTGTGGTTTTCTTTTAAAATTATAAGCTGCATTTTTATCCATAATGCTGAGCTCTGTACACTTTCCTTCAAGTTCATAAAGTTCAATACTATAACATCTCCTTCCACCATTTCATATGTTAGGTTGAGCTTAAATGAGCCTAGTTTTGGGACATCTGAAGTCTGAGAGTATAGGATGCACGGACCTTTCTGAAACTAAACAGATTAAGGAATGGTCAATATCTGGAGGAGAGCTTGCCTGGAACTCAGTTGTATGCCATTTGGAGATCCATGGTGGAAGAAAGGTGGCATCAATGTGCTGCAAGGAAGCAAGGAAGCCAACAAACAAGCAGTCAATACATGTATTCAGGAGCATAATAATCTACACTTATACAAGTCTGGTTGCCTATCCCTAAATGACTGCTGGCAGAGGTGAGAGGAATAGACCCTCTGCTGGGTCTCCCTAAGAAGTTGGCTGAGGGTCCAGATAAAAGGTAAAGGTGTCTCCCCCTGCACATGCATGCTAGTCATGTCCGATTCTAGGGGCGGTGCTCATCTCCGTATTGAAGCCGGAGAGTCAGTGCCGTGCAAGTCCATGGCCATGTGGCCAGCATGGCTGCAAGGAAACACTGTTTTACCTTCCCGCTTTTTAGGATGGTACCTCTTTATCTACTTGCATTTACATGCTTTCCAACTGCTAGGTTGGCAGGAGCTGGGGTTATCAGCGGGAGCTCGCTCTGCTGCATAGAACCCAAGATTCAAACCACTGAAGTGCCAGCTTTGTAGACAACAGTTTTCGATCTGGTCTGTTTACAGAATGTGAAATCCCTTTTCAGGAGCATACTTGTTCTGAAGAAGCCAATAAACCAGTGGGATGTTCTAGCACTAAAATGGTGTCCGTGCCCTGTGCCAGTATTCGATTGTTGGTAGTGGGGAATCAGGTTTGTCAGCAGGAAGTTAGGATCCCCTGGATCCAAGGCATCTCTCTTTTCTCAGTTTGCCCATGGAACTTGATTGTATCAAGATGGAGAATAAATTTTTTTTCTCCCATTATAGTGAGTAGAAAGGGAAATGGGGGGACTATTTGCCTATCTCCCCATCCTAAGCAGCCCCAACACCGCAAAGATTGATAGGTGCCAGTTGACTGCAATTAAGTAGGTTTGCCTTTGTAATCCAATTGTCAAATATACTCTAAATAGGACACGTCCTCATTCACCTGTCCTGATGATAGGATGAGAGAATGTACACTAGCCAAAAGTTCCTCTAAGAAGACATTCCTAAGACACCATGGAAAACTTTATTTGCATTGAAGAGAGCATTGTCTCTGTTGAAGAGAACCTAAGCTGTTTTTCCAGCTGCAGGCTTTCCAGGCCATTATGAAGAGATAATGCAAGACAGTGAAACTCTGGAGGTTGCTTCATATGCTCCTTTTACAGATATACCCATAAATGATGCGCGGTATGAAATTATGAATGTTTTGCAACTGAGAATGCTTGTGCCTTTGAGCTATATGTACCGAGACCACAAATCAGGCACATAGAAGTCAAAATAACAATGGCCCCAAGTTGCAAGGAATGTAGTGCAAAACATATTTCATTCCAAAACAACTCTTAACATCTATGTAAGAAAAAAGAAAGAAAGAGCAAGGCTATGACTATCTTGCATTTAGGCAAGCACACATAAGCTTTATGCCTTACTGTTCAGTTTATTGTTTTAGTTAATAGCAGGATACTTCTTTGATTTTAAAGTATGATGCTTTGGGTGATCCATTCTCAAGAAAATTAATTAATAAAATGAAGCTAAGTTGATAGAAATAGAACACAGAGACACAAACACAGAGCTAACAGAGTTTATTACTTCTGCCCAGCATAAAATGAAATGTTTATATGTACAAAAATTGAAGCTGGACGTCATATTCCCCCACTGCCAATTTCATGGAGTATTTTGTCATTTGTAAAAAGGGTGGACCATTAGCAGATACCAATCACATTTGAGAATTATTGTAGGAGATTTTAGGAAGATAGTTTCAGCCCCCAAGTCCAGCCCAGCCTGATGGTGTGCGTTTATTTATTTATTTATTTATTTATTTATTTATTTATTTATTTATTTATTTATTTATTTATAAGAGTTTAGCCCCACTTTTCTCCTTTGAAATGGTTGAATGAGACAGTTCTCCCACATTAAATTCCTTTATTTATATGGCCAGGCCATATAAACCCCTCCTGATATTTAATTAAATATATTTATTTAGGAGAACAGTTTCAACAGGAATAAGACTGGGGTTTATAAGAACTGAAAGTTCAACCATCATAACAAGAAAGAAGAAAGCAGTGACATGGTGAAGGAAATGGCTGATTGTCAGTCCAAAGAAGGTGCCCTGACCTGAACCAGATACCCTGATACATTCTGGTCTACTGCTTGTGTTCTGCTATAACTCCGCATTCTCTTAACTCAGGCATGTCCAAACTTCAGCCCTCCTGATGTTTTGGACCACAACTCCCAGAATTCCAAGCCTTTATTGCAAGTGACAAAGGGCTGTGGGAGTGTAGTCCAAAACATCTGGAGGGACGAAGTTTGGACATGCTACGGTGGTGCAGAACCAACAATCTGAAAATAAATATCAACAAGACCAAAGAACTTATAGTGGACTATCGAAAAAGGAAATCAGACACTCAGCCCCTGATTATTGATGGAGTTTGTGTAGAGCGGGTGACAGACAATAGGTTCTTAGGAGTTATTCTACAGGAGGATTTGACCTGAAGTGCCAACACTGAAGCACTGGTTAAGAAAGCCCAACAGAGATTATATCCTCTGAGACTTCTCAGGAGGGAACAACTGTCTAAGAAACTGTTGGTAACCTTTTACCGGGGCTTTATAGAAAGCACTATCACTTACTGCCTCTGTGTCTGGTTCACCAGTTGCACAGTGGCAGATAGAAGGGCACTCCAGAGGGTCATAAACACTGCTGAGAAGATAGTGGGCTGTCCTCTTCCTCCTTTGGAAGAATTATACAACTCCAGATGCTCAAGGAAGACATCTAGAATTTTGAGAGACCCTTCACATCCTGGCCACCATTTTTTTGAACTGTTGCCATCTGGGATGAGATATAGAACTCTTAGGTCAAGGACAAACAGACTAAAGAACGGTTTTTATCACAGAGCGGTATCCAAGTTAAATGCGACAGTTTTAGCACCATCTTAATCAGTTTTTAAGTAGTGTTTTAAATTTTGTAAGCAATTTTAAGAGTTTTTAATATTTTGTATGGTGTTTTATGTGTTTTATGTGTTTTGTATGTTTCAAGTGTGTAGTGGAACAGCACTCTAATTTCGTTGTGCATATCTTTTGTATGCATAATGACAATAAAACTCTATTCTCTATTCTCTAAAGCAGTGCTCCCCAACCTTTTTATCACCGGGGCCCGGTAAATGTTTGATAATTTTTCCCTGGCCCAAACAGTGGCGGCGGCGGCGAATGGCGGGCGGGCGCGTACATGGACAACATGTGAAGACAGTTGCACACTTTGTTTTTTCGGTGATGGCGGGGGGCTTTGGCTTGTTGCTTGTCATATGGCTTTGGGCGGGCGCGATCTTCGGGGTTGCAGTGGCCTCTGGATTCAGGCAAAGTGATAGATGGACAAAGGAATCATTAAGATTGTGATGGGTGATTTGTTTTGTACAATTGCAGGGCGGGGCGATGGCGGGGTTGCAGGGCCAGGATCTACCCATTCCCAGTGGCGGTGATGGCGGGCCATCTTTTCCAATTAAAGTAGACTGCACAACCCTTGCGGTGGCGGCGGCGATGGTACAGCGATGGTGGGGCAGGGTGGGCGCGAAAGGAATTAAAGCATGCCAAATGAAATTGTATCGCGGCGGCGGCAGCGGGGAAAACACCCGGGCCGGCCTGCGCCGCCCCCCCGCCCACCTCAACACAGGCGCGGCGGCGGAAAAGACCCAGGCCGGCCTGAGACGCCCCCTCCCCTCCCCCTCTAAAAAGAGGCACACATGCACGGCGCCCCCTCCCCCTCCCCAAAAGAGGCATGCGCGGCGCCGCCCGGCCAAAGCCCGGCCGGCCTGAGATGCCCCCTCCCCCAAAAAGAGGCACGCACGGCGCCGGCCGGCCAAAGCCCGGCCCGGCCTGAGCCGCCCCCCTCCCCCCTCCCCTCCCCTCCCCTCCCCTCAAAACAGGCGCGGCCTGCCTGCCTTGCCGCCGCCAGCCAAGAGCCCGAGGGGTTCGGGAGTCGCCGGGAGAAAGCGGACCTTCCAAGCAGGGCTCCTTTCTCTCTCTCTCTCTCTCTCTCTCTCATTTCCGGGAACCGGGCCGCCGCCACAGGGGAATGATTAGAAGTTCCTCGGGCGGCGGCCCGGCGTAGATTGCTCCACGGACCGGCACCGGTCCGCGGCCCGGGGGTTGAGGACCACTGCTCTAAAGTACCTCACTTCGCTCTACTTCAATATTCTGAAACAGTGGCTAGAATTATATGGGTACATGGACAACATGTGAAGACAGTTGCACACTTTGTTTTTCCCTTTGGCTTGTTGCTTGTCATATGGCTTTGTGTGTCACAATCTTCTATACAACCTCTGGATTCAGGCAAAGTAATAGATGGACAAAGGAATCATTAAGATTGCTTGGGTGATTTGTCTTGTACAATTGCATAAGGCAATAGGATTTGGGCCAGGATCTACCCACTCCCAAAGCTACTTAAATACCATCTTTTCCAATTAAAGTAGACTGCACAAACCCTTGCAAATATTTAATTACAGTGATACCTTGTATAAAGGGATTAAAGTGTGCCAAATGAAATTGTATTAAGCAAATTTTCCTTTGTACAAATTTCCCATAGGAATGCATTGAAAACAGATTAATTCCTAATTGCGACCGTTTTTCTGTTGTATGGATTCCCCCCATAGGTGATTCTGTTCCCTATCCCCTATCTCCGGAATGTTTTTCTTTTAAGTGGATTTTTTTGTTAAACAAACCACTTGTTATATGAGGGTCCACTGTATTTGCCTTTTTGCCAGATGTCTCTCCATTCTTTTTTTTTAGATAGCCTGCCTGTCATTGATCTTCAGGGTTCAAACCAGTTGCCTGATAAATTATTTTTTTTTATTTTGGTTACTCTTTTTATCTCCTGATATCATCCTGATTTGCACCAAGGCACCATTACACACACATAATTTAGACAAAAATGCACTTAATAGCAAGCTTATTGCCTATTTAGCCACTTAAGAACACAATAAATAAACTTTATCTTAATTAATAATCAATGCCTACTGGACCTGAATGATACCTATAGTTTGTTAACGATGCTCCTGCTCTTCTTTCTAACCTGATCTAAAGTCTTAAAGCATATCATCGTCTAAATAAGCTGTTTAAGGAATGGGAAAGTCTTTGTCCAGAAAGTGAGAAAGAAAAAGAGAAGTTATAGTAGCCCACATTGTGACCTTTAGCTTTAAAATGGTGAAAGTTTTCTGTGTTGTTTTTTGCCCAAAATAATCAAGTGGTATTCATAGGAATGAATACCTCATGAGACATTATAGTGGTACCTTGTATAAAGGAATTAAATCATTCCAAATGAAATTATGTTAAGCAAATTTTCCTTTATACAAATTTCCCATAGGAATGCATTGAAAATGGAGTAATCCCTATTCGCAACCATTTTTATGTTGTACAGATTTGCCCCATAGGTGATTCTGTTAAGCAAATTTCCCCTATCTCCAGAATTTTTTATGTTGTACAGATTTTATGTTATACAAACCATTTTTATACGAGGGTCCACTGTATATGTAGACACAATACTACATTATAATCTACTGTCTTTCCCAGGAATATTGTTGGGTTGAAGTCAAGTGGAGATGGAGTATTGAACCATCGGTTCTATTGTTGTATTGTAACTGGACTCCATGTTTCCTTTTTTGAGATCCTCTTGGCATGCAAACCTCAGTCCTTATTCTTCAGGGTGCCTATCTCAAGAGAAGTAAGGAAAACTCACCTCAGAAATCAGCTTGTTTCAACAGTGGCACCCTCTTTGCTGCACACATTTTCTTTAAATATTAAACAGCCTCCTCACTACAAGACTTTCAGAAGATTCATCAAAACTGAGTTGTTTTGAGGGGCCTTTGGCAGCATCCTCACTTAGTTTATCTTGTGACCCAGTCATTGTTTTTTTTTCTTATTTTAGTAATATTTTATTACATTTTTATGTTTTTTTATTTGTTAGGGTGGTGAGTGTGTTTTATCATTTTGTTTTATGTTCTATTTTATGAAAACCACCTTGAGTAGTGTCCCCACTATGTCAGGCAGTATATATGGTCAATCAATCAATCAACATGAACCTTGAATCCCAACCCTGGAGTTGCCCCATTTCCTCTTCAGTTATTGTTTCCTGCAGCATAAGCATGTAAATAGTTATCCCAAAATGCTAATGACTACAACAAAATGTAATGTATTTATTTGCTTTTTTAAAAAAGCATGGCATTAAGAAACACAAAATGAACGTTTATTCCGACTGCAATTAATTAATCTGTTAGAAAGCATGGCCCTCCCTACTGAATGGAACATTAAAAGACCTACTTCTTTGAGGTGTCCTGAATGTGAATGGAGTGCATTTGGGAAGGCAATGAGGCCTGAATATTTCCGCTCTTGGCATATATGAAATGCATCGCAATCAACCTCCCCTAGACAAAAACATCAAACACCATATTTCAGAATGTCTGAGGAAGCGAGTCAGCTACAAAAGAAGCTTATTAAAGAGTAATGAAGAGTCTCCACAAAGGGTACCCTTAAAAGCCAGTAAATAACAATGTGAGGCTTTTAGTCGTTCTGGCTAGACAACGTGAGGTCAGAATGAAACAACATGTACAGAAGCTCGGGAGCTCGGTTTGTGACACTGCGCATCCTTAACAAGGGCTTAGGTTTCCGATAATATACACAAATCTCTGGAAGTTACTTTGTGAAAATACTAACAGTGTTACCCAGCAGCTTCTTTCGCACGGCCCTCCCCCCAAATGCATGTAACAAGTGAACTGTACCAGACATGCTTACCAACAAGGAGTTTATTCAGTTCTACGGGACTCAAGGGCTTCCATCCTGCCCTGTCAAACTTTTAATGTTCTAAATCAGGCATGTCCAAACTTCATCCCTTATGGTGTTTTGGACCACAACTCCCAGAATTCCAAGCCTGTATTTCCAATGGCAAAGGACTGTGGGAGTTGTGGTCCAAAACATCTGGAGGGCCGAAGTTTGGACATGCCTGTTCTAAATGATGGACGGGTGCCCTGTGACCTCGAGGCACAAAGCCAGCCCAACATATTTTTTCTGATGGGAGGAAAGCATGAAATGGTACCTCTACCCAAGCCATGGTAAAAAGGCTGATTAGACCGATAGTCAGAAAGGACACCCTCTTTTACCACACCAAAATAGGGGGGAAACCCCAAGCATAAAAAGTACTGGGCAGGCTGCATGCCACTTCATGTTCTCTTCTCCAGTAGCCAAAATCCTGTAGCACAGTGTAGTAAATTGTACCTGAGTAAGCCTGTTGAATCAATGGGGAGTTGGTGGGTCAACTCCTCTGTGTGTTCCATTGATTTAAACAGGTCTGCTCTAACTGTGACTTCCTTCCACATTAGAAGAACGTGATCACATAGGGAAATAAATCACAGTTTGGACCAATTGCTTTGCGGTCTGGTGTGGCCTACAGTATTTCATGGTGGGCAAACAATGCGCTCCAACCTGAGTCTGATACACGCCCAGTCCTACTTGAGTCTGGGCTGGATATAAAATCATTGGATCATACCCATTAAAGTCATCCTTTCTGGTGCAATTGAGTGTGTGCCTTCACAGCCATTTGATCACACCCTAAATTGCAGTTAAAGGAAGTCCATCAGAAACAGTAGAACGTATAGAGGAGTTGAATCATCATGTTCATTCAATGGGCCTCCCTAGCTCAATTTACTACACGAATCAACAGGATTTGGACCAAAATTGTGGCTTCATCTGTTGCCTGAGGTAGCCACTTCACTCTGCCAATGATTGGACTTGGTCCAGTTTGTTAACACAATGTGATCCAAAATATGTTATTTATTTTCAGTGTTTCACAAATCTGCAATACCTCAGCTTGACAGATTTTTTTTTGCCATGGTTCTGGGTGCCTCCACTGGGGAGAAAATTGTAGATATTTGTAAATTCTGCTTTAAACGTGAAAAGTATTGTTGGTTGTACACTGGCGCTAGTTTGTAAGATGCTATTCAGGATCTTTTATTTATCATTGTTTTGTTCTTTTATTTATCATTGTTCTTTTATTTATTATTTTATTTATCATTGTTCCTGTTTCTTTTTAGAAAGTTTTTCCTTTTGGATATTAATAGACTCAATTGGGTATTTCAGTAAACATCTATCAGTAAACCCTGTCTTACTTTCCTCCGACTTAATAGGTACACCAAAATTGTACACAGTGCCTTGAGCAAAACGTAATTCACTTGGACTGATTTACATCTGTGTGCACTGATGAGGAGAGCTATTTTGGAATGTAATGGTGCAGGAAGCTCATCCAGCCATAAACAGCTGATTGAGTTGGGTTAGGATCAGACTTCCATCATAAAGGAATTAGGCTTGCATGAACAGAGTCTGCGGGTTTCCTTTCTTCTTCCTTCGTTAACAAACTCTTTCCCTCCATGTGCTAAGCAGGGAAAGCATCTGAGTTTATCAGATGCTGCTTCATCTTGAGCATCATTTGACAGCTTTAGGGTTGAGAGCAGGATGTTCATAAAACTATTAATGTAAGTAGAAGCATGGCATCCTATGCTTATTCATGTAAGCATGACTCTCAAATGTAACTCAGACACCAATAAGATCTCTGGGCAGATATTTTCACAATGCAGTAATTAGTACTGTATTTTGAATACATTAAGTCCTCCACCTAAGGGGCATTCAGTGCATGCAGAACCTTCCAGTGAAGCCTGATACTCATCATCTTGGAAGTTAGCTCCATTTGGTTCCATGGGTTTTACTGCCAGGTATATAAACTAGGAGGGGCTTGGTGGCTCAGTGGACTAAGGCTTCCAAAAACTGTTGACTACAAAGTCGGCAGCTTAGCGGTTCGAATCCCAGGTGCCACACAGTGGAGCGAGCTCCCACTGATGACCCCAGCTCCTGCCAACCTAGCAGTTCAAAAGCATGTAAATGCAAGAAGATAAAGAGGTACCACTGTAAAAAGTGGGAAGGTAAAACAGTGTGTCCTTACAGCCATGCCGGCCACATGGCCATGGACTTGCACAACACTGGCTCTTCATCTTGAATACAGAGATGAGCACCGCCCCTAGACACTACTAGTATGCATGTGCAGGGGGAGCCTTTACCTTCATATACTAGGACAGTATTCACACATTACAGCTTCACAGCGGTTTAATACTACATACTGTAGCTCCATCTTACAGAATGTTGTGGTTGTAGAATGAAGCCAAGACACCCTTTGACTGCAGCTATGCAAAATGAGCTTACAATTTATGCAGCCATTTAAAAAAGAACAGAAAGCAGAGGCACTGGGGGGAAGCTATTATAAGGGGAATCACCTTGCTTCCTGACTCCAGTGAACTCAGCCACTGGGGATGTAGGATTTTTGAAATCTGCATAATCTCAGCTCTTCTTCCCTTCAGTTGTGGCTGGTTTTGTTCCTGTGCTGGAGTGTGATGCAATGTTGCAAAGTAAAAAAATCATAAAGGGAAGCTTTGGGTTTTATAACCACAGACCAAATATATTGAACATCCACCTCACCTAACTAGATAAAACAGGACAGTATTAAACCTCAAGCCTTGTACTGATTGGCATTTAACCCAGAACAAAACTAAAAGTTCTTTTTCAGAATCAATCAATCAATCAATCAATCAATCAATCAATCAATCAATAAAAAGCAGCATGGTGGGGGAAAGGGCACAGAGTAAGTTACTCTTTCCTTTCCCCATCCTAGTTCCAGAGGTGTGCAACAAAACAAGATGTAATGAAGTATGTTTTATCCTTGTGCACGAAATCAAATAGTGTGAGAACATTTGTCCTAGTGATTTGCTGGTCTTGGATAGATTTTGCACAACTTTTAGATTTGCAAAAGTTAAAACAACACTATTGCCCTCTTGCAAGGACTCATGAAAATAGAAGCATGGGATGAATTATGTGTGGTTTTACAGTCAATCATAGAGGTGGGCACGAAACAGAAAACCCATGGTTCAGGTTTGTCTGTTTTGGGCCCACCCTTGGTTCGGTTTGGGTTCGGGTTAGTACAAATTTTAAAAATTCTTTTACTGCCGACCACGTGGCCCATCTACAAGCTGTAGCGCGGGCTGGTCGGCTTTTTATTTATTTATTTATTTCTATTTTATTTTTTTCCTGGCCCGCAGGCCAGATCTGGTGCTCGTGAGCTGGTCCCGGCCCGCACACTGGATTGTTTGTGTGTGTGTGTGTGTGTGTGTGTGTGTGTGTGTGTGTGTGTGTGTGTGTGTGTGTGTGTGTGTGTGTGTTTTGGCCGGCCTGCAGGCTGGTTCCACAGCCTGTGGCCCGGTTCGGTGACCTGCGGACCGGGTCCAGTGCTTGCGGGCCTGTACCGGGACCCGTGTGCTGGATTTTTTTAATTGTATTTTTATTTTTTAATTTATTTTTTACTGCCGACCACATGGCCACCTACCAGGAAGGACCAGCACCAGGTAGGAGACACCAGTGAACGAAATGAACCGAAATGAAATGAAACAACATTTCATTTTGTTTCGTTTCTCTTAGAGGGGGCAGTTTGTTATTCATTTCGTTATGTAACAAAATGAATAACAAATAATGGAACGAACCAAAAGTTCATTTTGTGCCCATCTCTAGTCAATCACTTTCTCCTTTGTGCCATGCTCTCTCTCTCTCTCTCTCTCTCTCTCTCTCTCTCTCTCTGGGTGGGTGGGTGTGGGTGGGGGTGGGTGGGTGGGTGTGCCCGCTAAGCTTCACAAGGGAACGGAGGCTGGTTTAACTTGCAGACATTTCTGTGCAAACTTCAGAATGCATGGAATACAACTAGACTTGCTGCCTTAGTCTCACACCAAAGGCACACTCTCCACTGGGGCTTGCAGAGTTTTTGACAGGCTGTTTTGGCCTTATCTCTGTTGAGTGTGGAACTATGCTGAAATTTCTGCACATCCCTAGCAGCAGAAGAGAGTGGCTTTGTACGTTAAGTACCGTTAACTGCTCTGTGAATATGTAACACTTCAAGACATGCCTGGAAAATATTGTGAAAGATGTCTTGCAGCAGACTAACAGGTAAAGGTTTTTTTAAAAAGAGAGATGCTATTAAACCCACAACGTGTACACAAAATAAAAACAACTAGGTGAAAAACAGGCAAAAGCTTTAATGGGGAGGCACTTGGCAAGGAGGATTCTAGACCTGGATAACTTGCAGCAGGAAGCAATTGTTCATTTTTAAGCAGCTGTAAGACTTTGTTGCTTTTGTTGACTCACAGCTTCTTCTCTCTGTCTGGCAGGTCCTAATGCTGCATCATGTTGCCATTCGGCTACTTAATTTCCACTGAAAGCCGAGGTTCTGAATCAGAATCTGAGATCGTTGCTGGATACCTCAGAGGTTTAGGTCTCTGGTGGTGGAGCCAGACATTGGGATATTTTTTTTTACCCAGCATGCTGTTAGTCTGTGGAACTCCCTGCCACTAGATGTGGTGATGACATCTAGCCTGGATGCCTTCAAAAGGGGATTGGACAGATTCCTGGAGGAGAAGTCCATCACAGGTTACAAACCATGATGATGTGTAATCTCCAGGCTTAAAACCAGGGTACTTTAAGGACCAGATGCAGGGGAGTGGTATCAGGACACAGAGATCTAGTCTCGTGCGCTCCCAAACACATTTGGTGGGGCCACTGTGAGATACAGGAAGCTGGACTAGATGGGCCTTTGGCCTGATCCAGCATGGCTCTTCTTATGTTCTTATGTTCTTATGAGTTTGATTCTCCACTGTGCCTCCTTGAAAAGGTCTACACTCCATGACCCATAGGCTCCCTTCCATCCCTAAGAGGATTATTGTTATTGTTGTTGTGATCATTTTGCTTCAGTGCCTTTAGTGGAATAAAGAATAAAGAATAAGCAGAGCACTGTTATTCCTCTCTTCTCAGAAGTAATATCCACTGAGTTTGGTGTGTATTACTGATAGGCTGGGAAGTGAAGGGTCACATCTCATCCTTCCAGTTATCGTCCTCAGCTTGCCAGAGAATGAGGTATTTTGTGGTGCTGCTGATCCGTGCATTATAAGAAATGTGCAAAATTGCATAAATAGCACTTAACACAAAATAATCCTCTAACACAAGTCAGATAAAATGGCTAAAATGATAAATGCTGCTTTTTTTTAATACCGACTTTTGAGAATTAGTAATACTAGAATTACTGTTTGCCTCTTTTCCTAAAATAACCGGCCAATCATGATGGGCTTGTAAGGTGCATGGGAGAGCTTCTCAAAGTAAAGGGAGGTTGGTTTTCTGATTTGTGCAAATTGCAAACACAGTGCTGTGTGTGTGTATGTAGAGGGCTATCCCTTGTCCTGTATTCATCTGGGGACAAGGTATTTTGTGAGACTCAAAAACTGCTCCTTTATATACAGTATACAGTATGTTGATATGAACCAGGAGTTTACTAAATATTTTTTATTTTACTGACAGGTGAATTTCTACAGCTGGGGTGAGTGAAGTGTAGGTCTCCCCAGATGTTGCATTCCATATTTATTTATTTATTTATTTATTTATTTATTTATTTATTTAGCTTGTATGCCACCCACTACCCAAAGGTCTCTGGGTGGCTCACAATCAAAGCAAACAATTTAGACAATTAAAACATCAAATTGCAATAAAATTAAAACAATAAAACATTTGAATACACTAAATACAATATATTAAAACTCTGCACCAGTAGCTGCGATCACTGGAGACTGCAACTGTCAGCACTTGGCGTATATGACTGCAGCTTCTGGTGCAACGATGTTACCTGAAATGGGCCTTCTTTAAACATTCATCTGTGAAACACAATGCATTTCCATATCAGGAAATGTCTTGGCTCGAACTCTTTATCCCTTAGGTACCTCACCATTCACCTTATCAATTATTGCTATCTTCTTGCATTGTTCTTGTTAGTCCAGCTTTCCTTGGAATGATTTTCTAATTGGGTTGATTTAACTGACTTTGTTTTACAGAAAAAGCTCTGGGCAGTTGTTTTTGGCTTGTTGCAAAGGGGCAATAAACAAACAAACAGAGCTGGGATGCCCGTTGGCAGCTGTTTTCTATGCACTCACCGTTATCAGGCCAAACATGCAAATAAAAGCAAAGCAAAAAGGGTTCTGCTTATATACCGCCCCATACCATTTATTTCAGCATTATCAGATTATCCCAAAGCTAGATTCCAAACCAATTTAATGGCATAAAATCTTCATGCAGTGATTAATATGGGCCCTAGAATAGTGGAATGAGAATGGCCATCAAGTCTAACCCCTGCTCAGTGCAGGAATTCAAGTCAAAGTACATCTGACAATTTTCTCTCAAATGCCTCCAGACCTGGAGAGTTCACCACCTCCTGAGGTAATTGGTTCCACTGACATACTGATATTCAAATGAAATATGGCTCCCTCTAGTTAAGCCTGTTAATATATATCCAGTACTCTAGAATGACAGAAAATGATCTTTTCCCCCTTCTATATGACCACCTTTCAAGCATTTGAAGAATGATATCACAACTCCCCTCAGTCTTCCGTTTTCAAAGCTAAACATGCCCATTTCTTTTTCCTTTCTTCATTGTTTCCCAATCCACTGGCCATCCAGGTTGCCCTCTTCTGAACACCTTCCACTTTTTTTACATCCTTCTTAAAATGAAGTGTCCAGAAATGGATGGTGACTAGAGGCGAGGTGGATAAATAAAGAGAAGCAATTTTAGAAATGATTGCTATGATTAAAATAGAAATATCATACAGATCACCATGGTAGCAAAACTTGGGACCAGGTGATTTGTGTGCCTGGTGAGTCTGTGAGGCAACTTCATGATCACTAAACTCCCATCTTCTGTAAATGAAAGACTCACTTGCCTTAGGTGGTTACTTCACGTCCCGTTTGTCCCTCCTTGCTGTCCTGCTTGGGACCAGTACAAAAAAAACTTACTTCACATCCATAGCGTGACAGCAAAAAGTTGTCTTGACCACGCCTCCGGAACCGGGAACAGAGTGTGACAAGCCGTACCTGCCCCTGGGCTGGGGAATTCTCTTGTCACAGTTCGTTCTCAGTTCCTGTTCTGAGACAAAGGACTGTGTAGTAACAACTGTCACTCAACAACCAGTGTCCACCTAGTGGTCAGTGGCTGAAGCGGCATTCAACATTAGTTTCCCTATGGGAAACACCATGCAGTGCAAATGTTTATTAAAGTACTAAAAATTCTGTAGCATTGACGTGTAAATCCCAGAAGACCAATAAATCAAAATATCAAAAATGTTTTATTTATGATATTAAAAAAAGGATTAAGAAAGCAAGACAAATTCAGACTTTGTCACGGAACAAAACCGTGAAGTAACAGTTGTCACGAGACAAGTAATCACGCCCGTGAGTAAATGGAAACAGGGACTGAACAAGAACAAAACCATGTGACCGCAAACAGTGCTGGCATGGTACAGACGTAATTGTGGAACAAGGTAGGACGTGAAGTAACCGCCTTTGACACACATTCAAACAAAAGCCAACTTCAACACAAAGTACTGCTGTCCCCAATTGTCTTATCAAACAGAAAATCAACATGCTGAGAGGTCCTATGCTGCCTGCTAAGGAATGTCAGGATCAGTTATTTTAAGGTTCATAGCATATCTCCACAAAGGCTAACTTTCAACATTTGCATCTGACTGGGACATAATCCAAAAGTTAAACTTCAGATTTGTTTGGTCAGCCCAACACTTCTCGTGTTCTAAGTTGGAGCTGTGTAAATTTAATTGGAACATACTGTGATTGCTTTTAATTTCCTGTTAGTTTTTAAACCCTTTTGAAACTTGGCATGTAGCTCTAACTGTGGGCTTGTCTCCTAAGGAGCCCATTAATGCAGATTACATTTATATTACATAACATCCCCTGATGTACTCACAAATAAATGGCCACACATAGGAGGTTTTCAGGGCTCATGCCAAAATCCCTCTCAGTATCAGTAGTCTGACTTTCTCCTTATCAAAGAATTGGATCTAGCCTTAGTCATATATAGAGTAAACCAGGGGTGTCCAAACTTTTTACAAGGAGGGCCAGATTTGGTGAGGTGAAAATGTGGGGGGGGGGGCAACGATTCAGCCTGAAGGGGGGGAGAAAGGGTGTGGTCCATGCACATCTGCAACAGCAGCAAATGCTCTGGTTTCAAGGCACCCAAGGGCCCAGTGGCTGTTGCACGGCCTGGAAATCAGCTCACGCGCACCCAAGATGCACCACTGCCTGCATATGCGGCCCTCACTTGCAAGGAGGTGAGGAGAAGATGCTGCAGCAATGGAACCAGGACCGGGTTGGCAGGGCTGGTGGCTGAGGGGATGGACGGTGGCAGGAAGGGCAGGCAAACCATAAAACTGCAAGCTAGTGTCTCTAGCCAGTACAGGGAAGGGCTGGTCAGCGGGGATGAGTGACAGGCTGAGCCAGCAGGGGGGAAGGCTGAGGGCCAATCAAAATTTTAAATTGGGCTGCATTTGTCCCCCGGGCTGGACTTTGAACATGCCTGGAGTAAACCAACTGACATCTTTTTCTTTTTCTTAGCATTTGTTCTTGTTTTAGCCTTCTACTTGGCATGGTCATGGGCTAGGTCTGGGTGAACCCAGGACAACTTCATGTCATTGTCAAGGGTGTTCATTCAGCACTGTTTTGGTTGTCCCCTTGGTCATGATCAACTGACCTCCAGGGTGAGGCCCTTTTTGGCCAGAGTTTCCTCATCGGCACTCTATACATGTCCATACCAATGTAGTTGGGCTTCACACATCTTGTCAGTGATTGGTGCAATGCCATATTTTGATCGGATGCCATCATTGTGCACTTGATCCTTTCACGTGAGGCCGGAAGTCCATCAAAACATCTTTGTCTCCATGACACCAAGGCACTGTTCAACTTCTTTGTTTGCCGGCCATCATTCTGCCCCATCGAGTGAGACAGGTTGTACGAAGGTGCAACAGTTCTTTTTGTTGCACATGGTGCTTGATGTCATATGCCATTTTAGTCAGGCACTGTTGATCCTTTATATGACTTTGCCAATTCATACTCCTGTCGTCTGTGTAAACCAAATGAAATTCATGGCTGAAATCCTGTTGGGTGGGGCTGCTTGCAAAATGGAGGTAGTATCACTGGCAGTGGCAGATGGCCATTGATTAAGAGCATCCTTTGGTGATTTCAGGGTATGTACAACATTGTAGCACTGTATAGGAACTACGTACACTCAACAATCATAAAATGGAGCCTTTAATTAGCACCAATTGGCCATTGACAATAGTACCATTCCTGTTACATAGGCAGAGTACACGGTAGGATTTTATCCAAAATGATTTAGGAAGTATGACTAAAGTCCATGTGACTTCAGTAGATTTAGGTTATCAAGATGCAGTACTGTTACTTAATTACTTCAACCTTTAAACCAGTGGAATTAAGTACAACTAGGCGAGTTGGATTGCATGTTCAGGCTATTTCCTTTAAAATTCTCTGTCATCATTATTTTAGAAGTTTTATGTAATCACCATTGTTATAGTTATATAAAGGTAAAGGTTCACCCCGCACAGGTGTGCTAGTCATATCCATCTCTAGGGGTGGTGTTCATCTCCAATTTCAAGCCAAAATTATATAGTATTATAGTTATATATTAAAGTTATATACAGTGGTATCTTGTATAAAGGAATTAATTCTTTCCAAATGAAATTATATTAAGCAAATTTTCCTTTATACAAATTTCCCATAGGAACGCATTGAAAACAGAGTGAACCCATTTTATGTTGTACAGATTTGCCCAATAGGCGACTCTGTTAAGCAAATTTCCCATATTTCTAGAATTTTTTTATATTGTACAAATTTTATGTTATACAAACAGTTTGTTATACAAGTGTTCACTGTCGTTATATAATGGTACAGTGAACCCTCATATAACAACAGTTTTTATAACATAAAATCTGTATGTCAAGCCCCACACACAGAGCACACACACAAACAGGGTTCAGTTCTGTGCCAAGATCTTTAGTGGAAAGCCAGGCAAGTTCAAGTCCTTTGCTAACAATCAAGTGCCAGATAAATAACAGAATCCAACTCCCAGCAATTGACAGTCCAAGTCAAAACCAGAATATCTCACAGAAACCAGACGCCAAACCCAAGGGAACAGATCAAGCCGTTGTCCAGGAAGCCAGTCCAAAATCAGGAAACAGAGCCAAGGTCACAGACAGGAACATGGTGGCAAGTTCAAATGAGGTGTTGCTCCCACAGAGAACTCAAGGTGAGCTTATCAGCTTTATCCCAAAACAGGGAACACACCCTTACTCCTGGAAAGGCTTCTGCTAGTACTCAGGGCTTGCTGCCCTGATTCCCCGTCTAGCATCAAAGACCCTTTCCCTAGCCCTCCTGATAGCACGTCTTTGCAGAATCCTGCTCATGGCCCTTCTAGAGGGAGAATATATGTTTTCAGCTGAGTCATCAGACCCAGCTGCCTGCTGATTTGAACTGCAAGGCTCCTCCAGCAGCTCTTCACCATTTAACCCCTCAGAATCAGGTTCTGTGACAGGCAGGGTCCTGGCACTGTATGACATAAAAAATTCCAGAGATAGGGGAAATTTTTTAACAGAATTGTCTATGGGGTGAATCCGTACAACATAAAACTGGTCGTGATTAGGGATTACTCTGTTTTCAATGCATTTCTATGGGAAATTTGTATAAAGGAAAATTTGCTTAACGTAACTTCATTTGGAATGAATAAATTCCTTTATACAAGGTGCCACTGTAGTTATATAGTATTCCACAAATATATTCTCGCTCTCTTTCTCTGTCTCTCAAAAACAAGAACAGACCCTTCAACATTTCTTTACAAAGCATGGAAGTGGATCTTTATTTGGGTTTCCAAAGGAGGGAAGCCTAGTTATTAATAATTCTTTGTTTCGTTCATTTGATTTATGTTTTCTTTTTCTCACAGAACTGGGGCCCAACATAAAGTAGGGCTGCACATCTGGATTTCTTTACCTGAAAGCAAACCTCTGAGATTCTCTATATAAGGTTGTGCTAGAGAAGACATTGCTGCCAGCACAGATTTTCAAATCGATATCATCACCAGAAATATAGATAGCTTGTTAGAGAGAACTGGGAAGGAGCCAGTGGTCATGGTACACGTCGGTACCAATGATGTCGGGAAGGCCAAGCGGTCAGTCTTGGAAGCCAAATTCAGGTTGCTAGGTAGAAGATTGAAGTCCCGGGCTTCCAAGGTAGCATTTTCAGAAGTGCTACCTGTTCCCCGTGCAGGTCCCGCCAGGCAGGCAGAACTCAGAAGCCTCAATGCGTGGATGAGGCGATGGTGTCGAGAGGAGGGCTTTAGATTTGTCAGGAACTGGAGAACATTTTGGGACAAGCCAAACCTCTTCAGGAGGGATGGGTTGCACTTGAATCATGATGGGACCAGATTGCTGGCACTCAACCTCAAAAAGGCAGCAGAGCAGCTTTTAAACTGATAACTGGGGGAAAGCCGACAGGAGCTGTGTGGCATCCGGTTGAACACCTCATCCTCGGGAATGAGGTTGGAGAGGGTAGAGAATCACATAGAGATGACATAGCAAGTATTAACACTGGCAGAATAGTGGAATGTGACAGTTCGTCTACTGAAAATAAAAGCTGTGGGGGGAGAAGAACAAGGCAGCAGCTGTTGCGGGACCCACTGTACAAGTGCTTCTACGCCAATGCTCGAAGCCTCCGAGCAAAGATGGGAGAACTTGAACATCTGGCAGCTAGGGATAACATTGATATAATAGCCATAACAGAAACCTGGTGGAACGTGGAGAACCAGTGGGACACAGCAATCCCAGGCTATAAACTCTATAGAAGGGATAGAGAGGGGCGGGTTGGAGGAGGAGTGGCCATCTATGTCAAAGAAGGCATAAAATCCAGCAGAATGGAGATTGACAGAGGGTCTGACTCCGCCATAGAATCACTGTGGGTTAAACTACCAGGTCCAAAGAGTGATATGATAGTTGGAGTATTCTATCGTCCACCAGATCAAAAACTTGAGGGGGACCTTGAAATGAGGAGAGAAATCATGGAGGTGGCTAAGAGGGATAGGATAGTAATCATGGGGGACTTTAATTATCCCCACATTGACTGGGCCAATGCGAGCTCCGGGCAAGAAAGAGAAACTGGGTTTCTTGACTTGCTGAATGACTGTGCCTTAGAGCAACTTGTCATGGAGCCCACCCGAGAACAGGCAACTCTAGATCTAATATTGTGTGATACTCAGGACCTCGTCAGGGATGTGAATGTCACTGAGCCTCTGGGGAACAGTGACCATGCTGCAATTACCTTTGCCATGCATGTCGGAGGAAGAGTGTCAACCAAATCAGACATAAAAACCCTTGATTTTCGAAGGGCAAACTTCCCTCAGATGAGGAAACTAGTTAGAGAGAAACTGAAGGGGAGGGTTAGAAGAATCCAATCTCTTCAGAGTGCATGGAGCCTGTTTAAAACAACAATAATAGAGGCCCAGCACAAGTGCATACCACAAAGAAAGAAGAGCTCATTTAAGTCCAAGAGGACACCGGCATGGTTAACGAGTGGAGTTAGAGAGGCTCTAAAGCACAAGGAGAGGTCCTTCTGTAAATGGAAATCCTCCCCAAATGAGGAAAATAAAAAGGAACACAAACTCTGGCAAAAGAAATGTAAAAAGATGATAAGGGAGGCAAAGAAAGACTTTGAGGAACTCATGGCTAGCAATATAAAGGGTAATAATAAAAGCTTCTTTAAATATGTTAGAAGTAGAAAACCTGCCAGAGAACCAATTGGGCCTCTGGATGGTGAGAGAGGAAAAGGGGAGGTTAAGGAGGACTTGGACATTGCAGAGAAATTGAACGAAGTTCTTTGCGTCTGTCTTCACGACAGAGGACCTTGAGCGGATTCCGCTGCCTGAGCCGCCCCTCTTGACTAAAGAATTAAATCAAATACAGGTTAAAAGAGAGGAAGTTTTAGGACTAATTGATAAATTGAGGATTAACAAGTCACCGGGCCCAGATGGCATCCACCCAAGGGTTATTAGGGAACTGAGAAATGAAATTGCAGATCTCTTAACGGTAATATGCAACTTGTCTCTTCAAACGGCCACAGTGCCGGAGGACTGGAGGATAGCGGATGTCACACCAATTTTTTAAAAAGGAAGGAGGGGGACCCAGGAAACTACAGGCCAGTTAGCCTTACATCTGTCCCAGGGAAGATGGTGGAAGGCCTCATCCAAGAGAAAATCTTAAAACACATAAAAGAACAAACCTTGCTGAGAGAAAATCAGCATGGCTTCTGTAAGGGTAAATCTTGTCTTACAAACCTCTTAGAATTTTTTTGAAAAGGTCAACAGGCACGTGGATTTGGGTGAACCGGTGGATATAGTCTATCTGGATTTTCAAAAGGCTTTTGACACAGTCCCTCACCAAAGGCTGCTGAGAAAATTGCATAGTCAGGGGATAAGAGGGCAGGTCCTCTTATGGATTGAAAACTGGTTGAGATCCCGGAAACAAAGAGTAGGTGTCAATGGGAAATTTTCACAATGGAGAGAAGTGAAAAGCGGTGTGCCCCAGGGCTCGGTCCTGGGACCGGTGCTTTTCAATCTGTTCATAAATGACCTGGAGACAGGGATAAACAGTGTGGTGGCCAAGTTTGCAGATGACACAAAACTTTTCCATGTGGTAAAAACCAGAGAAGATTGTGAAGAGCTCCAGAAGGATCTCTCCAAACTGGGGAGTGGGCTGAGAAATGGCAAATGCGTTTTAATGTAACCAAATGTAAAGTAATGCATATTGGGGCAAAAATCCAAACTTCATCTATCAACTCATGGGCTCTGAGTTATCCGTGACGGATCAGGAAAGAGATCTTGGTGTGTTGATGGACAGCTCCATGAAGGTGTCTCCCCAATGTGTGGCAGCAGTGAAGAAGGCCAATTCCATGCTAGGGATTATCAAAAGGGGATTGAAAATAAAACAGCCAACATTATAATGCCGTTATACAAAACAATAGTAAGGCCCCACCTGGAGTATTGTGTACAATTCTGGTCACCGCATCTCAAGAAAGACATAGTGGAACTGGAAAAGGTGCAGAAGAGAGTGACTAAAATGATTACTGGGCTGGGGCACCTCCCTTATGAAGAAAGGCTAAAACAATTGGGCCTCTTCAGTCTGGAAAAAGGCGCTTGAGGGGGATATGATTGAGACATACAAAATAATGCAGGGTATGAGTAAAGTGGATAGAGGGAAGCTCTTCTCCCTCTCTCAAAATACCAGAACTAGGGGACATACACTCAAATTGAGTGCTGGGAGAGTAAGAACTGACAAAAGAAAATATTTTTTCACCCAGCGCGTTGTAAGTCTATGGAACTCCCTGCCACAGGATGTGGTGATGGCATCTGGCCTGGATGCCTTCAAAAGGGGATTGGACAGATTCCTAGAGGAAAAGTCCATCACGGGTTACAAACCATGATGGAGATGTGTAATCTCTAGGCTTTAAACCAGGGTACTTCAAGGGCCAGATGCAGGGGAGTGGTATCAGGAGACAGATATCTAGTCTCATGCGCTCCCAAACGCATCTGGTGGGGCCGCTGTGAGATACAGGAAGCTGGACTAGATGGGCCTTTGGCCTGATCCAGCATGGCTCTTCTTATGTTCTTATGTTCTTATGTTCTTATCATATGGACAGGACGTTGGCATAAGTGGAAAGCACATTGTTGTTCCATGCCTGACTTCCCGAGCAATGAGCCTTTCTTCCAAAGCCCATGTTAACTCCTGATGAAAAAATGCAAAGCAAAGCAAAGCAACTGGCAAGCAACAGAAGTTGAGAAAACATTCAAATGCCTTTGAGTTTTTAAGGACTTTACACTTTTAACAATGCACTGCCTGTTTTGTCCAATGTGACCATCATAGGTACATGCTTCCAAGCCTACACAGCGTAAGACAGTTGTGGCAATCCTTTGGTACACCAGATGTTTTGGACCACAACTCCCACAGTCCTTTGTCATTGGCAATACAGGCTTGGAATTCTGGGAGTTGCGGTCAAAAACATCTGGAGTGCAGAACGTTCTTTACCACTGGCCTAAGACATGCCACAGAGGTATATTAAATGTAAAGGACTGGATCCAGATGACATCATGCCTGGAGGAGATCTATTTAAATTAATTAATTAATTAACATTATTTCATCTAATACCGCTTGCATTGGTTGTGATTTACTAAATGTGCTTTCAGTTCCCTCAACTTGACTTAGTTACTTTCTGCTCCATCTGTGGCAAAGTCTAGGAAAATTCCTAATAGTTCTCTAAGTGGCCACTTAGATTAATAAACTCACTTAATTGTGTGAAAAACACCACAGCTAATAAATGTTGCATAATGGTGGGAACAGATGCTGAATGGCTGTATAACTGGCAATGCATTTAAATGTTATTAATATTTATAATGCAATGATTCAGAAATGATCAGCACAGCTCCAGAAGGTTCCGGCATCCCTCCCCCCAACAAAGCTTTCCACTCCTCTGTCACACCCTCTTTTCTTCCACTCCATAAAAGCCACATTGTGATGCCACAGTGCCTGCAGCCACCATGGTCCTGGACATCAAATGTGGCAACCAAAAAGTAATTGCAAATATTATTAATTAAAGCAATTTGTGGCTTTGCTTTTCATTACATATAAAGTCAGGGAATTTGACTTTCCTTCTCTGTCAAACTGGTAATTCTGCAAAATATCACGAGCAGAATAAATTATGCAAATTTCCCAAATCTGCATAACACCTTATTGTGCCTAGACTTGGCCATACCGACTCTTATAATCTCAGAATAAACACGACGAGTTACAGCTCAAGGGAGGTGTAAATAGCCAATACTGTATTTGAAGATTTAGCCATTCAATTCTCCTGACAAATGGTGCATATTTACACATAAATCCCTTCCTCTTTCTGTGTATTAGTCCAATGTTTAATGCCACTTTGATGAAGTGCTATGTGATTGTCCTAGTTTAGAAGATCCCTGGAGTTTCAGTTGTGTTTTGTTTCTCTCATTCTTTTTTACAAAACTATTTTGAGAAACTTTGGCGTTGTGTTTCACTTCCAGTTAGGATCTTGAAGGCCAGAGCAAGTATTAAGATAATAACCCAGGGAAAATGACTCAGAGTCTTATAATGCACATAATATTAGTTATTAAAAGTGTTCATAGTGAAACAGCAAGGATGTCTTCTGTCATGACTAGAGATGGGCACGACTCAAAAAAATGGTGTTTCGTTTGTCGTTTAGGGGTCCGTTTAGCTCGTTTTATTGAATTTTTGCAAAAAAATAGTTTTTGTTTCGTTACGTAATGAAACGAAAAAAATGAAAACAAAAATGAAAAATTGCTGTTTCGTTAGCATTCATTACAGTTCAATGTACATAAAGAAACGCACGACAAAATTTCTGTTGTTTCATTTCGTTTCGTTTCATTTTTGCCCGAAATGAAAAACGAAAACGAAAACAAAAAATTGCTCGTTTCGTGCCCATCTCTAGTCGTGACATAAATACTCCTATCTCTGCCCTCCCTCACCCATGTGTGTTTGTACGTGTGTGCTTCCTTCTGATTTGCTGTATGACTGAATCATTTTACTGCTAAGAAAGTCTGAGCCTCCTCACCACCACTTTTTAATTGTTGAACTAGCAGACTTTCATATAAGGGTGCAGTGGCTCAACAAGCTAGAGCACTGAAAACTGTTGGCACAAAGTCGCCAGCTCAGCTGTTTGAATCCCAGGTGCCACACAGCAGAGCGAGTTCCCACTGTTAACCCCAGCTTCTGCCAACCTAGCAGTTCAAAGGCATGTCAATGCAAGTAGATAAACTGGTACTGTTGTAAAAAGCGGCAAGGTAAAACAGTGCTTCCTTGCAGCCATGCCGCCCACATGGCCACGGACTTGCACAACACTGGCTCTTTGGCTTGAATACAGAGATGAGCATCACCACTAGAGTCGTGCACAACTCACACGCATGTGTGGGGAGAACCTTTACCTTTACCTTAGCAGACTTTCATATTCATAGAGCGACTTGACATGTTATTTTTACTGGTTCATTAAAGCAAAACTTTTTTGTGCATGTCTTCCTTCATCTCTTCCTTCTTTTTTGTGGATTTCTGAATGTTGATGGCTAGCATCCAGGATCTGTATCCAATGCATAGAGACAGTCTACCTACTAAAAAATACCACAAGTAGATATTCAATCAATCAGTCAATCAATCAATCAAAATTCTGTGTCACTTTTCTCTTGGTGAAGGAAACCCATATGACTCACAAGTTACTGAGAAATAGATATAACTGAAGTTGCAAATAGTGCCATTGGGAAAAAAACATAATATTAAAGCACTAGCATTTTTTTTAAAAAAAAAGTTTAAAAGCCTTTTAAAATAAATGTACCATATTCCATTGCATGACTACTCTCTGATTTCATTCTTGATATCTTGCTTTTAAAAAGAAGGCTTTTACCTATTGCTGGAATGACAGCAGTGAAGCAGTGAATGAAGTTGGCTTCATTCAAGAAAGAGCATTTTACAATCTGGTAATAGTCACTGAAACAGCTTTGTCTTAGACCCTCACCAAACTTGTCTGTGAAATCTGCAGGGGCAAGAGATGTGCTTCCCCTTATCTTAAAAACTAAGGGTACCAGATTTCTAAGAGTGGATATATGATCCTTTCCTTGGACCGAGTTATTCAGGGCTTTATGGCCAACCTTTTGAACTAGGCCCAGAAAAGAATCAGCAACCAGTAAAGTTGCTGCAACAGGAGAGTTGCATGATCCCAGTAACAGCCATCTGGCTGTAGCATGTTGGAGTACCTGAAATTTCTGAACAGCCTTCAAATGCTGATCCCCAGATATCACATTACAGTCATTCAAATATGGCAGAGACCTTTGGATACTGGGCAGTATATAAGCTATATAAATACATAAAATGTATGACCATAGGCAGGTAAAATGTCTTTGGGAATGGGCAGTGTAGGTACACAAGCTTTAACTGCAGAAATGCCCTTCTGGCCACCAACAGAACCTGGCTGTCTGGGATCAGGGACAAATCCAGGAATACTCTAAACTGTACACCTGAGTTTCTGCCATTTCCCTACCCAGGTACCCAAACTCATCCTGTCCAGCATCTGTCTAGCCCTACTCGGTTGCTCTGACATGCAGAACCAATACAGCTGGGAGGAAAAATCAGCCTCATTTCCCCAAGAGTGAAGGGAAGAAATTCCTCCTTGGATCTGGAAGTTGAATCATGGCAACTGGACTTCTTTTCTTGAGAGACTGAATCAATTTCTCAAGAAAAGAAGTCCAGTTCCCATGACTCAACTTCTAGATAAACTCACCTGGATGACTGAGAATCTTCACAGACATATTCCTCCTTGCATGTTAGCTCCTACATATAAGCAAGAACAGCTTGGGACCTGCAAAATATCACAAGCAGAATACATTATGGACCTAATATTGGCAAGCTGCTGGAACCTGGATATTTGAACGAGCCCCTCTCCCTATATAAACCTGCGCAGTCACAAGGAACTGCTGGGCAGCTTGTCCCACCATTGGGAAAAGTCCTTTATGTGAAAACCTCTTTTTTGTTTTGGCATTTTAATCGCGAGTCACCTTTGAGACTCAATTGGTGCTGACGTTGGCAGCGTTTCAGTGCCAAGTCAATATGTACTCGTGAACTGCTACAGGATGGCCTATAAATGCTGGTTGGATCGCTCAGTGGTTTAGATATCTGGCTGTGGAACTTGAGTTTGGGAGTTGGATTCCCCACTGGGCCTCCTGTGAGTAGCACCAGCCTGTGTGGCCTTGAGTAAGTTGCACAGTCCCAGGGTGCCCTGAGAAGAAAGGGACGGGTAAACCATTACAGAGTATTCACTGCCTGGAAAACCCTGTGAAAGGTCACCATGACTCAGAATTTACTTGATGGCACATTATCAATAAACAAACCCTGAAATAGTTGGGGTTTTACTCATGTGTGGAACCTACCATGTAATAGGACTCTTCTACTTTTCAGACATGTCCTGCAATAAAGAACTGCAAACATCCACACTTTGAGATGATCACTTTTTGGGATAAAAATTTCCCAAATCCTCCAAACCAGCATGGCCATGGAACTATAGTCCTAACCCTACAGTATTCTAATGAATCTTATTAATACATCTGTCTAGCCCCATGTAGTTGATGACTTGCAGCTACCACTGTTGACGTGATTACAGCAGTTCAGAGCTTGCACATTTCAGTGAGTCTCTTATTGGTGTCCTCTTTGGAGATATATCAGAGCATACAACCCATAACTTTGAATCATTCCAACATGGTCCTAATTAGACATGGGCACGACTTGGCGAAATTCTTGTTTCTGTTTCCATTCCTCGTTTCCGTTACGCAACGGAAACGGTAACGACAATTAAGCCGTCAGAACTCGAACTCGAACCGATAAAAGAAAAATTGGGTCTGATTTGTCGTTGTCGTTCATGGCATCGCAGCGATCGCGCAATGCCAAGTGGCACAGAAAAAAAGTTTTAAAAAAACCAACCCGATTCCCGGTCAAAAAAGCAGGCGAAAATATGCCTGCCTGAGTGAGGGCACCTACCAGAGGGGTGGTTTCTGGGGGGGGGTCTTCGGCCTCCCCCCTCTCCTGTCCTGGGCTGCTCTGGTGGGGGGCATCCTTGTCGTCTTGCCCTGCCATGCGGTGCGTGGGGATCCAAAATGGCGACTGCAATATTTTTTTTGAAATCGTGGTCCAAAAACCCACCAAAGCACCACACAGAAACATGCGAAAATTAGGTATTTTAACTGCCTAAATTTTTACAGTAGCAGCAGTGGGTTTTTCTTGCAATAAACGTCTGTCTCCAATCCCATTGATTTTATTTTATTTTATTTTATTTTTATTTTTTTACACCTGTGCAATGATGGGCTGGCCATGGGATGGGACCATGCAAATTTTTGGAGCCATCACACCAATCGCATGGCCACTTGGCCAGGTTTTGACTGAGACTTCTGGGATGTGCCAGTCGGGCATAAAAAGCCCACTATAACCCTAGCCCTAACCCTAACCCTAACCCTAACCCATACGCCAGTACACTGTCCTTCTTAGCGGGTCAGAGGCACCCAGAGGTGCAGCCCACTAACTCACCCTAACCTTACCCGTAATAACCCTAAGCCTAGCCCTTGCCCTAACTCCAACCCTAAGCCAGATCTGTACTCGCATTGCACTACACGCAAGTACATTTCCCTTCTTAGTGAGCCAGAGGGCGCCCACCAGAGGCATTCTTCTTTCACCTCGCTCACCAGTCCAAAGTTCCAAAAAACTCTGTACGCCAGTATGCTGTCCTTCTTGGTGAGCTAGAGGCACCCAAAAGAGAGGTGCCTCTGCCAGTGCCACTTGGTACGCAATGGCTACACAGTCATGTACCCTTCCTTTTCCCTTTGTAGGGGGCCAGAGGAGGCATCCACCCCAGAGAGGTGCCTCCAGGAGCCTGCTAAATGCCTTCCCTTCGTAGCGGGCCAGAGGAGGCACCCACCCCAGAGAGGTGCCTCTAGGAGCCCACTACCCTACCCCCCCTAAACCAGTACTAAGGACAGACGACAAACGAAATGACAAATTTTTGAAAAATTTCGCGACAAACAGAAACGAGCCGAAACGGGCCGGCTCCGACACACGACAACTCGAAATGTCATTTTTCCTGGTCGTGCCCATCTCTAGTCCTAATATTGGCAAGCAGCTGAAAGCAATAGCAAAACAGCTAAGCAGCATCTAGAACACTAGATTTAGTCGAATAGCACTTGTTAATGCAGTGCTAGTTGTAAATATTGATCTGGATAATACTTTTGACCCCCAAAGTCATTTTAATCTAGAGTACCCTATTTAATGTAGAAATTGCTCTGTATTAAATAGATTGCGCCGTGTAGTTGGCAATTCTGGGAATAAAATTGAAAACAGAGAACTGCTGACTGATTTTATCCCAGTGCTTTACCGTTCTTCCAGGAATTTCTAAGAGCAATTTACAGTCACACAGTGGCTTTTCTTCTGAGGAATTCAAAAAAAAATGGCTCTATAAATATTTACATGTGACACATTCATGCCCAAAGATTTTATTTCAAAATGTTCACTTATATGAGTAATTACTTCCAAACCTTATTGTCTGGATACTTTTCTTCCTATACAAATATGTGCATCTACAGTGCTACAAAACACTTCTTCTCTTGATCCATAGTAGCAATTCATGAATAATTTAAGCATATTATTAAAGTGTGTGCCCACCCACATACCCACACATTCAAATAATGTGTGTCACATTCTGATTAAAAACAATGAAATAATAGAATTAGTCTCACCCATTAATTAATTAAGACAAGAAGGAAATTTCTGGTATGTTTCCCACTTCCAGCTGCTAGAAAATGATTTATATATTTAAAAACAAATGAAATGCTCCAGCCTGGTGAAATCTGGGTATTTATTCATTCATTCATTCATTCATTCATTCATTCATTCATTCATTCATTCAACTTATATGCTGCCCTCAACCCAAAGGTCTCTGGGTGGCTTACAATCAAAAGAATTAAAACAGTTCAAAATAGTTAAAATAGAATATCCATAAATAATCAAAGCAATTAAAAAAACCTTACACTAAAGTCATTACACTAAAATTGTCATCAGAGGACCCACAGTCTATATTGTATTAATTAAAATTCTTCTGGAACACGAAGGTTTTTACCTGGCGTCGAAATGTAATCAATGTTGGCGCCTGGCGGATCTCAAATTTTAAAAATAGCCTTATGTTAGCCCATTCCAAGGTATGATAAATCTTGCTCCATTGAAGAGGATTTTATTACCAGTGAATTGGCCACATGATTGCACCTTATTCATAATATTATGAATAGAATGCAAATTCTAAATGGTGTTGACTGAATTGTTTGTTTAACATTCTAGGATAGATGGTCTAGAGTCTTCTTTTAAAAATGTGGGTAGAATATATAGAAAATGGGACAGTTATTAAAATAAAACACATGGAGGACATCTGGCTATCCAGTCAGAAGAAGACCACAACAGCTGGTTGAATGTCATAGTCACGCTGCAGAAGTGTGTAAGATTTGTCACATTGGATCAGATTAATGGTACCTGTACCAGATGTTTCAAAAGATGCAGGATAACTCTCAAAGTCTGCCACTACGTCAGAAATCAGGAGCCAATGATGGACAAAGCTTCATGTACGATATGCAGCAGAACCTGGTGGGCCAGCTGAAGATGTTATGATCTTATGACTTTTTGCAGGTTCTTTTGCAGATGTAAGCCACAGGAAACTATAGGATCATGCAATCCTGGACACATCCAGGATCCCCAGATTTTGGAAGGTAAGAAGGAGCAGAACAATTTGTATACTTCGGTGGGATACCACCAGCAAATGCATTCCCCAGTCCTGGAGATGGACTGCCTTTAGCGTCCTCAACAGCAGGATAGATGGAGCAGTGGTTTGAATCAGCAGAACACAAAGATAAGTGTTCTTGCATTCAGTTGCTTTCGTATAATGAAATCATTCATTGTATGATGGCTGGCCCCATTTTATGGAGCATTCACGAGGACACTAGTGTAGGAGGAAATATAATCTGTGGACTTCACTATTTAGTGATACTTTCCTACAAGGTATGTGGTTGGCAGGCGTTCAGCGGCCACAAGAAAATGAAGCGCAACAGGCAACAGGCTTGTAACAGTGTGGCTTCATTTCATTCCCTTTCACAATGTGTTTGGACTACAAATCCCACAATCCTCAAGCCAGCATGACCACTAAATTTAGGGAGCTCTGGTACAAATTATGTCCCAAAGCTTTCAGCTGACCCAGAAAAGGCTACTTTCTTACATTCCCTGACCTTACAAGGGAACAGGAGCTCATCCTTTGATGGAAGCAAAAACAAAACAAAAACATGGGCCCCAAACAGCAGGGTTTCCCGAGATAATCTTGAAGCCCATGTCATGGATTCTCAAAGCTATCACAAATGAGTTTGCACGAAACCTCCAAACAGCATCCTAGGTCACTGGGTTGACACTCAGCTTGAAATAAAGAAGGTCTGTTTATCCATCAGCCTCCCTCAGCAGAGCATTCGATCCTCTCCTTTGACACCAGGCCATCTGTGCTGGCAAAGCCAGGTCTGTGTTCCTTGCAGACGCTGGTAGAGCTCAACAGTGACACGACGGTACAATGACACTTTCATTCTGGTGCCTTCTCCAGATAGAGACAAGTCACTCCCTCCTGATCAAAGAGCTCTATTTAGCCCAAGTAATCCCCCCTCCTGCTCTTGTATACCTCCTTGGACAACAGAGGCTTGTGCGATGAACTATTTATGGTAGAACAGCGCTTGCCATGACTTGAGCACAGGGAATGTGGCACATGTTTCTGCTGGGGACTGTGTTCTTTTGCCAGATGCCTGCAACTGCCATGGGAGGAGATAAGATTATGCTGGCTTCTGTCACCTTGGAAAACAGCCTCTCTGAACAGACAGGGTAGATGCTAATTTAAAGAAACCCAGAAGGCAAGCCGGGGTGGGTGTAGTGTGAGGGTTCAAGCAAACTCGCCTCTTGTATTTGGTGGCAAATATTCAGATGTTTTATTGCAACCCCATGTGTCTTCATTTGCCTTGAAGCTTTTTCCCTAGACACTGACTTGTGTGTCAGATGTATAAAAGTGTATTTATAAATCAAAGAGTAAGGACTTCTGACAATATACGGAAAAACAATGCAGATGAGTCCTCAGGCCAGGAAGGTTTGTACACAAAGCAAAGTGTTCTGCTTATATACCGCCCCATAGCACTTCAAGCACTCTCTGGGAGGTTTACAGTTTTTAAAAACAAATTATGCAGGCTACATCTTGACCCCCGTCCAGCAAGCTGGGCACTCATGTTACCGACCTCAGAGGGATAGAAGGCTGAGTCAACCATGAGCCTGCTACCTGGGATTGAACCCCAGGTCGTGTGAGCACAGTTTTACCTACAGTACAGGCATTTAACCACTGCGCCACGAGGCTCCCAGTCATGTCTCTGTGTTTTGCTTCCTCAGCATCAGCCTCCCTACTACCACATTTATATGGTACAAAAATTCCCTTCCATTATGTCAGCAAACCTTACAATAACCCTGTAGATTAGACCAGTTTGATGATCACCCTATTAGAAGTGAAAGGTAGAAGCTAGGTCTGTTCACAGAAGGTGACATTGGAAAGTATGTTTTCTAGTTCTCTTCCAATGCAGTCATATACAGAAAGCACCACCAATTCTGCCAGTAGGACCTCTTCCCAGTTAGTTTGCAGAAGGCTCACAGGTGCACACTGAGCCACCAACTGTTAGCATCCTTACTGCTGCTTCTTTAACCAGGTCCTTCCATGAAACACAGGTGGGCTGAAATCTTGATGAGTTGTTAGATGCTAGCTCTGTCCATATGGCCAACCACTAATTCATCTGTTCCTCCAGCAAGGTAACCATCATAACCGCCTGGGGATCAGGAATCATGGCAAAGTCTGGTCAACCTTTCAAGACAGTTGGTTTCCAATTTAGTTAGACTCTAAACTTCCAAACTGTCCAAACTTCAGCCCTCCAGATATTTTGGACCACAACTCCCATCTTTTGCCATTGGAAATACAGCACAGGCTTGGAATTCTGGGAGTTTTGGTCCAAAACACCAGGAGGGCTGAAGTTTGGACATACCTGTTAGAGCCATTAATGCTACATTTTCAAGCCAAGTCCACACAGTGAGCATTTGAGCATCTGTTTTGACTCCTGTGTCTAAGCTATCAAGAAAGCTCTGCTCTCTATGGTCTAGAGACAATTTCCAAGTGCAAACCCAGAGCATCTTAGAGCATGTCTTATTGCTGTTCATTCTCTAACATCAGCCTAAATTTACTCAGGTAAATATGAGTTTGGGCAATCACAGTCCTCTTCTAACGTTATTCAAAGTTCTTAAGAGCAGCTCCAACTAGCACTTACACAATTTCTTGCAATTGGGAGGCAATGACTTGTAACGCAGAAAAGGTTACAGGGAAAGTGGTGCCACATTACGGTAACAAAAAAGGGAATGAAGGCCCAAGATTGTAGTTAGCTGTGGGAGAAATTCAGACACTTCAACTAGTTTCTTTCTAACTTTTGATGCCTGGGTCTGTGATTACATCGATTGAAAAGATTTCTTGCACCTGGACTTGATTTAAAGGACCCTTGCTCAAGAGCCATGATCAAACAGGCCAGCACGTGTGCTGGATTTCAGGCAGTAAATTATACACACTGTGAATCAAATTGTCTCTAGAATTTTCTTTGCAAACTATCAGAGGCTTTGGTGACCTCTATCAACCTTCATAGCTGTAATAGACAGAAAATAAGAGATACCATTTTGGCTGAAAATGAAAGGTAGAGGAAACTGGCCCAGCTGCCAATGTCTGATGTAGCTAAAATGATATCACAGCAGAGAAGAGTTGCTAGCATGAGAGAGAGAGAGAGAGAGAGAGAGAGAGAGAGAGAGAGAGAGAGAGAGAGAGAGAGAGAGAGAGAGAGAGAGTCTTTCTTTACATATGGGAAAGGGCAACTAATTTTGAAACTGAAAAAGTAAATATTTTGTCTGAAGCCAACTTCTAGTTTTTCAAATATTTGACAGGCATACACGGTACCTTTCTGAAAGCAGTCTAGTCATCTGTGCAGATTGACTTTTGAAGTGAAAAATAAACCTTTACTTAACAGGCATCAGGGCTGTAACTTTGTGATATAATGACAGTTTTTGTAATCGGTTGGTTGCAGCGGTTTGTCTGTGGAAAGAATAAAGTTTTGGTGCCAAATCTTCTGAAAATGACAACATGATTATTAACAATTGAATGGAGTCTGGAAAACAAGGGAGGGTGAAAATAAGAGAAATACTTGGCACTTTTCTATATATTTAAGACGCATAAACCTCTGTACAATGCAGTTGATTTTCAATGTTGTTCTGAAAGATGACGGGGTTGTTCCTTGCATGAGCATGCTTGGCGTCTTTGAAGCTGTACCTGAGGAAGGAGGAAACTATTTCCTTTGGGTACATGTTGTCAGATATTCAAGTGATCTGTGATACTTACACATTTTACAAGCATTTAACTGAATACCTTTGTAAAATGCCTGCCTTTTCTTAATTCTATTTCAAATTATATGCCTATTTCAAATTATATGCCTTTGCAAAGTCCCGACCCTTAGCATAGCTGAGGAGTTAAGTTCTAATTTAAAAGGGCCACCAGCCAAGGAAGGTCCCCCACACTTTGAGGAGTAACTGATGTAACATATATTTCATCTCCTTCACCTGTCATTTGCCAAAATATTCCACCGAGGTAAGGGAAACATATAGGAAAACACCCAATTGCCAAAGGCTGTATCACATTCCTTTGCCCGTTGTGTGCGTTCTGAGATGTAAGAGAAGATTCTTCTATCAACTCTTTGACGTTAAAATTCAGCCTCTGACGACAATTTTAGGCTACTTTGTAATATTTTCTGATAGTATTCCACCACAGTTAATCTACCTGACAGAACCAAAGCTAAAGAAACATATCGAGGTACCAGCTTACAGTCTTTACACACAGCCTTTTCCACCCTGTGGAAAAAACAGCCTGTCTATGCCACCTGTGCATTCTGCTACTGACGTGTTGAGGCACTCAGTTCCTTTCTATTTGGTTTACAGTTAAAAAACAAGCCACATGAGTGATGTATTCCATTAAAGAGATAAGCAACAAAATGCCAAAAATGGTCTCAAGACGGACACTGAAAATATTAGCACAAAAGATAACAAATGAAGCATGAAACATACGTTGTTACGCAAGCATCAGCTTTGTGGGCACTGAAGCCAATGAAATAATGAGTTGTAGAATCCTTGTTAAAATTATAATTATGGGTGACAGTTTCATTTCAACAGGTTAATAACAAACTGTTAATTTAAGTACCAAATGCAGGAGACTGCACTGGAACCACAGTCATGCAGCATTGGAAAAGAATTGATTCATAGCTTCCATACTGTTGGCCTTAAACTCACCCTTCCTAACCCTAACACTGCTATATGGCATTGGAGAGAAAATGTTGTTATCACTAATGATCCAGAATCTCATCGTTACACTTATATAATTTGAAGTTGTGCAAACAGTTGCACAATGGCAGGCATCATATCCAACAAGCGGTTTCAGAGCCTAGTTGTGCACCTAGTTGTGCAATCAATTATGCAACTTCTGCATTCAGGCAGACTGTTTGGGTGCAACTCCCTGCAAACTTCCACATGTGTAACGGAACACTAGGCAAATGGATTCCATCCATAGCATACAAGTTCAATATCAGTTTGTTTAGATTACTACAGGAAGCTGCCTTATCCCAGGTTAGATAATCTGACCATGAAGACCAGGGGCAGGCACTTCCTGGGAGAAACCACAAGAACCACAAGCCTCACTCCCTTGCATCCCTCATTGCATCCCTCAGAGTCTTTCGGCATAAAGTGTTTCTCCACTCCCTTTGTTCTTCAAGAAAAACATGGCACAGCAGAAATCATGGCACTGGTTGTTTTGGAGAGTCACGTAAAACTGCAAGAAACTCAGAGAGGCTAAAAGTCTTTGCTTCCTCCAAATACTCTCCAGTGATCTAGATCAATCTAAAACTTGATCCAGACCAGTCTTTCCACCCAATCCTCTCCCTTGTTGTAGAATCACATTCCCAACCCAGTTCTCCTCTGATGCTTTGGACCACAAATTCCATCACTCCCAGCCAGCTTGGCCAATAATGATCATGGGTGACAAGCACTGTATTCCAAAACATCTGGAGAAAGGAGATCTACAGTAGAACACCATTCCCAGATCTCATCTGTGATTCAGTTATTACCCCCCCCGCATCTCTCACCTGTTTTCAACCAGAAGTGGTAGGGACTGGACTTGGCATGGTGTGAACCCAAAGCATGTGTTCCATCTCATTGCTTATGCACACAACTGCCTTCTTGTCCAGGGAAAACAAGGCCATCCATCCTGCCCCTGGTTCAACGTTCCCTCTAATTTTCATCTCAGCTACACAGCAGCCTCACCCATCTGCAAGTGGGGTGATGGGATTTCATCTGAAACCTGGAAGTAAACAGGCATTGACCCTGGCTGCTACTACATCATGGCATTAGTGGTGCTCTGCACAAACATGTACCTTAGAGAAAATGTTGCCCTTGTCACCCCATTGCTGCATCTTGGCTGGAAACTCCCAATCAAAATGGTTTAAAGGTCATATACAAACTTTTCTTACAGATTGCTGGAGCTCTATTGAAAGCATTTTTTGGTGGGATGTGCTTCAAAGATTGATTTGTGTATGTTATCACACTGTGGTGTAATAACATACCCAAGAGATGTCAACTTTCCTGTAAGCCTTGTTCTTGGTACAAAACAAATATGTTTCTGTAATAGAAACCTTCGTGGCTCACAATTGCTACAGATGTGGAATACGTAGTTAACTGTCAGAACTCAAGACATGCTCAAGTACATATGTTTTTGTGCTTCACTTGGTACTTGCTAACTAGAAATTTGTCCAATGTAGTTCTAAGTAGTTTTTTCATTTCTTCAGTCAAGTTAAATAGCATATGTACATATGCTGATATGCCAACATATCAGTTATATGTGCTTTACATATGTAACTCTGAAGGGATAAAGACAGGCAGGGTATGATTTCTGTATTTTCCCTCAAATGTAATTCAAGACACACATACAAAAATCAGTGGTGAAGCAGTTTTCTCCTCATAATTTGAATACTTTTTAAACTGAACATGTAATGCTACAGCAATTATGAAAAAGGTACAAAAGATTAAGATATCCAGTGTGTTGTAGTGGATAAGAGTGATAGACTAGGACTCACTCCATGGAAGCTCAGTGGAGGCATGGAACTGCTAAAACCACTCATATGTCACTATTGTAAAAGCTCAATTAGGGTTACTGTAAGTCATTTCTGACTTGACAGCACCGGACCACTTAAAGACTGACCAAGAAGTGTTTCCTGCATACATTCTAAATCAGGCAAGTCCAAACTTTGGCCCTCCAGATGTTTTGGACAGCAACTCCCACCGTCCTTTGCCACTGGCATTCTAAGCTTAGAATTCTGGGAGTTGTGCTCCAAAACATCAGGAGGGCCAAAGTTTGGACATGCCTGTTCTAAATTGTCCTTGGAGTGCATCAGTTTATCTTTGACAGTGAAAATAGACTTTCTTCTGGTTCTCAAGCCCATTCTGCTTTGGTTTAAATGACTGTCTCCAGACCTTCACTGAGGACGGATCTTTAATGGTCCCCAACTCTTCTTAGTGTGGCATCGCTTCTGCTTCATCATATGAATGGTTTGGATACCATAATCTGATACAACTCATGCAGGTAATTTGGCTCCACTCACATTGGGCCATAGCCGGAATAATGATTTGTGCATACCTTTGAAATGCTTAGACAAGTTGCCTTTGTTCTGGGGATTTGAAAAGACAGGGACCTGAGTCCATCCTTTAAAGTAGCCAGCGCAAGCTGACAGCTGGAGACGGTTAAGCTCAGAGAATCATCTGTGTTTCGCTGGGCTGCAAGAAATCACTATCTCATTCCAGCAGATGAATGAACTTTACCTCAGTAATTACTGGGCAGAGAAATCATACGCACCACTTCCTCTTGTGAAGAAGAAGATCCTTCCTGCAAAAAGATCCCTTTCATTTGTCTGCAGGCAGCCTAGATGCAAAGTGATGCACAGTGATAATAAAACAAAATATCCACAAGCACACAATGCAGTAAATGCAGCACACAAATCAACATATATTTAGGTACTCTGAGATAAATGGTGTTGAGTTGGACAATATGAGGGATGGTCTACATAAATATATTTCTACATGTGCTGAAAGCCAAATTGTGCCTAATTATGTGAGGAAAGTACTAGGACAACACCACAGTAATAAACTCTTTGCTCTGAACAACTCCAGAGTGGGCCTAAGAAGTATCAAAATGAAGGCCTCATCCAATGGCTTTAAGGATCACATGGGCATATAAAGAATAGACATGGGCATGGAGCGGCGAAATTCTCGTTTCCGTTTTCAGTTATCGTTATTGTTACGTAACGGGTAATGGTAACGAGAATTACTCCGCTCCAGCTCAAACCCGACCCGATAAAGATGAATTGGGTCTGATTTTTCATTGTCGTTCATGGCATCGCGGCAATCGCGCGATGCCAAGCAGCACAGAAAAAAAGTTTTAAAATAAAAAACCCGATTCTCAGCCATAAAAGCAGGCAAAAATATGCCTGCCTCAATGAGGGCACCTACCAGAGAGGGGTGGTTTCTGGGGGGTTCCCCGGCCTCCCCCCCTCTCCTGTCCTGGACTGCTGGTACCAAGCTGGGGGGGCCATCCTCGTCGTCTCCATTTGCCATGCGGTGGGGGGGAGCCAAAATGGCAACCGCAATATTTATTTTTAAATTGTGGTCCAAAAACCCACCAAAGCACCACAGAAACATTTGAAAATTAGGTATTTTAAATGCCTGATTTTTATAGTAGCAGCAGTGGGTTTTTCTTGCAATAAAATGTCTCCATTTATTTTATTTTATTTTATTTTTATTTTTATTTTTTTACACCTGTGCAATGATGGGCTGGCCATGGGATGGGACCATGCAAATTTTTGGACCCGTTCCACCAATTGCATGGCCAAGTTTTGACTGAAACTTCTGGATGTGCCAGAGGGCATAAAAAGCCCACTAACCCTAACCCTAACCCTAACCCATACGCTAGTACACTGTCCTTCTTAGTGGGTCAGAGGCACCAAGAGGTGCAGCCCACTAACCCACCCTAACCTTAACCATAACCCTAAGCCTAGCCCTTACCCTAACCCCAACCCTAACCCAGATCCGTACGCAAGTACGCTTCCCTTTTTAGTTGGTCACAGTAGAAGCATCCAGAGAGGTGCCTCCCAGCCAGAGCCCACTACCCCTACCCCTAACCAGTACGCCAGTATGCTTTCATTCTTAGTGAGTCAGAGGCACCCACTGCCACTTACGCCCCAACCCTAACATAATGTAATGTATGGTACACGGCGGCTACGCGAAACGCTTCCCTTCCCTTCCCTTCTTAGTGGGTCAGATGTCAGAGGCACCCAGAGAGGTGCCTCCCAGAGCCCACTTACCCCAACCCCAACCCCAACACAAACAACAAACAACAAACAGAAACGACAAATTTTTGAAAATTTCCACGACAAACGGAAACGACCCGAAACGGACCCGTCCCAACAAACGACAACTCGAAATGTCATTTTTCCTGGTCGTGCCCATCTCTAATAAAGAAGACTGTGCCTCAGATACCAATGTTTCAGACTCTTCAGCAAAGGTGTAATGATCTCTATTTTAAGACTACAACTTCCAGAATTCCCTAGGCAGCTGCAATCCAAAACCAAACATCTGTATACATGTAGTTTAAGGCTTTACCACTGTATCTGATGGCTGTGTTGCATATTGTTCTGCTCTCTAACACTGTGCAAGGATCATTTGATTCAGTAAACAACTTGATTTAGAGATATGCACTTACGCTTGATTCAATTTGGACTGAATTCAGACCTGATTCTATTCAGTTCCACACACAAACTGAAATTCAATAATCTTTATGCCGTCCTTTGATTTGCATTGGGAAATAAAACAGCTATAGCAGCAGCAGCAATACAGAATAAGGGAAAAGAGGGAGGAAGGGAAAATCTCCCATCACACTCCCAGTCATCCAAGGACAAAGACAGGGAGGTAGAAGTGAAGATAAGCGATGGCAGCCAATATGACCATTTTTTCCTTCTGCATACACATCTACCACCTATTCTACCCACCAGAGGAAGTTGTATGCTTCACATCCAAGGCAGACTCTTTCCAGAGCCGATTTCATCAAATATCTGAGAACAGAGTTCCTTGGAATCAAGGCAGTAATGGAGGCAAGATCTCAAAAATACCCTCTGGTGGAAGAGCAGGTAAGCAGTGAGTGTATGTCCATATGAACAGTGGGTGGCTAAGACATCAAGACGAAGGGTCCTTACCTCTTCTCTTTTTGTCTTGATCTCTTGGTCAGTGCCTTGGGAGATAATATCTCCTGCTCCTTGGAAGGAAGGGAGGGAGGGAGGGAGGGAGGGAGGAAGAAAGAAAGAAAGAAAGAAAGAAAGAAAGAAAGAAAGAAAGAAAGAAAGAAAGAAAGAAAGAAAGAAAGAAAGAAAGAAAGAAAGGAGCAGCATCAACTGGAAGTTGGGGGAAGCCCTATTATTCAAATGCCCTAGTCTGGCTACTGTCAGCCTAGCTGCTCCTTAGAAAAGGAACTTGGACTCCCTCTGTGCTGGAGGCTCATCATGGTCTCTGTACAATCCCCAGTCACATGTCTCCTGCCACTATCCTTCAGCTCATCTCTACCCTCTCAGCTGCCCTTCCCAAACTCATTCTGCACCAATCTTTATGACCTTGGTAATTTCTTCATGAACAAATGAACATACAGTAGAACCACAGTATCCACTGGGGATTGGTTCCAGACCTTCCCATGGATAACAAAAACCGTGGATAAGAGAGAAGGCCAACCCCCCTCCAAAAAAACCTGCAATTTTTGTGACAGTAGGTTGCTTTAATGGTTGCTGTTTGTGACAGATGCTTGCTTTACAGCTTCTTTTTATGACAGTAGCTTGCTTTACAGCTGCTGTTTATGACAGTAACTTGCTTTGCAGCTGCTGAGTTATTTATTTAATTTTTACCTCTGCCACCTGTGAATAACTGAATCAGTGGTTAATGAATCAGTGGATACGGGGGTCCTATTCTAATGTTTTTCTTAGGGAGACAGGAAAAAATATAGATAATCTGGGTTGCTATGATAAAAGGATGTCACCAACCCCAATAAGGCACCTTAACAACCCCATCCCTAGTTTATTCCCTCAAGTCAGCCGCATTCTGAGAGAAAAATGATGGCAACAATGCAACCCTAAATTTCCTCCTCACGAATATTAGGATTGTGAGAAGCGTATGTTTCATTGGCTTTCAGTGTCTGGCAAGTTTAACACGTCTTTGCTCTCAAGAAGTCTACCTGCCATACCTTGCTCAAGTTACCAGCTCTCTTGCTGTGACTATCTGTGGTTGTGTTCTTTTGTTCTGTTTCTCTGGTGGATTTCTTTGCATACTTTCTTTGTTGTCTTGACTCTTGAGTGTTTTATCTTTTATTTGGTGGGGGAACTCCTACTTTGCATTAAATAAATAAATAAATAAATAAATAAATAAATTTCCGATCTGTCATGAGTAGGGATGGGCACGAAATGAAAAGCGAAATGCTGTTTTGTCACTTCGCTATGTAACAAAATGTCATGAAACAAAATGAGGAAGCAGCAGTTAGTTACAGACGAAACAAAACAGTGTTTTTTCCCCATGTAAATGAACCATTTTGTCTTGTCTGTAAAACGGTTATGGCTCCCTTACCTGCTGGGCTCAGAGGCCCTGTTGCCTCTGCCACCGCTACTGAAGAGCTGCCGCCATGACCAGAGAGGGTGAGTGGGTCCAGCAGGAGGCCTTGCCACCGCCACTGCCGCCACCGCCACTGAAGACAAGAGGGCAAGTGGTTCCAGTGGGAGGCCATGCCGCCATGCTGCCACTGCCACTGAAGAGCTGCGGCCGAAGAGAAAAAGGTGAGTGGGCTCAATGGGAGGCCTTGCCGCCACTACCACCAGAGAAGAAAGGGCAAGAGTGGGCCTGGCAGGACATCCTAGGAACACTGCCGCAGCTGCTGCCACCACCGGAGCCCCCAAAAGTAATGAAGCATTTCTTTTAATGCTTTGTTTCATATGACTTTTTTTTGTAAAAATTCATATGAAATTAAATGAAATGGGGACAAAGCAGGGGGGCAAAATGGAATGAAATGAAACACCATTTTCCATTTCGTCATACACAAGACCCTTTTTTCATTTTCACTTTATCTTGACGATTTCTCAACAAAACACAGGGTGGCTGATTAGACTGATACCACATGGTGGAATAAATGCATGTGTTGGCATTTGAGAATGCCTTATAGAACAAAACCACAAAGCAGGACTGTCTTAGGAGATGTCTGGCATCTAGTCTTAGGCTTAGAGATGGGCACGACTTGAAAAAATTTTTTCGAGTTGTCGTTAGTCGGGCCGGTTCCGTTTGGGTCGTTTCCATTTTTGCGAAAATTCACAAAAATTAGTCGGTTCGTTTTTTTTGTTTTTTTGTTTTCGTTAGTACTGGTTTTTTTGGGGTGAGCGGGCTACTGGAGGCACCTCTGTGGGGTGGGTGCCTCCTCTGGCCCGCTATAAAGGGAAAGCAGGCTCCTGGAGGCACCCGTGGGTGCCTCCTATCCTCACCCACTAGGAAAGGGAAGCAGGCTCCAAGACACCCCTCTACATGGGGGTCTCCCCTCCTCACCTGCTGCTGCTGCAAAATGGTTTGCAATAGCCATATGGATATGCATACCAGTTGCAGACAGTGAGACTAGTGATGGCAGTGAACCCAGAGCCATAGGTGATGCCTAAGGTTCTCGCACCGCCATGTCTCACAAAGAAGGGAATCGTACTTGCGTGTACTGCAATGCAAGTAGATCTGGCTTAGGGTTAAGGTGGGTTAGTGCAAGGGCTAGGGTTAGGCTAGTGACGGGTAAGGTTACGGTGGGCTAGTGGGTTGCACCTCTGGGTGCCTCTCTGACCCACTAAGAAGACAGTCTGTGATGTATGGGTAAGGACTGGAGTCAAGGATTAGGGTTAGGGTTGGGGGCTAGGGCAGGTTTTAGGGGGCTTTTTGGCACATCCCAGAAGTCTCCATGGCCAAGTGGCCATGCGATTGGTGGGATGGCTCCAAAAATTTGCATGGTCGTCCACTCCCACATGGCTGGCCACTCGGCCAGCTCATCATTGCGCAGGTGTAAATAAAATAAAATAAAATAAAATCAATGGAGGACAGAGGAGGAGAGGAGAGACATTTTGTTGCAAGAAAAAACCCACTGCTACTGTGAAAAATCTGGCAGTTTATAAATTTTTGCGTGTTTCTGTTGTGCTTGTGTGTTTTTGGACCACAATTTCAAAAACAATATTGCATTCGCCGCCCCATTTTGGATCCCCCGCCCCTCGCATGGCATGGCGAGTCCGGCTGCCCAGGACGGGGGGGGAGGCGGGACCCCCCCTCCAGAAACCACCCCTCCAGTAGGTGCCCTGCGCCCTTAGTCAAGCAGGCATTTTTCCGCCTGCTTTTTTGGCCTGGGAATGGGTGGGGGGAGAGTTTAAACGTTTTTTCCTGTGCCGTCCGTGCCGCTTGCTTGCGCTTTAATTGCGGCGGCCGGCGGCGAGACTGGGCTTTTTGCTGGCTGCGAGCCTACGGCGAGTCCCACCAGAGCAGCCCAGGACGGGGGATGGGGGGGAGGCCGGGGACCTCCAGAAACAACCCCTCTGGTAGGTGCCCTGAGACATGGCAGGCATTTTTCCGCCTGTTTTTTGGCCGGGAACCGGGTTTTTTTAACTTTAAAAAACTTTTTTTCTGTGCCGCGTGGCATCGCGCGATCGCGCGATGCAAGGAACGAGCACGACAAATCAGACCAAAATTGCTCGTTCGTCGGTTCGAGCTCGAAGTCTGGTGGAGTAATTCCCGTTACCGTTTCCGTAGAGTAACGGAACCGAGTAACGGAAACGGAAACGGGAATACCGCTAAGTCGTGCCCATCTCTACTTAGGCTGCTGAAAATGAGAAGGCACCTCAGACCTGTTAGCTTGTTCCTAATTAATCAGAATGGAAGAAAAGTATGAAACATTTGTTTATTTAGAGCAGATTTTGACCGAAGGCCAGTACAGCCTCGCTAGCTGCAGAAGGCTGAAGGTACTCAGCTCGGTGGGAGGCCAAGCAATTCAGCAGTAAACATGTTCTCCTCCCACAGATTATAATACTCAGTTCAAAAGAATGTTCCATCTCCACCTGTGGCCTTGAGAAAAGCTTGACAGATGGGTTGTTTGAGAGGAAGCCATGTGCAAATAGGTTACATGTAGCAGAAGGGCTCTGGCTTCTGTATACTAACAGGAGTCATACCACACGATGTCTAGCCACTTCAGGAAAAAAAAACCCCACCAAAAATGCTCATGCCTTAGATTCCCAGTTCTGTAACATGCTTGCTTTCTCCTTCTCTAGGAACAAATCACTTTGGAAGGGCCAGCCCAAGAGGCTTCGGTGTCTGAGGCAACAGACTAAGGAATGTCTTCCTCTTAACTGGTTCTACATAGGAAGTGAACGATACAAGCAGCTGAATCTTCCTTAAAACCTGGAAAATGAGTGGTGTCCCCTGCTCAAAATGGCTGGCATTCATGGAGAGGGTTCTGTTTTATTCTGACGACAGCCATTTGAGGTAGAAAGACAAGGACTTCTCAAGATCACTCAGATGCTGCCCTGCTGCCAAATTAAACCATTGCTCTATCAAGCTCTTGATTGTACAACACACCAAGTGCCATTCAGTTTCTGCTGCATGAGAGAGGAGTGTATTCTCCCACTATTTGGAGCTGACAGAGATTGAGTTGGTGACGTTTTGCATGCAAAACATGTGTTCCGCTTGTCACGAAGGATTGAAAACCGGGCCTCACCTGTTTCCACAGCTTGCAAAGGTACAGCCATCCTCTTTGCTTTAGCTAATAGAACTACAGCATTTCAACACAGAGTCTCACAGTGGCAGCTGAGTCAGGGTGTCAGTTTTAAATTCTAGATCAATGTCGCTCTGCCCCCATTTTCTAATTCTTTCTCCCAAATTTCCTTACCCTTTCTAATGAAAGTATATATCTATATTTCTGTGGCACTTTAAAAAGGCAGTTATACTTCCCTTATCCTCGTACACTCCCTTACCCCAATATTTTAGCCCCTTGTTTTTCCAGAGTAAGTCCTCAGCCTTTTAAACAGGGGATCACAGGGACAATTGTGCCAAGCCCCACATATGAGGACGGCATCACAAAAAGGGGGATGGGTAATGTCAGCATTATTCATTCATTCATTCATTCACTCACTCACTCACTCACTCACTCATTCACTCATTTAAAATATTTCTATCCCACCTTTCTCCCCAAAAAGGACTGAGTTATCAAACATAGACAAGCAGGAGCTAAAAGCAAATTAGTCTGTATTCTCCTAGTTCTCTGAGCTCCTTGCCCTCTAAAGATACCAGCCACAGAGTCTGGTGAAACGTCAGACAGAAAAACGTCCAGAACATGGCCAAACAGCCCGAAAAACTCACAACAACTAGCAGACCAAAGGTTTACAGGCCAAGAGTTAAATTCATTTCAATTTAAATCTATTTACATTTCCAGGGTAAACATATCCTTTTCCCTTGATGCCTGTGATTTCACCACATGGCAAAGGTGTTCCCAAAGAAACGTTTTTACTGATCTTCATAATTTCTGCACCTGATCACCCTTGTATGAACTCCACTGTGTAGTAGCCTGTTGACAGGCAACTTTTCAAATTCACTTTGTACATTATGTCCGTTCCCCCCCCCCAGTATGACCGCCAGGAAAATACATTATTCCGAACTCTCTTTGTAGAAAGGCCTCTAAGCATTCCCTTATCTATCTCTTTCATCTCACTGTTGTGATTTTTGGTAAAGCATAGAATCCATAATAATGCTCAACTTTAGCCCAGATTCCTCCCCCCACCCCCTTGAACTTGGGAACTTAAAACACCACAGTATGTTTCTACTGCTGTCAGAGGGAAGGCAGATCTATGTCTAGGATATTATGAATTTCATGAAAGCTGGAACACTCCCTTTTTGCTAAAGACCTGTTAAATGCATGAGTCCAAAACAAGGTGAAATCTCTACTGGGCTGATGAAAGATTGAAAGGACCAGCATTCAAGATAAAGCCTTAGCCATATCTGACAACTTTGAGGGGGATATAAAAAATTGTCTGCAGGTGTTTCAAGGAGGAGCCAATGTTTTCTTTTCACACACTCAGTACAAAGAATCATGCATGGGAACCTGATCTCTGTTTCCAGGGATTTCAGAGGTACAGCAAAACGTGGCTCACATGGAACAGCCTTGCTGTTCTCTTTGGAAGGCAGGTGTAGGGAGAGAAGAAAAAAAATTGCAATTGACAAGCTTGAAAATCAAAGAAAAGGGGAGAGAATGTCCATGAATCATTAAGAAGGAAAAGCCAGGCTGAGCAACGAGCAGAGACCGTGAGGAACACTGAGAGGAGCCTTGCATAAGAGAGGAAAATTGCATATAATAATAAAATAAGATAAACTAGAAGCAAGCAGGTAGGAACGAGATAAGGGAGGCGTGTACTCATCTGTATTTGTGTGCTGGCTCCCTTGCCTCTGTCTTGTTGTACAGTGTGAGCACATAGAATCATATAATAATCTTAGAACTGCAGTGCTGGAAGAGACCCTATGGACCATCGGGTCTAGGCCCTGTCAAGAATGCACAGTCCTACTCATGCAAGAAGACATAAACAGATAGGTTGTTCTTTTTGGTGTGGGTGGCGAATGAACATATGCCAGTTGGTATGCAAAGGTTTCTTTTGTTGCTTTGGATTGGAATGGGGGAATGGACAATATTCCAGCCTGCAGAGCAACAAGTATCATCCCCCTGCTCAACAAACCTGGGAGTTTCTGTCTTCTTTTAAACTGAATGGAGAAGAACGTGGATGAGGAGACATAAAATGTCTCTGCTTTTGTATGTACATCTACCACTGACCGCTAGCTCGTTTCAGCAGCTGGGGAGCTTATGGTGGCCATGCTGTTGTTTTTAATTCAGATGCTAATAGTGAAGAAGAAAAACACACACACACACACACACACACACACACACACACACACACACACACACACACACACACACACACATTAGGGATGGGCAGGAAATGAAAAACAAAATGTTGTTTCATTGTTTTGTTACATAACAAATCAAAATGAAATGAAACGAAAAGAGGAAGCAGCATTTCGTTATAGACGAAACAAAACGGTCATTTTTGCATTGAAACAATCTGTTTCGTTCCATCATTTTCTGAGGGCTCCTGCTAAGCTGTCAATGGCTGAACCTCTTTAAACCTGACCCAGTCTGCACCAGGCAGGGCGCTGGTACCGACTGGGCCCGGTTTAAATGGGTCCAGCCATCGACAGCTCGGCAGGAGCCCTCAGAAAATGGTTGGGTAGGCAGCGGAATCACTGCTGACAGGTTAAGAAAGAAAATGTCCCATTCCCACCAGTTCAGAACTTGTTTTGCTTCTTCCAGTCTTGTCCTCCTTCCATATTTCCCTCGTTATGTTGTCTCTTGGAAATTCTTTCCAGACTCATCTGTTCTCTGTTTATGTCTCAGGAGATACCTGATAGATGGCTCCAACCATCTAGATACTAGTAGTCAATGTAAGAAACATCCATATGACTTCAGAAACCCGTCATAAATCAATGTGCAATAAGCCAACATTTTCTAAGCCCCCAAACAATGATCAAATAGATCTTTCATGAAAAACACTGGGAAGTAGCTTACAGAATTATCAGTGTTAGGGAATGGTGGGTAACCTGTTTTTGCACACCCAGTTCCTAGAATCCAGATACAGTGGGCCCTCGTATAACAAACAGCTTGTATAACATAAAATCTGTACAACATAAAAAATTCCGGAGATAGGGGAAATTCGCGTAACATAATTGCCTATGGGGAGAATCCGTACAACATAAAAATGGGATTACTCCGTTTCCAATGCATTCCTATTGGAATTTGTATAAAGGAAAATTTGCTTAACATAATTTCATTTGGAACGAATTAATTCCTTTATACAAGGCACCACTGTATGTAGATTGATCCTGCTGATACCAGACAGGCGCTAGAGGGACCTGCAATGACCATTAACAGCCTCATTTCCTTTGCGGGTTCTTTCCAGTATATCATTCATACATTATTGTGTTAGAAAGAAGGTGCATTCTCTGATTCAGAACCCCATTTCTGGAATTTAAATTGCATTTGTGTGGACTACAGTATTAAGAAGTAGAAAGCTTTGTGGGTTGGTCGTATCTTTCTGAGCTATTGACTTGTTCTTATGTTTGTTCTTTCTATGTGTGAGAGAGTGAGAAAGATTGAAAGTTTGCTTAGCTTTAGAAAGAGAAAAGACACTAGAAACACTCTGTACAAACCACAATGAGAGAAAACATTTGAGTCATGGTTTTGCAGATATTGTGAGGTGACCTGCCTGGCCTTAAGAATCTTCAACATGGTTTCTCTGTGCTGAGACAGTCTATGTTGCCCATAGGAGACACTGCCTAGATTTCTTCCCATTCTTAACTGTAAGTCTGAGACGTAGACCAGAGAATTCTCACTACCCTGCCAACCTGTCAATTCCAGGAATATATAGGGAAAGAGATGTAAAAATAGAGTACAGCCTCACACCACTATAATGATGTAGATTGTAGTGTAAATGTGGGACATTTGTTGAATTTTGTTGAATGTAGGCCTTGTTGGAACCAAAGGGAAAAGCTAACTGTAACCTGAATTAAGTCCTATTGATTTCATCAGGAAAGCGCTGCTCACATTTTGCAATCCTATCTATGGATTTCTAAATCTTAATTTAAGTAACAATGGCAGCATTCAGTCGATTCAGAAGTGTGTGGAGCCCATGGGTGTTGAAGGGAGCATGCTCAACTCACCCCCTTTATCATTGTGTTGGACATGAACACACACAACTACAGCGGTATCTCTGATAACAAATTTAATTCATTCTCAGAGGCAATTTGTTATCCGAAAAATTTGTTATCCGAAACATGGTTTCCATTGAAATGAATGGGAAACTGATTAATCTGTTCCAGAGGTCCGAAAAAAGGCAAAAAAACATCCCCCTGCAGTGCAATGCAAACATGGACAAGAGAAACCAGCAAGACTCCCCAGCCTGTTCCCACCCAAGGTGCAATGTGGGAAATTGTAAACAAACAAACATAAACAGGAAGAAAAATCCAGCCTATTTTTGCCTGCAGAGCAATGAAAAAAGACTGCAAACACAGAGAAATGAAACCAGCAAGACTACCCCAGCCTCTTCCAGCCAAAAATGCAAAGAAAAGCAGTGCAAATATTAATAAAAGCTAGCTCCCTTATCTTACCAAGTTTGAACGTTCCAAATCCCTCCACAAGAAATGTCCACAATGGCTCCAAAACACCATGAAAAAATGCTCTAACTCCTTCCACCCCTCCACAAACTATGCATCCTGCAATGCATGCAGGGTACACATTTTTTGCAAGACATTATGAAACATTTGTTATCCAAGACAGTCCATAGGGAACATTCGCTATCCGAGGCAGCCCTATACCTTGAAATTTCCATCTGTTATCCAAAAAATGTGTTATCTGAGGCATTCGTTATCCAAGGTATTACTGTATTTGAAAAAGGGAAGGTTGCTGTCCTCTCCTTGTTGTCCAAGCCGTCTCTCTGACTCTGGGGTTTTGGCTCCAATGGCAAGGCTGCCTTGATCAATACCTGTGCTTCCATGTTCCGTAGGGTAATGAAGGGATTGGGTCTAGCCTGCTCTCTCAACAACTGCTGATGTGCTTCTTTAGTAGCTGGATGAAGCTTAATGCCTATAACTGAATCTTTCCGTCTTCCTATCTGTCATCTATATCTGCAGCCTTGTTTGTCTGAGACCTATTTATCTTTTCTCCAGCATCCAAATGTTCCTGAGCAGAGCCACTGTGATAGAGAAGGGGTAAGCAGCAAGCCCAGCATTTTCGGCTCCCCGAAAATCAAATGCAGCCACTGTGATATTTTGAAAATTCGGACTGCAGTTAAATATTTTAGAGCTAGCCTCAGAATCCTTCTCTATTAAATTGGGAAATGAAAAAGTAAATAAACAAGCTGCAGCCAATTTATTTATTGAAAAGAATGATAGTCTGCCTTTCCACTGTTTAGATGATTTATTACACATTTTTGCTCTGAGTTATTTCCAGTTTCAGTAGAGGAGCTTCCTAGCATAAATGTTATGTACTTTTCCATTGTCCTCCTTTGTTCATCTTGAAGGCATCACAGTACAATTATAAAGAATGGGAATATCTACTGATCCTTCCAGTCCAGAAGCACCATTGGATGTGCATGCAAAAACGAGACAGCAGATTCCTCCTCTCCTGGTTCTAGGTGTTGCTTTAGTCCCACCTGTGTCTTCTGTACTTTATATAGTCCAAAGTGACAGGTCCCTGCACAGGGAATCTACAACTGAGGACCATGCATAAGTGAAATCAAGCAAAGGAGGGAATGAAGTGGTGTTTTGCCCAGCTGTTATGAGACTGCTCTGAACCATTCTGGTCCTTCTTGTTGTAGATTTAAATACATCATGCAAGTATATGTGGGGAGAGTGTTTGTTGATGGAAGGACCGGGGTGCATTGAATTATGCTAGGTATCTAACTGCAGAGCCAGACCTGGGAGTTCAATTGTTTTTAAAAAATTGTATTCAGCTGATTTTCTTCTTGCAGGGATATCCTTGCAGGGAGGTCCTGCAGTTAAAACTCCCCACTGTGTCTCCTTGACAGGGGATAGACGCATCCTCCCCTTCTGCCAATCTTATCCCCTTCATCACATCCACCTGCATAACCTTCCCTTATCTCCTTGTTTTAGCAAATCACCCTTCTTGATAGATAGATAGATAGATAGCTAGATAGATAGATAGATAGATAGATAGAATAAAATAAAATAAAATAAAATAACTTAGTCAAAAAAGTCAACCATATGCTTGATGTGGACAGGGTCCCAGATACACATATATAAATCTGAGATTGGGTAGATTGCACTTTGGACTAAATTCACAAAATGTCCTGTCAACATGACATGGTTCTACTTAGCTATACCTATGTCAGAGGCCCAAATTCCTTACCTATGTCAGACGGCTAACACACTGCAACATTGCCTTCGAACACACAGGATTTCAGCAGTAGGTCAGAGAAGAATGCTGTCTTTGGAAGTCCACCACAGTCTGTCTCCAGAACAAGAGAAGATACATATAGATGTGCCTGGAGCACTCAGGAACAAATTGGCATCTTCTAAGTATATTCAGAAGACAAGAAAGCTAAATGTGAAATATGTGAAAAATCCAGGCTGCAACCCTATGCCCGCCAACATGGGAATTATTGTTGTTGTTGTTGTTGTTGTTGTTGTTGTTGTGCCATTACAGTCATGACCAACTCTTCATGACCCCATGTCCATGGAGTTTTCTTAGCAGGAATACTGGAGTGGCTTGCCAGTTGCTATGACCCACCAAATACAGTGGGACTCAACATACTGTACATTGGAATAATCGTTTACTAGTTCTTTTTGTCATCACAGACACCACTAACTCCATCACCACCCATTATATTTCTAGCCTGTCTTTCCAATTACTGCAGCAAACAAGGCAGCATACAACCATCAAAACATAATGGCCAAAATCTTATTGTGAAATAAAGTAGGTCACTCAATTTTCTCCCTCTTTTTCTGATTATCTTTTACACACCTAGCTATGCATCTGTGCATGCAATCAAACACCCGAGTGAAACATATCTGAGAACATGACAGGCAGTTGCTATGATTGTTCATCCTGGTTATGAAAGTTCTGTTTTTGTACTGCATAATCTCGATAGGATTCTGGACCATGAAAAAAGAGCAAGTAGAAGCAAGTTCAGCTATAGCATCATTAAATTCAAATGCAACAAAAAGCAATTGCAAAATCATGAACCTCAGTTGTGTCTTGTCCAAAATTAAAAACAACACAATGAATTAAACAATGCCATACGGCAGTTTTTTTAAAAGTGTTGGCAAGCCCTTTGTACAAGTAGTGGAAAGGGGGGAAAGTTGCTTTATTGCAACTTGATTAAAAATGGTTAGGGGCACTGAGATGGTTAGAGATAAAAGTTGATTTGATGGCTCGAACAAAGCGTGCAGGAAATGGTGAGGCTTTTATTGACTCTGGGGACTCTGGAGGTACTTGTTGAAATCCCTCTCCTAGACTTACAAATAACTTTCAAAGGTTGTGATGAATATCTCAAGTTCAACCACACTTTATCAACACATTCTTTGGACTGTTGAAATGTAACTACATCGAAAGCTGATTTCCTCCCCATAGGGCAATTATTGCAGGGAAACATTGGCAGCCTCGCCTATCTCACAATGGAGTTCATCTTCCCATCCTTCAGTGCTGGAGGACTGTAAATCTTTGCTCATGACATCATAATCTGTTGCTGTGGGAATACTTGTGGTATCACAAAGAGAGAAGATTACAACCTCAATTTTGGAGCAAACAGAAAGAAGAGATCGGCTCCGCAAGATAAAATGCCATCTTTGCTGGGGGTGAATAGAGCATCCTCTCCTACTTTTCAAGACCCAATTTGCTCACATCCTATAACAGGATCAGATCCCTACTTGCTATGTAACCTCATTCATGCCTGAAAAGGTCAACTTTGCATCTATTTATTTATTTTAAAAGAGAGGGGGGTATACACTAAGCTTTTACTGCTCTGTAAAAACAGAATGATTTGTTGCTTCCATTTGGAGAAAAATGAATCATGGCAGCCTCTAAGCCAGTGGATCCAAACTTTTGGTACTCAGAAGTTCTTGGACTAAAACTCTCAGAAGTTTTCACCATTAACTATGCTGGCCTGGATTTCCGGGAGTAGTAGTCCATTAACATCTGGGGTTCCAAGGTTGGGAACCATTGCTCTAGAGCAGTGGTTCTCAACCTGTGGGTCCCCATATGTTCCTGGACTGCAACTCCCAGAAACCCCTTCCAGCACAGCAAGTGGTGGAGGCTTCTGGGAGTTGCAGCCCAGGAACATCTGGGGACCCACAGGTTGAGAACCACTGCTCTAGAGTCTAAGCCAGGCATGTCCAAACTTTGGCCCTCCTGATGTTTTGGACCACAACTCCCAGAATTCCAAGACTGTATTCCCAATGGCAAAGGACTGCGGGAGTTGTGGTCCAAAACATTTGGAGGGCCGAAGTTTGGACATGCCTGGTCTAAGCAATATGGCCTCATGGGCATGAACCGCTGGTTTAGCAGCTTGAACCAGTTCACCCTTTGGATAAAGCCCTGCCTCCTCATGTGGGCATACACTTAGAATGAAAATAACAAAATAAAACAAAAAAACAAGCACTTAGCATGAGATGGATTAACTCAATAAACTGGAGTGGGCTGACTCAGGATGGTTGGGTGCCATATTTGTACCTCCCAGACCTGTCTGCAGGCTGTACAGAGCCCAGAAATGCAGTTCTTATTCACTGTATGAAAGTGCAGGGGACACAAAATATCAGGATAGATTTTAAAAAGTTTTCCTTTTCACTGGAGGAAGATTTCAAGGGGCTGCCACCACCATCTCCTGAAAACTCTGGACGTGAAGGCCATTGCTTACAGGATGCAGAAATTGATAAAAAAATTGTGGAACAAACACATAAACTTGTATTTCAGGGTGGTCCCTTGAAGAGGAAGGAAGAAAGGAAACTAGTGGGAGTGTTGCCTGCACATAGAAGGTCCAACAGCACTAGGTTTTACTCCCTCCCCATCTCAACCCAGAACCCTCAATATGACCCCCAGTTTCATGGCTTCTCACTCTAGACAAACATGTACAAATGCATTCAAAATATTTGGACACAAAGCAAAGTAGGTAGGCTACAGATCAGTTGCTATTTCGAAGACAAAGATTTTGGACCAAATCAAAGTGGGAGATAAGCTCATTTCCTTCGCCTCAAATAAAGATTAAAATATGTGGGACAGAAGGGTTGCAACTCTCAGGACATGGAAAGTGTTTGTTTGAGAGACATAAGTCATAACCCAAAATGTGCTAAGTGGTTGAACATGCTGTTTCATACCACACGTTTTGATCCATTGGAACTCCAGAGCAACTCAGCATGTTAAGGGATGATATGTTGGGAATATACTTGGATACATAAAATATCTGTTTATATTTATGTAAATATATGTGTCACCAAAGTGACTTACTTGGTGACATATTGCCTTCCACAGGATTCATAAGGTTTCAACTGCTCCCTCAGGGATCCAGAAGCTGGAAAGAGGACACAAGAGTGTTATAGCTTCTTGTTCTCTCCAGAATAAGACAGTGTTTTCAGGGACTGGGCTTGTCCCAGGCAGAGGCATAAAATATTTGCAAAGAACAAACAATCCCCTCTCAGCTAAACTAACAATGTTCTCTCTGCCTCATTGTCCCCTTGCCACTCATTTCCCGCTCTCTAGTTGCTCAATATGTTGTTACAAGGAAGGCCTGCCTGAAAAAAACCCATCCCTGCCTCACAAGCATTGCAGGGCAGTTGAAAAACTACAGGTAATGTTGCAGTATATTACTTCTTGAGAAAGAGTTGGGCTGAAGGGTACTTTGGGAGTTGGAAACAGTTGTTGAAAGCTATTTGCTGTCTGGTTTCTAGGAGACAGCATGACTCAGAGCCTCTTTTCTCCCCGTCTGCACTTCTCAAGCATTTATCAACGAACGTTCTTGATGAAGAACATTTTATCTTCTCTGATAAAAATCTTTGGGGGCTGAAAATTAGTGATGGATATGAAATTATTATTGAAGATAAGGAGTGCTGAACTAAAACCCAGAGGGATATTCCTGCAGCAAGGGGGATTTATCGGAGGATGTTGGGAAGCATGCAAAGTATCTCATGCTCATTTCTTATTTACCCTTCAATATTTGTGGCTTGGTTGTTGTTGTTGTTTTAAATCTGGAGGGGAAAATGTTTCTTCAAAACAGACAACACTTGCTGACTTTTCTTCAGAAGATAGTGAAAAGAAAGAATAACCGTCATCTATAAAAAGTGGCAAGTGCAATCTTTTTTATTCATATCTTGGGCATACCAATGTGCAATGTGGTACAATGGGTGCCAGGGAGGTCTGTTTTCTACACCCCCGGTCTGCTCACTGTTCAGTGTGCACTTCATACACCATCATCTCTCATCAGCACACCGATTGGTGAGGTAACCCATCCGGTGCCCAGAGAGGGGGTGCGATAAAGACCCTCCCCTCTCAGCTTTTGAGTGGTCTGCTGTGCAGGGAGGTGAGGAAGCAACCGCTGGGCTTCTTCTGTGACAAGCACAATGCCAGTGATCATGGGTGCATGTGCCATACACCAAATGGCTAGTGGGCCAGTCAGTTCTTGAGCAGAAGGAATTGGACCTCCCCAGGATATGAATACAAAGTGCCCATGTTTATTACAATCTAACATAAGTCATAAGTATGTCCCAACTGACTGGTAAAAAAAAAAAACCTGTAACCTGTGGCAATCTTGATTCCCATGGATTTCAAAACCCAGAGGTTAAACTCTAGTACTGCAGTCAAGATCTTGCTCATCATCCGAGTTCAGTGCCAGGGAACCCTTTTCAGAGGGCTCCTGCCAAGCTGTCAATGGCTGGACTCCTTTAAAACTGGCCCAGTTGGCACCAAGGGGATCCTCTGGTGCCAACTGGGCCAGTTTTAAATGGGTCCATCTGATAACAGCTCAGCAGGAGCCCTTTTAAAAAATCTGGTGCCTCTAGGACCCAGGGGAGCTGTTTCATTTCATTTCGTTTCGTTTTGAACAATTTTTTAAAAAAATGTAAAAAAAAAACCCAAAGAAAATGAAACCGGGTGGGCACAAAACAAAATGAAACAAAATGTTATTTTTCTGTTTCATGCCCATCCCTAGTCAGGAAGTTTTTCCTGATATTCAAGTAAAATCTGGATTCTTCTCCTTGAGCCCATTATTACATATCCAGGGCACTGGGATGATCGAAAATAGATCCTGCCCCCAACTCTGTCTGACAATCTTCCAGGTATTTGAAAAGTTCTATCATATCTCTCCTCAGTCTTCTTTTATCTTACTTATCAAGTAGAGAGCAAAGAGATTGCAAAGATGGGGTCCTGGCCGGGGAATTTGGACAGCTGCTGGGTTCAATCATGCTCAGTGCTAACATTTTGGACTCCACAGCTACACGGGTAGAAATTGGTGACAGTGGTAGATTGTTTTTATCTATAACATTCCAATGGTACAGTGAGCTATCACATAACATCATCCCCTTCTGAAGAATGGTAGATTTCACTTTATTTATTTGCAGTTCTCACATGTTCATACTAAATTGGTGAAATTCGAGTGACCGGCTAAAAAGCAGAAACCCCTCCCTTCCTCTTTTTTCTAAGTTTCCTGAAGCCAGAATGCTTAGTTTTTGCAAGTATAAATTTTAATTAAAATTTAGTTTCTTATTAATTTTGAAACCATTTTAGTGACTCATTATATCCCTTCATACAGTTTTGGTACTCTTTCATTTTTAAAAAATGTAGATTTGAGGAGAGAATGACATAAAACCAGGAGCCCATAACTTTCTAAATTTATGCATCCTCAGTGTACTTTAAAAGTAACTAGAAACTCATTCTATCAATAATATTTTTATTTATGTTTGAAGTATACCTTGGTTGTACTGCCTTGCCAAAAAAAGTAACTGCATTACTTCTTCTAATCCTTTGTGGCTTGTGCCTTATAACTACATGACTGGTAACTTGGTAGTTTCTGAGGGTTCATGAAAATTAGGTACCCTTTATTTTCTGGTAAGAGATTTAAAACTCTCCAAAAGGGCTAAGCTTTGGCTTGTATCGAGTCAAGTAAGAAAACTGTTGCTGGATGGAACATAAACAACACCAACATATGCAGCCATGATGCAGAATATATTATACAGAATCCAATATGAATAGAAAACTCATGGGTTGATTTCAAGGATCTATGCAGCTTCCCAAAGACATTATGGGAGTTGTTTTCCTGTATTGGAAAATGTCACTTCTATGTATCTGTTTAGTACTGATCAAGTCATTCTGTTTGAGTAGGTTGAAATGCAAGTAGCTCTCATTGCTCATTGGTAGGGATGGGCACCAACCAAACTAGGGAGCAGAAAAACCAAAAAATAGGGCTGGTTGACTGCTTGGTTTGTGGTTCAGATCAGAGATCCCAGTTTGCCAAAGCGAACTGAAGCACCAGTCCTACCACCATTGGCAGAGACAACAGGACAGCTTCCCTTCCAGAAATCAGGCCACTCCTTCTGCGCATGCATCTGCCACTCAGCTGATATCTAATACTAAATTAATAAACCTATCAGATAGTGAGTAACATCAATACCATCTGCAGCAGCTAGCATCACATCTTCCATGGGACCCATTGAGGGACATAGCATCTACAGCAGGCATACCCAAACTTCGGCCCTCCTGATGTTTTGGACCACAACTCCCAGAATTCCAACCCTGTATTTCCAATGGCAAAGGACTGTGGGAGTTGTGGTCCAAAACATCTGGAGGGCTGAAGTTTGGACATGCCTGGTCTACAGAAATAGGTCTGAAGTTGTTTATTCTTTTCTGCACCCACAAAGGTTATATAACCCCCTGCCATATTCTTAAATTCAGCCAACTCCACTTTGTAACTCATTGACTTGCGCATAACCTAGTTCTCCATGTCTGGGGGCTGGATTCCCCAATTTTAAAAGGTGGTTAATTCTTTTTTTTCCACATTATAGTCCTGGCATTGTCTGCTGTTGCTTCAGGATTCACGGGTGTTCTGGAAAATTTTCCTTGATTTTAATCTGTGAAGAACAAGATGGTGGCCAAAAAGTAGATGTGCATTTGAAGGAGATGTGTATTGAGCCTTTCACTGTTAGGTCAACACGTCTCCCTCAAATGCACATCCACGTTTTCACCTTTGTGGGTGCAATAATTAAAAAAACACTATTATTGGTTTTATCAATAGGGCTTGGCTTCAGGCATCCACTCTGCGGCTTTCATCAAGGACTGTTCTGCATGAACCCAACTATAATGCTTCTGCTTGGCCTCTCAAGATCTCCTACATATGTGAAGACGATAGGAGGGATTTGAAGCATAACTGTATGTTATATCTGACAAGACAAAGTAGCTTAGGCGGCTCAATACTGTCTACTTTGTCAAGGATTTGAAGCAGTCCTAAACCTGCTTCCTGAGTTCCTTTAATTGAAGACAGCTGTGACGCCATGCAAGCAAAACAAGCACTTAAGACTCTATGCTATGTTTTGTCCAGACATGGCAAAGAGGAGAGGGACTTCAGTGTGTTTTAAAAGGATTCCTTTCCTAGGGTGGAATGAACTCAGAAAGCCACTTTTAACTATTCAAAGATGCACTTCTAAACTTTCATTTAATGTCTGGAAAAGTTTCTCGTTGGGACTATCCTAGAATCATTCAGCCAGCACAGCCAAGAGCTAGTTTTAATAAGTATCTAATATCAAGCTTTATGTCTTTTCTATTGGTTGCCTCTTTTGTATGTCACTTGCTAATCTAAGACATGTTGAACTAGCGCACTATATTTCTGTTATGTTCTTCCTTTTCTTCCCATTTCTTTCAGCACTTAACATCATGTGTACAGCTCCCCTGAGAGTCCTAGGCTATATGGCAACAGGCCTCTCCTTTCATCTCAGAGTAAAACCTATGCCTTCCCGCACCACTTGGGAAAGTTTCTTTATTTTATTTTATTTTTTTACTATAAATGCCATTGGCCATGTTGACTGGAGGATTCTTGGGGCCCTGGACTGAAACAGTAACTTATCCAAGCTCTGCAGGGAGGCATGGGTTTGAGTCTGAGATTTGTATGCCAGCAAATCCTTGGGTCCTAAAGGATGCCTGGTTATTACAGGATATAGGCCAAGATCATTTTGGAAAGGGCATAGGGTTACGCACCTTCCAGAACTGGCCTACGTTTCCAAAACAAAACAAAAGGCAGCTTCTCCTCTGGCCATTGGCCATGCTGACTGAGGGATTCTGGGCATTGTAGTTAAAACACAAAAGAGAAACTTTCCCAAGGTGTTCTGTAGACTGAAATACAGTATATAGAAATTCCCAAATAAAAGCCAATTGTCTCATCTTCCCCTTGACCCCCAAAGTACTCTTGGATTCGTTATATATATCTATTAGAGATGGGCACGACTTAGCGGTATTTCCGTTTCCGTTTCCGTTACTCGTATCCGTTACTCTACAGAAATGGTAACGGGAATTACTCCGCCAGACTTTGAGCTCGAACCGACGAACGAACAATTTTGGTCTGATTTGTCGTGCTCATTCCTTGCATCGCGCGATCGCGCGATGCCACGCGGCACAGAAAAAAAAGTTTTTAAAAGTTAAAAATACCCGGTTCCCGGCCAAAAAGCAGGGGGGAAAAGGCCTGCTGTGCCTCAGGGCACCTACCAGAGGGGTTGTTTCTGGAGGTCCCTGGCCTCCCCCCCATCCCCCGTCCTGGGCTGCTCTGGTGGGACTCGCCGCAGGCTCGCAGCCAGCAAAAAGCCCGGTCTCGCTGCCGGCCGCCGCAATTAAAGTGCAAGCAAGTGGCATGGACGGCACAGGAGAAAACTTTTAAACTCTCCCCCCACCCATTCCCGGGCCAAAAAGCAGACGGAAAAATGCCTGCTTGACTAAGGGCGCAGGGCACCTACCGGAGGGGTGGTTTCTGGAGGGGGGGTCCCGCCTCCCCCCCGTCCTGGGCAGCCGGACTCGCCATGCCATGCCATGCGGTGCGGGCGGGGGATCCAAAATGGGGCAGCGAACGCAATATTGTTTTTGAAATCGTGGTCCAAAAACACACAAGCACAACAGAAACACACGAAAATTTATAAACTGCCAGATTTTTCACAATAGCAGTGGTTTTTTCTTGCAACAAAATGTCTCTCCTCTCCTCCTCTGTCCTCCATTGATTTTATTTTATTTTATTTTATTTACACCTGCGCAATGATGGGCTGGCCGAGTGGCCAGTCATGTGGGAGTGGACGACCATGCAAATTTTTGGAGCCATCCCACCAATCGCATGGCCACTTGGCCATGGAGACTTCTGGGATGTGCCAAAAAGCCCCCTAAAACCTGCCCTAGCCCCCTAACCCTAACCCTAATCCTTGACTCCAGTCCTTACCCATACGTCACAGACTGTCTTCTTAGTGGGTCAGAGAGGCACCCAGAGGTGCAACCCACTAGCCCACCGTAACCTTACCCGTCACTAGCCTAACCCTAGCCCTTGCACTAACCCACCTTAACCCTAAGCCAGATCTACTTGCATTGCACTACACGCAAGTACGATTCCCTTCTTTGTGAGACATGGTGGTGCGAGAGCCTTAGGCATCAACCTATGGCTCTGTGTTCACTGCCATCACTAGTCTCACTGTCTGCAACTGGTATGCATATCCATATGGCTATGCATGCATTTTGCAGCAGCAGGTGAGGAGGGGAGACCCCCATGTTGAGGGGTCTCTTGGAGCCTGCTTCCCCTTCCTAGTGGGTGAGGATAGGAGGCACCCACGGGTGCCTCCAGGAGCCCGCTTTCCCTTTATAGCGGGCCAGAGGAGGCACCCACCCCACAGAGGTGCCTCCAGGAGCCCGCTCCCCCCCAAAAAAAACCAGTACTAACGACAACGAAAAAACAAAAAACAAACCGACTAATTTTTGAAACGGAACCGGCCCGACTAACGACAACTCGAAAAAATTTTTTTTCAAGTCGTGCCCATCTCTAATATCTATTAGAAAGATACAGAGACAGACATAGGTTTGATTCCACCCCATTCCCTTCTAGCACCAGGAAGAATACAAAGGTCTGGCTGCAGGAGAGAATCAGAGAGGATTCACCTTTTCCATCCCCTTTTTTCTGTCTTTCTATGAATTATTACTCAAGTGGGCAGTAAGGCTCTCATTTATTTATTTATTTATTTAATTATTTACACTTATATTTTTTCCCATGAGAAGGACTCAGTTTACAGCCATAATGATAAAACAACAAATCAATACATCAGTGGTTTCAAGAATAAATATCTATTAGAAAAAGATACAGAGACAGACATAGGTTTGATTCCACCCCATTCCGGGAAGCTTATTCCACATAGTTGGTGCAGCCACCAGGAAGAATACAAAGGTCTGGCTGCAGGAGAGAATCAGAAAGAGGATCACCATGGAGGGTTTTTCCATCCCCAGGATTTTTCTGTCTTTCTATCGCGGACAAGGAATTCTTACTCATGACCAGTGCCTGTACCACAGTCCTCAGCCCTCATCAAGGTAAGGCTGAGAAAATTCATTATGTTTTCGCCATGTGTAGTGTTCAAGAACCAGGCTCAACAGACGAGCCGAGTATCACATTGTGGAACAGGACAGAAAGCACTGTCTGATTTTTATCATGCTCCCTGGTTTACTGCAGCCTTGTTTGTGTCACTCCAAGAATATATTTTGGAGGGGCAGGGAAGTTGCTTGCGTTAATTCAGAAAGGGTACCACATGTGACAGGTGGACAGTAGAGAAGGTTGAAGGAGGAGATAAAAAAAATACACGTGAGCCATGGGGAGGACTGTAGGAGACACAAGACCACCACCCCCAATTCCTTATACAGTCGTACCTTGTATAAAGGAATTAATTCATTCCAAATGAAATTATGTTAAGCAAATTTTCCTTTATACAAATTTTCCATAGAAATGCATTGAAAACAGAGTGATCCCATTTTTATGTTGTACAGATTTGCCCCATAGACGATTATGTTAAGCAAATTTCCCCTATCTTCACAATTTTTATGTTGTACAATTTTTATGTTATACAAATTGTTTGTTATACAAGGGTCCACTGTATGCTAAATGTCTGGATGTGGTTACATATTTTTAAATGTCCTGCTTTCTTCTGGTCCAAAGATTCTGGTGAGAAGGAAGACACACCACTCATAAAGACCAGCAAAATTTCTTCCTTTCCGCTATGTAGCTACCGGCGCAAGATAGCTAACTTGTAAGTGTGAGATGTATTAGATGCCCAGGTATAATTCTTAATAATCCGCCAAATGGGACGTGCTCTTTTGGAAGGCAATTTACCTGACAAAGCACTGTGAATACTCAAAAGAAGACTTTGGATCCCACGATACTTGTAATAATATGACATTAATCCTTCATGGGCTATGCGCCCCCCCCTTATCTTTTTTTAAAACGCCAAGGAATAATAAGGCATGCAAACCATTTATGATTAAAATTGTAAATGGCTGGCAACTTGTTCCTGGCGGTTTGTGAGAGGATGGCTCATTAGTATGCAGAGAAGTGGGGCGGCTGAGTGGGGAGGGGTGGCAGTTTCTGTGTAGGCTATAAAAGAACAGCCAATGGCTATTGTAAAGTGTACATATTGCATCTCATAGAAAGAATGATATTTTGAGTGCATTTCCATAACAACTAACTGTTGCCGTATAGCAGATCTCTGAAACGAGAACTTCACCCCTATAGTGCGGCAAAGATAGATGTGAAAGGATTTTTTTTAAAAAAAAAAAGAGAGGACGGAGAATATCTAAAGCACTTGGGACAGTAATAGAAAAATGAGCTCTGCTGTCTACAGTAGGACTTTTTTGGCGCATTCTTGAATGTATCAGCGATAGGCAGGTCACCAGCATTCACCAAGGCCTGCTTCAAAAGATGAATTTATTGTGCTCCTAAGGCTTGGCTGTCGGACAAAATGGAAAACCGTCAGTTCCAATGGTTCTTCTGCAGCTCAAAACTGGGTGTTTAAACTGAGCCTGTACATGTGTCGCCAACACTCAGCGTACCAGGCCCATCTGTATTGTAATTGAAAACAGAGACATAAAAAGGGTGCACTGTTAAATCCTTCACCTCCGTGGAGCTCTTTGGAGTGCTATGGAGTGGTACTGCTACACAGGGTGGGCATAAAATATACGTAGGCATAAAGCAGGCAGATGCTGAATGTCACGGTTGTCATTTGGTTCACCTCCATTCCTCTGCACACAATATTCTTGACTTTCATCAGGAATATATGTCCTTTATGTTTCTGTAAACCCCAGGCACATCAAGCTCCCCTGCCACTCTCCTAAAAGATTCCACTCGCTGCAAAATTTATGACTCATCCTTCCTGGAGGTTTGCATAGCGAATTTACTTTTTAAAAGCATACAATCCCGAGTATTTCACACACACAAGCCCCCTTCATTTTAAAAAAAAGAAACTGTGGTGAATTTCTGTCCACTTCGAGATTATTTTTCTTTCATTGGCCGCTACCGCACTTCAAACAGCAACCACTTTTTGTTTTGAATCACCTTCTGCCCTCCCCCGGTCACGTGGTCACTGAAGCAATTCAGCATTCCGCACTTGGCGTTTTCTCATGAACCGGTTTCCCCGTCTGCACTTTGCTAAACCGCTTTTTGTTCTGATTTTGTCTGTCATTTGCCCATCATCTGCTTCTATTTTGGATAATTTTTTTAGGGTAATGTTATGCCGTTGTTCTTTCATTCTAAGTAATGTAGCTAATTTTCCGCTTTTCCAACGGAGTAATGGAAAGTGAAGAGATTTTGGCAGTGTGGATAATAATCTTAGAACCACAGAGCTGGAAGTGATCCTGTGGATCATCCAGTCCAGCCCCTGTCAAGGAGGAACAGGGAGGAATTGAACTCCCAACCCCTGGCTGTGCAACTGGGTACTTAAGCCACTGAGGGCCAGCATTTGGCAGTGGCCAGTCACGTTGACATAGTCTACATATTCTGTGTCATTACAGTCATGACCAACTCTTTTGACCCCATGTCCTCCAGATGTTTTGCACCACAACTCCCACAGTCCTTTGTCATTCCTACTCCAGGCACCTACAGCACCTGGTATTCCCTGGTGGTCTCCCATCCTAGTAAGAACCAGGCCCGACCCTGCTTAGCTTCCAAAATCAGGTGAGATTGGAGCAATACTAAACAATGGCACAAACTATGCCTTCAAACAGGCAATAAATTATTGGCCACTTTGTTTTAACGCAACAGATGTGGTTTAAAAGCCCATGGAGGTTTATGCCAGTGTTTTTCAACAGCACCTGTTCCCTGGTGGTCTCCCATCCTAGTGCCGAAAGAGGCCCGACCCTGCTGTAGCTTCCAAAAAAAATTGAAAATTAGCATATAGTCAATATAGGCACAAAGTTAAATTTTTCAAACATTTTCAAAAATTGGTTGCCTCGCTTTTTTTCATGAAACAAGTGTGCCTTTGCCCCAAAAAGGTTGAAAAACACTGGTTTATGCGACCACATCAGTCCAAGTATCAGATACTTCTCAATGCTCTTGTTTCCTGCAAATATGATTCCCATTTTCTTCCCAGCATCTAAAACCATAGCTACTTTTGTGTTTGACTGAGGACCTAGGCCAGTTATCAGCTCCATATTTAGAAAGTGATGAGACATTTTCTCTCCAGCAATCTGGTTCCAGGTGACTTTTCTGCCTGAGCAACCACACTTGCAAACTAAGCCTTTGCTCATCTCCTGGTGATCAATCACCAAACAAAAGCAACTTGTAGAATCACAAAATGAAACCAGCTGACTGAGCAGGTAAATCTTGCATCAGGGTAAACAAATGCATGTATCCTCTTAAGGAAGTTCATCTGCCAGCAACAAACCAGCTGTATCTTATGTTTTAAGCCTGATTGTTTGGCAGGAGTAAAAAAAAATGACAGTTCCAGGGATAACACATATAATACCCAAATATTGTTAGCTTACACAGAATATTCAGTATATTAACAAGTTTTATTTCATGAAAACTAATCAATACCAACCCAGTTCCATACTGAAAAGAGCGAAATTTGCCCATTGCTAATGACACTAAACACACAGTACAGATTTGGTGGTCTTCCCCACCCCCCAGCTTTTCATAGCTGAGAGCACATTTAAGATTGCTGCCTTTAAAAGTATCCTTGGGAGTAAAAACGGCTGAAATCAATAAGTCTTACCCAAACTCCAAGTTTGGGAATACTGGGCTTTTGGAACATAACTCTCAGAAATTCTCAGCATGATTTCCTGGGGAATTCTGAGTTGGTGTTTTTTGGTTCAAAGTAGGAAGTCTACCATGTTCCAAGCAAATCTCTTGTTGTGTGACACTAAAAAAGAGCTATTTTTGTTAAGACCAATTTCATAACTTTGGCATCCCTGATTATGGCTGTTTTGAACACTATGCAACTGTAAAATATCAAAGACAGATGTGAATTTGTATTTGTATTATGAGAGGTGAATGCTTTGACTCCTATTCCAGAGAGCAGAGTTGTGTTCCAATACTCATTCTCCTCAGGCTGTCAGAGGCACTGAATGTTGTTCTATACTGGCTTCTCCAGATGATTAACCAGTGACATTGACTGTTTTTACCTTGTGAGTTCTACAGAGGCAAAAAAAGGAGGAACGTCTCAGAAACTATATGATTTAGAGCAGGCATGTCCAAAGTCAGGCCTGGGAGCCAAATGCAGCCCGTTTTCAAATTTCGAGTGGCCCGCAGCCTCTTCTCCTCACAGCTCAGCCTGTCACACATCCCCGCCAGCTGACCTCTCCCCTTACTGGATGGAGACATTAACTTGCAGTTTTATGGTTTGCCTGTCCTCCCTGCCCTCCCTCTGTCCCCCTAGCCACCTGCCCAGCCTACCCACCCCAGCTTTGTTGCTGCAGAGTCCTCCCTGCCTCCTTGCAAGTCCTAGAGGCTTGTCCAAAGTCTAGCTTAGGGGCCATATGCAGCTGAAAGGTTGCCCCCCCCCCCAGACATTTTCACCTCACCAAATCTGGCCCTTCTTGCAAAAAGTTTGGGCAGCCCTGATTTAGAGGCTTGCTTGAAGAATGGTAGAAACACCACAATTTGTTTCACTGTGGACTTCAGTTTTAAAGAGAAGCTTACTATGCTGTTTGCTGCAGCCTTGTGAGTCAGAAGGCAGAAAGTAACTCTACTGCTGCATGGGTTTTTGCAAGCAAGTTTTTGTACTCCAAATAATAGTGCCTCTGGGTGAAAACATTCACCAAAACATCAGTTAAGTCACTTTGTCCTTGTTCAGAATCCTAATCAAGTATCATTTTCAGGACCATTTTTATAGAGTGTCTTTTCCGCTATCTGCATGTTTCAAGCCAACCAGAAATCATGAAGCTCACTCAATGACATCCTGACAACACATAATTAGTAAACTGAGTTATGTGATACAATTACCACAAGACATTAGAAAATATATAACATCTTCAACTTCTACTAATTCTGCTGCTCCCTCATATGCAGTTTTAACAGTAAGGCTTCAGAAAACTGTCAGCTGCAAAGTTGGCAGCTCGGCAGTTCAAATCCCGGATGCCACACAGCGGAATGAGCTCCCACTGATAACCCCAGCTCCTGCCAAACTAGCATTCAGAAAGCATGTAAATGAAAGTCGATAAATAGGTACCGCCATAACAAGCGGGAAGGTAAAACAGTGTTTCCTTGCAGCCATGCTGGCCGCATGGCCATGGACTTGTACAACACTGGCTCTTTGGCTTGAATAGAGAGATGAGCACCGCCCCTAGAGTCAGACCCGACTAACACGCATGTGTGGGGGAAACTATACCTATATAAAATGCAAATACAATTTGTGGGATGGCTCACTGGGAATCTTTGAAATATTAGGGTGTCATTAGGGCTTTTCTCTTGCTATTTGCATTAGCAATTTGCATAAGGCAATGCACGTTTGAGAAAGAAAAGGTCAAAATAATGAATTTTCATCCTGATGCAGGCAGCTGGGAGATTAGTTGAACTTGCTGAACTGCAGCAGGCTACAGTAAAACTTTTCTCATGCAGGCTTTCATGAAATGATATAAACACTAATAGACGCAGAAAAGAGAGTGAAATGTGCCATTTTAAAACCACCCATCAGGATTTCCAGTTACAGCCTGAGCTTCATGTCTCGCACCTGGCAGAGAACAGAAGGTACTTGAGCTCCTTTTAGAAGGTTTTACGGGGAGACACAAACCGTCCACCCATCAATATCCTTAAGGTGAGCAGGCGTCTGCTCTGAGTCCCATGAGCAATCTGCTGGCCACATTTCTGCAAAAGATATGGTAAGAGAGGTCCTCAGGATGAGCTGGAAAACAATGTAATGACATGCCAAATTGGCCAGATTAATCATCGTTCATCACAGATGGGATGAGGGGGCCACTTATCTTAATGTACGGAAAGCAAGTCTCCACTTAGCACAGCCTGACACAGCCTCGGTGTTCCCTTTTAGCCTGGCAGAAACCCAGAATGATGTGCTGATGCTCCAACATTCACCAATTTCTGAATATACTCTGGATCCCTTGATACATCTGACTCAAGCCAATGATCAATACTCAGCTCTGAGAGAGAAAAAACCTGGGGAGGAGTATATTATATAGATGACGTCCCATGAATAAATAAACTTCGTTAATGGCATTTGTCTTACAACGGAGTTCATGTATAATTGAGCACGAATAATGCCCATTAAAAGAACACCTTGAAAGCTCCCTGCCAAAAGAAAGAGTTAATTGATTTCTCTCTTCTGGGAACTCTCTCATAACAAGGCAAGGAATAGGAAAAGGCAGTTGTCTACTGTATGTAATAATGAATGCAAAGTACCTGCTCAATGCATTACTGTAGTTGTATCAGGTCTTTCACTCAATTGGCATTTAATGCCCTCTTTAGGATCCAAGTTCTTTAACTTGCTAAAGGCTTTAGAGCAGTCCCATTCTTCTGATCTGGGTAGAAAGGGTCTAGGATCAGATCCAAACTCTGCTAAAATCGATGGGTACTGGACTTGGCCTGAGGACAATGTACCTCTCAGCTTGTAAGTGTATTTAAGTAAATCAGAATGAATTAAAGTGGGTACTTAGGGGAACAACAATTGCATTTCAGTTTTGAGACTTCAACAAAATATGGCTGCCTATTAGAGATGGGCATGAAACGAACTTTTAATTTGTTTTGTTATTCATTATTCATTTTGTTAGCTAACAAAACGAATAACGAACCAACCCATCAAAGAAAAATGAAATGAAACGAAACGGAAATTTCCGTTTTGTTCAGTTCGTTTTTTGTTACCCCCTCCTACCTTGTCCTCGTCACACAGTCCTCTGGTCCTGGCGAGAAGTAGGAGCCTCAAAAGCCCCTACTAGGAACTTTTTAAAAAAATTAAAATTAAAATTAAAAAAAGGAGCACCGACCTGGCCCCAGGGGTGGCCGGGTCAGTGCTGTAAAATAAAGGAAAAAATAAAAAGAATCAGCACCAACCTGGCTCCAGGGACTGCACGGTCGGTGCTTTTTTTAAAAAAGGAGCGCCGACCCAGCCCCAGGGGTGGCCGGGTCAGTGCTGTAAAAGAAAGAGAGAAAAAAATCAGTGCCGACCCAGCCCCAGGGCCCATGCGGTCAGTGCTTTAAAAAAAACCAGTGCCAACCTGGCCCCAGGAACTGTGTGGTCGGCACTGTAAAACAAACAATAAAAAAAAAAAAGTGTCCACATGGCCCCAGGTCGGCAAACCCGACATGACCCAAACCAAGGGTGGGCCCAAAACAGTCAAACCTGAACCATGGGTTTTCTGTTTCGTGCCCACCTCTACCGCCTATTCCTGATTCAATGCTTCTTTGAAATGCTTCCTTTATTTCTTCCCCTTTCTCTTTGTTCTCTTTCTCTATATTTGTAGATGGCTGACTTTTAATCTCCCGATCTTCTGTTTCCAATGGCAGGGTCCAAACCATGTAAGATGAAAATTCAAGTAATTCCTACTTTAACACAAGGCATCTCTTCATTTCACATTCTTAAAACTTGGAATGGAGATTGCTGTTGACTTTGAGAATTAATGCCAACTAGTCTAGGATACCAATGCTTGTGCTTCAGCAGTCTTTCCAAGGGCTGAGAACCAAACAGAACATAATTCTGTCTGACATCATTTCAAAATATGGCACACTCTCTAACTTTGCCATCTATAGGTGATCATCCATCTGTTTCCAGTTAGCACATTGCATTTATAATTGTATGATCACAGCACTGAAATTGGAGTGCATTTCTTATGCCATGCAGGAAAATTACACAGAATCCCATTTCAGGTCTACATGTGCAATGTATAACAAGCTTCACTCTTGACTTCCTCCACAGTTCTTGGGCACGGACTCAGTTACTCTATGTGTCACACTGCCAGCTCTTAGTAGGAGGCTGTGCAAGTTTTTAAGCTGTGTCAAGCTTTCAAACCAAATTAGTCAGAGTAAAGGATGAATAGCTGTGACACATATACAATATGGGAGGTTTCCTTTGCCGATTGAAAGATGAGAGAGAAGAATCCTTAGCAGAAGCAGGCACATTCTTTTTGAGCTGTGATTTCTACTTGGTTTCCTCTGGAATATTATGTATTAGCCAGCCTTATGTTTAAGTTATGGATATCTTTTTGGGTTCAAGTTCCATAAGGTGTTGATGTTACAAATGATGTAACAGCATTCAAACTGAGAGGTGACAATCACAGTCAATTATGAACATAAAAGGTTTTGTATGCAGCTGCGACTGAGCTCTATGATGATCTAAAACAGTGTTGGCGAACCTATGGCACGGGTGCCAAAGGTGGCACTTAGAGCCCTTTCTGTGGGCACCCAACATGACCCCTTCACTGCCACCTATATTCAGGTTAAATTGCTGTATTGGCATTTTATGAAAAAATTAGTGGGCTTTGAATTGCAATTTGGGCACTCGGTCTCTAAAAGGTTTGCCATCACTAATCTAAATCCTTGTAGAAAGTATGTAACATTGCTAGCTTATTGTCACAATTAGGGTTGCAAGGTCAATCTCTTCTCCTTTTCCTGAGATTTCATGGCTGAAACCTGAGACTATGGGGTGGGCCTTTCTGATGTTACAGGATACAGACCTTTCAGAAACAACTGTCAATATTTGGGTGCCTATCCATAAGAGAGTGAAGCAGACCGTATGAATTTCCTGCAGTTCCTCCCAACTATATGTTAGGTTTACAATGAACATATGAATCTCTTTGTTCTGAGCCGTAGGTACTAGTTCTGGTTGGGAATGGAAAAAAAGATGGATGCCAAGGCATTTAAGCCACCATATGCAAAAATATCAACCTAGAGATGGGCACTTACTGTGGTTTGGCATGGTTGGCCAATTAGGTTCAATGGTGTTCAGTGGGTGCCCTGGATTCCACATCCTGCTCCATCCACAGGTGCCCCTCAGAGGAAGAGGTGTGGCAGGGAAGCCCACAAGGTTGCTTATGACTGTGTACCCATGAGAGAAGACAAGGCACAGACTGAAGGGTGCCTGCACAACACTTGTGGGCCTGGCCAGCTGAACCATGCCAAAATGAATTAGAACCCATCTCTGTCAGATGTTTCCCTTCCATGGCACTACTTGCACTGAGACTTGACTCTCCCACCTGGAGATTGAGGTAAGGACAGCAAGTGCCTATGGTTCCAGTTGGTGACCTGAGATGTGACCACCATCAACAGTAGTGAAACTGGGGTGAGAGAAAAGAACTAGATCATGTGACACTGTGGAGCAACTTGTTCCAGTGCACCTATCCCAACATACCTGCCAACAGTGCACTAATCAAGAAGCTCTAGCTTTCTACAACAATAGGAAGAAATGGCAAACCTTCACGAATCAGAACTGAGAGGTAGCAAAAGGAATAGAAGTCAATGCCCAGAGCAAGCAAGCAAGAACTGACTGCTAAGAGAAGGCGGATTTGCTCTGCCAACTATCACACGACTCAGAACAGGTGTTGCTGTGTCCTCACGAATGCTGCTGTATTCTCTGCTTAAGTTTTGTCCCCACCACCATGATGCACATCAAAACACCAGCTTCTGTGATGTTTCCCTGCTTTTCCATTGCAAACAATTTTTTAAAAGTTTCTATAATGATATATCGCCTTCCTTGTGTCACTACGAACTCTGCAGTAAGGTGTGCAATTATAACTATTCTTACATCATGGTGTTTATTTATTTATTTATTTATTACATTTATATACCGCTCCATCTAGCTACATGGCTACTCTGGGCAGTTTACAAACTGAACAGAAATCAAACCATAAACAGTAAAATACTATATAACAGATAAGCACAAGTATATAAATAAAAACACTATAACTAGTAAACAATATATAACAACATAGAACAGGAGCAAGATGAGCTACAGATAAAAGCAAATCAATATATAATAGCAGTCATTATGAGAACAGATTAATATCTGGGGAGAGCCTTTTTAAATAGCCACATCTTTAGATGCTTCTTAAAGACTGGGAGGGAAGGTGCCAGACAGCTCTCAGGAGGAAGTTGGTTCATTTTCAGTAAATTTTCAGCAATAGGGAATTTTTTGGTAATTTCAGTAAAACACAGGCCAGCACATATGAAGTGGGCTTGCCTGTGTATTGATATTCTGAAACCACATTTTAAAAAAAACACAGGAAGTAAGGACAATGGGGGACAAGAGAAAAAACAACAGCATTTCGGAGTCCCCACTTAAGTTTGCATTGGCTTAAAAGATGCATTGAAAGCAACTCCAAAAAACAGTACCCACAGGGGGTTGCTGGAAGACCTGCTGGGATGCACTTAAGGGGGATGTGGTCAGTTGTTGTTGTTGTTTTAAGTTGTCTACTTGTGGGGGCACAATTTTTAAGATGGTTTTCCCTGCATTTACAAGTGTTTTTTTAGCATTCGTAGGATAAGTCTCTAAGAGAGTCAAAGGAAAGTACAAGAATCCAAAGCAGAGACCCCCCAGAACCAGTTGCAACATGAAGCATTCTTGTGCTTCCAACAAAACATCTATGACTTAGGGTATTTGTACACAACCCCTAAACTCCGCAGCAAATGGCTGCCAGCTCCGGAGCTTACAATTGTTTCCCCACCAGCTCCGGAGTTTGCAGGAAATTAAGTGCGACCACGCCCACCTAAGCGCGTCCCAGCGCACTTTTCTTGTACCTGCTCTAGGAGGGTGAAAATCCCCAGGTCCGGATTTAATCTGGTGAGTGCGGGGCTCTCAGGAGGCAAAAAAAAAAAAATAAATAAACAGAAGAGAAGGAATCAGGACAACGACGGGCAGCTTCGGAGGTGAGCCTGCATTTTTTCCTCTCTTTTTTCCTCCCTCCCCTCATGCAGACAGGATCAAGGAAGTGCGGAAGGGTGGGGATGCAGAAAGATCCCTGGTCCGAATTTAAGTGGCCAGCAGATCTTAGGGGTTGTGTGAAAAGGCCCTTAGAAAGCTCTTCTTGACCTCAGTCCCTTCCTACTCCAGCAGCATCTACTCCAAGATCGTCCTTGGTGAAGGAATTTGTTCTCAAACACTTTTAGGTGCTGGCATTCTCTGGGGCAGAAAAGATAGAAAGATATCTGGCTGAGCAGCTGTGTTCATCCTCTTCCAAGGAGGTAGACATTATTCAGGTAAGACAGAAGAATATATCCAGCAACCCACAGCCTTCAACCAATTGCCTTATTTCTGTTTCAAGTATAATGTGTAGGAACACAAATCTCAGAGAAAAAAATGAGGCAAAGGGGAACCAGTTTTCCCAGTGGAATTTCTCTACATGAAATTTTTCTCCCCTGAGAAATATTGCAATATTTATCTGAAGTTTCATATATATATTTTTCCCAGAAGGAATACCCAACTATCCAACATTATTATAATTTCTGCACAAATGGGAAACTTGCATGCAGAGGACTTACTAGAAAAGACACAAAGGTGCACCAAATATAACAGTTTCAGGGGCAGAAGGAAGAAAGGAAGGAAGGAAGGAAGGAAGGAAGGAAGGAAGGAAGGATGGATGGATGGATGGAAGGTGGATGAGATCAGGGACTTGTTTTCATTGGAAGCTGGAAAATCTAGCTGGTGCAGGGGGAAATCTTGATGCAACAAGACTCAGAAAACCTTGGAGTAAAAGACATCTCATGAGCACTCATCCCATCCCTCCCCAGCTGGATTGTATGTATAAAGAACAAGCAGAAATTCTTGGTGTCTAGTAGGTGGCTTGTTAATGGTCTCTTGTGAATACAGCCAGCCTTTGTTGGCTTGGGTAAGTCGAACGGTCCCAGGGTGCCCCCAGAAGGAAGGAACAGCAAGCCAATTCTAAGTACGGTACTGATACCTGGAAAGCCCTGGAAGGGGTTATCATTATATGTCAGAATTTACTTGACAGCACATCATCATCATTATCATCATTGTTAGGTGGGGCAAGTGAGGAATTTTGGATTGCAATTCCTGGCATGAGTATGAGACATATTGTCTATTGTTCCCCAAGGCTGGATGATCAGTGGACCGTGCTAGCAGCAGCCATACATATAAATTCCCTCTTTCTACTGCATGCATTGGCATGGGTACATGCTTAGCTTTACTATTCTGCTTCTGTATAACAGCAGATAGAAGAACCCTCATGACTATCAATCTGGTTGATAAATAGTGCTTTTCCTCACGTTGAAGAGCAACTAATTAAGATGACTGGAGAAGCAGGATCATAAACTTTCAAAGAATACTTGCAAGAAAAGTGTGGCAGCAGTTTTGAACTAAAAAAAAATTAGTCTGCTTCACAGCAAACCTGTCACAGTGCCATCTTCGAATAAGACCACTGGAGTCACCATTGTCAGCTGCATAGTGTCAAAATACACAGGAGGATGGGGGGAGAAGTCAGATGAAAAGCATATCCATTAGAAAAATGCAGCACCGGGGAGGCTGGTGGCTCAAGGGACTGGAAATAGAATAAAAACCTTTTTTTCTTGAGATCCCTGTTTTCGCATCCAACTCATCTAATGGCTTTGATCGGCGGCATCGATGGTGTTAGTTCAGTTCCAAGAGTACATGTGTCAACATTACAGGAACAAGCATCACTAATTGGCACTCGAGCGACTAATAAAAGATGGGAGGCCAGAGATTCAGAAGGAAGAGAAGCTGAACTTATCCCTCACTCTCAGCCTGCTTTCTTTCTCCTTGCAAGTAGGGAGTGTTGATAAGCGGGTGTGTGAAAATTCACACGGCAAATTCACAGGGCTACTTCTCAATGGAATGCAGAGAAGACAAGTACCCAAAGGTGCCAGTCTGACATCTTTAATGAGGTCCAAAATTTAAAGAGCAAGGAAAGCAAGAAAGGGGAACTTACACTTGGTACCAGTGAAGAAAATCTACCCAATTAGGGTCTATTATTCCCTGCAGAGAGAAATCTCACAGGCTCAGCAGACTGTAGTGGAAATGAAGGGAATCTTTGTAGTGTTTGCTCATCTCCATTAGTTGCATGAACACTCCTTCTGCAAGGAAGGTTGCCTGATTTAGTTCTCCAAGAGATAAAGGAACTGCAGAGCTGGGCTTTTTAAAAAAATCGGTCTGTATGTAGTAAGACCCAACGTTTGCTTTATCTCTGGATGAAATAAGAATTGCTGAGAGTTACTCTGCTTGAACAGTGAGGGTGGGATTACACAGTGCCCTTCTGCCCTAGAAGAGCAATCCAGCTTTATATGTCTGCAAGCACATGTGGAAGTTAATGTAGTATGTGATAAATGAAAGAGAGATATAGCAGCTGAGGAAATGGCTCACTATAGCAATTGCTTGCTACTCATATGGCCCAAAAAAATCAAAGGGTGAAAGCTGTTGTTTCAAACCAGCAACAGTCAGCAAGATGGTTTGCTAACCCTCTCTGCTGCAGGGTCATCATCAGACTGAAGACACACCTTTACTAGATGCTGGCTGAAAGGGGGTTGAAAGTCACAACAGGAGTGGGAGCATGGAATGAGCAGAGATTCGCCAAAACAGCTCCCTCATAGATTCAATTGACGCAACATGTCTATTCTAGTTGTGACTTAGACTCCTGGATTTTAGATACTGTCAGGAAAGCGAGTGGAGGAATAAGGCCCACCAGTGCTTGTATCTGCAAGCAAAAAGCACATTCACAAGAAACATGGCTTCCAGAATCTTTTGAGTTTCCCCAAATTCATAAATTTGCAAAATTTCAGCATTTTGGAAAAATAAGATGAATTACATAACATTAATTTGTTAATCCAGACGGTTACTTTAGGGGCTTCTTTTTGGGAACTGGATTTGAGAATAGATGCAGTTTGTCATATATTTAATTAATTTTTATTTTTTAAAAAAAAAAACCTGGAAAAGTTATATTTTGGTAATATGTTACTAATGAACAATGTTCAATGACTCATTGGTCATGACTCACAATGAATAAATAGCAAACACATTTCATTTATTAAAACAGTATCTCTAATATGCTAACTTTTTCAATAAGCTTTGGTTGAAATAAATTTTATTCTATCAGACTCTGCATTTATACAGCGACAAATGTGGTTGGTTCCAGCCTAGAATTTTGTATCATGCATGTTTTAAAAATAAATAAATAAATCTGTATTTACTGGGGTACTCAATAAAATATATGATGTGCAAATAACATCTAAAGAATATCAAAATGCAAAACTTTAAAAAAAAATAGACATTGCACAAGACATGATAATCCCATAAAATCAATCAAACTTGTTTTCTTACTAAATACAATGGCAGACTGCAGCAAACAAAACTAACATGCTCCACCCCTACAAATAAAACATAGGGAAAATAAGATGCCATACCTAGAGTGACATTGGCTTTTGTTGACCTCTGTAAATCCCTCAACATTCAGGGCCAGCGCTAGGGTTTTTTGCGCCCTAAGCGAGGGGCAGGGGGGTGGCGGGCAGCGGTGGCGGCGGCGGTGGCAGGGGGTCGGGCTGCGGCGGGGGTAGGGCAGGGGCAGCGGGGGTAGGGCGGCGGCAGTGGCAGTGGTGGCAGGGGGTTGGGCGGCGGTGGCAGCAGGGGGGTCGGGCGGCGGCGGCAGCGGTGGCGGCAGCCAGCTGGGCAGCGCCCCCTGTCCATTTTGGCGCCCTAGGCAACTGCCTAGTTCGCCTTAATGGACGTGCCGGCCTTGCCAACATTCATCTTTTATTCAATTGTAAATGGACCCATAAAAAGGTAAAGGTCCCCTCCACACATGTGTGTTAGTTGTGTCCAACTCTAGGGGCAGTGCTCATCTCCATATTCAAGCCGAAGAGCCAGTGTTGTGCAAGTCCATGGCCATGTGGCTGGCATGGCTGCGAGGAAACACTGTTTTACCTTCCCACTTGGCAATGTAATTTCCCCTTGATAGGGGCTGTTTTCCTCTTTCCTCAGCATCACTTCATATGCCTCACATTAAGTATGGAAGTAGTGAAAAAAATATGTGACAACTGGATCAGGGACCAAGACAAATTGGAAGGTTCAAGAACAATTTTCTGAAGATTTTTATTTTTAAAAAAAAATCATGAATTAACAGGCAATCCAAAATATAGGCAAAGCTAAGATATCTGGTCCAAAAATGCTAAAAACAGGAAAGCTGGCTGAGAACTCATACCTCAGGGAGAGGTGGTGGATCTAGCTATACAGTTCTGGTGAAGCTATTATTGAAGCAAAGAGCGTGGTGGGAAGTCTGGGCCCCTATGGGTCATCCAGTCCCCCCCCCTGCCAACAAGGCACAATGGGACATCAAACTCTCAACCTCTGGCTCTGCAGCCAGATATCTAAACCACTGACCTATGCAGCAGCTATTGTTTTGTGGTCGGCTTGGAATTTTCTGCTGTCCTTCAAGGGAATGCAACTAGGGCTTTCCATTACGTCACCAAACTGCAGATCTCATGATTTCTGTGGATGGAGTCAGGGCCGTTAAAGTGGTATGAAATTGACATAAAATCTTGATCTCAACAGGGTTGGTTTTTGTTTTTTGGGTTTTTTTGTTTTGTTTTTTTGGCTGGGCCAGGTAACAGTTGCCTTTTGATAGTCTGCAAGAATGAATAAGAGAAGAGGGAACCACTAAAGCAGGGGTGTCCAAACTTTTTCAGGAAAGGCCAGATTTGGTGAGGTGGAAATGTGTGGGGGCCAACCATTCAGCCGCATTCAGCCGAATTTGCAAGTCTCTATGACATGCAAGGAGGTAGAGAGGACACTGCAGCAATGGAGCTGGGGGCAGGTAGGCTGGGCAGGTGGCTGGGGGACAGACAGAGGCAGGGAGGGCAGGAAAACCATAAAACTGCAAGCTGATGTCTCCATCCAGAATGGGGAGGGGCCAGCTGGCGGAGATGCGTGACAGGCTGAGCTGGTGGGGAGAAGAGGCTGTGAGCCACTTGAAATTTGAAAACGGGCCACATTTGGCCCCCGGGCCTGACTTTGGACGTGCCTGCTCTAAAGTAAATAAAAGTACAATTTATTTGACTCCTGGCAAAACCAGCAGTGCGCTGCTTTTGATACACTAGGCTACATAACGAGAAATCTGATCAACCTTCTTGAATATTTCACTTGTGGGTTAAATGTACATTGGACAAAATCTGGTGGTTTGAACTCTCCAGATGCAAAGCACGGAAAGGCAGGAAAACACCTGCTGTCTCCTAGGGCCTTTTTGAAAATGAGGTGTTACATCTCATGAGTATATGCTGGCAAATGTAATACGTAACCTAAGACTCCATAACACCCATATACACGCTTTTTTATTTCCCCACCCCCAGATAAAAACATGTTGTGCTTAGAAGATCAGGGAAAAGTCTAATTAAAGTCAAACCAACAGGGGGGGAAGTGAGCCTTTTCTCAAATGTGCTCTTTTTACTCTATTTTTACAAAGCCTTTCTTTCTTTGTCTCTATGTCTGGACTCCCTATCAGCTCAGAAAGCTAATTCCAAAAAAGAAAGAAAGAAAAGAAAATTATATTATTGGCAGCTGCAAAGCTTCTTATGAACATAACAGGAAAATAGAAATTTTTAGTAAACCTAGAGAGGTTTTGGTTTACTTGCTACAATTTTTCATGTAGAAAGATTTTAGTCTAATTACAGCATCCTCCAAACTCTCTTATGAAATGTAGCATTTCTGTTATTTTGCTAACTTGCCACCTTCAGCCAGGACAGGATAAGAAACTCACAATGTTCCCAATGCAAGTGATACCGTAAATATTAGAGATGGGCACAAAATGAATTTTTAATTCGTTTTGTTATTTGTTATTCATTTTGTTACCTAACAAAACGGATAACGAACTGACCCACCAAAGAAAAATGAAACAAAACGAACTGAACCCTAAAACAAACCGAACCAAAACGAATCGCCATTTTTTCAGTTTGTGCCCATCTCTAGTAAATATCCATTTCCTGCTCCCCAGTCCCTTCTAGATTGTTGGCTGCCATATTTTTCAGCAGATGCCATAGTGATCAACTCCCATATAGTACCTAACTAATGGATGTAGGTTGGTAGACAGACAAATAAATGGGCAGAAAAAAACAGATCATTTCTGTTTAAATAGACTAGAAGGCCCCTCTTGTTTGAAATGGGGCAAAATATTATATACTGGGTAAAATAATGCCATAAGTCATATTTCCTAATGCAAATGTTTCATGGTCATGAGTTATGCTGCAAAACCTCTTTGGTTAAACAGCGTTGTAACTTCCTTCCACCCCAACCCCAGAAAAAGCAGCATTTCAACACAAACAATTATCCAAGACAACTGGAACTGCAAACTCTTTAGTTCAAAAGCTAGTGGCATTAAATCAAAACTTCTAGTGGATTGGCAGGAGACTCCTAGTTATAAGTAGAAATTAATAATGTTTTAGGTGAGCAGTAGGAACTATGCTGGAGATTCCTGTAGGACAATTTAATTTAATTTAATTTATTTACATGTTTAACCTGCCCTGATTCTGACAGCTCAGAGCAGGTGGCAACATTAAAACCAATTTCTAACACAGCATTTAAAACACGGCAAGATAAATCTGCATGATAAAAGAACAATTTAATTTAATTTACTTAGACACTTAACTTGCCCTACTTTTGAAGCCTTAGAGCAGGTGGCAACATTGTATTATTTATTTTTATAATAAAGTGTTTTATTGCTGTTTTTACCCCATAAAAGCTTTCAAGAAAAAGAAACAGCAGCAATCCCCACACATATGAAAAATACCCACAGCAACTATAAAAGTATTAGAAAGTCACAACACAAATAACATAGTGAAATGTTAATACTATCAACCGGATTGAGAGCAGATTAGTCACTTCCAGCTAGTGGCACTCACTTGCCTGGGCATAAATCCCTTTGAATTCAATGTGGCTTATTTCTGAGTAGATGTGTATAGGGTTGCCTGGCAATTAATAAAACCTACACCTAATTTGTTCCACTTTTTTTCCAAAATCAAAATACATGTACTTAGCATGTTTTGAGAAGTGCTCCCATGAGTGATAAATAATGTCTATTTATCATGGCACATGAATTTCCACATATGGAAATGGTCAGCTGAACCCAATGAGGACAACATTCTATAATTCATTCATGTAGATTCAAACTCCCAACCCCGATTTGGCAGCCAGGTGCTCCAACCAACTGAACTATACCAGGTTGACACTCAGGTTGGTAAGCGTAAAAATCAGTTTAACAGCTCATTTGGTTCTGACTTCCTCATAAGTAAGAGTGCAACTACAGTCACCCCCCACCATTTCGCAGTTCAGGTCCCATGGTCCCACTACATCGTGGGATCACAGTACCTGCACCGCGGGAGGCTATCGGGTTGCTGCGCGCCGCCCCTCCGTGGTCCTCCACAAAGCCTCGGAGCCACACAGGGGGGCGGGGGCAATCGGGTCGCTCCGTGCCGCCCCTCCGCAAAGCCTCGGAGCCACGCGGGGAGCAATCGGGTTGCTCCACGCCACCCCTCCGCGCTCCTCTGCAAAGCCTCGGAGCCACGCAGGGGGGCGGCAGGGGGCAATCGGGTCATTCTGCGCCCCCCCCGCATGGCCCCAAGGCTTCTCCTCTGAGAAGCCTTGGGGCCATGCGGGGGGCAATCTCCTTTGAAATGCATTGAGTCAACGGATTTCAATGGAGAAATTTTCCCCATTGGAAAGCATTGAGCCAATTTTCTCCATTGAAATGCATTGGTAATGCATTTCAATGGAGATGGCCCCGGACAAGAAGTCTCGGGTGGCGCAGGCGGGCGGTGGTGGGAGGTCAGATCCCCCTGCCACCGCCGGCGTGCACCGCCCCAAGGCTTCTTGGACAGGCACGTGATCCCCCCCGCCGCAGGCCCCACCCCACTCTCTTCCGCATATCGCGGATTTTTATGCATCATGGGTGGGGTGGGTCCCTAACCCCCGCAATGGGCGGGGGGTTACTGTATATTATCAAATAGCACATCTCTGTTTATAAAACAGGTGAATAATTTTATTAACCCCATGACACATTGGCTGATTCAAATTGTCTGGCCCTCCCCCACCCCACAAAAATCTTTTTTTTTCCTGTGCATCTCAGGGCTTCTACTTTTTCAAGGTGGAATCATTTAAATGGGCTTTTCTCCATGTGGTTGTTCTAATCTAAAGCAAAAACTTAGTGCTGACAACTACTTAATTGACAAGTTTGAACTAAACTAAACTAAAATGTTTAGCATGCCAATAGCTTGGAACCAGATATGACCAGAGATGAGGCAATTCCTGCATGTGTTACTTGAAAGTAACAGAACAGAGTAACAAATGGAAAGGGGGAGGTGGTGATCCGTGTTATGGAATCACTTTGACGTGAATTATTAAGCATTTTGCAAAATTACTGTTCAGACTTGTAATGTTCTATACTCTTTTACTGTTAAGTACCTTTCCATGTTTTTTCCTATGTTTTTTTCTATAGAAAGGTTTTTGATAAATGTAGTAATTTGAAGCTTTAAATGAGAAAGTGAATTCACGGTGAACCATAAAGAGATTAGCAGGTGGGGCCAGAAGACATAATAATCATCAGAAGTGGGATTAAAAGAAAGAGGGAAAGAAAAGGGGTTGTGGGCTGAAATGGGCCTTGAATTGCATCCAAAATTGAACTACCAAATCGATATACATTCTCCATGTGAGCACTGATTATGATTTAAAATGTTAAACAGGCTATATCAATGCTCACGCTGATTCCTTTTTAATATGTCCAGCATCATCACACCCAAGTCCAACTGTGTTCAGTGGCTTTGCTCACTTTCAAAGGGGATGTTTCAGAGAACAGCGAGCAAGTATTTTAGATATAATACTACGATAATCAAATCAGCAGCTGTGATGATCCTAAATGATTGGGTAAATATGTAAAATAAAGAACTTCATACATTACGGACATGAAGATAATCTTGGGAGGAAATAATCATGGAAAATAGAAGCTCACTGTTGTGTTACTGGGTTTGTTCTGTTTTTAACCTTTTTGTTAAGTTTATCAGTTGCTTTGGATACTGTTTTGGGGTGATATGGGATAAGATGCAATAATAAAATAATTATTTGACACATTATTGTTTTAACAAATAAATAAATCATCATTGCATGCTTTGTTTCAAGAATAACTGGGGCATAAAGCAAACAAGCACTCGTCTTTCAATGAACAATAAATAACAAAGGAATCAGGTTTAAACATCTTAAGAAATAAGTGTGTGTGTGTGTGTGTGTGTGTGTGTGTGTGTGTGTGTGTTTATTAATCTTCAGGAAAATTTCAAATATACAAAAAGTAAGCTGTTGATGTGTCCATCAATTATGTATGCTATATTTGTGGCACATTAATGTAGCTCTGAAAGCAAGCAAACAGATGTGGATGAAAAGGAACGAAGACAATAATTTCAAAGAAATGACACGTTTCTGAGTCAAAGATACATGACGTCCTTTGTATCATTTCAAGGTTAAATTGAAAAGTTAGCAGTCTATCTTAAAACTACTCTTACAATATCCGATATATTATACCTAGGCTTAGTGTTTAGTAAGCAAACATTTTTCCAAAGAGGAATGATTTTTCTTTTGTTTAGTACTGAAACATTGCCCTAGATAAAATTGGCTTAATCAATTTAGGAAATGATGCCTAACACATTAGACACGAGCAAAGAAAAATATAACCCAGTAGCCACTTTCTTTGCTTCACTGGAAAGATGAAATGAAATGCATGGTCCATGCATTTCAGAAACACACAAAGACCCAAGTAGGTGTCTAATGATTTAAATTACCAGAAAACAGGTCAGCGTTGATTGGATTTTAATCAGAAGCCAATGGAAAAGTTTAGTGGACTATGGAATGAAAATCTTTAAAATCAACCTGTAGGTGCAATCACAGTGGCTCTTCTTGTGATGGCTGGTGCAGTCTAAGCAGGGTCATTTGAGGTCAAGGGGGAAATATGCATACTTGTGATGACCTAGCAACTCAAAGAAGAAAAAAAGATGAGCGGAGGAAATGCTCAATTTGCCAGTAGGTTGGAAATTGACATTGGAAGCAACCGTGGCAACATTAATAAATACAGAGCTTGATTTTGATCTGTTCCCAAGAATCAACAACACAAGGAATAGACCAAACTAGAGGGCATGAAACTTCACTAAAAAAGTAAAAGGAGTTGGTTTGCGTGGTCTACAAGTGTTTTGATTATGCCTCTTTTTTGTCAAGAGACAACTTCTAGACCCCACCACCTACAGAAAACAAAAGAGCCATGAAACCAAATGAAATCAAACCAAATGAAATCAAAAGAGCCATCAAACTGAAAAACCAACACCAAACTGAAGAAGAAAAACAGTCCCAAACAAAGTATTTCTGTCATACATAAAAGGAGTCACGGATCACATGGACAAAGTGTTAAAAAAATAACGTACAAACATAAGGTTTGTAGACCCACCACAAAAAATACAACAGATGCTACAGTCAGCAAAGGACAAAAGGAACCCACTCACCACTGCGGGAGTATACTGGATACCTTGTAGTTGTGGCCAGATATATATTGGGACCACAAAGTGCAGCATCCAGACCAAAGAACATGAAAGACACTGTAGAATAAAACAACCAGAAAAAGTAGCAGTAGCTGAACACACCCTGAAAAAAAACTGAACATGAAATCCTCTTGCAGGACACATAGGAACTGGACAACACTAATAATCACTATGCCAGACTAGACAGGGAAGTCACTGAAATCCACCAACACAAGTACAGTTTCAACAGCAAAGAAGAAAGTCTAAAAATCGACAAAGCCTAGCTTCCAGTACTGAAAACTAAAGCCTGCAAAATATCAAAGTTCAATGATTTCCACCCAGCAAAAAGCACCAGTGATCAGTTCACAAAATAGAACAGGTAACAACATCAATCTACCAGAGAGAAGGATTGCTGCCACCCATGGTGACAGTGGAACATCTTAATCTCTCCATCACAATATAATGACTAACACCTATTCTCCTGCATAGAACAAGTTTTCCCTTTCCCTCAACTTTAAAACCCCACAGTCTCACTCATTCTGTACTCCAGAGCACAGAGAGAATTCCTAGTTCTCTAAGCTCCTTGCCCTCTGAAGATGCTGCCGACCACAGAGACTGGCAAAACATCAGGAAGAAAAACTTCCAGAACATGGCCAAACAGCCCTAAAAACTCACAACAACTATCAGAATCCATCACAATAGCTAATTGCCCATCTGATTAAGCCTTGTGTTATGGACACGAACTTCTGAACTAACTGAAGCCAGCAGATAAAGAGGTATGGAAGTCACAAGATGTTGCCACATGTTTTTGAGGGAACAAATACATATCAGCTATACCAGACAGTTAACAAAATGGTGTTACAATATTGTAATCTATTATCTGTATTTTTGTACTCAAAGAAGACAAAGATAAGCAAAGACGAACATAATATTGAAGGGAAAATATTGGAACAACATTAATGGAAAAATATTTAGTAAATATGGAAATATGAAAATATCCTTGTTTAAGATGAGAAGAGAATAATGAAACAACTAGGCCGATTTATTGGGAAAAACCTCTGATATATGTAACATGGCTGGAGATAAGCAATGTATCTGTTTTTACTTTGTTAGTTTTAAAAATAAAAATATTTAAAAAACCAAAATGGTGTTAACCATTCACACTTATGGAAAAACAGCCATGACAGTTGCTTTGTGTTTGGATGAGAAGTGGTTAACTGATGACAATATGGCCACAAGATCACGCAGCAATATTGTACCATTTCCTGATGTTTTGAACTGCAGGATGATGATGATGAAGACGATGATGACGATGACGACTTATGGCAACCCTTTTTCATAGTTTTAAGAATACTCAGTGATTTACCATTCCCTTCTTTTGGAAGTACCCTGGGATTGTATAGCAGCTGTAGCTTGTCTACTAGCTGGCTCTACTCACAGGAAGCACAATGGGGAATTGAGCTCCTAACCTCTCCTAAACCACAGAGCTATTGAGAATAAAGAAACACGATATCCCATAGTCACACTTTGGAGTCTTTATGAAGAACTGAATCTAACAGCCTGCTGCAGATAAGAAAGTATGGTATGCTTTGTGTACTTTCTATAGTACAAGGAAATGTGTAAAAAGACAATTAGTGGTGAATAAATTATTTGAAAGGAGCTGGTGAAGTGAATGTTTAAGTAGTAACATCTCTTGCTCAGTATGGAGATCCGATAAATTCACCTTATTATGCAAATGAATGATACAGTCAAACATTTCCTGGCATGGCATGTTGTATCCTATGGTAACTGAATTTGCAATCTGTCAACATGTACATTAAGCTCCTCACTTCCAAGTAAAGATTCCCCCCCCTTTATGTTTTGGTAGGCCTTAATCATAAGCTGTTTCTTGGTGAGAAGTAGTGGAAAGGAAGCCAAACACCACAACAGTCTGACAGTGTAGTATTTAGATCAAGACAACGCAATTTCAGTCAGCCTTGGAAACTAAATTTCTATCCCACAACATGTATTTTTAGTCAAAGGAAAGGAAAGGAAATCAGAAGTGCCTAGAGCTCCACTCCCAGTTTTGGAAAATGAGTGATGATCAGTTCAGCAGAGCTCTTTAAGCTTTGTTATGATTACTACCATCTGATGTCTTTCATGTTGACCATTTATGTGGGCAGGTAGGTAAATGTTTGCATTAAATAATATCTATTATTGTTCAAAGCTTCTTTTCCTTTTCTTATTCTGTCTCTAGGAGCAAAATGTGAGCAATTAGCTACATTTAAAACAACAAAGATCATGTGAAAAGTGCTTTTGGAACAGATCAGCAAATCATCAAAATTCAGTAGCAAATTTGCTGGAGATGTAAAAATGCAATAGTGGCTGTCATAGGGGATGAGTCAAATAGCTCTTTTGTGTGCACATTTGTCAGTGGAGCACAACACAACTCCCTGCTACCAGCACACTCGAACATTCTGTGTGTTGGTTAGACCACATCCTTGTTTCTTGACTCTTGTACAAATAATTCCCAAAGAGTTATGACACGATGAATATCTGAACAGAAATATTGCAGGGGTTTTTTATAGTAGTCTTGTGGTTCACCGTATGATCTTGTTTCGAACCAGAGATGCAGAGCTGAGCCAGCACTATTGTTTCTTGTTTCTTTCCTGAAGATTTTTAGTAGTACAAAATAATTCATTTGTTTTTAAGCAATGTTGACACTTCTTGTAAATACTGCTTAATCTAGGTTGCTTTCATTCAGCCTCTATAGGTATCACTGCATGATTGACTATGTCCTACTGTAAAACTGTTCTGTAGCATTTTCTGTATAGTCTAAAAAGAATAAGGAAGAAACAGAATCCAGGCAGTTTGGGGACAGGGCACTGAAATCACCATTACCAGGGATACTATGGTCTAAGCCAGTGGTTCTCAGCCTGTGGGTCCCCAGATGTTTCTGGACTGCAACTCCCAAAAATCCTGGCCAGCTCATCTAGCGATGAAGGCCTCTGAGAGCTGCAGTCCAGGAACATCTGGCGACCCACAGGTTGAGAACCACTGGTCTAAGCACAACTGGTAGTCTCAACTAACTCCATAGAATCATTTGCTGATGGCTGAATCAACCCTTATGTAAAGGTCATTGATTCAATGTGTTTGATCTAGTTGAGATTACCAGTAAAATGCAAGCTAGTGACCCTGAATACTGGCTGGATAGCTAAAGGAGTGTGGCATGAAGCCAGACGTTAGGATATTGATTCCCCACTGTGCCTCCCTGGAGAAGAGACAGCATATGTAGCCTTGGGCAGAGTGCCAGGATGTCCCCAGAATAAGAGAATGAGAAGTCACTTCTGAGTATCCTCTATCTAGAAAACCCTGAAAAGTGTTGCCATACTTCAGAACGCACTTAATAATAATTGTAATTAATGAATCTGAATACAACCCTTAAAAATGAGCATTCTCATAACTGTACAACATAGTCCTAAAGATATTTACTCAGTGATAATTAAGTATAATTTTAACTCCTTAGTAAGGGTGAAAGCCAATATGGTGCCATGGATGGAATAAAAGATATCAAATCTTCACTCGGCTACAAAAACTCAGTGGGAGGTAAGACTGGCAAAACCACTTCTTAAACTTCTAATACATCTTGTAAACCATATTAGGGTTACCTTATGTCGGATGTGACTTAGTAGTACCATAACACTTTGAAATGTACATGAGATTAAGCCTAAAAGTGATCCCTAAAGATAAAACGTGGCATTCCAAAATGTTGTCTTGAAAGAGTTACAAACTTCATGTACCTGGAAAGGTTCCAGATTCCTTCCAGTTTCAGTTTTCTGATGAAATGTGTTACTCTGACACACTAGGATTTTGTCATGACCTTCAGCCTGAGATTTGGGTTGCTGTTGCCATGGTTTACATGTGGCTGTGATGACACGGAGGACCAACTTGTGTCAGATGCGTTGCTATCATGCAGAGCAGTTGCATTCCCTTTCTCTAATGAAAATATATGGGCCGACTCTTTCTGTGCCGAACGATGTTAGTTGAGCATCCCAGACGGTAAGGCTGCCATTGCTGGAGGCTAAGAGAGAGAGAGAGAGAGAGAGGAGTTTGTTCTCCTCTTGACTTCTTTCAGCAAAGACCCCGCTTGACTTTCACTCTTAGCAACAAAGTCAGATGCGAAAATCACAGTCCTCTTAAGATTGCCCTCCACATTCTCGGGCTGCTCGCCTCCAATATATACATCTGGAGAATTGCATTATAATCGCTGGTCCAGGGCACACAAACAACTAGTTCTCAGTCAAATGAAACAAAGCAAGTGTGATTCTTGGCTGCTTTGTTAGGAGTAGAATCATTCAGGCACAGCATTCAGACTGGGTCCAAAATGAGCTCTCTTGAATGGAAGCTGCATGCTTTAGCATGGTAAACAATGACCACCTGCTATTTTTTTCCTGCCACAATCCAAGGATAAGGGGCACTTTATTATTTTAACTAGCTCTCAGCCTCACACGCATAGTCTGGTGGATATAAATCAGTACATTCTCAAGATATAATGATATCAAGAATGTACCCTTTTAAAGGCCCTTTTCATAAAATATAAGGTCAAATGGGACTTTAATCTTTGAAGGGGAGAAAATATGTCATTGTTCTGTGGGAATTAAAAATTGCCACTGCCTTTTAAAGGAGACAATAGACCTCTATGCTTTATCCACAAGCACAATAATTGCCATTTATGAAACTCTTTTCTGTGATTTTTTTTTTAAAAAAAGGGGATAACACCACTTATTTCTGAGGACCTGCACAGTTCATTGCCCCTAAATATGCAACAAACCTTCAACAGTAATTAACAAAAGTAATGCAGTAAAAAGCTGTAGTAAATTGGAAGAGTTCTCTATTGTCATGGTCCTTTCTTCATGCAACAATTAAAACTCAGGTTCAAGGATTAGCTGGAAAAATGATGTTGAATCGCACAAATAAAAAGGAACATAGCATAGCATCTTTGTCCAAATGTGTCTTACAGTCTGAATGTACAAAATATCCTACCATCTCAATAATGCATATGTTTGGGCAGTAAACTTGTGGATGAGGAAATTATATGCATGCTTTACTTCTCAAAACAAAAAAAGGTATTTGTTTTGTGTGTATTGTCTAGGAACATTTTTCTGAAGTTTTAATGGGGGGAAAACTGCTCAGTTTCTCAGTGTAAAGCTGGGTATGAGAAATCTCATGGGGCCTGGAATTCCTTATCAAGGTGTCTCGTCATGTTAAGGCAGCCTAGGTTAATGAGACTGAGGAATTTATTAAGTATTCTTAACCTTCCCAGGGTTGAGTTCCAAAGTATATGAATGAATGAACTCTGCTTAGCTTAATTTGGAATCCTTCTAGGAATTATGGACTTTCTTAGCAAACATTTGTAAAACTTAATATCTAGCAGTTCATAACCAGCTGACAATATTGGTACATGTTCACTTTGGGCTGCACTTCTATTACTTCTAGCTTTCTGGGAGCTGTCATTCATTCGCCACACCGTCAATGGCAGCAGATTGCTTAGAAATTCCACCCACTTCCCAAGCACACACACAAACACAGAGAGTGTGTGTGTGAGAGAGAGAGGCTTCAGATGTGAAGGCAGACAGCATCTATCTATAACATGTGGAAGAAGCCACTGAAAAATACAAAGGAAATGAAAGACTATTTGGTTTAATATTCTGCGCCAATATTCTGCCTCATTCGTAACCATCAATGAAAATCTATCTCACCTAGAAGAAAGGGAAAGATTAAATATTCTGTTCCTGCCACAAACGAGAATAGCAAGTTCTGGAAAAAAAAAAACCCTAGCATAGCAAATCATTATAGCATTTAATAGGCTTCAGTGAAACCATTGGCTTTAACCTTGAGACAAGGCTGATACAATGTGGAACACCAAACACGAGGGCTGGCTTCAGGTTTGTGGTGGCCCCTCATTGTTTTCTTTTGTTTGATGCTCATTTAGCACCACATTTTTCAACTGTAACCACACCCCTTCTCTATTTCCCCCCTCCCCTGCCTGCTATAACTATGGCCATGGTCCTACCAGCATTTTCTGCATAGTTTGCCGGCGGTGAACTGCTTAGTAAAAGATCATGTGCTAACCGGGAAGAGAAGTAAATTCTGGTCCCGGATGACCACGCCCCTGGAACAGCAGTTTCAGTGAAGTTTCCTAAACCACCGACAGGGGCTGGATTTTGAAACTTCGCTTGAAAATGCTTACTTATTTGCTTCTGTGACCATGACAGGACCCTGAAAATACACAGTAAAATCAGTTGTTCCCCTTTAACACCACAGAGGCTTGGAAACTAGAGCCGGAAAGAAGGACAAAATGCGAAGTAGACAGGTAGAGACCGAACCAGAATACGTAAATACGACGCAGAAGAGAGGACACTAACTGCACATTAAAAACCACGTGATGGTTTTGTGCCCAAGAGAGAAATTCTGAAATACTATTAAACAAAATTATGCCACATAAGGCCGTCAACTTAGCAGCCAAGATGTTGCTTTTTAATTTCATCATTTTCAATCACTCCCCCCACCCACAAAGGGTTAGAGGTCCTTTGTGTTTCCTTTCTTCATGGAAATGCCATTGAGAGCCACATGATAGGGGCAGGAGTATTTAATTTTGGAATGTCACCCCCAGGAGGACAATTTTATTGATGTTGGTGAAATTCAGAAACTAAAGAGATCCCAAGAGAGAGACCCAGAGTAGGGGAAATGGGATTTTAAAATTTTGATTTTCAAGAAAGAAAATTCAAAAAGCCATGGTGGATGAGTCATCAGCCTTGTGAGACATGAAGTTGCACAACAAGGATTTTAGCACCATTTTATTGGAGTAAAAATATAGCCAAAATTAACTTAAAAACGAACGATTTGCTGCCTTTTCTCTTGAAAGCTGGCTCCCTTGTTTCCCAGGACAGGCAGTGTGCTATAATATACATCTACACTCCATGTCTCCTGTGCAATATAGGAATGATGGGGAAGGACATCAGGCTGTTCTTTTAGGAATGAAGAGTTCTATCCTAGTGGGATTTGGCAATGGAATTGGTAAAATTGGATTATACAGGGATGATCTGATCAGGCAAAGCTTACTGACGATGAACAAATCTACCAACTCTAGTTCACAGCAATCTTTTGATGATTAAAAAAAAGAAGAAGATAAGATCATCCTTTCAGGAAAACACAATTTATTTAAGATATCTTTAAAGATAGAAGCCTTCTCAAGGTGTTCTGAAATGTAAAACATGCAACAGTATTAATATCTCTTTGGAGTCTCTCTCTCTCTCTCTCTCTCTCTCTCTCTCTCTCTCTCTCTCTCTCTGTGTGTGTGTGTGTGTGTGTGAGAGAGAGAGAGAGAGAGAGACAGAGAGAGAGAGAGAGAGAGACAGCATGAGAGAGCATTGTGTTCAAGGAGAAATTTTAACACTGTTGGCTCATTCATTCATTTAAAAAAAGGAAATGAAATTTTCATTGCACGGCATTTTAAACCAGGCTTACAAGGCCCCATGCTGCACGTCAAGAAACTCTCTCTTTTCACAGTAAAAGTAAAAAAAAAAGAAAAATAATAATTTCCAATTAATGCAATCCTTTTTTGGGAAATGCATGCAAATCTGTAAAAGTCACAGATGGAATAATAAATAAAACAACAGGCATGCTGTTCTCGAAATAAGCTCTTAGCCACCTAGAGGATATACGGTCATACACCCAGGAGAGTCTTACATGTGTGGTGCCACACAGTCTACTCATATCTGATTGTGCAGAGCAATTGAAGGTGAAGCTTCTTACCAATTTGGTGCTGTTCTTTGTTGAAGGATGTGTCATAGGCTGCTATCAGAAGTAGGAGAAGGTAAAATGCTTCTGAGTACTCTATACCTGGGAAACTCAACTGTGTTTTTCAATACTCCTCTTCAAGAAGGATGCTGACAAATTTGAACAAGTTCAGAAGAAGGCAAAAAGGGTGATCAGGAGTCTGGAAACTAAGCCCTATGAGACTGAAAGAACTGGGGAGAAGTCTGAGATATGATAGCATTTTTATTTATTTATTTATTTATTTATTTATTTATTTATTTATTTATTTATTTATTCAACTTATATGCCGCCCACTACCCAAAGGTCTCTGGGCGGCTTACAATCAAAGAATTAAAACAATTTAAAATAGTTATAAATAAAATATCAATAAATCATCAAACAGTAATAAAAACCTTCTTTAAAATCATCATCCTAAAATTGTCATCAGCGGACCCACAATCTATATTGTATCAATTAAAAACCTTCTGGAACAGGAAGGTTTTTACCTGGCGCCGAAATGTAATCAGTGTTGGCGCCAGGCGGATCTCAATAGGGAGGGCATTCCATAACTTGGGAGCAGCTGCCGAGAAGGCCCTTTGTCTACAAGCCATCCCTCTCACCTCCTTGAGGGATGGCTCTTTCAAAAGCCCCCCTGGCTCTTGAAAGCTGTCGTACAGAGTATGGGCAGGATCTATGTGGGACTACCAATGAAATGGACATTTCAATGTGTCCAAACAACTGTTTCCATGTGGTTCAATGCCATGCTGAAAAAAAGGTTCATGAGGAGAATCATGTGCAGTTGGATGCAGCAACCAATGTCAGAAAATTCCTTCATTGAACAGGAGGTTGGGTTTGATGGCCTTATAGGCCCCTTCCAACTTCATGACTCTATGAATTAAATTATTTCATTTAATTCTCTGTTGATTTTGCTTGCCTAGTGAATGACCGGGGAGAAGAGAAACAAACAAGGGGAAACTAATGGACCAGGAGTTCAGACCATGGTGTAGAAACTGATCAGTTGAGCTCTTTGCTACTCCACCCTTTTCTCTTACTCTGACCACTTGCACTAAACTGTGAAATACATATAACCTTAAGATTATTTATTTATTTATTTATTTATTTATTTATTTATTTTTATTTATTTATTTATTTTTGTACTTATTTACCACCCAATTTTCCCATAGGGAACTCTGGGCGGTGTACAGCACGTCGCCAAGCGACTACCCAACTCCAAACCCAACATAACATAATCAAACAAACATCATAAAATCCAAGACATGATAACATACTAGCCAAATGGCCAGGGAAATAAGCCAAACACCACCCCCACCAAAAAAAAAAAAAATAGTAAGCTCTGGCAAGAGAGAGGGGGGAGAACCCACTGTAACAGGATGCTCAGAGGTCCCCAAAGCATTGCCTGAAGAGCCAGGTGTTTAAGGCCTTTCTGAATGCTGCCAGCAACTCAGCCTGCCTAATCTCTGAGGGTGGTTTATTCCACTGTGCAGGGCCCACCACTGAGAAGGCCCGATTCTGGGTCAGAGCCCTGCAGGCCTCTCTCGGTGTGGCCATTCGGAGACAAAGGGAGGACGAGGCTCTAGTTGGTCGGGATGAGATTGACCTCTGGGAGTGTGTATCCAAATGCCTGTGTGGATGATTGGAGAATATTCCACGTTTGGCTTTATTTCAGAGTAGACAACCATAGGATTCCATTGTTGAGCAATTGCCACAATTGGCTCAAGAATTAAATTATCTCAGAGTGCTAATATTGTTCATTTAAAAACTGCAATGTTCAGCAAAGAAATTTCATACCTCAAGTCCATCCTGGACATCACAGAATAATAAAAATTTCATTGTTTGACCTCCTTATACATCCCCAAACCTCATTACTTGGTTTTCCATTCAGCTAGCACTCTTTATGTACACCAGTTCTCTCAGCTTTTCTCAGCAAGTTTGGTGCATAATTTACAGCCTAATAACTCACAGGTGATAAAACTGTGGGATGAACATAACTAACAGTTTTAATGGGCTCCTTGATGAATAGATTCTTATATCTCCAACAATATTTAGCAGACAGGACATAATATATGGTTTTAAAATTAGGAGTCACCAAAAAAAGAGCCCTTTGGCTTGCCAAGCCAATGAGATTTTTATTTGGGTTTTTCCCCCTCTAACTGTTTGGAAATCTCTGATAAGTCCAGCCAGTGCTTTCACAAAAACTCCAAAGGTGGTTTAATATGCACTCTGTGTGGTTCTTATAATTATAGTAATAATAAACACCATGACAATCTTAATAAATGCAGGCTCAGTTCAGTTATATGTTTCCTAATTCTTCTCAAATGATTGGGTTAGGAACATTTTAAAAAATAATAACCTCTAAAAACAATATTCAGATGAAAATATACTTACCAAATTATCCTTTTCATTCCCCCAGCATAAGCCTAGTTCTTAGAATCATAGAATCACAGAACCATAGAGTTGGAGGAGAACTCAAGGGCCATCTAATCCAACCCACCTGCCATGTAGGAACCCCCCATCACAGTACTCCGGACATATGGCCATCCAGCCTCTGCATAAAAACCTCCAAAGAAGGAGATTCCACCACCCTTCGTGGCAGCACATTCCACTGCTGAACAGCTGTAACTGTCATGAAATTCTTCCTAAAGTTTAAATTGATTCTCTTTTCCTGTAGTGTGAGACCGTTGCTCCACGTCCTAGTTTCTGAAGCCATGGAAAATAAACCAGTCCCTTCTTCAATGTGACATCCTTTCAAATATTTAAACATAGCTATCATATCCCCTCTCAGTCTTCTTTTTAGAAAGCTAAACATTCTCAGCTCCCTAAGCCGCTCCTTGTAAGACATTTCTTCCAGACCCTCAATCATCTTGGTCATCCTCCTCTGAACCCGTTCAAGATTGTCAACATCCTTTTTAAATTGAGGGGCACAGAACTGGACACAGTACTCCAGGTGGGGTCTGACCAGAGCAGAATAGAGTGGTATTATCACTTCCCTTGATCTAGACACTATGCTTCTATTGATGCAAACAAGAATCATGTAGGCTTTTTTTGCCACCGCATCACACTGCTGAGTCATGTTCAATTTGTGGTCTACCAAGACTCCCAGATCTCTTTCACAGGTACTATTTTCCAGACAGGTATCTCCCATACTATATATGTGCAATTCATTCTTTTTACCTAGATAAACCACCCTACATTTCCCTCTGTTAAACCCCATTTCGTTAGCATTGGCCCTGCACTCTAATCTGTCAAGGTCCTTTTAGATTTTCATCCTATTCTCTAGGGAATTAGCAACCCCACCCAATTTGGTATCATCTGCAAATTTGATCAGCCCACTCTCTATTCCTTCCTCCAAGTCATTAATAAAGATATTTAATAGCACCAAACCAAAAACAGAACCCTGGGGCACCCCACTGGTCACGTCTCTCCAAGCTGAAGAGAAGCCATTAATGATCACCCTTTGGGTGCAATCAGTCAACCAATTACAGATCCATCTAACAGTGGTACTATCTATCCCACATTCTACTAACATCTTTGCAAGTATATCATGGGGAAACTTATTGAAGGCCTTGCTGAAATCTAGATAAGCAATATCCACAGTTCTCCCGTCTGACTCAAGTTCATGACAAGAAAGTTCCTTTATGTTTCTTCTCGCTTCTTCTGGCTTCAGTCTATGAAAATGAGATTCTACACATCATGCTCTAAACATCACCCTTGGCAGGCAACTTTTCCTCTGTTTCTTTCGCATATTGTCCTATAATCATCAACACGGCATAGTCGAGAGGATTGACATGTTTGTTCCATGGCTTGACAGTTTAGTGCTGTAGTGTTTTATTCTGCGAACTTAGTTTTAAAGTGATTAATACTGATTTAAGGTTTGCTCCTCATGCAATACAGGACTGGCCCTACCATTATGCAAAGTGGGCAGTGGCAACCAGCAAGCAAATGTTGAGGATCAGGCATTAGGCAAGGTTATATGTGCTACAAATGTTGAAGGGCAGGCAGTAAGCCAGGCTATATGTTCTGCCCTGAACCTCTTAGGCTACTTTGCAATAGAGAACAATGTCATAATGCTATGTTGGGAAAAGGTTCATCAAGTATTCTGGAGGAAAGCAACATCTGGTCCTTCACCCCAGGAAGCAAAATGCCTTAAGACTGGCGTGCTCTCTTAGGGCATACTCCCCAAGGGAAACAGATAGCATTTTGGACCATTTGTGGAGGAGTCCAATGAGAACTATTTCCCAGCGATCATACAACATACAGATTCTTGCTGTCCAGTCTGACCCTAATTTGGCCCTTTTTGGTCCAGCTGCAGGGAAACTACTACTTGGGGTCAGGCTGGAGTCATTCCCCAACAGAAGGAAGGATTGCTTTAAGGGGCATCACTTCATGCAAAGTAACAGTTTCTGGTGCAATTGGATGCAACCCTCTTGAATGTGCCCCAAGTGTTGCTTTCTGAGCTCTTCCAGTGGAGCCTTTGTTGTCTAGAAAATTCTGGATTAAAAATTCTCAGTATTTTTCCTGCCATCCATACAGTGTTCCTCTTATTCCCCTTAGTACAGTGTAGAAAAAAAAATTATTCTTAACCTTTTTGTGCCTCCTGAAAACATGGCTTTGTTTCAACACCAGTTTGTACCCAGGAATTGTTTAGTAATATGGCGCATCCCTTTGGAGCTGATGATGGCCTCCTGATCTGAAGTTTTGTACTCCAAATTGCATCCTTCCCAACCCAACCTCAATGGAAAGGCTGTGGCAGAGTAATTTCATCTTAATTCTTCTTTAAACATCCATACCTTTGTTTTCTTCCTTTCAAGATTTCCCAAAGATTTGTTACAGATAAATACTTGTCTTGAAGAGAAATGGATTTTTAGAAGAAAAGTCTGGACAAAATTCCTGTCAAACTTTGCACTCCTCTGGTGCCACGCGGAAGAACGAGAGCGGAAAATGCTCAGTATGGAAGAACTGTATGATTTTCAATTCTGTCTCCATTTAATGTTTGACACTTGAACAACTGTTATGATAGGGTGACTGAGAAGGTGAATAAAAACATCAATACAATTGTGTGAAGTAATGTGGGTCACAGGGGTGTTTCTGAATAATAAAACTGCATTCATGTGACACCTTTCTTGCTAATGGAAAGACATCAGTTGTTGCATCCAACTGCACATGATTCTCCTCATGAACCTTTTTTTTCCAGCATGGCATTGAGCCACATGGAAACATCAACCACATTGTTAACTAAGGCTGATACTTCACATCCATCTCATCGCTGTTTGTGGTCCTGCTGGGGACCGGTATGAAGAAATCTAAGCATATGTCCATTGCGGGATGAGGGGAGTTCATCCTGACCACACACCCTGAACTGCGATCTAAGCGGGATGAGAGATTCCCCTCTCTGGCCTCAGGAATCTCATCATCTCGCTTCTCATTCCGATACGAGTGCCTGTGAGGTAAGGCTCATCACGCAACGTGCCATTCTCCATCTAGTGGCAGGAGTGCGAAGTGCCATTCGCCAGTACATTCCCTATGGAGTCAGCAACGCAGTGCAGAGAGATTAAAAGACAAATGCCTCAAACTTAGCTCCGTAATGCATTGAAGGCAAGGCTTCAGAGAATCGAAACATCAAAAAACGGAAGGTCGAGCCGAATAAAAAATGGAGAACAAAGGCATGGAATTTTACATATCCTCACAGAACAAGGACGTGCAGAAACAGTCATGCCGGTATCATCAATCACTCCCGTGCATACACGGGAACAGGGACAGAACCGCAAGAAGACCACGTGACCGTGACCGACATCAACACGCAACGAACTTCCTCACGGGATGAGAATGGACGTGAAGTAACCGTCTTAGAGTGGGAAATGACTCCAACCTGAAAAAGTAAAGCAGATCATAGAGATACTGTTAAGAGACCCAGATCAGATAACAGGTTTGCCATGTGATCACTTATCCTCAACCTGTTTCATTTTTTTAAAATTGCTTCACAGAACTTAACCAGGATTAGGACTGTAACAGATGGAGAACTGGTCCTAACTTCCCTCAGCCATGTTCCGTTGGGGTTAAAAATCACCCCAAAGCTTCTGTTTGCCTAGAAGAATTGCTATTCTTCAGAGGCAAACCATATCTTATTTGAGGAAGAGCAGAAATTTGGGGCAGAAAACTAATATGGGGGAAAAGGCAACCAACACCCACCACTGATGCTGTTTCTTAACTTGTTTGCTTAAATAAGCATTGGATAAACAGTTACATGGAAAATATATCAACTACTGTAAATCTCTGGCTTCCAGCTTATGGAGTGGGATGAATAGTCATACAAATTCAAGAGTTTTATTGAAGTTGTTATGTAGCATCAAGTTATGCTGTAATCCTTCTGCATTTACCACAAAACCATAGCAAAATAAATGCTTCATGACATTATTTGTTGTTATGCGCTATCAAGTCAAAATCCAATTATAATGACCCTCATTGGGGTCACTATAACATGAGATATTTGAGGAGTGGTTTTACAGGTTCTATATTCCCTGTGACCTTCATTGGTTGAGCGGGAATTTGAACCTAGGCCTTCGGAGTCCTAGGTCCGTCACTCTACCTACTGCACCACACAGCACCACCTATTTTCATACTTCAGAATGGAAACCTGCCTGGATAAAATGAAATGCTGTTAACCCAAAGTTGGAAAATGAAGCGAAAGGGAACAGACAATGTTTATTGAGCTTGAACTTCAAGATGATGAGTGTTATTGTCTTTTGGTAATTACCTCTGGAGGGGGTGGAATATTCAGATGACAACACAGGGCAACCTAGTAGTTAAAATAACATTGGTGCCCCTTTAAAGTGGATTACTAAAAATGACTCTAAGTCACAAAGCCAAGCCCCCATGACACAAAACCCTTATCATGCTGTGAGCCCAAGGTCTGTCCTTGATTTACATGTGCATTTATAGAAATTTACATATAGCTGGCTTGCGAAGGAACTGTAGGCTGTGGAGCTTGTTACTATAGCTGAACTGTGATGCTATTAGGTGAAGGTTGCAAAGAAAATAAGGGTGAACAATATGAAAAGTTACACTGCCTATAAACCTTGGGCGATATTCTCCTGTTGAATATTTTATTCCAGTCCTCGACAGTTTGAGGATGAAACGATAAAAATTTTGCATTACCCAGACCCAGATTAAAACATTTATGGCTTCAAGTAGATTTAAATATATCCCTGGCAAGTTAAGACCTGATGATGGCTTTTTTTGTGTTTTGCATCAGTTCCATATGAAAGTGAAATGCCCCTATTCCATGAAAATCAAATAAAAGCTGGGAATCGAGATATTAATATGGGGCATAAATTATAGTAACCCTTTAAAGTTTTATCCTGTTATCATTTTTATTGGCGGTTCCCGTCCATCTTTGTCGGTCCCCTTTCAGTTTCACGATTTCTCTTAAAAAGCTGCTTCTCTCATAAGGCATAATTTAAAGCTCCAAAGTAAGCAATATTGCAAGCAAAACAGAAAGAAAATGTCAGAGAAGGCAATTGCCACTTTTAGCCCAGGAAAAGTCATCATTTTCTCCCTTCTTTTTCTTCACGACAATCACTCCTACATTAGAAAAGTGGTGATACCACAAGTAACATTAAACCAGGATTTGTCACTACAGCTCACAAATTTATTTATTTTATTTATTTATTGGATTTACAGTTTTTTTCTGTGTATAAGACTATATTTGGTCTAAAGCTGTTGGACTAAACATTGAGGGTTGTCTTATACACAGAAGTAAACTGACGAGGAAACTACATGGTGGCCGAACTGTATTTTTCGGGTTGGGAAAGTGGTGGCATCTTATACATGGGAGCATTTTATAGACAGAAAAATATGGTATATATGACACCATCTGATGCCAGTGCCACTCTGGGCCACCCTCCTTCTTTTCTCCTTCTCCCTATCTGAGACGAAGAAAATGGCTTTAATTGTTGTACTTTCCCAAAAATATTGTTTTGCTTGACTCTGAGATTGTAGTTTAGAACAGCTCTGTGCAAGATTTAAGTATTCAGACATTTCGAACTTCAGCTGCTGCAGCCCTTTACCTGGACAACACTACCAATCACTATGTCAGACTACACAGGGAAGTCATTGAAATCCACAAACATAAGCACAGTTTCAATAAAAAAGAATAAAGTCTAAAAAGCCTCGCTACCTATCTGTTGAGGTCGCCCCGCCTTTTGGTGGTTGGGGACCTCAACTTGCATGCCGAGGGGGAACTCTCTGGTGCGGCTCTGGAATTCATGGAATCCATGACTTCCATGAACTTATCTCAGCATGTTTTATGCCCCACCCATAGAGCTGGCCACACCCTAGACCTGGTCTTTTCCTCCACGTCGTCGGATTCGTGTCTGGGGGTTGGGGACATTTTGCCCCTGCCCGTGTCATGGTCGGACCATTACCTGCTAAAATTTTCCCTGTCGATCGCCCCCAACATCTTCGCCCCGAGGCTCCTGGACCCTCCAAGGTTTATGGAGGCCTTCGGGGAGCTCTCTGGCGGCTTGGCGGACGATCCGGTTGATGCCCTGGTGGAAAGGTGGCATGTTGGTGCCGCCGGGGCGATAGACCGGATCGCCCCTAAGCGTCTCCTGCGCTAGAAGGCCGCTCCTCCCCGTGGTTCACGGAGGAGTTGCGGTCGATGAAGCAAGAACGTAGGAGACTAGAGGTCATATGGAGGGCGAACCGGACGGAAGTGAATTGGGCTGCCCTTAAACAGCTGACTGGCCGCTATCTTCGCGCGATCAGGGACGCTAGAAGATCATATGCCTCCCTGAGAATTGGGGAGGCCTCGAGCCGCCAAGCGGAGTTATTCCGGGTGGTTCGAGACCTCTCCAATCCCAGTCAGCTGCGGCCTCCTCCTAGTGATTTCACTAGTGAGCAATTTGCAGCCCATTTTAGATCTAAAATTGAGGCCATCTGTTCCGATTTGCCCCCCAGTTGCTCTAGTCCATCCTCTGGGTCTTCCAGTGCCTCACCCCTCCGTTCTCCCCTCCTGGACGAGTTCGGGCCGGTTTCTTTAGCGGAGACCTCCAGAGCTATGGCTCGTTGCCGGCCGGCGGCCACTCCATTTGACCCTTGCCCAGCCTGGCTCCTAAAATCTGCCGAGGGGAACATGCCAGAGTGGTTTTCTTCCATCGCCACGGCCTCCTTTCGGGAGGGTCGTTTCCCTTCCCGTTTAAAGGAGACCGTGGTAAAACCCATTCTTAAGAAACCTGGCTTGGCGACGGATGACCTTTCCAACTTCCGTCCGATCGCCATCGTTCCCTTCCTGGGCAAGGTTGTTGAGGGGGTGGCTGCCGTCCGGCTCCAGTCATACCTGGAGACAAATCATATCCTGGACCCCTTCCAGTCTGGATTCAGGCCTCTTCGCGGGACCGAGACCACCCTGGTCGCTCTGCAGGATGACCTCCTCAGGGAGGCCGACAGGGGAGTTCCTCCCTGCTCGTCCTCCTTGATCTCTCAGCAGCCTTTGATACCGCGACAGCTGAGGCGGGAATTGGTGGTCAGGCCTTGGCCTGGCTCCGTTCCTTCCTTGGCGGCCGGACTCAGAGGGTACAGCTGGGGGATGTCTTGTCGGCTCCTTGGACTCTCCCTTGTGGGGTGCCCCAGGGGGTCGGCAATCTCCCCGTGCTGTTCAATGTTTATATGAGGCCGCTGGGGAGGTCATCAGGAGATATGGAGTTCGCTGTCATCAGTACGCTGATGACACGCAGCTCTATATCTCCTTTTCTACGTCTGCTGAGGAGGCGGTTCGATCCCTCGATCTGTGCCTGGAGGCCGTTCTGGAATGGACCAGATAACCGGCTCAAGCTTAATCCGGAGAAGACGGAGGTTCTGTTCTTCGGGGTGCCCTCGTCTCGGTACAATGGCCCCCTCCCTAGTCTGGGGGGTACTTCCCTCCAGCCTACAGACAGGGCCAGGAATCTGGGCGTGGTCCTGGATTCGGCCCTCTCCCTGGAAGCCCAGGTGATGGCCGTCTCCAGGGCCGCTTTTTTCCATCTCCGCAGGATTCAGTACCTTGACGAGTCCTCCCTGAGGACAGTTGTGCAGGCCCTGGTGATCTCGAGGATCGACTACTGCAATGCCCTCTACGTGGGGTTGCCCTTGACCCTGGTCCGGAGGTTACAGCGGGTGCAAAATGCGGCGGCCAGGCTGGTGGTGGGTGCTCGTAGATTCGAGCACATCACCCCAGTCCTGGCCCGCCTGCATTGGCTGCCCGTTGTCCTCCGGATCAGGTTCAAGGTCCTGGTCTTGGTTTTCAAGGCCCTCCACGGCTTGGGACCAGGATACCTGGCGGAGCGCATCTCCCTGAGGGCATCCGGATCCAGACCCACGAGATTGTCGAGGCGTGCTCTTTGAGAGTGGCCACACCCAGAGAGGCGCGGAAAACGCATACGCGGAACCGCGCCTTCTCTGTGGTGGGGCCCTCGCTTTGGAACCACCTGCCTCCTGAGCTGCGCCTGCTGGAGTCCCTGCCCGCCTTTAAGAGGGCCTTGAAGACCTACCTCTTCAAAGAGGCTTATGGTGCCCTTATTAGTTAGTTTTTCTTTTCTTTCCTATCTCTCAACGTCTGCCATCTTGCCCTTTGCTGCCCTTGTTGGTGGCTTGCTATTTTTTAGCTTTTAGCTTTTGTCTTTTTAGTTCTTGCGTTGTTAGCCGCCCAGAGTTCCCGTTGGGAAGATGGAGCGGGATATAAGCACTTAAAATAAATAAATAAATAAATAAAATCAACGAAGCCTGGCTTCCAGTTCTAAAAGCTGCAGAGTACAAAAGGTCAAAACTCAATTATTCCACCCCAGCCACAAGCAACAGTGTTCAATTCACACAATAGAACAGCTAACAACCCCCATCAACTACACAGAAGGATTGTTGCCACCGCCTGATTGCATTGAAACTTTGTCAGATCATCCTGCTATGTTCTGAAAAAAGAATTTTTCAACTTGCAATTAAGTGATTATTGAGTCCAGCTGAGGACTGGAGCTAACTTGGAAGGTGGCCTTGACAAGAGGTTTAATGTCCAAGGTCCCAAGAGCGGAGCTCTGAAGTGTTGAGAGAAAAAGCATTATGTATGTGGTATGAAAGTGGAAACATGACTGGAAAGAGTATCTATATATACTGCACATAAGGCTGTGTATTCTTGCTGCTAGCTGGGGAGGCTATTAGCCAAGGATGTTGTTAGCCCAGGTTGCTGTTATGCAAGTGGTGCTGTGAGACAAGGCTGTTTAGTCAAAGTGCTGGGGCTGTTTAGCCAGTGATGTGGAGTCTTTGCTGTAAACTGATGTATTGACTCTGATGAAGATGATGAGTAGCTGAAGTCCTTATGCTACTGGATGTAGGTCTGAAGACTATTGGAACTTCTGAACTGTAAATATTGTAAACAGACTGCAATAGAAAACCAGCAATTGAGTCTGTCGTATTTTTGTCTCTGCTACTGTCTTGCCATTTCTGGGCATTGAGGTTAACCATCCTCAACTACCTGACAAAGTTCTTAATCCCTTCATCACAATACGATGACTAACACCTATTCTCCTGCATAGGACAAGTTTCCTCTTTCCCACAACTTTAAAAACCCCAGTCTCACTCACTCTATACCCCAGAATGCAGAGAGAACTCCTAGTTCCCTGAGCTCCTTGCCCTCTGAAGATGCCAGCCACAGAGTCTGGCAAAACGTCAGGAAGAAAAACTTCCAGAACATGGTGAAACAGCCCAAAAAACCTCACAACTATCAGAATCCATTAACTTTATAGATCTGTCTATATATGACAAAATCTTATTCCCCTTCCTGATATACCCCAAAGGGGCCTAAACCTAAAATAATAGTGTCCTGTTGATTTATAATTTATTAAACTATTAATCTATTAATCCTAAATCTCCTTCCCAACTATATCAAGTTGACAATAAAAATAAGATAAAGAGAGGATTCAGAAAAGGACACAGAGAAAACTGCTGCAGTGCAGGCTTGCACCAAAGCATGTCTTAACAGCAAATGCTGAGGAGTTTATATGATATGCATACTTTTCAGTTGAAAAGAATCAGAAACACCTTCTGGTGTCTGTTCCTGCTTCAAAATTCCATTGATGTAAACAGATATCATTTAAAGGTTGATGTCTCATCCCACATCTCCTCCCTTAGAAAACTGATATCAAATATAAATAGGAAACACTGAGTTCCGTGGTCCCACTACCCTTGCTGTCTGAGTGTCTTGAAGTAACATTTATCAAGAAATCACTCCAGGATGCCTAAGAAATAGGGTTTACTTCCATTCTAGCAATCTCGCCTTTTTATTTTCTAATCTATATAAGTAAATTGGATTCTGAATATTAGGAATTATTATAGATATTCAAAACTATCAGATTCAGACATGAATATATTTTGAACTATCTGAATATGCCATTATTTAATCCAAATATGCACTACTAAGCATAAGCACATATGGGATACCCATTCATACATAAAGCACATTTTACATAGAAATCATGACTGAAATATAGATAATTAATAATATAATATATATAGAAATCATGACACACTGAGATAGACACACACACACATACAAAAGAAAGAAAATAATACATAATTTGTTATGTAAATGATGTTGATGTATAGATCCAGAAGAAAATAAAGGATAAAATTCACAAATAATAATGAAAGGGTTTTTAAAGAAAGAAAGGGCAAACATTGTAGAAATATTCAGCTTCAAATTATGACAATAGCTACTGTCAAATTCCACAAAAACAGGACAGGGTTGAAGTTGAGTGGATAGCGTAAACATGGCTACCGGTGAATATGAGTGAGGGAAATGTTTAATATGTACCTAAAATATAGAATGCTGATACATTGTACTAAAGGAAGTGAGGGGAAAAATAATGCACTACAAATGTAAAAGAGGCGAGATGAATACCCCAGAGGTGGACACGCATACTAAAATTGCCATAACAAATTGGACTCTTTTGGGGTTTTTTATGTGATCAGCCCTTATTGTAAGTTAAAACAAGAATGACAAAAAGAAATATGAGGTAAAAATGATGGTGCTGGTGATCAATAGTGTTTCAGAAGGTGGTGTACCTGTAGGTTGATACTCTCACAGTTGACTTCACTTGCTCCCACACAACTCTGCTCTCTTACCCTTGCAGCCAGAGATAATATACCCTATCTTTCTCTCTCTTCCTAAACATATTTCTGCAAGAAACATCTTTTTCTTCATCAGTCTATTGTTGATGATTCCAAACAACAGCTTCCGGGCAGGCTAACAAGGAATAAGAGCTCATTAATTCTGAAGGGACACAAAAATCTATACTTTCCATTTTTAGATACATTTTAGATACATTTCGAAATTATGTTTGTATTGTATCTAACAGCCCGTTAAGTCAGGTTATTTGCTTTTCATAATAGCTCATGATGTTGCCGATGCTCATATTTGCCTGGTTTATAATATGAATTATTCTGGCTTGCTAGGCTCAAATGCAACCTGAATTAAGTCCCATTCCTGGTACAACAGTAAGTCCCAAACTTTTTAGCATCACATCTTCTTCTTGATCACTGACAAACCTATGGGCTTTACCACTTCTGCCTAATTCATTTACAATTAAAAATAAAACCCCATGTGTAATAAAACTATAAGGAACTAAAAATTAGAACCATAGTTTTTCTTTAGAAACCCTGAATTCTAGCAATGGCATTTGTCCAAAGACTTAGCAAATGAAAAAAGAAGTTTTCTTGATGAAGATTATCACATATTTAGGATTTTTAATGCTGCCACCTTTAAAATTTAGTTTTATAACTGAAATCATTGGAATCTTACAGGTTAAGTTCTTTTTAAAATAAACAAAAGAAGCTTATTGAAGCAACAAAATTAAATACATTCAGCAATAACTCTATGTACTATCAGATCCTTATCTATACCACTATACAACAGCCATACCCTATCTATCTATCTCCATGGGGGCAAACCTTCAGCAGTCCAGATGTTTTGGACCACAATTCCCACAGTCCTTTGGCATTGGCAATCTAGGCTTGGAATTCTGGGAGTTGTGGTCCAAAACTTCTGGAGTGCCAAAGGTTTGCCAACATTGATCTATATATTTACGTCTTCATGGGCCTATCTGCATATCCCTATCTCTACATTGGCAGTTCCCTATCTAACTATAACTTTAAATCCATCATTCCCTATCTGAACTAATACAGATAGGTTCAGAGGTATATAAACACACTGTCTCCATCCCCAAGCTCTACTATTGGCTATGCATATGATACATATTGAATAGGTTAGGCTGCCTGCTACAAAGATTTTACAGATTCACATCCCTTTGGGATTTCTTTATGCCATTTTGGTGAGGAGGAGTAAATGCATAAACCCCCGCACTTTAGGAATGAACGTGTTTGAAGTTTCTTTACAGCCTTCAATGAAAAGCAGTCTTCATAGATAGAGCAGGCTACCAAGAACGACTGAAAACTGGTTTCCAAGGAACTATTTAGGAATATAAGGTGCCTCAAAAATGGGCCTGTATTTGGTTCATCTTTTGACAGAGATTGACCAGTCCTGAGGCTGTATGAAGATTATATGAGCACTGCTGCACCTTATCCAAACACAGCACCCTGATAATTACATGACTTATCTATCTTTGTTTGCATTGTGGAATAGTTCCTGCTTGTCCCCTATTCCTGCCTTAATCTACCTCATTCCCCCATTCCCATCTTGTTCCTCTTTCCATGTCTAAATCCGACTTCTATTATGGACTAATTGATTGTTTTTATCTTGACATTGATTGATTCTTTATCCCTCCAGACTTTGTTCTGACCGGCTGGCTTTTGACCTCTCCTGACCTAAAGGGTTTTGGAATTATCTTCTATTTCTTGGCTACTGTTTTCTGTTTTACCCACAATTTACCATAGCCATGTTCTCCAAAGCCATACATTTATTCTTAGGTTCCACCTAGACCTCACCGGTTGATTCCTTTGCTAAGAGGGCAAACATGGAAGGGGACATAGGCTGATGTACTGTAATTGTGACACTCATACATTTAATCAAACCAATAAGCTATTTGTCTCCCCCATAAAAGCTACAGACCAAAAGAATAACAGATAGACCACCTGGAAGTGGTTTGCAGTCCAGTGCATAATTTACATGCATTATTCTTACCTTTTCAGAATGCATCAAAGGTAGAATCAGGAATTTCTCCTTCTGTGTGTGAGGCCAGAACTGCAGTTTGGAACATTTTGCTGCCATGAGCGTTCTTAGAGGAGGCTGAGAATCGGGTCTCAGGAGAAGAAAGAGCTTTGCCTTGAAAATATGTTTCTAGCAGTTCTGCTGTGAGTATGTGTGCTTCTGTTCCTTGTCTGCCTTTCCTCATTCACTTCCCAGGTTCACCTCTGTCAGATACCAAAAGCTCACTCTTATCTATCTTATCTATCTATCTATCTATCTATAGCATTTTTACCCCACCTTTCTCCTAAGAAAGGACCCAAGGGGGCTTACATCATTAAAACACAATATTAAGCTGGAGCAGTACTCATGCATGAGAATGGGTCAACTCACTGTTTTAAATATATGAAAACAACAATATTACAATACTATTAAACCACAGACATGGTGTATCAATAGTCATGACTGTAGAACATCAACACAAAATACAGTTTTTAGATCAGTGCAAACAGTCATAAATTGGCTTAAGAAAAAAAATTGCTGTGTCCCTTTAGTGATCTTCGTTTCCTCCCAGTGTATGTAATTATTATTGCTTTTGAACTGCCAGATTTCATGGTAGAAGTATTTCTCTGACCACTTGCCTTCAGTGCAATTTAAGGTGGATGGCTTGACTCTTCTCTGTCCCTTTAGACACAGTGATCACCAGACTGGTGCTAAGTGTAGAAAGAAAATAGCCACTGGTATCTGCCCCCCCCAAAAAAAAATCTGAATATGGAGATTCTGAAAAGTCTGGAGTTCTTTTGGATGATATTGGCCCAAAAGTAAAATTTCTGGTGTTATATAGTGAGTCAGATGGAACCAGGCAACACCGAAGTGAAATTCAGCTGTTTATTCATAGCAGAAGCACACATTGCAAAGGGATAAAAAGCACTGCTAAAAAGGCCCAAGGGCCAGTTTATATACATACCCAGAATATCCCCGTGGCAGGCAATTGGATGGTTTAAACAGCCTGCTGGCCCCCAATTGGACAAGCCAGAATCCTGCCCTTCAGTCATTCTCCAGCCTCCACCTCCACATCCCACACCTGTCTCCCATTGCCTATGCTTGAGATCTTGATCAGGCTCCGCCCGGCTGGGGCCCAGCTAGAGCTTGGCTGGAGCTAAGGTAAGTTTGGAGCCTTCCTTTCTATTTATTAATATACTCCAAACTCAGGCAGTTCACGGGTTACACTAAGAACACAACATCTGGACTCTAATTGTGAAGCTGTTCCTGAACAAGCAAAACACAATTGGCTTTTGCTTCTTTTTTGTGTCAAGTTAGGGCACAGGGCATGGACACATCCCACAACAAACCAAAGACACAGAAAACAAGCTTCATTTTTAATGTCTCCAGTTCTGAGGTTTTGCATTCTCTGCTTTTAGCCTCAAAAATCTCAGAAAAATGGGTTACTGGCAATATAGCAACCCCATATTCATCCGTCCATCCGTCCATCCGTCCATCCATCCATCCATCCATCCATCCATTCAGTTTATATCTCACTCTCATGAGTGTCAAAGCACTACCTTGGGAAACAAATACCATGGGGGAAAACAACAAATAAAGATAAAAGCATTAAAAGGGACTACAGTATAATTAACCCTTAAAAAGAGATGACACAAATCACATAGAACTAGAGCAGATGGAGGACAGGGGAAGCTGATGAGCTAGGATTGGCAGTGTGGAAAGCCTAAAGAGACACATCTTTAATTGTATACTTAAATATCAAAAGGGGAAGGGCTAGATGGAGCTCCTCCGGAAGCTGGTTCCATAATGTTGAAACCACCACGAAGAAGACTCTACCTCTTGTAGAAGCTGTATGGACTTCCCTTGCAGTGGGCCAATGGGAGCAGCTGCAACTGGGATGACCTTGTGGGTTGGGCAGATCATATCATTCAATCCCCTTCCCTTATGTTTCTATCTGCTCATATCTGGCAATTTCAATACAAAACATGTGTGCCTCTTTGGGCTGCATGCATGCAATAGTTGGTGCAAGTCCTTCTAATATACTTAAAAGAGCGCTTTAACGATCCATGCAGAAAATTTTACACATGTGAGACAGTTGGACTTGAGAAGGACTGGTTGCTCTTTGTCCTCTGCAGGGATAAAAGCAAAGAGGTAATGACAGAACCATCTCATAATTTTAGAGTCTAGACTACTCTCAGAAACCCGAACAGCCCAAGCCTATGCATATTTATTTGGAAGCCCGCTGGGTTCAAGGGCTTGTTCCCAAATAAGTATGCAAACATTGTGGCCTACAGAGATTCCTTTGGCGTAATTCATTTGAGAATTGTGGACTTAGACTATGGGAGGGTTAAAAAAAAATCCCAAATATATATGCTTGCAATGTTTCTCCCCTACATAATTTGCAGCAGATTTTCAATAGAAGCTCTGTTTAACTCTAATTTACTATGTTCCTTATTGTCTCACTTTTAGCCTGTGCTATAGTGTCATCGTTTCCCAATGCAGATGTACATATAATTCCTTTCAGGGTAAATATATCTACAGCTGTATCAGCACAGTATATCTGCACTGTGCTGCCACGGTGCTCATAATAATTGTTGTACCATTTTATCAGCCTCAGCCTATGAATTTAGACCTGGCCTTTATTGTCTTTATTTGATAAATTGCCTCTTCCATAAATATTGTCCTCATACCACGAGGGCACCAAGAACCTTACCCATAACATTGCCTTCTCCATTCCTACATGAGCAATTTCAAATGCAGCCCGCAATGAAGCCGGTGATTTTGCTGGTGGGGTTAATTAAATTTTTGTTATATTTATGTTGCTGCTGGGGTACTATGATCTGTGGGTAATTGCTGGAGTCTCTCCATTTTATGGAGTGTATTTTAAGAGACTGTCAAGGGCATTCAAAGTTAGGGACAGGCGCCAGCTTCTTCTGTGCACCAGCTGAATCAGGAGTAAGAAAAACAGAGCATTCCTATCCATTTTGCCTCCTGCTGAAGGAAATTCCAGGCTCCACGAAGATACTTAAGATTCTTAACAGGATCTTGCAGTAAGTAACAGGAAGAGCATTGTGTCCTCAGTACAACAAAGCTGATTTTAAAAGTTGGATCTTACAGGTTACGAGTTAGCCCAATTCTGTGGAAAATATGCTGGACCATTTTTAGAAAGGATGAAAAAATATTTTTAAATATATATTTTACCATTCTGGGGTACACATTCAAATTATCAAAGAACAGAAGACAGGCAGTACAAACATAACTCAGGAGGGTGTTCCATAATATGGGGACAGCTGCCGAAAAGGCCCTAAGTTTACAGGCCATCCCTTGAGGGATGGCTCTTTCAACCCACCCACCCTCCCCACATGGCTAGGTCTTAAATGCTGGGTAAGTCCCTGATGTTGGGAAAGATTGAAGGCAAAAGGAAAAGAGGACGGCAGAGAATGAGATGGTTGGACGGTGTCATCGATGCAACAAGTATGGATTTGACCAAACTCCGGGAGGCAGTGGAGGACAGGAAGGCCTGGAGAGCTCTGGTCCATGGGGTCACGAAGAGTCAGATATGACTGAACAACTGAACAACAGCAAGGTTCATATGGAAGGAGGCAGTCCTTCAGGTATCCAGGGCCTGCAACCATGTCCAATTTTCAGCCCTCCTGATGTTTTGGACCATAACCCCCAGAATGCCAAGCCTGTATTTCCAATGACAAAGGACTGTGGGAGTTGTGGCCCAAAACATCTGGAGGGCTGAAGTTTGGACATGTCTATAAGGGCTTTATATGTTAACACAAGCACTGTGAATTGGGCTTGGGCAGCAACTGGTAACCCATGTAGCTGGTAAAGAATTGGTGTGATGTGATACCTGGCGGCCCCACCAGTTACCAGCCACGCCACACAATTCTGGACCAGTTGCAATCGCCAAACCCTCTTCAAAGGCTGCCCCACTTACAGCACATTGTAGCAATCCATATGGGATGTTACTAGTGCATGTGTATTTATGAATTCTATAGCTATTCCTTTGGGCTGAAAAGCCATGCATCACACTCACACATAAAGAGACAAAGTCCCCTACACCAGCTTGCTGCATCTATTTCAGTGAAGGATGCTCGCCCATCCTATATTAGGTGATTTCTACACTCAAGAAGCGGGAGAGGGTCCCATCTTGTACTTTACCCCAGGCAACACAATCTGAGGAAGTCTCAAGGGCTCAGCACTCCTAGTCTCCTGCAATGATCTTGTCCCTCCATTTCGATAACCATCACTTCATTCATAGACACAAACTCCAGGTCAACTCACAATCAGGTATTTCATTCATTTTATGTAATTAAAAATGGCAAATGGGGGCATTCCTTCATTAACATTCAAAAGCAGTTTTCCTTGATTCTTTGCTCATTATTTTATAATTAGCCGCATGATATAGTGCTTACATTTATCCATAGTTAATAGATCGTCAGTATCATTTCTGTGTTATGTTGTGTTGTTCATTTTCTTTCCTGCCTGTTGCAAATAATTCACACATCATATTGAGCTTAATATTTTTCATTTCAAAGAGACAAATATTTGCTGGAATTTCTTAGGACTTTCCTACTAATACAGAATAGAGATGCATGGATCAACATTCATAAGAAATCTAAAAAGTTTTCCTGGTCAGACAAACCAGAATAGGATAAGCAGAAACATTGTGATCATGCAGCTAAAAAATTAAGAGAATTCATACAAACTTGACTTTTTCAAAATGCTTGTCCTTGCCAATAAACATTCCACTTTCTTTCTCCTTGAGGCAAAATTATCTCAGAGAGTTTAGGAACAAAGCTTATGATTCTTTTCCGAGAACAAATGAAAAAGGGAGAGTTTGTTTTATAAGTCTGGCAGCTCACTTGGACTCATCTTTCCTCAGAAGCAAATCCCATTGAATATGGTCATGCTTACTCCCAGGTAAATGCATGTAGCTGTAATGATTGTATTTCAAATACATTTGAATACAGGCCAATGAAGCATATGATGTTATTTATTTTCTTTTTTTTTCTCCACCTCCCCTCACCCTGCCCTTTTTTTTCTAGATAGGGATTCTTCTTCCATGCAGAAAGAGCTAATGACTTGAAAACCCTAACACACACCATCCAGTGATAAGAGAGAATGTGTGGACTTTAAGGCAGTGATGGAAAGTGAACTTCAGTTGCCCCCCCTTTTTTTCCGTTCATACTATGGGAGGCTATTTTTAGCCACTGGGCCTGTGGAAGGCAAGTGACCTTTATGTGAGATGCTGGGCTAAGGACCGTGTGGTGGGTCTCCAGAGACGGCCCTCCATGATGAGTGAGATAAATTCAATATCTCCGCTCCCCCTGTCCTAAACTGTTCCCAAGCAGAGTGGCCAGCTGCTCAGGATTACATGGGTTTTATGGGAACGTTTTTGTTTGCTGGCATCTCAGCAAGAGGGCACCTGACCTCATTTCAGAGTAAACTACCACCAAAAGCTCAAGGCAAGCTTCCTCCCATCTCCTTTTAAAACTGAGGGGGGAAATCCTTATCAGTGACACATACGGGGTCATATAATGATGGGGGCAAAGAAGTTTTGTTTCTCTACTTTTTAACTTAAAGAAGTAGTAGGAAAAAGTAATAGTAAAAGGTAAAAGTGCATACCACCTAGCAGTAAAATGCACTGAAGGTTTAAATGTTGTAGATGTGGTGGTGGTGGTGGTGGTGGTGGTGGTGGTGGTGGTGGTGGTGGTGGTGAAGAAGAAGAAGAAGAAGAAGAAGAATTCCAGGACACAAATATTTTACTCTGTTAATGTTATTATTTAGTTACTTAATAACTAGCTGTATTTTTCCAGTATTAGAGAATCTAAGAAAAATTTGATGATTCAATCTAAGGTTGCTGTTTTTTTCTTTTTCTCTCTGGAGGTTAAATCAAGCTGCCCTTCCAAATCTTGCTTCCCTGCTTGTGTTTTTCTAGTTCCCCATTCTAACCACAACGCCTTCATCTGTGTCAGGCTTTTTGTTACTCAGATCTTTTAGCTGTGCCCTCTGTTCCAAGGATATCATCTTTTTCTTACTTGTTCCCTTCTCCTTGGGAAAAAGACATTCAGTTGCAGGTTCTCTTTCTCTTCTGCAAAATGTTTCCTCTTCTCACCTTACTTCCTGTTCTCCTCTCCCCTTCTGTTCCTCTTTGCCCATACACTTTTCACTGTGCTATTATTATGGGACACACTCTTCTATCGCTGTGAGGTAATGGGAGGTCATTCTCTACACAGATGTGCAGATGCTTCTTTAAAAAGACTGGTGACTGGCTGTTTGTTTGCTTGGGTGTTTTTACACTGTTAGTCCCATAAGAAGCACAATGGGTGAAGTTTATGGGGTATTTCATAAAAAAAATGACCATTTAAGAGATGGCCTATGATTTCTGGACAGAAGCAGACTGCAAGTGAAATACAGAACCAGCTATATGACAATTTTTACATGTCAAGGTGGCAATGGAAATCTGAAATTTCCAGCTGCATTCACAAGAGTTATGTCTGTTTGTCCCTAGCTCCCATCAAACTGTTGGCCATGCCACCAATCATCCTGAATGGGGTATTCTTAGAGATGTAATCCCAAAACCCAACATTTTCCCACTTCTATACAGAAAGAGGCTAAATTGTATTTATCTGAATGCATTTAGAAACATGCTGAGCAGTTTTCAGCTCTTTCATCTGAATGTGTGATTTTTCTGAAGAGGAATCTGTGCACACAAGATCATCAGTGACAAGATTTGGTTGTGCACTCCACCACATCTTCACATTATATCCTCAATGTGTTCCTCTAATGAATGCCTGAATAAGGCTTGAGCTTCATGTCTTTCTGTAGGTAGAATATGGGGGAGGAGGAGAAGTCCTTTTAATTCACCGTACAGTGGACCCTCGTATAACAATCAGTTTGTATAACATAAAATTTGTACAACATAAAAATTCCGGAGATAGGGGAAATTTGCTTAACATAGTTGCCTATGGGGAAAATCTGTACAACATAAAAATGGCCATGATTAAGGATTACTCTGTTTTCAATGCATTCCTATGGGAAATTTGTATAAAGGATAATTTGCTTAACATAATTTCATTTGGAACAAATTAATTCTTTTATACAAGGTACCACTGTAGTTTGAAACAGGTTTCTCAGTGTTGATTTTGCACTCAAAATCAACCAACAGCTCTTTGACTAACAAATATTAATAAACTATAGTTAGCTAAACAACAACAACAAATGCAATAATAATAATAATAATAATAATAATAATAATAATAATAATAATAATAATAATAATAATAATAATAATAATAATAATAATAATAATAAATGATGGCCACAGAACAGAAAAATAAACAAGATTTGTTTCAATTTCAAAATGATTTTTTTATTTTTGGTTAATAATAATAATAATAATAATAATAATAATAATAATAATAATAATAATAATAATAATAATAATAATAATAATAATAATAAACAAGAAGGAGAAAGCATACATGGTGAGGAGAAGGGAGCAAACCAGCAGTTCTCCAGCCATGCTTGTACATTGGCTTTTTCTTCCCATCAATGGTTTCAAACTTTGAGTCAGCAGGTGTTCTTGAACTAAAACTCCTGGAAACTTTCACACAAACTATACTGGCTAGGATTTCTGTGAGCAGCCAACCAAGACTATCTGGAGACACAAGATTGGGAAACACTGCTTTAATTGTAGCTGGGAGGATTGTAAGAACTGAGTCAGACTTGCAGGCAGTAGCTGATACAGTGGTTTGTCAGCTGCCTGGTGACTAAGGCTGAGAGAATTTCTGTTGCCTTAACTTAAGATGGGCAATTACATTAGAGTCTGTGGGGCATTTTTTTCTGGCACCAGACCTGAATACATACCCCCCCAAAAAAAAAAAAACAATATTTGTGCCAGTCCACTTCCAGTTTAAATCTTTGTGAGACTGAACAGCCTGTAACTCATTTATCTGGGGGCTTTGAAGGGTACAGAACACTCCCCCCCCCAGATTTATTTTTTGAAAGGGCCACATCGCAAGACTGCAAAAAACACCCATGAGGAAATCTGAAAAGAACTTCTATCCTCTTCACTGAGTGCCTTCATTTGTGTGACTTTCTGCAAAAGACAAGACTATTTGACTCCCTTGAAGGCAATGTGTCATTCTAGACTTTTTTGTTCCCTCTTTTTTGTATTACTTGGGTTTTCCCTGAGACTAATGAGGGAGATCCCCTATAGTGAATCGAGTTTATGGAGTGTGAGATTCAATTGCCAGAAAATTGGTAAGACCATCTCCCCTCTGCAAATGCAGGGGTCTCCTAACAGATTTAATAACTAGGTACTGGTGGGGTTCAGCAAACCTTCTTTAATCAACTGAGTTTCACCATTTTGGAAAATGTGCATTGGCTTAGCACATTCTTTGATTGTTGTTTCTGATGTTAAGAACATAAGAACAGAAGAACAGAAGAAGAGCCATGCTAGATCAGTCCAAAGGCCCATCTAGTCCAGCTTCCTGTATCTCACATTGGCCCCACCAGATGTGTCTGGGAGCACAAGAGACTAGATATTTGTCTCCTGATACCACTCCCCTGCATCTGGTCCTTGAAGTACCCTGGTTTTAAGCCTGGAGATTACACATCTCTATCATGGTTTGTAACCTGTGATGGACTTTTCCTCCGGAAATCTGTTCAATCCCCTTTTGAAGGCATCCAGGCTAGATGCCATCACCACATCTTGTGGCAGGGAGTTCCACAGACAACACGCTGGGTAAAAAAATATTTTATTTTGTCTGTTCTCATTCTAGCAGCCCTCAATTTGAGTGGATGTCCCTTAGTTCTGGTATTTTGTGAGAGGGAGAAGAGTGTCCCTCTATCCACTTTACTCATGTCCTGCATTATTTTCTATGTCTCAATCATATCCCCCCCTCAGGTGCCTTTTTTCCAGACTAGAGAGCCCCAAATGTTTTAGCATCTCCTCATAAGGGAGGTCTGCCACCCCAGTAATCATTTTAGTTGAGGAGGAAAGGGGAGTTCCCCTGTGGCATATGAATGTTACTTTCTGTCTCTAAAACTGTGCATTTCTTTGGGGAAGTAAGATTTGAAAGATCACTTACTACTTTCTCTACTCATGAGAAAATGTCATCCAGGTGAAGCTGTTTTGCTAACTTGGCTGGAGAGTAATGTTCTGAGTGAATCCTCTGTCATTTCTTCTTCCCCATTCCAGACTGTTTTTCAAACAAGCCAAACTTGGCATTTTCAGAAATCGCAAATAATTTTCTAATTTTCCTCCATCTCTAACCACCTGTCTCTTTGCCTACTTGGTAATAGGTTACGCTGAATAGCCATGAGGACGTGCTTTTCACCCACCCTTGTTGTAACTGGCTTTCCATCCTTAACTTTCCATCCTTAACTTCAGGTGCTTTATTTGAAGGGTATCACACTCTAGGTTGCCTCCATTGCTGAGGTACGCTGCCAGCTATCAAGCTAATAACCACCATTACTTCACGCAACAGAACTGGGAAACATTTCTTTTTGGATCAATATTGTTTCCAAACTGAACATGTTCCCATCTCTGGGTATCTCATATGCCTACTTCTTTCTCTGCACTGAAAGAACACCATGCAAAAAGACGTTTGATAAGTCTGTGAAGATTCTCAGTCATCCAGGTGAGGTTATTCAGAAGGCAAGTCATGGCAACTGAACTTCTTTTCTTACGAGATCGAAATGCTTCACTACTCATTCAAGTAGCTTCGTCAGTTGATAGAAAGATGGTGCAAGGCCTCCAATTTATAATTCACCTTGGTACATCTCACAAGAAAAGAAGTCCAGTTGCTATGACTTTTGATAAGATGGTGTTGTAGCATTTTATCAGTCTTGAGAAAACACCAGTGAACGTGCACAGTGAGTTTGTGCAGACAGGTGGGATCCCATTCTTCCATCTAAGCACATTCAAGATAATGGATTATTGAGTCTTCTAAACCTCTGACCTTCACTTCTTATAAGGTGACCTTCCCTGGAAATTGCTGGTTCTGAAATTTTGTACAGCTCAAATTGATTTCCAAGATAATTTGAGAGAGGAATTGAAAATCTGCATTTTGCACAATGAAAAATCTCTAGAGGCATATGAAAAATACCATATACTGTACATGAATATTAGGAAGTCCTATATCAAAGTCAAACAGGTTGTGGTTGGCATGCAGAGAATCATCATGTTCAATCTCTGACATCACCAGAATTCTGGAAATTTGGACAAATTCTTAAAATCAGACCTTGGAAAAGCAATTGGTCTCCAGAAAATTCCACATTTAGTATGGCTAGAGGCCATGATGGCTGAAGGATTTGAGGAAACGTAGTCCATAAAAGTAGCTTTTTCAATCCCTGTAAAAAAAATAATCAAATTATGTCTTCCTGATTGTAACTGATGGGCAAAAGGCTCTCTGCAAAACCAAGAAACTGTGCAGATTAAGGGGGCCATAATATTCATTTGAAAAAAGTCAAATGACTACTGGGCACAATTGCTGACCATAACCTACAAAGCACCAAACGGCCTGGGTCCTAGTTACCTCAGAGATCGAATCTCACAGTATGAACTGGCTTGAGTGCTTAGGTCATCAGGAGAGGCCTTTCTCTCCATCCTGCCACCCTCACAGATGCATCGCATAAGAACATATGAAAGGGCCTTCTCTGTTGCTGCTCCCAGACTTTGGAACTCCCTCCCGCTGAAGGCCAGGACTGCCCCATCTCTGATGTCTTTCCAGAAGCAAGCAAAGACCTTCCTCTTCAGGCAAGCTTTCCCTGAATGCGAGACTTCCTACTATGTAACTTTATATGGATTACCATACATGATTGCATTGACTGATTTCATAAGAACACCAGTGTTTTTCATGTTACTTTCCACCCCTCATAATGGAATTCTTTCTTCTAGTGTGCTCTTTGTAGTTTTAATGTTACATTTTAATGTTCTAAGACGCCTCTCCTAATTCCCTGATCTTAACTTGAATACGTCGTATATGTTCTGGACTGTATGTTTGTAAGCCACCTTGGGGCCTTTTCCAAGGAGAAAGGTGGGGTAAAAATATTCAAAATAAATAAAAATAAATAAATAAGTTAGCCTGAGTAAGCAATTCTGAATAGTCCGTTTCTCTATTTTTTGTTTTGTCACACTAAGCACAGCTGAATTGGAATGATTATCAATCATAGCATATATGGAAGGACATCAATTTATAATAACTTACCTATATACAACATCCATGTTAGAAATTCATTTAGCTTTGCTATGCTTGTACATAAGGTTTTTTTTTAAAACATTTGAACAAGAAAGTGAGATGGCAGAGCAATAGTAAATATTTCAGTAGTTACATAGGCTTGAAAAGGCTATTGCTAACAGGAAATCTGGGGAATATACTGCCGGAGTGATTTAGGGAGAGATTTGACATTGCTCTGACAGCAAAACCTGTCAAAATATTGCAAAGGTGGAAGAGTAAAATCACACCTTAAATCCAACCAAATAAATTACTTAGATGAAAGTGAGAGTTACTAGAGGCATTTATCAGAAATGAGGCACTCCCCCAACTCTGTTTGCAGTTTGTGATGGTAAAGCGGGGCAAGCAGTCAACAGAGGTGCAAGGGCCACCCGTATCCCTCCCTGGAACTGTCTTGAACTGTGCAGGATCAGTCCAACAATCTGGCCTCAGGCAGAGAGGACAACCTGGTATTTGGAGGGACTTAGCTCATTATCCTTCTGCTACAGCTGGGTGATCAGAGGAACAAGCAGGACGTGTGAAGACAATCTACCACTGCTTCACATTTAGGGGATTTTGTAGACAAAAAGGAAAACTACTAAACGAAGTACACCTTGTGTGTTTTAAAAAGAAAAATAAGAGTGCATATATTTTATCATAAACTAGTGCAGGCATAAATTACTTTAAAAAGAAGGATTTGAATGTTTTTCCCTTTTATCCCCTAGGTGGAAGAGACATCTGTCAGCTTCTCTTCATGCCTTTTGCTAGCAATGGCCCTGAGGCCATAACCATACATCTGAACAATCACAAACTGGGAAAGACTGGCTCCAGAGCAAACATTTTCAGTTTAAAGCTGTCTCTGACTGACAGGTTTGGATTATGCTCTGAGGACATTTTTTTTTTCCTTTTTGGGAGTTGTTGTTTGATGCCTCTTCATAAACAAATGAGGGTGGTCAATCTCCCATTTTGTTAGCATAATTTTATAATCTTTGTAGGCTAGAGTTCAGCAACCTGTAGCCTTCAGGCTAAGGGGGGGAGGTCCTTCAGGGAACAGCTAGGGGTGGGCATTTCGTTTCGGAACCAGTAGGTTATGAAATGAACCATGAGAGCCCAGGTGGTGCTCGGAACCGGCTGATTACACACGGATCCAATTACTTTACCTTTCTCTCTGCTGGCATGGAACTGAGCTGCAATGAGGAAGCACGCTGTGATGTCATCTTTCCTGCTCCGTGCTGCTGTCCAATCAGAGATGGAGGTGGGATGATGCCTCTCCCTGAACAGCTCCTGATTGGCCAGCATCACAGATCAAGCACAGATGATGTCGCAGCATGCTTTCTCCTTGGATTTTAACTCTGCACGAGACAGAGAAAGGTAAAGCAATTGGATCTGCGTGTATCACCTGGTTCCTAGGACCACCTGGACTCGTGGTTCCAAAATGAACTGCCCATCCCTAGGAACAGTATTTCCATTGCTACCCAGTGCTCCAATTCAGAGGTGGGAAAAGAATCTGATGTAGAGAGAGAACTATTGGCTGTTGCTGGATTGACTGACACAAAAGGTTTCATCCCAGCTAGATACACCTTAAAAGGCATCATAGATAGATTGTAATATATCCAACAGTAACAAGACAAAGCTGAGAAGCAGAGAGACAGATACCAGGGTAGGATGAATGTATGAAAATAATGGCATGGCTCCAACACCTGTCATAGTTGCACTGAAGAGGGAGTTTCAGCAGGTATAGATTGCCATCAGAGGCATAGCTAGGATTTGGAGCCTGGGAACAAAGTTCGTTTTTGCACCCTTCTTGCTGCCGCTGCCCCCCACATTGCACCCACCCAGCAATGGGGGGGGCTGAACCCTGCGGGTGTGGGGTGGGTGGGTGGGTGTGCATGTGCATGGGTGGACCGGCGGACTGGCATGTCCTGCTTGCATTGAAAGTTACACTTGTTGAAAGTCTCCCTCTTGAACACATTTATCGAAGGCTGAAGGGCCAGTTCTGGTGGTTGCTCTCTATCACAGTCAGTGCACCGCTCAGGCAGAGAAAGACACAGGAAGAACTGTCACCTCCCTTCCACACACACACACACTCCGTCCCCCCCACACACACGTCCAATTAACCAGACCTCTCTTCGCAACAAAGTCAGGAACATATGCACAGGCCTAATGTCTCCAGAGCCTGGTGGAGCATCAATACTTCCAATGGAGGCAGCCACCATTTTCCTCACACTGTCCCTGGAATTTAATGAAGCCAGTAGCATAGTTAACTGTTATGATGAGTTTCTTCTTTAGATTAAAAGAGTGTCATGGCATTAACATGACATTAAGTGTTGACCCTAGGTGGCCTAACCTTTCACCTCATTTGCTACAAGCCTTTCACATGTCATATATTAAATGGGAGCTTTTTCTAAGTATAGCAGTGGTGTCCAAACTTCAGCCCTCCAGATGTTTTGGACCACAACTCCCAAAGTCTTTTGTCAATGGCAGTACAGGCTTGGAATTCTGGGAGTTGTAGTCCAAAACATTTGGAAGGCCAAAGTTTGGACACCATTGAGGCATAGGATACTCAGAAGTGGTATACCAGCCCTTTTTTATGATCTTTAGACAGTTTTCAGACCTGCATGAACAGATACACACAAGTACTTGTCCCTCCCAGCTATGGGAATATTTGGAGGACTATTGTTTTCATAGATCATTCTTATATATTGCTGCCTGTCCAGAACAGCAAAAATGCAATTAAAATGAAAATGAAAACATATTACAGTTTTGAGATCTCATTGCAACAGGGCAACCCAACATCATAGCAAAGATTCAGAGTTCATGCCCTGGGAGCCCCCTGCCTCCTCCTTTATCTTCCTGCATCCAAGATATTTAGATTCCCCATAAGAAAGCCCTAGGAACATCCTCTGAACAAATGCATTAGGGCATTCCTTCAGCTTTCTTAAAAGACAAATCAAATGAAAGGAAAGCATGCTACATATATACCACCAGCACTTAAAGCACTCTCTGGGAAGTTGAATTAATTATGCAGGCTACACATTGACCCCACCAGCAAGCTGAGTACTGACCTTGGAAGGTGGTAGGCTGACTGAACCTTGAGACCTTAACCTGGAATTGAACCCCAGGTTGTGAGCACAGTTATGGCTGCAGTACAGCAGTTTAACCTCTGTGCCATGAGGGTCAGGGTTATGCAGGATGGAACGATGACCATTAAAGTGGTATTTTAGTAGTTTCTTTTCCCTCATCTTTTGCTGTTCTCTCCACAGTGCCTACCATTAATTGCTGATGAAATTAATATTCTATGCAGTTCTAAACCAAGGAGCTTTACCTTATATGGACGGACAGATGTCGAATTAATATGCGGTCTAGGATTTTCTTGAATTTCCTTTGCATTCCTTTTGGCCACCTAGAGAAACATTTATTTTAATTAGTTTTATCACCTGTCATATAGCTTTTCCCCTTTTATTTCCAATTTCTTACCGGTTTCAGTACAATCCCAGTGTAGACTTGCTGGGACACTGCTTTAAATGAAAAATAGAAGAGAAGATTTAAGCATGTTTTATATGCCTTTTGACCCTCTCCCTCCCTTTGTTCCACCTGGGGTTTGTGTTGGCTGAGAGGTGTGCCTGGCCCTTGAAGAGCCTTCAGCTTCTGCTCCCTTGGAGGGCTTTTTAGACCGGCTGGACTCTTCACAGAGGACCCTCTCCCTCTCTTTGTTCCACCTGGGGTTTGTGTCGGCCGAGAGGTGTGCCTGGCCCTTGAAGAGCCTTCAGCTTCTGCTCCCTTGGAGGGCTTTTTAGACCTGCTGGACTCTTCACAGAGGACCCTCTCCCTCCCTTTGTTCCACCTGGGGTTTGTGTCGGCTGAGAGGTATGCCTGGCCCTTGAAGAGCCTTCAGCTTCTGCTCCCTTGGAGGGCTTTTTAGACCGGATGAAATGCAAGATGGCGGGTGGCAGCAACAGCGTTCCATCCTTGCTGCACTTCCAATTCTTAATCGACTCTAAATTTCTTGGCTGAAATCTTCATTTGGTCTGAAGACAGAACCAAGGTTTTTTTTTTCCCTCCCCGCCTTTGTCACCACTTCCAAATTAGTCTGTTTTGCCATATCTATTTTTAATTCTGCTAGAATTTGCTCCTCCGCATGCCGGGACGCAGGAGGATTTTTATATGTTTTGTTGTTTTAATAGTTCTATGTTGTTTATGCTTTATATCTGATGTATTCTATTGTTGTTGATTTGGTATGTATTGCTTTTGTTAGCCGCTTAGAGTACTACATGTAGTAGATAAGCGGGATATAAATACAAGTTAAAAAAATGGCCACTAAGCAGAGCATCAGCCAAGCCTCAATGCCCTTGGCGAGGAGAGGGCAGTCCCCTTGCAAAGTTCCCCTGCCTCATGCTGCCTCATTCTTTTCCCACCAGTGAGCAAAGCTGACATTGATAGACTGCTGGCAGAGAGACCCAGTATAAGGTCAAATATTGACACCCAGGCGGGTATCTGACACATGAAGATGAATTGTGTGTGAACTCAGGTCTGGAACAGAAAAATATCAGCCAAATAGATGCCTTTCGGGATAACTTCAGTCACTAGCTTCCTTGGGAGCTTACTTGGCCATGTTTGTTTTGGATAAACAATAGTGTATATATTCTTCACATGGTCACATAGGACAGATGCAAATGGACTATTAAAGTTTGACTGGAAAAAACATGGAAAACTAATTAACTTACAGACAGTGGTATTCATATCCTCAACATGATACTATGAGATTCTTTCAATTTCTCCTTCATCTTGCTAAATATTGATGGTTTGAAGCAAAAATCGCCTCAGGGGTTATTCATACTTTTTAATGGAAACTCTCTGTTGTTCTGTTTATTTGCTATGGAGTGACAGTTTGATAAGCAGTATCCCAGCTCGTTTTCAACTTTGCATTCTACACTAAAGCAACAATTGTTTGGAGTAGATTATTAGGAGCCTTGGCACATATCCTAAACATAGCCATTTCCTTTTCATCTAGTAGTATCTTCACCTGTTTGTAATGAAAATATGTGTAAAACAATACAAAGTTTTACTTATGAATAAATAGTTCTTGATTCTCCTCATCTGTTCGTTGTTCAAACAGTGAAGTCTAAAAGGAAAGGAAATATTTCTTATTAAGATTAGTGGGGGCATCTCCACTATTTGATTGCTCTATTTGGGGTGTTTCATACAACCAAATTAATGTGCAGAAAATATATCTGGGCAGTTTGTCACATGCTGAATAAACTGTTCCTCAGGTTGTTCTTCCCTCCAACTTATTTTCTATTAGCCTGTGTCAGGAAAGAATTTCCCTCAGGTGATAGGTGGGTTAGAAAATTATGGCCAAAACTGACTTTTTGAAAGACATAACATTTATATTAAACATGAGATCTATTCTGAATAGGACTAAGGAGCAGAGAGGTTCAAAGCCCAGTTTAGAAGAATGAGCAGGAAATACCCAAAATGAATCAAGAATGGCTTGGTATATTTTAACTTGAAAAAAATAATGCACATTAACTTCTGAAGAACTCCTCCACAGTTAAGCCATTTATCCTCACTGTCGAATTACTGAACTCTACCAGTGAGTATTAAAATTCAGGCAGTTTTAAAATAGCTATTTTCGCATGTTTCTGTGGTGCTTTGGTGTGTTTTTGGACCACCACAATTTCAAAATAAATAAATATTGCTTGAGGTCTCCCCATTTTGGATCCCCCGCCCGCACCGCATGGCATGGCGAGTTGGTGAGATGACGAGGATGCACAGCCCAGGAGAGGAGGGGGGGAGGCTGGGGACCCCCCCCCAGAAACCACCCTTCTGGTAGGTGCCCTCACTCAGGCAGGCATAGTTTCGCCTGCTTTTTTGGCCAGGAATCGGTTTTTTAAAAACTTTTTTCTGTGCCACGCCGCTTGGCGAGTTGGCGAGACGATGAGGATGCGCAGCCCAGGAGAAGAGGGGGGAAGGCCGGTGACACCCCCCAGAAACCACCATTCTGGTAGGTGCCCTCACTCAGGCAGGCATATTTTTGCCTGCTTTTTTGGCCGGGAATCGGGTTTTTTTATTTTTAAAACTTTTTTTCTGTGCCACGCCGCTTGGCGGTGAGTTGGCGCGATGACGAGGATGCGCAGCCCAGGAGAGGAGGGGGGAGGCCGGGGACCCTCCACCCAGAAACCACCCCTCTGGTAGGTGCCCTCACGCAGGCATATTTTCGCCTGCTTTTTTGGCTGGGAATCGGGTTTTTTTTTTTAACTTTTTTCCTGTGCCACTTGGCATCGCATGATCGCTGCGATGCTGCCAGGAACGACCACGACAAATCAGACCCAATTTTTTTTAGTCGGTTCGAATTCGAGTTCTGGCGGAGTAATTGTCATTCTTCGTTTCGTTACGTAACAGAAACGAGGAACGGAAACGAAAACGAGGATTTCACCGAGTCGTGCCCATGTCTAGTGAGTAATTGAATCTATATTCTGGACCAGATAATTGCTTCTTTTTGCAACATGACAGAATTCTATATGCTCCCAGTATCTGGCCCTAGACATGAAAATCTCTTCCATTTACCTGTCACAGTTAGAAACCACCTCACCTTTAGATGAGCTGGCTGGATAGCTCAGTGAGTTGGGTTTCTGTGTGCAGTGCTGGAGTTTGGGAATTTGGATACCCACTGTGCATCTCAGAAGAGCCGGCCTGTATAGCCTCGGGAAAGCTGCACAGTCCCTGGATGTCCCCTGAAGAAAGCAACCCTCTTCTGATTATCCACCACCTAGAAAACCCTGCAAAGCATCAGAAGTGATGCAACAGCACATTTATTATTATTATTATTATTATTATTATTATTATTATTATTATTATTATTATTATTATTATTATTATTATTATTATATCACACTGAAGACCAGATAACTGCACTGGATTTTGTAATACAAATCACTAGTCAAACGCTTCCCAAGCGTTTAGGAGTACGTGATGTATCGGCGAATTATGCGAGCAGATCCCAGTAAGGTGGCTTTCTGCAGCTGACTGATGGTGACTTTGTCAACTCCAATTTCTTCTAAATACTTGCTTAGCTCTTTAGACACCGCACCCAGCGTGCCAATTACCACTGGGATCACCTGTACCGGTTTATGCCAGAGTCTCCGAAGTTCAATTTATTATTATTATTATTATTATTATTATTATTATTATTATTATTATTATTATTATTATTATTATTATATCTTCTTCTTCTTGGCACTTGCCTGGTTCTTTTCAAATCCATTAACTTGATTGTCTTTTGTAGTAACCTCAATTGAAACAAAAGTTTCAATTTACTTTTGTAGTAAACTCAGTATTAGTTGAGCTTCCCACCCCAAAAAATGTCCTTAAATCTATGTTGATCTCCTACCACAGTACATTTCATAACTAGCAACTTTAGTGTTTTGAAACAGTTTTCCCTCTCACAGTTCAATTCTTCATTTCATAACTCTCATTCCTGTTTTAATCTTCCTTTAGTCTTGGTCTTTTTTAAATTAGAAAGTTCCTACTGCTTAACCTTTCTTTCCAGACAACCGGAACTTTAACGCACCCTTTTAAAAGGGCACACACAATGGATACATTGCTGAGGCCTGTTAAGAATTCAACCAGAAATGAACTGGCAGTTCAGTTGATTCAGTACAGCCAAAGGATAAGTCAACTCATTGAATATTTTCAAGACAAATGTAAAATGTATTATTGTGGCCTCAGTTCAGACCCAAGTAGACCAAGGGCTATACCACAAAAGACCCAATAAAATGGTGGGATCTTTTTGTTCACCCTCAGACAAAAAGCTTAAGGACAGCATATTTTGAAATATAGCCTAACCTCTCACCTCATTTGCTGTGAGTCTTGCACATGTCACACATTAATGGGAGCTTTGTCTTTGCTCTTCCTGTTTGTAACATAAACATTCTTGAGCAGATCCCTCAGCCTTGTTCTCTCTATGACCTCAGCACTGACATGGAATGTCTGAAGTATTTGAACAGTAAACTTTAACTTATGTCCTTGCGGTAGAAGTGGAGAATAGGGCATGAAAGACCCAAACCTCTGTGGCCACACTTTAAGAGCTTTTCATTATTTAGCCCAAGCTTCATGAGCCACAAAAAAGGAAAATTTCATTCTTTCTTGACCTCTCCCTCCATATAACTTTGAACAGATCCATATGGGAGCCCTTTTTTTTTCACTTTTGTACAGCCTCTCCTTACTAATACATCCAAGATAAATGCCTTCCCTTTTTGAATTATTGTCTCTGAACATAAGAACATAAGAACATAAGAACATAAGAAGAGCCATGCTGGATCAGGCCAAAGGCCCATCTAGTCCAGCTTCCTGTATCTCACAGCGGCCCCACCAGATGCGTTTGGGAGCGCATGAGACTAGATATCTGTCTCCTGATACCACTCCCCTGCATCTGGCCCTTGAAGTACCCTGGTTTAAAGCCTGGAGATTACACATCTCCATCATCGTTTGTAACCTGTGATAGACTTTTCCTCCAGGAATCTGTCCAATCCCCTTTTGAAGGCATCCAGGCCAGATGCCATCACCACATCCTGTGGCAGGGAGTTCCATAGACTTACAACGCGCTGGGTGAAAAAATATTTTCTTTTGTCAGTTCTTACTCTCCCAGCCCTCAATTTGAGTGTATGTCCCCTAGTTCTGGCATTTTGGGAGAGAGAGAAGAGCTTCCCTCTATCCACTTTACTCATACCCTGCATTATTTTGTATGTCTCAATCATATCCCCCCTCAAGCGCCTTTTTTCCAGACTAAAGAGGCCCAAATGTTTTAGCCTTTCTTCATAAGGGAGGTGCCCCAGGCCAGTAATCATTTTAGTCGCTCTCTTCTGCACCTTTTCCAGTTCCACTATGTCTTTCTTGAGATGCGGTGACCAGAATTGTACACAATAGTCCAGGTGGGGCCTTACTATTGTTTTGTATAACGGCATTATAATGTTCACTGTTTTATTTTCAATCCCCTTTTTGATAATCCCTAGCATGGAATTGGCCTTCTTCACCGCTGCCACACATTGGGGAGACACCTTCATGGAGCTGTCCACCAACACACCAAGATCTCTTTCCTGATCCGTCACGGATAACTCAGAGCCCATGAGTTGATAGATGAAGCCAGTCTAACAACTCTGGTTGTTAGACTGGCTCAAGAAAATTAAGGAGCAGAACTTGGAAAGTAGGACGTGTCTAGTGTTCATTTACAGAGGGGCTCCGGAGAGAATCTGCCTACAGAATGAAGAAGAGTGTGCTCCCTTTCCCTCCCTCACCCTCTTTCCAACCTGATTCCCCACCCCACCTCCCTGCCTGGCTTCATCTGCTGACTGGCAGATAACCTCCAGCCTCCAATCATTAGCAAGACTGGGCAATTAGCAAAGCAATCATAGACAAGCCTAAAATAATGATAGCTGTCAGTTCTTGTTATCTGGACAACTTGGAGGTGGCCATTATTGATCAGGTAGGGCCTCCTGCGTCAGTCAAACTTGTTTCTCTCAGGGCCTTCTGACTCCACCAGTACCTCCCAAATTCCAGACCCCAGCAGTAGCCAGGAGCATTTCCTTGCCACTCCATTTTTATGAGAAGGCTCTGACATGTTCCTTTCAGTTTCTAGCTTGGTAACTGTCATTCATTGCCTTCATAACCTCTAGTCTAGATTATAGGAGGAGGATGCCCTTGAGGACTTCTTTGCTGCGTTAGCTGGTGCAGAATATGGATGCCCGTCTCTTCACAAAAGAGCTACAAATGAAAGGATGTGTCAGGTGTCACTCCTTAGTGCTGTCCTTGAAGGTCTCCCTGGATTCATTTGTCTGTTATTGGTCCCTGCTTTTCAACAGTTCTTACAAAGGAAGCAGAAAGGTTAGCAGGAGACTAGCCGAGAGTTCTGAGTTTTGTTCTTTTGAGTCTCTTTGCCCTGCCCTCTTACCCCCTTTCCTGAACTGTAATTGCCCAGTCTATTTGCTTGTCTGCCATGGATTTTATCTTCTATAAACACTTTCAGTCCCCAATGCAGCGGTGTTGTTCCATATGTCCCGTGGATTCCTGGGTGAATTTAGTCCCTTTCATACTGCACACATACTTTCATACTGCACACATAATCCATGCCTAAGTGGGGCATATATGTATCACGGAGCCACATTGTATTGCCCATTGGCCACTGACTGATGTTGACTTTCTTCCTACCACTCATTTCTTCCTAGTTAACTATGTGTGTTCTGTGCTTTCAAGTTAGAGCCAACTTATAGTGTCCTTAATGGGGTTTTCAAGATAAGGGAGATATTTAAGGATCATTCATCTTCTTCTATATGTTAAGTTGCATCCAACTCTTGGTCATTAAATCTCTTGGATATATAAAGACAGGCCTAATCTGCTTTCTCTGCTACCTCTCTTTCCATGTTTTCCCACACTGCACCTAAGCTTAGCTTGGGTCCTCTTTTTGTAGTGAATCTCTGCTCCCAAAAGACAGGAACCATAATTGGTTGCTTTCTTTTTTTGTTGCCTAATCACACCTGGGAAGCTCAGTTGCCATTGGCTGATCTTATCAAAACTCAAGTCTAACTCCACCCTTCCTTCAATGGTCTCTGGCTATTTTTAAAAGAAGGAATCATTTGAGTAACCACTTATTGGTTTAACTCTAATGGAAAACCTAAACGTAAAAAAAGAGACCGTGTGTGCTTTTATGCTGTTATCATCAGCCTGGCAGCTAATGTTTGATATCTCATTTTTCTCTTGCAATAATCACAGTGTCCAAAATAGGTATTGTATTTATCATCATTGAGTGGAACAGTCCTTCCTTCCTCCCTCTTCCAACTTTCAAGCCTTATCACGTCATTTACAAACACTTTATCTCTGTAGCAGAAAATAAATGAAATTCTAGACTTTTCACTGAAATGCCTTGATGAAACGGATGGTCCGAAAATCTATATTTAGGTGACTGACTTCTGTTCTTGTAGAAGACATGATAAATGTTTCATGCCTATAAACTGAAGATTGATGGATTTAATGATCATATCCTAACGGGTGGAATGCTATTTTGGAATAATTAAATGTTCTATAATTTACAAGTCTAAATAGTCCATTGTTAACTTGTATTTCTGTCTGTCAACAGGCGCTTCCACTTTGTGAGGGAAATTTATCATTAAAACAACTGAACACACCAACCGCAAGTGTTTGTGTGTTTGGCTAATAGCCCAAGTTTTACATCCCTTGTTTGGCTCCATCACTTGGAAAAAACTTCACTCATGTGTGGATATTGTTCACAAAAGAAATACATGACAATCATTATGAGATGCTTCATAGGAGAGATCTCATTTCAAGAGCAATGCCAAAACCTGATGTAAGGAAAATAACAAGGGGGGAAGCTTTGAACGATAAGACAAGAAAATGACAAATGTTTTTCTAATTCAGCTGAACCTTTGTTGTTGTTTGTTTGTTTTATTAAATCTGTTCTTTTTGGAAATGGAGCTATCTGAACATAACTGGGGGGAATGGGCTGATAAATGCCAAGATTCCATGGGTCAATATCATATATGCAACAATCACCACAACTCTCTCCATGGAACCAGGAATTGTTGTAAAAAAATAGTGGGGCTGTGGTTGTATAAATAGAGCCCCTTGAGTGTACAATTGTACATAGAGTGGCTCCTGAATGTTTACAGCATAGAATGGGACATTATTATTTTTCGCCAAGGAACTTTTGGTATTACCCATTAATTTGAGGCAGTAGATTTGTCACGAGCATTTTCAGTGGTCATAATCATTTTATTCATATCCTGCTTAATAGTGTATATAAGTTGTTGGTGCTTCTGGCCTGAATAAAGAAAGATTTTTCAGAGGTGCATTTCCTTTAATAGGGAAATATGAATAAATATGCTTTAAAGGTTTTGGGGAGGAAATGGGGTTGTACTCTCTGGTTCCCTCTAGTGACCATTTGGACACTTCCACTTGGAAAAAATAAAACATGAAAAAGATTACTTGCTTCCCTGAATCTGCTTCTGCCAAATGATTAGACAAAGATGTACTAATTATTGCAGAAAGCCCCTGAAAATACCTTTAAACTTTTCAAAACAACTAGAGGCCATTGCTCATTATTACCAGGTAAGCAACTTTGACTCAACACATGTTGCTTTTGAAATGTAACTTCATTCTATTCTTCATTCTCCTCACTAAAGCAAATTTATTTATTTATTTTATTTATTTTATTTATTTAGCTTGTATGCCGCCCACTACCCAAAGGTCTCTGTATGCCGCCCACTACCCAAAGCAACTATGTTTGTTATAATTCATTATTTCTGGTGCTGTGATACTTTAAAGATGGATAAGCTTTATTTGGCATAGGTTTTCATGAACCTATGAAAGCTGCCTCTTTCTATTGCACATATTTATATTTTTCTGGACATTTTTCTGTGTTAGTTTTTCTACCTTTAAATTTAAGCCAAATCCTGCTGCTCAGTTATGCAAACAGTGCAACTTTGGGAAACAAATTGCTATAAGTTAACAAATCTCCATAGATATTATCTGTTGCATATTGAGTCACACAACTCTCCATGAATCGGATAAGGTCTAGTATGGAAGTTTCTTAAGTTACAGCAATTCACCTCTAGAAGTTATGTCGTTTGTGCAACATTGTCACAAGATTTCAGCCACGGTTCTACAGCAGTGGGAAATTATGTTGTACTAAAAGGAACTGTGCCCCTCTCTTTTCAACACCAGCTCCATTATGTTTGGCTTTTTGGCCTCAGTTTGTGTACAGAAATGAGTTTCGTGACTGGTGTGATGGCAAAGAAAATTATCTCTATTCAGCAACTGAATTTAAATATTTTTGTTTCCTTCATTGAAAAATAAAGTCTTTAAGCCCTACACAGGTGTGTAGCTTGGTGCATGGTGAGCTACAGTCATGATGGAGATGTGGGCACATAAGTAAGCACAACCTCCCAGATGTCCTTGCCCATCAGGCCATGTTAAACACCTTTGCCATCTAGCAAAGAGAACATAAGAACATAAGAGGAACCATACTGGATCAGGCCAAAGGCCCATCTAGTCCAGCTTCCTGTATCTCACAGTGGCCCCACCACATGCATCTGGGAGCGCACGAGAGTAGATATCTGTCTCCTGATACCACTCCCCTGCATCTTGCCCTTAAAGTACCCTAGTTTTAAGCCTGGAGATTACACATCTCCATCATGGTTTGTAACCTGTGATGGACTTCTCCTCCTGGAATCTGTCCAATCCCCTTTTGAAGGCATCCAGGCCAGATGCCATCACCACATCTAGTGGCAGGGAGTTCCAAAGACTAACAACACACTGGGTGAAAAAATATTTTCTTTTGTCTGTTCTTACTCTTACTGTTCTTGAGTGGATGTCCCTAGTTCTGGTATTTTGTGAGAGGGAGAAGAGTGTCCTTCTGTCCACTTTGCACATGCCCTGCATTATTTTGTACGTTTCAATCATATCCTCTCTTTTCAACACCAGCTCCATTATGCCAGATAGCAATCCGACTTTACTCAGCTTACAGAACCTCTGACAAACTATTCATCTGAATACTAGATTCCAAAGTCTGCTCTAGGCATTGCTAGCAAAGACTGGACACAGTCCCAGATGGGAGCAGTGGAAGAAGTTTATCTCCATGCCTGCATCCCCACCAGGAATTTAACCCCATAGGATTCCAGCCCCTTTCCATCTGACGGCACCCATTCACCCCATCATAATGCCCTTTCAGAATAGACTTTGTCATAGCCCCATTGAGCTGTGACCACAGACTTACATTGTGGCACCTTAAAGGCTGAAAAATATAAACTGCTTCGGAAAATAATATGGTTTAAAATCTGTGAATAAATACAGCGTTAATTGTTTAAGTGTCCTCAACATTTTGTTTGCCCCATTTCCTTCACTTTGCTATTGTGGCTTTTTCACTTGTTCTCTCTTTATGCAAAGTGTTGGCCTCATATTGTTTTGAATGTGAGGACCGCAGTTCTTGTTTGAATGCTGAATTTAAAATTGAAAAATGTACATGGTCAAATTTAAATTCAGATTTTTACAAACATGAATTTCAGTTTTGGTTTCAGAACCTTTATTGGCATAAAAACATTGCGAAGATAAACATATAGCAGTATACATATATTGGAGGGACACCAGGGGGACATTGTTAGATCTCAGTGTGTGGCAATCTAGTGTGGCACCTCTGGATGATAAGAGGAATGTATCTGGCAATTGTTGCAGTACGTTCCATGTCAGTGCCATCCAGAAGATGTTGGAGTTTGCCCAGGTTGTCCCAACCAGGGGGATAATTTATTTATTTATTTATTTATTTATTTTATTTATATACCGCTCCATCTAGCTACATGGCTACTCTGGGCAGTTTACAAGAAAAGGGGTTAAGTGACACTGGTAGATATCCTGGTACCAGATACAATGAAACATCATATACAGCAATGATTCGACTTCTCCCTGGCCGCAGGGGCACACTCTCAACTCCACGAATCCCCCCTGCATCAAACTGGAAGGCATAATGTTGCCCCTTTGCTTGATTTCTTCTTCCTGAAACAGTATTCACATTTTCAATACTTTCTTTTGCCTGTGTTTGAAAACTGTGGATTGCTGGCAAATGAGCAACCTGTCCCCTTGTCACATGAAACAGCAAACAGGAGCAGCTTGTGGGGGTTGTTTGTGAATCCATCTGTGCTTTTGCACTTCCTCTATGAGAGTTACAAAAGAAAAAAGCATTGACATGTTGTGCAGATTGAAAGGGCTATGTTTTACCACCACCACCACCACCTTAAAAATACTGGACATCATCTTGTGATCTTTCCAGTATCGCTTGCCAGACTTAAGGGGTGCTTCAGTCACCCGACTTGCTACCTGAGACAGCCCATATTGAGTAAACCTGTGTCAGATTTGAGCCGGTTCAGAATTCAAGAAGCCTGTTTCCTGTGCCATAACCTGCTTTGGGGCCTTCTAGATTATTTTCCTAAACCTTGGTGTAAACAAGAAAGAGTCCCTCAGCTGACCCTTGAAAGAGGTGAGAGAATCTTTTGCTGCAGTGATGAAATGAAAGGAAAAGCCCATTGGCTGGGCTGTTAAAAGGATGAATGGTTGGTTATTGCTTCAATGAGCTTTTATGTGGATTTTGCTTTTAATTACTCTTTTCTAATCCCAAAGTGTTTCGAAACACTAAGGTTAGCTTTTAGGTCTTGGTTAAATATGTGGTTAGAATTTATCAACTTGAAAAACTCCAGATTCACAAAAGGGGGTGGGGAAGCATTTCACAACAGAAAGTGCTATATAGGCCCATAAAGAAGCACCACTCACATAAATAGGATGAATTAAATACCAAGGGATTAAATGTCTCAGCATGATGGAGAAACCCGCGACTTTTCTTTATGGTACGAGCAATGTGTCCTTTCTGTGAACTATTTCACAAAATATCTTTTGTTGGCAATTCCCAAACTGCTTCAATCAGAGTCCCATTTAGCAGACAGTAAAGCTACAATGTTATACATACTGATCAGGAATTATGTTCCATTGAACATGCTGGGATTATTATATTATATTATATTATATTATATTATATTATATTATATTATATTATATTATATTATATTATATTCCACCCACTACCCAAAGGTCTCTGGGTGGCTTACAGTTAAAATGAACAATTAAAACAATTAAAACATTAAAATACAGTACAATATAATACAATACAATTAAAATACGTTAAAATATAATGCACTAAAATTGCCACCAAGATCCACAATCTATGTTGTATCAGTTAAAGAACTTCTGGAACAGGAAGGTTTTTACCTGGCACTGAAATGCTATCAATGTTGGCACCAGGCAGATCTCACTTGGTAGGGCATTCCATAGGCTGGGGTCAGCTGCTGAAAAAGCCCTATACCTACAAGCCATCCCTCTCACCTCTCTCTAGCTTCCTGGCTAGATCTTAATTGCCAGGTAGGTTCATATGGAAGGAGACGGTACTTCAGGTATCTAGGTCCTAAGCTGTTTAGGGTTTTATATGTCAAAACAAGCACTTTGAACTGGACTCGGGCGACAACTGGTAACCAATGCAGGTTATACAGAATCGGCGTAATGTGGTCCCTGGTGGCCTCACCACTCACCAGCCACACCACATGATTCTGAACCAGTTTCAATTGCCGGACTGTCTTCAAAGGCAGCCCCATGTAAAGCGCATTGCAGTAATCAATACAGGATGTTACCAGCGCATACATAACTGTCATGAGGCTCCGCTCATCCAGTTAGGGCCACAGCTAATATAGTTTCCTCAGCTGAAGAAAGGCACTCCTGGCCACTGAGTCCTCCTGGGCCTTCAGAGTTAGACTGGGGTCCAGGAGCATCCCTAGGCTGCGGACCCTGTCCCTTAGGGGGAGTGTGACTCCATCCAAGATAGGGAGATGGCCCTCTAACCTGTCTGGCACAGTGGACCTAAGCATGGCACAGTGGACACATCCCCTGATTCTGCACCAATAGTGGAGCCCAAGTCACTGCAAATCTGAGTTATTTTTTTCCCTGAAAGTGGACAGCAAACTTATCACATTGAGCTGTTGAGTGGTCCAGGACCTCCATCATAACTCCCAGTTGAAGAAGATCCTGGACCACCTAAAACTAAGGTCTTGCTTGCTACTACACTGAAAATCCTGACGGGCAAAGTGAACACCCCCAACCTCATCCAACTTAGTCTCTGTAATGCAAGCTATGTTGGTGTGCTCATACAGGATCAAGTACTTGATTGCTATTGTTTTCCCATTTATTGATCTGACATTTATTGGCAGCAAGTTCAACCCAAAGGGCCTGAGGCTAAGACTACTCAAACAATTTAAATTAGGGGATAGTTTAGAGGCAACCAATACTGTCTTGCACTTCTCTCTGAGAGCATGGTATAGCTGCTGTCTCCCACCATATGGGCTGCTGCCCTGAACAATTCTGTTGGCTGTTCTCTATCTGCCCACACTACTCACCAATTAAAAACCCATCCCTTCACAAGCAGACATTTATTTATATATTTATATATAAATATATTTACTTACCTACTTATTAAATTTATACTCTTCCTCTTTGCACACCAATGGCACTTAAGGCAAATAAGTGTGATAAAAGCCATGAACAATTGCAATTAAAATACATCAGTATGCCATAATAACAAGAATCTCTTTGTACTTTCCCCTGGGTAAAAGAAAACAACCCACTCGCCAATGGGTAGAATGACTGAGATCTTCAGAGATAGCCTCTTTCTTCAGTGATAAATGTTTTGTAGAAGGGTAGGAATTTAATTGGGAAATAATAAAAGACACATTTATTGGAAGTAGCAGTTTTGATGTTCTAACAAACCTGTCAAAATTATTTTCAGAATGTAAACATGAATAATTGAAGCCCACCAGGACAAGCTTCCTGTCTAATAATTTTGTAAGGTGTTGAAGTTAACAGTTTATTACAGGGCCTTTAGCTGATTTGGTATCCATATTTAAAAAAAAAAAATAAGTGCAAACTTTCTGTTTATATATTCCCTTTAAAATTAAGATGAGACTAGTTTGTGTAAGATTTTTTTAATTGATTCCAAAGGGAAATACACATAGTGAAATATGCTGACTGAGTTTATGAAACTCTAGGCTCCTATCATTCAGTAACCATTATTATTCCTTTAATTGACAAGTTGCTTTGCAGTGCTAAAAATCTGAATAAAAATTTTGTTAATAATTCTGATAAGTCCTTACCTAGTGCATTAAGAATAGAGAGGGGTACGAAATGATTTTTTGTTTCATTTTTTTGTTTTGTTTCATTACATAATGAAATGAAAAATGAAATGCCCTTTTAAAAAATGAAACAAAATGAAACAGAAATTTTCATTTCGTTTCGTTTTATTTTCATTTATTTATTTTGAAACTTGAATTTCTGAAAAATCAACACTGTGGGTAAAGTCATCCTGGTGATGATGGTGGTAATTTTGGTAATTAAATACTTCCTTCTCCTGTCCCACAGCTTTTTAGCAATGGAAGAGATTACATAGGCATTGTTAGAGCTTGAGACAGAATAAGAAAATGATTCATTGCCAGAAAATCACCATGCTGGTGACATCAACAGCTTTATGCAGGCATAGATTATGGTACAGGATTTCAGCCTTTGGCTAATAAATATTATGTTCCTGATCCAATCAAAAGCTGTTCTTGTTTTTTTTTTTTTTTCAAAATCCAGCAGGAAAAGAAATGAAACCTGCCAACTCAAATTTGATTCTCCAGCACTTCAACTCCTAGGTACAACTTCACAAAATGAGCCTTTGCGAATAAATGTGATTGACACTGAGGTGCTAAACTTAACGTTGTGCTGGAACACGGCTGTGAGTGCCCTGCTGAACTCACTGAGTATGAGCATTTGTACTGCAAGAGGGAAAAGTACAGAAAGGGAGAGACAGAAATGCTGTCATAAGGTTACAGCCAAATTATGACCTAAACGCTTGATGCTGAAGGGTGCAGGATGATGGTGAGGTAGTAGTGACTTGAGAACTGAAAGCTTTGGTTCAGAATTGGGCCACCTCCAGTAGATTTCTTTCTGAACAGCTTTTCCCTCTGGTCCACCTCATTATTAAAAGTTCCTTCCTATAACCAGAGCTGTTCAGGTCACAAAAAATCCTGTTTTGATATCTTTTAAGCCACAGCTTTAGAATCTGGAACATCAGTTGAATCGCCTCTTGAATTCAAAAACAATAGTGGGAACCTTAGGAGGCTAGCGATGAACACTTCACCATGTTTGGTTCAAGAATATTCCTTTTTGATTAACCATTTTGTCCATTGTGTACTGCCCCATAACATTTCAAGTAGTCTCTGGGCAGTTTACAGTTTTAATTAAAATATGCAGGCAACACATTCCCCCCCCCATCAAGCTGGGTACTCATTTTACCGACCTCAGAAGGATGGAAGGCTGAGTCAACCATGAGCCTACTACCTGGGATTGAACCCCAGGTCGTGAGCACAGTTTTACCTACAGTACAAGCATTTAACTACTGCGCCACAAGGCTCTAGTTAACTATTAACTATTGTAATAGCTACAATAGTTGAGAGAAATTCAGTGCAGTGTCATGGATCGAGTGTCAGACTAGGAATCCAGGAGACCTGGAATCAAACCCTTGCTTTAACTTGGAAACTTATTAGCTCCAGTCTATTGTAATAGAAAACCACCCCTTAAATGCCAGTAGATAAATATGTACCGCCATAAAAAGTGGGAAGGTAAAACAGTGTTTCCTTACAGCCATGCCAGCCACATGGCCACAGACTTGCACAACACTGGCTCTTTGGCTTGGAAACAGAGATGAGCACTGCGCCTAGAGTCAGACATGACTAGCACGCATGTGCAGGGGGACCTTTACCTTTTCCTTTCGACTCTCATCTCCTCCCACATTACCTCAAAGAGGTGTTTTCACCGATGCACTCTCTGAGGGGACTACATGCATTTCTTGTAGAAATATTCATTTGCTCACTCCCAAATTGACAAATTCATTACTTTGGATAAAGGATTTTGTGGCTCATTCCCTCCACCAGTGCCCTCTGCTCAGCCTCAGTTCTTCTAAATAAGTATCAGCTAAATCATTGCTCCCAAGGCAGACACGATCATAACTTATGCCCATCAACCACTCTTCATTAAATGGTGTGTTGTTATGTAGCAACTGCCTTGGTCAAGCTGAATCTAGCACATTCTTCAGTTGTTTTTAAAAGGGGGCAAGCTTCATGTTTTCCATGAATTCCCCCTTAATTGTATTCTTCTCTTTGTCGATTAAATTACTGACACATTAATGCCCATCTGTTACAATTCCACACCTTGGATTTTCATACAATAATATTTTTATCTTTGCCCTTCAGAGAGTCGTGAGACTCCAAAGAAGCAGAACAAACATTCATTTTCTTTCTTTCTTTCTTTCTTTCTTTCTTTCTTTCTTTCTTCTTCTTTTAAAGTTCCCAGCTTTAGATGGTGAAGGATTCAAAGTGTTATTTTAAACCTCAAAGTATGGGTCACCTGGGAGCTAAGGACAGATTTGGAGGGATCAGGCATTTAAAGCACATACAAAACACAAATGTTCCCAATGGTGGGTTAAATTATTGAGTTCCTTCAACCTTGGCTGTGCCCCCTACAAATTATTTGAAGCCTGCAGTCCAAACACTATGTTATTTGAACATTTGAACATCAAGTCTGTCTCACTGCAATACAAAATATGAAATGAAAGGAAGGAGTGTTCAAAGATCACTTCAGAGGATAAAATTTCCCTCTTAGAAATGGATAAACTATCTTGCAATAATAAAGTAAATGTATGGAGTAGCCTGAACTATGACCAAATACCAATTTGTAGGATACTTGTTATCTTTCTCTTCTCTTCTTTTTCTTCTTGTCTCTTCTTTTCCAAAGCAAATGATTAGTAAATTGTACCAGAAAACCTCAGTGTTATTGGAAAGCTGTACATACAGTAATAACTTTATATGCAAAATGGCTGTTTAATGAGATTGTGTCCTTGAACTTCTCACATGTGTGTATCAGCTGCTCTCATTTACTAATGGACATTTTATGGTAGCTCACTCCACCTCTGCCAGCTTCCCATTCCTATATACAGTATTTATGGTAAATATTTTACAAATGGTGTGCCTGAAATGTATTGTTCTCAAAATCACTTTATATTATATGTTTGCCTTTCAGGTATATAAATACAGAATTTAATTTATTCTTATTTCAAATGGAAGGGCACTATACTGGAGGCTAGTCAAATTCACTTGACTAAACATAACTAATCCTAGAGAGGCTGTGAACATGGGTAGATATAATCCATAAGTTTTTGTTGTTGTTGTCCAATCATAGTCTCCTTTTGGGAGGAAGTAATGGGATATTTGAACACAGGCACATCTTCCTAGATGATTCTCCTGGATGGATGATGAACTGCTTTAAATCAGGAAGCATTTCCCTGGGTACAAACTGAGAAGTTGTAGTGAAAATCATAGAATCATAGAATCATAGAGTTGGAAGAGACCTCAAGGGTCATCTAGTCCAACCCCCGGGCATGCAGGAACCCCCATCACAGGACTCCCGACAGATGGACATTCAGCCTTTGCTTAAAAGCCTCCAAATATACAACTTTGTCCTAACTTCCTTCGCAGATCCATGCAATCTGACCTTCAGCTTTCCAGTTATATAGATATCACTTGACTCAAGATCTTTCTTCACCAGAAACTCCATCACCTTGTTCGCTTGGACTTTTTCAAAGCCTTTCTTGTGATCAATATAAAGCATGCCAATCCACATTCATGTCACAGCATTTCTTGCTGTGTAGGAAGAATAGTGATTCCTTATTCGATCTTCCTCTGAAATCAAACTGCATGTCTCTTTCATCCAATGAGACATAGTAGAAGACAATGCTCTTATGCTAGGAGAACTTGTTAGTTTTTAAAGATTTCAAAATTAGGCTTCTCTTGCCATGCTAATATAAAACAGAACAAAACCAACAAAACTAGGCCATTATTCTCTGACTCCGGAGCTTACCATCATTATGCATCAATTCCCCAAAGTTACACAAAATAACCTGCTGCAACATTTCAGTTTTTACAGGATCTAAGAAATATTCTTTATGCATTTTTTAAAAATAGCATTTTATGCCTTGCATAGGGCAGAACTTTTATCCTTAAACTGTCAAGATGATAAAGGCATCAGCATACATTTTAAATCCCTCTCTTAGAAAGATAGTAAATGATGCATGGGAAAGCTTAAGAGAGAGCATGGGAATTTTCTTGAGTCAGTTTTGGTGCCCTGGAAGTAACAATATGCAAGCAGGGGGAAGAATACTTTCTTTTCTAAAAACTATATATTAATTTATAATGTGAAAGGTTAAGTGGCCACTGAATTCAGCTACCCCCCCCAAAAAAAAAAAATCCTTTAGCAACAGGCTCTGGTTTTGTGTGTATGTGAGTGTGTGTTTAATTGAGAGATATGAAAAAGCTTCTCCTGCCTCACTTACATTGATGGGCTGTGAAGGTCAAAGACAGATTGATCTATAGAGGCCAGTAAAAGTTACAAGTAATTTAATTAGAGTTGTCCAAATATGAAAATCATCTAATCCACTTATATATTTAATGCTAGAGAGGGAAATACATGCAGATGGCTATGTTAGCTATTTTGCCACATATCTGAAGTTGGTAAATGTTTTCCTAGTGCCTCGAATCCTGTTCCTTAAGGATGTAAATCACCCCACTGAAGGAGTAGGGATTTGGTGAGCTAATTCCTCCAAATATTCCACTAATTCAAAATGAGTTTATTCTAGGTGTTATCATTTGAATCAATGGTATTTACAACAGAGCTGATTCATCAAATCCTCAATGACTTAATTGACCTTCTCTAGTGCAACCTACTCCCCTAAGCAACAAGATTTCAGCCAGTCAGGGGCATACCTAGGGGGGCAGAAGGATAAATTTGCCCCGGGTACAGAAATCTGGGGGTGGGAGGAGGAGGAGGAGGAAGCCCTTCGCCCTCTCACCGCCACATGCCAGGTGAGCGGCAGAGCAAGCAGGCAGGCAGGTGTGCGAGTACGGTGGCTGCAGTGCCCTCCTCCTCCTCCTCCTCCTCCAGCTCTTCGTCGCCACCATGGGAGAGGTAAGGTATGCCCCCATGCCCCATGCCCACCCCACACCTACAGGGTTGTCCATTCCTTGCTGGGTGGATCGGATGGAGTTGGGGAGGGCCACAGGGGTGCAAAAACTTTCTCCCCAGGTGTCCCAAAACCTTGCTACGTCGCTGCAGCCAGTGGCTTCTTTTTAAATACTTGGGATCCTCCCCCCTTCTGAGCATATAAAAAGTTACATGAAAGGTAGCACTCAGATTGATACAATTCTCCCTCTTGAGCACAGGGAGGAGTCACTCCAGAGTATTAAATGTGTACTTGTTTGTTCTACTGCGGTCCTCAATTATTGTCACAAATGGCTCTTTAGGGGTGTACATAGGCAATGTGCACAATTGAACAATGCAAGAACATGGCAGGAAAGTACTCGGAAGTGCTTGATTACTCAAAGTACACTTGTCAGAAAGATGTGAATGGCAGTAATTCCCATTGAAAGTCTATTGCAGCTAAGAATACATTGATTTAGCCACTTGGATGAGGAATCCTCAAGGAGAGAGCACTCTTGGTTTTGGCTTAGGAAGAGGGAGAAGGATGAAGCAGCTGTTTCCCCAAGAACAGAAATTGAAGGCTTAATCATTTTAATTTAGTCAATGGTCATCAATGTGTATGCATAAGGTGGAATGGGAAAGTGAGTTCTTCATAGTGTTGCCATGTTTTAGATCCTCCCTTTGCATTTTGCTTTAAGAATTTTAAGATTTGGCCTATATATTAACTCTTGGACTCTGTGTCTTGTATGGTACAAGAGAAGATTTCTGAGCGATAGCCATGTTCTGGTGCTGATTTTATGACTATCCAGCTGCATGGTAAAGGGCCTTTGTGTGACTTTCCTTCAAGCAACCCTTGGACAGGTACTGAAATTATTTTAACTCAACTTTCATCTAAGGAAAGATAGGTGAGTGATACTTAAGTGCAGTACACAGGTGACATTTTCATAATACCATACAGTGACCCCGCGCCCGCCTACTGCGAGAGTTAGGGACGCAACCCGACCCGCAATCATTGAAAATCTGCAATATGTGGATGCAAGTCGGGATGGGCCTGGAGGGCATAGCTGGGGGCTCTTGTATTTACCACCAGCCTGGCGCTGGCCTGAACAGGACTGCGAGGGCCTTCCCAGGCCTTCTGGAGGCCCCAAAAGGTTTACCAGAAGTCACTTCTGGTTCACAGGGAGTCCCTTTGGGGGCCTCCAGAAGGCCCAGGAAGGCCCTTGCTGGCCCATTCAGGGCAGTGCCAGTCCTGGGGTAAGTACGGGAGGCCTGAAACAGGCCTTTTCCCCCTTACCCCAGGGGGCCTTTTTCATATACTGCTGTCCCACAATATAGCGGGACTGCAGTATATGAACTGCAAAAGGGAGGGGGACCACTGTAATATGAAGCAATCAAAAGATATAATAAAACAACAATATCAGAAAGAAGAAGAAAATTACAATATTTTGGTCACTTAATGTGCAATAATAAATATCATCTGCTGGAGGTTATCCTTCGAGGAAAATAAATGGGAAGCATGGCCTGGGGTATAGAAGAACAGTTTAATAATTTAAGCCAATGGTTAGCAGTGGGTGCAGTTTATCTATTTAGAATAGCTTTAGATAGAAACCAGATTATGCTACTGATTACCAACGTTCTATGAGGTCATGGCTGTTAAAGAAGAAGTAAAAGCAAATCAAAAGCATTTAAATAGCAGACACATGTGCCAGCACAGCACTTTAAAATGCCTTGACAAATAACTCCATTCCCTTTAAAAATGGTGCTTGTCAAGTTTCAATGCATGGGACTTGGATCCATAAGCACAATCTCCCCCCGCCCCATGACATCATTCACTAGAACACATGTACCGAAAATCCTTGTTTTGGCCCTAAAACCTCTGTTAATTGGGTGCAGAAGACCTGGCACCCCTAGATGGCAGAGAGATTTGTGTGCCAAAACAGAAGTGGATCCCCATAATGTAGTTAGCTTTTCAAAACAAGGAGGGAGGGCAGCAAGGAAAGGAGAACTTCCTGCCACAGGAGGTGGTGATGGCACCTGGCCTAGATGCCTTCAAAAGGGGATTGGACAGATTCCTGGAGGAAAAGTCCATCACAGGTTACAAACCATGATGGAGATGTGGAATCTCCAGGCTTAAAACTGGGGTACTTCAAGGGCCAGATGCAGGGGAGTGGTATCAGGAGACCGATATCTAGTCTCACGCACTTCCAGAAGCATTTGGTGGGGCCACTGTGAGATACAGGAAGCTGAACTAGATGGGCCTTTGGCCTGACCAAGCATGGCTCTTCTTATTTTATGTTCTTGTGTTCTTATGAGCGCCAACACAAAGGGAAAATGCCCAAAACAGAACTGCTGAACAATTACAGCAGGAAAACACCATGACATTGAAATGGTCTTGCGTAAAGCGAAAATAAGGATCAAAACCCCTTAGATCAGCACTGCATGATACATGCATTCCTAGAAAAGGATTTGATACTGCACTTTAATCACAGATCCAGAAATTGCTATTAGATGGTATTTCATATCTGGAGTTTATTGTAAGGGTGATCAGGTTTGTTTTTATCCATTGCCGGTACCTCTCAACCAAATCCCACCACAAACAGGGATGGAGATATAGAGCACAAACTTTTACTTAACTTCTCAGTAGGCTCGTGCACCACGACTTTGGTTGGCATAGCAAATCCATGAACAATTGATATTTCGGTCCATCTGCCTTTCAATTGGAGCATTCCAAAGGAAGCCTTCAAAATGGGGAGGTCTCAAATCATTCCTTCGGTCTCCTCTGTGGCTTGCCCTCTCCAGTACATATAGTCATGCAGCAGGGATGTTGTGCCCAAGCAGCTTCGTGCTCCTTCAGCCCAGCTGCTGCTTGATTCATTCCAGTCTCCTTCCATCAGAGACCTTTTCCCTTTGAGCAGACATATACTGTCCATTTGACCAGATCAGCCTCTCCCAAATACACTTGTATTCCACACACCCATCACTCTCCTCCGATTTCTCCTCCCAGCCCTCATCCATCCCAGAAACTGTTCTACTACTGCCCCCCACCTTTCATAAGAACATAAAAACATATGAAGACCCATGCTGGATCAGGCCAAAGGCCCATCCAGTCCAGCTTCCTGTATCTCCTTTCCTGCCTTCCTCTCCCTTCATTCTCCTGCCTCCCTTTTCTTGTACAGTGGTCCCCCACCCTTTCACGTTTCATATACTGCGGTCCCACTATATTGCAGGACCACAGTATATGAAAAAAGGCCCTCTGGGTTAAGGGGGGAAAGGCCTGTTTCAGGTCTCCCTTACTTACCCCAGGACTGGCACTGCCCCAAATGGGCCTGCGAGGGCCTTCCCAAGCCTTCTGGAGGCTCCCAAAGGCCTGGGAAGGCCCTCACAGGCCCATTTGGGGCAGCACCAGGCTGGGGGTAAATACAAAAGTCCCCAGCTAGGCACCCCAGGCCCGACCCAATCTGCATCTGCATATCGTGGATTTTCAATTATCGCAAGTCAGGTCAGGTCCCTAACTCCCAGAATAGGCAGGAGATCACTGTACTCTCATCTCACTCATTGGTAGTAGTAACAGGGCATACATGGCATCATATTCTTCCATATTGGATGAGGGAGGCAACGGTGTGCTCTTTCAATCTCTCCTCCCTCTGGGCCTTTCCTCACAGTTAGATAACAATTTTTGACAAGTGCTTTGACAGCATTATTTGCAACAATACTTATAGCAGACTAGCCAGACCACTTGCAGTGGTTCCCAAACTTAGGTCCCCAAATGTTCTTGGATTAAAAATCCAAGAAGCCTTCAGTAGTAGCTGTGCTGGCCAAGAATCCTGAGAGTTGTGGTCCAAGAATATCTGAGGACGCAAGTTTTAGGAAACACTGCACTACAGCACTGTAGTTAACAAGGCTAAGCATTCTCCGTTTTGCTTTCTTTGGTGGTTACTTCATGTCTTTCCTCGAGCCGAGGAGAACATGCCTCCGTGTTGAAATCAGTTTTCAACACGGATCGAGAAGTGGATTGAAAAGATTTCCGAGCTCCAGGACGGGAATCTCTCACCCCGCTTGGAGCGCAGTTCAGGGGGCGTGGTTGGGGTGAACTCAGATTGACCCCACAAGGACGTGAGGTTCTGTTCCTTTGAACTCGGATTGACCCCCTCAAGGACATGAGGTTCCGTTCCTTTGAACTCGGATTGACCCCCACAAGGACGTGAGGTTACGTTCCTTCAAACCGGTCTCCAGCGGGGCCGTGAAATGCAGCGAGAGGGACGTGAAGTATCAGCCCATGTTGTACCTAAACTAGGCAAGGCTTGAAAATGTGGTTTGAGGCTACAGCTTCTAGGCCAGATTCCTTGTTGGGTAGGTTCTGTCTGCAGTCTGCACAATGGGGTTGATATTAGCAGTGGCAGCCAATGCCTTCTTTTTCAATATTGGGGCGGAAGGTACTTGGTCTCATTGTGTGCAAGCTGTGTGAATCCCAACACTGAAAAAGAACTCGGTAATCACCACCAGCAGTCTTCCGCTTCTGGGGGCACCCACTGATGTGCAACCAGATTTTTGCTCCAGTCTTCTTCAGATTTCTGGGAGTGAAAGTCCCCCAAACCAACTTTCTCAAGGTCTATTCCCATGCCCATAGAACTCTATAGTGGATACCAATCTGCACTTGTGGAAGTTCTGCTTGAGAGTGGAGACGTTAGAAGCAAAGGAAGGCATAACAGCCATGAAGAGATATGACAATCTGGTGAACCTGTACCCACAGGGATGGTTGAGGGTGTGGAGGTGAGTGCAGAGACAGGAAGAATGAATGGTGGTTAGGGGACTGGGTCACACAGGCAGCTGCTTCAATGGCAATGCTTTTTCAGGAGACAGGGATCATATTGCAGGAGTTACACAACAAATAACATGAGAAATTCCTCGCTTGGCTTTGAAGCTTGCTGGAGAGAAACAGAAATGGAGCTGCACTGTATATATTACCTTGTAGAGTGGGTCTGGTGTGGTGTTTTTTTGTATAACTACTTCCCTCCGAGTTTTTTGGTTTATATGTAAAAGAAGTCAGTATGGTAGTAGGGACAAGCAGGCATGTTTCCGTGTACAGATTAAACAGAAATGGAAAAAGTTACTCTGTCACCACAGATAGCTTTGCCTACAATGTGAAAAAACTACAATCAGGTCGAATAAAAGGAATATTGCCTTCGGCAATCCATTGTATACAGTATTTTACAGGTTACTGGATTTGTGTTAGAAGAATATCATAAAAGAATATCAGACTTTTCGTTAGGAAACTCTTTAGGCTGTTGGGTTTCCTGCAATACTTCATGCCAATGCCAACAGTACACTGATCATGATAAATATAATAGGGGAGTAAACTACAGCTTCTGAGAACATTCTCTCGGGGGGGGGGACTTCCCTAAACTGCTAATGATATGTTTTTTTCCCTCACATGTAAGCACATTTCCTATGAGTCCAGTAAGTGCATCTTGAATGGGATGGTTACAACCATATTGAGTGAATAGTCATACATGAGGTAATCCTCCCCACTTTCTGTCCAATATGGTTTAAAACAGTTTACATGGCTGTGAATGATAAAATATAGCATCCATGGCAACCTTCTCCCCAGAACTCTGATAACGCATCAGAAATGAGGCTATTAGAATTATTAATTTGCATTAGTGGCTATTAAAATTACTACCTGCAGCTTCGTGGCCTACAAATCCTCTTTCAGTTGTTACGTGACAGTTTGGTTGCAGAAGGAGCCATGCTGCTAAATAGGAGCATGGCATTGTGTGGAAGATGTCGGAAGTCCAACGGATAATAAAGCCCATATTGAGATTTATGCAACTGCTTTGTAATGCAAGCGAAGCAGATGTAATACGGTGTTGTTTTAATGATGGCAAAGAACCAATCCAGTGTCACTGGAATTAATAAGAACTGAATTCTGACTGCTTTTCTGGAAGCACACATGAGAAATTCAACTTCAAGCTATTCCATTACATACCAAGCAGCATACAAAATATTCTGCCATGGCTGGTAATAAAAAAACAACAACAACCCAAGAGAATAAAGAGTTCGGCTGAACATTTGTGCCAAAGCTGTAGGAGCGACTTAGGGAAATCATGTCATGTCTTGGCTCTTTTCTTTTCAGCCCTCACTCATTTAACTCAAAAAATGCAACTGCACGCTGTTCCAAGTAAGAGAAGAAATAGCATTATACAGAGGCCGCAGTGGGATATAATCACAGGAAGCAGCAACAAAGCGAAGACATTTTATTTATGGAAATGAGCAGAAAAAGGAAATGCATGAGCAGGAGTAAGAGTCAGAGAGGTAGATGGAAGCACAGGAAACACAAGAGAACTCAACATAAAGGTGGGGCATTGACTATCAGAGGCTTATACTGGGTTCTTAAGTGAGTCAAGGCAAAATCAAGTCCTTGTTTGGGAATTTCTGCCTTCACCCAAAACCAAGGACAGGGAGTGTGTTGGGCTGCAACTCCCATCTATCCTAGCAACCACAGACAATGTTGACGGTTACATTGCAACGACAATCTGAAGAGCCACATGTCACTAGAGTTGTCAGATCATCTCATTTAGGGCCGAAATATGGGAGCTCCTTATGATGTCAGAGAGCAGGGCAAGCAAGGGGTACGTTTTTCTTCTAAGCTTTGCATCATGGTAGAAGGGGGTTTAGAACAAGGAGGCACATGGTTGCAACTGTTATATTCAACTCCCTTCTTGCTCCCAGTGACACAATGGGCCCAAAGTCATTGCACCAAAAAGCCAGGGGCAAGGAGAGGGGAGGTGTGTATGGCCCCAAATGACTTGCTAGTTGAATGATGGGACATGCACTTTGACATTGTGCTCTTTGGAGCCAGATCCAAGTACACATCTTAATCCTAAACAGTTGAACTCTGCCACCAACTGTGAATGGGATGGAGGTGGGTTCCCAACATTTCAAGTCATGAACCACAGAGAATTCAAACTAACCCCTCCTCACATGCCAGCCACCCTGAAATGTGTCTTTTGTGAATGTCAGCAAGAAGGAGATCATAAAGAGTTTTCTGTGACTCTTTGATTGGCCTATCAAGTGGATTTCAAGGCTAAATCCCAGATTTTAGCGCCAAAAATATAGAGGAAAGGGCAGAATGCTTGAAGTCATAGAGACATGTCTTTATGACATCACAGGCCCAAGGCAAGAAATACAGGAGAGGGCTCTTTCTTCCAGGCTTTGTGCTGCTGCTACCATTTTATTCATGGAAGTCTGTGAGCCACGGTGCTCCATCGCCTTCTTTCGTTTCCAGCTGCATTGTGGGGAAAACCATGAGGAACAGGGAAAGGGCAATGGACAGAGTCTGTGGGTGCATTGACCTCACCAATCAAATTTGGGAGCAATTGCAGACACTTTCATGCTGTGCAGGAGACCCGGTGGTCTGAGGTTTAAACCCACCTCGCACCCCAAAACCAAACTCCATCCTCCTCCAGTGCCATTCATTCTAAAAGTTGGTTCCCAGGCTGGAGAACCATAGCTATTCCCCAAAACATCAGCAGGTGCTCCTGAGACCTTCAGCCCTACGAATGCTCCCTGTGCCTCCTTGAATGGTTGGTCTCCAGTAGGTTTCACCTTGTGGTGTATGACCCATTTTCCTTTGTTTGAAGAACGGATGTGTTAAACCCAATGCTTAAGCAGCTTTTACAACTGCCCTCTAGTTTCCTGCCTCCAACAAGACTCCTGCCCTGGCTGCAACGTCATCTAGCCATGGACTTTAAGAACATCATCTAACCAAGGACTTTGAAAGTAACCTCCTGGTAAAGCACATCTTTTACCATGTCTGAACTTCTGGGACCTGCTTTGAAGAAGGGTGATTTACACTCAAAAGCTTGTAATGTTATTTTTGTTGTTGTTTTTTAATTTTTATTAGTGGCATATCACCTGTAACCTATTTTTGCAGTCCTGTATATTTACTATTTTGTTTATTTATTTTAAAAATATTTCCCCCGCCTTTTTTCTAAAAGGACCCAAGGTGGTTTACCTCAAAAAAAGCTTTTTTAAAAACCTAAGAGATATACAAATATTTTAAAAGCATTAAGCAAGTTAGCTATTAAAATAGTAGTAAGATCAATACTAAAATAAACTTAAACTGAATCTTACCATAATAAGAAAACTGAAAATAGCAACAAGTTCACGGGGCGGCGGGGGTAGTGATCCATATTCACATCCTCGGAATTATCAGCTTACTGCTGATTATTCCATCTTGGGCTGAAGGCATTTGCATCCTAGCATTATGTGAAAGGCCAGGAGTCATTTATCCATGATATGTACAAAAGGATGGAGATGCCATAGTAGAATGTGGTACCCTCCTGGCTTGCTTCTGCTGCATTGCTCGTTATCAGTATTATTATGAGCTTCTGGTGCTTATTCTTGTTTCTCACCCATCTTCTCTTTATGACTGTTTCCCACCCACCTCTGTCCAAATCTAGTATTAAAACAAAGCAGAGGGCCCTGCCAGAGCCCTGCTTCCCGGGACTGCAGTTGGCATGACTTGTTCCATTTAATTTTTATAGCATAATCTATATGAGAGATTATTTCAATATCTTCTTACAGGCGGCAAAGGGAAAACAGTGTGAGACTCTTAGCGACAGCAGCTTTAGGAGTTTATCTGGATGGCTACAAGGACACTCTTTATTCCCTCATACATCTCTCAAGGGCCTAAACCAATTAGTAGTTATTAGAGAACAAATCACGATGCATTTTATTTTTCCACATGGCAAAAGTGTGATCTACAGCACAGGGGTAGCAATATAGCAAGGCGGATGTCTTATGATGAATAATTTATTTGCCAAGTTGTGCCTTTTTGTCTGCTTTTTTATTGTTCACAAACAGAGTATTTTAATAAATCCATATTCAATATTCAGAACGCCCGAGCTGCCATCATTCATAAAATTATATGGATAAATGAATGTAGTACATACTCAGGCAATAGTCCATGTGTCATTTGACAATGAACCTTTGTTGTTTCATTTATTTGGCAGTCAAAGTACCAGAAATGATATTTGGCTACAGAAATATATAGGTAGATGGTCGACATGCCTATGAATACCCCTACAAGGATACATTGGCAGAAATCTGGTAGTAAGTAGTAATTAGAATAGGCCCATAGAATCAGTGGGAAGTCAACAATTGTACAAGTTCCATTGATTCTATTGTGGCTGCAATTTACTACTGGTTTTTAGCCATTTAATCTATCTGCTATTTGTGTATGGGAGAGAGGGTCAGTGTGTGGGGGGGGGGTGCAGTCAGATGTTAGTAGGAGCCCATATACATAGGCCTTTGTGCAAACAGGGCCTCACACAAAGATTAGATGTAACAAGGAACTAGGACCCTAGATACAGTCCTGAGAGTGAGAACTGTGAATGTAAATATATGGAAATCGGGCATCTCCACATGGCTTCTATGAGATGCACAGAAATATTAGTTCATTCACACCCAAATCCCAACCAGCTCAGAGCATAGCAGAATCAAAACCTCTCTCTTACCAAAGATAAATATTGTAGGCAAATCTTTTTATCCTTATGCTTTACAAGTAACTGGGACTCCCTGTCTTACACTCTGGAGGAACTTCGAGCTGTTTTTATTCTGACAAGTACTCAGAAAATCATGGGCGTCTTCTAATGGATTAATATTTTATAGAGAAAAAATGAATTCTAAATATAAATTATAAATTTAAGCAATACACTAACGTTTTGCTAAATATTGCTGTTAGCTCTGAACATACAAAGATACCAGACCTTTTAGCAACAACAAGAAAAAGGTGCTACTGGAGTGCATAAGCCAATAGAAGAGTTATATTCACAGTGTAGCATGCTTACAGACAGGGGCTTTTTAATTCCTCAAAAACAAATTTTGTTACAGAATCTGCATGGAACTGGAGCTAAAATGAAGACATTCTCCATGCCAGCCATTAGCCATGAGAAGTTTTGGTGTATGTTTTTTTTTAAAAAAAACATGTCAATTTGACTGTGTCAGTGTTTTGATGCACAGAATTCCATGCTTGGACAATGGATGATGCCAAAAGGCATTAGTGCATACTCACGTTATTTTAGTAGGCTGGTCCCATTCAGGGAGAAGACTGGAATTTTCAGTGATTTCAAGAAACAGAGACAAGTAGATTAAATCCTAAACATAAATACTGCCTAAATCCTACTACTAATCCTCAATACATTGAAATTCTCACAAGAGAATGGGTTATGAGCCCAAAACCCATTAAACATAAGATTTAAAAAAAACTGATAAATGAGACATTAAGCCTGGTTTAGTAGTTTGTTTGTCTTTGTTGTTGAAGAGACTATGTCAGACAATACTATCTAAATTGGCTTCATTCATCTTAAGTGACATCAGGAAGTAGCCAGATCGGATTAGGTAGGTAGCATCATAAAACATCCTCTTCACTACTGGCCAAAGAAGCATGGCCATCACCATTGGCTTTATCTGCCCCTAAAGGGGGTATCAGGTAAACAAAAGTCATTAGCTATATCATGTCAGGACACAATTCCATATAATGGGTGACTCTCCTTTTCTAAAATTGGCCATGAGACTACTGGAAGGTGGGATCCCAAACGAAACTGTGAAGAAGGGAAACAGCGACCAGAATGATAATCTCTTTTAAAAGTAAATATTGCCACAGTATTTAGTGAGCTTGAATTTAGGTCTTGAAGGCACTGGTTTTAACTAGAAATGGAAAGAGGAAGATATTTGGCGTTGCTTTAGTTACTGGTCACAGGACTGTTCACCTGTACAATTCTATTTGCATCGGATGGGAGATGTACAGAGCAGCTTCATCATGATTTATTTAACACACACATGCACACACACCTATTCCCAATGGAATTTATGCCAGAGAAATTCCAGTAAATTGTTCCCAGTATGTTGACGATTCCTGAGTTTTTAGCTTAGGATTATTAGCAGGAAGTTATCTATGTTGATCTTCCTCCAGCACAGTCTGATTGCCTAAGGCAAAGTTTTGAGAATCTCCCTCTGGGAAGACATACGTATGCCTTTAAGTTAGATTTTAGTCCTAGCTATGTAGGTCAAACCATTAAAAAAGTCTCTGCTTTTACAAAACGCAGCTACAATATGATGATAATTGAAAATGGTGGAAACTACTTTTCATGCTTAGAATTAGTGACGCTTGGAGTTTGTTCTGAAACCATGAGAATGATTTTGCAAACGGCACCATAGGTTCCCAGAGTCATATCTTTAACTTTTCAGGACATCTAAATAAACACACACCTATGTGTTTACACTGAATGCATATTTAAAAACCTAAAACATAACATAATAGGATATCCTCTTCAATGTGATTAAATAATCATGTGCCATCAGATGGATTTTGACATGTGGCAACCCTTGCTGTATAGTATATCAAATGCTCTTGAGTAATTTACCATTCCTTTCTGCTGGGATTGTCCAGGAACTGTGCCCAAGGTTATACAGGCTTGCTCTTCTTGGGGGGGGGGTGTATCAAAGGACTGAATTCTTGACTCCTCCCTCCACGGCCATGTTCTCCAAGTCAAGAAGCTCTCAAGTGGGCATCCAAAATAATATGAAACATGAAAAGACAGCAATGAAGTTGTCTCTTCATTGTGATTTTGTTCCAGACGGCATTCCTTGACTCCAATTTCCCGCCCATCTCTTCCATGTGCCACGTAATGTTGTACAATTGTTTCCTTCTCATGTATCCACACAAATGCATCCCTTATTGGGCTGAGGTGGCCAGTCACCACCCAACAAATACATACAGTACTGAGGGAGCAAAAGAGCCAGGCTTTAAAAGCAAGCTCCAAAATGGAGGTCATGTAATCAGTCCCAAATGAAGGCTCAAGAAACAGACATTCTCCATGCAATTTCCCACTTATTCCTCCACAGTTGTTGTTAATTATAAGATGGAGATATTTGTTTCTGATCAAGTCTTTCCATGTTCTTATTACTGCTACATAATAATGATTTCATCATTAGAAAAACCAACGTGATTACAGAACTGAAATCGTTATTGTTTAGGTCACAAAGTGACCAATCATTTTTAAAAAATTGTTGGTGTAGACAAATTTGTCTTATATAAAGCTTGAGAGAAATGAAGAATGGTCACCTGGCATGGATTTTGTTACTTAGGAGATTTTACTATAGACAATAAACATGCTGACTTCAGTCTTTGGCTGTAGCATGAGATAACTCAGCTTGCTGGACAACAAGTATGGTTGTTTCATTCCACACTGGCTGCCAATGGCCTAAAGGCACCATTAGAGCAACTCTGGGCTGCCAGGACATAAGAAGGCCTTTAACTGTAATCCTTTTCTTTCAGTGATATATTGCATTAGCATAGGAAACGGAACAAGAGAACCTGGGCAGTCTTCACAACTTGGGTGGGTTCGGGTCTTCTTTGCAACATTATGCCATTCACAGGTATCAAAGAAGATGAAAAAAAGGTCAGCCTCTAAATGAGTCATAAAGCCATGGATATTTGGTCTATCAGTAGCAGTCCAGTGTATGAATAAGTCCATCTATAGCATGTTTGATCTCTCAATGTCTGTGATCAAAAAGATATTTTAGTATGAGTCATCGGGTCTACTCTTAGTTTGGGACAATCAACAGAATGCTGGCCTAAGTACCAAATATTGCAAATGGATAAGAAGGTTGCAAATGGGTAAACAGGAGTGGAAGATAGTCAGAAGATGAGAAGAATGAATTCTTAGCAACTGCTATGAAAACACTACATCCCACAGTGAGACCCATGCTTCTCACACTCCACCAGCCATCCCACTTGTTCTTTGCCAATGCATGTCCATTGCCTGGAACACTCTGGGAACCTGGGGGGCTAATGTTTGCCCAACAGGGCAGGATGACTTTTGTGAGCAGACCTTTTGATTCTCTTTATTGCCAAGTCTCCTGGTTGCCTATGGGTCCTGGGTATGTATGGACTGTGAGGAGATGAGTCTGTGAGGGTAACACATAGGCTGGGACCCTCTATGAAGATGAGATGGTCTCCTACCTGGGGATCATGTTCTGGCTCAAATTCTAAAGCTTTCCTTGGTTTCCCAAAGTCTTTCTTTTCCACGCTTAAAATCTCCATGCCCTGCCCCTGCTGTCCTTCCAGTTTAAGTTTTTATCGCAAAGCATTAAAAGTTAATGTGTGATGTTTGCATAGCGAAATAATGGGGATGCCTTGGTTTAAGAAAAATTTTAAAGGAATGCCCTAGTTTGTCTTTTTTCTAACCTCTGGAACAGACTAATTAGTTTTCATTGCATTCCTATGAGAAACCGCATTTCGGTTTAAGAATTTTCCGTAATACAAAACGGCCCAGAGAATGAATTAATTGTTTAAACTGAGGTACCCCTGTGTTATAAATAGAATGCCATTATGCAACCTGCCCTCTTTCAAATTTTCCTCATCAAATATGACACTCCCCCAGAATAATTGGGTGGTGTTTTTTTCAGAGGCAGTGCTAGATTTGAGGTGATGGCAACACCCATCTCTATATCTTGCTGAATTCAATGTATGATATTTTGAAGTTCAAAGAATATCGTTGGAAGAAACAGGTCTGAAGGGAGCAAGATAAATTTGTATTTTTAAATGTGCATAAGTTTTGAAAAGACTGAGAATCACTGATATAATTTAGTGATATGGACATTCCCTTGTTCTGAGGGCTTCTTAGGAAATATTCTCTGTGTTTCTAGCAGGGGCAAGAAATGTATTACATGGCATAAATAAGCTGCTTATTCTTTCTTGTTCAAGTCCATAATTTTCAAGTAGAATCACAAAGATAATTCCTATTATTTCAAGTGGAATCACGAACTTTGTTTAACTTTGCGCCTATGGTTATGATGGGGGCATTTGAGGGCTTATGTGAGGTAAACTGATACTGCAAATGTCATCCGGGAAACAGCTGAGTAGAAGCTATTCAAGAAGTTAGAAGAATACTGCAGACTTCTCAAGAAGGAGGTTAAGAAAACAATTTGAACTAAGCACTGGATCCTGCTTGCTAGGGTGTTAAGCAAATTAGCTAATTAAGTTGCTGAACCATTCTGCAAGAACAACAAATGTAGCACTAATATTCTAGACAGGACAGCACAGCATAGCAATTCTTGAAATTGCAGCTTGTGAAATGCCTCATGGATGCTACGCCCTGAGGGATGTAACATTATTAATTCTTTATTGGTCTTATGGTTGTACACCCAGAAAACATGGCTGGAAAAAGGACAACTGCATCCCTATAGTAAATATGGACTGTAAGCAAGACTCGAGATTTGCAAGATCCAGTTGGCACCAAGGCTCATTGGCTTAGTGCAAAAATGGATATATGTATGCTGTACGTCTGATACAGCAGCACTGCAAGTAGCCAGGAATGAAGGAAATGGGAAATGGAGGCACTTCAGCCCATAGTGCCACTTGGAGTAAGAGTAGAGGAGAATGCCTTGTGACTATTTCCAGCATTAGCTGGCTAGAAAACAATTATTTTTGCCATCCTCATTTGGTCCATCGTAAGAACATAAGAAGAGCCATGCTGGATCAAGCCAAGGGCCCATCTAGTCCAGCTTCCTGTATCTCACAGTGGCTCCACCAGATGCCTCTGGGAGCATATGAAATGGCTAGATACCTGTCTCCTGATACCACGTCCCTCTATCTGGCACGTTGAGTTACCCTCCTTTTAAGCCTGGAGGTAACATGTATCCCCATCATGGCTAGTAACCTGTGATGGTTTTCCCCTCCATAAATCTGTCCAATCCCCTTTTAAAGGCATCTAGGCCAAGTGCCACTACCATATCCTATGGCAAGGAGTTCCACAGGCTAATACACTGGCTAAAGAAATATTTTCCTTTGTCTGATCTCATGTTCCAAACCCTCAGTTTGAGTGGATGCCCCCTGGTATTGCATGAGAGGAAAAAGAGCTTCCCTCTATCCACTTTATCCATCCCCTGCATAATTTTGTACATCTCAATCACATCCCCATCCGCAAGGTGCTTTTCTTCTAGACTAAAAGGCCCTAAACACTGTAGCTTTTCTTCATAAGGGAAGTGCCCCAGCCCAGTAATCATTTTAGTCACTCTCCGGCACCTTTTCCAGTTCCACTGTTGTTGTTTTTGAGATGTGGAAACCACAACTGTATGCAATATTTCAGATGCAGGCTTACTATTGTCTTGTACAATGGCATTATAATATTGGTTGTTTTCTTTTCAGTCCCCTTTTTGGTAAACCCCTAGCATTGAACTGACCTTCTTTAGTGTCACCACACACTGGGTTGACACTTTCATCAAGCTGTCCACCATCACACCAAGATCTCTTTCCTGATCCCACTAACTGATAAGTAAATAAGCTGATCCTGTGATATCACAAGCGCCTACAAAACATTTGTTCTCAGATTTTGGCCCAGAAACACATGGGATGGGATTCTCTTGACCTGGAGAAGCTATGGCTTGTCAAATATTAGTGGACTTCTATTCCATTCATCTTGTGCCAGAGTGTCAAACAGTAACATAAGGCAGGAGCTGCAGTTTGGTAATATCTGGAGGCCTATGAGCTCCCTACCTCCAGCCTATAGGATATGTATATTTGAGTACAAATTGCAACATTAGTGCAGGGTTTGCAATATAACAGCCATAGGAACAGTCCAACCATCAACTAAATCCAAAAAAAGGCTTGCACTAGAACTGGAAAAGGGGGCCTGGAAGGAAGCATTGTGGTGCAGAGGTTAAATGCCAGCACTGCAGCTAAACTGTGCTCATGACCTGGGGTTCAGTCCCCGGTAGCCGACTCATGGTTGACTCAGCATTCCATCCTTCCGAGGTTGGTAAAATGAGTACCCAGCTTGCTGGGGGCGGGGTAATGTGTAGCTTGCATAATTAAATTGGAAATTGCCTAGAGACTACTTGAAGTGGTATGGGGTGGTATATAAGCAGAGCACTTTGCTTTATTGAGTGAATGAGGAATTCCCTATTGGCCAGATATGACTTGTGGATAACAGATTTCTCTTCATTAATGGAGGGTGCTTTAATTCAAGTGAATTATGTGGTCAGAACAGAAAGCCATATAAAGTAACCCCCCGCCTATCGCGGGGGTTAGGGACCCACCCTGCCCCACCCCGCAATAATGAAAAATCCATGGTATGCGGATTCTGGGTCAGGTCAAGACTGGGGAAGGCTATCTGAAGCCTCCTACACTTAACCTGAGGCCTGGCGCTGCCCCGAACAGGCCTCTGGCAGGCTTCCCGGGCCTGTCGGAGGCTTCAGAAGTGGTTTCTGGTGATCTGGAAGTTACTTCCAGTTTTCCAGAAGTCACTTCTGGTTCGCCGGAAACCACTTCCGGGGCCTCTGACAGGTGGGGAAAACTGGTCAGAGGCCTGTTTGTCACAGGGGCAGAAAAGGGGTAAGTGCAGGAGGCCTCAAACGGGTGGGGGAATGACTGTAACTTGTCTGTGAGTTCTGTAGGACTATGGATGGGTGTCTACAGAACACCACCAATCAAGTAGCATTACCACAGGCCATATGTGTGTCAAGAATATAGAACACTCCTTGCCATGATTATGCTTGTAGACAGCCAGCAGCCACCTAGAAAACTAATCTAGCAAGTAGACATGGGCACGGAGCGGCGAAATTCGCGTTTCTGTTTTCGGTTATCGTTATCGTTACGTAACGGGTAACGGTAACGAGAATTACTCCGCTTCAGCTCGAACCTGAACCGAAAAAGAAAAATTGGGTCTGATTTTTCGTTGTCGTTCATGGCATTGCGGCGATCGCGCGATGCCAGGCAGCACAGAAAAAAAGTTTAAAAAAAAAACGATTCCCGACCAAAAAAGCAGGCGAAAATATGCCTGCCTCAGTGAGGGCATCTACCAGAGAGGGGTCGTTTCTGGGGGGGTCCCCGGTCTCCCCCCCCTCTCCTGTCCTGGGCTGCTAGTACCAGGCTGGAGGGGCCATCCTCATCGTCTCCATTTGCCATGCGGTGGGGGGGGATCCAAAATGGCGACCGCAATATTTATTTTTAAATCATGGTCCACCCACCAAAGCACCATAGAAACATTTGAAAACTAGGTATTTTAAATGCCTGATTTTTATAGTAGCAGCAGTGGGGTTTTCTTGCAATAAAATGTCTCCATTGATTTGATTTGATTTGATTTGATTTTTATTTTTTTACACCTGCGCAATGATGGGCTGGCCATGGGATGGGACCATGCAAATTTTTGGACCCATTCCACCAATCGCATGGCCAGGTTTTGACTGAGACTTCTGGATGTGCCAGAGGGCATAAAAAGCCCACTAACCCTAACCCTAACCCTAACCCTAACCCATACGCCAGTACACTGTCCTTCTTAGTGGGTCAGAGGCACCCAGAGGTGCAGCCCACTAACCCACCCTAACCTTAACTGTAACCCTAAGCCTAGCCCTTACCCTAACCCCAACCCTAACCCAGATCCGTACGCAAGTACGCTTCCCTTCTTAGTGGGTCACAGAGGCACTCAGAGAGGTGCCTCCCAGCCAGAGCCAACTACCCCTACCCCTAACCTGTACGCCAGTATGCCAGTATGCTTTCATTCTTAGTGAGTCAGAGGCACCCAGAGAGGTGCCTCTGCCACTTACCCCCCAAGCCTAACATAATGTAAAAATGTATGGTACGCAGCGGCAACGCGAAACGCTTCCCTTCCCTTCCCTTCCCTTCTTAGTGGGTCAGACGTCAGAGGCACCCAGAGAGGTGCCTCCAAGAGCCCACTTACCCCAACCCCAACACAAACGACAAACGACAAACGGAAACGACAATTTTTTGAATATTTCCTTGACAAACGGAAACAACCCGAAATGGACCCGTCCTGACAAACAACAACTCGAAAAGTCATTTTTCCTGGTTGTGCCCATCTCTACTAGCAAGATCAAACTAGCAGTTGGCAGGTATTTCCCAACCATACTTGGAGTTCACACGTTATCTCTTCATTACCAGCCAAATCTATTAAAAGCTTAGAGTCTTTTGCAGAAATTCTGGAGATATTAATTTAAACTAAGCAATTTGTCAGCATAGATGATGAGCAACAAATCCAACTGTAATACATCAAAACATTCTATTCAGAAGAGGTGCAACAGGGATGATCAGAGAACTGAAAATCAACTCTTATGAGGAAAGGCTGAAAGAAGAGGTCATGCTTAGCCTTAAGAAAGAAGCGATATGATAGCACTTTTCAAATACTCGAAACATAGTCATATAGCAGAGGGGCAGGATCTGTTATTGATCATCCCAGAGTGCAGGACACATAATAATGGGTTCAAACTACAGGAAGCCAGATTTAAGCTGAATATCAAGAAAACACAGAATTGATGCTTTTGAGCTGTGGTGCTGGAGGAGAGTCTTGAGAGTCCCCTGGACTGCAAGGAGATCAAACCTATCCATCCTGAAAGAAATCAACCCCGAATGTACACTGGAAGGACAGATTTTGAAGCTGAGGCTCCAGTACTTTGGCCACCTCATGAGGAGAGAGGACTCCTTGGAAAAGTCCCTGCTGTTGGGAAAGATTGAAGGCAAAAGGAAAAGAGGATGGTAGAGAATGAGATGGTTGGACGGTGTCATCAATGCAACCAATATGGATTTGACCAAACTCCGGGAGGCAGTGGAAGATAGGAAGGCCTGGCGAGCTCTTGTCCATGGGATCATGAAGAGTCGGACATGACTGAACGACTGAACAACAATCAAGAAAAACATCTTTACTGTTAGAGTGGTACAACAATGGAAGCAATGACCTCAGGAGGCAGTGAGTGCTCCAATGCTGGAGGCATTCAAGAGAAAATTGGACAACCATCTGTCAGATGTGATTTGACTTGGATTCCTCCATTGAGCACAGGTTTGGTTTTGATGGCATTAAGGGACCATCGCCACTCAATTACTCTATGATTCTATTGTTTTCCTGACACTAGGTAATGATACTTTCCTAATTTCAAGGAGGTGGAAAGGAGGTGGTGTAGTGGGAAAAGAATGAGGAAGAGCTGTGACATCGTTTGCCAAAGCTCTAGGGTAATTGACCAACTTCCCATGCTCTGGCAAGTCAATGAGACAGCAACAAGACTTCCATCAACTGTTGTTGCTTGTGACAGCTTAGCATGTAGCAAGTCATAGGAAAAGAACATTAATTAAATAAATGGAAGCTGGAAACCATTTTTTTTCCATTTTTTTGGCGAAAAATGAGTATTTTATTCTAGACATTTAAATGATCATGCTTCTTTGTAAGATTATTTACATTTACATCCCATTTGCTTGAAGACCTAATTAGATCAATGCGCTCAGGTTAAGGGACTGATGAATTAAATGGTCTTGCACCCCAGTGACTCTGCATGTTGATCCTTGTTAACTAGGCCATAATATATTGCTATGTATTGTCAGACTCCAGGGTGAGATACGAATGGGCTCCTGTATTTCAAAAATTTACAATGGCACCTCTGCAATTACATATTAGACACTAAATTAGATGTGTATTAGTGCGCCAAGATGGCAGGTGCTATTTGTGCTTAACATTTCTGCAACAGCAACACTTCTCTCGGTGTTGAAGTTACGATTTCTCGGTGGGCTGTTGAAACAGGATCTTGGTTTTGCTCCAGACCTTCATTCAAGACCTTCTCACTGAAGATTTTTCACAAGAAAGGATTGCTCTGCCTATTTCTTGCATGAGGGGAAAATAAAATGTAAGCAAGGCGGTATTCGTTCTCAAAACAGTAATATTTTCCACTTATGTTTTGGGTTTCTTTTTTTGTACATTCCTAGAAGATGAGGCTCAAATTCGATCCGTGTGAAAAGGAGGGAGGGGACGTAATCTCCCTAAAAATGTCTCTTGTCCAGAAATTGCTCCTAATTTAGATGATGCATCATCCCTACTATGTTCTTAAACACCATGCTGGCCTACATGCATAATTTATGGAAATTGCAAGTATATACAAATCCTATTTTTTACATTGTGGGAGACTTTTGACCTGGCTTCCCCCCCCCCCTTCCTGTGGGTATCTTTTTTGCAAAAGCATAGCTATAACCTTCTTGCCACCTCTTTTAACAGCAACTCCCTAATCCTTAGGTAGCATGCAAATCTTTTTCTTTCTTTCTTTGAAAATGTTTTCCACATTACTCTCTGCATTCAGAGCCGTATTTCAAAGTGTCATTTTAATCCTTTTTATCTCGGCGATAACCTCAAATATTGTTTCCATCTTAAGTATGCTGTGCACATTTCAATGTGCTTCCCTCAAACCTCCATAGAGAAATGAATGCTTTAGGCAAAGTGAACTCTGAACTTCTGTGACATCAGAATTCTTAATGTTAGCATATTGTATGCAACCTGCATGGCTTACCTAAATTCCTCACAAATACATTTACTCTGTCGAGTTTGCGCCAGTGCACAGCAGAAATAAGTAGACGTAGATGAGCAATAAGAGTTATCCTGTGTGTTCGAAACAGTAAATGTTGACAGCTGGAACAAATATTCTAGTCAAGTCCAAGAATGCATCTGCGGAGCAAAGTTGACGAGAAAAAAATTCTAAAATTATAAACACTGCATAATGACTATCCATGAGCTATTAATGGATTTGGCATCAGGCAGTTCCAAAGTAATGACATTGTCTTGATTTGACACATCTGAGTACTTTCAGGTCATGATGACACTATAAAAGTTAATGTGCATATTCTTTTTTTACATACCATTAGTACGCCGGGGAAGTCACGCCTGTAATGAAATTGTCTTTAAATTAAAAAGGGACATTAAAATGAGCTAAAAAGGCCCTTTTGAAACATTCCAACACTGGAGGAAAGGAGATTATTCATGATTGCCAGAAAATGAGAATTTCAAAAAAAGAAAAATCATTCTGTTTTGTTCCTATTTTAAGATTCTGTGGTGATGCTGGCAACTCAAAGGTAAGCCAGCTGGGAGAGGGCAGTTTATAGGTGCAGTTTGTTTGCCTACAAGCAAAGCTGTTCGGAGGTCAAAAGAGAGCTTATTGTCTCTCACAAACTTACAGAATAATGAATAAGAATGGAGAAACATGTCTGTCTTCTCACATTTCTCCCCCACATGATTATGCTGTTCCCTTTCTGCATTAATCTCTGAAATTCATGGGGCAATTCTCTGAAAATACCTAGTTTAAATTCTGCTTCAACAGATAATTTAAGCATGTGCTTCCTCTGACATTTGGCTTTCAATCCATATTTTGATAAGCTTAAACTGCCTAAAAAAACAGCATTATGGTGTTAAGCGGTATCAGAAGGTATACTGGATAATGAAAACGTAATCTGCACATTCGTCCTCCTGAAATTAGTGAGATCAGTTTTTGTAGGAATGTGTGAAGAAAATGAGCTGTAAAAGCAAATTGTGCTGCTTATATACCACTTCATAGTGCTTAAAGCACTCTCTAGGCAGTTTACAAGTTATGTAGTTATGTAGGCTGCACCATGGCAACCCCCCAGCAAGCTTGGTACTCATTTGACTGACCTCAGAAGGATGGAAGGTTGAGTCAACCTTGAGCCAGCTGCATACGATTGAACACTGGGTTGTGAGCAGAGTTTGGTTGCACTACAGCAGTTTAACTATGTTCTCACAAGGCTCTCTGTATCCAGGGGTTTCTAACTGCACATGATAGCAAGACAGTGTAATAAACTTATAGAGGGAAATGACCCCATAAACTTGCCAAACTCCCTTGCAGAATAGGCTTCCTGCATATTTATTTATTTATTTATTTATTTATTTATTTATTTATTTAATGTTTGTTAACCACCCGATTTTCCCGCAGGAACTCTGGGCAGTGTACAACGTGTTGCGAAAAACAACTACCCAGACATACAAAAACCCAGATATACCTACCCAGTCAAAATAATAATAATAATAATAATAATAATAATAATAATAATAATAATAATAATAATAATAATAATAATAATAATAATGGACATAGCACAGCAAAATGGCATGACCAGGATCTGGCAAGAGGGGCCTGGTGCTAGCAGTCATACAGACTAAATAAAAACCACAATGTACTCAGAGATCACCAAAGCATTCCCTGAAGAGCCAGGAAGACTTATTCTGTATCCGAGCTGAGGAGAAATGAGCTGAAGAGAAATGTTTCAAATTTTACCCAGCTATGGTACAAACTGGATTGGAAGGAAAGCAGCTTCATGAGGTAAGTAGGCTTGCCAGGTCAACTTCATCCCTTTCATGGAGATTCAAGACCAAAACCTGAAACCACAGGTGAGTCTCATGTGATATTATGAGAACAGGTCCTCGCGTGTCACAGAGGTGAAGAAGGCCAGAGGCCACTGCTTCTAGAAAAGGGCAATTTAATATTGGACCAGAGCCTTGGCACCAACTGGGGATAGGTGGAGATGGGTGCTGAAGCTTAAACCCACCTCATGCACTAACATTCTCCTTTGTCAGCAGTATTCACCCTGAGATTTGCCTCTCTGCCTGAGGCCCAGGAAAGCATACCAATTCTAGCCAATCATCATTATCTTAGAATTGCAAAGCTGGAAGGGACCCTATGAATCATCAAGTCCAGACCGTTAGGGAGAGACCGTGGGCAATCAAACTCCCCCCTCTGGTTGTGCAACTAGAAACCACTGAGCTAGTCACATACAAGCTAGTTATTGTATGTAATAGCAGGTGCATCCAGTTTGGCTAAAAAAAAAAAATCCAAAATCTAAACCTAGGAGTACACGGTGGAAGATGATGTGCCAAGTGTCAAAATTGGCACAAAACAGGAATGGAGAAGGAACAATAATATGCCAGATGAATTACCGTATTTTTCCATCTATAAGATGCCCCCATATATAAGACTATCCTCAATTTCCCAGCCCAAAGTAAGTTTCTCTACTGCAAGCCTGCACGCGTCGACTGTGGGTGACCGGTAGCCCACAGGGCCATTGAAAGTAGCCCAACAGGTCTCCAACAGCCTCCTGATCCGCTGCCAGTGGTGGCGTGTTTGGGGCAGGCCTAGGCCAGGTGCTGGACACGCTTGGCCCTCTCCATCCTGGCCAAGCAGCCTCGTGGCCACAGCAACAGCCACAGCGATGGAGGAGGAGGAGGAGGAGGAGGAAGAGGAAGAGGAGGAGAAGGAGGAGGGCCTGGTTGGGTGACCACACGTATACTCCTGTAAGTAGACCATGGGGGCCCTTGGGGAGATCGAAGTAGACCGCAGGCTGCTCAAGGTTAGATAGCCATGCTCTACTGTGTAGTTCTCTCATTGACTTACTTCCATGTAGAAGACAACCCTAATTTTTTAGTCTAAATGTTTTTGTTTTTAAAAAGTCTTATACATGGGAAAAATACAGTATTTATTGGAATTCTAAATAGAGAACACTCGAAAAAGCAAATTTAAAATGAAGAAATTCAGGCAATGTGGAAGGGAGTGGCCAGCTATCATACTGCTCAGCCATTTGAGCACATCAAGCATCCATATAAAGGGAAATGAAGACGGTTACTTCATGTCCTTCCTCGTTCCGAGATTACATTCATTTCGTGAGAACATCGTTCACAGTCACGTGGTCTTGTCCCGGTTCTGTCCCTGTTTCCGTTTACCCATGGGCATGATTGATGGTATCGTAACAACTGTTACTTCATGTCCTAACTTGTTTCGTGACAACATCTGTACTTCCCTGCCTTCATTTCCCCTTTTTTTTTGTCCGACCTTCCATTTTTTGATATTTCGATTCTCCGTAACTTTGCCTTTCATGCGTTAAGCAGCAAAGTTCAAGGTTTTATGCCTTCTTCCCTCTCTACGATGCATTGTTTACACCATTGGGATTGTACTGGAGAATGCAACTTCGCACTCCTGCCACTAGATGGAGAACGCGCACGTTGCCTGTCGAGCCTTACTTCACGGGCACTTGTCTCAAAACAGGAACCGAGACAAGAGAATTCCTGAGGTCAGGGAGAGGTATGGCTCACCACGCTTAAATCCCAGTTCAGGGGTGTGGTCAGGACGAACTCCCGCCAACATGCAATGGACGTGCAGTAACATTTTTTTCGCACGGTCCCAAGCGGGACAGCAAACCATGATGAGAGGGACATGAAATAACCGTTGAAGTGAACTTGTTTCACAGTCTTGTGAGGAAGAGAATGTAAGTAACATGGATACTCTGAAGGACTTGAAAAGAGTAACATAGCAAGGTGGGATATTTGGAAACTACCATCATGGCTAATAAGAAGGTGACTGTAGCTGAAATCTGGTTTATTCACAGAACATAACATCAGATTGCTGAGATGGGTACAGGAACTAGCATTAAATTGAAAACAGAAGGCTGCTGAGCTGCATAACTAGATCCCAGCTATAGATAGTATGAGGAGAGGAAGGTTATTTGTTATGAAGGCAATGGTCATCACTGTTTACAAGAAAGCAACAATAAAACAGAACTTGAAAGACGGAGATTGATGGAGGACAGAGATTAGATGAAGGAGGACATGGAAAATATGGAATGACAGAGGATCAGGCAGAAGACGGATGAATGGAGAAGCTAGACAGCAGCAAGCTCCATGAGGGAAAATTGCAGAGGAGACTGGGAGAGAAATTATGCCACCAGAGCATTGGTTAATACATTTAACAGACAATCCTTGGTTGCTATCATATTAAATCACCAGCTATTATCACAGATGTTCTTTATTCCGTTTCATCTCCTGCTTTAGCTATCAATCCTGTTGCTATCTCCTTGTACAGGGCAATTTCTTAAACCTTAATGCTAAAATTATTACCTTGGAGTTCCTACACAGCAGGAACCTTCCTCATGGCTTAGCCACTTTTATTTATGTTTATTTATATATACTGGTAGCAATCAGGTTAAAGCATTTTTTGAAATAAGGCATAGGCAACTAAATTGTCAGTTTTCAGCTTCCAGTTTGCAGCAAGGAGTAAAGGGTAAAATATTGTATTTGTTTCTCCTTAAACTGGAGATGTGTAAGATTGTGAAGCCCGGAACTATTTTCAAGCCCTTTCAGGTTTAGCAGAAACCATACCAAGCCCTCTTAGCAACGGGCAGTGATGGGACACCATTACTGCCTTCCTAAAAAATAGTTAGGGGGTGGAGAATTTAGAGGAGAATTGCTCCCCCAGGCATCTGGGGGAGCAGTTCTTGATTCACCTGTTTGATTATTTACTGGGTAACCAATATGATCTCGTGGAGAGAGTAGGATGGACAGACTCTGGAGACCAGGGTTTGAATCCCCACTTGGCCATGGAAACTCATTGAGGGAGTGGAACTGGCAAAATCATGTTCCCTGAAAACTCTGTTAGTGTCACTACATCAGTTCTTATAACTTGATGGCCCATAACTAACTATTTATGAACAGCTGGAATAGCTCAGTGGTTTTGGTCTCTGGCTATGGAGCCAGAGGCTGGGGGTTTGTTTCTCTACTGTGCCTACTTGACAAGAACTGGCATCAATAATTCTCTCTTTTTTCCAGCTCAGCAGTCTGATGGTGATAGCAAAAAAAGGGGGAGGAAAACTGTGCTGCTTATATACACCCCCACCCCCGAGAGCTTAAAGCACTCACTGGGTGGTTTACAAGTACTGCAATTATGCAGGCTACACATTTCTCCCCACCCAATGAGTTCTGTACTCATTTTACCTCCTTCGGAAGGATGGAAGGCTGAGTGAACCTTGAGACGGCAACTTGGGATTGAACCCCAGGCCAAGAGAACAGTTATAGTTGCAGTACAGCAGTTTAACCATCATGTCATGATGATGATGATGATGATGATGATGATGATGATGATGATGATGATGATGATGATGATGATGATGATTGAATATTTGATCCAGCCAATATCTGTATCAAAATGAAATGCATGGCTCCCATTCTCCCCTCTCTACCACCACAACAGCCATGAGATAGGTCAGGCAGAGAAAATATGACAGGATCATCTGCCTGAGGCCCAGGAAAGCATACCAATTCTAGCCAATCATCATTATCTTAGAATTGCAAAGCTGGAAGGGACCCTATGAATCATCAAGTCCAGACCGTTAGGGAGAGACCGTGGGCAATCAAACTCCCGCCCTCTGGTTGTGCAACTAGAAACCACTCAGCTAGTCACCAGTTCATTGTATGTAATAGCAGGTGCATCCAGTTTGGCTAAAAAAAAAATCCAAAATCTAAACCTAGGAGTACACGGTGGAAGATGATGTGCCAAGTGTCAAAATTGGCACAAAACAGGAATGGAGAAGGAACAATAATATGCCAGATGAATTACCGTATTTTCCATCTATAAGATGCCCCCATATATAAGACTATCCTCAATTTCCCAGCCCAAAGTAAGTTTCTCTACTGCAAGCCTGCACGCGTCGACTGAGGGTGACCGGTAGTCCGCAGGGCCATTGAAAGTAGCCCAACAGGTCTCCAACAGCCTCCTGATCCGCTGCCAGTGGTGGCGTGTTTGGGGCAGGCCTAGGCCAGGTGCTGGACACGCTTGGCCCTCTCCATCCTGGCCAAGCAGCCTCGTGGCCACAGCAACAGCCACAGCAATGGAGGAGGAGGAGGAGGAAGAGGAAGAGGAAGAAGAGGAGGAGGAGAAGGAGGAGGGCCTGGTTGGGTGACCACACGTATACTCCTGTAAGTAGACCATGGGGGCCCTTGGAGGGGGCCCTTGGAGATCGAAGTAGACCGCAGGCTGCTCAAGGTTAGATAGCCATGCTCTACTGTGTGGTTCTCTCATTGACTCACTTCCATGTAGAAGACAACCCTAATTTTTTAGTCTAAATGTTTTTGTTTTTAAAAAGTCTTATACATGGAACAATACAGTATTTATTGGAATTCTAAATAGAGAACACTCGAAAAAGCAAATTTAAAATGAAGAAATTCAGGCAATGTGGAAGGGAGTGGCCAGCTATCATACTGCTCAGCCATTTGAGCACATCAAGCATCCATATAAAGGGAAATGAAGACGGTTACTTCATGTCCTTCCTCGTTCCGAGATTACATTCGTTTCGTGAGAACATCATTCACAGTCACGTGGTCTTGTCCCGGTTCTGTCCCTGTTTCCGTTTACCCATGGGCATGATTGATGGTATCGTAACAACTGTTACTTCATGTCCTAACTTGTTTCGTGACAACATCTGTACTTCCCTGCCTTCGTTTCCCCCTTTTTTTGTCTGACCTTCCATTTTTTGATATTTCGATTCTCCGTAACTTTGCCTTTCATGCGTTAAGCAGCAAAGTTCAAGGTTTTATGCCTTCTTCCCTCTCTACGATGCATTGTTTACACCATTGGGATTGTACTGGAGAATGCAACTTCGCACTCCTGCCACTAGATGGAGAACGCGCACGTTGCCTGTCGAGCCTTACTTCACGGGCACTTGTCTCAAAACAGGAACCGAGACAAGAGAATTCCTGAGGTCAGGGAGAGGTATGGCTCACCACGCTTAAATCCCAGTTCAGGGGGTGTGGTCAGGACGAACTCCCGCCAACATGCAATGGACGTGCAGTAACATTTTTTCGTACCGGTCCCAAGCGGGACAGCAAACCATGATGAGAGGGACATGAAATAACCGTTGAAGTGAACTTGTTTCACAGTCTTGTGAGGAAGAGAATGTAAGTAACATGGATACTCTGAAGGACTTGAAAAGAGTAACATAGCAAGGTGGGATATTTGGAAACTACCATCATGGCTAATAAGAAGGTGACTGTAGCTGAAATCTGGTTTATTCACAGAACATAACATCAGATTGCTGAGATGGGTACAGGAACTAGCATTAAATTGAAAACAGAAGGCTGCTGAGCTGCATAACTAGATCCCAGCTATAGATAGTATGAGGAGAGGAAGGTTATTTGTTATGAAGGCAATGGTCATCACAGTTTACAAGACAGCAACAATAAAACAGAACTTGAAAGACGGAGATTGATGGAGGACAGAGATGAGATGAAGGAGGACATGGAAAATATGGAATGACAGAGGATCAGGCAGAAGACGGATGAATGGAGAAGCTAGACAACAGCAAGCTCCATGAGGGAAAATTGCAGAGGAGACTGGGAGAGACATTATGCCACCAGAGCATTGGTTAATACATTTAACAGACAATCCTTGGTTGCTATCATATTAAATCACCAGCTATTATCACAGATGTTCTTTATTCCGTTTCATCTCCTGCTTTAGCTATCAATCCTGTTGCTATCTCCTTGTACAGGGCAATTTCTTAAACCTTAATGCTAAAATTATTACCTTGGAGTTCCTACACAGCAGGAACCTTCCTCATGGCTTAGCCACTTTTATTTATGTTTATTTATATATACTGGTAGCAATCAGGTTAAAGCATTTTTTGAAATAAGGCATAGGCAACTAAATTGTCAGTTTTCAGCTTCCAGTTTGCAGCAAGGAGTAAAGGGTAAAATATTGTATTTGTTTCTCCTTAAACTGGAGATGTGTAAGATTGTGAAGCCCGGAACTATTTTCAAGCCCTTTCAGGTTTAGCAGAAACCATACCAAGCCCTCTTAGCAACGGGCAGTGATGGGACACCATCACTGCCTTCCTAAAAAATAGTTAGGGGGTGGAGAATTTGGAGGAGAATTGCTCCCCCAGGCATCTGGGGGAGCAGTTCTTGATTCACCTGTTTGATTATTTACTGGGTAACCAATATGGTCTCGTGGAGAGAGTAGGATGGACAGACTCTGGAGACCAGGGTTTGAATCCCCACTTGGCCATGGAAACTCATTGAGGGAGTGGAACTGGCAAAATCATGTTCCCTGAAAACTCTGTTCGTGTCACTACATCAGTTCTTATAACTTGATGGCCCATAACTAACTATTTATGAACAGCTGGAATAGTTCAGTGGTTTTGGTCTCTGGCTATGGAGCCAGAGGCTGGGAGTTTGTTTCTCTACTGTGCCTACCTGACAAGGACTGGCATCAATAATTCTCTCTTTTTTCCAGCTCAGCAGTCTGATGGTGATAGCAAAAAAAAAGGGGGGGGGAGGAAAACTGTGCTGCTTATATACAACCCCACCCCCGAGAGCTTAAAGCACTCACTGGGTGGTTTACAAGTACTGCAATTATGCAGGCTACACATTTCTCCCCACCCAATGAGTTCTGTACTCATTTTACCTCCTTCGGAAGGATGGAAGGCTGAGTGAACCTTGAGACGGCAACTTGGGATTGAACCCCAGGCCAAGAGAACAGTTATAGTTGCAGTACAGCAGTTTAACCATCATGTCATGATGATGATGATGATGATGATGATGATGATGATGATGATGATGATGATGATGATGATGATGATGATGATGAATATTTGATCCAGCCAATATCTGTATCAAAATGAAATGCATGGCTCCCATTCTCCCCTCTCTATCACCACAACAGCCATGTGAGATAGGTCAGGCAGAGAAAATATGACAGGATCATCTACTGTAGTTTATGGCTGGGTAGGGATTTGAACCCATGAGTGCCATGATTCTCAACTAAGTGCCCAGTTCTCAGAGGTTGCCTTTCCCCACACTCTGCCTTAGAAGTCCCCAGAAGGAAGTGGCTCCTCCTTCCGGTGTATGCAGATGGGCTTCTGCTTTCTTGTCTTCATTCTGCTTTGGATTGAAGATAACACGCCCAGGGATTGCTTTCTTTTTTGTTTCCCCATTGCCTCTCGTAGTGCTCAGCTACTTTGAGAGGCAGCCAAGAAGAACAGAGCCCTGAGTGATGAAACTCCATTTCTTGCCTCCTGGACAAGTTATTCTTTCATTAGGCCTCTTAGTATTAACTGTTTAATGAACTATCACATAAGTGTAATGCTCATTATACTGATATTCATTACCCATTAATTGCAAATGTATTGTTTGTTTGTTTGTTTGTTTGTTTGATATCTCTATGCTGCACTATGTAGCCTGAAGGCTACCCTTGGCGGTTTACAATGAAAGGAATACAAATTATACAATATACTGTATACATATTTTTAAAAAAATGCAAAATCATACAAATTATACAAATTATAAACAAATCAAACAAATAGCAACTATTGTTAATCATAAACATAGTCCTCATTTAGGGAAAATAAAAGTGAACTAAGAATAATTTGTATATATTTTTGTCTTTTATCTATGATGCAACGCATTAATGCTAAATGAAATAGGATACTTCATTTCGTCACAACAGTATATGAGTCCTACAGTTGCATTTGTTGAAAATGTGGTCTACAAATATGCCAACCGCTGTGGCTATTTTATCGGCAGCATTTTTTCCATCTCCTCTTTGCTGAGCCATGCTGCCAGCTGGCCTTTATCTCATTTCAGAGCTCCACTGCCAACTTTGTAAACAGGATTCGAAAGTGAGAGCCCCGGTGGCAAACTCAAAGACATTTTATTTCTCACGCAAACCTGTAAGTACAGTCCTTGCCTATACAGGGCTCTGGTGGAGCATGCTACCTGCTCCAATCAAAGAGGGATTTAAAGCAAGGTATCCATATCATCTCTCCTTTACCCTTGCTTGTAAACCTGTGCTTGTTCTTCAGCTATTTTATGTAGGAAATAAACTTTGAGCTTAATGCCACATGAAACAAACACTGCTTTTCAAGCTCTACAAACTCTGAAGGTCATGCATGCAGGCTACAAATCAGGAAGAATAAAAATCGCCCTACAGTAGAAGTCAAAGATAACTTAATCCTTGACATTGAATTCCTTGAATTAATCAGAAGGCAGACAAATGACCTCTCTACCTTTGGGCACAACTGACAAAAGACAGGCTGTTGACCACTGACCAAACCAATCTGACTTATGGAGACTAAAATCATGTGAAAAGAAGAACAGAATTAGTCTTTCGTGAACATTTCTGGATACTATGGGAATGGGAACGGGTGTGAATCAAGCAATTTTTCATTTGGTTCAGAGTGTTGTGCCATTCAGAATCACAGATGCACATAAACTATGCACAAAATAAAAAAACCAGTTAAAATGCCAGACAATCAGATTATTATTATTATTATTATTATTATTATTATTATTATTATTATTATTATTATTATTATTATTATTATTATTATTATTATACCAGTAGTGGTCAGAGCTTGAGATACATGTATAGACACTTTTTTCAACATCAAACAGACCAGCATCCATGAAGGGGTTGAATTTGTAGGAACTCCAGTGCATCACTTCTGGAAATGAAGCATTTGTCTACTGTTGACCAGGGAATACTCATGTTGCTTTCCCACTCTTCAGGGAGGCTTATTCCATATCCTTCTATGTTCATTGAGCAAATCCCTGGCATATACTTTTCCTCTCTAGGTACGCAGACCATTTGTTGAGATCCTAAATGGTTTTTCCAATGCATGAATGTTTTCATAGAATCATAAAATCATAGACTCATAGAGTTGGAAGAGACCTCAAGGGCCATCCAGTCCAGCCCCCTGCCATGCAGGAACCCCATCACAGTATTTCCCACAGATGGCCATCCAGCCTATGCTTTAAAAACCTCCAAAGAAAGAGACTCCATCACCCTCTGTGGCAGCATATTCCATTGACAAAGAGCTCTAACCATCATGACATTCTTCCTAATGTTCAAATGAAATCTCTTATCCTGCAGTTTGAAACCATTGTCCCGAGTCCTAGTATCTAAAGCAATGGAAAACAAACCTATTCCCTCTTCAATAGGACATCCTTTCAAATATTTAAACATAGCTATCATATCCCCTCTCAGCCTTCTTTTTGAAAGGCTAAACATTCCCAGCTCCCTATGCTGTTCCTCGTAAGACATCTCTTCCAGACCTTCAGCCATCCTGGTTGCCCTCATCTGTACCCGCTTGAGGTTGTCAACATCCTTTTTAAATTGAGGCGCATAGAACTGGACACAGTACTCCAGGTGGGGTCTGACCAGAGCAAAATAGAGTGATACTATCACCTCCCTTGATCTAGACCAGTGTTGGCAAACCTATGGCACGGGTGCCAAAGGTGGCACTCGGAGCCCTTTCTGTGGCCACCCAACATTGCCCTTCACAGCCACCTGTATTCAGCTTAAATGGCTGTATGGGCACTTTGTGGAAAATTAGATGGTTTTGAATCACAGTTTGGGCACTCAGTCTCTAAAAGGTTCGCCATCACTGATCTAGACACTATGGTTCTGTTGATGCAACCAAGAATCGCGCTGGCTTTCCTGGCCGCCGCATCACACTCCTGACTCATGTTCAATTTGTTGTCCACCGAGACTCCCAGATCCCTTTCAAATGCACTATTTTCCATGTGAAAATAGTACATGTGTTTTTCCATGACTTTTTCCAGTGCACATACAAACAAAACACACACGCAAAATAATATGTTAACTGCTGATTACTACCATGCCCAAGTACACCCAAGCTGTTACTGAAAGAGCATTCAGAACCATACCTTCACCAGACGGAGGGAGATCCTGTTTCTGTTTAGGCTTGAACCTAGCTATCTTGCTTCAAAAAGATAGATCTGTGTTGCTGCTGCTAAAACTCTGTTTGTTGCTAATTCCTTCCTGTTTCTCAGTCATACTGTTCTAGACTCCAGTCCTGTGATCAGTACAGTTAGAGAGACAGGTGACAGTGGGACTCAACTGCAAGAAATTTAAATGCATGGGAGGGTTTTCTGAGGAAATACTGCACTCAAATTGCTGTGTCTACAACAAATGTAAAAAAAAGTATTCCTGCAGATTACACATATGTTTAGAGATGGGCACAAAACAAAAAAATGGTGTTTCAGTTTTTCATTTGTCATTGAGAGGTCTGTTTCGGTTCGTTTCCGTTTGTCGCGATTTTTTAGAAAAATTTTGTTTCCGTTTTTCGTTTTTCCGTTTGTCGTTTCTACCCGCTTTTTGCGCAATTTTTAAAGCATTTCCATGTGCAGGCGTCCCCCAACACCCCAGACCAGAGGGAAGACACTAAAAAAATGGATGCTGGCAGAGACACAGTATAGACTAGGTTCGCAGGGAGGCTGCAAAGGCAGTGGCGGGCATTGCCCAGGGTGCAAGGCAGCCGCAGAGTGACTGCACTGCGGGGCAGGGGAGGGTACTCACCGAGAGGTACGCAGCACGCACGCACACAGGGAGGCTGCAGGACTGAAGCTAGAGTCGCAGAGACAGCAATCCCACCCTAACTCCCACCAGAGACTGCAAGGAGGACGGGGGCTGCCAGAGCTTTTTATGCCCTCTGTGGCTGCCAGACCTGCCCAGTCTGCAACCTGGGTGTGCTATTGGTTGAACGTGATCCCATCACATGGCTTGCTTCCATTTTGTGGCTGGTGGTGACATCCATTTTAAAGGGAAAAGAAAAATACATCGTGATGGGAGAAGACAAAAACAAATGTTTTAAGGACCCCAACCCCTTGGTGGTAGGTAATAATTTCAAATAATTATCGCATTATTGCTGCATTTTTACACATGTCCAAGGTGTTTTAATACCCAAGAAATCAATCAATATTAGGCATCTGGGAGCCATTTTGGGTCGATGTCCCCTAACTCCCCTTAAAGGGAAAAACTACAGTGATCTGAGAAAAGACATAAATGCACCTTTTAAGGACCCCAACCCCCCCTGGTAGGTATTATCAGACAATATAAATAAATATTGCTGCGTTTTTACGGATGTCCAGGGCGTTTTTTAACATTTAAAACAGCTCATTTCATTGCGCGTTGCCATTAACAGAAATGAAACGTAACGACCACAATTTTCGTGGTTCTGTTCGTTTCGTTGCATTTTCATCACAATTTTCGTTTGTTGTTTCGTTACGTAACAGAACGAATAACGAATAACGGAAAGAAAAAAATGTTCATTCCGTGCCCATCTCTACATATGTTTAAAGGAAATTGCAACTCCTAGTTGTCTAGCAACCATAGGATAGATTCCTCAGCTATACCCAGGTTGGAATGGGAAGGTAAAGTAAAAGAAGGAAAGAGATTAGGGAGCCCCAAATGGGCCTGAGGTGATGGTGTAGCCTTTGTTGCACCTGGGAACAGGTGTATTACATTTGATCCTATAGACATAGCTTTCTTCCAGTTTGCAGGAATTCTGCCAAAGGAGGAGGGGAAAGAAGGCTCTAAGATGAAGCAAGGGTTGTTGGTTGTATCTCTCTATCAAGAACAAAGCAGAAAGGTGCTTCTCTACACCTTGCACAAGAGAGTTGTAACATTTTCATTAATGTTCAAATAACCAGGGGCCCACTGCAGTCTCCAAGTTAATTTTCTGTAGTCAATCTGCAACCTTAGATATTTGATTTTCTTAGTAGTGACAAGCAATATCAGTCCTGCCACATTGCCGCTCTTTCATACTCCTGAGATCAAAGACAAAATTTGTAACTGTTTGGATCTACCTCGAAAGAGAATGAGCTGTTTGCCGGTTTTGCGGCCGGAAGAAAAGCGGTGAAACCATTTCGGCTGACAAGCCACTCGGGGCTAAGGTGAGATGCCTTTCTTTTCATCAGCCCAGGATGGTATAAAATCTTTGTTGTATCAAGACGTTACATAGATAAATATAAGAGTGAATGGGCAGATGCTTAAATTTGGTCACGATGGAAACAATGTTAGCATGTTTGGGAAAGATGGCCAAATGTTCCCTCTGTCTCGTTTGCTTTAAAGATTTGTGATAATGATTGTTTCTGACCTTCAGAAGCATCAGAGAAGAGCATGAACTGAAAGCATTAATGAATGGCCAGGTATAATTACTATTTATGTTCAGATATGGAACTGGTACACTGTAAAGGGATTTAGGACACTATTTAAAATCTTCACTACAATGAAGGGGTATGTTCCTCTTCCAAATCATTTTTCACAATCTCATGAAAAGTTGTTAGGATGATCCCAGAAGCTCAACTGGCTCTCCTTGCAAAAAGCTAGTTGCAACCAAGTTGTTTTAATCCACTATGAATGTTGATTAAGTACAAATGTTCGGACTGTAGCAACGGAGCGTCAAGTGTTTGTTACCAATATATGGACAGGACCCTGACTTACCAGGGACCCACATTGATGCCAGCATGCTGACGAGGATGGGGGGGACCCGGCAATGGCGGCTGCCATGTGGGGGCTCCGCCAGAAGAGAAAGAGTAAGCTCTGGATGTGCTGCAAAGCTGGGATTGGCCAGGCAGCTTCCAGAAAGGAGAGACATCGGACGGAGGACATGACATGGTGGAGTCTGCAATGTAGTCCTCCGGCACACCATTAAAGGTGCAGGCTGGGGCCGGAAGCCCCCAGTCTTGCTGAAGATGGCTTGCCCGACCTTCCCACCCTGTAATGCTGTTGTGGTTGTTTACATGTTGTCACAGCTTGTTGGAAGGCATTTTTGAAGGCATTGGGTTGGATCCTGTGGTTGGCAGGCAGCAGGCGGTGACCTGCAAAGCCTGGCTGGATCAGAACTGGTGGCTGTGGGGGCGGGGTAGTGCTTTGCCTACCCAGGGGGTGGGGCATATGGCCACTCCCACCCCCAGGAGGAGGACAGTGGCACCATGTAGTGGCTTACGTCTGCATGGTGCCCGGAAGTTGATCCCTGGGAGTCTCTAAAGGAGACAGGCTACATCATAGAACAGTGGGGTTCATTGATGTTGGGATCCAAACCAATGCCTGGCTATATTTGCTGCGCTGTAATTAGTTAACAAAGTTGTGGCCTGTTTTTCTCCAGAGTTATGTGTGTGGGTGAGTTCTTTCTTCACACACAGAGTAAAAAGTCAGCTATAGGCCATCAATGTACCATCCTTACTTCATACATTGCAATTATAATGTGCTGTTCTGTTTGCTTGGAACCTCTTTCAATCAGCTTTTCTGTGTAATGGAGGAGCTGGAGAAGAGATTTACACACAATGAGCATATGAATAGGTTGAAAATGAAGAATTTCCTGAAGTCATTCTGGAAAACAGCCCATTTGGTTTCACAATTGACTTGAACAACCATTATCAGGGCTATGTGGATAGCTCGGTAGTTTAGGTATCTGGGGGTGGAGGCCAACGCTCTGAGTCCAGCTCTCCACCATGTCTCTTGGGAGAGCAGCCAGCCTGTGTGGCCTTGGGCAAGTTGCACAGTCCCATGATGCCCCCAGAAGAAGGGAATGGGTTGACATAAGCCAGAACTTGACTAGACAGCACGTGATTATTTTATAGCATTACCAAAAGTGTGATTATACTTGTTTATTTTTGTGAATTTTGTACTTAGAGGCATTCTAATAACCTGCCATTTAAATTGTAGTGTACTTAATTCATGCATAAATCCGGCACGAACTGTATTACGTCAAATCCGGGATTGAGTAGCATCTTTGCATCCTAACTCTTACACAGGCCTGAATCCAAATGGTGGTTCCCAATTCCAGTGGACCCACTGGAATCAATGGGATCTGTACATGTACTGAATCCCCATTCAGTAACCAATTCAATGGGTAGCTACTAGAATTAGGCCAACCCTCCCCTTCCATCACTTTCTTTAAAAGTAAACAGACAATTTTCATATTGCTGAGATCTCAAAGAGCCTTTGCTTCTGTACAGCTTGGAGTCTACCAGCCAATTTGGTGGTATGTATAAAAACATTATATCTGGAATGGGAGAGCAAAAACAATCCATTTGGTGCGCAAACTCCCTGTGAGCATGTTTGCGTTTCTACTGCTTGTTCGTTATGGATCATTGGTTGCTTCTTTTCAAGCTATGTGTATATGTGTGTGGCAATGGTAATTAGAGAAACTGATATTATTTCAAAGTCAGAACACATTTTGCTGCACAAGGGTCTAATCTAAATAAAGGATCATTACATTCTAGTTCTGTGGATATGGAGGTTATATTACTGGATACAGAGGCTGATTTGAAACAGGCCTGGGTTGAACAGTCATCTTTACCATGTGTGGCTTTTTGCATCTCTATCCTAGTTAACTACCCACAAAATGCTGTGATGATCTATCTGAGAAAGTGAACACAATAAAGGCTGTACCATGTTTTGCAAATTAAAAAAAAACCTAAATGATAAATGACTCATCCAGGACTTTCTAAGACCAGCACCATCTGATTTTATAAATCACACCATAGACAACATCCGCTTCCCCCTTCCTAAATATGGTAGGAATTAATCAATCAAAAGTAGAAAAATGACTATATTTTTCAAAAGAAAATCAAATTATCTAGATCTCAGAAATGGCTCTGTGGCATATTCACAGAAGACCGTCAAACATCTGTCATGAGCTGTGTCAAGTTCTCAGTAGAAAGAACATGACACTGAGTTGCAGATGCCAGCAGAAATGTGACTTGTCATAAGTGGGTCATATCTAGCTTACCGTTTACACAGCCCTGGTCAGACCTCAAATGAAATACATATGTTGCTAATCTACCTCCTGGTGGAATGCTAGTTCTGCATGCAACATCAGGCTCATACATGGAATGAGCCATCCTTGATCTGGTTACACACCCAGCAAATTGGTTCAGTGAGCTCAAGAATACTCCTGTGAGGCAGATCAAAGATTTGTGTAGCAAATGTATAATTTATAGCACAGGTGGGCAACATCCAGCGACTAGGGAGAATCCTAACAAAAACAAGGAGCCTTCCCAGCTATTCCTGAAGATACCTCAATTCAAAGAGGCACTTAAATGCCCACAAAAATCACACTCCCACCAATGTGCTGGATAATGTGGATCTGCCAGTGAGGATGTTGGGAAGCAGAGCACATTTAGGCTGATACTTCACATCCATCTCATCGCTGTTTGCGGTCCCGCTGGGGACCGGTACGAAGAAATCTAACCGCACGTCCATTGCGGGACAAGGGGAGTTCATCCCGACCATGCCCCCTGAAATGCAATCTAAGTGGGATGAGAGATTCCCCTCCCTGGCCTAGGGAATCTCCTCATGTCGCTTCTCGTTCCGATATGAGAGCCCCTGAGGTCAGTCTCCTCCTGCAACGTGCCATTCTCCATCTAGTGGCAGGAGTGTGAAGTGCCATTCACCAGTACATTCCCTATGGAGTCAGCAATACAGTGCAGAGAGATTAAAAGACAAATGCCTCAAACTTAGCTCTGTAATGCATTGAAGGCAAGGCTTCGTAGAATCGAAACATCAAAAAATGGAAGGTTGGGCCAGAAAAAAAACGGAGAACAAAGGCATGGAATTTCACATCTCATCACGGAACGAGGACGTGCGGAAACAGTCATGCTGGTATCATCCATCACGATAGCAAACACACCACCTGAATTGATACAAATGGCAGAGGTGGACGTGAAAACTTTTTTATAAATCAATTTAGTAATGTTCCCGCATTCTCTTCTCCAATCTGCACAATGATTACATGATGGAAGTTTTTAATTCTGGGATTGGCCTATATTTTAACCAAATCAATTGCTACAGAAAAATATAAATGTGATGTCATAATCCGCATTTAGAGTGAGGAGCCATGTAATCTGTACAAAATACAAAATGCAAGAATAGGCACTGCCCATCACCTAGCCCTAATGTCCTAAACGTGTTCCTATTCAGCTATAGTATCTTTATACATCTATGTTCACTTACCCTGGTGGCAGATATATTTAGAAGAATTACTAGCTAGGTAAGCTATTTCATAGAAGAAAAAGTGCAAAAAATGAATTACATGGCATTATACTCTGAAGCCAATAAAACCATCAATTGTACTTCTGTTTATCTCCAACACACTTTGAATATTTGAAATACTGTATATTCTGAAACTTGGATCAATGGTGCTTAGGTATCATTCTATGTGCAATGGAAATAATTTCATTTTCTTCACAGACAAACAGGTACAAAGCAAAAGATGAAAACATGACAGTACAGACACAAAAAAGGTGGACACTTTTATTCCTTAGCCTTCCTTTTGGTTAATTGGTTTTATTTTTCTTGTGCTGTCTAAAACAACTGGGACTTTTGATCAGCTGAATATCTGTCATCACTTCTAAGAGCTTTTATAAACCATGGATCTGACTATATCACTATCAGACATATTTTTGAATCTAAAAACAGTTCTACAGTAAGATATTTCCATCAAAAATGTAAAACCTTATGAAAAATTCAAATGTTTGGGTGGATTAGAGGCCCTCAACTGGAATAATGTCATCCCATTTATATACAGTGTGGTGTTTTCTTTTTCTTTTCTTTTTTCAGTGATACTGATTTCAAAGGTTCTAATTCCTGTAGCTCTCAGAAGGAGGTGGGGCGATGATTATTCTGATCTGTCATCACCTTGCCAGATCATGGTATTTCCATTTTTTTTGTTTGAGTAAATGTAATTGCTTATCATTGCAGCTTCATAAAATAGAAATCCACTTTGAACAATAAAGCACATATAATGTATTTCTATTTTTGTACATGTTCTTGGATGTGACTGCAATTTATGAGAAAAGCAACTATAATTATGAATGCAAATGATTTCACAGTTATTGCAACAGATTTTGTTTATATATGTTAAACTGTCTTGAAAAAAAAATAGCCTGCTTTAAAGAGAAAAGCCCTGGCATCTTTCTTTGAGAGACCACAGATAGAGTAGCAACTCTGGAAGCTAGAATAATTGTTGCAGTGTGAATTGAACTGTGCAAGTTTTGGGCGTTTACATTGGTAGTATCTGAGCGGTATTTTAGAAACTCACCAAAATGTTGATTTCAGAGAACATCATCACCTGAAGCAAAGCTCTAACCTGCTATGTGAGGAAGTAAAGATTGTTCTTACTCATTAAATCCTGACCCATAATGCTCTGGCAGTATAGCACATGTCTGTACAGAAGCAATCCTCATTGAATTCAATGGGACTTACTCCCAGGAGAATATGTATAGTATTGCAGCCTCAATGGCCCTGGAGCCAATATCTATTCAGGGATGTCTTCTCACCTTTGAATGTGTATTATATGTGAAATTTACTAGCACATCAATGCTTGGTATTCCTTCATTTAATGATTTGTTGGATAAGAAAGTTGGGTGGTGCCTTGATAGTGGCGGAAATCCAAGAGTGGATGATCTCACTAAAGAGCCCCACCATGCTACATTGGTGCTATGTTTCAGCATCTTTCTAATCAGGCTTTGAAGGTTTGTTACAAGGACTGGTAGACATGCACATTTTGTATTTGTACCCAGAGGATGCAAATATGAACTGCAGCACCACCCATGCCATAGCGACCCAGATCCCTCCCTCTCCCTGGACTGCACCAGCTGCTTACTTACCCAGTCTCCATGCAGTGCAATGTTCCAATGTAGAGATGGGCACAAAATGAACTATTAATTTGTTTGGTTATCTGTTATTCGTTTCATTAGCTAACGAAACAAATAATGAACCAACCCATCAAAGAAAAAGAAAATGAAACAAAATGGAAATTTCTGTTTCATTTGCTTAGTTTTTTGTTAACCCCCCTCCTTCCTTGTCGCCATCGCCGCTGAAAGTCCTCCTGATCCTGGAACTCTGGGGAAGCTGCCACCTGTCAGTCCCAAGCCAGCGCCTCCAAAAGCCCCCAGCTGGGGGCTTTTAAAAATAAAATTAAAATTAAAAAAATTAAAAAATGAGTGTGGACCCAGCCCCAGGGGCTGCATGGTTGGCGCTCTAAAACAAAAAAACAAATAAAAAAATAAAACAAGCACTGACCTGGCCCCAGGAGCCACACGGTTGCCACTCTAAAAAATAAATAAATAAATAAATAAATAACCAAGCACTGACCTGGCCCCAGGGGCTGTGTGGTAGGTGCTCTAAAATTAAAAAAACAATCAAATAAATAAAAACAAGCACCGACCCAGCCCCAGGAGTCACACAGTCGGTGCTCAAAAACAAAGCAAAATAAAACAAAATCCTGAGGCAGTGGCCCCAAGCCAGCACCTCAAAAAGCCCCTGCTGCCGTCGCTGCCACAGCTGGTAAGTCGGACTCAAACTAGTTCGGCTCAGTTCGAGTTCGTACGATTTTTTTTTTAAATTGTACGAAGCTGAACTCAACCGAACCGAACCAAGGGTGGGCCTGAAACAGAACGAACCAAACCGTCAGTTTTCTGTTTCGTGCCCACCTCTATTCCAATGTCATTGTTGCTCCACCTATTTCAGGAGCCCAGCTGACCCTTTTCTGCCTATCTACTGACAACTACAGGCTGAGAAGGGAGACTCTCCATCCTGCCACTGCAGCAAAGTGGTCACCCGGGCTGCTTCTCCAATTGGTGTGGTGCCAGGTGGACTGGCTGGTCTGGTCCAGGAGGGGAGGTGCCACAGCCCCTGTAGTGCTGCGGTTCGCATCCATATCCTAGATACGTATGCAATGTGCCCATCTCTAATTTTTATAAAAAATTTGTTTGTTTCCTATTGCGAGTGTGATTTTCTTGTTTGAATGTTGTGTTGCTTAGGCTAGGATTTTATGTGCATTTTTGCTTGAGAGGCTTTTAGCAGAGAGAAGAGCCATATAAATATATAATGCTCTTTGGGGACAGTAACATTACTAAGACTTTCCTAGAAAGTTCAAACATCATTCAAGCAACTTGTCACTATAAAAAGAAGAAAACATAAGAACAAACTTTGTGCACTTAGATCAAATATCCATGTACCTACGTGTCACATGCTAAAATTTGACCCATATATTGCTAATTTTCTCACAATAAGCAGCAACATTATTTGACATGGTTTTGTCTGTGCCGATTTCTTACATGTTGCTGTTTGAAAGAAAGGAATCTAGCTTTGTACAAAATCAATGTGTGCAAATAATATATGCCTTGATGATGAAAAAAAAATATTGTTGCTTGCCTCATTCTCTCCTGCATAGGAGGCATCTCATGGGGCTTCAGAATTTCTTGCTGAGGTGTCTCGCTGTGTCCAGGCTGCGTATATCAACCAGAGAAATGGGTTTAGTGAATATCCTTTAACCCCTAGAGAAGGGAAAGGTTACTCTCTACACCAGTTCTTCCACCAAATATGGAAGATGTGCTTTTGTTAAGACAAGGGAAAAATCATATTTCCATCCTATCCCAGAGAGAAAATGTTGCCCTTTCTCAATAAACCCACTTGCCAGAGACAAATGCAAAGAAAAATGTATACTTTGCTACTAAGGGACTCTTCCTTGCCAATGTTTGTAATATCCTTTTTTTCTGGAAGAGAAGTTGATTATGGCTGACAGCATTCTCATTCTGGGGTCAGTAGGGCAATAGGTTAATATCATGGCTAAAGAACCTTCACTAAGGAGCAGAGCTGCACAGTGCGCAGTATAAAAATGCAATAGGAGACAATAACAATAGGAAGATGGAATGATATGATAATTCGTTTTTGCCATAGGGTAAACTTTAATATATTCACTTGCATCTTTTATATACCAAACGTGTGCCATTTTCAAGGCCATACTTTGTATATCATCATTCAGATAAGAGCATTGTTAATGCTAGTGCTACTGATAGTGACTTTATTTTATACTTTTTAGAAAGACACAAAGTAACATTTTAATAAGCCACCATTTAACATTAGTCATATTTTGCACATGGATATTGGTAAAAAAAATACCAGGACATTTTAACACATATTTCCAGTTCTAAAAATTATTTTAAGAATAGTTTTACCATTCATTTTAATTTCAATAAATGGTTTTAGGATGAACTCCCAAATGATATGAGCTTAATTGCAGGCACTTGAGAAATAAGTAATAATTTTAAAATGCTGTTAGATGCCATCAAGTTGCCTCCAGCTTCTGATGATCCTATGATGCTATCCTCCACAATGTCCTATCTCCAAAAGCCCTCAAGCCTGTGCCTTTTTTTAGGGAGTCAATCCATCTCATATTTATTTATTTATTTATTTATTTTTACAACTTATATGCTGCCCACAACCCAAAGGTCTCTGGGTAGCTTACAATCAATATTTCGGCATCTTCTTTTCCTGTTCTTTTCAACTTTATTATTATTAGTAGAGATGGGCACGACTAGGGAAAATGACGTTTTCGAGTTGTCATGTGTCGGAGGCAGTCCGTTTCGGCTCGTTTCCGTTTTTTGCGAAATTTCACAAAAATTAGTCGGTTCGTTTTTTCGTTTTTTCGTTGTCGTTAGTACTGGTTTGGGGGGGTAGCGGGCTCCTGGAGGGAGCTGCAGGAGTCAGCCAGAGCCACAAGTGACGGACTGGCAGACTCTTTGCACCCGCTGTGTCTCACGTACTTGCATGTAGTGCAATGCAAGTAGATCTGGCTTAGGGTTAAGATGGGTTAGCGCAAGGGCTAGGGTTAGGCTAGTTACGGGTGAGGTTAGGGTGAGTATTGGGGTGCACCTCTGGGTGCCTCTCTGACCCACTTAGAAGGACAGTGTACTGGCGTATGGGTTGGGCTTAGGCTTAGGGTTCGGGTTTGGGCTACGATTAGTGGGCTGTTTATGCCCGATTGGCACATCCCAGAAGTCTCTGTGGTCAACCTGGCCAAGTGGCCATGCGATTGGTGGAAAATTTGCATGGTCCACTCCCATGGGCGAGCCCATCATTGCAAATGTGCAGGTGTAAAAAAATAAAATAAAATAAAATAAATAAAATAAAATAAAATCAACGGAGACTTTTTTTTGCAAGAAAAACCCACTGCTGCTACTGTAAAAATTCAAGCATTTAAAATAGCTAATTTTCGCATGTTTCTGTGGTGCTTTGGTGGGGTTTTGGGCAACGATTTCAAAAAAAAATTGTGGTCGCCATTTTGGATCCCCCGCACTGCATGGCAAATGGATGCGCCCTCTCAGCCTGGTACAGTCAGCAAAACCTGGCCATGCGATTGGTGGAATGGCTCCAAAACTTTGCATGGTCCACTCCCATGAGCGAGCCCATCATTGCGAATGCGCAGGTGTAAAAAAATAAAATAAAATAAAATAAAATAAAATCAACGGAGACTTTTTTTTTGCAAGAAAAACCCACTGCTGCTACTGTAAAAATTCAAGCATTTAAAATAGCTAATTTTTGCATGTTTCTGTGGTGCTTTGGTGGGGTTTTGGGCAACGATTTCAAAAAAAATATTGCGGTCGCCATTTTGGATCCCCCGCACTGCATGGCAAATGGATGCACCCTCCCAGCCTGTTACCAGCAGTGCAGCAGTAGCAATAGCCAAGGAGAGGGGGCGGGGAACCCCCCCCAAATAAAACACCCTTCTGGCCTGGTAGGTGCCCTCAGACAGTTGTCGCCTACTTTTAGGGCCGGGAATCGTTTTTTTTTTTTAACTTTTAAAAACTTTTTTTCTGTGCCGCATGGCATCGCGCGATCGCGCGATCCAAGTAACAAGCACGACAAATAAGACCAAATTGTTCGTTCGTCGGTTCGAGCTCAAATTCTGGTGGAGTAATTCCCGTTACCGTTTCCGTAGAGTAACGGATACGAGTAACAGCAACGGAAACGGGAATACCGCTAAGTCATGCCCATCTCTAATTATTAGCATTATTGTCTTTTCCAGAGAATCATGCCTTCTGATAATGTGCCAAAAGGTCATAAGAACATAAGAAGAGGCATGCTGGATCAGGCCAAAGGCCAATCTAGTTCAGTTTCCTGTATCTCACAGTGGCCCCACCAAATGCCTATGGAAGTGCACAAGACTAGATATCTGTCTCCTGATTCCATTTCCCTGCATCTGGACTTTGAAATACCCTATTTTGATGCCTGGAGATTACACATCCCCATCATGGTTTGTAACCTGTGATGGACTTTTCCTCCAGGAATTTGTCCAATCCCCTATTGAAGGCATCCAGGCCAAATGCCATCACCACACCCTGTGTCAGGGAGGTCCACAGACTAACAACATACTGGGTAAAAAAAAATTCTTTTGTCTCTTCTCACTCTCCCAACCCTCAATTTGAGTGGATGTCCCCTAGTTCTGGTATTTTGTGAGAGGGAGAAGAGTGTCCCTCTATCCACTTTACTCACACCCTGCATTATTGTTTATGTCTCAATCATATCCCCCCTCAGGACCCTTTTTTCCAGACTAAAGAGCCCCAAATGCTTTAGCCTTTCCTCATAAGGGATGTCCCCCAGCCCAGTAATCATTTTAGTCGCTCTCTTCTGCACCTTTTCCAGTTCCACTACGTCTTTTTGGAGATTCAGTGACCAGAATTGTAAACAATACTTCAGGTGCAGCCTTACTATTGTTTTGTACAATGGCATTATAATGTTGGCTGTTTTATTTTCAATCCCCTTTTTGATAATCCCTAGCATGGAATTGGCCTTCTTCACCACTGCCACACACTGGGTAGACACCTTCATTGAGCTATCTACCAGCACACCAACAGTATGGATGATTTTGGTCTCCTTACAGTTGATGACCATTTCTAATTCTGTCATTGCTGCCCATTCAAGTCTCAATCCGCTTCTATTCTCTTGGCTCCAGGCTCCATTTAGACTACATTTGAACCAATGTATACAATATCTATCACTAATTCAATTTCTTCATTATCGAAATTAAAAAATTACTGCCTGCAAATTAACAGTTCACCTCAATGTGCCATAGCCAACTTGCACATCAGTAATATTTTCTCATAATTTAGTAAACAACCCTGTGGCTGATCTTTCTTTCCTCTCTTATAAATATATTATCTACATTTTATTTGCCACCACTAAGTGGCTAATTAGCTAATGTTTCTTTCACACAGCACAAAAATTACCCCCTTTTGCTTTGGGGGAAGTAAAATTTAAATTTAGAAAATGAATATGGATGTCAGAAATGTTCCTCTTGTTTGTAAACTGCATTTATGTTTAATGGCTGCAAAGTTTAAGGTATAGGTTCTATTCCTATTTCTGGGACATTCAGATATCCTGTTCTTGCCCAAATAGCAACATGTCCATATCCACTCCATCTTGCTTACTTAGATTTTTTTTCACTGCACATACAAATTAACACAAAGGTAAGAGATATTTTAAAGAATACTCTTTCTTAACCTGTACTCAACTTTGAACAAGGCTTCACTCTCATCCCAAAAGGTCAGTTTAGTTCTGGCACTGAAATAAGTATTGTTTCTCAAATCTGAAAAGTCAATGTGATGTGTTTAGTACAAGGATGTACATAGCCCCCACCCCATCCAGATCAGTCCATGGTGAAATAAAGGGCATGAACGGACTGCTGGATAGCTCAGGTCGCGTTGGTGGTGGTGTTGGTGTTGATGGTGGCAGAGGTGTAGCTAGGGTTTTCAGCTAGGGTTTTTCAGCTAGGGGATAAAGTCAATTTTTGAGGGGGGGCCCGGGATGGGAAGGGGCTAAGGCACTGCAGAGAAGGTGGTGGCGGCAGCAGGGGAGCCCTCCGCACCAGCCCTGGCAGGTCACCTGCAACACGCCTTCCCATGGCTCCTGGGCAGGGAGCCATTTGGCACCTAATTTGGTGCCCCTAGATGCTGCATCTGGGGACACATATCCCTCCTTGCCCCCTAGGTATGCTACTAGATCATTGGTTCTCCACCTGTGGGTCCCCAGATGTTCCTGGACCAGAACTCCCAGAAGCCTCCACCACTCGCTGAGCTCGTAAGGGGTTTCTGGGAGTTGCAGTCCAGGAACATCTGGGGACCCACAGGTTGAGAACCACTGTACTAGACGGTGGTTAGGCCAGTCTACCCTGTACCCTTTTAATGACACTCAGACCTGATCCATTGCTATGGACTGTATCAGTATTTGTGCATTTTCTTTATGAAGATGCCATACCTGCACAGGAGGAAACCTGAACATCAAGGCCAGGTTAAAGAGCAAATACCACGGGGAGGAGAGAAGTTCACCACCAGCAGTCTTTAGAGCTGGACTTTAGGTTTCCTTTTTATATTTTCATTTTTTTTCCTGTTTCCAAGAGAAGCGCTCTTCCGCTTCCTAAGGCAGCACCAGGAAGGGAATGAGTCATGTAATTTAAAATGCAGTACTTGTCTTTGATGCCTTTTTTGAAACAGCAGTGCAGGGAACCTGCTCTTGTACTCTCTTTATCCATTCTTCTACCCACCCACCCCCACCCTTCCTGCTCTCTGGATTTGAAATTAGTGGTGCTGTAGTCACACACTTTGATGATTTAATCAATGGATTTGCAACAGGAAAGCTAAGGAACGGTCCTTTCTAAAGAAAAGAACATGCTGTCCTTTTCCATTGCCACCAACTCAATATCCTCTCTCGCTTTGCCATCCTTTCTGCAATTCTAATTGTGAGGTACGAATGCCAAATTTTGCATGAAGGACCCATGGGGTGCTGCTTCTCCTGTCAATGCTTCTGGGCTCTTTGTTCTGCACTGTAACCACCCCAGAAATTCACAAATACCCCAATTTGGGTCTGGATTTATCTATTTGTTCAAAGACTCTGCACATCCTTAGTTCATTCCTTCCTAACCAAATTGCCCCGCCCTGTAGAAGCAGTGGCAGGGGGAAAAGAGAATATCCTACCTGTGAAAAAGTCATACGAAGCCATAATAAATCCTCCAAAGTCAAAATATTTAAGCAGGAAAATATAAATTCCAATCGGTTTTTAATGGAAAATATGGCAATAAAACATGACAGGAAATAACAATTTTATTTATTTATTTATTTATTTATTTATTTATTTATTTATTTATTTATTTATTTAGACTTCTATAGTGTCTCAGAGGTTTACAGCATATGCCTACAAACAATAGAAAATACGTAATACAGCACAATATACAGATACATAACATTGAACATTGAACAATAAAACCAAGCAGTAAAAACCTATTATATGACTTTTAGATGAATTACCATGCATGATTGCATTGACTGATTTCATAAGAACACCAGTGTTTTCCATGTTAGTTTCCACCCCTCATAGCGGGATTTTTCTTCTTTTCACATGCTCTTTGTAGCTTTAATGTTACCTTTGAATGTTGTAAGATGCCTCTTCTAATTTCCTGTTCTTAACTTGACTATGTCTTAAATGTTCTGGGCCATATATCATCCCTCATTATTGTAAGCCGCCTTGGGTCCTTTTCCACAGAGAAAGGCGAGGTAAAGATATTCAAAATGAAAATAAAATAAACAAACAAAACACTGAACTAGCTAAATCTATCTTTAGATGAATAAACCATGGACATCCCAGGTAAAGGTAAAGGTTCCCCCCGCATGTGCATGCTAGTCGTGTCCGACTCTAGGAGCGGTGCTCATCTCCGTATTCAAGCCGGAAGAGCCAGTGCTGTGCAAGTCCATGGCCATGTGGCCGGCATGGCTGCAAGGAAACACTGTTTTACCTTCCCGCTTTTTTATGGTGGTACCTATTTATCTACTTGCATTTACATGCTTTCAAACTGCTAGGTTGGCAGGAGCTGGGGTTATCAGCGGGAGCTCGCTCCTCTGCATGGCACTCGGGAATCGAACCGCCGAGCTGCTGACTTTGCAGTCTACACTTTCGGTGCCTTAGTCCACTGAGCCACCACGCCCCTAAACAAACAAAACCCTGAACTAGCTAAATCTATATTTAGATGAATAAACCATGGACATCCCAGGTAATTAGTGCTAATAAAAAGCAGGGTTAAACCATTCTGTTTTGACTAAACTCTTAAAATCTTAGAAGAAACGTCCCTGGTGGACTTCTGCAGGAAATTTATCCCGGGGGGGGGGTCCCAATCGAACAAGCCTAGTTCCTGATGTTCATCGGGTTGGCCACCTTTGGTGATTCCGTTTTTAACATCCGGAAGTGCAAAGAGCAGGTGAGACGGGGTAGCTGTACATAAACAGGGGCAAGAATTTAATACTAGTAAGGATTTACAACCACAGTTCTAAACATAAATGTCTTCATGCCACTGGGGAAAATCTCTAAAATCTCAAAAAGCACAGAGAATAACATTTAGGTTATAAAAGCACCTGTTTAGGACTAAATTGTGTAGTGCACTGTGGGATGGATCCAGACTACATCATCGTTCAATGCAATCAATGGGATTGACGTTAGCTATGGCTAATGTGTAGGCTGCATACTGTATTTAAAACTGCATACAGTAATTAAGACTGTAAACCACCCAGAGACTACATGAAGTGGTATGGGGTGGTATATAAGCAGACCACTTTAATGTATGCTGCATTCATGCCTATGGGCCTACTCTAGCTATTACTTCTCGGTCCAATCTGTTTTCAGCATATTCTTATAGTCCTCCATTATTCCATGTGATTTAGCCCTTGCCCTGTCACTGTTGGCCTTGTTGCAACCTTTTAGAAGCAAATGGACCCCTGCTTCGGCACCACTCTGTCAAGCAGAGCCGCTATGTCAAAAAAATTGCAGCTGACTTGTTTCCCTTAATATTCTCCTCTCATTTCCACACTGTATTCAGGCTTTAAAATCTGAGATTTATTATTGTGAATTGGCAGAAGTTGCTCCAAAGGTAGGGGAGCAAGTAATTGAATGTTTGTGTCACCCTTGAAGAGCCAAGTCCAAGATGGCAGACTTAAAAACAATGTTCAAGCAGCATGAATTGTATAGCCCCTTCCAGGATATGCAAACAAAAGTTAATAATGAGAACTGGAATGGCATTCTGGAATGTTATGCAGCATACGATTCTCCACAATCAGACATGAAAAGAAGGCAGCATTATATTTATAAATCTTTAGAAGATTTTTTTAGGAGGGGGGAGCCTCAGGAATGTAAAGCCAAGAGAGCAGTTGAAATAGAAAAGCCGGCAGCATCACAGGGTACATTTAGAGAAAAACAACTTGGTTTTCCTCCCCATCACAAATAAGATGTTCACTGGCAAGAGATATGAAGCTTTTGTCAGGGCTGTCCAGATGGCCCCTGTGAATGCAACTGAGCACACAGCAGTGACATCCCTTGTTGGACAGATGACTTACAAATTTGGAATGAGTCTCTTGAAGAGAGATCCTTCATTAAGCTAATAATGTGTCTGGTTACATGGTAAACAGAAGCCAAGGGGCTGGTAACATTTCCACAAAAGGAGTACGTTGTTGCTGCTATGGCAACCTGGACGATCATGAGGAAATCAGTTTATGATTATTCAAGCTCCAAGAGATCATGTATTCAAATGATTGTTAGAAGTAAAAAAAATCATTTTAGGAAAAAACATCATATTAAAAAGGAGGAAAGGTGGCCACATGGAACCAGGACAACAAAATGAAATGTAAAATTCATGGGTGGGAAACAACTTTATTAGGAAAAAACCATGATTTCACAGAGACTCGCAAACTTTCAAGCTGACCCAAATGCTTCACCAGGCTAGTCTGAGAGGGAAGAGGCAGGCAAGGATGCTATTCGTGGCTCTTGGGGTCATCGGACAATAGCAGGTGTAGAAAATGTGGAGATAGGAACAGACCAGCATGAACATGTCGGGAATATTTTCCTCTTGATTCAATTTCTGTTTCCTCAAGATGTGGGTGGCCACATCACCCAGTTTCCCAAACAGATGGTGGTACTGTTAATGTCAGATCAACCCACAAAAATTATCTCTCATCCATGATTTGTTCATCAATGAGCTAGCTGACACGGCCTGCAGAATACTAGAGCTAGGTGCTGTGCCAACACATTTAACTAGGGCTCTAAATTTGAAGAGTGGGTATAAGGAGATACATAGCATCATGTTTTGCTTCTTCCCTCCCCTAATATCTACATGCGGATTGCTATTCTTAGATTTACATCCTTTCTGTTTCTTCCTCTTAAGCCAGGGGTGCCCAAACTTTTTGTAAGGAGGGCCAGATTTGGTGGCTGAGAATGTGTCAGGGGCTGGTTGCTCCCTGACCCTGCCACCCAACTGCAAGCCCTATCCACTGACCCTTAAGCCCCACCCACTGACCGTGTGTGCACCCAACCTCACAATGTTCCCAGCTATGCCATTGGCGATGGCCCGCACGCACCCCACCCCCGTGCACGCACCCCACCCCACAAGCTTCTGCTCACTGGCCGGCTGGCCCGCCCAGCCCCTCAAGCTTCCCGGTGGTGTCAGTGTTGGCGGAAGATTTTAAAAAAAAAACTGTGGCGAAGGAGGGGGAGGGAGGGGCGGGCCAGCCAGCTGCAGGCCACTCAGAATGGTGTGGCGGGCAGGATTTGGCCCCCAGGCCGGACTTTGGGCAGGCCTGTCTTAAGCAGTTTCCTCTTTCTTCCTTGTCCTCAAATTAACAGTGGTAGTGACAGGACTTCCCCATAATGGCGGATAACATAATATGGAAACATGGAAGCTGTCTCTAAGGTAAAGCATTATAGGGATTCTTTTGGTCCAGGATTGTTCTTCAACTATTTTTCTCCCACAAATACATAGTAAGTTGTTTTCCCATTGCTTTGCTACCATAGCAGATACTCCTGTCCGACTGCCACAAACTCAGCCCTAAGCTGCTGCAACCTGAGAGCAAATAATATTCACTCATAGTAGCTGAGCACAGAAGGGAGTACCTGAGCTGGAAGACTTGACCCAGTTCTGCACACCTAGAATGCCAAGTTGTGTAATGGTGGAAAAGATACTTGATGCAGTATAATGCCTCAATAACCTACTGCATGGCAACTTCCTTTTCATGGCTCCCAGGAGGAAGACTCGAAGGTGAATTGATATAGGTTTGCAACCAGAGAGATCATTTCTACGAAATGATTTTTAGAAGAGAGAGTTCTGTCTTTGTCGAAAAGAATTGCAATGTCCTTCTGTCAAGATCCGGAGGATCCACACCAAAAGATGGCTCAATTTAGCCTGTGTTCTGTGCTAATCATGTTAGGCAGAGACCTTGATAGCCTGTTAACATCCCCAGGAGCCTCTCGGGTTATTCCTAGAAAAAGTGACAAGTAGTAGTCTCTGATAGCTCCAGCATGTACTCTGTACTTAGACCAAGGCTGCAAGCTACATGGGATTTGCTCTGGTTTTAAAACCAATGATTTTTTAAAATTTAATAATAACACAATGCAAAGGCCAAGCTGAATCAGTCCAGCCCTCTTTGCAAACACTAGTCTCATTTCTGTACAACAGCAACACCAAAATATGATATTTATTTTCACCTTAAAGACATGGTTGGGATCCTACAGGATGTTTTGTCACTCAGACAAGCACACAATTTCTACCCATGATGGTCCAATTCAAGTCTTTCATTTTAAAAAGTGCTCAGTTATCCCCTAGAGCAGTGGTGGCGAACCATCGGCACTCCAGATGTTTTGGACCACAACTCCCAGCATTCCAAGCCTGTATTGCAAATGACAAAGGACTGAGGGAGTTGTGGTCCCAAACATCTGGCGTGCTGAAGGTTCACCTCCACTGCCCTAGAGCAAGGAATTGGGAGAAGACACACAGGGGGATACATGTCTATATGCCCTTGTACCCTGGGTCCTTGTTGTAAGAGAAAGGCAAGAAATAGATCAGATCAAATCAGCAATTTTAGGCATCAGAATATAGGCAATAGTGGAGGCTTTGCTACTGCCAGATTATTAGGACATAATATCAGAACAAGTATCTATTCTAGCACTATGCTAGGCTGAACATCTGGCCATGCAGAAGCAGATCAGATCTTATCTCTTTATCCCACCTACCTCCTTGTTCTGTGCTCAGCACCTATATACGAGCATTGTGTGTGTGTTGTGTCATTACAGTCATGACCAACTCTTCATGACTCCATGTCCATGGAGTTTTCTTGGCAGGAATACAGGAGTGGTTTGCCAGTTCCTACTCCAGGTGCCTACAGCACCTGGTATTCCTCGGTGGTCTCCCATCAAAGTACTAACCAGGGCCGACCCTGCTTAGCGTCCAAAATCAGGTGAGATCGGATGTGCTTATTAGGGCATCTAGTGGATGAGCATTATTTGGTATTTATTCTTGTAGGATGCAGCTGCATAGCGCCGGGTTTATGCCAGTACCTAAAGTGGCAGCCTCAGTTAGGTGAATAGCTGGCTAGCATTGACTTCAGGTGCTGACTATGGGCTTGTCCATTGCCAACCAGTGTTCATTTATTACAGTTATTTCAGAATCCACACAGTTCCCACTTGTTCTCAGGAGGGGGTCACAGGCAGAAGACGTCCCTGAAGAGAAACACACATACACCTGTTTGGTTCTTGAAAATGGGCCTGTTTTCTGCCTTCTAGGAGTGGATTTGCCCAGCTAGTCTGAATTATGGAAGTAGATCGCTACACATGCTCTCCAGTTAGTAAATAACACAAACAGGCATTTAGCTGAACAGCCATTTAACATCAGCTGTAATAAATGACAGGCAAAATTATGATGGAGAACACCTATTCAAGATGATGAAATATGACTCAGAGAAAAGAGAGCTGATCTGTAATGAATGCTGTAGAAGGCTTGTTTACTATGATTACTATGTTCAGGCTGAAGGGGATGCATTAAAACATGCCGAATCATGATGATAGCTTCCATTTTCCTAATAAGCCTGCATCCCTTCTGGCATTATTATGTAAAATGTAAAATGTATGTAACAAGAGTTATAACATTCAATAATGGAGCAGCGTGAGTATATAAATCTACAAAGATAGGTAGATTAGATGAATGGTACATTAATTTTCCTGTGAAATAAAGCAAAAAAAAACCCCAAACTTACAGCAAACAGCCTTCTACTTCCATTTTTTAAAACTTCTTGTTGCATTATTATGTTTTTATGTCTCCATATCTTCCCAGAAAACTCAGGGCTTAAAACAGACCGGCTGCTTCTTTATGTTGCAATGCTTGCCTCACTGAAACACAAACAGATATTTAATTTCCTTCGCAGGCAGAAGAGAAGTTGATAATAACAAGCTTATTATCAAGTTAATTCTTTAGTTATCAAGGGACTGCTCTTTCTCCCTGTGAAGTTTGATGGGAGCTTTGTCACTGGAGTCAAATAGACACTGGTACTGATTAAATGTCACTAAACTCTATGAAAATCATTAGGAGCACTCCATGCAACACAGAGGATGGTATGGGAGTCTCTGGTTTTGGAGTATTTGGGGTGTTAAGGGGTGTAAGGGCCAAAACTATGTCTGAATGGTCAAGAGTGGCCCTGCTAAAACCACTTTGAGATTTGTAGAGGAAACAGAGGATATGACCATTAATATAATAACAGCAGCCACAATATTGGGGCAGCTTAAAACTTCTACTCTGATCATGCAGACTCTGGGCCAAAACAAACATTTGAGATAACCTGTCATTAGAGATGAGAACATTTTAATGTTGGAGTAATGTGACTGTGCCATGTTTGAGGAAAGAATTAACTCCTTGAGTCCTGAAGATCAATCATAAAACAAACCCAGTTCCCAAAAGCAAACTCTGGGACCCAACAGAAGTTCTTGCTTATTATTACCCAGCTCCAAAAGATTTCATTTTTTTCTGGTGACAGTGGATCTACCTTGTCTGCTTCAGCCTCCAGTTGTAGGTAGAGAAGTAAACACTAGCCTGATTTGTATTCACATGGTACAAGGAAAATCCTTAGACATGTTCACTCGCTCACTTTCTGAGAAATGCTGAGCAACTGGGAAGGGTCTTGAAAAGAGCATGCATACTTTTGTAAGGGTCTTTGTAGCTGTAAAGTGTCCAGTACTGGTAAATGTGATCAACCTTACTTTTGCAAGAATGAGTGGTTTATTGTAAGATGTGGGAGATTATGTTTGTGATCACCATCATTTCCTGTTGTGCTTGTTCTGTATGTGCTTAGCAGAGCTTGGAATAAACTGATTATCTTTTAACTAATTTGCCTAATTTATTAACTTTAGAGCCAATGAAGACCAAAAGCCTGAAACAGGATGGCTTATTTTAATTAAGTCCTAATTAATTTAACATTCCCCCAACCCCCAGCTTTAATGGTTTTAGTTTATCTGTTGTGTCAGGGCTGTAACTAGCAGTGAAGACGTGGAAAGATTCTGAACAACAACCAGAAGAAGAAGATGAAGGAGTGATTCTGACAGCAATGGCAGCAAAAGGAGGAGTCTTTTGTTTTTAAGTTCTCTGGCTGCAGCATGAAAGTGATACCTCCGCATGGAAATAGCCAGAAATGCAGTAAAGCACACACAGAATACAAGGCATCCATGTCTGTATTAGTGCACCTCTGCTTGTCCAAGAGGCAACCAGGAACAAAGGCACAAGGAAATATTGAAACAAAGAACACTCCTGTCTAGGTTCCAGGCCCTTTTATAGATTCAAAACAGCCCCTCCTCTCAGATGTTCTGATTGGCTGTTGTCAAGTTCACAACACTATTGGGTGAAAAATTTCTGAGGACATTTGACAAAGGGTGAAAGGACACCCAAAGTTTGGTTCAGGCGTTCACCAATCATACTAGAATTAATGTGAGTCACATTCTAGCCCACAGGACTCTCTCTTTTTTTCCTTCCACAGGTCCTGTGTCTTCAGATCCTTCCTTCTTCCGATCACTACTCTACTGGCTCACCATAAGGCAGCTTTCTCACTTAAAGCTTCAGACTACTACATTTCTCCAGAGCATTTCTACAGGGGAAAAATAACATGGAAAGGTACATAACCGTCTAAGAATACAGAACACAAAAAGTTTGAACAGTAACTTTGCAAAGTGCATCATAATTCAAATGATTTAGTAATAAGGATCACCTCCTTCACCTTCCCATCTGTTACGCTTTCCCCTTACTTTCAAGATGCACATGCAGCAATTGTCTCATCTCTGGTCCCAGTTTATCATGTCAGTAGTTTAAAACCATGTGTGAACAGAGATGAGATAATTCCTGCACATGTTACTTGAAAGGAAAAGGAAAGAAGAATGGATGGGTAAGGGAAGTGATTCTGATGCTTTTCTGACCTGTCAGCTCAGTAATTAACAGGACGAAGCTTTTGTGTCACACACAATCTGACATCATTCAGGACTAGCATCTCATCCCCCACGTTAAAATCACAGTGCTCTCCTTTTTCCATGTTCCCACTCATGGCCTAAACATCACCCCCTAAACTGCCTGGGGTTTTGGTTTACTGGTTCTCTTTATTTATGTCCCTGTGGGTAGGATTGTAGTGTTTTAACTGTTGTTAAAAGCCCAGAGTAGTGTTTATGTACTAGATGGGTGGGATATAAATGTGATGAATAAAATAAATAAATAAACTGCCTACATCACTGAAAAACCAACAGACATCCCTCCTCCTCTCTTTATATTATAATAATGTATCACAACTAACAAAATAGGGGAAAGCCTGTTTGAGTTATTCCAGCTTGAAAAATGAGAAACCTCACAGCAGCAAGGGAAGCTGCTTTGGGAGCCGAAAGGATTGGACCAGTTTGAATTAGCCTTTTGTGTCGTGCAGCCCATAAAAAGAATTTCTTCAAGTCCCCTCATTTTATAAGTGAAACATATATAGCAGTATTTGACCAGGCAGTCACAGTCTCAAATGAGACAGCATTGGAACCTCATCTGTTGGCAGCAGCAGCAGCAGCAGCAGCAGCAGCAGCAGCAGCAGCAGCAGCAACAACAACAACAACAACAACAACAACAACAACAACAACAACAACAACAGGCTAAACTGTTTGAGGCGTTTTGTTTTATGAAAAATGGATGAGGGAGAAATGGAGTAGACAATTCAATAACACGATTATGAAATCAAAAGAAAAAGTAGACGGAAAAACAATTGAATTTATCTTTCTTTTCTACTAACTGTGAATTTATCTTTCTTTGTACTTTCTTTTGTACTAACAGAACTCAAGGTCACCCAAAGAAACTGATGAACAACAAATGCAAGACTCACAAAAACACTGAGTAGCATATCGTTGGCTGCTGCAAAAATATGTTGGTATCAACATGGGTCATGGTGGGTACATCGTCAACAGCAGTTAGCCCTGGTAGACGGGGAAAAAAATGTCTACAGATTTACATTTTATATCACACGATGTAGCGTAGAGCAGTTGTGGCTTTGTTTTCTAACGTTGGACATTTCCAGGAAGAGTTTTATAATAAAACAACAGCCAGTCTTCACTACATAATTGTAAGTATAAAAGCAAAATATGAAATGTGTCCCAGAAAAAATAAATAAAATCCCTACATTCAAAGCTGAAAAGTATTGCTCACAGAAATACTGTAGACCATTGGAAAGGTTCTCTTTTAAGAAACATGCACCACAGTAGCAATTTTCCAAAAGGGAAGTAATTGGATAAGGCATCTGTCTTCATGCTTTGTTTAGAGCGATATACCAGAAGCAAGATATTACACTAGTTATATATTTATGTCTCATGATGAAGCAGGTCAGAACAGAACTGCTTCCTTGGGTTTAAAATCCATCCAATTTAATAGCCTGCTTCTGGGAGATTCAGTACAAGTGCAAAGGTCTTACAACTAGTACTCTAACTCCCAGGAAGCAGAGGTACTTGAATGCAAGATCTACCTAACTCAAACGGCAGCATAACTGAAATATCACTGCAGCCATTTACGGCTGAAAGTGGTGAAAGTGGGTCAATCAGTCCCTTAGAACTGATATAAGAAGGTCACAGAGGAAATTACAGATGATTTCCTCTTGATTTCACACTGTTGTTTCTGCTCCAGCTTCTACTGCACCTATTAGGACAACAATTATGACCATGGCTCTTCTAGCACATACCTTTGGGTGTGGAACTGCTAAGGTTCACCATCCAGTCTTTCAGATAGAAAATATGACATCTAAAGAAGATGCTGAAGAGCTAAAATTTGTTGAGATGCGCTTGACAATCAGATCAGATGGATCAAGCAACTTCATATGTTCTGACCGCTGGCATAATGCTTAGCCATTATCTTGAACCAATAATATTGCTGCAGCTTTGATATAATATCACACTGCATATCTTTCCACTGCAAGTGAATATCTTAGCTGGTTTTAATTTATTACGTTTTGATTTCAAAATAGCACAAGATAAATAAGCCTCTTGTCATGATTAATCACTTGCCAAATTTCATTTTGAAATTATTCCTTTCTAAGTTTATGGAAGTTCACAAAAAGGGCAAACTTCAAAGTTGTTTAAATACATTGTTTAAACTGTAAAATGCTTTTGAAAAAAAATCATCTACAGGTTTACATTTTATATTGTGAAATATTGTATTTTATTTTAAAATTTTGCATTGTATTTATATTGATGTAGCTTAGGGCAGTTGTGGTTTTGTTTTCTAAAGCTGGACATTTCCAGGAAGCAGTTTTATAATCAAAATGCCAGTAAGTATAAGGACAAAAATAAGAGGTGGACCAGAAACAAAATAAAATTCAGAGCTGAAAAAAAGGTATTGTTCACAGAAATACTGTTGGAAGGAGGCAAAGACCAGCTTATCCAGATGGTTGCCCAAAACACAGGGCCTCCAACAGCTTAACCCACACATGGTACAATGCGCAACCATGAGGGAGCTGGAACAGCCAATAAACCCACACTACTTTGTGCCAAGTGAATTAAGTAAATTTAGGCAGTTGCAGGCTGAAAATGGAGCTAGATCTGCTGGTTGAGTTCTATGTGTTTTGCAGTAGATCAGGCATGTCCAAACTTTAGCCCTGCAGATCTTTTGGGCCACAACTCCCACAGTCCTTTGCCATTGGAAATACAGGGTTAGAATTCTGGGAGTTGTGGTCCAAAACACCTGGAGGGCTGAAGTTTGGATGTGGCTGCAGTAGATGAAGCAAAGCAAAGCAAAGTGTGTTGTTTTTTCACAGCCCCATAGTGCTTTAAGCACTCTCTGGGCAGTTCAAAATTTAATTATGCAGTTTACACACTGCTCTACCCCCCTCCCAGCAATCTGGGTACTCATTCTACCAACCTTGGGAGGATGGAAGGCTAAGTCAACCTTGAGCCAGCTACCTGGGATTGAACCCCAGATCATGAGCACAGTTTTAGCTGCAGTACAGCAGTTTAACTACTGCACCAGGAGGCTCCTCAAGACTTTTGATTTCCAGTTTTTTAACAATCACATCATGAAAATGATAATTCTGCCCCAAATCATACTACCAAATATTTCTAAAATGTACCTTGGAATACGTGTAATTATAAAATGCACCTTGGAATCAGTTTTAAAATCAGTATAAGTGATGTTCTGCATGTGGATGTAGGAGTATGTGTATGGATGTTTGTTCTTAAATGGTAGATTTTATGTCTTGGATTTTTATACTGGGGTGTATGAATGAGCTTACTGGATGGCAATTTTTAATCTCGTTGGTTTATACAATGACAATAAATTTTATTCTATTCTATTCTATTCTGTTCTGTTCTGTTCTGTTCTGTTCTGTTCTAATACTTCAGGCAGGGTCGACAGCTTGGGTGAGTGGGTACAGAGAAGCCAAATTTTAGCCACCATGTTTTGCTGCGGACTCTGTCAAGAAATGGTCACAATTTTCCTGCATTTTTTCCTGCATTTATAAGCATGTTTTAGCAGTTGTGGGATAAGGCTCCAAGTGGTGGGAGAAGAAAATGCAGGGAGAATCAAGTGCTTCAACCCACCATACCATGCTTCTTTGCATATTGTACAGAATTATAATGTTTTGTGAGGGAGACTCTTTCATTGTTCTTATGGGATCAGGTAAAAAGCAAGACATCTCATTTGTGTCTTTGCATCGGCATGCTTACTCTGGAAGGTTTGCAATAGTCAATGGCCTCTGGAGCACAGGGGTTTCACCACTGGAATAATGCAAGCTTGAAATAAAGAGGACGCAATCTCACTCATTCTATATCCCAGAGCACAGACAGAACTCCTAGTTCCCTGAGCTCCTTGCCTTCTGAAGATGCCAGCCACAGAGTGGCCCTCTGAAGATGCCGGCCACAGAGTGTGGCAAAACATCAGGAAGAAAAACTTACATAAACATGGCCAAACAGCTGGAAAAACACCTAAAAGAGTGTTTCACCTTAAGGCTATGGATACTATTATCTACCTAATAAGCCTATTCAGGCCATTGTTCATCTTATGAGCCTATTTCAGACCAGGGTGAGAAGAGGTCAAAGCTGACTATAAGATGGAGGACTCGGACTAGCTAGCTGTATTCAGACTGATGAAGATGTTTGGATGAGCAGCAAAATATTTCTCTCTCTCAAGAAAAAGAAGTCCAGTAGCCATGACTCAACTTCCATATAAACTCATCTGGATGACTGAGAATCTTCACAGACTAAAAGAGGATAGTCTTTGATAATGTTTATAAGAATAAAATGGGAATATGGAAAAATATGCTTTGAAAATATGTTTGATTTCCCATAATGTGTTCCATATAAGCCAATGTTTGTTGTAATAAGACCTTCACCTCTGCACAAACGACCATTCCTGGGAATATTTGAGCTGCAAAACTCCCACCTTGAGAATTTCTGTCATTTCAACTTGCTAGTGTCTTAATAGTAAGCATGTCAGTATGTTGAGTGTGGACTAGTTTTGCTGATTTGAACGAAGTGTCAAATAGCATTCCCATCCAACCACATCAAGGTGCATTATATCTAAAGGCAACTCACATGCCTTAGTACCTGAGGCTGAAAGGCCCACCTTTCATCATCCCTGGCAGTAAAAATGCAACAATAAATTACATTTGTTGTTTAACAATTTCCTGCAATATAACTGTCAGCAAGTGAACTAAGCCCTGGGCCCTGAATATAGTTCAAGGACAGGCAGATGTTAGGCTTCTGGGATCTACTTTGTCTCTTACCGGAACCCTGAGATACATCAACCAAAGCCCCTTTCAAAGAAGGAGCCATGTTAGCCTATTCCAGTTTTAAAAAGAAAAGATGATTTTGGCACCTAGAAACAAAGCATTTCATTTCAAACAAAGTAATTTCAGTGTGAACTTTCAAGTCTTGTAATCCACTTCTTCAGATTGCACAATGTCTTGGCCCCAGGTTTAAAAAGAGTGTGTCCAGTGGTGCGGATGGGGATAGGATGAACTTTGGGGAATGGAGAGGGGATCAACTGGAATGATAATTGCACATTAACAACCGGAAATGAACTTTCAAGCTGGCAGTGGCATTATTAGCAATAAAATGCATACGGGAGGAAATGGTATAGAAGCAGTGCAATTGAGCGATAGTATATATTTCAGGGAAGCTTTCAATAATGCCCTTGAAATTAGGCATTTAGTTGTCATTGTGTTGAGTGTACTAAAAGATAAATGCAGGAATAATGTGCCCTTCCATTCATTCCCACATACTGCATTTAAAGGTGATATAAAGAAGTCTACTTCTTTACAAATCAGGCTGCCCATAATATGAAATCCTCATTGCCCATACCTCATGATTAAAAGAGACTAAGTTGAAAGGCATATGAAAAGACAGGGTCCCAGTCAGATTTTAGACTTCAGAAACTGTTTTGTCAAGTCTGTAGCATCTTTATTATAATATCTAAACTCTGGTACTTAAGGCAATTACAGTACCTCATGCTGCGGAATGACATAAAAGGGTAAAGGTAAAGTTTCCCCCCACACTTGTGTGCTAGTCTTGTCCAACTGTAGGGACGAAACTCATCTCCCTTTCTTAACCCATGAGCCATTGTTGTGCAAGTCTGTGGCCATCTGGCTGGCATGGTCAAATGCATATCTGTGCATGGAACACTGTTTACCTTCTCAGTTTTTACGGTAGTACCTACTAGACATGGGCACGACTCGGCGAAATTGTCGTTTCTGTTTTCGGTTATTGTTTTCGTTACATAACGGAAACGGTAACGATAATTAAGCCGTCAGAACTCGAACTTGAACCGAAAAAAGAAAAATTTGGTCGGGTTTTTCGTTTCCATTTGTGGCATCGCGGCGATCACGCAATGCGAAGCACAGAAAAAGTTTTTAAAAGTTTTTTTAAAAACACCAGACTCCCGTCCAAAAAAGCAGGCGAAAATATGCCTGCCTGAGGCTTTGCCACCTAACAGAGGGGTGGTTTCTGGGGGGTCCCTGGCCTTTCCCCCTCTTCTCCTGTCCTGGGCTGCTTGCACCAGGCTGGAGGGGGGTCATCCTCATCGTCTCGCCATGCCATGCGGTGGGGGGGATCCAAAATGGCGACCACAATTTTTCTTTTGAAATCGTGGTCAAAAAACACACCAAATCACCACAGAAACATGTGAAATTTATTTATTTTAAATGCCTGAATTTTTATAGTAGCAGCAGTGGGGTTTTTATAGGAATAAAACGTATTTATTTTATTTTATTTTATTTTATTTTTTATTTTTTTAGACCTGCCCATTTGGGCTGGGCATGGGATGGGACCATGCAAATTTTTGAACCATTCCACCAATGGCATTGCCAGGTTTTTGACTGACACTTCTGGATGTCTCGGAGGGCATAAAAAGCCGAGGCACCTTCCAGAAATCGCAGTCGGGTGTATGGATGTGATTGAGGGAGGAGGGCTGGCTGCTGGTGCTGGTGTGATCCGATCGAGATTGAGGAGGGAGGCTGGAGGCTTTAGGATTTAAGTTAGGCAGGGAGGGAGGGAACTGAATTTAGAAAATAATTTATTTGATTCCCTGCAGCTTTGTCTGCTGAAGGGAATAGCAGTTTATTCTTTATTTCTTCTCTGGCAGTTTGTGAGGATTTTTTTCTGATATTGGATAAAGGGGAAGGTTCGACTGGGAGTGGGAGCTGTGGGTTTATTTAAAAAATATATTATATACTACCATTTATTTTCTATTTTCCCAACTTCAATTTGCTTACACACACACACATTTGGGGTGCAAGCCAAGAACAGAACCTCTTAAGTGATATCCTGACTGCCCACTTGCCCGTCCGCCCCCGCCGCCATCTGCCTGCGGCCCGCGCCACCGCCCGCCCACTTGCCCGCCCGCAGCCGCCGCCTGCCCATGGCCCCCCACCACCACCCCCTGCCCGCTGCCTAGGACGCAAAAACACCTAGCGCCGGCCCTGATTGTGGGACACCCCTATGCTCTGGGAAGTCAAATCGCGCTAAATCGCGGTGGAAACGACAAACGACAAACAACAAACGACAAATGAAACGACAAATTTTTGAAAAATTTCGCGACAAATGGAAACGACCCGAAACGGACCTGTTCTGACAAACGAAAACTCGAAATGCCATTTTTTCTGGTCGTGCCCATGTCTAGTACCTACTTATCTACTTGCATTTACATGCTGAATGATATCCCAAGTCTTGATATGATATTGAGCTGTAGTTCTAAGAAATAAAGTTAAAGTTCCAGGGCAAAATCAATTCAATTCTAGAAGGGATGATAAGGGACAAGACTGTTTAAGACAGGCATGTCCAAAGTCAGGCCTGGGGCCAAATGTGGCCCATTTTCAAATTTTGAGTGGCCCGCAGCCTTTTCTTCTTGCCAGCTCAGCCTGTCATACATCTCCACCAGTGGACCTCTCCCGATACTGGATGGAGATGTCAGCTTACAGTTTTACAGTTTACCTGCATTCCCTGCCTCCGTCCACCTGCTCAGCCTACCTGCCCTTGGCTTCATTGCTGCAGCATCCTCCCTGCCTCCTTGCATGTCCTAGAGGCTTGTGCAGAGTCCATCCCGGGGGCCAAATGCAGCTGAATGGTCGGCCCCCACACATTTTCACTTCACCAAATCTGGCCCTTCTTGCAGAAAGTTTGGACACCCCTGGTTTAAGAGGTTCCATTGGTGGAGGGGAGCACTGCTGTTCAGTTTTATTTTAATTTTTAAAATATATTTTTGTATTTATATTTTGTATTGTTTTATAAAAAATAAATTTAAAAGAGTTATGGTTTTAGCATGTGACAAAACTAGGAAACCAGTTAAGAGTTCACCTGAGTAGATGCCAGAGAGAGGGAGGGAGAACAAGCATTTGTTTGTTTGTTTGTTTGTTTGTCTCATTTATATACTGCCCCATTAGTGAGAAACACTATTCTGAGTGGTTAACAGTATTATAAAATCTGACAAAAATGAAATAGTGTGATCTGAAATCATAAAATAGACAAAATAAATTGAGTAAGTAACCTGACAATGTTTTAAAAAATCTGCCAACTTTTTTCTCCCTCTCTCTCTTTCCTCTCTTGTTTTTATCTCGATTTGTTTTCTCCAGGCATGTGCCTCTTGTTTTGTTATAACAGATTGTACCTAAATGTCACTGAGCTGGCTGTTGGCCTTGATGTTTCACAATGTTGAAAACAGTGGCACTGGATTCCTCTCATGTATGGTGCCCCCTGCCTGAATGCATTTTTTATTCATGGTCACTGCCTGGAACACACTTCTCTCTGCATACCAAATCTGCAGTCGTATGTCTGTTAAGCACAACAGCACTTGCTCTGTATGTAGGAGCACACTTTGTGTATCACTTGTGTCCCCTCTTGTTGCCCAAACCATTTCTCCTTGTGTGTGTCCTTTTGGTTGTTAAGCATGAGGGGAGGGATGGGCCTGCTATGGACCTCTGTAAGCCACTCTGGGAGTTTATTGAGGGGAAACAAAAGCGTGAAACAAAAATGTTTTTAATAAATGATTATATGAATACACTGGAATTAACACTCATCCCATTTTAGAAAGCTCAGAGGTGCAAACTCAATGCCAAGAGACTTGTGGAAGTGATATTCTGTTACTGCAGCTGAAAACTGTTAGCTGCAGCTGATAATGAGGTCAGAGCATTCTTTCACTGATCTTGCACTTTGACTTTTGTGATCATAATTTAAATAGCATTTGAGCAAAGCAAATAGTGGAGTGTCACTTTACATGGCTTTCTTTTTATGGCTGAGCACCAGAAAATTGTTCACACGCACCAGGCTCTGAAAATCAGGGCTGCTTTCTTCTCAATTGAACACTTGCTGTAGTTCTATTTACTACGAGATGAAACCAGAAACTCACAGGTGAATATTCATAAGTCAATTCAGCAATGTTTCTTCCAAGAAACATAAAAATATATTATAATATATGTGTTACAATTAAGTAATCACAATTATTAATGCCAAAAAAATTGCCTCACAGCACTTCAAATGTTTTATTAGTAGTTCCCTATTTCCAGCCTGTTCCTCAAGACAGATTTTTTTAACCCAGCATGTTGTTAGTCTGTGGAACTCCATGCCACAGGAGGTGGTGATGGCATCTGGCCTGGATGCCTTCAAAAGGGGATTGGACAGATTCCTGGAGGAAAAGCCCATCACAGGTTACAAACCATGATGGAGATGTGTAATCTCCAGGCTTAAAACCGGGGTACTTCAAGAGCCAGATGCAGGGGAGTGGAATGAGGAGACAGATATCTAGTCTCATGCGCTCCCAGACACATCTGGTGGGGCCACTGTGAGATACAGGAAGCTGGACTAGATGGGCCTTTGGTCCGATCCAGCATGGCTCTTCTTATGTTCTTATGTTCTCTGGATGCTGAGCCAGAGATTGGGAAGTCAGTTCCCCTCAGTGTCTCTTCAATATAGGCTGGAGATGATGCCCTTCCCATGCTGCAGTACTATGATTAACTTAATAGTGTTCTGGGTGTTTTTCAGATGACTAGTAGGATTCAGTGTGAATGTGGTAGGAGTCATTGGTTGAATGTGATACATTATCCTCTTCATCTTGTTTCATGGTTACAAAAGCATACGGATTTAATCAAGAGACTTTTTTTAAAAAAACATGCAGTAGCTTGTTTTCTAAAGCATTGTTTTCATTACACAGAAGCAGAAGTTCTGTTGTGCAGTTACGCAAACAGGGTAACTTTTAAAGGCAAATGGCCATAAGTTAAGAAATCTCCATAGACATTATCTGTTTGTGGCATGCTGAATCACACCATTCAAGAATGCAAGAAAGAGCATGTATGGAGATTTCTAAATGATGACCATTTGCTTCCAAAAGTTATGCATGTTGGATAAATGCACAACAAGATTTCATCCAGCAATTGGTTTTATTTTTTATTAAAGGAATTCAGTTTGAGATCTTAAAGTATGAAACAGCAAGATCTCAAAAGTATAGGAACAAATAACCAATCTAGCAACTGAACAGTGGGGGGTGGGGCATACGACAGAAGGAAGGAAGGAAGTATGTGAAAGAACAAAACATAATTACGAAGACATCCCCCTACCTATCTGCTCAAGAATTCCATATTGGCCCAAACATGCAGAAGCCTTCACGTATACACAGACAGGACCACTCCATCCTGACCTTGCAGTTCTATCATGTCCTTCAAGTAAGTTTTGATTGCTTCACTTTCCAGTTCCAAGTATTTCCAGAGAACTTTTGGTGGATGTCCAGCAGTGGTGCAAATGAGTAAAAATGAATACGCATAACGTTCACACACATAAAATGCTCATTGCAGAACAGTACCACCCCTAAATTCTTCACAAAGGGCCTTTTCACACGACCCCTAAGATCTGCTGGCCACTTAAATTCGGACCAGGGATCTTGGGGGTTCGTTGCTCTTCCTGCGTCCCCACCCCTCCGCACTTCCTTGATCCTGTCTGCGTGAGGGGAGGGAGGAAGAAAGAGATGAAAAAATGCAGGCTCACCTCTGAAGCTGGTCGAAGCCCCGTCATCCTGATTCCTTCTCTTCTGTTTGTTTGTTTATTTATTTATTTATTTATTTATTTAGCCTTCCGCCCGTTCTCTTAAAGGGGCAGGAGGCAAAAAAAAAAACAGAAGCGAGGCGAGCCCTGCACTCACCAGATTAAATCAGGACCTGGGGATTTTCACCCTTCTAGAGCAGGTACAAGAAAAGTGTGCTGGGACGCGCTTAGGTGGGCGTGGTCGCACTTAATTTCCTGCAAACTCCAGAGCTGGTGGGGAAACAATTGTAAGCTCCGGAGCTGGCAGCCATTTGCTGCGGAGTTTAGGGGTCGTGTACAAAGGGCCAAAGTAAAGATTCCTGGGCTAGGATTATGGGGATACTAGCAATACCTTTGGTGACTGTCTGCTATGATTATGAATGAGAGTAATGACAGTGTCGTGGTAATGCGGTAGTTACAGTGCTGGTTCAAAATCTGAGGGATCCTAGGTCTCAACTCCACAGAGCTATGAAATTCATTGGGTCATCTTGGGTGAATCCATTTCCTAAAGTCTGACCTGCTTCACAGGACTGTTGTGAGGATAAAGCATTGAGTTGGGCAGCCAAATATGCTGCTTTTAGATCATTGGAGAAAAAGTGGGGAATCAAATTAATAAATAAAATGAAGAGTGTAACATATAATTACATTAGTTATTATTAATGCTTGGATTCTCTGGTGATCACATGGCAATAGTTTATCTCTGCATCCCTGGAATTAAAAATCCAGATGATCATCTAAGTGCCTGGATACTTTCCTTCCATCTCATTGGCTCCTGGTGGATTATACACAGCTGGAGCCAGAGGCAGTAAGGTAAGGTGCAGTGAAAACAAGGGCAGGTGGCAGAGCTTTTAGGTATTACGTACATTTTTAAAAACATTATATGAGATACAAAATTAGAATGCATTCTATGGGATTGTTGATCAAAGGTACTGAAATACTTGCTGGACATATCATTAGTCAGAAGTATCTTTCTAGTTAAAACTATTTTGTAGAATAAGCAGAGCATAAAAGCACAAGAAATATAAGAAAAATAGAAGCTGATACTGCAAAACCAAGAAAACAGCTATCGCCAGAAAACAGATGGGTTTCAGTTTAAAGTAGCTTTGTATATTGTGATTGAGTATTCATTTATTCTCACTTGGCTTCAGAGAGACTAAAAGACAGAAGCAAACTGAAGAGGAAGAAAGCCATGATTTTCAGATGGTAGGTATAACTTTTTAATACTACATACTTATTTGCCAGATGTCTGCTCAGTAAGTGAAACCATACCTAAAATAAACTTCTGGTGCTGTTTAGCACACTTATTTTTAAAAAACGTCTTTAAATATGCAACACACTGCTTTAACTTTGAATATGCTTCCTCAGTAATAGGCCACAGTGGCCAGCCCAGCAACTGGGAGGAAACCCTCAACTCCTTGGCTTGCATTATAGAGAGTTCACTTAACAACTTGATGTAAATCTTCAGAGCACTGTGTGGTTAACCCATTGCCAGCTTATCTGAATGTCACTTAAGGAAAACACAGAAGGAACTTGATGCACTATATCCATAAAATATGTATTACAATCTATCCACTAAATGTGTACGTACTGTATATGATGGACTCACAGGCTGGCTAAAGCTGAGGAAGTCAGACAAGGCTGGGACTGAGCCCAGCACCTTGCTGGAATGTAAGACTGCAGAATTTTATATGGGTCCATTGAGAAAAATGCAGTCTGAAGAGAATGGAAGAAGCTCACATGGTTATAGTATCAAGCAATGAGCATTAGCTATCAATGGGAGAGAATTCAATGAGGGGAACATTCTATCCTGCACCTAAAGATCAGGTGTGCTATTCACATCGGATGCACACTTTAATGATGTGAAGGGGCTTGAGTGTGTCATGGAGGCTGAGGGAAGTGCCATCAGCAGGCTAGACTCCATTATAAGTGTGAATTCTTAGCAGGGTCAACCAAGGCAGAATTGTCTCAGCCGAATCACCACACTAAGAGACACCAATCCTCGTCAGGAAAAATAACCACTTCAGTAGAAGAGAAGGCTGGTTCCAATGGTGATGGGGGCAGATATATTTTTACAGGGGAGCTACTGGGCAACAGCAGCAGCAGCAGCAGCAGTTGAAAGTAATGCCAATGGAAGATCTTGCATGCACAATGGCAGTCACTCAAACTAACTTTTGTTAGTACTGCACAGAAGAACTACAGCTGAAGTTTCATTATCATGAAACCCTATAATGAGACAGTCAAGAATGAAATAAAGGATAGTGCTGGAAGATGAGACTTCCGGGTCAGAAAGCAGCACATCAGCTCCACGTAAGAGTAAAGGACAGGTACAAATAATGCTGGTGCTAATGAAACAACTAAATTAAAGCTGAAAGGGCACCTAGTGGCTGACATGCACAGAACTTAAAGTCCAATGCCACACAGCACATACAATTGGAACATGAATGTCAGATGTCTGAATCAAAGTACACTGGAAACTGGGGGAAAAAAAGAAATGGGATGTATAAAAATTGTTATGCTCAGTGTCAGTGAACTAAATTGGACTAAAACAGGATATTTTCAGTCAAACAACTACAAAATGTTTTGCTCAGGAAATGAAAAACTCAGAAGAAATTGAGTGGCCCTAATACTAAAGTAAGATATAGCATAGGTTAGTTATGACAAACCTTCAGCACTCCAGATGAATTCCAAGCCTAGATTACCAGTGACAAAGGACTCTGGGAGTTATCTGGAGGTTGAGTCATGGCAACTGTACTTCTTTTCTTGAGAGATTGAAACGTTTCATTCCTCATCCAAACAGCCCATAAAGAAAATTTGTTCTCCAAGGCAGACCTATACCTAGGAATTGTGATTCGTTATCCATGGCGGCCCATAGGGAAAATTCGTTATCAGAGGCAGCCCTATACCCGGAAATTTGCAGTTGTTATCCGAATTATTCATTATCCGGGGCAGTTGTTATCCGAGGTACCATTGTATCTTACTACTATCTCTGGGGGCAAAAATAATAAAAGTGGGGCTGTCCTGCTTTGAGCACATTAGGAGAAAGCAAGGCTCACTGGAACGGGCAGTACTGCTGGGAAAGGTTGGAGGTTGGGGGGGATGTGAGGGTTCATTGGAATCACCATGGGGTACCAAGCGAAAGTCACCACTGTCCAGTCTTTCTGATGTATTTTTAAATAAATATTTATTTAATACAGAATAACCAACATGCTCTTGACTTACGTGTTTTTCAGTTTCCGAACCTTCAACAGTAAGTAACTTCCATAGTAAAAGGATTATCAACAACAAACGGATTTATAACAGGACTCAAACAGGGTGGGTTGTCTTTGGGTATCCTGACTCTCTTTAATGAGGTGACCCCCCCGGCCAAAGCATTGGCTGCCACAGCAGGGGTGGCGCGCCCACTGTGCCACTGGGTTTGCTCTGTATACCGGACGTCCACGACCCTTCGCTCGTAGGCTGTTTTCCGGCCATCTCAGTGGGTGCACGTCTACAGACCAAGTCCATTCATCTCCCATCTTTACTTCAAATGACTCCTCCTTCTCTCTTCTCCTACTCCCTTCTGTCCCAACGTCTTTCTCCAACAATCTCTTATCCCCCTCCAATGGTCTTCCCCCGCGCAACTCCTCTACCTCTCGCGGCTTCTACTCTTCACGCGCCTCTTCCTCCTTCCACACGCCCCTCTTCACCTTCACCCAATCATCTACCCAAAATGCTTACTCCACTAACTCTATTCTTTCCTTCCTTCCAACTGCACCCTCCAACTCTCCTTCTATTCTAGCAGCTTTGGTTTTCTCTTTCTTTCTTTCTTTCTTTGTCTTGTTCAGAAGCCATACTCTCTTGCTCTTCCTTCTGCCTTACTGAATCCTCACAGGGGACAAGAGGAAAACCATGAAACAGATCACCTCCATGAAGGAAACCACAACCTTAAATCCACAAGAGTTGAACAGGGCTTTTGAAGGCAAGATATATTGGACATTACTCATTCATAGGATGCCATAGGTTGGAAGTGATTTGATGGCATATAAAAACCAGAAGGTGCCAAGGTCTACCAGTCACCTAAAGCCAATAACCAGAGTAATTTTGGTCCCGGGCCAGTTAAAATTTGTTCAAATGGCACAAAGGCCAAGATGTGAGTTAAAAAAGGAATCCAAGGAGATTTGTACCCTACAAACATAAATGTGAAAAGTGTTTGTAGTTCTGATGTTGGTGCCTGCCAACTATTGCAACTTTGAAAATTATTTCAAACACAATTCCAATCTCTTACATACCAGCAGGAATTTATGTTTTGGCAGGACTCTGAAAATGGGCACATTTCTATGCAAGCCATTTTTTTTAATCTTCAAAAAATGTGAAAAAAGAAAAGAAACATTTTGTAATATAGACATGTCCTAGCATGCTGTTTTATTTTCTGTGGTAGATGCATCCTTGGCAGCAGTGTGTACACAGCCTTTCTGCTGTTGCTTCCTTTTCTGCAGGCAGATTTCATAATTTACATTTATATATAAAAATATTCCTTTCTCTGTCTAATAAGTGCTCATGAGGGTTTAATAAATCATAGATACTCATTCAAGTGTCTGAATAACAGAGAGCCAGCGGTTGTCTGCTCAAGAGATTATACTGCTCTTTTTTTTCTTGTGAGAAGTAAATGCATGCCTATAATTAATAAATATTCCATTTCACATGTTTCAAGGCATGGCTAGAAAGCTGCTTTCACAAGCAGTTCTAAAAATGTGCCCCGGTAGAGGAATTAAAAATCTCTTAATATTACTAAGAGAAAACCAAGTTTGTGAAAGATGGGGAAACTGGCATATTGACTTTAATATCTTAAATGAGCAAATAGTGTTGTAAATAGATTCCCCTCTGAGCTTTGCGTGCCGGCTGAGGGAGGCGTTCCTGTCTTTTGAGGGTGGCTGGTGCTTCATCGTTTCAGCCGTCGGTTGCGCCTTAAAACCCCCGATATATTTCATTTTGTTTTCTTTTTTTTTTCATGAGAAAGAATTGTTGCTGCTCACGCCCCTCGTGAAGCGGCAAAAAAGACTGAGGTGGAGAGAGCCAGCAGCCCCTTTTATAGCCTCCCATTCTCTGGGAAGCGCGCCACCCGCCATTGGTGGCCGGGACTGTCCCCGCCCGCTTCCTCAGCGAGGCCAAAGGGAAGGCGGGAGAGCGCTTCTCTCTCTCTCTCTCTCTCTCTCTCTCTCTCTCTCTCTCTCTCTCTCTTTAAACGTCTGAACACGTCTGGCGTCCAAGCCGGGCAGCTTGGGGTGTTTTCCCTCCTTTTCTGCTGACCGTGCGTCACGGGCCAGGATGGCTTGTCACGCCGCCCTGTTTCGCACCGTGACACACAACTCTTTCTCCCTGGCCCTTCTATCCGAGCCACCTTGAGACTTTCCTTCGCTCAGGTGTTGAGGGAAAGGATGGCGGTTTCTAATTCCTTCCGAGGAAACGGCCCGCTTCTTTCCCAAGGCTGGGCGCGCCGGCGGGGAGAGGCACGGCGTCGTCGTTTCAGGGGCCGGCTCTCCTGCTCCCCGGGTTTGCCATCTTGGGCTGACACAAACACGACGTGCCAACGTTGACCCGCCGCCACCCCCGATGCCCCGGAGAGCGTTCACGGGCGTGAAGAAAGCAGAGGTGGTGGTGGTGGGGGTCACGCTGGGCCGACACGTCCTAAACCGCCTCGCAGTAAACCTGGGGGCGGCCCGAGGAGAACGTGGAGTTTGCAGGCTGAAACATCCCTGCGGATTTAGGACGCGTGTAGGACAGCGGGGGGAGCGAAGGTGCTTCAAGGTGGGTGGCTGGTTGGCTGGCAGCGGCTAAACCAGACGCACGACTCTCCGAAAGGTCCCTGGAGAGGGAGCCCACCGGGACACCAAGAGGCAGCCCGTACCCTTGACAGCGTGTGGCGAGAGGAGGGTGGGCGGTTGTTGTGTTGTGTCATTGCAGTCGTGACCGACTCTTCCTGACCCCATGTCCATGGAGTTTTCTTGGCAGGAATACTGGAGTGGTTTGCCAGTTCCTACTCCAGGCGCCTACAGCACTTGGTATTCCCTGGTGGTCTCCCATCCAAGTACTAACCACAGCTGACCCTGCTTAGCTTCGGAAATAAGGCTAGATGGGATATTCTTAGGGCATCTAGGTAGTTCTAGGGTGGGCGGAGGTGGGGGCAAAGCGGCTGGGGGGCTGCAGCTGCTGCGGGAACAGTAGGGCCCCCAGGGGAGTGCAGGCGTTGTGGAGCAGAGGAGAACAGAGAGCCTGCCGCCCTGCCTACCCGCTGGCGAAACCCAAAGCGTTGCGAGGGGAGCGGGAGGCACTGGGAAGCCACCGCACGCCCTGTTTGGCACGGCCGCAACCGGGAGCGCAGGGAAACGCAGGCGCTGCCCGTTCCCCACCCGAGAGAGGCACACCAAGAGGCAGCCGCCGGATCCCCGTGGGGACCAGCGGGCGGGGTGGTGGGGACCGCCTTTGAAGCGAGCGGCTGCCAGGAGGAAAAAAAGAGAAGGGGTGGTGGGCAAAGAAGAGGAGAGCGCGCATCCGGATTCCCTAGGACAGTGATGGCGAACCTATGGCATGGGTGCCAAAGGTGGCACACTGGGAACCCTTTCTGTGGGCACTGGACATGCTCCTTCACAGCCACCTGTATTCAGGTTAAATTGCTATATGGGCACTTTGCGAAAAATTAGTGGGTTTTGAATACCACTTTGGGCACTGGGTCTCTCAAAGGTTCGCCATCACTACCCTAGGATGTAGGAATCGTTAGTATTATTCCAATAAGGGCTCCCGTTTGCGGAGGGTTAGCGCCTCCACCGAGGAGTGTCCCGAGAGAACTCTAGGTCTCTCCCCCACCCTACCCACCAGGTAAAGCAGGTCCCTCGGTGGGTGGGTGGAGGGCAGACACCGCTGGATCGACGCGATCGCCTGCCTGCAGGGCATCTCTTGCCGTGTCGGACCAGCTGGTGTTGGAAGTAGGATGCGCGTCGGAGCAGAGACGCTGAGCGCGCCTCGGTGGCTTCCGAGCAGCTCAGAGTGGCTTGCTGAGGGAAGCGTGGGGAGGTGGGTAGACTGAATGGTGATCGGTCAAGGGCGAGATGATGGGTGGTGAAGGTTGCAGCGATCCTGCCTTCCACGTCTTTATCTTCCTCCTCCTCCTCCTCCTCCTCCTCCTCCTGGTCACCTCGCCCCCTTTCTGCCAGCTCCGCTCGCCTTCACCTGGCGCGTGGCGATCAGGGGCGTTGAGCGATCGGCGTCGGAGGAGGAGGAGAAGGCGGCTCTCGTCTCCTTGCCGGCGGGCTCTCGCCCTTCTCCTTCTTCTCCTGCCGGCTGGTTCCCTCCTCCTGTGTGTCTCCACAACCTCTCCACCCCCTTCTCGGTTTACCGCCATCCCGCCCCCTCCGGGTGAATCTCGATGCTCTCTGGCTTGTTCTGTTTGTTTGTTGATCCTTCTTTTTGGGGAGGGGGGTGGCTGGAAGTGGGGTGTGTGTGCAATAAGAGGGCGGGGAGGGGGTGGGGACTCGGGGCTTTGGAGACGGCGGCGTCTCCGCTCTTCTTATTGGCACTGAGTTGCGCTTCTCCTCCTCAGGCTGCCGGAAAGGAACCGCCTGCCTGGTTGGGCATTGCGATCGACGACTCCCGTCTCTCTCTCTCTCTCTCTCTCTCCTGCCACCGTCCACACAGCCTGGATTACCGCCGCCAGGGGCGAAGGCTGCCCGTGGGTCCCATTCTCGCCGAGGCGCTGCGGGGACCTGGGACCTGGAGTGGACTTGCCGCCGCTTTGCGTGACGCGCCCGGCGGCGGCCGCCTTGTGGAGCCAAGAGAGCGAGCGGGCGGGGGCGTGGGAAGCGGCGCTGGGAGCGAAGTATCCGCGCCCCCATCTCCGGGCGAACAGATCGCCCTCCAAACACTGGGGCCGCTCCGGATAAGGACGGCAGCGACGCCTCTGCCCCTCCTTCCGTGACAAGCGAGGTGAGGAGGGCAAGAGGAGATAGCGCGGAGGCGATGAAGTTGGGTACAAAGTCGCTTCCTCCTTTCTCCTCGGTGCTTTCCGCTTTTCCTGCGTGCAACCGACAGACACCCTTCGCTTCGCGGTGAGACCTTCTTTTCCCTCGGAGATCTTTTTTTCCCCACCTCCGTGGCATCAGCTGGGAGAAGAAAGCAGCCAAGGATTTCACACACACCCTCCCCACTTCTCTCTCTCCCGTCCACTGTGACTTCCTTGTTAGTTTTTCCATCTTTCCTTCTCTTTTTTTCAAGTCTGTTTGGAAATGGCAAAGGTAGTGACGCCTGGAAAAGGAACCAGTGTGGGAAAAGGCAGAGGAAACTGGAGTTAAATGACAGGATGCTGGAGACTTGAGGAGGCTCATACACCCACCAGAACAAAAAGAGTCGCTTCTTGTAGGAACCAACGGAACTCTTGCTGCAGCAGCAGCAGCTGTACAACTGAGCCAGAATTTTTTATTATTATTATTATTATTATTATTCTTTCCCATTGGCCTTATTAGTAGGATTTAAGATCTAAAGAGGAATCGTGTACCATCGTGCAGGATATTGTCTTCTTCTTCTTCTTCATTCCTTCTGGACCCAGAAAGGAAGATGGGCTGGGGAGTCCTTCTGCACTACCTAGCCCTCACCTTCACCCTTGGCAGGGCTTTGAAGAGTGGTAAGTCACACTGTATGATTTTCAGCAGCAAGGAGAGGTCCCTGTGCTGATTTCCTGGTAGCAGCAGAACATCAATCAGTATGCTTAGGACTGTAAACCACAAGAAACTTTAAAAAGGGGGGAGAAGAACCTAAAGACATGAAACGCTTAGTAGTCAATCAGAGTGACCATATTCATTCACTCAACCATTGGTGAGGTACAATTAGAGGTGGACAACTGAAACAGCAAGGATTCAATGAGTCAGCTGCTCCCTAACTTCAGTGGACCTACTGTCCTTGTAACTTCCATACTAAGCAACAGGATTTCAGCCAGTGTCTTTGACTGCATCCTGTCCAGATTAATATAATTAATATATGGTATAACATCAGATCTTGCAGCTCTCACAAGACCAGGCTAGCCGGTTTAATTCTGAAACTTCTTCCCCAATGCAATTATACAATTCCCTTTTAAAACTGGATGGACGATGAGTATTTTTAAAAAATATGACTTTTTAAAAGGGAGTGGAGTCTGTTGGAAGTATATTCAGCTCTCTTTTTAACCATATACAGTATACCTGCTGGCACGTTTTCCAAGCTGTTTCTCCTTGAATATTTATGTATCAAAAGGGGTTGTGCTCACGAGGCATCTGCTGTCTGTCCAAAGGACCTAAGATGCTGATGACAGACAGACCTATCCAGATGCAAAGTGTTCCATAGACTTTGTACCTTGGTTGGAACAGCACTTGAGAGCACCTTCATAACAATGAAGACCTTCCTCATTCACCACTGTTATAGCATCTTATCTTCCTAAATTATGGAAGTTTGAAAGATATCTCGTTGGGATTGTTTTGCATTTAATTTCCACAGGTTAAAAAGAAAAAAGTTGCAAGTTTGTCCTTCACAGGCCAAATCCTGAAAAACAGTTAAGAGCTAATTACCAATTGTTGACTTTTAGTATGGCTAAGTTTTCAGTCAAAGCAATTAACAGAAAGGAGGAAGCCTCCACTTAGAATAGTGTATTGTTTTAATAAGAGGCTACAAGTGGGTTGTCTTTTAGAGGGAGGGATTTAATGCATCCTTATTGTGGAAGTCAGTCCCTTTTTTCTGATAAATTGTGGGAAAAGTTGCCTAATTTAGCAGGGAACAAATTATTCCTTCTCCTGTGATCATCATCAGTTGTGCAGGAGAAAAGATCCTTTAGGAAAATAATTCCATATAAATCCCTTAGACTTATGCCCGAGAGCTGGTTGGGCCTAATCTTTTCCAAAAGTGTGAACAACAACCAGGGCTTTCAACCTAAAGATAACAGGACCACACTGTATTTCTTTATTGATTCATGGGCAGTGCTGATTTAATGGAGAAGCATAAATAAGTACCATTAGACCTGAAGGCATCAAGTGGAATGAGACGGACTCGTTGCCTTTGTGTTGTTATGAGCAATGTCCTTCCCTCAAGTGCTGCCTTAAGAAGAGATGTGAAGAAGACACTAGTAGGAGGAAGCTGTCACTGAGACAGAACGGTTATAGGCACAACAGAATAATGCCGTTAGAATCAAAATAGTCATTTGCCTCTTTTGCAACTTAGGGGACCCACCCATGCCACACCCCACCTGTGTTTAGTACTTGTAACTGCCAGGTTGATCCATTAACCTTTTTTAAAGAAATATTGCTCCAAAGTAGTTAGAAAGGTCTCCTCTTAATCAAGTGTGAGAGAGGTTTCCCAGAGCCGGGGAGTCTAGCAGCTTCCCATATTATCTTATTATGCTATCACATTCCCAGGAGAGTGGCGGATTAAAGGGCTGGTAGTGATCCCATCTAAACATCTCCTGGAGTGACTCTGTGAAGTGACTTGCCACAGCACTGGTTTATTTCACTCACTTTACAGACACCAGGTTCCGCCTTGTTGTCTCTCTAGAACCAAAGTGGGCTTAATGAGGCAGGATGGTTTCCCCAAGTCTGCTGCACTCTGATTGTTTCTCAAACCACATACAAGGAGCTTATAGGCACATATTGTTAGTTGTAGGTTGCGATCTTTTCCTGGCTGCATCTTTTGTTCTTGGTAAAACAGAACTGGCTACACATAATTGTCAAAGAACACATAAATTGTGCCTTATAACAAACTCAGAGACAACAACTCATTGGACAAAATACACTGTGTGTGCACTATCTCATTGTCTTCTAATTAATGGTAAATGTTTTCTGTAATGGCTTTAAGTTTATGCATTTTTGATGTGCACTTTTATCTTTCATTTCCATTTGACCTGGTTTTCTTGTAATAAATTTCTGTGCACGTATAACTTTGGGCTGAGAGTGAGTAATGTCGTTTTCATATCACAAGTGATTCTATTAGATACAGAATGGCAACTTGGATGTGCCATTACTGAGAAAATGTGATACGTGCGAGTACCTCCTTTATTAATGCCTGCCTGCCCATCTGCTGTTAGTGGAAAACATTTGAGGAAAGTCTCAAAGGCTGAAGTTGTGTGGTGAGAAAGAAGTACATAGTAATTAAAAGTGGCAATGCAAATCTGCATAGAACACAGGGAAAAACAGAGCTTGAAGGTCGCATTGCTTTACCCTTTTTCCTATTTCATCAGTGCTTTATAATTAACTACAACATAGGCTCATGTGATGAACAATGATATTTTTTTGAAGAAATTAGTCCATTCACCTGGGGAAATGGGCAAGCGTTTTTTCCATTCAAACTAAACTTTTTCTTGCTTCAATTTGCTTTTTTCTTTCTGTTACTCTTCTCTGATCTTCAAGCAGAGCAACAGGCAGGAAGACTTCTTCAAAGAAGAGAAGCAAATTGCTGCCACTTCAACAAATATACTTTGTTCCTGGGTAGTCTGGACTTGGAGAGCACAGATAACTCCAGATCGCATAGATTTGGCATCTGATAAGGCAAAAGGAAATGGCTGCTGTTAAGCAGGCAGGGCTCTAGGAAAGCAGGAATTGCTGTCTAATGACACAGAACAGGCTTTTAGCATCAAAAAACATAATGATAAGGATCAGACTGCCTAGGTCTTTGAATCACTCTTATACAACTTGTCACTTAATACCTTTATAGCTTCCTATGATAATAGTTTTGCTTACCTCAAACATTGTCATAAGAATGCTGTCCAATAACAAAAACTTCTACTTAGATCCTATTCTGATCTATCTTTGGGTGATATAAAAGAAGAGATCATGACTACATGGAACGGATGCCTGTATATTCAGTGTTTAAAAGGCAGCGGGGGGGGGGATTTGGTTTGAGGGCTTTTTATTTGTTTGTTTTCTTTTGCTTTTGGGTAAACTTGAAATTTTTTTCCCAAGGCATTTACAAAACTAAGTAGTTTCGAACACTGCACTAAAAGCACAGAGGTAACGGAAGGTGAAACATTGACTGAAATGGCATACAGATATTTGAATAACTGAAGGGCGTGAACTAATTTATATTTGTTTGTTTTTGGTGTTGTTTTTAATTGCAGACAAATGTGGTGAAAACATTAAGATTGTAGAACCCGGATATCTCACCTCTCCTGGGTATCCTAATAGTTATAATCCAAGCCAAAAATGTGAATGGCTCATCCAAGCTCCTCATCCATACCAGCGAATTATGATCAACTTCAACCCTCACTTTGACTTAGAAGACAGAGAATGCAAGTAAGTGAGAGTGTTTGTTTGGGAAACCATAGCACCATCTACTGGACAGATACCTCCATTGAGTCATCTTGGGGCTAGTAGGGAAATAAAAACAGCTTATGAATGCAAAACTGCAAGTATAAAAAAGTCAACAGGAGATCATATGTTTGTGGTAAAGATAAGATTGGTTTAGATACAATCTTGTGATCCGTCTGTCTCTTTTGCTGGAGGCATGGATCCATGAGTAGCTACTTCTTTTGAAACTTTCCCCATAGCTGGTCAGGGACCAAGAAAAAGGGTGTATATAGGAATAATGGGACAGCAGGAGATAGGAAAGAAGAATGAGCATGGCTTCTGTATTTACAATTATAGACCATTTCTAAATTTCCTTAACTGTGAAAGTCAAACAGAGTACATATAAAAACTATTTGCTAAGTATAAGTTGTAGTACATTCTGTCTTGCTTGAGGGAACAGACTACATTCATATGTCATCATAATGATTTTCAAGAGTGCAACAAGCATGTTTGTGGTTTCTTTAAGCAAAGCTAATGTTGTAAGTTTGGGAGGGGGTGCTTTTGTAAGATCCAGATGTAAATCTTCAGTTTTCTAAGATAAAATTAGAATAGCAGAAATTGTGTTCTTGATTTGCTGACTCAGCTCAGAGGAAATTCTTTTTCTGGTGTGTGGATTCAGCTGTTTGGTATTTATTATGTAGAAGATGGTACATAACATACTTTCCAGTGCTTTTAAGGCTGATTAAAATGTTCACCGGCTAAAGCAGTATGAAGCCTTGTTGAAAGTCTCAGTGTACTTAGGCAGACTTGATGGTGTACAAGTAACCTCTGTAAAACTTAGTCTTTATATATAAAAATACACTATTCCAAAGAGAAGCCTTGAAAGTTAGCTTTCTCTCCAGGGCTGTAAATTCTGGTCTGAAATCTGAGTTCCAAGCAGCAAAGTTTTCAATTCTTCATCTAAGGAGATACAGTGAGAAATAAGCCAATAATTTCTCCCATCCACCTCACCATAAAGCTTGGAATGAACAGTTATTTCCCCAAAGCCAATCAGGAAGTCTACCTTTAAAAAACTTACTCTTGTAGCTTGACTAGACTGGAGGTTGTAATTCTAGCAGTTAAAGGCACATCCAGACAAGAGAAGCTGGAGTGGACTAGTTCACACTTAAATAGTTCTTATCTTGAGTGCCATTTTATCACTCATTTGAGCTATCCTTCTAGTCACACATCATTTTTTCTCCTCTGAGAAGGGTCCAGAAAAGACTTTGAATTGCCCTTTTTATTCAACCCCCTTTCAATTAATGACATTACTGTTCTTGCCCTCTTTCCTTGCCTTTTCCTGTGGCTACTATTCAGCCCCTCCACATGACTTCTCTTTATTTTGTTAAATACAGTAAGAGACACAGCAAAAAGAGCAGTAAATCTACCTAGTGTGGTTCACATAATACTGCCAATCTATCTCATTTATCTAGAATACTGCTGCATTAATAGGACAATAGATAGATAGATAGATAGATAGATAGATAGATAGATAGATAGATAGATAGATAGATAGATAGATAGATAGATAGATAGATAGATCACAAGGTTGTTGTCATCTCAGATGACACGAGTCCCAGCTCTATTCTGGTGTGGACTAATCATTCACATGGGCAACAGAATGGGCTAATTAAGAGATCTCTAAACTGCACTGCAAAACCGACAGCCGTTCTGCTGTGCCAAAAAGAGCAGGACAGCTCTAAAAGGGGGCGGGATGGATCACTCTAAGGGAAAACATACAGTACCAAAAGTGATTGTGCCAAACTGGACATGCCTTATTTATTCCAATTTCTGCCAAACAGGAATTTGAGCCAACATGACCTGCATCTGTGTAAAATATTTTTGCTGCTTGTTTGCCCTGACTTTCTCAAAGGAAGATAGTCTGCACTCTAAATAAAGCTCTTTGAGAAACTGTTTAGGCCATGGACGGTCCAGGGCTCATCTGCATTTCTGTGTTCTATAATAATCTCAGAGGCAAGCTCTTGAATGTATGGAAAGTAAGAATGTTTAAAAAAGTATTCTTGGTGGGAGTTCTCCAACAGGGCAAGTGCTGTCTCCAGGTGTTCTAGTACTGTGACTCCCAGAAGTCTTCACCACTAGCTGGCTAGGGTTTCTGGTAGTTGCAAACCAAGAGACCCTGGGTTATCTAAAGTTGGGAACCACTGTACCAGGAGCAGCAAACTGTAGCTCCCTAGATGTTCTTGGACTGAAACTCTCATCACCCCTAACCAGCATAGCTAATGGTGAGCGATCCTGGGAATGGTTTTCTAGCATCTGAAAGATCATATTGTCATCTCCTGCCTTAGAGGGGTGTGAAAGTTCTTTTGAAAACTTTTTTGAACTAGGTTTGTGCTCAGAAATGCACTCTAGGATCATTATAGAATGTTTAGAATGTTACTATGTTTCATCAGTATTTTAAGCATGTTTTATGTAACTTTGCTTATTAAATTATGTGACAGAAAAGATATGAAAAGCAGTAATGAAAAATCAACATCCCCTCCCTATAACCCAGGAAACAGGAGGGTTACCCTCCAGATACTATTGAACCACATTTCCCATAATCCATTATTATTGTCCATTATGTTTTGTATGGATGGAGGGTCACAGATTCTTCAGTCTTTGTGTAAAAGCTCATCCTCTGTATTATTGTAGAACTGCGCAACAAAGACTAAAGGGACAGATCTGAAACTAAATTCAGACATTGATGCATAAAGTGGGTAGGTGGATACACAATGTATTTCTACCCCTGAAGACCAAGTGGTTTAGGGATAGGAAAAAAGTATGGAAAAATTGACCCCAGCCTACCATATCACCTCATAAGCCAAGTGTATTACCAAAGGGAAGGAAGGAAGGAAGGAAGGAAGGAAGGAAGGAAGGAAGGAAGGAAGGAAGGAAGGAAATTAAGTCTAATTAAAGGACATAGAATCATTTGTCTTAATCATCTGTATAGATAAAGGGCAGTGCATACAAAAAGTTTTATCTACCTAGATTTTTCAAGCATCCTGGGTATTTTATTCTTTTAGAAGTTCATGGGACTTGTAATTTTCTTTTCATCTTTTGCCTAGAATCATTTAATTAGGAGACCATCAATCTGAATAGGAAGTACTGCCCGGGTTGCTGGGGAGAATCCAGAGCTGTTACAGAGAGCCCTATAATGTTTAACCATGTCTACAGAGGCTTCCCTAGGGCTGGTATCTCTATCTGTTCATCAGGTATCTTTGCTTGAGTGATATATGGGAAGAAACTGAGAAGGACAGCTCAACTTTTCATGAGTACATCTGTCTTCAAAAGAGTCCTATAGCATAGCACTTCTAAAATTCATGAACATAATCGTTTCTAGTTCTCATTGTTGCAGAGATGTTACAACTGGGTGTTTAAATTGGTTTTAGAGTACAGGTATTTCTGAATATCATTGTCTCCTGCGGTTCAGAGAAGAACCATCAAATTCTTTCCTATCAGTCCCCAAGAGTTTTCAAAATTCTTGCTCAGAAATATTGGTGCATGCTACTATTATAGTAACTTGATAAATGCAGGATAATGAGTGGGTGGGATATTATAATATAACTACTGAATCAAAATATTCAGAGCTGAAATACTTTGAAACTTTTATGGCATAGCACAGGTATATTATGTATGCCCTTGAGGGTAATATGTTTGTTCCTTTTTACACAGTGTTTGCGCCCTTCTTTCCAAGTCTTTGAAACCCATCCAATTAATGTCTTTTCTTCCCCTACCTAATTGGGCAGTTTTGTTGTCACACAAAGATTGGATAATTTTATGGACAGAACCTAGATGGACAGAACATTTTAAATTGGCCTTTTTCACTGACTGACTTAAGTGCTTCCTGTGTTACTTTGTGCCCTCTTTAAAATCCAGATCCGCTGACTTCCACAGTAAAGACCGTTAAATCTGAGTGAGGAGATTTGTGCCAAAACCCATAGGGGCATATTTGTAGGGAAAGTTATTACTTCACAGGAAACTTTCAAAACTCTATAAGGTCTCCTGGTTCCTTGCTTTCTTAAGAAATTCATATTCCTTTCACCAGATCTTTGGTGGTGAGGCAATAGATTAATGTACCAGTCAAATTGTCCTGAGAATTTTAGCATTAAGCAACTTACGAATCCCCAGCTCAAGACTTTTGGTTTATTATCACAGCTGCATGTGTGGTAATAATGTGTGTATTAGTACAAACCAAAACGTTACTATTTTAGGGTTACTGGCTTTTAAAGTATGGCTCCGTAGATAAGTAAGACTAATTATCCTCAGGCAGAAATAAGAGGTAACAGATTTGCACTTTTGAAGAGAAAATATGCGCCAGCAATACAAATGGATTAGAATGGGTGCATGTTTCTTTTATGTTGTTATTTATTGCTTTATTAAGATGTGCCTGTTACTCAAAGCAGGGTATAGTCAATGGGCATGAGGGCATGTAGTGTTCACTTGACCTGCCCCTCACACGCTCTTTTCACCCCCTTACTCTGTTACATACTAGGTCAAAGAGGGGTGCCTCTCTCTGGGGGAAGGAGATCCCTCCATCAGCCTACCCCAGTGGTGGCAAATCTTCAGCCCTCCAGATGTTTTGGACCACAGTTCTCACAGTCCTTTGTCATCGATAATACAGGCTTGGAATTCTGGGAGTTGTGGTCTTTATATCAGGATGGGCACAGTGCAGTTACAGGGCCATGTACAGCTCATACCCACCCACCTGTTTTTGTGGCCCCAGGCTCCTCTGCCAAAAAGGTTTTCCTTGGGTGCGGCAGAGGGGGAGAGAGAGAGATGCAATGTAGCTCTCAGAAGCCTACAGAAGCTCCCTTTCAAATAAGTCATGGCTCCATCCATTTAATCCCTCAAATTTCCAATTTTGACATCACCAGACATGGACTTCTAACTGCTTTCCAGTGTCATTCTTTCCACCTTTCAGCATTTCCTAGGTTCGGTGTTTGCCTCAGAAGCAGAACCCAAAAGTAAATAGTTACAATCAGCATAGTTACCTAGAACTACTGTTTTAGGGGAGTAAAGTAGCTAGTAATCATAAAATAATGTAACATAATAATTACAAGGTTACAAGATTTTTTGATGTAACAAATGTCATGTAAGTTACTTTGGTGTAATGAATAACAAATAGATACTGGGTTATAGAAAAATCCGTCTAGTACTAATGAGTAACATAACAAGTCGCTGTTAAAAGTTAACATTTCATGCTGTCCTCACAACAAGTAATCAGGGGTCACACTGGTTTTTTAAATTTCACTTAGCCAAGACATTTACCAAAGGCCTTTAAACTCACTTATTGGCACAGCAGTCAAGCACAAATCTTAATTTTGGATCCACGGAGAAAATAACCCAAGGTTTTGAATATACTGTATATACTCGAATATAAGCCTAGTTTTTCAGCCCTAATTTTGGGCTGAAAAAAGGGGTCCTCGACTTATATGCGGTTCAATACTTTTAGTCACTGCTGCAAGTGCTTGGTTCAGTGGCTAAACGTCATTTTAAACATCATGTGCCACTGCTCCTGACCCCCCCATGTTGTGGGGGAGCTGCATTTAATGTTTAAAATGACTTTTACTCACAGAGGCATGCGCTTGCTAAAAGTCATTTTAAACATCACACACCACTTCCCCAGCTCACAGAGGAGGAGCTGCCAGGCCCTGCTGCATTTCCCACCCTAGACTTATACTCGAGTCAATACTTTCCCCCAGTTTTTTGGGGTTAAATTAGGGGCCTCGTCTTATACTTGGGTCGACTTATACTCGACTATATACGGTATAATATTGTATGCCTGCAGAAGAGGCTTTATTTTGGCCATATTGATGTTTAGTCAGAGGACTTATATCCTTCTAGAGATCAACATAATCACTCTGGATTACAAACAAGGAGACATAAAAGAAGGTAGAGAATAAAACGTATGTGCTGTAGAGCAGCAGAATAAAATTATTTTCAAACCTTAAAGCTCCTAAGTATAATTTTAAAGACCATAATAATGTTAAGTCTGCACCACTAAACAACAGTGGAATAATTCCAAAGTTTGGGATATTACTGCAAAAGATTAATGTGATCTGTCTAGTGATTATTATGGATTGTCACAAACATATTAATCAATAATAATTCATGTATGCGAATAGAGACAATATAGTGAAAAGATGAATGGAGGGGAAGATAAAACATTGGCCTATTATCTTGTTTTTATGCTTGTCGCCTGCTCCAAATGTTTTTAAGGTGAGGTTCTTTTTATTCGACCATTTGTTTGCTGTAATGTCCTACTGCGAATATGTAGTCTTGTAAAACTTTATATCTGGATCATAAACAAGAATGCCACTGATACTCAGTGCTTTGAATTTATGGAACTTTTCCGGTTTCCCAGCAATGCAAACTATCAGCATGATAATTTATAATGGTTTGTGACAAATGCTGCTGAGCAAAGAGGTGTGCGGTTACATTCAGATCAGATGTCGTCAGCTAGGGAGCAATAAAAATTTCACAGACACTAGGCTAAAAACATTAAGAAAATGAATGTGAAGTTTCAGACAACAAGGCTTTGGAAAAGCGGACAAGGTGGCTAAAGAAAGCCAAACAGTGGTTTCCTTCTCAACAAATTTTGGACTCTGTTTTCCAAGTTAATAGTATTGTTTTACAGAAATTGCAAAGGTACTGTGCATCAGTTCTTGCCATTACTGAAGTCATTTAATGGGTCATAATGTAGCTATGCAGAGCAAAATCATCCTTGTTTGACAATTACTGAGTATGCAGGTCCTGTTGTCACTTCAGTTCGAACAGAACATTCGCTCAGACTTGAAGACACTGTAAGTGTTGAAATAAGGGCTTGATGTTTAATTGTTCTTTAGATTGGCTTTAACAGAGATTAGTCACACAGCTAAGATTAGTGTTGCACAAGGAATGCTATCAATTACAGTTCTTTAGTTGTCGTGTGTGTTTGTTTACATAGAACTAGATGGATTAAAAATTAAAAACAGATGCTGCAGCTATAACTGTTAACAGGAAATCCGCTCTGTATCTTTTTCTGTTGTGCAGAAATGAACGTAGCATAATTCCGTTGTAAACCAGTATGCACAAAAGTCTGCAGCTCATAAAGCAATGAGGGCTTTCAGACATCATGGAACCAGCTCTGGATCAGGTCAAAATCAGCTTTTTGTAAGCCACCTTGGGTCCTTTTCCAAGGAGAAAGGTGGAGTAAAAATATTCAAAATAAATAAACAAATAAATTCTGGGAGTTGAATCATGAATGCTGTAGGGTGGGGGTGTGAAATTGGCCTGGATCCATCATGGCAATAGGGTGTCAGTGGGGAACTGCACGTGTAGCTATATGATGCTGGCATGTAGAATTAATGAATAAGTTGTAGCACATGAGACATGTCCATGTGGTCTGAACTACTTGGTTGTGCAACTGAAAGCAACACAGAACCTGCACTAGGATATATTTTTTTCTGTTAGCATGATAAATCTTGAAACAGGCCACACAGTTACACCAAGGTTGTTCAATGTGGCACTGTTTGGATTATGATGTACGCTCTGCTTCAAGGCAAGTACTGGAGCAGGTTGTGGCTTCGCAGCTCCAGAGGTTTCTGGATGAAATAAGCTACCTGTATCCAGCTCAATCTGGATTTAGGCCTGTTATGGGACTGAGACAGAACTGGTTGCCTTGCTAGATAACCTACTCCGGGAAACGGATAGGGGATCTGTTCAGCTGCTTTTGACATTATCGACCACGGCATCCTCCTGACTCGTCTCTCTGAAATGGAACTTGGAGGCATTGTCTTGCAATGGCTTCAGTCCTTCCTGCAGGAGAGAATGCAGAAAGTGGTGTTAGGGGACTCATGTCCAACACCACGTCCAGTGACTTGTGGGATACCTCAGGGTTCTGTTCTGTCTCCTATGTTATTTAACATTTATATGAAACCACTGGGGAAAATTATTCGGAGGTTTGGGGTTAAGTGTCACCAGTATACCGATGACACTCAACTCTACCTCTCCTCACCTCTGGATTCCAAGGAAGCTATTTCGACTTTAGATCAGTGCTTATATGCTGTAATGAACTGGATGAATAAGAACAAACTGAAACTAAACCCAGACAGCTTCTGGTCAGTCAAAAAGGAGATCAAGGGATAGGGATGCAACCTGTCCTAATGGGATTGCCCCCCAATTGAAAAAAGTTGTACATAGTTTGGGGGTGCTCTTGTAATCCTTGATCTTAGATGCTTGGGTCACAGCTGTGGCCAGAAGTGCATTTGCAAAATTAAAATTAGTACGCCAGTTACGTCCGTTTCTTCAGAAATCTGCTCTGGCCACTGTGACCCATGCCCTAGTGACCTCCCGGCTGGACTACTGTAATGTGCTGTATGTGGGGCTACAGATGGAAAGTCTCAGGAAACTTCAATGTTTCCTGAGAACGCAGCAGCCAGATTGCTGCCTGGGATGGGTTACAGATATCACATTACACCCATACTAAAGCAGCTCCACTGGCTGCCAATCACTTGCCAGGCACAATTCAAAGTGCCGATCTTAACCTACAAAGCATAAAATGGCCTGGGTCCAAGCTGCCTCAAAGATGAACCAGCTTGGGTGCTAAGATCATCAGCAGAGGCCTTTCTCTCCATTCCATCACCTTCACAGGTGCACCTCAAAAGAACTCATGAAAAGGGCCTTCTCTGTTGCTGATCCCAGACTTTGGAACTCCCTCCCACTGAAGGCCAGGACTGCCCCATCTCTGCTGTCTTTCCAGAAGCAGGCAAAGACATTCCTCTTCAGGCAAGCTTTCCCTGAATAATGGACTTCCTACTATGTAACTTTATATGGATTACCATATATGATTGCACTGACTGATTTCATAAGAACACCAGTGTTTTCCATGTTACTTCCCACCCCTCGTAATGGATTTTCCTTTTCTTTTTGCATGCTCTTTGTAGCTCTACTGTTACTTTTTAATGTTCTAAGATGCCTCTTTTAATTCCTTGTTCTTAACTTGAATATGTCTTAAATGTTCTGGGCTGTATACAGTACTTCCCCTCATTACTGGGTCCTTTTCAAAGGAGAAGGTGGAGTAAAAATATTCAAAATAAATAAATAAATATTAAAACAAACTTAAAACAGATGACAATGATCCATTTAAAGCCCCTCTGAAACTACCAGTCATTAAGAGAAAGCCTTCCTGAAGAGGAAGGTATTTGCCTGCCTGCCGAAGCACAGCAGAGATGAGGCCAGCCTAGCTTCCCCATGGGAGGGAGTTCCAAAGTGAAGAAGCAGTGACAAACAAAGCCCTCTGCTGAGCACCCACCAAACGCACCTGGGATGGGACCCTGGTGGGACCAACAGAAAGGTCTTCCCTGAGGATCTTTATGCCTTGGCTGTATGAACAGAAATGTTAGGCATGAAGCTAGAATAAATGAGGGCACTGATTGATTCTCTCCCCAGTCAGGGATCACAGACTATGCATGGAATTTACTAGGCTTCAACCCAGCATGGATTATTAGGCATGCATTGTGGAAGATCAGATACAACTAACCTTCCATCGGTGTGTACTGTGTAGTATATAAAACATTTTTATTCAAGGCAGTGCGTTGAGTCAGGAAAGGATTCAGCCCTGTTTGACTCGGGATTTAGTTAGAATCTTGATCCTGTTTTTTGGTCAGATGGACCGAGTTTACACAAACCAAGGACTGCAGAAGTTCAAATGCAGCTAACCTTGCATAGTTGTGTTAGTTGTGTTAAGTAAATTGAAAAGGAATAGCACAGGGAGCATTTTAAATTAGAAGTTCAACAGCATCAATAGATCACACCAGATCTACAGGTGAAGGATCAATCTATTCTGATAATTTGGGTTTACAGAGATGAATGAAATCCTAACCCTGCAGGGACCTTATTCCACATAAATTTGATAGGTTACCAGGACAGAAAGCATTAACATCAATTAGATTTGAATTCTGTCACCTGTCATTTTACTAACTAAATCCAGGCTGTATGTGAAACAATATTCACCACACATAGTTGGAATCAGCCCAGCTAGCCAGGCAATCTGTACTGAGCTGTCTGGTTCCTCTGTCCTTACCATTTATTTACCATGACTCCCAATTTTTATGTCATACACAAAATGTAATTAATGCCAGTTAACTTCATTTTTTTAAAAACGGATCCTGTCAAACAAACCTGATTTCATGCTTTGATGAGATTATAGTATGGCTGGTAACAGTAACACAGTTGATGTAATGTCTTTTGACTTGTCCATCATATATGTTTGTGTGTGTTTGTATTTATTAATGTTGTTGAAGGTTTCAGGATAAATGGTATTTAACTTTTAAAGAATCTTCCCATCTGCTTTTGGTAGTACTTTCCTGATTATCATTATTTATGTATCACTTTGCTAATTCACTCTTCCATTAGTAAAAATGCTCACACTGGCTTAAAATCACACAGATACACTTCCATCAGTTATCCACAGTTTGCGGTGGTAAGTTAAACAAATCCTACATAAATTCTGGCCAGTATTTTAAAGAGATGGATAAGAGATCACACCACCCAATGCAGTAATAAACTATTTAGCAAATCACCTTGTTTCTATAACAAGTGAGAGTTTGTGGAGTAGGATCGCAGCAGTAAATCTTGCATTTGCTATTTGGATCAGAGCCTGTGCATGGGCTGTCTCTTTTTCAACACAACCCAAAAATTAAATTAAATCAGCATTCAGAAAGTCTGCAGTTTTCCATGTTCCTAATCACACAGAAGAGGTGTGAGAGGCTGTGTGACCCTTGATAGGTTGTTGAACTTCGACTTCTTTATCCACGATCATTGACTGGAGCTGGTGGAAGTTCTAGTCCAATAATATCCAATGGGTACAAGTTTTATGTCTTAACAACACTGAAAATAGGGGCTTCCAGAACTCCAACATGGGGCATTGGCCAGTACTCCCTACTATGGTAGATGTTCAGCATCCCAATGGCCATCATTTGGAAAATGCATGCAATACGTCTTTCTTTCTTTTATATGTATATTAAGTGTTGTGAACTTCACGAGATCTTTGGATAACAGGAGGTTCTATCATGCATTGATTCCCAAACCAACCAAGGGCACACACCCCAAGGGATGCATGATGAAATCAGTGGAATTGAACAGCAGCAGGCCCTAAGCACATCCGATCTCACCTTATTTCGGAAGCTAAGCAGGGTCGGCCCTGGTTAGTAATGGGATGGGAGACCACCAGGGAATACCAGGAGCTGTAGGTGCCTGGAGTAGGAACTGGCAAACCACTCCAGTATTCCTGCCAAGAAAACTCCATGGACGTGGAGTCATGAAGGGTCGGTCACGACTATAACGCCACAACACACACACATCCTTCACATTATATTTATTTTATTCCTGCTATTTCTTAAGATAAATTCCATCATATTATTTTTATCGGTGAGAATAAAAACTATATTTATTTTTAATTAAAATATTTTTGAGTTGTTGGCTGAAATTCTGTTGTTTAATATTGTAAGTTGCAACAAGAGTAGGCCTCTTGAATCAGTGGTGATTTGATGAGTCAACTTCTCTTCCCAGCATAAATTCTATTAATGCAATGGGGCTTATTCTAGTTGTGACTTTGTATGGTAGGCAACAGGATTGGGGCTATTGCGCTTATTTTAAGTGTTAAGTGTCCAGCTGAATATTTTTGTTAAATGTGACTAGATGGTGTAAACAAAAAGTGAGGAGAGTTGGAGGGTTTCTTACGTTGTCATAAAGAGATGTAATGCCAAAAAGTTTGAGAACTGCTGACCTAATGCATTTATTAAGAAGAGCACCAAAGTATTTGCCCTTGTTTCCTAGAATGTCAGCTTGGCAGACATGAAGTTCTAAAGATAGTTCAGGGTAATTTCCATATGCCTCTGAGAGCAAAAGAAAGTTGAAAGAAGTCAGGAATTATACTGTGCACTTAACTGCTGACTTTAATAAGCACCCTTTGTTGCTTATCCAAGCTTTTGACTGCTGTGAATAGCCTCCATTGTCAGACTAATTTAAGTGCCTTTTCTGCTGAGTAGCTTTGTCCAGGTTGAGCCTCTGCTAGGGAAAGTGTCAGTCAAATTACAGCCCAATGCTGGTCCTCTGTGCCTCTTCTTGAGCAGGTATTCACATCGTGTAGATAAATGGGCTAGGAAACATTTTAATATAGCAGTAGTAATTCTATTGTAATGAGTTTAATAATACCCAAACCATTTGAACTAGCATATTTGCATAGTCTTACTGATTTCAGCAGAGCTAAGTGGAACAACACTGGCAGTAAGAAGGAACTGTTTCCCTCAGTGTAACTGAACAAAAAATGCAGTTGTTTATATTCATGTATTTCTCTGCAATCAACAGAGCTGGGGGGAAATGTTCATGTTAAACTGGTATAAGAAGGAACTTTTCCATCAAAGTTCTCTTGATGTTTATAATATAGACCACACAGGGTCTGGTGTGAACAAGGAAGTTAGGATTGGTTCTTAAAAGGCAGAACAAAGGTCATGGTCTCCTTCCAAACCGAAATACATAGTAATTGGACTCCTTCCGCTCATATGATTACGATTCTTGGTGATGATTTAAACAAATCTTTCTTCCATATGTTGAAAAAAAAAGAGATGTGTTTGCTTAAACTTTAAGCAAACTCTGTGCCTGTTGATGATTATAGGAATCAGCCTGTGTAATATTCAAGAAAAAAATGAATTAATATATTCCTTGATTTTGTTAATATCCCTATGTACTTTTTATATTGTATGATTTTTATATCTCTGTGAGTGTGAGTAGGAGATAATAATACTCACACAACAGGGTTTTGTATTGTACACACTCACACGAAACACATATCAAGATATGGTTACATTAGCATCAGGGAGTGAGTTAATATGGCTGCTTTAGAAAGGCTGAGAGTGATTAATTTGCCAATACAGTATGCAGACATGGCTCACTTATTGCGCTCCTTTGCAATATTGGCAAATTCAATCTGAAAGGTTTGCTTTGGATCAATTCCGGTGATCACATGTACTGGAACCAATCCAAACCAGAGCAATCTGACCCACATTTTTAGACAGGGGCTAAAAAATAAGGATAGGAATGCTCGGGGGGCTATCGGGGGGCCCTCTATCAAAGATTTGGTCTGGTCACCATCTTTAAGGTCACAACAGCCCTTTTCTGAACCATTCCAAACAATGACTAAACTGCCCGTGTAGTCAGCCTCTCAGTTTCTGCAGGAGTCCCAGCATTAAATCCAGTAATTAAGCTATAATAACCATCTTAAAGCTGATAATTAGGTATAAGAAAGAACACAAGACAGGATTAGTGTTCAGATCATGTTCCAAACGTTTCTTAATTGGTTGTTTGTAATCAATCCTGATTGCAGAAGCCTGTGATTTGGCAGATAAAATGAATTTTAAAAGTCTTTTCTATTTTATTTCCCTATTTCACTTAACTTGGATGTAGTATTTAGATAGGTATCCAAGGGTATAATATCAAACAACTTACATTCTGAGCTAGGGGAGTCCTTGAAACAAGCATAAAAATATATTAAAGTTATGAGCTTGACCTGAAGCTTTAAATACTTTTCTTCCTAGAATTTGTTCAGCCAAATGAGCTGCATTCATGCAGAATCTTACAAAGTATTTTGGAAGTTCAAAGTTTCAACATGGGTGGGGTTTCGTGTGTGTGTGTTCTTGTGATCTATAACTATAACCAATGGCTTTTTGTTTCATGATGGGTTAAAGTTCTTCTTGGTTGCATTTCTCAGCAGTGATGAACTTTTAATGTTAAAGTAACAAATAAGTTACTCAAAGAGAAGGTATGGTGTCTTCTTGCTATCAAGGATATAAAATACCTGATTACTGGGTTAGCCTTTCAGAAGTGCCATCTGTCATTTCTGTGGCAAATTTATCAGCCTACCAAGTGTGCTGCGTGAGTTAGAGAAGTTGGGATTAACAGATAACATATAAAGATTTAAAAGTTACTTGGTACAAAGAAGGATATGGTGATGTGCTGAAACTCTCCATAATTTTGACTGTAGGATTATGCTTTGATGAATCCCCCTCACAACAGAAACTGTTGTTAATATGGGGTGCTGTTGAAGAAACACATCCTCATGACGCAGTGGTTAAATGCCTGTACTGCAGGTTAAACTTTGCTCACGACCTGGGGTTCAATCCCAGGTAGCAGGCGCACGGTTGACTCAGCCTTCCATCCTTCTACTGTCGGTAAAATGAGTACACAGCTTGCTTGGGCGGGGGGGGGTGTCAATGTGTAGCCTGCATACTGTTATTAAACTGTAAACCGCCCAGAGACTACTTGAAATGGTATGGGGCAGTATATAAGCAGAACACTTTGCTTTTTCCTTTATTCCCATTGATGGGTCCAGCTGATGTTCCATAGCAAATGATACCTCAAGACCTACTATTCTCAACTTTTAACTCTTTGTTTTGGACTTGGACTCCCAGAAGCCTCAGCCATCACAGATATTGGTAACTGATTGCTGGGATTTGAATTCCAGAAGCATCTGCTGTAGGGCTAACTCTGGCTAAATTGAGAATGGAAGCCATAACTCATCTGCACTGAATCTGTGAAGATTCTCAGTCATCCAGGTGAGTTTATCTGGAAGTTGAGTCATGGCTACTGCACTTCTTTTTTTGAGAGATAGAAACATTTCGCTGTTCATCCAAACAGCTTCATCTGTCTGAATACAGCTAGTGTAAGTACTCCATCTTATAGTCAGCTTTGACCTCTTGTCACCCTGGTCTGAATTAGGCTCATAAGATGAACAATGGCCTGAATAGGCTCATTAGGGAGACAGTAGTATCCATAGCCTTAAGGTGAACAATGGCCTAAGGTGCTGAAACCCATCAAGAATGGGTCCTTAGCTATGGCCTTGGTGGTGAAGGCTTTTTGATTTGTCTGGTACTTTGGAAAGCACAGCCTGCTCAGGCTGTGCTTTCCAGCTGACTATAAGATGGAGTACTTACACTAGCTGTATTCAGACCGATGAAGCTGTTTGGAAGAACAGCAAAACGTTTCTGTCTCTCAAAAAAGAAGTCCAGTAGCCATGACTCAACTTCCAGATCTTCACTGAATACATTATTGGGCCTGTTATAACTATGTTGCCTACATTATGTGTACATGTTAATGCCCATGTTCCTGCTTGTCAGAGTAGATGACCACATAATTAAGTGTAAAGTAACCTAAACTGTTTTTCATTTGTATTCTGCCATTTGGGCCACATCATTTTAATGTCATACTTATAGATGAGTTCCTAAGTGCGGGATTTTAACTAGGGTGGAACAACTAGAACCTTGCTTTAGGGCAGTGATGGCGAACATTTTAGAGACCAAGTGTCCAAACTGCAATTTAAAACCCACTAATTTTTCGCAGAGTGCCAATACAGCAATTTAATCTGAATACAAGTGGCTGTGAAGGGGCGATGTTGGGTGCTCACAGAAAGGGCTCTGAGTGCCACCTTTGGCACCCGTGCCATAGGTTTGCCAGCACTACTCAAGGGTGCCAACATTTAGAAGGCACAAAAATCTAAAATCTGCTGGTGAGTTTTGGAAAATATGTATGTATACCTCCTTGTCCTGTTCATTTTTTTAAAAGCACAGTTCCCCCTTTCTTTGAGGGGGATACCACATTTCCCTCCTTCTTGGGGAGATCCTGGACCCATGCTGTATGTGGGGCAGATGTTTGTCCTGGATGCCAGCATAGCTAGTTATAGCTCTGTGTGAGTGGTAGCCCATTCTGTATTATTCTCATTTATTTCTTTGCTCTTAGAAAATAATTCAACTTGCTCTGCTTGCTTGGCTTGTATTTGTTCACTGCATTTTGGGCATAACCCACTGGGAACTTTCTATGCAAGCTTTATTACGAAGGTTGGAAGTTTTTATATCAAAGGTGAGTTACAAATTATATAGGGGAAAAGAGAGGCAAGTGCAGTTCTTTAGTTAAACATTTTCTTTTCTATAGACAGAAGCACAGCAGGCAGATCGTTTAGTTGCTGAGTGGTTTTTGACATTCTGAAATGTTGGAATTATTATTGCTATTATAAGAATAACAATGTCAGAACTTCATTTTGATTGAGGAAAAGCATCACCCCTGTTGTTAAGGGGATCCTATTCTGTTTATCAGATATTTTATTTTATTGCTTTGCAAATGCCTAACATGCTACAGAGTTAGTCTTCGTAAAGGCCGGTGTTTAGTGTCATCTGAAGCTGTATATCATAAAAATGTCGGGAGGAATAGATGAAAATGTAGTTCTTTAGTTAAAAGTTTTATTTTCTGTAGACAGAGGCACAGCAGGCAAATCTTCCAGTGGCTGAGTGTTTTTGAACATTCCCAAAGCCTTTGGGAATTTTGTGTCATAGTCCTACAGCTTCTACCAATCTGTACAGTATATTCATTCTGGGATCCAATCCAACATGTTTATACGTATAAATATAACCAACAGCATAAACTATTCTCTTACACAACAAGCAGCCAAATCCTGTAAATAATAGCATATTTTTACTTCCTGAAGTGTTTGCTGAGGACAGTATTCAGAAGTTACAAAGTTCTGTATTGCATTGTGTTCCATATTGAGCAACAGTATTTGAATGGTTTGGGCAAATGCACAAAGACCCCAGTTATGTTCTGATGTAGAAAGGAAACGACAAGGTAGCTTACAAAGTTAGTCATGTTCATTGTTATGCCAATAAATGACAGGACAAAATATAGCAGAAAAGAGACTGTTGTGGCTATACTGATGGACTAGTGTGCTTTGTTTTGGGATTGGTCACTGGAAGGTAAACATAGGCTTAATTTACAAACCCAATTGGTGAGGCATATCTGTCTGAAGAATTAGAGTTGTGGGAGGAAAAACCAATTAATTAAATTTGTTATGGGGAGCATTCCCTCTCCCTAAAAGTTATGATTGGTGTGATAGACTAGAGATGGAGTCATCTGCGTTTGGATTCCTACTTGATTCATTGGAGAAGTTGGACCAGACACCGTCTCTCAGCCTAACTTGACTCATAGGATTCTTGTCAGGATAAAAAAATGGAGAAAAAGTCAAAGAAACTTGTACTCCCTGGAAGATATAAACGAAATAACAAATATGTTATTTGGTTGGACGGTGTCATCGATGCAACTAAAATGAATTTGACAAAACTCCGGGAGGCAGTGGAGGATAGGAAGGCCTGGCGAGCTCTGGTCCATGGGGTCACGAAGAGTCGGACACGACCGAACGCCTGAACAACAACAACAAGCACTACATAGCAGAGCTGCTTGGTGTGGAAGTGTGACTGGTGGTATGGCTGTGTCAGTGACTTAACGTGAGCATACAAACTGCAACTAATACTCCTCTTACTCCTATTTATTTTTAAAAGGGAAGGGGGAAGAGTTATCCAAACAAACAAAAATAAAGCAGAAACCTTTTCACCAGAATAATACTCATGGGAAGCACCCCTAAAAGGCTCAGCTTTTGCTGAAAGTCAAATGGCAAACGCCTTCTAGTGGCAAGTAATTCCAAATGTGTGTTTATTGTCTATATGAAACCAGTCCATTCTGCTTGAACCGAGTGCTCCCCTATGGAGCCGTGAACCTAATAGCAATGACAAAGTAATGGAACTGCTCTGGTTGTGTAAAGGGGGAAGAGGAGCACCAAAGGAGGTAGTTCCCTTTCCTGAAAGATGGCTTCTGGTTGGAAGTATCTGTCACATGGCTCCTTTCCATTGTATGGTTATGTTTAGTTTGAATGGCATGATTAGCTTTTTTGTACTGGTGGAATATATTTATATATTTTTGCAAAGAAAGGAACATTATAATCAATTTTAGTACCAGTTTTTGGCCTCCTCAGCTCAATTTTAAAGATTGTCATGTAGAGTTCACCCTCTATCTGTGCATTTCCTGTGTTTTTAAACCAGCGCCACCCCTATTTTAAAACTATTTCCCCCCAAGAAACGTATATCTTTAATTTGGTCACTTAGTTACAAAAATACCGTGAAGAGTTAGGTAAAGGTAAAGGTTCCCCCAGGACTTGCATGCTAGTTATGTCCAACTCTAGGGGCGGTGCTCATCTCCATTTCGAAGCCAAAGAACAAGTGTTGTTCAAGTCCATGGCCATGTGACCAGCATGGCTGAATGCATTTCTGTGCATGGAACATTGTTTACCTTCCCGCTTTTTACAGTGGTACCTATTTATCTTCTTGCATTTACATGCTTTCGAACTGCTAGGTTGGCAGGAGTTGGGGTTAACAGCAGGAGCTCACTCCGCTGTGTGGCACCCAGGGTTGGAACCACTGAGGTGCCAAATTTGCAGCTGACATTTCAGTGCTCTAGCCCACTGAGCCACCACACCCCATTAAGAGTACCAAGGTTTAAAAGCTAACAGATTTAGCAGCAGTATTACACAACACCTTCTACACACACAATATCTTTAATCAAATACAACAATAGTCATCATTTTAGGAACAGTAAAAACAAAGAATAGAACAAAGAAATTATGGCCATACAATATTTTAAAGACTCCTTTTTAAGAAAGGAAATGAATAGAAGAAAGTGAACAGTCAGTAGATTCAGATCAAACTGAATAAAATGGAGAAATATTGCTTGATAATTTTACCATTCCAAAACTAATAAAGAAGTCCCCTCTTTCACCAAACCAATGTACTGTTGGTAATTTAATTATTTTAAAATTGCTAAGTTTAAATTATTTCTCTCTATCTTCTTTAGCCAATCATCCACTTTTGAGCTATTTGTGTTCTTCTAGTATAAAGCAAGAATAAATGCTAAACTTCTCTTTCAAGTGGCCTGAATGTTACTTTTCAGAGTAAATTCTGATGAAGAAAATGGGAAGAAACTGAAAGAAAGGGAAGAGGACCAGAAAGCAATTTTGGTGATGAGCGGTAGATGCAGGCTGGGAGAAGGCACTGTTTGATGGGGTCTAGAGTGCATGTTATGCTGCCTAGATGCCCTAAGCTCATCTGATCTCGCCTGATTTCAGAAGCTAAGCAGGGTCAGCCCTGGTTAGCACTTGGATGGGCGACCACCAGGGAATACCAGGTGCTGTAGGCGCCTGGAGTAGGAACTGGCAAACCACTCCAGTATTCCTGCCAAGAAAACTCCATGGACATGGGAGTCACAAGGAGTTGGTCACGACTGTAACGACACAACACACACAGAGTGCATGTTAATACTGTATACCAGACAGAACATGGATGTACTCCCTTCTTAACAGCATTAAGGATGAGGAATGAGAAGATCACTATGTTGTTTGTTTGTTTGTTTGTTTGTTTGTTTGTTTGTTTGTTTGTTTGTTTGTTTGTTTGTTTGTTTAAAGAACAGTAAGATCATCACTTCAGTTAATTATGATACGTAGGTAGTTTAATGTATATGTAGCAAGGCAGGTGGTAGATGGGATGGTTTGACTTGGGTTTAATGGGTTTAAGCAAGATTCTGAACATCTTTACAACTCTCCATCCACTCATAACTCAGGGACATTCTCATAGACATGGGTGAATGTATGAAGATAGGACCCTTCACATATACCAAATGATCTGGAACAAGGAGGGGACTGAGCTGCAAGTTAATTGCGTAAGAAAAACCCAAGCAAAATAACCTATTTTCTGTATTTATATGGATGTCCAGATCTTACAAGATCTCGCAGGATTTCTAGAAACTGGTAAGAAACAGCACAAGAACAGTATGGTAGGATTGTTAAATCAATGGGAATTTAGTAAGGTAACATTTTTGGCCTTACCCTTGATGGGCTAACAGTGAGATTCAGGCCATTGTGCATAACTGAATGCTTAAATGCAGTTCCTTTAGGGGATTTGTACTCCTGTCACTCAAGTGGTTGCAAATATACCCTTGCTATTGTGTTATTAAAGATACTGGAGCCAGACCCTGTGTTAAATGTAGCAGCCCTAAGAAAATGAATGAGCAGTTGCTAAATTATACCTTTCAAAATGCAAATGCTAAAATATTTTCTTAAATAAATGTGACTCAACTGTCTAACTATCTGCTCTATAAATAAATCACTTAACCACTGTGTAGTGTAGCTAGATTTTCCTTGATTTTATAAAAAAGGAATACCCATTCAAGTTTTTCTAGAGCCTGAAGAAACTGTGTTCATTCTGTTCCTAGAAGATGGTGCATTCCATTCAACCTTGCTCCCCCGTGTGATCTCTTAGGTGAGCCTCATAAAAAGAACCTAACCCCGAACACAGTACATCAAATGTGTGTGTTCTCTACATTAGTGCTTGGGTGGGCTAGTATGAAGGAAAAGATTATGCAGTGTTCCCTCTACAAAGTACAGTGGTACTTTGTACTTTCCTTATATAAAGCAATTAATTCGTTCCAAATGAAATTATGTTAAGCAACTTTTCCCTTATACAAATTTCCCACAGGAATGCATTGAAAATGGAGTAATCCCATTTTTATGTTGTACAGATTCACCCCATAGGTGATTCTGTTAAGCAAATTTCCCCTATCTCCGGATTTTTTTATGTTGTACATATTTTATGTTATACAAACTGTTTGTTATACAAGGGTCCACTGTACTGAGGATGTGGGATCGCTGATTCCTATTATAGCACAGCTGGAGAGCTTAAAATAAAAGAGAATCCCCCTTTTCTGCTCAGGTAAATAGGCACTATGAATCTGACCTTTGCTTAAACTTAAGAGGCTATAGAAAAATAATTTATAAAATTATGAATTTCTGTATTTTGTATCATATGTTAATAAAGTTTTGCCATACAACACATCACTATAGAAAGTCTACAAATCCAGGAAAAATATTCCACTTTGTAAATCTGGAAGTCAATATTGGTGGTTTTTTTTAAAGGTACAATTTTAATTTTTGTCATAAACTACAGTGTTGCACTGTTTCTCGCTTTGAGCATTTGGAATGGATATGAGTTGGGAAAGAGTGTGATTGCGTTGACCATCCCCATTTTCATGGTGGAAGCTTTGGCCCTTCCTTTCAAGGAATGAAAGGAATTCTAAATCTGTTTAGTTGGGCATGAAAAGGCCTGAAGCTCCTTCTCTGCCTAGATATGAGCAGGCATGTTTTCATGTGCTATCCTGCTGCACTCTTTATTCTGAGCATCTTCAGAGAGCCAGAAATTTCACAATAACTGCAATAAAGAAGCAACAAGCTGCTGTTCATTCTCTAGCTACTAGGACTTAGAATTATGCTTACATATTGTTAACAATTCCTTGGAAAAGTCCCTGATGTTGGGAAGGATTGAAGGCAAAAGGAAAAGGGGACGGCAGGGAATGAGATGTTGGATGGTGTCATTGATGCAACCAATATGGATTTGTCCAAACTCCAAGAGGCAGTGGAAGACAGGAAGGCCTCTGGTCCATGAGGTCATGAAGAGTCAGACACAACTAAACAACATCAACAAAATTGTTAACTGTCTTGACAGAAACCTCTTCCTATTCAGGGAGCCATCATGCCATATTTTGGTATGAAGCTGTACTTTGCACCGTTAAGTCAATACAGTGTCATGTATGTTTGAGCAATTATATCTCAACTCAATGCATCAATATAACAGGAGGCCTTTGACTCCACCCTCTGTATTCCACCCTTCCTTTTTAATTCACCGCAGTAAGCAAAAAGGGCATCCATTAACTAGAAGTCTCATATTTCAACCCAATATGTAAACTGTATCTGTTATGTTTGGAACAAGCCAGGATCTTAAATCATGTTCTGAAGTTAGTTCAATATCCTGCCGCACTCCAGCCATAGTAATTACTATTTTTCCATTTGGACAAAACTGGAAACTCTGATGAAGTGAAGACTTCTGAATAGAGATGGGCACAAAACGCTGAAATAGCGGTCTGTTTCATTTTTTTGTTTCATTCCATTTCATTTCATTTCCTTTCATTTTTATGATTTTTTTTAAAAAAATCAATTCATTTTTCATTTTGTTCTGTTTTTCATTTTTAACAAGTTTATTCTGTGTGTGTATGTGTTGCTTGTGCAACTCCCCCCCCACGGGGGGAAGCAATCAGGCATGGGGGAACTGTGGGCTTTTTACACTGTTTTTTCCTTGCCCAAAGCCTCGCACACCAGCTGATTGGTGCTTGGACGGGGGGGAGTTTAAAAAGCCAGTGGTTTCCCCTGCCTGATTGGGTGCACCTGATTGGGGTGAAATGGGGGCTTTTAAAACTGTTTTCCCCCTGAGCACCAATCAGATGACACAGGGCTTGGGGGGGAGTTTAAAAAGCCTGCAGTTCCCTACACCTGAACATTTTCAGACGGCTCCTGCCAAGCTGATGGAGCTGATTGGTGCTTGGGTGAGGGAATTATTTTTCCACCCAGTGCCAATCAGCTGGCATGCGGGGCGGGGGGGTTTAAAAGTCCATGGTTTCCCATGCCTGACATTTTCAGAGGGCTCCTGCCAAGCTGTCATGGGCTGGACCCCTTTATAATTGCCCCAGTCGGCACCAGGGGGTCCCATCTGAAAATGGTTGGGTGGACAGTTTGGGGTGATCGCACTGCCCACCTGACCATTTTAAACTTAAAAAAACTTTTAAACTTTAAAAAATGTTTTAAAATCCCACCCTTTCCCCACACCCGATCAGGTGGGGGAAAGGGTTGGCTTTTTAAATTTTTTACCCCCACCAAAGCCAGCACTAATCAGCTGGATCATGGGGCTTTGGTGGGGGGGAAACATTTTAAAAGCTCACCCTTTCTCTGTGAGTGTTCTGGTGCGGGTAAGGACGAGCTTTTAAAACGTTCTTTTTCCTGCTGAAGCTCCATGCTCCAGCTGATCGGCTTTTTTTAAAAGCCTGCAGTTTCCCCACGCCCAATTGAGCACAAAACAAAAAAATGGAACAGAATGGAATGAAATTTTCCATTTTGTTTAATTTCATTTTTCTTTGATAGGTCATTTCGTTTTTCATTTTGTTATGTAACAAAATGAAAAATGAATAACAAAACAAAAAATCGTATCGTACCCATTTCTACTTCGGAGGTTAAGTGTAGCATGCCAAGAAGGGAGGGCTAAAGAGGCTGTGTGTAAAGGTACAAGTCTTGTTCTTGGCTCATTCTCCCAAAATATAACTGTTTCATCAAGATGTCTAGCTCTCGCAGTAGTGCAAGAAGTTGTTTATTATTATTCTTCAACCAGTCCCACATTCCGCACCCCACCCCCATCCTTGTACTCCAGCAGAAAAGGAAAGGCATTTAATCTCTTGCTGTCTGGAGCTCTTTTCTTGCTTCCCGCTCTCATCTCTTTGTGTTTTCTGAAAGAGCCTTGTTGCAGCCGCCCTTGAGTACAAGTCAACCTCTGATGAAAGCAACTTTCGGTGGCTGTAATAGCATCCTCCTCCTCCTCCTCCTCCTCCTCCTCCTCCTCCTCCTCCTCCTCCTTCCTCTGTCTCCCCCAACTGCCTTTTGATTGCTACAGACATCTGCCTTTGTAAACACCATGTCAGAGTCCAGCAGAGATGTTTTATCCTCATTGTTCCTCCAAAATAAATAAAAGAGGCACAGAGGATAAGAATGAGATGAAGATATCCCACTGCTAATAACTGAGCCATGTTTGTAATTGCTAATAACGAAGCCATGTAACGGCCTGGGAACACTGTGAAAATGTCATTCTGGCCTGAATGAAAGGGTGCAGATGGTAGCCTTATGGCATATTTCTTTGAAATTAAAGTCAACATTTCATTTGGGAGGTGTGGGAGAAGCACCATGATTTACAGGCATATTCATGTTCCCTTCCAGACTCTGGTGAAATTATAGCAATACATTTAAACCTACGGTATAGTACAGTTGAATGACACTAGTTATCACTTAATAAAAGCAATAATATGTCTAGGGAAAATATGTAGGCTTTCATAGGAATAAAAATGATTGATAATGTGATACATGAGAAGCTTGATAACATGATCACAGCAAAGTGGCTGCCAGCATCCTACTACTGACATGTGGGAAATCCCACTTGTGAATTTGCGCTAGTCAATGAGTAGATATTTTATTCCTTGTTGCACTCTAGTCACATGCCTTGATGTGCAATGAGATACCACATTTGTATTAAGAGTGGCATGTGTAAGTAAGATTATTTGATTGATAACAATTCTGGCCAAAGTTGATTCTGAGCATCTAACCTAAACTCCTGTTTTCTGCATAATAAAGTTATGTTCTGCATTCATTTTGTAAATCTATAGTGCTCAACTAATAGTGTAGAACAGGCATGTCCAAACTTCGGTCCTCCTGATGTTTTGGGCCACAACTCCCAGAATTCCAAGCCTGTATTTCCAATGGCAAAGGACTGTGGGAGTTGTAGTCCAAAACATCTGGAGGGCTGAAGTTTGGACATGACTGGTGTAGAATGAGTCCCAGAGAATGGCATATATGCTTAGAGCAGTGGTGGCAAACCTTTGGAACTCCAGATGTTTTGGACCACAACTTCCAGTCCTTTGTCATTGGCAATACAAGCTTGGAATTCTGGGAGCTGTGATCCAAAACATCTGGAGTGCTGAAGGTTCTCCACCAGTGGCTTAGAGTAATCATAGGAAAACAGTCAGGCACAGGGCCTGTCAACATGCTTGGTGGTGCCACCACTTCATTTTTCTATAGGTTGTTTTTTTAAAAACCTATATTCACCACTGTGGCTCATTCTCTAATTACTGTTTAAAGCACATGGTTTTCTGAAAATTTAGAATTATTATTGCTATAACAATGTGAGAAATTCATTTTTATTGAGGAAAAACTTCGCCATATCCTTAAGGGGATCCCTTCCTTGTTTGTCAGATATTATATTGCTTTGTAAAATGCCTAATATGCTGCAGGGTTAGTCTTCTTAAAGCACTGTGTTTAGTGTCATCTGAAGCTGTATGTCATTAAAAATGTGGGGAGAAAGCAGGAAACACCCCACTCTCCCAAAGCAGACATTCGTGCTTAAAAGTTTGATCAAGTTTGTAGGGAAAGACTAAAACTTTCAGTTTCTGTGCCTGTTTATAATGATAAAACTATTAAATCCATATGGGTTATACTTAATTCTGTTTTGTATAGCAAGACATTGACAACTCATGACAGTCCTAAGACTAAAACCTCAAAAGAGTTTCATTGTCTGCTGGAAGAGAATTCTAAAGAAGCCAAAACACTGCCTAATGCTTACTGCTTTGAATATATTAGGCGTCATACATTGTTAAAATTCACTAACACTTTTTGGAATTAGCCATTAAAATGCATTTTGGATGTGACCCACTCTAGGAGCAAGGGTTTAAGACAGTTAAAAAATTAGAGAATACACTCTTACTTTCTGAGAGACATAAGACTAAAATGTTTTCTTAAGTTGGTTGTTATGCCGTTTATAAAATGATGATTGACCATGGGTTTTAAAACTAAGTCTAACCCACGTGTTAAAATCAGAAAATGAACAAGAATGACAAAGATTAGAAATTTTGAGGGAAATTACACTGGGAATCATAATGCAATTGGATAATGTATAAGAAACACAATTCTTTCCAGTAAATTTACACAAAATGAAATGTTAACCCAGACTGGAATATGGCATTTGCCTTAATTAATGTCCTGGTTGTGACTTCGTATGTGCCATTTTGTATTTGAGAGCATTTCTACTGAACCCAGACGAGGAGGCTAATTAAAAACATGTTTCCTCACAGAAGTTTGTAGCAATGTTTTTTTATAATTAAAACATTTGCTAATAGAAAAGCTTGAGCTTACTTTCCCAGATGGCTGAACGATAAGGAAAAAAATCAACAGCCAATTCCAGTAATTACATGTTTTATGATATTACTCCAGTATAGATTTCATAATTTTAATGGTGAAACTTCGTAACTATCACAATGTAAGAACTTAAGAACTGGTTTGTTAAGTCAGGCAAATGTCCCAATCTGCTTCTAATAGCACGCAACCAATCAGATGCCTCAGGGAATTCCATAGGCATTGATACTAGGGGTCATCCTGTTGATTTTACCAGACATTCACAATACAAAAGGACGTTGCCTCGGAATAATGAAATTAAATTTAGTTTAAATCTATTAGCATACATTGAGAGAAATATGGGTCTCAGAGTCACCTGGAACTCCCATATATGTGCCTGGGTTGGCTGTCTCAGTTCTGTGAGGACGCTCAGTCAGTCACAAGCAACGGGGTGACACGCATGTTTCTTCCAGGCTCGCTCATTGGCTGTGGGGTGTGAGGAAGCTGGGGCTGTTGGCTGGACATTTCATTTTCCATTTTGTGCCTATCTCTATTTTTCAGGGCTTCCCTCCCCCACCCCCTCCAGGTGCTGCCACTGAACGAGTGCCTGCCAAAGCAGGTGAGGCGCAGTAGCACCAAACATCTGTTTGGTCAAAAAAACAAACCAATACCGGTTCGGCAGTTCGTGCCCATCTCTATCAAGCAGTTCTTAAGGAGTAGAGTCTGCCCATTTCAGGCACATTGCCTTCCCTCTCTCCACCCATGTTTCGCTGCACACAGTGGCATGCATACATACGGTGACGTAATTGGACTCAATTATTGTCCGTCACCATTCTCATCTCAGCTTTACAGGGAGGACTATTGTCAGCATTAGGATGGATCCCAGAGATTGAGCCCAAAGCCTTCCATCAGTATTTAAAGAATTCCCTTAAGGGAGCTTGGGAACAAGGCATGATCTGACTTAGCTTGGGAGCCAGAAGCCCAGCCTTAGCCCGAGGAAATGGTGAGGCACAAAGTGACCTCTGTCTGACTGTCTGTTGCTTATGGTTGACCTGCAGTAGTTAGGGTTTTGGCACCATGAGTGCTGGGCTGAGACTTGGGTCTCCAGATACTGTGGATCTATGCTATACCAGGGGGATCTATGCTGTACTGCTGTGCAGAGTAAATCTGTGACCTTATGGATCTATGCTGCACTGCTATAGGCAGTAAAGGTATGGCCTGATTTTTTTCCAACAGTCTTGTGTGTCTGTTTGTATTTTGTGGCCCAAGACAAGCTTAGTATTAAGAGCACAACTATTTTCCAGTAGATCTGTCCCCCAATGTTGTTGGTGAACCCACAGCATGTTAATATTGAACTGAAATTATGCACAGTACCAGCAGCTGATGCTGATAGTGAGTCACTTCACTGATCCACCTATATTAGTATTGACAACTCTGACTGGCTTGGGTCTCCCAGAGTCTCTGTGTTCACTATGCCTACTTTGCATAGAGATCACAAGTTTTTCCTGGTTGTCTCCCATCCACGTAGTAGTGAGGCCCAACCCTCCTTGGCTTTTGAAAAGCAACATGTTCAATTCAGCTCAGTGTGATGTGATACCATAGGAAGTGCCATGATACTAGAATAAGAAGCTGCATCGTGTCCAGTAAACCCACTGAACTAGCAGCTGTCTAGGATTTTTGGAAATATTTATTTATTTATTTTACAGAATTTTTTTAGCCACTCCACTACCAAATGGTCTCTAGGCGGCAATATTTTCCCTTTGCCCTAATGGAGCCCTTTTGGTAATGCTGGGCTTTGAACGTGGTCCTTTCTGTGTGCGAAGCAGGACTCTGCCATTGGCCTCATATCAATGTTTTTTCCAAACAGTCCACTTTTAATTTGCTTCATCTCTGTTACAGTTTGCAAAAACTCTCTCTCTCTCTCTCTCTCACTCTCACTGTTTGTGTGTGTGGGTGTGGGTGGGTGTGGGTGTGTGCGTGCGTACGCGTGCGTGCGTACGTGCGTGCGTACGTGCGTGCGTGAGTGCGTGTCTTCATTCTTGGGATCTTTTGCACATAAAGAAATTTTGCACCCAACCCAAAAGCAAATAACAACAAAAGAATAGCACTTAATCCATGGATCACTTAGCATATCCTGGCTCTCATTTCATTCATCCTTCTGCCCACAAAAATCTGGGAACTGATTCACATGGATAACTGAAAAATGATAGTTTCCCATGACTCTATTAGGTTCATATACTTATGTGAATGGTCTGTTTTAGCATGAGCTTTCCTTCTCTTTGGGAGTTGGTTGTGTGCTTCAGCAGATGGCAAACACTTAACACAATGAGCCAGATTAACTCCCAAGTGGAAGTCAGAATTAAAATTGCACTCCTGATAGAATTGGCACAGGTTTTTTTGTTGTTGCTTACAAACATGCAACTACAAGGGCAATGAGGTGTAGAAGTTTAACAGATATATATATATATATATAGTGTGTGTGTGTGTGTAAGTACATTATGAAAATCTCTTTTTTTTTCCTTACAGAAATGTGTACTATTTCATGTGATTATGCTGGGTTTTAAAGTTCATTAATTAATGGACCTAAGCCTGTGAAGCAAGGAGTCTCAATTTACTAAGCAGTATGTTCAGAGTGAGAGAGTTAAAGAGGCCAGCATGGTGTGAAGTATCAGGATCAGTTGCTTTTCTACTTTCTTCTTTACTACTTCAAAGCACCAGTGTGTGCAGGTTGCTAATTTAATCACAGTAACAGGGATGTAACCCTTTCCTCCTGCATTGCTTTATTGCCATAAAATTTGTTGTCGGAACGGCTGCTCATCATTCCAACTGCACATGAACACTAAGACCCTCCCATGTAAAAAAGCGGCATGTTCCTGATCATCACTTTCCAAGTGGATCACGCACATGGGTGAGCTGCCGGTTTACTGAAGTTGGGATGAGTGCTGCACAAATAATAGTACTACCTTTGTCAAAGCCAGCTAGCTCTTCTGTTCAACTTGCAGGGTTAACTTGGCTGAAGTGTCTGCTTTAAGAAAAGGCCTTCAGTGCAACACTTTAGCCAAGACTAAGATAGAGTGAGCTAATGGTATTAACAAGTCCTGGAGGTACATGTGCTAGCTGCACTGTCATTGACATCCATTTATACCATTTTGGGGAGGAGACTAGGGATACCTTCCATGGCTTTTATAACACCAGAGAACCTCTGAGATGTTTAGAATTTAACCATATGGTGCACATCACATTTTAGCATGAGCCTGAGATCCAAGGAATGCCCTACTCCAAAGAAGCTTGCCTGGAACCTATATTTTTGTAGGGGGCAGGGGGTTAGTTGCCAGGTGAAATTGAATTTATCCTCCACACATGTCAAGAACTGTTTTAGTGCTTTTAGGTCACTGTTGGCGAACCTATGGCACAGGTGCCAAAGGTGGCACTCGGAGCCTTTTCTGTGGGCACCTGACATCACCCCTTCACTGCCACCTGTATTGTTGTATTGGCACTTTGCAAAAAATCAGTTTGGGCTCTCGGTATCTAAAAGGTTCACCATCACTGTTTTAGGTCATTGTGCTTTAATTTTTATTCTTGTTTCAATTTGGCTTTATATGTTACAATGTTCTTATTCTTTGCAGCTGGTTTTATCATGGTTTTATATTCTAGTGTTTCTAGCTACTGTTGTATTGCTGTTATTCTCCGATTTCATGTTTTTAACATAGTGTTTGTAGGCAGATTCAAAGTACAACAAACCAACCATAGTCATCATTTAGGACCATTTTCATCTTGCAGCTGGTTTTTGTCCATGCTGCTTGGTCTACCCCATCTGCACTGCTTTCTTTATTAGCTTTTTATTGTGTCTTGCTTGAATTGATCAGTGTTCTTGTTGGGGAGGGAATGCCTTACTTTCTATAAAGACCCCTTTGAGAACAAGCACAGTATATTTCCATTATAAGACTATATTTTTGTCTAAAATTGTTAGATTAAAAATTGAGTGTCACCTTTTACATGGAAATAATAATAGAAGAGAACCGTGTGGTTGTGAAACCGTAATTTTGGGTTTGAAAAATTGGGGGCTATCTTATACATGGGAACATCTTATAGATGGAATAATATGGTCCCTTTGGTTGGAGGATGTTTAAACCAGTTCAAACTCCTTGACCAAACTGTCTGAGCAGCTTCTTTCAGGTTAGAAACTGTTTGCTACAATTCATTGTCTTTATGACAGATGTTTCAGGCTTAAGGTTATTATCAAAGAAGTCACTATCAAAGGGTTTTTTTTAGAATTGTGTCACAATTGGCAACATTCTTGTGCATGACCTTTCCCCAGAGAATGAACAACAGTTCAGAAACTTATTGTGCATGCAAGTAAATTCATTACATGGGACAGCTAAATTGCTCTACAGTACTAGAATACCTTGTAGACTGACTCATTTTGATAGTTTCCCCTGTTTCTTCTTCTGTCTTATGTAGGAATTTACACTGTTCCCTCAATAGAGTAATATATTTCTCCCTCAAATTGGCAGTTGTCTCAAGTTGAAAAATATACAAGTGGATCAATTGCAAGATAATGGCACACAATAAATGGCATATGTTTCAGGGCAAAACTTGGTTTTAAATACATTTTTAATTCAGACTGCATTATCTAAGTCTCAAGTCCTCATTTCCATTGGCAGGATTGAAGAAAAATGTTTGAAAGGTGAATGCCTTGATAATAGTTGAAAATCCAAAGTTGGCAGCTTTATGGGTTGGGTTGTGCCTGGGAAGCTTTTAGATGTTGTAGATAAAGGTTGCTTTCTTCCGACACCCCGGGAGTATATTCTTTGGAAAAACACACATCATTTCCCTCCCAGTAAAAGTGCTACTGGCAAAATAAGCATGGTATTTAATCTACAACCTTCTATGTACTGCACCCTACAATGGCACACAACACAGGGAACAAGGAGAGAGAACAATTTTTTTAAAAAAAAGACTGTAAAATGTCAAGCAGTGGGGCTGTGTTTCAAACTATTAAGTTGAGATGCTCTCTCACTTTTAACAATAGCAAGGCACACCTCATAAGCACCCTCCTTCCCTTTTTCATATGTTGTTTTTATTATTGGTTCATGACAATCTATTCAGAAAGTGGATTTCTTTCTGCCTTGCTTCCTTGGCACTTCAGCAGCTACTGAATATGCAGGCACACTGTACATTTGTAAATATTCAGAGGTATTTGAAGCGTGCACAAGAGGCAGGATTTGCAGTTGGTTCATTTAGCATTGACTAAAATATGAGTAATTCTTGACAGAAGCGGGTTGTGTGCCTTAGGTGTTGCTGATAAACCCCGGAAGAAAATAACACAGCATATCTGTCATTATTTTCAGCAAGTCAGCTTTAAGAAACTCATTTTTTTTTAATTTCGCAGACACATATGCTAAAGTAGGCATCAGCAGATGTGCAGTATAACCTTCTTGGGCTCACACATGTGTTAGCAATGCCATCTTGATTGCATTCCTAAAATCATTTTGCTGGTAATTATCACTGTGTTTGTCAGTGCTACAGATCATTAAGACACTTTCCACTGAGCTCTTGCATCGAATATTTGTACATCTAATGCATGGGGTGCACAGGTGCTGTTGCTTTACCCCACACTGTTTCTCAACATTTCTGATAGGGAACACTGTAGAATTGACAGGGTTGTAACCTGTAAAGAAACAAAAAACCCAGGAAAACAACTCTGAACAATCTGAGAACAGTTGACCTTCACAGAGGCAATACAGTAAAATGCACAAAGTAAGGAGCCAAGCCAAAGTCTGAAGCTAGGTTATGGATATTAAACCCCCTCTGTTTTCTTTATGCTGATAAGATGGAAATAAAGTTGCCCTTTGGCCACTGCATTTGTGGCCTTTAAGCACCAAGCAGTTCCTGGCAAGCTATCAAGATGCCTAAGTGCAGTTACCTTAGAGCTCTAGGGCTTTATTTTTTTAAGGCTATAATGATGGAAGTAGAATATACTGACTCATGGCTGAGCCCCTAGTCTCTGGACTGAGACAATTGAGACAGAGAAGGAAAAGGTTGTCACTTTTGTTTAGACTGCAGCTTCCAGACATCCTCCACCCAGCATGGCCAATTTCTTTGCCAGTTCTAAGGGATTCTGGGAGTTGTGCTATAGATGAAGAAATGCCCAAAGGTCTTATTTGAGGAATGTTGATACTGGTTGTAAATATAGTATTCCCTCTAAGGGTGTTTATACACGACCCCTAAACTCCCGGGCAAATGGCTCCCAACTCCGGAGCTTAAAAATGTTTACCCACCAGCTCCGGAGTTAACAGGAAATTAAGTGTGACCCCGCCCACTTTAGCGCGTCCCAGCGCAGCTTTCAGGTACCTGCTTTTTGGAGGTGAATATTATTTGATCCGGTGTAAGGATAGTGAGTGCGGGGCTCTCCTTGCTTCTGTTTGTTGTTTGTTGGCTTCCTCCCCTTTAAGAGCTACTTTTACAGAGACTAGAGGCAGAACGAGGTGAGCGGCATGCTTTTCTTTCTCTTTTTCTCCCTCCCCTCACGCAGCCAGCAGCCAGGAAGTGCGGAGGGGGGTGGGAACGCCCGAAGAGCGACGAACCCCTAAGATCTCTGGTCTGAATTTAAGTGGCCAGCGGATCTTAGGGGTCATGTAAAAAGGCCCTAAGCTGTGAGAGCCAGAGTTGCTGTCCATTTGCTTCCTGTTGAAGCTGCAACCATGTGGAAGTGAGTGTACATCCTCATCTTTGAATCAGTGCCCTTTGTCCTTCTAGTCCAGAGCTGTTGCCCCTCCTGTGTTGGGCCATCCTTATGTTTAATTTCTCCAATGTAGAGGATCTGCCACCAAAACACAAAGAGGAGCAATACAGTATATGCAGTCTAGTGCATTGAGGAGTGTGCAGACCTCTACATTGGAGAAACTAAACAGCCATTAAATAGAAGGATGGCCCAACATAGGACGGGTAACAGCTCAGGACCAGAAGCAGCAGTACACCTCCACTTGAAGGACAAAGGGCACTCATTCAAAGAAAAGGATGTACACATATTAGACAGAGAAAATAGGTGGTTTGAGAGAGGGGTCAGGGAAGCCATTCATGTGTGTATTGAAAACCTCTCTTTCAACAGAGGTGGAAGACTCAGACACAATCTATCTGCTACTTATCAAGCAGCCCTTTCATTGATCCCCAGACAAATCAGACACTTAACACCTCCACCAACAAGGCCATTGCTAACAACCCATACTTAATAGGCATTGGGAAAAGTTGCATAGGCGGGGCTTTCATGAACCTTAAGCCATTGTCCACCCAATTAGCCCATTCAGGCCATTGTCCAACTTATGAGCCTTTTCAGATTAGGGTAATGTGAAATCAAGGTGAACTATAAAGTGGAAAACTTGCCACTAACTTTCCTCAAACTGGCCAAGCTGCTTGGATGAGCTGCTTCTCAAGAAAAGAAGTCCAGTTGCCAATTTGCCATGACTCAGCTTCCAGATAAACTCACCTGGATGACTCAGAATTTTCACAGACCTATCTACACTGTGCTTCATGGGTTACCAGCCTGCTTCCCCAGAATTATACCATTCAAATGGGGAAAGTTGGTGGTAACTCAGAGTTCTGTTTTTGTGCAGAAGGACTGTGAGCTTCATTGCCCCCCCACTTGGAATGACGAGTCGAGGCAGTGTGTTGGGGTAAACTGGGCCACACTTTATTAACAACATCAACATAACAACAGGAGGGGGGGCCAAGCATCTTCTCCATTTGGTCGGAACCCCAGGGTCTCCCGGGACCCCTCCGACCGGCAGCCTCAGGCGAGCCATCAACCCCCAGGTGGTGCGGTCATGGGACAGCACGGCCCAGGCTGGTTAATTTGGTTACTTCCTCCCTGCTTGTTCTTCTTCTCCAACCTGGGTAATTCCCAGAGCAGGGAGGCGCTTGCCCTCCCCCACCCCAGCCCCGAGACCTCCTGGCCCGCAGTGCTGTGGTGAAGGGGCATTTCGGTTTACTTACCAATGTTATGCTCCCTGCTGCCCTCCATGCTTTTAGCCTCCCAAGTGTGACCAATAACAATTTCACAAACCTTTAAACTCGAGGAACCAGTGTGGGATAGGCGAAAAATCCCCGCTCTCATTGGCCAATCTAGAGTGCGGGTCAAAAATTCCTATCCGGCCCCAAAACAGGCGACCAGGTACACTCACACTGGCCCTAACGCGGTGGGCGGGTGGGGAACACTGCCAGGAGAGGACTGATGGTTGGGGGGGAGCCACCCTTTATAGGGCGCTCCTCCCCCCGCCCCTGCAGGACTTCCTTGTCCTGCCTCTCCTCTTCGCCCTCCTTGGGCGGGGCAAATCGGCTCCGCGGGGGACAAGCCGCCTGCGGAGCTAGCATTCTATTCTGTTCCACAAAAGAATTTCTAACCCCAGAATATATTCATTCTTAGTCTGTTTCTTTCATACTGGGCTCTATTTGGTGGATCTCACCATTCTACTAAAGCAAACAAACAAAACCAAAACAAGTGGACCCGATAAACCAGAAATTTGCTCATCTCTGCTACACAATATGCAACGTTTAGTCAGTGGTAGAAAGTTCTATTCTTCCAAGTACTGCTCACTTGAATTTGGCATAACATTGTGTTCAGAATCATAGAATCATGAAGTTGGAAGGGGCCTACACGGCCATCAAATTCCTCTTGAATGCCTCCACTGTTGGAGCACTCACCACTTCTTGAAGTCATTGGTTCCATTACCGTACTGCTCCAACAGTTAGGAAGTATTTTTTTCTGATATTCAGCCGAAAGTTGGGTTCACTTAACTTGAGCCCATTTTAGCACATCCTACATTCTGGGATGATTGAGAACAGATCCTTCCCTCTGCATGACAGCCTTTCAAGTACTTGAAAAGTGCTATCACATCATCCCTCAGTCTTCTTGTCCCTAGGCTAAGCATCCCCAGTTGATCAGATTCTTCTTCTATTTTTTTTCTCAGACACTCTCCTGATTTGTATTTACCACACTCTGGAGATTTTAGACTGCAGCTGGATTGAAACTAAAGTCACTGGCATTAGAGCCACTGGTTACGAAAAGTATGTCTTTCTAACCAAAAAAAAATCCCTCTATTTAGAAACAAGTGAAAAGATTCTATAATTTGCACCCTACTTCATCCATTAATCCCTGAATGTGTCTCTCTGAAGACACGTGATGTTGAAGTCAATGGGACCTAAGAGTTATCAGCATCATCGCCTGTATTCTCCAGACTCATTATAATTAAAAGTCCCGTCTTTGAGCATTAGCAGATGCACAATAGTCTCTTTCCCATATATTGGGAATTACATAGCCAAGTGTTATTAACAGTAATGGGAGTTATGTGCGTAAGTCCCTGTTCATCTCGACAAGTCTGTGCCCCCAAGCAGTTATGTGTTATGAAGAGATGTTATTGTAATGATGCTGATTATAGGGAGGTTTGATGTAATTGGAAGGATAGCACAATGGTTTATGTCACAAACCACACTGAGAGACCACAAACTGGGTGTATGTCTTCAACATTTCTTTGTTCATTTACACTGTTAACTGTTGGAAAGTTTAAATATTGAAATTCAAATTGAATGCAATTGAGGTTTGTTGTGGATTTAATGGGTACAAGTACATATCTAGTAGTTCCATCCCTTTTTCAGATTTCTTGATTACAATAATAGTTTATACTCAGATGCTGCAGCACTAGACACTTTTCTGCTTGCATCACACAGTAAACCCTATCACAAAGTATAATAACATACCAATGCCATTTTACGGTTTTCTCTGTACCAGTTAAATTTTAATGGCATATATTGAATATGTGAGAGAATAATAAATGACATGTATGTGGAAAGTAATGAATATTGAGACAGAAAAGATGCAGATTTACATTATTTGATTTATATACCGCCCACCTGACCAAAGGTCACTCTGGGCGGCTTACAGTATGAAACATAAATAACACAACTGTACAGATACAGAGCAAATTAATTATATAAAATCAATAATAAGCAAAACAATCAAAATTATCAATAACCATATAGTTCAATCAAAAATAACACAATAGTAACCAAAAATCAAGCATAATGGTGAAAGAAAAACTCAAGAACAGAATCTGTGGAATTATTATTTTATATTTACCAAATAAATAAACAATCAGGTGTTTGGGAAAACTTATTCCTAGACAAGACAGCAATGCCCTTAAAGTGACTAATTCAGAGGTACTGTGCAGTTAACTTTATTTGTTCAGTATTTACTTCCATCATATTGAAAAACCGCACGAAACATGGTCTTCAATCAAGCAGAATTCCCATTGGCCGGTCAAGTTTGCTTTGAACAAAAAATTGGCCCGATCAATATGCAGTATACATGTATCCAGAATACCCCTGAGAAGGCAGGGAGAATATCTTTTAAGAGTCTGTGGGAAGAGAGCTCACTGAGGGAAAAACCTCTGGTAGTGCAATTGACAAAATGATAAATGCCCTCCATGTTAGTTTCTCAGAAAGTAGCTGGACGCTGCTGAATAGGTGAGTTTGTGGCAATTCATGTGTTATCAATAAGTGAAATATTTCAAAACCTCACAGTATAGGTTGTTCAGATTAATTAAATCTGATATTCTTCATGGCAGCTTTTGGGGATATGAATCAATGTGTCTTTGGATATGTGTATCATGTTGCATTTGCTTGCTTTAGACTTTTAAATCATGCAGTGAGTAGTAGTCCTAGAGAAGGCAGTAGGAAATAAGTACATGTAAGTTGGTTTAGGAATTGGAGCCACTGTCTCAACATGTGCAACTGTACATTTGCTTCTGCAACTGGACTTCATTAGTTCAAACCAGTACGTCTCTGCTGAGTCTGAATTTGAAACCAATGGTGCCTGCTCCCAAGAAAATGTGATTTCAGATTTAAAATCCCTCCCACGACAAATTTAACTTTCTGAAGTTTTAATTGCTGAGAGAAAAAGGAAAAAGGAAAGAAAGGCTACTTCCACCTAGCTTTATATTTCCCATGGGACCAAATTAAGTTTATGACTGATGACGACTGTATACATTTTATTTGTTAAATGGGGATTTGTTCATGTGTCTAGAGAGGAGGCTATTACCATTTCAGACATGCAATAAAGAACAGGATACAGTCTTTCAGATTTTTTTAATATAATGGAACAAATGGGCCTATGTTACATTGTAAAAGTTCAGAAGGCAATGCTTAGCAGTACTTGCTGTGGATGGGATGAAGTAGAAGAATTCACAAGGAATGCAATTATTAATAAAGGATTTCTACATTAAAACAGTTAGATTACTCTCTGCTGTTTCTGGACACTATAAAATAAAACAAACTTGATTTTCCAAGTTGTCATTATTCTGATGTTGGAGTCTGTTAATCACTAGTGTTTTGTTTTTGTAATAAAATGCAGTGTGGTTCATAAACAGGATAAACATTGCATTAAATGGGTAAGAAAATCATAAAAGAGAAGAGTGGATGCCTTTTTATAGAAGCCATGGTATAAACCTCACCAGTTCATTATATTTAATTTTAACCACTAGCTGATTATCCTTTAGTCACTCTAGTGTTGCATAAATACTGCAGCAAAGACCAGACATGCACAATCAGAATTAATGGTGTGGAACAAGAGATAAAAGGTGAGTAATAGCAACACAACTGATCTTCTGTTTCTAAAATTAGTTTGTTACATAGTGGCTGGGAGATACAAAGAGGATTTTCCTGCTCCCCATATTGAATGTTTTAGTTTCCGATCAGCTTCTGGTTGGTTAGGGGGGAATGCCAAAATAGACCTTTGGTCTGGGGCTGTGTGTAAAATATCTCTGGAAAATCACAGGACAGGTAATATTTTCCTCTGGTTGGGAGAATGTGTATTTGTAGGTGAGTAGAATACCTAAATATATTTTCCTAACTTTTGTGGCTTTGCAACACCATTTTAAAATTCTCTCTGAGAGGCTAAACCACTGGGGATGACCCATTTATCTTTTACCAGGTTTGAATCCATCCTTGTTGCAGTCATAACAATCAGCTGTCACCATGTCCTGGGTCATGTCGCTGACCCTAGCTAACAAGCTGTTCCTGCATTTAGGCTACTGGGGAGTTTTATTGGCTTTGGTTTCCCCCCATTCTAAACACATAGTTATTTCTCAAGGCCCATATAAATCACAAGGTCACATAACTCATAAAAGCTGTGACATTCCAGGGATATATGATACAAAGAAGCTGAACTCAGGGCTTAGTAGCTTTACATTTCTATGGATATTTTATCATAACATCAATGCGGTTCTAACTGGAGCGATATTTACATTTCAGATTAAACAGCACACACAATAAAAATGGCACTAAAAGCTACTCAACAGAATTGACTTTCATAAACTGAAGTTACGATTTAGTGCCATGTTATACCTCAAGCTCTCCTTTAAAAACAACATAAGTCAGCACTAAACAGGGTTTAGGGAAAGTATTTCTTTCTTTACAGAACATATTAAGCCTTTATGATAATACAAGTAATTTTAGTTCATGATTGACAGAGCAGTCATGCAGTGTATACTCAGAAGCGAGTCTTTCTGAGTTTAGTAGGTATTTACTTTCAGGTACGTGAGTATAGAATTGCAGTCTAAAGGGGCAAGGGCAATTTATATAGCAACAAGTCAGTTTATGTTGGCGATAAATATCCAAGAGGTTAATGGTCTGGTGGAAGAAAGGGTAGATGCTTAACATCCAACCACATTAAGAGAATTCTAGATAGCTAGAAAATGCTCACACTGGAAATGATAAGAGAACTGGACCCACAATTTTTGGGTATCCAGCTATTTCCTTTGTCCCACTGGAAGCTTAGGGTCAGAGGTTGGTAGAAGAGGTGGGCTGCCACTCAGAGATAGCACCCAACAGTGGGAGGGCAGGGAAGCCAGACTGCTGTTTCATAATGGGCACCTGCTAGAGGGGCGGGTTGGTAAGTGCTCATTGGTTGGATGATAAATGAACCAGCACAAACCAATGAACCAGTGGTTTGTGTCTATCTTTAGTTGGAAGCATTACAGAAATCAAACATGTAAACAAAGGCAATGGTTGGATGAGAGTTTAGCCCAGAAACAATGATGTACGGTACTATCTGTCAGGATTCTGAAAAAAAAAAATTATTTAACATCACAAGGTCATTCCTTCTGCACTGAAAGGGCTATGTGGAGAGAAGAAACCATGCATCTACCTCTTAGAGGTGCATAAAACAAATGGTCAGTGTGGTTTTCTTTGACAGCAGGAACTGTCTGTGTTAGTGGTGAAAAGGGACACAATCTTAGTCACCTCCTTTTTTTTGCAACTAATCATCTGCTTGGTAAAAAGAGACCTCTACATGGGTCAAAGTGTGAGTAATATATTTCTTCACCCAAGCATATCCAAAGCAAAGCTGATATATTGGAGCTGAAGCATTCCTGTTACGAAAATATGAAGGAATAAAATGTTGCCGCCATATTTTTTTTTAACCACCTTAATGCTTTCAAGATCAAAGACCATTTTAGGTGGCAGTGCCTTGCCTTTCAAGAAGTGGCACGAAATATTGTTAAAATCACCTAATTGTTACAGTCTTCAGTAACTGGTTGGTGTGTGTTTGCCAGAAGAACTGACTATAAAGGCATGTGGGGAAGTCGTTAATCCGTAGTAATGATGTATTCCTGTGACCAGTTCTATGTATATTCCCAAGTCAGCTCACATGGTGTTTATTATAGGAGTGAGCCCAAGGAAAAAAGGAATGGAACCTTTTGAGAACTTGGGCTATTGTCCTTAACAGTCTTCAGTGTTTCTTGCTGGAAGTTCTGCATATTTACCATGCACGTAGCTTTATTTATAGAATATCAAAACCTGGTTACCAAGGAAGAAAATTTCCAAAAACTATTATATACTGTTAAGATGTTACACAAGCTCACCCCCAGCCCACCTTTTAAGCTTCCTTCTTTAGCAAACAATAATGAAGCGGGCTAATGATTAACCCCACAGATTTAAAATACTGATATTAATCCTTTTCAAACATAAATGAACACCATATAACTAATTTAAGTTCCATAACTTATGTCCCTGCATATAATAAATAATAACTGAGGATTAGCTAGCAAGTTAAATTGTTCAACTGATGGTACATGTTTATTGCATAATCAAAAGTATTCTTCCAAATTCTTCCAAATTGTTGTGGAATGCCAGAGGCTGACATGTGAAACAGATCTCATGTTGGTTAAAATTTATATTCTGCCTTCATCAGACATTCCAAGGAAAAATACCCAAATGATTCCACTCAAGCCAATTAAAAGACCTTATTAGTGCATTCAGCACTGCATGTTAATAGCATCAAACTGAAAGCAAATCATTAAATTGGTCAGGCACATCAAAAGCAATGCTTAATGGATTTAGTGCTGAGTTTTTTGTTTTGTTTTATATGGATAAATTGGTTTTGTTCACTCTGTTATAGAAAATTGCACTAATTGGTTGGGTATATTTTTTTAAAAAAACCTCTCTTGGTCCACATCATATTATAGGTCTTTTTTTTTTAACGCTTCGGAATTTCCAGATTCCAGCATTTAAGTGACAAGCTCTGTTGTTGTTGTTGTTCAGTTGTTCCGTCGTGTCCGGCTCTTCATGACCCCATGGACCAGAGCTTGCCAGGCCTTCCTATCTTCTACTGCCTCCCGTAGTAGGACAAGCTCTACTCCAATACAATAAGCTGTTTCACATCCATGTCATTGTTTAATTTATTTGCAATATTTTATATGTCACCATTCAGTAGATTTTTATGGTTTACATAATAAAACAAGTAGTTATACTGTGGCAACATTCTAAAACCAACCTAAAAAGGTGTTAGTTTGGGACTATAGGAGGACAGAATCAGAAATGTGGATGGAATTTTCCTGTTTGATACCTTGGGATCCAGTTTCCCAGGAGAAAAAGAGCTATTCTAGAGTGTGAATAGGCAGCTTTCAGCCCATAGTCTGTACGTGGCTCTTCCCTGATCATCAGCCCACCAAGTTGATTTGCTGGGCAGTGAAAGGAAAATCGCTGGTCCGGTGCTGTGACTAGCAATGCCAGGACAGCAATCTTAGGATCAAGTCAGATGCTACAAATAACATGCGGTTAGAAGGTGATAATGATAAACCCAGCCTCTATGGCCAGTTAATCAGACATGCAAATAAAGCCCACATGTTGACCTCCAGTTATCAATCATCACCACACAAAATGAAGAGTTAATTTGTCAGAGAGGGCAGTGAGAAAGCTGTGACTTTCCAGCATTTTCAGGATAACTTTCAAGCATTTCAAGAATTTCTGTGGTGAGTGACAGTGCTTGCTGTATTCAAAGAAGTAGCCACATTAGTCAGACAAAATAAAAGAAAAGTACAAAAATTGTAGCACTCTAAAGACTAACCTTTTTATTTCAGTGGTTCTGTTTGTGGATTGAAGCAGGAGCAAACATACATACCCTGTATATTTGTAATAGGGTGCAAATAACAGACAAAGTGACAATGGTTTGTTAACACAGGAATAGATCTGTAAAGTTGTGGATTACTTCAATTAGCGGATCCTAGCCAGGGTGATAATTGTAGGCCACATGGGCTTAACTATCATAGGAATGCCCAGAGATATTTCTGGATTCCATAAAGGATTTTGTATCCATAAGGATATTACAGAAAACTGGGTTGTTATGTTGTCATTTGCATATCAATAGTTGCTTAAAGCTGGGGGTTTGTAGGCAAGTATAGGCTGCTTCCCCTCTCCAATCCTCCAAGCTTTCCCTGATTTAGAGACTTACCTACTATGTGACTTTATATGGATTACCATACATGTTTGCATTGACTGATTTCATAAGAACACTAGTGTTCTCCATGTTGCTTTTCACATCTCATAATGGACTTTTCTTTTCTTCTTGCATACTCTTTGTAGCTCTAATGTTTTACCCTTTTAAAATGTTCTAAGATGCCTCTTCAAATTCCCTGTTCTTACCTTGAATATGTCTTAAAGTTTCTGGACTGTATGTTGGCCCTCATTATTGTAAGCCACCTTGGGTCCTTTTCCATGGAGAAAGGTGGGGTAAAAATATTCAAAATAAGTAAATTGATTAAATAAATCCTAGTAGAGTGAAGTTTTGTTGTTCGAAACGAAAGCCAAGTTATGGATCAAGAAGTCTTGATCTCTATTGTGACCCTTGGAGCTACACAAAAACCTGCTTATGTAGCCAATACCCTTCTCATCTCCCTTTCTAATTCCTTCCCCCATCCCGCACAATATTCACAACAGAGTGTCCTGGGAGCTTAACATGGTTCCTCTTTGTTGCCATTACTGCTGTCACATTTGCATCCATTCATTCCCTTTATGCAGAGACAGTTTTCTTTGTCCTATGAAGAAGCAGGGGCACCCTTTTGACAAGTAGGTGACTTAGATTGCACTGAAGGGTCTTTCTTTGCTCATGTCGGAAGCAAACCAGTTGTACTTCCAGTGTGGAAGGATCAGACAACAGAGCAGTTTCCTTGCCCAGGGTGTGAACAAGGAAATCTGACAGTTAATAATAATAACCTGGCAACTATAGAGTTGGAAGGGACACTAGAGATCATCCAAGTCCAGCCCCCCCCCTCAAGAAGGCACAGTGGGGAATTGAACTCCCAGCCTCTGGCTCCACAAGCCATGTGTTTAAACCACTAAGCCATCCAGTAGTTAGACCTCTGATGTTGTGGCTGACATTGCTGGATAGTTTGATGGTGCTACCAGAACAGATATGGTCCCACTGTGGCCATCTAGGTCTCGGGACAGGATTTAGGTTCTGACCCTTCGATACATTTCAGTGACATCAACTGGGAGCAATTAGGTGCCTATTAATGGTGTTCTGTCATTATATCTGTTGGGTATGTCTTGTAACAGGTTATACCAGAACACTAATCTGGCTCAACCAACTAGCCTTTTCAACACATTGACTGAGTATTGTAGTTTAAGAAATGCCTGCTGTAATGCCATACCTTTTGACCAAATCAGAGAGCTTATCTGTAGACAGTGAGATTTGGTAATGAGTTCTGGATGGAAGGTAAGTGGGGTTCTACTATAGTGAACTGCTATCCAGAAAGAATACTTTTTGTATGGACCGGCCCCTCTATCACCTCTAACTGGACTCTCAGTAAAGATCACTGGGATGGGGATGATTTTAACTTGGTTCTCCCATACCCAGTGACCTCAGTACAGTTAAGATTCAGCAATAAACTTGCTGGGGATCACTAAAAGAATGGAGGTATAAAAGTGTCTCCTAACCAGCAGTGAAGCCACTCTCATGATTGTTGTCCTTCCACCATGAGTAACAATTTGCAATGCTATAATTTAGAGATTCTAGAAGTTAAAACAAATGGAATACGAAACACTGATATTATTAATAGAAGAAATGCATTTATTGTATCCCATGTTTGTATTGGTATGGTGACAATCTTGCATGCAACCTAACACGGGGTTTCAGTGGGATGAGGGAGTTTTCACAAACTGAGATGTGGGAACCTTTCTCTTTGGGGTATGCTTCCTGGGGACGTTACAGTTGAAGGCACACCATCCTGACTCTGCCACATGGCATCCCTGGGGGGAAGTGACCATCTATTTCCTCTGACAACTTTGCTTTGAGGCAGAACTAAAAGGCTGAAGAGCATTTGCTCCCTAATAGAGGCAATGTTTTTATAATATAATCCAATCTCTGCTTATGAACTTGATGAATAAAGCAAGGCTTCTGGGAGGGGCTAGACACTGCTTTGTCTGTGTCCTGACCATCTGGCCGGGGAAAAAGCACCTATTTCTCTCTGACTTTTCCTTTCCGTAACTAAGACCAGTCTGCTTGGAACTTCTCCGGCAAACTCCCAACACTAAAACAACTGCCTTCTGTAACCTGTCAATTGGAAAGTCCCTTTTCTAAGGCTTGAAACCCATTTCTTTGCTTCTGGTTGTTTATTTACTCTCACTTTTTCTCTCTGGCCATCTGCCAGAGCACACATACATTTTTTGCTCCCTAATCTCCAGACCATGGGGAAGGGAGGGGACTTTCTTTCATCCATTGTTCCTTCCCACTTTTTTTTAATTGTTCTGATTGTGGCTGAGCATAAACTGAGATCTTTTTTTCTTTTCTTCTTAATCTACTCGTAGAGTCATTTTTATATTTAAAAAATTCATGTGTCTTCTGTGCTGCAGATGTTTGCTGTTGTTCTTGTTGTTTTATACCCTGCTTACGAAAAAGGAAGCTTAGCAGAGTTGGCCCTGGTTAGTACTTGGATGGGAGACCACCAGGGAATACCAGGTGCTGTAGGCGCCTGGAGTAGGAACTGGCAAACCACTCCAGTATTCCTGCCAAGAAACCTCCATGGGCGTGGAGTCACGGAGAGTCGGTCACAGCTGTAATGACACAACACACTCCCCCTCTCTCCCTCTCTCCCTCTCTCTCTCTCTCTCTCTCTCTCTCTCTCTCTCTCTCTCTCACACACACACACACACACACACACACACACACACACACACACACACACACACACACACACACACACACACACACAAAAAGAAATAACCAAAAATTCCTCCAGTAAGTCATATGGAAAGACTTGTCAAGTTATCTCTCATCCAGACTCCCCTACAGTCTGCTTGCTTTCAGCAGGAACACTGCATTGTATGAGTCTATGTTATGTCACGTGATCCTTTACTGATTTTCCTGTCATGCATTCAGCCTATAAACATTTTGTGAGTGTGTGAACAAGGCTACTTACTTTGTTTCTGAGCCCATGCAAATTTTTACTTAATCTGCCTTTTTCATATTATAAGACAAGATAAATTGAGTACTAGATACTGATGGAGCAGCCTGCTTTCTAGAAACAAGAAGAAGGAGAATCTGTTTCCACATACATAAATCTGCCTCTTCAGAAACAGCAGTGTGCTTTGTTTTCTTGGCCTCTCAAAGGAGGGCTGTGTTGCTGCACTCGAGGTCTTCTGGAGACATGTTAATGCTCAGGAGGAAGCATTTTGCAGTCCAGTTCTTTTCAAAGCTTCAGTATGTAGCAGTCCCTGTCTGTTTGCATAGCAGATGGGTTTAACATCTGGACTTGTGCGTATCATCCAAGGTGCTCTGTCAACATTTAGTTCTGTTCACTTAGTCTTCCTTCTTAAAAGGAGGTTTCTGCACCTTAGGGAGGCCAATATCTTACATTAGAGTACGGTAGTCTTTGGAAATGCCCTGTAATATTGCAAATATACTATCTCTTCTATGTTCCCAAGAAAAAACACATGTGTTCTTTATCTGAGAAGATTATTGCCTTGAGAAACGTGACACTGAGACCTGTACAGAAACAAACCAAAGATAATATAAGTTGAGTTTCTCACTCAACCCATTTCTACCTCTCCCATCATCTATCTGTTTTTCTCAAATGCTCCACTACCCTCTTACTGTTCCATGACATTTTTTATTCACTATATCAGAAAGTGACTCTACATTAACCCCATTATTTTACAAAAACTAAAATGACCAACTTAAAGCAAAATAATTTTTAAAATGCAGTTAAAGCTAGAGAGGAGGGGGGTAACGGAATCAATCAGGATGTTCAAAAATGACTTGGCAATTTCATAAATCTTTTGACTTTTGAAATATATGGCCAATAAAATAAGTCTGCATTTTTAAAAGAACAGTGGAAAGTTGGCAGAAACCAAGAAATAGGGAGGTGAACAAGTTGTAAATGACTCTTAATATCTTCCAGATGGCGCATTTTTAGTTGGGGACTGGATTTAAAGTAATTAAAGGCATGTGATTTTTTCCCTATAAAACTGAACTTCACCAGCTTGACTCTGGAAAGTTTCATGGACTCAGAAGTCTTTAAACTGCTACGGGTATTCTCCCTCATTCCTGACCCCTTTATTTGAAATTCTTGAATTTGAGAGCATTTCTTATATAATAGTTGCTTTCCCCTAGGAAAAGGTCAGTATTAATGAATGGAAATAATGATGGTGTCCAGTACAGAAGAGCTTCAAAATTAAACATTTTTGCTCATATTTTGATGTAATGGCCGGAATCCTGTTGATGTTCATGTAAGATTTGCATAACTTCCTGCAGCTAATTGGCAAGATGCTGGGGTGCCTCTGGATCACACAATCAGATGTGTGATGAGGCATGTGCCCAAGACACACCTTGATACTTTCTGTTTCAGCATAGTTAATTATCAATAATGGAACTGAAAAATCTCCTTTAAAATGAGCTACTCAGTTTGTATTTCATTGATGGGTTTGACAGCTCTTAAAAAGGTAAAGGTAAAGGTTCCCCTTGCACATGTGTGCTTGTCACGTCCAACTCTAGGGGCAGTGTTCATCTCCATTTCCAAGCCAAAGAGCCATTGTTGTGCAAGTCCGTGGCCATGTGGATGGTTTGACTGAACACATTTATTCCCACTTTTTATGGAGGTACCTATTTATCTACTTGCATTTACATGCTTTCAAACTGCTAAGTTGGCAGCTCTTAAATAAATAAATAAATAAATAAATAAATAAATAAATAAATAAATAAATAAATAAATAAATAAATAAATAAGTTGGCAGCTCTTACCTTAATTAAACTGATAAGAGTATGGAACAGAACTTCAAAGTGAAAAAGAAAGACCTGTAGCCACCTTGTGATGTAGGATATCTCACACATTAGTTCAGTTCTATCACATTTTAATGTTATAACTTGTCTGTGAAGATTCTCAGTCATCCAGGTGAGTTTATCTGGAAGTTGAGTCATGGCTACTGGAGTTCTTTTTGAGAGATAGAAACGTTTCACTGTTCATTCAAACAGCTTCCAGTTATAACTTGTGTGTGTTGGCTGCCTATATTTTAAATTCATGCTTGGGTCCTGCACTGGGAGAGAGGTGCCATATGAATAAAACAAATAAGCAAATAGATACATTTCAATTGGGGTTTTCATCCAAGGAGGAAACCAGTTTACATGGTTTCTCATCACCATCACCTCTGCAAGTAAAGCAGTGGGAATGCTGTGAAATTTGACTTTATGTAAATCTGTTCTTTCTACACAAAAAGAGACACAGTGATTTAGCTGGGAAGAAATTCGGAATGATCTCTGAAACCTCTTCTGCTGAAATTACATCTAATACAATGAGATTCTATTTTAATTTCTCTGGAGGTAAACATCTCTGAACTTGGAGGCAATTCAACTGAATGCTGCTTATTCTGATCTAATTATGTTTCTTCTGCAACTTTTACAAGATCTGAGCACCTGACTCCCGCAGTTCTCATATTATCCTTACAATAACATTGGAAAATTTAGGCTGAGATATAGTTAAGAAAGTGTTTCTAGACGAAGGGCTCCTAGTAGAGATCGGTGTTTTGTTTTGGAGGGGGATTGGATCCAAAACAAAACATGCTAACACAGCTGGTGCTCAGAACACAGTGTCACCCTCTGGAACAAAATCAACCACTTTCTTACCTTGCTTTACCTCACACTGGGTGAAATTCCAACCAGGAAGCAGCCTCTTTCTCTCTCCCTGATATTGGCCAATCAGGAGCTGTGCATGATCCCACCTCTCTGTCTGATTGGCCAGCGACAGGGAGAGGGAAATATGATGCGCTGGAGGCTGCTTCCTGATTGGATTTTCACCCAGTGTGAGGTAAAGCAAGTTAAGACAGTGGTTGATTTTGTTCCGGAGGGTGGGACTGTGTTCCAACTGCCAGCTGAGCTTGTGTGTTTCATTTTGGTACCAGTCCCTTTCTGAAACGAGATGCCCATCTGTAGCTCCTAGTGATTATAATTAGAAGGTATGGAGCAGGTGAAATTCCATCTTATTCTTCTTAAATTTTCTGTGACAAGAAAAAGAATAGAAGTAGTGGACAGACAAGATAGGGTTATAAAGCCTCCATAGCACTTCAGTGAATAAAGCTGAAGGTTTAGGCTTCATTTGGTGTAGACCCTACATATTTGTTTTCTGGGAACCATAATATCCATCAGGCTATTCTCTGGAACTACATTTTGAATAAATCACTCTCTTCACTATTAGCTTTCTTCACTGTTCAGCTTTCACATTCCTACACATCAATCAGGCATACTATAGCAAGGAGGACCTTGCCCTGGTCTCCAGGGACACAGACTTATCCTTGGAATCTTTCCTAGAGATTTTTTTTCGCCTTTCTGGAATTCAGATTGTCAACAGCCGTAAGTTTTGCTTTCTTATCCATCATTTGGTACAGATATATAGGTCTGCTAATGTAACTAAAGCTGGATGACTTCTTCCCAGGTTTGTGACTTGGATTTCTCTAAATTCAACTTGTTTCCTTTATAAAAATCAAGCTGTAAGTAATTGCTGTAGTGTTTCGTTTCATTTATCACCACAGGAGACCCAAGTACTGATAAACATCTTCAGATGTTCTGTTTTTCTTCATAAGCACCACCCTGACTTGTAATATCCATTTAATTGTGACTGGATCTCATGATATTTTCATTTTTATTTAGAAATAGATCTGAATCTGATTGCAGCATCTTGATTTAACACTTTCTTCTGATATGTATCCCATTTACTTTGGCTTAAGAATAATTTCCTCCCACTCCCAACTGCAACTTGGAGAGAAAGCAATTTAGATGGAAAAAGCAATGTTCAATAGCCTTGCCCATTCCTCTGTCGAATTAGAAACTGACCTGGCAGCTTATATGTAAAAATATAAATGTTGAGAGAACTGTTCACATGTTTTCTATGTAATATGGAAGCAATATCTTAGATATGTCTGCAGAAACAAATCCACTGAAGTTGAATAACAGTGGCATGTATAGGGCTGGGGTGTCAAACAAAAGAGTCAATTTATAGCTCTTTATTGATATTTGCATATCCAGTCAGTAACATATGTGTCATTGTCTTTAAAATGCATCTCTACAGGCTTTTATTTATTTATTTTCATTTTTGACTTTTCCACTCTCAGCTCTACAGGCATAATCTTCAGTTTATTGTGATGGGATCAGGTAGAACTGTATTTGATCTCTAGTGGATATAGCATATGGACTTCAGTTTAGAAGCTCCATTCATATTAAAAACTCTCAAATATGTTTCACTTCATACAGTAGCTGAATGAACTCTGTACCAGTGCTGTACAATATATCTGCTTTTACCTCCTTTGGCACCCCTTACACTAGTAGTGAAGAGCAAGGACAGACACAAGCGTTTCATGTCGAATCCTCTCATTTGTACATTTGCAATTGCCAAAGACTTCAGACTTCTCGTACCAGAAAGTGTGAGTTTGTGTGCACACAGAAAAAAAGACCCGGAGACAGAGAGATCTTGCCCCTTTTTTCCTGAAGCTGTAACTCAACACTTCCCAAAGAAGAGCTAATCCTTTGCAACCCTTGCATAAGAATCCTTAGAGGAATTCTGTGCTCTTTCATAATTCTGGTGGGAATCTTTCCCAGACATTGTTTTTACTGAACCATAAAATTAAAAGTGTCTAGTAGCAGTATGTTCCCCTATGAGTGGCGTAGGGGGTTAAGATCACTCTTGGGCCTCTTTCCCTATTACAGGGATCCATACATACACAGCTTGCCTTCAAACAGAATGTTGCTGTAGTGTTAGAGCCTCCAAACAGAGCTCAACTAAGAGTTCTCAGGAGAGCACAGGAAGCACAGAGGTGATTGTACAGTTTTTTTATTTATTTACCATAACCTGGGTAAATACCCAAACACTAGCCACAAGTAGTCAGGGTTTGTATCTGTCAGTCCCACCCACTCACCCAAATGCTATTGCTGTCGATGACACAAAGCTTTAAGTGGTGCCTGGCTGCGTATCTGTAGCTATGCTCTCCTGGAAACCCTGTAGAGCTATAAACTTGTAAAAATATTTACTGTGCCATTGATAGCAGTAACAGAGCAGTGATGCTGCAGTCTGGAAGATCCACAGTCACTAGCTCAGCATCCTGGGTTGTGTGTGTGCCCATCGAGTCTGGGAGTGCTGCTGAAGTGACACATTTCGTCTCCTTAGAGGAATGCCAATGTGCCAACTGCATCCCTGGCACAGCATTTGCTAATGGCAAACTTATGGAGTGGAACTGTTACCAATTCCGAGAGGAAATGCAAGCTGCTTTCCCTGTTTTCCTCTGAAACCACACAGCTTCCAAGCAGCAACCAGACTCTGCATCATCCTCATTTGTTTTTATAACTTTCACACTTTGGTCTCAAGTTGCCATTTTAAAATAAGTGTTAGAATACTTGAGGGCTCCCTGTGAGCTGCATTTGTTTTTGTTTGTTTCTGCTTTTGTTTTCATTGGGGTGGGGATGAGATGGTGTTCTTTGTCTAGAAACTCATTGCTCAGAAGAAACTCGAATCATTTGCCTTCAGGATTTGTAAATGCTAAATGCAGGCCTTCTGATGTGAGCCTTCATAGGCTATTGGCTGTTCTCAATTTCCCTATTCCCATCTATGTGCTTTCATGGCTCACCCTTGCCTTATAGCCACTGCAGAATTTATGAAGCAATAACTGTGTCAGATACGGAATTTGTTGCAGGATGAGGTACAATCCTAGAGACCTGAATACATGTGCAAAAGCAGTTTGGCTCCTTTTTGTTGCTGAAAATAAGCAGGGGAAATATTTCATTTGAGGTTATTTTGTGGTTGCAGTGGAAATAACCAGCTTCCTAGGGATCTTCTTGGCTTTAAATGATTGCATTTCTGAGAGAAATTAAACAAAAAGAAGTTGATGCAAACTAATGGATATCCATTATAGTGGGATGCACGCCCTAGGTCTGATTGTCCATGTTCGTTCTTTAAGCTAAAGCTTGAACAATGGATTTTATTAATCGTATCCTGTTCCTCTAATTGTTTCTTTGTTTGTTACATTTGTAGATTACCTTTCCTCCAGTAAATTCAAGGCAACATGTGTGGGTCTCATATCCACTTTATCCTTTAACCTAGATCATTCAAGTCCCCTTCCTACGCTGGAAGCATAACATGAAACTGTCTAAAGATGTTATCCAAGCTACAGTGTCTCCCAGTAGTAGTAGTAGTAGTAGTAGTAGTAGTAGTAGTAGTAGTAGTAGTAGTAGTAGTAGTAGTAGTAGTAGTAGTAGTAGTTGGGGTGGGGTGGATAAGTAAAGTCCTGTTTGAATTACTGGTGTGATTTTGTCCAACTTGATAGTGAGTCCAGCAACTCAGGTCATCATCCCTGCTCATGCTTTTCCTCCCCACCTCCCTTATAATCTCACTTCTTATAATCAAACTTCACTACCCTTTTTAAATTACTGACTCCCAAGTGGATCCCAGCAGCCCTTTGCTCTCATTGCTGCTGATTCTGGCTGGCCAGTGTTCTCTTGAGTGATAGGCAGAGCCTTTCGTTTTACCTGCTACCCATGCATCTTTGAAACCAGGGGTGATAGGAATTTAGCCTTGCACCTTCTGCATGCAAGTGGTGTCCTCTGCCACTAAGCGAGAATTGTTCCGACAACCGCCTGCCATCAGATTTGCACAAAATGTGCCTCGAGGCAGTTGCTTCGAAGTTGCTGCTAAGCTTGGGCAGACCTACCACCCCAAGCTTTTGAAAGCTGGTTAAGCAAGAATATGATGAATGTGAATTGGATATACGGTGGATCGATCTCATTACTACATCGGCATGTGCCATTTATTCGTATTGATATACGCAAGCCCCATTCTCAAAATATCAATATCAATTTTTGGCTCATCACCAGCTTAATTCCTCGTGTTTTAGCTTCAGCTGGATTGTGTATCAGGCAGCTGATCAGCTAAATTTAGAAAGCAGCTGGTAGCTTTGTCCCTTGTTGCTTTCAGTTTACTTTTCAATAAATGTTTCAAGATTTGAAGAAATGATGTCTACGTAAACAATAAGGTGTGAAAAGCACAATAGTTGCCTCTCTTCTCTCTCCCTTATCTGCAAGAATGCAATTAACTTTCCTGCTGTGTCCTAACACATGGAATGAGCTGAAAAATCTTAATTCAGAATATATGTCTTAAGAAAGAATGGCAACTAAAGAAAAAAAATCTGCCTTCCTAATTTTGGGGCAGACCAGCTTCGCCACATGTGGAACTGTCTCAAAGTGAACATTTCCTCTTTTTTGTTTCCTTGTCTTTGAAGTGGGGCTGCGACACTAATACGCTGATCAATGGCCACTAAAACATCAGATGTATAAGAGGAAATGCTGTTAGAACAATATTTCACATATGTTAATGCTTACAGTACCATCAGTGTCAGCTTTATTTTCAATTTGATATATACCAAAGCTGACATACAATTTTAACTGGTGAGGTAATGTCATTTTTAATTTAGAGAGCCTTTAGCTGTCCACTTTATCTAGTGATATCATCTTTGTAGTTGTCTCCTGAGATTTCATGTAAACATAAGTAATGGGCCCCAGACGGTTTGGAAGTGCATTGTTAAATGTGGCACTGGTCATCGTAAAGACTCCCCCCCCCGTGCCGTCCGCTGGCTCACTTCAGAATTGTCAGATATTGTTTATATTACTGCCATTTTAAAAAACCATTCTCCATACATTGATACAATTTGCGTCCTTACAGGCTGCATAGCAAGAGAAGGAAATGGCCAGAACAAATTAATACAACGTATTAATGTCAGTTATAATAGGATAACAAAAAAAGAAAATGACATTGTGGGAATCAAAAGTCATGGAATGAATTTTAGAAGGCAATAAAGAATTAAAGAGTTGACCATTTCAAATATTAGCAAGAAGCCCAAAACAAAATAAGCAAATAAAATGCCACCTCCCAACTTTTTCTTTGCGTCCGCTGGCTCACTTCAGAATTGTCAGATATTGTTTATATTACTGCCATTTTAAAAAACCATTCTCCATACATTGATACAATTTGCGTCCTTACAGGCTGCATAGCAAGAGAAGGAAATGGCCAGAACAAATTAATACAACGTATTAATGTCAGTTATAATAGGATAACAAAAAAAGAAAATGACATTGTGGGAATCAAAAGTCAGGGAATGAATTTTAGAAGGCAATAAAGAATTAAAGAGTTGACCATTTCAAATATTAGCAAGAAGCCCAAAACAAAATAAGCAAATAAAATGCCACCTCCCAACTTTTTCTTTGCAAGCCAATCTAGTCCTTTAATTGCCAAGAGTCTCCTTAATGCTCATGTGGGAATGCCCATTTTTTCTTTGTTTTGCCTTACAATTTGCAATCACATTGGAACACTAATTATAGTGCGTGTGTGTGTTTTAAACATCTAAAAGTTTATAGGCTTACTTACAATCACCACACGTAATTCATATTCAAACATGGGTGAAAATGTCGAATAGTGTAGGCCAAGAGAAGATGAATTAATGGGGCTGCCAAAGTCAACCCTATTGATGTGACTGGTCTGCTTCAGTTGGGACAAACAAATGGTTTTAGCCTTGCATACCTTAGCGTAGACAACATCCTTTTGAAACAGAGGAAGAGCATCTAGATCAGTGGTTCTCAACCTTTGGGTCCCCAAATGTTCCTGGACTGCAACTCCCAGAAATTCCTTCCAGCACAGCATGTGGTGGAGGATTCTGGGAGTTGCAGTCCACTGCTTTAGCCACTGACCAGTTCCATTTTCAAGAAGGTAAACAACTCTCAAGTTTATATATTGCTTTTCTAAAAAGAACAGGGGGGGGAAAGGTGGCAATATACAACCCTTTCCCACTAAAGTGCCCTTTGAATAGTTCCACAATACAAGCACTTTTCCCTTGTACAGCATAGAGTATTTCATTTACCTTTTTTTAGGGAGGGGGGACCTTATGCTGATCCTGGCATATATTCCAGACATCTGCTAGATGGATTCTTCCTTCTCTCTGCTCTGTAGATTGCATTTAGGTGTTTTGTTGTTCTGTTCAAAATAAAATTGAATTTGTTTAATTGCATTATAATAAAAGCACTACCTGTACCTGATATTGTAAAAGAAAAATTGGAGTTGCTGAGTAGAGATGGGCACAAAATGAACCGGGTGGCAGTAGACAGTCCCACCACCGCCTCTGGAGCTCCGGCTGTCGCCAGGGCTCCATAGGAGGAGGAGGGATGGTCTATCGCTGCCTGAACTGGTTCAGATTCATACTTTTTAAAAAAATTCATACGAACCTGAACCTGAACCGAACCGAGGGTGGACCCGAACCAGACAAACCTGAACCATGGGGTTTCTGGTTCATGCCCATCTCTATTGCTGAGATGAAACTGTTAATTTGCCTATATTAATGGCCATAAACAATCACTCCCATTTCTGTGCCCTTTGCAGAGTGGTTGGCCTGGCACTGCTGACCTCCTTTGTTTGGAAAATATTATAAAATTTCCTGTGAGATTTGAAGTTAGATACGAACTTTTTAGAGTACCTCACTTTGTTTGTAATGCTGCCTGTCTGCCTGCCTGCTAGAACAGACAAATTGTATATCCCAAGCCAACTTGTTACTGAATTCTGGTGACTTCAGTAGTATATACTGAGAGAAGGAAGGGGAGATCTTATCAGTGGTAAACCACTGCCATAATTTAGAATGAGGCACAGGCTGCCATCTATTCATACTACTATGACATGAATACTTCCACTGCAAAGCTTTCCCTATAAATAAATGGGTTGTTGATAGCAGGCTGCTGTGGCCCTAACTCACTTGAAGGTAAAAATGCTGATGAGGTATTTCCAAACCAGGACTGGATTAGATAAGAGTGATGGATAAAATCTCTGGATTAGATAAGAGATGAACCTGGAGTGAGGTTGAAAATTACACTTTTCTGCTCAAGTGTTACTGATATGGCTCTTCTTTGAATTTGTCAGGCTCTCACATTTTATTGTTACATATCTTATAATCATAATAAAAATAACATCAGATACGTTTTTGCAATGTACCTTTCTTTATCTGTAGATTTAAAGTCATGTGATATTTTAAAAATGTGTGCTTAGATATTTAATCATCAAGGGCGATCTGCAGTAGAATAATAAGAGCGTGCAATATTTAGGGCATCATTTTCTCTTCTGTGGACCCATGCTTTCAGAGTTGCATACAGAAATTAAAGTATTGAAGAGAAATTGAAGCCAGAAAGAGATTTTAGAATTCAGACAAGAACTTCTCCATATGAAAAGAACTCTGTGTATTATGTATTGATAACAATGCTTCTATAGACAAAGGAATGCAATTTAATAATACAGAATTGTGCTTGTGAGATTTCCTTTTTCTTGTTAATTGGTTACTTTAGCTGACATTGTCTGTAAGCATAATGGGCGCCATTCTTCCTAATAGTTCTGTGTTGCCAGATGATGCCTACAGACATGATGTAGTCCATTTTAATTATTTCATTTTGCTTGTAACTCTCAACATAATGCAACTTCCAAACAGGCTAGCATTTTTCTTCATTATGTATGCTGTATGGCTATGTTTCCTAAATTAATTAGCTCTTTTTCCCCCTTTCCTAGAAGTGTAAAGGTTTTTTTTCCCCTTCACTTTTTCTACCAGGTACGATTATGTTGAAGTGATCGATGGGGACAACCCCAATGGACGAGTATGGGGGAAGTACTGTGGCAAGATTGCTCCCCCTCCTGTGGTTTCTACAGGACCATACCTCTTGATCAAGTTCGTCTCTGATTATGAAACTCATGGAGCAGGCTTCTCCATTCGCTATGAAATTTTCAAAAGAGGTGAGCAAAACTTTCTTTTGTCCGGCTGGCCTATGGAGACACCCTCTGGCTCTTTAAAATGGCAAAGGAGGAGGACGGCAGCTTCATGTATGCTGCCGCTCCAGAAGACTTCCCAAAAGCATTTATGGATGTTCTTAGGGTCTCCATCAGCCTGGTATCATCCAGATGTTTTAGAAGAGCCTCATGGCAAAGTGGTTAAATGCCTGTACAGCAGGGGAAACTGTGCTCACAACCTGGGGTTCAATCCCAGGTAGCAGGCTCAGGGTCGACTCAGCCTTCCATCCTTCCGAGGTCAGTAAAATGAGTAGCTACCTTGCTGGTGGGGGCAATGTGTAGCCTGCATACTGTATTTAAAACTGCATACTGTAATTAAAAACTGTAAACCACCCAGAGACTACTTGAAGTGGTATGGGGCGGTATATAAGCAGACCGCTTTGCTTTGCTTTGCTTTATCTGTGCAACATTAATTATTTTAAAATTTAGTGTTTCGACAGTTGGGCTGGCTGGATAGCTCAATATCTGATCAAAGAGCCAGAGTTTGAGTATTTTATTTCCTCAATGCACCTTCTACAAGTTGAGCCAGCCTGTGTGGCCTTGGGCAAGCTGTACAGTCCAAGGGTGCCCCTTGGGGGAAAATGCCAACGTTGACAGTACCCTTATCTAGAAAACCCTGAAAAGGATAATCATAAGTCAGAACTGATTTGATAGCACACTTATTATTATTATTAGAGATGGGCACAAAACAAACAATTTTTCGTTTCCGTTTTTGTTTTTTCATTTCGTTATATAACGAAACGACAAATGAATTTTGTCTCTAAAATGAAACAAAACGAACAGAAACACCAGAAATTTTGTCGTGCGTTTCGTTTCCATTACTGCAATATGAGTGAATTGCTTAAAATCCTAAAAAAAATCACAAAAAATGAAATAAATGGTAACTAAATGGTAACGAAATGAACGAAAATGAAAACGAATTTTTTGCAAAAATTCGCAAAATATGGAAACGAACTGAAACGGACCCTCCAAATGACAAACAACAAACGAAATGCCATTTTTTTATTCGTGACCATCTCTTTTATTATTATTATTATTATTATTATTATTATTATTATTATTATTATTATTATTATTATTATTATTATTATTATTATTATTATTATTATCATCATCATCATCATCATCATCATCAACAACAACAACAACAACAACAACAACAACAACAACAACAACAATTTGGCCAATCCAGAAAGACTTTCTGTTTGGGGAGGGAGAAATTAAAACACTTTATATGACAGATGTGTTGCTAGAATCAGAGCTTGATGAGAATATGGGAAGCTGTAGCTCAAAATATAAAATTTCCAAGTTCAGTTTTTTAATTTACACAAACTTAGTTTCAGCTATTCTATCCTAGAATACAAAAACAGCCCTAAGAAAGTGGAAGGGGGGAAGCTTTAAGAAAGGATTAGACATGTTCATGGAGAACAAGGGTATAGATGGCTATCAATATGGATGCCCCAGGACCACCCTCCATGCCATTTGCATGGAATCATAAGCAGGTGAAGACATCTGCTTGGGAATATCCTGAAGCAAATTGGTGAGCCACTCTGTGAGACAGAATGCTGGACTGGATGGGCTCTGGCCTTTTCCAGCAAGGCTGTTCTTATGTTCTTATGTTCTTATCCAAATGCTAAAAACTGATAAGATTTATTCTGTATGTATTTATCTCATTTGATTGGAGTGTTTTGAGGTTCACAAAATATAGTCCTCCAGGCACAAACTACAATAAGGGAACGCAAAATTAGGAACATTCTGATCTAATAAAAAAAGCTGGGCATATTTAGCAAGACAACAGATATGCTTATGAAAACTTGGGTTTCTCGAGTTTTCATTTTCAGTTTAAAGTATTCAGCTAAGTTCTTGCTAGACCAGTCCTGGCATTTAAAAAAATACCTAGAAATTATTGTCTTACTCAGTGCAGTGCAATGGATAGAATGATATTTATAACTCAAGAGACCTAGATTCAAGATCTCTCTTCAACCATGGAAACTCACTGGGAGGCTCAACTAGTAAAACCACTACTTAAATATCTCACTTACATGGAAGCCTATTAAGATAGCTGTAAATCAATACCAGTTTGATGACTCACAATGTGAAGAACTCTTTTATAATGTATGTTTTTTCATAGTATTGTCTGTATGCTGAATGATTGGTCATAGTACAGTTTTAATTGATGTATATAGTGACCTCACTGCCAGGTGGGCAGTATAAAAATCCAATAAATAAATAAATAAATAAATAAATAAATAAATAAATAAATAAATAAATAAATAAATAAATAATCTTAGAACTGCAGAACTGGATGGAACCCTATGGAGTCCAGCCCTTGTCAAGGAGGTACCATGGGGAATTGAACTCCCAACCTCTAGCTTCATAGGCAGATTCTTAAACCAATGAGCTAAGCAACAGTTCACTAACCTGTATAGCCTGTGGACTAAATTCAGTTGTTCAACCAACCAGGAGCTACACTGAATAATGCAGGAAGAGGGAAAGTTAGGCTGCTTGAGAGAAGCTACCGTCCTGCTACTGGGATCCTCCATGGAACACATGAAGGGTCAAATAAATATTCTTTTTAAAACCCCAATAGATCAAAACTGGAAGTGACCAGAAGTCTAACTCTAGTTTTTTTTTTTGGGGGAAGGATGATTGGTATTAAATGATGTGAGGGGTAAGGGATTGCTGTTTAAATGACAATTCCAGGAGCAGCAATGCAAACAAAAATTGCTGGACAAAAATAGGTGTAGGAATTTATGGGACCAACTATTTGAAAAGCAGTAAATGAGAGAGAGAGAGAGAGAGAGAGAGAGAGAGAGAGAGAGAGAGAGAGAGAGATGTAGCCCCAGGGCTGCACTTTGCCCTCTCTGTTAAATGGGTTTCTTAAAGCATCAATGATATAGGTCTAAAAGATTCAAGTAATCTAGTCTAGTCTAGTTGGGATCAAAAGTTATATCTCACCATATGATTCATTGTTCTGGACTGCCACAGAAGTGGTGAAGTATCATGATTAGAGTGTGCTCCGAAAACACACATATTTATAAGTGGGGTCCCAGGCTTAGAGAGTCAGAGGTGAGAAATTTGATTCCACGCTCCTGGGAGAAGAGCCATCCTTTGCGGCTTGGCCAAGATACACAGTCCCAGAGCACCCCCAGAAAAAGAGAATTATGAGCCCTTTCTGAGTAGTTGCTAACTACAAACCTCTGGAAAAAGTTGCAAGCAATACATTGGAATTGACTTCACGGCAGATTGTTGCTAAATTAAAATTATTTGAGGTGCAATTGTATATATCATGCTCTCTAAGACCTTAGCTGCCTAGATGCCCAAGCACATCCAAACTCACCTGATTTCGGAAGCTAAGCAGGGTCGGCCCTGGTTAGTACTTGGATGGGCGACCACCAGGGAATACCAGGGGCTGTAGGCGCCTAGAGTAGGAACTGGCAAGCCACTCCAATATTCCTGGCAAGAAAACTCCATGGACATGGAGTCACGAAGAGTCGCTTACGACTGTAACAACACAATACACACACACACATCTAAGGCCTTATTGTCAAATTTTGATTTTATTGTTAGCATCATTGGATTATTTTCTGCAGGCTTGGGTTCCATTTAACATTTCAGACAAACAGACAGACAAACATAAACAAGAAGTACTTTTAAGAATTTCTGCTGGAATGATAGAAAAGGAGCAATAGTTAGTTACCATAGGGCCCCAGGATTGCTACATGTCTTTCACTGAAAAACTGTAAATGCCGGCATTTCTAGAAATAGAACAGTCTTGAAGGGGGGCAAGAAGGCATGCCACTCTTAGAAGGACTGGCAAATGGCCGTGCCGTGTGGTCAAATCTTTTGTTGAGCCACCGGCCCCTAAGCAGCAGTGAGATCACTTTTTGGCACCAGCCCTAGAGTTGTCGCTGAATGCAGACCAATGAATCACACATTCAGAAGCTAGGAAGGTCCTCTAACCAAAACTAGATAACTAATGAATAAAGTAAAGCCTCAGGGTGTTAACTTTTATAGGAATAAAAGTTCACCCTCCAGTACAAAAGCATTTCACATTCGCAAGGGCTGCAATTTCAGCGCCTGGCCAATTAAGCAATGTGCTTTTAACAGCTAGTATGCAAAGTATGGGAAAAGTCCTGAAAGAATTTTTTTTTGGTTCCTGCTAAAGGAAGCTTTTTCATTGGGGCTCCCTTTTCCTTGGATATGTTACTGATCTTCGCAATTCCTTGTGTTTACTTTCCTGCATGATCCTTTAAATCTCTTTCTGCAAGACATTAGTTACATTAGGGCAATATTATGAATGAAAAGTTGCACACACAAAAGTCAGAATATTCAAAGTTATAGCTCCCAAAGTAATTTTAACTCAGGTTTATGCCACAGTATATCAGTGGAGAAATGATATTGCCATGTTCTTGGATGGAAAAGACTACATATCCATGTGTGGCCCAAGTGTTACAGTAGCTGTGAAATCAAGCAGCTTGGACTTCCTTTCCTTCTGAAGATTTTATTACAATCTAATTAATGTTAAATTAATACATCATTTGAATGCAGAAGGAAGCACTTGAGACTGTAAAACAAGCAAACATGAGCTTGAAAATGATAGTTTGGGTATAACAAAGTTGAGCTCATGAAAAGCACCATGGGGGGAAACTATACATCTCTGGAACACTTCATTAGAACCATTTTGCTTGGGTTACAGAGTTGAAGAATCATATGATGCTTGCCCAGAAGAAATCCATTGAGATAACTGAATGTTATGGCTAGGTAAATAGATGTGGGACAACTATGGGAAAAAAAGAGTAGTTCATGCAGTACAGGAAACAAAATACAGCAGAGAGGTCTTAAGCAGGGTGGCAAGGCCAGAGAGGCCCTCTTCCTGTGAAATCTGGTTGTGATTCCTTCCTTGATGTCATATACTGCCTTGCTGCTGCTCCATCTTTCACTAGAGATCAAACTTGTACATTAATAATAATGGAATGTCCTAAAGTCAGTTCTGACTTTTCAGGGGGGTTTGGGGGTACAGAATATCAGAAGTGGTTCACCATCCCATTTTAGGGGCACCCTGGGACTGTGCAATTTGCCCAAGACTGACTCTTCTGAACTTTCTGAACTCCCAACTAGGGATGGGCATTTCATATTGGAACCAGTAGGTTACTAAATGAACCACGTGAGCCCAGGTGGTGCTCAGAACCGGCTGATACACGGAGATCCAATTGCTTTACCTTTCTCTTTGCTGGGCCGGAGCTGAGCTGCAATGAGGAAGTGGGCCGTGACATCATCTTTCCTGCTCAGTTCTGATGGCCAATCAGAGAGGGAAGCGGGATGATGCCTGTCACTGCACAGCTCCTGATTGGCCAGCATCACAGATCAAGCACAGTTGATGTCACAGCATGCTTGCTCGTTGGACTTTAACCCTGCGTGAGACAGAGAAAGGTAAAGCAATTGGATCTGCGTTTATCAGCTGGTTTCGTGCACCACCTGGGTTCACGTGGTTCATTTCGTAAATGCCCATCCCTATTCCCGACCTTCAGCTCCACAGCCAGAAACCAAACTCATTGAGCTGGCCATTTTAAAATCACAGATATTATAGCATTGGAACCTGAAATCATGATTTTTGGTCCAGAAGTGATTGCAACACACCTTCTCATCTCAGCAGTCATATCTGTGAATGAGCCTTGTGCTTTCCCAGTTATCCATTGCATAACTAAGGAGGCTAATTTGCAGGACACAAATGGCACTCCTGTAAAATTGTCATCTGTAGTGCATAGCTAATGCTGGCTGGATAGCTCAGTGAGTTGAGTATTTGGCTGCAGAACCACGAGAAGAAAAGAATTATAAATCACAGCTGAGTATTCCCTACCTAGAAAACCCTGAACAGGATTGTCACAGATTTGACCTAACAGCACACAGTTATTATTCATGTATAGCTAAACCTTAAAGTAAGGTGAGGCCACACCACCGAGACATATTAACTGAATATGTCAATAGATCAGTGGTTCTCAACCTGTGGGTCCCCAGATGTTCCTGGACTGCAACTCCCAGAAATCCTGGCCAACTCAGCTAGTGGGGAAGGCTTCTGGGAGTTACAGTCCAGGAATATCTGGGGACCCACAGGTTGAGAACCACTGCACTAGATAGTCAGATTCATACAGCTGGCAGTGGATTTGTGGGACAATGGCTGCTCATCATGTGCAAAAACAACAACTGCCACTTCCTGCAAGACACCCGCTGATCTGAACAGGAAACAGGTCTAACTTGCCTGCATATCTGAATACTGCCACCACAAGCATACTGGCCTTGGTTGTACTGTACAATGTTGCTATCTGCTAAACAGATCGTGATAGGATCGTGCCCACCAAATCATGCCCTCATTCACGGCTTTTCAGCAAACAGCATTGCCCTCTTGATGCAGGGTAAGGGGGACTGACCTGTTCTCTTCACCTAGCCTCTGAACACACCTGACTTGATGTTTGTGCACTGGATGTCATGTTTGCATAGGACCTAAACACATGGATCTTTCAGTATTTAGAGATGCCGTCTAGATCAGCTGTGTGTTAAAGCAATTGGAGAGAAAACTTGAATAACTTTTTTGCAAGTTTGAGCATCTTGTGGTGTAAATAAAACAGGAAATATTATGTGAACAATGCTGTTGTGTTTGCATGTGGGCATTGAGGCTACAGCACAGCTGATGTTCTCCATAAGGTTAGTATGTCATCAAAGATATTCGTAGGCTTTTAGCAACACTGCCAGTAATCACACAGTTTATCATGCTTTCACTAACAGCAACTCTTTACTGGTGCACCTGTGTCAACACCACTCAGAAGGAGCCAGTCACCCTTGGTATAGTACGAATTACCTTTCACATCTAGTTTGTCAAAGAGGCATAGGTCACATCTGGCAGAGTTACTGAGTCTCTGCTCCAGGAATCTGAAACCACTGCTCCATCTACCGAAGCCACTCCCTTCCTTCTGTAAAATGTTCTATTTTGCCAATAAAAGGCTGTCAGCGTTAAGATTTAAGCTTGAAGGGACTATAACTATTTCCCCCGGGATTTTGAAATTTCTGCAGTTTATACTTGCACTGTTCCCACATGACTTTGTCATAATCCTCCCCCCCACACACACACACACACCACCACCACCACCACTGCTTCTGGGTTAGCACAAATTTCTTTTTCAAAGCACTTTGCCACAATTTTTTAAAAAATGGAAGTTTATGCAATAATTGTGAATTTTATACCAATTATCAGTAAAGGAAACATGTTTGCTGGGTGACGGTTAGTATACTTTTTTTTAGGTAACCTGTTTCACAGAAAAGCCACATTAATGTTTAGAAGATGTCCATTTTGTTTTATTCCTCCGGGAAGACGGGCGGTATATAAGCCTAATAAATAAATAAATAAATAAATAAATAAATAAATAAATAAATAAATAAATAAATAAATAAATAAATGTTAACCGTAATAGTACAACGTCAAGTTTTTGTATTTGTTTGTTTGTCCCTGTAGGACCAGAGTGCTCCAGAAACTTCACATCTATGAGTGGAGTGATCAGATCACCAGGATTCCCGGAAAAATATCCCAACAGCCTTGAATGCACTTACATTGTTTTTGCACCAAAGATGTCAGAGATTATACTGGAATTTGAAAGCTTTGAACTAGAACCGGATTCAAATCCACCAGGAGGAGTGTTCTGCCGTTATGACCGATTAGAAATCTGGGATGGATTCCCTGAAGGTAAAACACAGAAACTTAAAGAAAGCTGCCTGTCACAAGAATGTAATCCCATAACATGCTGGAGAAGATATATCGGCTTTTTATCAGATGAGACCCAATTGCTTTAAGCAAAGAATGATAGATAACCTTAATTTTAGTAGGGGTTGTGCATGAAATATGCCAAAGATGGCATGTGGCAAGAAAAGGAGCTATACATTACCTGAACCACAGCACGGGTGCCAGAAATGGAGAACTAAACGAAGTCTCTCACACCTTCTAACTGATGAAATAGCACTTTCTTCATACCTCTTGATATCACATTGGACATTTCATTGCCTCCCCCATCAGTAGCAGTAGACCTTTTTCAAAGTTCCTAGCATAAGAAGTAAATTGATTGGTACACTGAAAACTCAGCATTTCTGGTGACAGCTTAGTGTTCCAGATGCTATGAATTTCTGCTCTAAAAATTGCCCTTCTGCAATTTTGTGCATGCGTGTACATGTGTTGTATGCATGCACAGAAATCACTTTGAACAAAGTGATGGTTCAATTATATGCAATAAATTCTCAATGATGCAGTGTCTGGAGATCTCCTTCCCATGTTATCACTGGAGAAGGAGAACATAGTGATCTGATGGTGTTTTCTGGTGGTCTGTGTCTGCTGTCCCAAGATTAGAGAACAGAAAAATGAAGGTATTCATATTAATCTTTTAAAAAACCAAAATGTACAAACAGCCAATGCTTTTTATTAAGACCAGCTACAAGTCTGCAAAAAGTATCCAGATCTCTTTGTTGGGCAATATGAGGGTGGGACACATAGATATGGAAGTCCAAAATAATGAACTTAGATATTTTAATATATTCTCGAAGGCTTTCATGGCCGGGATCCGATAGTAGTTGTTCGGGCTGCTTGGCCGTGTTCTGGAAGTTTTTCTTCCTGACGTTTCACTAGACTCTATGGCTGGCATCTTCAGAGGGCAAGGAGCTCAGGAAACTAGGAGTTCTCTCTGTGCTCTGGGTTATAAAGATATTTTACTTATAGATAGTAAAATAGATATATTATAAATACATATAGTAGATATAGTAAAATAGATATATCTATAGTTATATAGATATTTTACTCTGTGAAGTCACTGATTAAGCTCCAGAAAGAATGAACTGTGCAGGCTTGAAAAGTCACTGGTAGCTGTGTAGGTTTCACACAATACTTTCATCCTCCTAGGATGAGGATCAAGTGGTGGCCTTCATCTCTGGATGTTCAAGGTCGATAGCTTAGGCAGGCAATTGGTTTAGTGAAATTTAGTGTCAGAGTTCTACTAGGCCATTCCCTTAGCATGTCAGTGTTAGAATCCGGGGAACATAAGAACATAAGAAGAGCTATGCTGGATCAGGGCAAAGGCCCATCTAGTCCAGCTTCCTGTATCTCACAGTAGCCCCACCATATGCGTCTGGGAGCGCACAAGACCAGATATCTGTCTCCTGATACCACTCCCCTGCATCTGGCCCTTGAAGTACCCCGGTTTTAAGCCTGGAGATTACGCATCTCCATCATGGTTTACTAACCTACCTGTGATGGCCTTTTCCTCCAGTAATCTGTCCAATCCCCTTTTGAAGGCATGCAGGCCAGATGCCATCACCACATCCTGTGGCAGAGAGTTCCACAGACTAACAATGCAATGGGTAAAAAAATATTTTCTTTTGTCTGTTCTTCCTCTCCCAGCCCTCAATTTGAGTGTATGTCCCATAACTCTGGTATTTTGTGAGAGGGAGAAGAGTGTCCCTCTATCCACTTTACTCATGCCCTGCATGATTTTGCACGTCTCAATCATATCCCCCCTCAGGCGCCTTTTTATCCAGACTAAAGAGCCCCAAATGTTTTAGCCTTTCCTCATAAGGAAAGTAATCATTTTAGTCGCTCTCTTCTACACCTTTTCCAGCCTTTTCCACTTTTCCAGCATTTTGGTTGCCTCTTTTTGTCCTCCCTGTTATAATCTGAAGCAAATTCTATTAGCTGGTTGAATGACAGGGATTACTCAGCCTTTCTTATTTCATTTGCCAAACAACAAGATTTTATTTTATTGTTTCACTGTATTTTATCCATTTACCTTTGCCAGTTTAGAACCTGTTGGCACTTGGCCAGGCAATCCTCAGTGTAATCAAAATTTACGTTTCTCCAGCATGAAAAACCCATTACCAATTACAAAAAAAAAACCCAGCTGCCAGCAATGTGGTCCATATTTTGTATTACTGAATATTTTCACCTGTAAAATAATTCTGTTTTTACTGCAAATTATTACATCAGGGTCAGTTGGTTAGTTAGTGACTTTGTTTCGTGTGTGTTAAAAACAGGCTGCAACAAACTCACCAAAATGCATCCCATTTGAAGAACAGGAAGAAACATATTTTATCAAAGATTAATAGTATTGAATAAAGCAAAAGTAATGTGGCAAGCATTGGATTGATTAAATGCTACATTTAAATAATTAAGACTTAATACATATATAGCGAGCCAAATCCAATGAGAATAACACTTACTGGCCATGTGGCACAGTGATTAAATGCCTGTACTGCAGCTAAAACTGTGCTCACGCCCTGGGGTTCGATCCCAGGTAGAAGGCTCAAGGTTGACTCAGCCTTCCATCCTTCCGAGGTCGGTAAAATGAGTACCCAGCTTGCGGGGGGGGGGGACAATGTGTAGCCAGAATACTGTAATTAAAACTGTAAACCACCCAGAGACTACTTGAAGTGATATGGGGCGGTATATAAGCAGAACATTTTTACGAGCCCTCATTTTGCTACACTTCAAGGATCTTTATCCCTGGCAGCCACCTCTCTCTTCTAAAGGAGGCTAAGACTAGCAGCACAATGGTGGGTGTCAATGATATAAGTCCTTTTCTGCAGTCTTCCAGATGTCCCCTCCACAGGTGCTTGCCTGACAACACAGCCCAGAGAGGTGATTCAAAAACATTTTCCTTGATGCAACAGCTTGCAACACAAGGAGAGTGTCTTTACATGGGAAAGTATTCAATAAAAAATATATAAACATATTGTTCTCTGTCTTGATGCAGTTCATAATTCCACCTCGTTATGCTCTGTAAAACCTCTAGCTGGCTCTTATTCATAATAGATTTAAAATCCATATTTAATATTTCTCATGCTCTTTTTCATCTTAAAATTGTTAATTTTGAAGAGCTTATTTTGGTCATATTTAGAAGATGTACAGTTCCCTCACTAAACCTGATATTTTAATATGATTCTGGTTATGCAATGTGGATGCTATATCTTTTTTCACAGAAGCTTTAGACCTTTAAAAGTAATCTTGTTTTCATGTTTATGTGTATTCGTTTTAATATTAGATAGCTTTGTTAGTCTGTGAAATCCTTTTTGAGTATTTAACAGTGGAACGGGGGGGGGGGAGGAATGGAGGGCTATCTGGTATTCAACCTGTCCATGAGAACAGCTTTGTAACAGTGGCATAACTGTGCCTTTAAATTTAATAATAGGATTTTCTCCATTGCAAGAAGCTTTCAAGGGTGAACACCGATAGGATTTTTTATTTCAACTGATGTGTGGAGAAAAAGACCAATCAGCCAAATAACCTTGACACTAATCTCACTGAAAATATTTCAAATAATTGCCCCTAAAATAGTCATTTTCTGGATCAAGAAAATGATTGAACTGAAGCCATTAGAGCCAACTATAATAATTGTTCCAACATATCTTTGGATTAAAAGTGTATTTTGCTCGTATGTGTTATGTGCTATCAAGTCAAACCAACTCATAGCAACCCTAATAGTGAGATGTCTCGCTTGCCATTTTCGAGGCAAGTGAGATATTTAAGGAGTGATTTTGCCAGTCCCACTTCCCAAATGAGTTTCTATGGGTGAGAAGGATTCGAACCTTGTTCACCAAAGTCCTGGTCCATCACTCTATCCACTAGACCAGTGGTTCTCAACTTGTGGGTCCCCAGATGTTCCTGGACTGCATCTCCCAGAAGCCTCCACCACTTCACTATGCTGGAAGGGATTTCTGGGAGTTGCAGTTCAGGGACATATAGAGACCTACAGGTTGAGAACCACTGCACTAGACCATACTGAGATTCCTTGTTGAAACAATGCAAATCAGAATTGTGATATTTAAAATATATGTTTTTGTAACTACTTACCTGGTATATCTTTCCTGGGATTATGTGTGTGTTGTGTCGTTACAGTCGTGATCAACTCTATGTGACTCCATGTCCATGGAGTTTTCTTGGCAGGAATACTGGAGTGGTTTGCCAGTTCCTACTCCAGGCGCTACATCACCTGGTATGCCCTGGTGGCCTCCCATCCAAGTACTAACCAGGGCCGACCCTGCTTAGCTTCCGAAATCAGGCGAGATGGGTTGTGTTCAGGGCATCTAGGCAGCTCTCCTGGGATTATAGTGCTTTCTATATGTGCATGATTTAGCAGGTGTAGGCACATGAAGCATTCATTGTAACATTCGTCATTATTTAATATTTTCTATTAAAAGGCACTAAATGGAACGTATTTTTCCTTTGGGATCAGTAGAAGAGTGGTATGGGTAACATGAAAAGGAACATTAGCAATAGATAATAGCATTGGCTTCATGGGGTTTCGTGCTTTCAGCAAACTAGTTGACCAAGGACTGTCTTTCTGTGGTGTAGTGTGATGTCTTCTGGCCATAAAGTTCAAAGCCAAAAAGAAAGCCAAGCCCTGCAGATATTCTGAAGACTCTTGACATTTGCAAGTCTCAAACTGATGTGCAGTGGACCCTTGTATAACAAACAGCTTGTATAACATAAAATTTGTACAACATAAAAAATTCCAGAGATAGGGGAAATTTGCTTAACATAATCGCCTATGGGGAGAATCCATACAACATAAAAATGGGATCACTCCGTTTTCAATGCATTCCTATGGGAATTTGTATAAAGGAAAATTTGCTTAACATAATTTCATTTGGAAGGAATTAATGCCTTTATACAAGGTACCACTGTATATGAGATCAAAACATCTGCAACATGCAGGGTTCTCTAGCCTAGTCAACACCCAACACCCAACCTACTCTTTGGCCTTTTGGTAACCCTTCCAACACAACGTTTGTCTGGTCCGTGATGGTATCTCTGTGTTTCTGCAGCTCTATGAAAAATCTGGTTCCCACAAATGGGGAATTAGAAGTGGTACAACCTGGTAATGTGGGTGACACAACACCATTCATTTTGGAAACACGGTATATAGGAGCAGTTTTCTTCTGTCTACAGCTGCTCTTTTACCAAATGGAACAGGATAAAAGGCAGCGGCATCTGTCCTACCGTAAAGAAGCAAAAGGTGGGCACAAGGGAAGAAAAGACAGATCGTTTGGTACTAACTTTGTACAGACAAGGAAAAAAATTATGTGCTTCACTCGGTTATTTCTGTCTTAAGTCATTAGTCAGCCCTTTCTTGGGGTTGCTGTGCTGTTTCACAAAGGGAAAAGGAGTTTTACACAAAATATGGGAAAAGGAACAAAAACAAAAGCAGGCATCTCAGTTTCATGCTGCAAGCAAAATTTCTCATAGGATTCAGGGAATACTCAGCAGACTGTCTTACTGTGCCAAAAACTTGACTAACAACTTAGCAACAGCAAGATTTGTTCACATCATTGCATACCCACATCATTTGGATGTAAGCCCAGTAAATAAACCATCAGAATAGCTGCAAACAACTGTATAATAAGGAAGGAATCCCTTTGGCACGAGGAAATGGTACAAGGTACAAAGTGGACTCTAGTAAAGTGAAAGCCTGTGAGATTAAATTGGCAGAAAGCAGACCACAAAATCTCTCCGCCTGAGGCAATACATAGGAACAGCCAGACTAAATGCAAACCACTGATTGCTCTCAATAAAAATGGATTACTCCAAGTCATGCGGAGCTGATGTGATGAATTATTATCATATAACATTTCTTTGAAGCTTAGCATATAGAATGCCTTTGGGAGGCTCAAAGGGCACTTTAAGAAAGCTTACGTATCATTTGAGCATCACAGGGAGAAACTATTGCCATAGTCAATATTAGAAATGCCTTACATGCATTTTCTGCATGTAAAGTATACCTTTATTCCAACGTGTCTCTATGCATGCTCGTTGGGGTTAACACCTGACCCAAAAAACGACATCCTCTCGGGACATTAAGACCAGCTATCTCTGAAAATAAACTGCAAACCAATGAGATAAACATTATTGCTTAATCATATACCACTTCATTTGCATATCGAGTTACTACATGTCATGGTTCAGGACAGCCTTTGAACAGTTCATAAGGAATAGACACAAGGGATGCCTGTTCAGCAGGAGCATTCGCGTGTATTTATCTTGCTGTTATTTAAACTTCTTGGATTACCTTCTTAGATTTTCAAAAAGCAATGGACAAAGGACATTTTTCACGGCACTATTCTCTGAGCAACAGTCCAGTCTCTCCTAATCAGCGAGCTCGAGTACTGGCACTGTTAAAACCGTGTTGACCCTTAAAATACAATACTTTCCAGCAGTAACTTCAAATGAGTCCTACCCACTCTATAATTGCAGTTGAGCAGCTAAAAGTAGCTTTGCTGTGCTGAAACCCATTTGACCCTTAGCTCACAAATTACAAGGCAAAGAAAGATTAATAGGAGCCTTCAAGAAAGACGGACATGTTTTAGCTAAGCAGGTAGTGATATAAGCTCATGAATTATTGGTCAAGATGGTTCCCCCCACACACACACACAGTGGCCCATTTAGTTTTGTTGGGTTTTACACATTATTAGGTAATTTATTGTCATTTGCAGCTTTGGAAGGCTAAAACTGAAATTAAAAGAGAAAAGTTTAAACACACTCCTGTTTTTATGGGAAGACTAAAAACCTCTATTTCATCCAGTTCAGGTCAGATCAATATTGCATTAGCTCAGTAGGGAAAGGCTTGCATGTCGTGTAAGGAAATTCAATACCTCTTTATGTCATATTCTACAAAGCATTTGATTGCTGAACTGACACAGCTAGATAGAAGAACACATCTGTGATGTCTAACAGCAAGTTTCACAAGAATGAAATTTCAAATTGCTGCATATATGTCTTCAAAAATTATAAACCCATGAGTAGCACTGTCTCTTCAAAGTGTGAAGCTGCTGGAAACCAGTTTCCCTCTGTTTCTTCTAATGAAGCCACCTTGCCAGAAGGGTGGGTAGGTGGGGAGAGGGTTAGACTTTGGTGTAGAATGGATATGTACCAGAATATGGTCCATAGGGAATCCTTTGCTTCTCATAGAATTCAGTGGGCAGAATTATCAAAAGGGGGGTAGTGGCAAGGAGCTTAGGCACAGATATTTGCCCATTGGAGAGAAGGGCAGAGATGGGGAAAATAGTGGGGAAATGCAGGATTTTGACTACTCAGATATAAAATAAAGCAGCATTAAACCTCATAGAGGATTGCTATATATGTGTTATGGGGTAATAGGGCATAATGAGCTATAAATGATATGCCTTTTTTAACTCGAGCAAAAGTTGCTAAATCCTTCCACTGCTTGGGGGTTATGAACTTGCCCAGTAAACAGAGTGCCCCTTTCCTAAAATCCTGAGCAGTTACCTTTGTTTTTACCCCATAACCCTGTCTATTAATGTTTGGCCATCAAGAGGTGGAAGAAAAAAATAAATTTACAACCAACTCTTGTTAAGTTCTACTTGTGTGAATTTGCAAATTACAAAAAAAATCATAAAGTTATTCCCATTGCAGATAACACTTTGGATGCATAAAGGTTAGATGTGCTAAGTGGTGTCAGGTTGAGCTCAGTAGACCAACATGGCTTGTTCTGCACATACAGTCTAAAGAGATTTAAATGCTGGCACTGGGAAAACTTCGCCACTAAGATTTGCAACTAGACTGAGTTGTCTCTTGGAGGCAACTCAGCAAAATAAAATAAAATAGAATGTAATAGAATAGAATAGGGTAGGATAGAATAGGATAAGGATAGAATAGAATTTTAGTTTTCATTTGCTGGCTTTCATAAGAATGTCATTGCCATCAAATTTCAAGATACAAATATTTACTTCCGTCTGAAATGGATCTGTTAGAAGGCACCCTTCATGCTTGTCTATTCCAAATCCTTCCAGCTTATCAAGAAACAGTGCAGCCAATTGTAAACATACATTAATTCAAATTTGGCTTTGTCCCATACATACTGATTTTCATAAAATACATTTACAATGCATGTTAACACAGTTGAGATGTGGGTTGCTGGTATCCTGCCCATTCAAACAGCATTCCTGACCATCTCTGTGATTTCCATTAGGATAACCCCTAAATATTGGACATTCTGGCCCTCTGAATGCTGCTTAACTTTCTGTAAAATGTCGTGCAGTGGTTAAATGCCTGTACTGTAAGTAAAACTGTGCTCACAACCTGGGGTTCAATCTCAAGTAGCAGGCTGATGGTTGACTCAGCCTTCCATCCTTCCGAGGTCAGTAAAATGAGTACCCAGCTTGCTGGGGGTGGTGGAATGTGTAGCCTGCATACTGTAATTAAAACTATAAACTGTCCAGAGACTATTTGAAGTGATATGGGGAGGTATGTAAGCAGACCATTTTGCTTTTTGCTTTGCTTTGCTTTCAACGTTGTGAAGTAACAATGTAGTCTGAAAGGCTTTCATGGCCGGGATCTGCTAGTTCTTGTGAGTTTTTGGGCTGTTTGGCCATGCAGCCCGAAAAATTCACAACAGCTATTCATGAAGTAATGCCGACCAAGATCCTGTTGGGTAGCATAGTGAGTCTCAATTAGAGTAGGCCCATTGAAATCAATACAGTCTATGGAGGAGGTGACTCACTAAATTCCCTATGGTTCTGTGGACATACTCAAGTGCAATTTACTGTGCTAAGAAGCAGGACGTTGACCTATTTTGCTGTGCATGGAAATTATGACAGGACTAGGAGGTTATGGGAAAAGGCACTGAGGGGGAAGAAGCAATGAGTGCTGATTTAATTCTTGAGAGTAAAGAAACAAATTACTTGGAAGGAACAGAATCTGTAGCATTTGGCTCTTGGCCATATGGAAATTATGGTAAGAGGCTCTTAGGTTTAAGAACCTTAACCAATCCTGTTATACATTTTTAGTAGTAGATTTGTTGTCCTTAAACTTCCAAAGGTGACTTCAGTGGCATATATCATCGGTTAATACCCTGGAGGGATATTATGGTAACAAATAAAATATTTCGTACTCTGTATGAATGATTTCCATAGTGGCATAAGCTCAAGTGTGAGCTGTGTGTGTGTGTGTGTGTGTGTGTGTGTGTGTGTGTGTGTGTGTGTGTGTGTGTGTGTGTGTGTGTGTAAAGATTGGAGCTGCTGAAAGCAGAAAGAGAAACACACCAAACGTGAGGCCAAGAGGACTCAATGATTGCTAGGGAATTGTAGCCACTCATAACTTTCTCTGCATTTACTGAACAATCTCAGGATGCCTGCTGTTGCTATCATGGGCATTACTAATGAAAGTCTTGAGAGTGTAACATCCTACTCAGCAGTTCAGAGGAAATAGGCAGAAGGAGAACAGCAGAAGAGTAACCTTTGAAAACCGGAACATTTGCAACTTACCCGTGTTAAAACTGACTTAACCATCTCATATTAAAGCAGATGAAAGACACAACAATGTCATGTTGCATTGTCCAGCCCATAATGTTTTATTTGCCATGACGCTAATTCATGTTTGTATGGATTGTGTAATATAACTGTACCTTATGTGATTTTTCCTCAACAGTATATTCATACCCTTATGAACCCATTCACGCACACACACATATATACACACAATACACACATGAGTGGACCTAGGCTAAGTCATACCCATGAAACATAGTCACATAGTGGCTAAGTCAATGTGAAAAGAAAATCTTGACTAACACAAACCATATTGAGTTCAAAGGGAACAAAGAGTAACGAATTATTTTGGAATACGCAGAAAATGGAATATGGCAGAATATTCTTTCTTTCTTTCTTTCTTTCTTTCCTTCCTTCTTCCTTCCTTCCTTCCTTCCTTCCTTCCTTTCTTTCTTTCCTAACCCCGCCGCCGCCGCCGCCAGCAACAAGGCCACAGTACGTTTTAATGTCACTTGCTTCCAGGATTATGTTTAACATATTTTGGTAATCTGTTTTGAGAGACTGGCCTTCTGTTCTATTCACATCTGAATTCTCCAAGGTTTTCCTCTGTTATGTGCTGCAAATCTTATACACAATGCACTTCACCATTCCTCACCTCTAGCTTCTCCACTGGTTGAAATCTGTTGCACAGCTCTGAAAGCACAAATGTTCTCATTTCTCCTGAGCTTTATCTTGTAGAACTGGCTGGCTAAGCCAGATCAATAGAACACTTTGGCCTTCAGTAGGTCACTGGTTGGGCTAAATTTTCTGGAATTAAATAGTTATTTCCCTTGTTCTGAAGCTTGTGCAGCTCCTGAGTGACCCATTTCATTGCATGGAAATTGGAGATACTACTGGATAGAAGGAGGTCCTTAATTAACAAATATAATCTTCCTGCAAGTAACACTGTCACCCTTCTGCAGACTTATTTTACACAACAGTATTTGGGCTGCTGCTCCTCTCTGTGTGTCTGTGTGTCTGTGTGTCTGTGTGTCTGTGTTTGTCTGTCTGTCTGTCTGTCTGTCTCTCTCTCTCTCTCTCTCTCTCTCTCTCTCTCTCTCTCTCTCTCTCTCTCTCTCTCTCTCTCTCTCAAAAGAGGGTGCAAAACATGTATTTGAAACAACTATGCATTTTAAAGCACATATAATCCTAAAATACCCATTCTGTGTGTTTGTTTGAGTGAAGACTTGTATGACAGAATTTGGAGGAGTTTATAATCTGAAAGACAACCACATGTTGATGTGTGTATTATTCTGGAAAATTTGAAACAGGTCAGCTGCCTCACAGACTAATGGAAACCATGAATCACTCTAAGATTATGTACTAAGATGGACCAATAGATTGTTTATGACTAATATTCTTTGACAATTCTTGATATGCCCTATTTCCTGTAAAGGCCTCTCATCAGGGGCCCGAGAATGAGTCTTCCGTTGTTGCAGAGACTTTAATATTATCCTTTTGTTTCCTTTCAGTTGGCCCACACATAGGCCGATACTGCGGGCAAAACACACCAGGCCGTGTCCGCTCTTCAACTGGCATTCTTTCTTTGGTTTTCTACACCGACAGTGCAATAGCAAAAGAAGGATTTTCTGCAAATTACACTGTCTTACAAAACAGTGTATCGGAAGGTCAGTGTTTATCCATCCTGCAGAGCTGCATGCTGAGCCTTCTCTGTCATGTCTCTTCACCTGCTGGGGGGCTGCATGAAATATTTAGAGAAACCTTCGATAAATAAGGATTCTGTCACACGTGTGCATCTATGTGTGCATGTTTTAAAGTGGCTAGCCTTTGATTATCAATGCCAGAAGACATTTCCTTTCAGATTTGTTTCCCTAAAAAGTCATGAGATTATAGATTTTCTCCATTACAGTGGAAACTGAAAATAGCACATGGACACAGTAAAATCTAAACTAAGATCTAAGCTGTACAAAGTCTTGATACAGGCAGGGCCGGCGCATCCATTAAGGTGAACTAGGCAGTTGCCTAGGGCGCCAAAATGGAGAGTGGGGGCTGGCCAGCCTGCTGCCCCCCGCCGCTGGCCACCGCCGTCCATCCCCCCCACCCATCACCATCCGCCCACCGCCCCCCACGCCCATCGCCACCCACCCCCCGTGCCCATCGCCGTCCCCTGCCATCTGCCCCCTGCCGCCACCGCCCCCTGTCCTGCCCCCCACGCCCCTCGCCTAGGGCGCAAAAAAACCTAGCGCCGGCCCTGGATACAGGTTGCCAGTTTACTGCACAAAGTCATTTCTCTAAGCATGGAATAAATTCAATTTTACTTCTACATAGACTAAATCTGTTGTAATGATTGGGATTTAAGTTGTTTGTGACTGAAAAATCCCATTTATTGCAACAGGTATATTTTATTAAGAACTACTATTGAATTAGTTTGTTTTATGGCATCTCATTTTTACAAAGGCAAAACAAAATTTAAGGATCAAAATTCTTTGAAAAGGAAGGAATTTGAGAAGGAAATGCAAGTTACAATAATAAAAATAAAATAAAATAAAATAAAATCCAGCAACTCAAAGGTACCTCTGCTGTTAAAGCAGAGATGGACCGGAAAACATTAAGCGACACAGGGCATAACTCCCTCCATGCAAGTTGCCCACGGCTTGAGACCAATTAATTTGTAAACATTTTGCTGATTGCTCATATGTTTTCTATTTGGGCTTCTGTTTAAATTAAGAAAATTTCTCATGTGGGTGTAGCATAACATGTTCAAATACATATGGATGCAGAACAATTAAGCATGATTTGCTAGAATAAATATGAATGGTGACATTTGTAGACTCCATAACAATATATATCAGACATACAGTGGTTCCTCAACTTATGAATTTAATCTGTTCCAAATGCATGCTCTTACGTCTAACTACTCTTAAGTTGGGGTACCTATCTAAAAAATTGAAAAAATAAGTTAAATAAATAAAAATTAAAAAAAATTGTAAGTAAAACAGACCATATCTAAAATTTGTAAGGTGTCAGTTAAAACGCCAACAGTTTTCCGCTCTTAGGTTGAATTGCTCTTAAGTTGAGTTGCTCTTACGTTGGGGCACCACTGTACTAGTATCCTGAAAAGATGTTCTGATGCACAAACCCTGCTCTATGGATGTGCACTGGAACATGTGTAGGATTGTGTAAAACATATTTCTGGTATACACACCTGCAAATGGGAAACAATTGTGGAAGACACAGAAGCTGTGCCTCCTGATTCTTAGAAATTCTACCCAAGATTCTTTTGGTTTATAGGTTTTCAAGAGATGATTAGGAAACAGTACTCTGAAATAATTTGATTCATATACACTGAAATCATCATCATATAAATTTTATTGAGTGGCACATAGGCCATTGCAGAAGACATCAAATAAAACAGTACAGTACAATACAATAGAGAAAAGAAAAATTAAATAAATACAAAATAATTTCTTTACAGCTAAAATTTATAAAATTTCTAAACTCTTAGGAAAAGAAAAAGGCAAATACTAATCATTAATCAGTAACCCTTACTAGTAAAGAGCACCCAATGTACACTGAAATGTGGAGGTAGATACAGAAGCTAAGATATGAATTAATGCATGCAGAATTTCACACCAGAGCAGTACATGTTAGCCAGCTCATCTTGTCCAATTAATATTTATTTATTAAAACAACATTCATAAGAAATCAAAATCCATGGCAGATTTTATCCGCTGAGAACCAGGAACTGCAAAGCAGGATTCTGAGCTAGAAAACAAGAGTTAGAATCAGTCAAAGACTAGGAATATGGAGAAGCCTCTTTCTTACTGAATAACTTTGGGCAGAAGAGGAACTTCACTCCGTGGAGCCTTGAAATGTAGCTTTTAAAGGCACTTGGTTACTATTATCTTTCTAATGTCCTCAAAAGAAATTAGTTATACTTATAGTAGGGTTTTAAAAAGCAAGTCTTAACTTTTTTGGCTGTCAAAAGTAGCTAAAGGGTTAATTTTAGCTACTTTAAAAAAATACCCCTGAGTGTAAAATATCTGACCTGCATTACAAAGTATCCTGTAAAAGTAACTGAAAGTTACATACAGGACAAGAAAAGATGACATTATTCTTATTATGTTAACAGCTGCAATGTAACGTAGCTGTGCCTTTAAAATTAGCTGGTTGCAAGCAAGTTTTGTGATGAGTTGCACTCAAGATGTGGAAATACTTTGCTGACTAGGGAGATGTCCTTTTACCGTATTGATAATTGTGGTAACTCCACATCTGGACTAGCCATACAACCTCTCCAGTTTCTATTCCTAACAACTTTTAACTGCATGATGAAATTCCAACAGCCAATTATTTATGATTTAATCTACAGGGCATCTCATATTCAGTTATGAACAAAACAATAGTACTTATATCTATCTCACAGTTAAATATGGAGAATGCTGTACTTCGCAATTTCTCTGAAAATGCCATAGTACAAAAAAAGTCTGCCTTAGTCCTGTGTGCTTCTTAAAAACTTTGGTGATATTTCTACAGATTTTTGGCTTTTTCCAGTTTGTTTCTCTTGAAGCAAAAAGCTGATCATTTGGTCATGCACAATTCTTAAAAGTTTTGCAAATAAGGAACACTGAAGAGAACACAAAATTAATCATGCCGGTGTCACACTGTGGCTTTTTGGTTTTTAAAACATTTTGGAGCACATCACTTGTTAACATTTATTGCTACAGTTAGATTTAGTACTTCCTAGGGTTTGGATTTAAAGCTTGTCAGAGATGCTGCTCTGCTTTATCTCCCACATTGAAGAAGGAAATCTATAAATAAAACACATGTAATATCCTGTATATTTCCCAGCAATTCTAGGGCAAAATAATTCTAACCCCCATATTTAACATGTTAGAGGGAGGCTAGAATTAGGGGAATGTTTAAGAACTTGGAAACAACTAATCATAACTAACTAATTTTGTTTATAATAACAAAGATATAACTAAGCTCTGATATTAGTATAATTTGGCAAAGTACAACTTCATTGCTTCATTGCAAGGTCAGGTTATTTTTTCACATTCTATGCCTCTCACACTCCTGGACAAGGATTATATTGCATTGTGAAGTGCTAACAGAATGACAGAATAGACCGGGGGAGCATGTACTTCATATCACAGGACAGCAACACATGGCATTTAGATTTATTTATTTTTAATTTTAGGTAAGCTATTTAGTTGTAGTTTGTTGGGTTTTTGTTTTTTGAAAAACAGGGAAATAACGTATTTTTAAAACTGCAGAAGGGGAGACAGTTATTAACAACTGTTGGGGCATTGGAAATATAAGAGTAATCCATTCCTTTTAAAAAGCAATATCCCAACCTCTGAAAGCTATCTGTCTGCTGACAAAATGCTGTAACATAGGATGTATGCTGGCAGATCAACATTTAAAATGTAAACTGTCAGGGATAGGAGAAACAGGAGGGGAAAACACATAACCACACATACATAGCTTTCTTCCTGACTGGTCAGACCTGATAAGGCTTCAAATGATCCTATACATCAGGGATGGCGAATCTATGGCATGTGTGCCAAAGGTGGCACGCAAAGAGCTTTCGCCTGGCACGCGACATGCTCCCTGCCCCCCCACTTCCCCCTCCGCTGGACCAGCCATGAGGAATTTTTGGAGGGGGCAGGGGGGCAGGGAGCATGTCGCATGCCAGACCGAACCTGCCGTCGCCCCCCCATCACCAGTGCCACCATCATCTCCAGAGCCAGCGGGCTCCTCCTCTCTCATCTCCCCCCACACACCTTCCGCCGGGAGGATCCAGATGGATGGTGGACTAAATGGAGGGAGGGAGGGAGGGGTGGCCAGCCAGGAGATGGGCGGGAGGGGCAGTGAGAAGAAGCAGTGGCGGGAGAGGAGAGGCCCGGGTGGCTGCTGCCGCCGCGGAGAGCGTCTCATTCGGTCAGCCCAGAGTGAGGTGAACGCTGGGGGCCTTTCCTCCGGCTGCATCCCCGGGTCACCTGACGAGGGGCCTGCGGGTGGCTGGCAGATGACGTGGGCCCCCAGGAGAGGCGTGACGGACTCCGGGAGGCAGCCAAGTCTCGGTGTTTTGAAGGGCGCCCCTCCCGCCGCCACTGCCGCCCCAGATGACCATGGCCCATTCGAGTTTTCTTCATGCTGCAAAATATTGTGCAGAGTGCCATTTCTTTTTACCTTCCAGTACAGGTTTCCAGTCTGCCACAGTAACAGAATGAAAGTCAGAAGTAGGTACAATGAGTTTTGATACACCAGAATGGTTAGACATGCTTACTCAAACAGGGGGAGACCCTTGCCTTTTATATTTCTTTTGCAAACCCATTCTCCAAATGACATTTTCCTTTGACAAAATGATCTTAAGCAAAGTTGCTAGCACAATTACCACATCCAATACCCAAACCCAATGCCTTATTGTGACTACAGCAAGTGGTTGTCTGTTTCAACAAGTGCCTTCACTGTGCATAGATGTCCATGAGCAAAGAAAGAAGGTTGTACTCAGCTGAAAACATTAATGCTGATGCTTATCAATTTAATTTAATTTAATTTAATTCTATTCAATTTTTAAATATTTTTTTTGTTTTGCATGAAATGTAGACTACAGGCATTTGCTTCTTTTCATAGGTATCGTGCTTTTAGGAAAGCTCATTTTATCACCCATTTGGCTATTTTCAGATTTTCAGTGTGCCGAACCACTTGGTATGGAATCTGGTGAAATTCATTCTGACCAAATCAGTGCCTCTTCCCAGTATAGTACTAACTGGTCTTCTGAAAGGTCCCGGTTAAATTATCCTGAAAATGGTTGGACACCTGGAGAAGATTCCAGCAGAGAATGGATACAGGTATGAAAGATGATCAAACCATATTCACGAAAATTAGAAAATTGTTGCTCAGTTCCAAAGGGAAAAAAACATGGACAATAAATGTATATGGATAATGAATTGTGCTATTGTACAAAATAATTCATGCTGCACAGTTTAAAGAAATAAAGTTTCAGAGGGGGTAGCTGTGTTTGTCTTTTCAAGAATTTCAGGCAAAAATCAAAGAATAACAAAAAAAAAGAAAAGACACAAAACATGTGGCCTTAAAGACTACCTTTCATATTTTAATGTAACTGTTGTGGACACGTTCACTTCTTCAGACATAAAGCAGCAGAATGAGTTGTATAATATAATAAGTGATGGGATATACATTTCATTCCAAATATTCATTGGCTGTAGTATTTGCATGTAAGCCCAGTATGCAGGTTCACCCTGTGTATAAATTACAAAAATCAGAACTTCACAAATCACACTTTCTCTATAATTTCTGGTCAAATTAAAACTGTCCATGTGAACTGTTACAGAATTGAGCCAAATGAACACTGATTGAGAGTTAGCTTTTTTTTTAAGCGTCTGATAAGAATTCAAAACTTGGTTATAATAAATATCAGAACATTTTCCTTGTGCTGCTTTAATTAGAATCTTTACTTTCTTCTTTAATTGTGATCTAAATGCAGCTGATGACAGCAGGAGCCAGGAGAGAAATGTTCACATTTGTTAGATTAATAATGCAGCACTGAAAGCTTCCAGTAGTTCAAATAACTGGGACATTCTTTCTGCTTTTATTGTTTTTCATAGGAAATATCTAACTGACATATAAGAATAATGCATCATTAGCCGTCAATGGGAGCCTTCACATCACTGTTTCCTCTGAGCTTTGCTGTCTGCAAGAAAGCTTAAAAACATGTTGACTGGTAATCAGCAAGGGGGAGAAAGTCAGGGGAAATCTTTCATTCCTGATCCTTTGGTACACATTGGGACTCTCAGGTGTCCAGCTTATGAGGCCTCAGCACATCCTGAGCTGCTGAAAGCCAGTTAATTTGTAAATGATAATTTTAATCACACTTCAGTGGGGCAAACAAAAACAAAGTTGATGCAGAATCCACAAGGATTAAGTAGTAGGGATATCTGGCAAACTTTTGACTATAAATCAAAAGATGCCGACATTAATTACTGCCCTCTGTCTCTACAGAGGTGTTGCAAACACCAAAAGCATCCTTCATATTTTTAATAACATTCTTTTTTTAAAAAAATCATGTTCCTATTGACTGTTTTACAATCTAGTTTTGTTTCTGTTGTTTTTAATCCGATTTGCAGGATGGATTTTTTTCTCCAGTTCACTTTTAAGCAATCCTTTAGATCAGGGGTGGGGAACCTTCAGCCCTCCAGATGTTTTGGACAACAACTCCAAGCCTAAATTGCCAGTGATAAAGAACTGTGGGAGTTGCAGTTCAAAACATCTGGAAGACCAAAGGTTCCCCACCCCTGCTTTAGATGAAGTCAAAGAGTTCAAATAGCGAAGCATAAGAATAATAATTAAGATAAAAGCAGCAGCAACAGCAAAAACAATGGCTGGAGTCCTATTGCCATAAGTTACACCGCATAAAGCTAATGATGTCATTAGCTACATGTGCCACATTTAGGAAGCTGATGAGGAGCCACATCAGCCTCTTGCAAGAGGCTGATAAAACCAGGGACAGAGCCAAACAGGGCTAGAACATTCTTCTGGGGGAGGCTTTCTATGACATTTCACACTTTCTCTACAACCTATAACTCAGCCCACAAGCCAGTTTAAATATGTTTGAGAATTCTTGCCTTTCCCACCAGCTTACTCATAAATTTGTCCAAACCCATTCATAGGTTCAAACATAGGTTGCAGGGAAAATATGACATGTAATAGAAATCCTCCAGTGATGGTTATACACGAACAGATATGGTCTGAATATACCTTAGCAGCCTGGTGTGTGACAAATCAGACTTAGAACAATGTCCTTATGTCCTGAGGCCCAATCACAAAACAAAGCAAAGTAACTTGCAAGTTATGGGAGATGAAGAAAACCCTCTAACAATCAAACATAGTCAGCCCAGAAGGAATTTCCAGCTCAAATGATAAATTGTCTGTAATGTATAATTTGGAACCCAGAAATTGCAAAGCATATGGGAAAGTCAAGAAGGAGAACATTGTGCTTGGGGGTGTGGAGGGACAGAATTTGCTCTGTTTGATTGAATATAGAAGGGGCTGAAAATGAACAACTTACGGCATTTATTTTCCATAATGTATGTAACTTTCCAAGTTCAAAGAAGCAGAAACTGGGCCAGGAGAATGGTCAGTAACACATGGGGACCAGATTAGCATTACTGTAGATTTCCATCCCGACATAATAACTCAATGCAGATTTTTTTGACCACACAGACATTTCTAGAGAAGATAATTGAATATAAATGGGAAACTCTATTTAAAGGAGTCCTAGTTCCGAAAGTTGAATAGACCCATGTCAGGACAACCAAAGAAACCCATCTGATTGAAAGGGGGGGTGAAAGATCATCATCCTACAGCATGAGTGCAACAGCTGTCAAATAACTGAAGTAATTTCCATCCAGAGGATAGTTTTTTGTAATGAACTGCAAAAAATAAGGGAGGTTATCATGATAAATATATCAGCTGCATTCTTAAAAAAAAACAGTCAACTGTAAGTTATGTGCATTCTGGCTCTACATCATTTCTAATTATATTATGTACAAAAAGAGAGAGAAAAATGGAGCAGTTTGGAAGTAACTGATGGTGAGCAGGAAATATAGATTGCCATTGATTGCATTCCATCCTCCTAATAGCAATGGGCTTGTATACAGCCTCAGGTATCTTGTACCTGTGTTGCTACTGTTCTTATTGATGCCATCTTGCAACTGTGTTGCTGCTGTGCCCATGGTTGTTTTCATCTTTATTGTTATCATTGTCATTAATATAAATATTTTTATATTTTTCTAAACTATCCTTTAATTGGCAGACAACATCAGCAACTAACTGATAAGTTATATGTTGTGCTTGTGGCTCAGTTCTCTTTCAAAGTGAACTAACATGTATCATCACTAGAGATGGGCACGAAACAAAAAAATTGCATTTCGTTTGTCATTTGTCGTTTGGAGGGTCCGTTTTGGCTCATTTCCGTTTTTCGTGAACTTTTTGCAAAAAATTCATTTTTGTTTTCGTTCGTTTTGTTACCATTACGTTACCATTTATTTCATTTTTTGTGATTTTTTAAAAGGATTTTAAGCAATTCACTCATATTGCAGTAACAGAAACGAAACGCATGACAAAATTTCCGGTGTTTCTGTTTGTTTCGTTTCATTTTAGAGACAAAATTCATTTGTCATTTCATTATGTAACGAAACGAAAAAACAAAAATGGAAACGAAAAAATGTTCATTTCGTGCCCATCTCTAATCATCACTGTTGCGTTGTAGTTCCTGGTGTTAGCCCTAATATTGTTATTTTTTTCCGAACAACTTTTTAACTTTAAGAGTAAGCAACTGTAGTGGAAGGGCAAGTTTAACTGTCCCTTGTTAACATATCCTTTCATGGGGAAAGAGTATATGGTTTCCATTTCAGCTATCTGAACAACAAACATGTTAACAGGCATCAATTTACCAACCATTCTAACTCTCAAAACCAGTAAGAAAGCCAACCCAAGGGTTCCACATCTGGTTTTAGTGAAATCTGTTCCTGACTGTGGTATTTAAAAACTAAGGAACTCCTGTTATTGTGCAATTGGGAATCCTAAGGGAGTGAAATCTTAATCAGATCCATAACGTGCAAGGATTTTATGACGGCACTCTCAATACATTCCATTTAAACGGATGGCAGATTTTTGCCGTGGCAGCAGTAACTGTATTTATACAGAGTATATTTAATGTGCACATTTAGGACCAACAGTTACATTTAAGCAGTACATATAAGCTCCTGCATTTAAACAACTTTCACATGTTGTGAAGCCCCCCCCCCGAGCAAAACCCATGTGTATTGTTAGCACCTTTTATCTCTTGGGTTTTGGATTGTTGTGTCCTGCCCTGTTATCTAATTCTTGGAGACAAACGAAATTAACATTTGTTTTTCCTGTTCTAAATCATAATGCCAGTTGCCATTGGTTTCTCTCTTTTCTGTACTTGGCACCTACAAATCAGTGTATATGGTGGATCTGTATCCTAGGAATTGACTTGATTGCTTATTACTGTATATTTTTATACTATGCCGCCTCATGGCCTTGCCTCTACCCTGGGAGGTTTGAAGCAATATGATAAGCATAAAGAAAACAGCTAAATTTCAGGAATACAAAAATACAGTATAATATAAAAAGAACAAGATATCTAAAAACCCAAGATTGTGCCAATAGACAAGAAGCAAGATAGAAAATGTAATGGTCAAAATAAGTAACAAAATTATGAAGGGAGGATATCATTAAACACATCCTTCAAAAGCAGAGTGTTTATATGCTTTCTGAATACAGTGGACCCTCGTATAACAAACAGTTTGTATAACATAAAATCTGCACAACATAAAAAATTCCGGAGATCGGGGAATTTTGCTTAACATAATCACCTATGGGGAGAATCCGTACAACATAAAAATGGGATTACTCCATTTTCAATGCATTTCTATGGGAATTTGTATAAAGGAAATTTTGCTTAACATAATTTCATTTGGAACGAATTAATTCCTATATACAAGGTACCACTGTATTAGAAAGGAGTGTTGCAAACCTCAACAGGTAGAACATTCCATAAAGAGACAGTCACTTCTTTCATAGTTTCAGTAGGCAACTTGTTTGCTTATATCCTGTCCTTCAAATGGATTTTCTTCTAAGGACGCTCACAGAAGGTCCAACAAAAACAATCAGAACTTTAGAGTAGAATAGAATGGCTATTTATTTAGTGACTATTGACACCAACCCATCATTGCTAGAGTGGGCAACAAGGGTTGTCTTTAATATAAACTCTAGTGCACAGCACATGTTAAACCAGAGATTGTCATCCCATGGTCTGTGAGCTTTATGCCTGCCAGATAGTTTTGGCTGCCACCAGAGCCAGTCCCTAGTACGACTGAATTTCAGATGTGCACTGCGGTAAGGAATCCCTGCCTTGTCTTACTGCAGCATGGCACATGGGCATAGAAAATATGCCCTATATCAGGCCTGCACAACAGGTAGACCATGAGCTACCGGTAGACCGTGAAGGGTTCAAAAGCAGCCCACCAGCCATCAATTTAAAAAGTGAGGGGATAAGTTCTCCACCCCTCCCTCCCCCATCCCAAGAACCACCAAAGTTCTGGGTCTGCCAGCCCACTGTCTCAGCCGAGTGGGGCAGTTCAAGGGCCATGCTCCCCTGCTCCCCCCCCACTGGCCAGATGATCAAGCGGGTGCAAGGGAAGCGGGTGCATGCTCAGCCTTCCCATAGGAAGGCATTGAAAATCAATTAATCAATGCATTCCTATGGGAAACTGCTCGGCTCGACTTACAATTTTTTTTTTTTAACTTACGAGAATGTGCTTGGAATGGATAAAATTTGTAAGCAGAGGTATTAGTGTAGTAGCCCTCAGGCACTTTGGGCCAGAAAAAGTAGACCTCGGCCTGTTCAAAGCTGGCCAGCCCCGCCCTGTATTTAGAAAGAAGCAAAAAAACAAACCACTCCGTATGTTGGTTCTCCACTTGCTGCTTTGGTGTGCCACTGAACACCTCCAAGCTTCATCTGCAGTTAGAAAGTTCTGTGTGAGGCTTTTAATTTTGGCATCTCTAGAGGGAAGGGGGATAGTTAAAACCTTCAGCACAATCAATTGTCTGTAGCAAAGAAACTGTCACCACCAGCTTAAAAATTTCCTTATTTATGGCAAGCACCTATTAGAAAGAGAGGTGAATTCAAGTTATAGAATTTGGGGTCATTTCTGTTTTCAGGTTTTTACAGCTTTTGTGGGGAAAACATCTGCACAGAGTCACATCTGGCAGAAGCGTCAGCAGCAGAAGGGAAGATTTTTTAAAGTGGTGTTAATATTGACACACATGTAGGTCTGGGTTGGCTTATCCCCAGCTGTTAAAAGCCAATCCAAATAAAAAGGTCTTATGGTTCTTCTCTAAAGGGTGTCCAGGCTTGAGTTTTTGGCAAGTCTCCAGAGCAAACCAGATTTCCAGCTGTGGGAAACTCAACATGAGTGCCTTTTAAATGTATCTTTTCCATCTACACAGAGAGTAATGAGTTGATGCTCTTGGTGAAATTAAATGCAACTTGGAAGATCCGTAATTAGGAGCTTCCAAACTTTTATTTAATTCATTTTATTTGCTTAAAAGGAGCTGCTCTGTAGGGCTGTTCTTATTATCACAGAAACATTTGGGGGAGAAGGGAATCATTGTTTTTTTCCTATTCCAGTGATGACGAACCTATGACACAGGTGCCAAAGGTGGCACTCGGAGCCCTTTCTGTGGGCACCCGACATCACCCCTTCATTGCCACCTGTATACAGGTTAAATTACAATATTGGCACTTTGCAAAAAAATTAGTGGGTTTTGAATTGCATTTTGGGCATTTGGTCTCTAAAAGGTTCACCATCACTGTCCTATTCCATTTGAATAATCAAAAACGCACAAAAAAGAAATTTATAGTGCCAATCTGTAAAATTTTACAGACACTTGGGTTGGCAGCACCATCTGTGAGGGACTCTTTTGTTTTAAATGTGTGAGCTTTTTTCCCACTCATATACTGAAAGTATTAATAAGATACTTATGTCTTCCCTTGACTGGCAAAAGACAACTTAAGGAATGACATTTAGATGAAAAAAGCAATGTGGTTAGGGGAACAATTGCAATATTCCTGCCTTAATGCCACTTCCTTGATCAAATCTGTAGTGCCGTGGAGTGTCTTTCAAATTTAAAGTCTGGGCAAGGGAGGCCCTGAGGAATCTCATTACAGATCTTTTGCATCATGTTTATCTGGTACAGTTTGGAAGTAATTAATTAAATGCAGCGGGTTACCTTCAGGTGTGTCATGGGTGTATGTTATGCTATCTGTTATCTAGTAAGAACTAATTTCTAACTACCCTAATAAAGCTTTCAAGGTACTCTGTATCTTTTAAGAGGGTACAACTAAGTTACTTTCCTCTGGTAGTGTAATGAGTAGTTATAATTAGAGAATGAATAGTTATAATAAAGAATAATTTCTGATTTGAAGTGAGCGATCCCGCGATAAGAAAAAAGTTTTTAAGTTAAAAAAAAACCAGATTCCCGGCCCTAAAAGCAGGCGAAAACTGTCTGAGGGCACCTACCAGGCCAGAAGGGTGTTTTATTTTGGGGGGGGTTCCCCACCCCCCTCTCCTTGGCTAGTGCTACTGCTGTGCTGCTGGTACCAGGCGGGGGGGCATCGTCTCGTCTGCCTTTGCCATGCGGTGTGCGGGCCGGGGGATAAAAAAGGGGGCCGCAATATTTTTTTTGAAATCGTGGTCCAAAAACCCACCAAAGCACCACAGAAACATGCGAAAATTAGCTATTTTAAATGCTTGAATTTTTACAGTAGCAGCAGTGGGTTTGTCTTGCCAAAATACGTCTCCGTTGATTTTATTTTATTTTATTTTATTTTATTACACCTGCGCATTCGCAATGATGGGCTCGCCCATGGGAGTGGACCATGCAAATTTTTGGAGCATTCCACCAATCGCATGGCCAGGTTTTGGAGACTGTACCAGGCTGGGAGGGCGCATCCATTTGCCATGCAGTGCGGGGGGATCTAAAATGGCGACCGCAATATTTTTTTTAAATCGTGGTCCAAAACCCCACCAAAGCACCACAGAAACATGCGAAAATTAGCTATTTTAAATGCTTGAATTTTTACAGTAGCACCAGTGGGTTTTTCTTGCAAAAAAAGTCTCCGTTGATTTTATTTTATTTTATTTTATTTTATTTTTTTACAACTGCACATTTGCAATGATGGGAGTGGACCATGCAAATTTTCCACCAATCGCATGGCCACTTTTGACCACAGAGACTTCTGGGATGTGCCAATCAGGCATCAGAACCCTAACCCTAACCCTAATCAGTACACTGAATCAGAGAGGCACCCAGAGGTGCACCCCAATACTCACCCTAACCTCACCCGAGTATGGTAATAGCCAGATCTACTTGCATTGATCACGCAAGTACATTTTTTTTTAACATTTAGCATTTGTGTGCCATGCAAACCATGCCTGCAAGTGCTGCCTGACTGTGTCTCACCGGTTAGGGGTGCCTCTGCCAGTCTTTTTTATCCATAGCATATGGCTATGCAATAGCAGCAGCGCTGGCGGGTGAGGATAGGAGGCACCCACCACAGAGAGGTGCCTCCAGGAGCCCGCTACCCCCCCAAAACCAGTACTAATGACAAACAAAAAACGAAAAATGAAACAACAAATTTTTGCGAAATTTCACGAAAAACGGAAACAAGCCGAAATGGGCTGCCTCCGACACACGACAACTCGAAAACGTCATTTTCCCTAGTCGTGCCCATCTCTAGTTATAATGTTTTTAGCAGTGAGGAATAAGATTTCTAATCATTTTAACATTTGAATTCTGAAGGGCATTTTGCAGAAATTTAAGGGCAGTGTGACAAGGGTTTCGTGCCCCTCTATTATCAGTGGCAAGGGACGGATTGTTTTATTTTCTCCTTTGTGGTTTTTCAAGCATTTTCAGGGTTCAGTTTCAGGAATGGAATCAGAGAGTATGGTATACCCTTGATCTTTTTTTTTAACATTTAGGCACAACACATTTAGGTTATTTTTATCAATGATCTAACAATAGCAACCATCCCCACACCCCAAATAACGAGTAATGCAACAAATTAATTCCAGAAAATGTTCATTCTGTTACATTGTGCTCCCTTAACAAATCATGTATCAGGAAGTAGCTTGCAGTTTTATGTGCTGTCTGTTACTATTACATTATATATTTGTTATATCTTAATCATGGGTGAAACACTTTATATGGAGTGGAGTAGAGTCATGAAGCAGAGACTAATTTCCCCTTTTTTATTTTGTACCAAAACTTGGAAGCTATACTAGGGATAATAGTTTTGGATGATATTAATTCCTCTAACAGCCTCCATTGATTAAAACATCAATAATGTTGCACATTTCTCTCTATCTCAAGAAAACTATTGATTGGGTTTAAATCATTTATTAGTAGAGAGTACTTCTGCAGAATAAAAGATGCTCGCAAATGGAATTTCCTTCCTCTTCCATTCAAATTACTAAGCAATCCATATTCCTTTAAGATTTATAATGCTGTAACTACAGGCGAGCAGGTAAACTAATATACACAGGTGCAAAAGAGACGCATTTCAGCAGCACATCTGAGAATCAGTGCAGTTTGTTATAGGTATCCTGCATTGTCCTTTTCCAGTGTACACATAGACTTTCTTATGTTTATAGACTGACACACAGCATGCAATTATGTTGTTTTTGTAGAGTGGTATTCCTTTTTTTCCTACAGCTTAATAAAAAAGCATGTAAAAACTACATAAAATAAAAAGTTCTGAGTTTTAGATATTGGAGATAAATACAATATCAAAACCATTTCAATATGTCAAGCAAAAGTGCTGCTCATTTGGCAACAAAAGTTCCAAATCACTCACTAATTATGTTAGGAAAAAACCAGTTAAATGTCAGACAGCAGCTATCGAAAACAAAGAGGAGGAAAAAATTGTTGTACGTTCTTTTAAGCAACCTTTTAAGTTGGCTTTACTAAGAAAACTTATCTAAATGCCTCATATGTATTTATTTATTTATTTTAGAGTATTTTTACCTCACCTTTCTCCTTGGAAAAGGACCCAAGGTGGCTTACAGTAATGAAGGATAATATACAGTCCAGTACAATTAAAACATGTTCACGTATTTGAGAACAAGGAATGGACATCTTACAGCATTAATAGACAACATTACATTAAAGCAACACAGTTATAAGTAGTCATAAACAGAAAGTCTATGTGAACCCATAGATTCATATAAAATACACATGGTAGTCCATCATCCAGGGAAAGTTTTCCTGAAGAGAAAGGTCTTTGCCTGTTTCCGGAAGGACAACAGAGATGAGGCAGTCCTGGCCTCTAGTGGGAGGGAGTTCCACACTCAGGAATGCCTGAGGGATGTACACAGCAAACCTGTGGTGTCTGTACGTGCCTTCCTTTCTTTTTGTTGCTCTCCTGGGTACCCAACTACGTCCCACAACAACTGTTGGTGATAAAATGAAAACTCGAACATTGCTCAGTTTTCAAGCCATCACTGGCTTTGAAAGGCTGCCTGAGAGCATCAGTTCACAGTCATCTTTGTCAACCTAAGTCATCATTAAGAAGTAAACTGACATGAACGCAGGTTACTGTCAATTCGTTTTGTCGCAGCAGCACCCCCCCCTTCCCCACAACCCCATTTCCATGAGCACAAGTGTTCTATTCAGCTCATGTCATTTCACATTTCATAATGCCATTCCAGAAAATTATAGCAAGCAACCCTGACAGTTCAAATGAAAGGGAAACATCACAAAGTTGGTTTCCCATCCCTACTTGCTCAGGAGTAAGTAATGGGGCAGGAAATACAAACGTAGAGGTTTGTTTTATACCCCTTGTGGAGAAGGAACATGAGAAACATCTTCTCACAATGTTTGTCCATCATATTTTTCCTAAAGGTACTTAGCAGTGAACATTCATCATCCCAGTCAGGACGCTTTCATATCACCTGCTGCTTCACTTTTTAAAAATATTTTTTTTAAAAAAAATCTGGTGGTGACTGAATCTAAGATTCTACGGGTGCAAAAATTTTGTTCAGCCCTTAAGCCGCAACCCCTCCTCAAAGTACAGGACTAGCTGAAAGCAAAACATGGAAAATTTACTCCACTGGACTGTAGTTCCCCAGATCCCCACTGGCCATTTGGTCAGCAATTTGGCAGCATAAAACATGATTTTTCTGGGCATACTTAGTCAAAGGTTTCACCAAACTTTTTGTTATTAAAGTAAAACAAGAGGTGTATTTATATTCCCTATAGAACAGCCTCTTACTAAATAACTTTATAGAAGACTGCTGGCTGGTCTAACTACAGTATTTATTTAAAAAATCTAACAGGTTAGCATGTTTTTATATATCCATATTTCCATTACCCATTTCCAAAATCATATTGACCAATTAATGGTTTTCAACAATCAAAGTACAAGGAGCCAATTTACATTCTACCTAATGGCTTCATTAAACCAATGATTCTGAGTTTTCACTTTTTCTGGCCCTTCACATGTTTACTCTATTGTAAGCCCCATTTTCTCCAATGGCACTTGCTGCTCTGTAAAATGGCATGTGATTTCAACCAATCAAATACTTTTGATCTATGCTTTCTAAACTCTGTATCAGGTTTGGTGTGCACAATATCAGGAGGTAGCTTCAATCGCATTATTTTGTATATCCAGTATTCTTGTATTTCACATATATAGTTTCTAAATGATCATAATAATTCATTCTCCAACAGGGAGGTTCATGAGCTCCAGATGCAGGTACAACACACAAGTAATCTTTTCAATGGGGAGAGACTCATTTGCCCAGTTTCACTGATAGCAATGACCATACAAAATTCAACTCTTACATTTCCAAAAAGTAAAAGATACTGCTCACGGAATTAACAGAAATTGTTTTGCAGATATTTTTCAAGCAGTTTCTAACAGATATTTTTCACCCTAAATGTTGAAAACCAACAGATGTAGCTTTCCACAACATGGAAGAAGATTGATAGGTAGGTAGATACACTACACAGCTGTTAAAGCTTTGCTAGAATTTAAAAGGTTGCGGTCCTGCTTCCTACATGTCAGAAGATCATGATAATGGCAGCTGATGACAGTCTTTTTAAGCTCTGGGGCGGGTAACAATAAAAAAGAGGACCGATGGATTCTCAGCCTGAAACAGTCGTGAGGAGCCAAGCCATGAAAAATTCATAACAGGTCCTACTCATATGTAGGAACAGACAAGGAGGCGGATCAGCTGCAGAGATCCCAGAAAAGGTCATAGCACACTCTCTGCTACTCTGCAGGTTTAATTACAGAACAACTTCCCAGCACATGTACACTCATTTGCATATTTTCCTCCAGAATTGCTTCCACATCTGTACTGTGATATAAGGCAGAAGAGTTCAGAGGCCATAGGAGTCTCGGGCCATACCATGTCCCATTAAGTCCCTCTGGTCTGGTCATTCACTGCCCAGTTACATATGTTTTCTAGCCTTTCTTTATCCCTCCACTGAACTTTGCCCTGTTTACTGCTGCCTTAAACTGGTGGGATATAGAAGGTCAAAAGATCTTTGCTGCATTGAGTTAACTATCTGCTCTTTCAGAACTGATACATTCCATCCCAGGCATGTATGCCATCCCTTTCTTGCTGTTCCTCTCTCTTTCTGCCATCAGAAACACAACTCCATTTCATACAAGAGTGAAATGAAGTTGTTTCCTTTAATTTAAACAACCATTTTTTCAGACCCTGCATCTGTCTGGCAAACAACAATTTCCAGAATTCTCTTTTTAAGAAGCCTACATTGATTAAATAAACCCAAGTCCATCTCCTACGTCTGTTTAAAGGCTTCATTTCAGGCTGGGTGCTTAAACTTAACATCTGACAAGCAGCTGTAACCTATGTAATTTGTTGTCTCTCTTCTGTGTGGCCTTCTGTGCTGGATTTGCTAGATTAATTTAATCTTCCTGTAGTATAACCAAAGTTACTTTCAAAATGATTGACCCGATCCCATTGTAGGGCTAATCTAAAAGATGCAGATCCCATGTACATTTTCCCCGGATGTGTTATTAATTTTGCCAGAAACAACATGCATGAGCTGGCTGGTTAGAAAGGAATTGTTTTAAGGCAATTAAGAATGCTCTGCTCTATTTTGGTGGAGCAAAACATCAGAAAATGTTCTGTCAAGATCTCCCCATTTTTTAAAAAAAGGGCATAATGGGACTTGCTGTAGTTACAATCCAGTGTAGACAGAACTCAGAAATGCCCTGTCATCACAACTGAGCAATAAAGAAAGGGAGCAACAAGACAGGCATTCATATCACAGTTTGTGTCATGCACCTCATTATTCCTTTCCATATTTATGTTAGCACTAATCATGAGTAGGTTTTATCATTTACCATGACTTTGAGGTATATTTGTTCAACCAGCAAGGTTTAGGGTTTTGTTTGTTGTAGTATTTCCACTCACTTTGTTTTGGCTTGCTTTTGACTTATGTGGTCACCTACACCAGTCCTTTAGAGTTGTTGTGTGGTGTGTCTAGATGACATCACAAATGATAACACAGAGAGAGGCCTGATGGGAGACAGATTCTTTCACAAGTAGAAGGAACGCCTCATCTAAAAACATTCTCAGTAAGTCATTGAGCTTGACTTCTTGGTTCTTTGCAGTTGAACCATTACATAAAAGCATCCATCACAAAAGGTGGATAGCGCTTGAAAGTATTATGTGTAGGGGAAGCAATAGATTTCATCAGACATCAGTACCTTTTTTTAAATAGATCTACTTACCTGCTATGTGAGTGATTGACTCGATGCCAGGGCCTTACATAAACAAGGCCTTAAGTAGAGCTTTTGATGATAGGACCTTCTGAAGGTCTGTGAAGATTCTCATTCATCCTGGTGAGGTTATCTGGACGTTGAGTCATAGCAACTGGCCTTATTTCCTTGTGAGATCAAAATGTTTTGCTATTCATCCCAGCAACTTCGTCAGTCTGACAAAGCTGCTTGGATGAGTAGCGAAACATTTTAATCTCACAAGAAAAGAAGTCCAGTAGTTGCCACGACTCAATGTCCAGATGACCTTCTGAAGGCTACTTATTTGCAAGGTTGTCAAAAGTCAAAAGCCACTTCATAGGACACGAAAACATGGAGAGTGATGGGCAGAAGAGATACCTTGTCCAGTGGGGAAAACCAACAGTGGGACCTTGGAACTTTGGCTGCTTGCTTCTGAGGATTCTTGAAACTCCTGTTTCAAAAGTGCAATTCGGTAATAGACCTTCATAGTTCCATCAACTGCATTCCAGAACGGTTTTATCCAGGCTGAACAAAATGCTTGTCCCTATTCCAAACGGCAGGATTAAGCACTGGTTTAAAATTAAATCTAAATCACAAAAAGTATTCAAAAATGTTAATTAAAGGTATTACATTTCTGAATAATTTATAGCTTAAGCAAAGCTTTCTAAGAACCTTAGCCTGAAGGAGGGTGGAGGAGCTCATTCATATTTCTTTCTTTTGTTGACCCAGTGATTCTGAAATGTCTTAGGTGTACATTTGCAAGCTAATGTAATGCCAAAGCCAAAGCTTTTTGGGTTTCGGAGAAGTAATGTTTTACAATAAGCCGTGCTCCTTGTAGACAGAAAGTAATCTTTTTTCTAAGGTGCCAGAAGTTAATCAGCCTCTCTGTTCATAGTGCTGAAAACTTTCCAATTACATAAGAAGCTGATTGCCTTGGATTGCAGTGCTCTCGGCCTTTGTTATAGAAGGCTTATTGTGCCTTCATGTCCAGGTTTTAAGATAATGCCACGCAAGGGGTTGAATCAGTAAAGGGGCATATTTTTCTAGTTCTTCTGAAAACAATTATACCTTTGTGATGCTGTTGTTATGCAGAAGGATTATAGCTTAGCAGTGTGTGTAAAAGTACATTTCTCTTTTGTTTACATGGCCAGTAAAAGCATGCCACAAGCCACACTCAGCTGGTTCCAGTGGGATATATTGTATTTCACATTGCTTCCCAAACAAATACCGTGTCTGCAGCCTATCACTTAAGAAGATTAGACAACACTAACGTATACCAGTGCTGTCCTCGACCAGAATAGGAATTGCATTTGTTTTCCTATTTGATTTTTATGGTTTCTATGCTGGACCCATTTGGTATGCTGAATTCTGGAAATGTCTGCAGTCAACATGCTAGTATTTGAACCTGCTGTACTCAGCCGCTTTTGTCTCCCCTGAACCAGCCTACTGCTTGCCAATTCTTACAGCAGATTTTTACTATTCAAAAACAGAACCAGATGGAATGCCAGTTCAAAGAACATGTCAGAATTAAATATTTCTCTTTTAATTAGTTGCTTCTGATTTATGCGGGGAAAGGAATTACCATAAGGGTAGGAGAATGTGCCATGAATCCAGATGTGGCACAGCCCACACACACACATACAAAATTATCTTCTCCTTGTCAAAAAGATAGGTCTCTCCTTCCTCTCCTCCCCCTCAATTTTCAGGGGTGACAAGGATTACAAACACAACTATGACAAAGGCTCTTTCTACATTTTTCCTTCAGGGCCAACATATATTTTTTTAATAACTGGGGGGAAAATACTGTGTCATTCTTCCTGCTGTTGTTGTTTTCTGTTGTTTCAGGACACTCTATTTGATTCGGCCACATAAACAGCCCTATGAGGTAGGCTCCAAAGATTTCCATATTTCCAGGTGTAGGGAAGACTTACTGGGAATGACTTATGCAAAACAATACAGTAATAACTACTTTGTGTGTTAGTCTACAGTATCTCTACAGAGATTTCATCCCAAAAACAAACATCATGAAGGCTTTACCTGAAAAGTGTTTTGGGGTTTTTTATGTTATAACTTGATAAAGAAAAATGATACACAGAGCAGCTGCTAGACCAGCTTGCTGACAGCAGGAATAATCATGCACACATTTCATGCATTACATCATTTCTCCTAACTTGAAAATAATCTTTCTTCTTCTCTTGTTTTACGCCAGCATATGAAATAGAACCTAAGTTCTGAGTTGAATTCAAACTTGCATCAAATTTCTACTGTTCTACCTTAGAGGGAAAAGAGACATGGGCAAAGTTAGGGCCAAACTATATATCAACTATAAGTCATCATTCAAAGAGGAAATTCCTTAACAGCTGAAAATCTTCAATAATCACTGCAGGTGATTTTCACAGTTCTTGTAGTTTGCTTTGGTTCATTCATTCATTCATTCATTCATTCATTCATTCATTCATTCATATATATACCGCCCATCTTCCACCAGAACTCTGGGTGGTTTACAACACTGTGGTAAAAATAAAAATAAAAAGCAGAACAACAATAAACATAATAATAATTAAGAAAAATTAATAACAAACCAGCAGGCAATCTAAGTTACAGGTCCGAAAAAAAAAAATTAAAGTTCGCCAAATGCCTCTCTAAAAAGCAGTGTTTTAACTGCTTCTTAAAGGCAGGCAGGGACTCTGCAAGGCGAATCTCACTCGGGAGCTGATTCCATAGTGTCGGGATGACCACGGAGAAGGTCCAACTCCTAGTGATCATTTTCGGGCCTCTCTACATGTGGCCACCCGGAGTGAGAATGCCTGTGACGCTCTGGTGGGTCGGCCCACGGCTAATCTTAAAGAGATTCAATCTGCCAGGTACTCAGGTCCCAAGCCATGGCGGGTCTTTAGAAGATAAGGTTGGGTTTCACTTCCAAGTCTAATTGATCAAGCTTCCCGAATCACATCTCTGAAACATTACAGTAATTTCAGCAAGAATGTTGAATTATTTGTAAAATAATCTTAATATATGTTTGTCTATAATATGATCTTTATATGGTATTTTTAACTATCAACTGTTTTATCAAAAGTTCTAGTTGTTGTGAGCCACCTTAGATTCCCTATGTTAATGGAATGCAATGTATAAATAAAAAAAATTAAATTAAATTAAAATAAATGTAACATGGTTATCAGATGTTTGCACAGCAAGCTGCAGGGCAATAAGAGCACAATCTGGAAATTTATTCTGGCTAGGGAATTGTGAGCATTTGAATCAAAAAAGTAATTTTTCCAGGCTTTTGAGTAAGGATATGGGCTCTCACTTGTTATTTAAACTAAAGGACCTGAATCCAATAAACAAGATAATGATAAGGTGCTGATTGCTGAAAGCATGGATGACTTCCTCTCAATTCACCATTGACTGTGCCTTAAAGTATACTATTCTTTGCGCATTTTTACCTTCCAAGATATTTTTTTCAGCCTCAACATCTCTTACCTCTGTGTGTGAGTGTGTGTGTGTGTGTGAGAGAGAGAGAGAGAGAGAGAGAGATTGAGTGAGAGAAACGTATTAGAGCAGAGGGAGAGAGAGAGAGATTTTGGCAGTGGCATTTCACCAAACAAAGGGGGCACTTTTGTGTCATTTTAGTGAAATTGTGATAATTCCAAAGAGATAAGGAATCTAGTTGATCATAAGCTTGAGTAGTTCAATGGACATCAGGACAATAATATGGAATAATGGTTAATTGGACACAGAACAGTGCTTGCTATATCTAAGGAAATGACACAGTTTTCTGAAAATATTGACTTTTTGGCATATAAGAGGTCAAATGACAGGTTATACCACTTTCTAGCCCACAAGACATGCTCACAAACAAAACGCTTCCTGTTAATCAAACTCTAGCCCTTCATCTTTTATTTTCTCAGGCGGCAGAACAGTCAGCCATACAGTGAAGGTATTAAAATGACTGGTAACAACAACCGCTACCCTGCCACAGGAATCCCAAAGGACTCTGTTTCATTGTGCATGACAGATTTTCATTTTGAAAATGAGTCGTTCGCATTATGGCTTGGTTATGTCCGTATGACTGTAGGAAGCAGGAAAAAGATTCATTTCATAGCCTGCCTTGCACACAGCTCTTTAACCATCTATTTTCATCTATTTGATCCATGATTTGCTACACAGCAGCTAAATAGGCTGCTATATAAATGATTCCAGATGAAATGTGAATACTTAATCTGTACATCTTGGTGAGCCACTGAGTTGAACATAGGCCACTACTAGCCATGTGTTGTGAACCATGGTGTGCTTGATGCTTTTCCCACCCTGGTGTTCCTGTCCCTACAAGCCTGAGAAGAGGGGTGGAGGGCAGGCAGAAACATTATTAAAGCTCCTTTTAAGGAATCCTTATGACGGTTGGACGGTCACACAGGCTTTTTGATATACATAGACCTTGCCGTATTTCTGCTGCATATCAGTGGAAAGGCATGCTGTAAAACTATATTTACTGGCTGCCAAGAATAATTGTGGAAATTGGGGAGACAAGAGTGTTTTTATAGAGACATCACTGTCTCATGAGGCCCAAATAAAAAAGATGTCTGACAGAGAAAATAGGGATACTGTTTGGTTCCTTCATTGACTGCCTTTTGTTAAGCGGCCAAAAAAAAAAAAACCCTTTCTAGACTTGTATACTATCAGCACTAGTTCAGGTTTTTGTGCTGTGTATGTTTTTGTGATGGTCCTGGTGGTCTGAATCAATTTGCAGCAACCCTAATGGGATTTTCAAGGTACATGAGACATTTAAGGAGTGATTTTACCCATTCCGTATTCCCATTGAGTTTCCATGGCTCAGCAGGGATTTTGAACACAAGCTTCCTGCATCCTATTCCATTACTCTATCCATTTCACCACGCTGTCTACCAACATATATTTGTACTGCTCACTAAGACTAGCTGGTTCCTTGCAGAACTAATATATATAAGATTAAAAGGTTATAGGTTGCACTTGGGAAGAAGTTAGTTAGGGAGTTGTGGGTTGGAACTGACAAATCTTACAAATGTCTTTCTCTCCCACGAGTTAAGATACTTATCACACATATTAAGGCCACAGTTCTGCACACTGCAGTTCAAACCTTGTTGGGGAGGTTCCTGCTTTGCAGAGGCATGTAAAGCCGAGACTGCCTTTTGTCCTGCAGGTAAAACTGTGCTCACGACCTGGGGTTCAATCCCAGGTAGCTGGCTCATGGCTGACTCAGCCTTCCATCCTTCCGAGGTCGGTCAAATGAGTACCCAGCTTCCTGGCAGGAGAGGGGGAGTGCAATATGTAGCCTGCATTACTGTAATTAAAACTGTAAACTGCCCAGAGACTACTTGAAGTGGTATGGGGCAGTATATAAGCAGAACACTTTGCTTTTTATGGAAAATAAAAAGGGACTTGGCTATGTAGGTTGGTTTGTAATATTGGACAATGAAGCAACAGGGCCTGAATCAAATGGACTTCAAAATATTAAAATATGTTACTTAGTTTAAAATGTGGTAGAGAACAGAGGCCAAGCCTGGAAAGGAAAGGAATCCTCTGGTTTTGGAAGCAAAGCATAAACACATTGGAATCATGCATACCATTATAGAGCCTCAAATATCTGCCTCCCACCCCCTCCTCACAGCATTCCCACATGCACAAACACACAAATTGTGGAAACACTTTAACAAATCACAGTATTATTATCTTTTTTAGCCAAGGCATTGGATGTTTGGTGACAGATGTGCAGCCTTTCATCACCAGTCACTTCTATTGTTCATTTTAATGTGAAACAAAAGCTCCTCCAACAAAGTTTAGAAGGGGCTCTCTATCAGAAGAGAGTGACAGGCGGTAGGGAATCATTGGCAGGAATCCAGTAGTAGTAAGTTGCACCTAGAGTAAACCTGTTGAATTAGTGGGGATTCACTGAGCCAACTCCTCTCTAATTTCATTGCTTTAGGGGCCCCACTCTAAGATGGTTACTTCACGTCCATTCTCGTTCCGGGAGGAAGTTCGTTGCATGTTGACATCAGTCATGGTCACGTGGTCTTCCCGCTTCTGTCCCTGTTCCCGTGTACCCACGGATACTAGGACAACTGTTACCACACGTCCTCGTTCCATGATGAGATGTGAAATTCTATGCCTTCGTTCTCTTTTTTTATTGGTCCGACCTTCCATTTTTCGATGTTTCGATTCTCCGAAGCCTTGCCTTGAATGCGTTAGGGAGCAAACTTTGAGGCATTTGTCTTTTAAAATCTCAGCACTGCATTGCTAACTCCATAGGGAATTTAGTGGCGAATGTCACTTCGCACTCCTGCCACTAGATGGCAACGAGCTACAATCGGCACTTGTTCCGCGACGAGGCTTACTTCACAGGCTCTTGTCTCAGAACGAGAAGCGAGATGAGCAGATTCCTGAGGCCAGGGATTGGAATCGCTCATCCCACTTAAATCGCAGTTTAGGGGGCGTAGTCAGGACGAACTCCCGTCGTCATGCGATGGACATGTGGTAAGATTACTTCATACCGGTACCAAGCAGGACTGCGAACCACAATGAAAGGGACGTGAAGTAACGGCCTAACTGTGACATACTACTGGATTTCAGCCTTTGTCTTGTAGGCTAAATGCAGTCCATAGGGATCTCCAGCTAGCCCAGAACCTTCTTCTGCTAGTATGTCTGTGAATATCCTCAGTCATCCAGGTGAGGTTTAGTCATGGCAACTGGGCTTCTTTTTCTTGAGAGATCAAAGCATTTAGCTAGTCATCCAAGCAGCATTGTCAGACTGTGACGAAGCTGCTTGGATGAGTAGTGATTAGGGAAATGTTTGGATCTCTCAAGAAAATAAGTCCACTTGCCATGACTCAGCTTCCAAATAACTTATGCATCTGCTGGCTTCTCAGATCAGCAACCGGAGAAAATGATATGTAAACTCTGAAGACTGTATACCTGGAACTGAACTGTACTATGCAGGCAAGAAAGCTGTTATTTGGATACAAATGAATTGTATATCTGATGGGAATTGTATACCTGAGTTGTATATCTGATTGCTTTGGTCCCACCTGCTGTGCCTTTAAACCCATCCCTTTGTCACATCACCTGTATTCTCGCCACAGGAAGAGAGAAATTCCCAGTGCCTGGGTGTGTGGAATGATTGCACACCCCACATATTTCTGAACCAACCTTTCCAAGCAAAGAGGTCATTGTAGAAAGTTTGGGCAGAGTATTTCCAATAAGCACAATCGTTATGTCAAATAGGGCAATGCCATAGTTTTGTCCTGCATTTGCTGCCTTTAGAGGTGGTCTTTTGGGAATTGTTTAAATGAGTATCTCTGCCTGACAGCTAAATATATATCCAGCTGGCAGTTTGTTTAGGCACTGGCTGACATTTATTGTGTCTTCAAGTGCTCACACAGATAATATGGAGCAAAGACCTGAGTAGCGCTCCTGCAGCTATTCTTTGTCTCTAAGCCATAATGCAGTTGTGGCAGCAAAAGAGGAGAGAGAAATTGTTCCTCTGGGTTATTGCTGCTTAAATGATGCAGGGGCAGGGGTACAAGAGAAAGGGCTTTCTCTGTAGTGACATTCTTTATCTCCCCCCCCCCGAAGCAATTCTAGCGCCTACCTAATGTACCAGTCAAATATATTTTCAGTACAGTCGTCCCCCGCCCTTTTGGGGTTCATATACTGCGATCCCGGTATATCGCAGGTCCGCAGTATATGAAAAAAAGGCCCCTTGGGCTAAGGAGGAAAGGCCTTCCCAGGCCCATCAGAGGCCCCAAAAGTGCTTCCCAGCAAACCGGAAGTGACTTCCAGTAAACCAGAAGTGACCTCCAGATCACTAGAAAGCACTTTGGGGGCATCTGGGGGACTGGAAAGCCCCTTGAAGGCCTGTTTGGGGTAGCGCCAAGCCTGGGGTACATACAAGAGCCCCCAGAGAGCCCCCCCCCAGTCCCAACCTGACCCAGCATCTGCATATTGCGGATTTTCAATTATCGCGGCTTGGGTTGGATCCCTAACCCCTGCGATAGGTGGGGGTTTAATGTACCAGTAAAATATATTTGTAAAAAAAAAATCTTAAGCCCTGATCAGCCAGTTTGAAACCCTGAGAATGAAAGCTTAATACCATTGACTCCTTTTCACAGTTTTAAATAATATTTATTGTGCAATCCAACACATCATGATGTCAAGAGAAATCAAGCATCAGGTTCTCCCTTCTATCCCCATGGAAAGGTCCACAAAATTGTATCTCCAACATGGTAAAGGGGGTGAAGAAGGCATGGGGGGTGTTTCTGACTCAAGAGATCTGGAAAAGGGTGGGGACCTGAATAAACTACAAATGGCCTTAATGACAGTTCGATATTAACAGTAGCACATAAAAAACCTGGTTCCTGTAGAATTTGCTATTTCCCTCTCTCCTTCTGTCATGCTAGGGTTCAGTGTGCTTTCTAATTTGTAGTACTTTCATACTGTAATGGACCCTTGCTTGACTTCACTCAGAATGAAGCACTTACTGATTATTAAGAAATAAAGAAAGAGAAGCAGGAAAGGAAGATAAAAATGAGGTGGAGGGAGGGGAAACACGCACATGAGAATTCCATTTAGAGGCATTTCAAATCACTTTGAACAGTGTGAGCCTGGGACCCTAATCATTTCAAAAAGTGAAGAGCCGTCGGAATTAAAGCATTCCATTTAAGTAACTCAGCGCTGCATTTTTTCAGTCGTCTAGATTTCTGAGAGTCCTTCATTCTCACACGGAATGTCAGAACTGGCCATCACTCAAAAATTTCAATGCTCTTCACAATCAACGATGTACAATTTGGAGAGGGATTCAACTTAAGATGAGGATGCTGACATTTGATCTGTTAACCTTCAGGTTGTTATTTAGGCCCAACAACACATGATACCAAGGGGCAAGATCCTTCCTTTCTTTCCCTCACACCCACTGTGTGAACGCATTGGTGTGTGCTTAATGAAAAGAGACTGCAGAAAGTAAAAGGATTAAGGTGCCTATCCTGCACTTTTCCCCCACTGTCACTTACACTCTCTGACCCTGCAGGTGTCTTCTAACTCCCACTCAGTTCCAATAAGAGCAAAAAAAACTTTCTCTTCTTCTGAAGTCACTGCCATACTTGCAAGGCATCTAGTTTTTAACATGGATGTAAGTTGTGCATCTCCTGCCTGTGGTTCTGCACAGACATACAAAATTATGCAGGGCATAAGTAAAATGGATAGAAGGACGCTCTTCTCTCACACAAAATACCAGAACTAGGGGACATCCACTCAAATTGAGGGTTGGGAGAAGGAGAACAGACAAAAGAATTTTTTTTTTAACCGAGCGTGTTGTTAATCTGTGGAACTCCCTGCCACCGCATGTGGTGATGGCATCTGGGCTGGATGCCTTCAAAAGGGGATTGGACAGATTCCTGGAGGAAAAGGTTACAAACCATGATGGAGATGTGTAATCTCCAGGCTTAAAACCAGGGTATCTCAAGAGCCATATGCAGGGGAGTAGTATCAGGAGAGAGATATCTAGTCTCATGCGCTCCCAGATGCATTTGGTGGGGCCACTGTGAGATACATGAAGCTGGACTAGATGGGCCTTTAGCCTGATCCAGCATGGCTCTTCTTATGTTCTTACTTATGTTCTTATCTCCAAATGAAGAGTAATTAATGTCTCATGCAGTGCTGGTTGAAGATCCTTTAATGTTTATGGCTTGCCAGTTACCTTTCATCAGCAACTTTGCTATCTTTCCTTAGCCATCTCATGATGTTAAACTTTTCTTAGCACTGAGATGAATTTGTACAGCAGGCAGGATAACAGGCAGGCCTAAAGGTGCTAGCTGGTCCTTATGCCAAATTCATTTGGAGTCATGTTTCCAGCTTGGAAGGAAGAAAAGCCAGAGCAAGACTTTTCTCAAAGCCATCTTAACAACTACCTTCCATGACAAAAGTGACCAGTTTTGCTGCATCTCCATTTTAGAAGTTTCTTTATTTATTTGCTTAAATAAATTCCCTTCCATCTAGAAGTGCTTAAAGGGGTGTCATCCCTCCTTGAGTAAACATATGGAGAATGCGTTGACAAGTCACTTCTAACATATGTATAGCAACCCTATGAAGTTTCCAAAAGGTCTTGTCACTGATAGCTCTGGGCGTTTATACACGACCCCTAAACTCCGGGGCAAATGGCTCCCAGCTCCGGAGATTAAAAATGTTTACCCACCAGCTCCGGAGTTAAGTGGAAATTAAGTGCGACCCCGCCCACTTTAGCGCGTCCCAGCGCAGCTTTCAGGTACCTGCTTTTTGGATGAGACAAATATTTGATCCGGTGTAAGGATAGTGAGTGTGGGGCTCTCCTGGCTTCTGTTCTTTTTTTGCGCCCCGCCCCTTTAAGAGATCTGAATGCTCCCGGGAACAAAACGGAGGTAAACCGGCATGCTTTTCTTTCTTTTTTCTCCCTCCCTCATGCAGCCAGCAACCAGGAAGTGCGGAGGGGGGTGGGGACAGAGGAAGAGCGAGGAACCCCTAAGATCTCTGGTCCGAATTTAAGTGGCCAGCGGATCTTAGGGGTCGTGTAAAAAGGCCCTCTGTAGAGGTCCTGCAAACTGAAGGTTGTGGTTTCTGTTGTTGACTGAATAGATGTCATATTGGGTTTTTCCTGCCTGACATTTTTCCTGGAATCATTTTGTCTTTTCCCATGAGCCTTTGTCTTCTCCTGATATGCCCTGAGTACAACAGCGTCTGCTTAATCATTAAAGTTCTAGTGAAGGTTGCAGAACATGTTTGGGATATTAACTGGCTAGCACCTTTAAGCCTTATTGTTATCCTGCCTGCCTTACAAATTCAGCTCAGTTTACCATTATGAGAACTAATGCTTGGTTTGCTCCAGAACCCACTTATTTGTCTTTCTGATGTTCCAGTTTTTATATAAACCTTTCCTCCGGCAGAGATGGCCAATGATGGGGCAGTATTAACTCAGGGGCATCTGTTTGACAGAAGGCGAGATCACAACAATAAATTATGTAGGCATGTAGTAGGCAGTTCGTAACTCTCTCAGGGGCAAATGATGAAGCTTATGGGAAGACTTTAATTGTCAAAATACTGTATTGCTGGTGGCTATTGGCAGTGGTATCAGGACCACACCAATACACTCCACCAACAGAGTCTAGGAATCACTTCCAGAGCTTTCACGTTGTTGTTTTTGCACTATAACTCCCAGAATTTCCCACTGGGAAATTTTCTATACATTTGTGACTGAATCTTGAATGGTTCAAATTTTCCAGGCTTGGATTTTTGTGTTTTGTTGGTCTTAAAATGATACAGAAGAGGTGCCAGCAGTCACATTATTCCCCCGCTCCCATCAACCTCTCCCAACAATACTCTTGTTGTCTTTCATTTCTCAGGACTTCCAGTTTCCAAGTCTATATTTGCCATGCAAATCTAAACAGCAGCCCTTCAGTGAGGCTTCCTTTACATTATCCTGAAGTGAATGCAAAGTGTGTTGATTTAACCCATCCACTTCACCCCACCCTTGCGTTTGGCTGTATGACATACTTCCAGGAAAAAGGATGCTTGTGGGACACTGGAGACATGCAATCTGCATCCTGCACATTTCAAAAAAACAATTTAAACAGCTGGGACGTGCAGGAGGCACTTGGCACGAGCTGAGTCAAAGCATCTTAAGTCAAAGCGCGATGTCTGGTGGAAAAACCCACTCAGGAGAACTTCATCCCAGAACAAGTTAACAGGTCCGCCAATGCTACATTTTAAAGAAAACAAATATTTGGGTTTGTTTGTTTTTTAAAGTACAGTGGTACTTTAGAAGTGAAGTGACTTGCTCACAAATCGTCAAGTAAATATTGCCGCACACTTTGGTATCAGAAATAAGAAATATACCATCATCATCATTATGATCATCATCACCATAACCATCACCATCATCATCATGATCTTGGAACTGCATTGCTAGAAGGGACGGTATGGATCATCCAGTCTAGCTGTAGTCAAGGAGGCACAATAGGGAATTGAACTCCCTCCCAACCCTTGGCTCCACATGGTTGGTTCACAGAGTCACTCATGTTCAACACCACGGCTACTGACCTACGGGGTACCTCAGGGTTCTGTTCTGTCTTCTATGCTATTTAACGTTTATATGAAACCATTGGGGGGAAAGTATTCAGGGTTTTGGGGTGAAGTGTCACCAGTATGCTGATGACACTCGACTCTACCTCTCGTCGCCTCTGGATTCCAAGGAAGATGTTTTGACTTTAGATCAGTGCTTAGCTTCAGTATTGAACTGGGTGAGGAAGAACAAACTGAAACTAAACCCAGACAAGACAGAGATGCTTCTGGACAGTCAAAAAGGAGATCAAGGGATAGGGATGCAACCTGTCCTAAATGGGATTAGCCCCAATTGAAAAAAGAGGTGCATAGTTTGGGGGTGCTCCTGGACTAATCATTGAGCTTAGATGCCCAGGTCACAGCTGTGACCAGGAGTACATTTGCAAAATTAAAACTAGTACACCTAATACAGATTCCTTAGTGACCTCCCAACTGGAGTACTGTGATGCACTCTATGCGGGGCTACCGATGAAAAACTCTCAGGAAACTTCAATGGGTCCAGAATGCAGCAGCCAGATTGCTGCCTGGGGTGGGTTATAGAGATCACATTACACCCATACTAAAGCAGCTCCACTGGCTGCCAATCACCTACCGGGCACAATTCAAGGTGCTGACCTTAACCTACAAAGCACAAAATGGCCTGGGTCCAAGCTACCTCAAAGATCAAATCCCGCAGTATGAACCAGCTCGGGTGCTAAGGTCATCAGGAGACGTCTTGCTCTACATCCCAGCACCTTCACAGGTGCTCCTCAAAAGAACACATGAAAGGGCCTTCTCTGTTGCTGCCCCCAGACTTTGGAACTCCCTCCCGCTGGAAGCTGGGACTGCCCTGTCTCTGCTGTCTTTCCAGAAGTAGGCAAAGACCTTCCTCTTCGAGCAAGCTTTTCCTGAATGAGGAATTTCCTACTATGTAACTTTAGATGGATTATTTGCCATACATGATTGCATTGACTGGTTTCATAAGAACACCAGTGTTTTCCATGGTACTTTCCAACCCTCATAATGGATTTTTCTTTTCTTTTTGCATGCTCTTTGTAGCTCTACTGTTACCTTTTAATGTTCTAAGATGCCTCTTTTAATTCCTTGTTCTTAACTTGAATGTGTCTTAAATGTTCCAGGCTGTGTATTGCCCCTCATTATTGTAAGCCACCTTGGGTCCTTTTCCAAGGAGAAAGATGGAGTAAAAAAATATTCAAAATAAATAAATAAATAAATGTGTGAGGTATATGAGACTCGGAGACTAGCGTGTCCATGAGAAGTGCTTTTCTTTTTGTATTAAGGGTGTGGGGGGTTGTTTTTACATTCAGTTAGTGAGTGGCTCCTTACACCAGTGGTTCTCAAACTGGGTGCTGCAAGCGTATTACAGGGGTGCCATGGAAATAATGAAAATTCATCCAAACAGTTTCATTCATCGCATTAAAGACAACTGAGCATTAAATTTGCACTTTTCCCCCTTCTTTTCCTAAGTATTCAACCCAGTTTAAGGGTAGCTATGCCGCAAAAAAGTTTTAGCCCAACAAGGGTGCTACGGCGTAAAAAGTTTGAGAACCACTGCCTTACACATTGTGGGATGATATTTCTGAGGTCCTGTTGACATTTGAGGCAACGTTTTGTAAGAGGTTGCCCCCTTCCATTTATGTGAAATATATTACACAAACTGCTTTAGAAACAAACCTGTATAAATATATAAGGCAATCAAAGATGGCTAGGTTTTTGCATCTGGGAACTAAGTCATATCTCTGTGCATTGCTGAAAGGAGTAAATAAATAAATTGCTGATTAAATAAACAAATCCCCTGTGATCTGCCCACTTAAAGATGCATGAATTGTTACTAGGAAAGAAAAACACTAGAGGATTATTCTTGGCTGGATGGATAGCTCAGAGAGTTAAGTATTTGCCTGACAGTTCAATTCCCCATTTTGGCTCCTGGGAGAAAAGCCAGCCTGTGTAGCCTTGGGCAAGCTGCACGGTCTCAAGGCATCTCCAGAAGAACTACTGTATTTTGAAACTAATCTAAATAAAGGTACACCACTCAAAACGGTATGGGATGCCTTTAAACCATATTTCAGAGGATTTGTTATCCAATATATGGCAAAACGGAATAAAGAGAGGAAAAAGAAATATGAATCAATCCTTAATATGATGAAAAAGCTTGAAATGGACTTAACACAAGACCCCCGTAATGACAAGCTGAACAAAGACCTGGCCTCTTGTAGACATGAACTCAACCTGATCCTGACTGCAGATATAGCTCACAAAATTAAGCTGGCCAAACTGAATTTTGTGGAAAATGCAAACAAACCAGGTAGATGGTTAGCGTATAGGTTAAAAAAGGTACAATCACAAAAATTTATATATTCACTTAAAGACAAAACTGGGGAAAATCAGACAGAGCAACTACCAATCCAAAAAATCATAGAGGAATATTACCAAAGATTATTCAAGCCGGAGATGATTGACAAAGATGCCATCTTCCAATATCTTAAACAAGCCAACTTTCCAAAACTTACTGAAGAACAGAGAGCCCAGACGAATGCTCCTATCACAATGATGGAAATAACAGAGGCTATTAATCATCAAAAGTTGAATAAAGCACCTGGATCTGACCAAATACCAGCCATATTTTACCAAAAATTTTCGGAGACAATTTCTGGAAATATGAAAAATCTCTTTACATCTATATTTGAAGGCGAAGATATACCAGATTCCTGGAAATCATCACATACGACACTGATTCCCAAAGAAGGGAAATCCAAAGATTTGATAAAGAATTACAGGCCAATTGCCCTCCTAAATGTGGATTACAAAATTTTTGCAACCATTCTGGCTAATAGATGGCGGATGATTTTACCTTCTCTGATATCACGCGACCAGACTGGCTTCCATCCGAAAAGGAATCTCCAATCCAATATTAGAACTTTTCTTAATGTGTTGGAATATTACGAATCTCACCCCGAGAAGCAAGTAGCTTTTGCATTCATCGACGCTGAGAAAGCTTTCGATAATGTATCCTGGTCTTTACTCAAAACTCAATTAGATTACCTCCAGTGTGGCCATAGAATGTTGCGAGCTATTGAACAAATCTATTCTACTCAAAATACCAGGATTGTAGTCAACGGTCACCTTACAGACAAAGTTAATATACACAAAGGTACTAGGCAAGGATGTCCCCTTTCCCCTCTTTTGTTTATAACTACCCTGGAAGTTCTTCTTCACGTTATAAGGGGAAACCCTGACATTCAAGGCCTACAAAACAAGGGAGAAGTTTACAAGGTACAAGCCTTTGCAGATGACCTGATGGTTATCATGGAGAACCCTCAGACATCCTCCGTAGAACTTCTAAAGACCCTGGAGGCATATTCTAAAATCTCTGGATTAAAGGTGAATAGAGAAAAACATTGATTTTAACCAAAAATATGACTCCATCCATGATTCAAAAATTGGTAAATCAATCTGGTTTTCAACATTCAAATAGGGTAAAATACTTGGGTATTACTATATCTAACCGATGTAACTCTTTACTCAAAGACAATTATGTCAATGTTATAAAAACAATCAAAGCTGACCTCGAAACTTGGTCAAGACTTCAGCTATCCCTAATGGGCAGGATCGCTGCAGTTAAAATGAATGTCTTACCTAAACTGCTTTTTTGTTTCAATCTCTGCCTATATTGCCAAACTTTAAGATCATTTCAGATCTGGAAAAAGTATACGTATATTTATATGGCAAAAAGAAAAAGCAAGGATTAAAAATATTTATTTGCAGGATAGAACCAAATTTGGTGGTTTTGCCCTTCCTAATTTGGTACTATACTACAAGGCTGCTGCCTTGACTTGGATTAAGGATTGGATCTTGATGACAAATAAAAGAATATTGCAGCTTGAGAGTTATGGTCTTGATAAGGGCTGGCATCACTATTTGTGGCATAGGGAAATTTACCTACCCTCTTTAAAAAGCACTGGATAAGGAATGCCTTACTCAAAATATGGCTAATGATTAAAAACAATTTTACCTCAAAGCACCTTGTGGTTATCCCCACTGGGAGCAATTTACAGCTCCCAGGCAAGTGAAATCTCAAATGTTATAACCTACAGACACCTTCTGAATGATGACTTCTCATTGAAACCACTAGGGAAATTAGTATCAGAAGGCTATAATCTGGATTGGTGGAAATATCAACAAATACATTCACACTTCAAAGAGCTTTCCAAAGAGGGTGGTTTTATGACTACTGATACCTCACTTGATAAAATACTTTCCTCTGGTGACTCCAAGCTTCTTAGTAAATTCTATAGCATGTTGATAAATGAAAAAATGATTGATACACTGGTTAAAGACTGTATGATAAGATGGGCAGAAAACTTAGGCTATACTATTCATTTAAATAAATGGGACTCTCTGTGGAACACAGTTAAAATCTTTAAATCTATTTCGTTCAAGGAAAATTGTTATAAGATGTTTTATAGATGGCATTTTGCGCCTCATCGTTTATCCAAGATGTATAACTGTTCACCTAAATGTTGGAAATGTAATTATGACTGTGGAACCTTTTATCATATGTGGTGGACTTGTAAAGAAGCTAAGGCGTATTGGAACATGGTAAAACTTTTCTTAGAAAGATCTTTGAAAATTAAAATAGAGTCTAGACCAGAACTATTTCTGTTAAATATAGTAGATATGAATATTTCTTATGATCAGAGATATGTACTTCATCATGTAATTGTTGCTGCAAGAATACTGTACGCGAAACTTTGGAAACAACCAATCACGCCAACAGAGAAGGATCTTCATGGAAAGATAAGAGAATGCATCGAAATTGATAAACTCTCTGGTTATTTAAAGGGAGACTACGACGAGATCTTTCGGGAAAGTTGGCAAGAAGTAACAAATTTATTAGTATTGTGACAACATTTGGCAATTTTAGCAATATGTTTAATTACTATTTCTATTTTGCTTGATACACTCAATGTAAATTTTAAAAACTGTATCCCCCCTTTCTTTCCTTTTTTCTTTTTCCTCTTACCCATACTCCTTTCCTTTGTTCCCCTCTTAAAAATCCAATAAAAATTTAAAATTTAAAAAAAAAAAAGAACTACTGAGTTCTTTCTGCCTTGAAAAATCCTAGAAGTTGTAATCATAAGTCAGAATTTACTTGATGGCACACAAGTAATTAATTGATTTTCCATATGAAGAATCCCATAGCAGATTCCACATGGAAGGAATGTTCTTTAAATCCAGATGTGGAGTGCAGAAAGACTGGCTGTATTCTTTGTGTTGATTCTCCCCCCCCCGGTAACCCTTTTGTATCAGTATATGAAATATTGGGTTCTGCACCAATTTGTCACTTGCATGTTTGTTCCTCTGTTGTTCCTCCTAAAGGTGGATTTAGGCCTTCTCCGCTTTGTCTCTGCCATTGGGACCCAAGGGGCCATCTCTAAAGAAACCAAGAAAAGATATTTCTTGAAATCATACCGCGTGGATGTAAGCTCCAATGGAGAAGACTGGATTTCAATTAAAGATGGCAATAATAAGCCTTTGGTAAGCTGCTTTATCAACACAATGCTACTAACTACCCATGGGTTTCTCAAATGTTTTATGACTTACTGTCATTTCTGCTTTTTAAAATATTAGTTGATAGGAGTGAGCCATCACTCCTAGCATCACTGCCCATATTTCTTATTTTAACAGATAATCAGAAACAGAGAGGAACTTCCAAGCGACTAAAAATTATTGAAGTATCAAACATTTATTATTTAAAAATACACTTGCCCAAAACCCTGTGTGTGTTTTTTTTTTTTTCTTACATTGTGATGCTGCAGTGATATTATATGTCCTTCCCAAGGAGAGTTTGATCGCACTGCCTTTCATCATCTATCAGCCCAAGAAATATGAACAACATTAAGTCAGTATTCCCCAGTGTGGGTGATCTCCAGATGTGTTGGATTGTCTTTGGTGAGACTGGCTGGAAATGAAAAGATCTGCAGTCTGACACTCTTCTGGGTGTCACTTGTCTAGGCTGGGAAGTCTGGTGTAAAATATAAATAGAATCAAATAAATATTCTGATGTAGTGCTTTAAAAAGAAAGGAAGAGTAGCCACAGTTTCAGCAAGGAAAGGAAAGCAACAGTCGAAAAATCTAGACAAAAAATTGTACCCTATTTTATCATTGCTTTTGAGACACTGGACCATACAAGGTTAATACTTGAATAAATTCATAGCAGGGAAGTGCATAAATAAACAAAAACATAGATCGAGATGGGAAAAAATGAAGTTCTAAAATGAGCATATGAGGTTAAGTACTAGACTTCCTCCGTTGCATGGTTATTCATTATTCTTCAACGGGTGAATATCATGAAGAGGGAAAAAACTTTTAAGTAGGAAAGAAACATGACATCCTTTGCATCTGGTTTCCTTAAAAAGTAAATTATCTGATTGTCCTACAGAGAAAAAGGGGAAATAACAGGAATATGTTGCAAAATATTTGAAAAAGAGTAAATGGTTGACCCACTGAGCTAGTAAGAGTGTTGGAAGTTTGAGCCCGGTTCAGTACAATAGCCTGCATAAAGCTAGTGCAGTCTCAATAATTTTCAACATCTTAGGCTCTTTATGTATTTCCTTACAAAAATATTTTCTTAAATTTCCATTTTTCTGAAAGCAGTTTGATATTTAATGCTCAGTTTGATACAGGTACGATCATATGGAGCAAGGCTGAACAAGACAAACCCCATAATATCCTCCCCCACTATTTGTGTTTTGAGCAATCCTGAAAGTCTTACAAAAGGCAACACTTGTATTTCTGCTACACCTCTTTATCCCCCGTAACAGATAGCAGCCTTGCTGTCTCATCCTGTTTTCCTTCTTGTACTGAAAGAGAGCCAAGCCTTACCACAAGCTTTGGCCTACCTTCCTTACACAATTAATATTAATAAGCTGAACAGATGGTTGGTAGTAAATATAGTCAATATTTTCAAGACATTCCTGCTGATATTTTTTATGGCCACTTCCTTCTCACTGAAGAAAGAAGAGCAATTATTAGCAAGAAGTGTGATGGAGGAAACAGATCAAATACTTAAGATGCAATGTGTTAAGCACCGCGTGCAGTCATTTCTAATTGTTCACAAAATGAGACAATTGATTATGACTACTTCAATAATGAAGAGAAACAGCATGCTAAGGGCACAAGTGGAGGGCACAAGTGGAGGAGCTGAAGTTTGTTTAGTGAAAGAGCCAAGTTCCTTTGATAAACAGTAGTCTAAGAAAAGGACAAAACAGGAAGACTGTGGGAAGGTATAAGAAGTACTTCCCATAATGATTAAGAAAATGTTTAAGGCCAGGAAGTCGACATTTAGTATTGTTTAATGAAGAAGGAAATTAGTCACCTTCCTTGAACTTTGCCAAAGGAGAATGTAACTGTCTTTTGGTAGGATCTTCTCAAATAGCCCAAACAAGGTATTTTATCTTTACAGGAGTTTGTTTTATTTTCCTTGTTTGAAAGAAAGATAGATGAAGATTAAGGATGGAACTTTGTAGACCATTTCATAAAAGATAAAAAGTCATATTATATTAGGAGTTCTGCAGAAATGAATTAATTATCCATAAAATGATAAAATTTGGGGCTGTCTGAAAGACTGTGTGCTCCCATGCAAACCTACATAGGCTTTGAGATCTGCAGGAGAGACTCTTCTCTCAAACCTGCCACCATCAGAGGCATATTTGAAGGCAAAGAATAAGAGTACCTTCTCAATGGCTGCTTCCCTTCCAGAGTAGATGAGGTTTATCATCCCTGCTGCAAAGACCTTCCTATTCAGGTAGTCCTTTCACAACTGAATGGTTTTACTCTGCTTTTCTCCTTAAAATGGACCCAAGGTGGCTTACAACGTAAGAAAACATTTAAAACTACAATCAATAAGTATATAAATACTAAAAGGGATCAAACATACCACACTAAAAGGTGTTAAATAAAAACAACACCCAAAAACATATTCAAAACAGTAAGGCACAACATCTGAGCTTCAAAGTTTGGAAACCATTTCTCTTGATGGTCACCCAGAATCAAGAAATTAAGCAATATGAAAAAGCAAGGATCTTAGAATTGTTATACATCAGAAGCTGAATATGAACCAACAGTGTGATGTGACTGCAAAAAAATCCAGTGGTATTTTAGTATAATCTCCCAATCTCATGAAGTAGTAGTCTCCTATTTGACACTGGTTATGCCTCATCTTGAGTACTCTGCCCAGTTCTGGACACTGCACTTGAAGAAGGACACCAACAAACTAGAAGTTCAGAAGAGGGCAACAATGTTTGAAGAATGTCCCTCAATGCTCAGCCAAGCTCTAGGAGGAAGGACTGAAAGAACTTGAAAGCGTTCTTTGAATAAGAAGTACTTCCTGAGTAAGGAGTTACTTGATGGCACCTTCCAGTTCAGTTGTTCTATGGTTCTATAATAGTTCCTGGGTTTTCCCTGCACTTTATAGGATTCTATGGAGTCTGTGATGGTAATTAAGCAAAACGTTCAGACATACACCTGAGAAGAAGCCTGTCTTCCTGTTTTTCTGTAGGTTTTCACAGGAAATACCAACCCCACTGATATTGCTTACAGACCTTTTCCCAGGCCAGTCCTGACACGGTTTGTTCGAATCAAACCTGCAACCTGGGAAATGGGGATATCACTGAGATTTGAAGTGTACGGCTGTAAAATTACAGGTAAGAGCTGCTCATAAACCATTAACTATGCTTACTTTACAATATTTGATGGTATTTTGGTGTAAAAACCATAAAAAGTTTAATAGAGCAAGAGAACACCTATAGAAAGGGATCCAGTACCTGGAAATAAGCTACATTGAATATAGTGAATACTTCAGACTAAGCACAAAGATTTGTGTTGTAGAAATATCGTAACTGCTCCATACACAGTATATCTGCACAAGTTCTAAAGAGAGATAAATCAAATACAGTGGACATATAACAAACAGTTTGTATAACATAAAATCTGTACAACATAAAAATTATGGAGATGGGGAAATTTGCTTAACAAAATTGCCTACAACATAAAAATGGTCGTGATTAGGGATTACTGTGTTTTCAATGCTTTCCTATGGGAATTTTGTATAAAGGAAAATTTGCTTAACATAATTTCATTTGGAACGAATTAATTCCTTTGTACAAGGTACCACTGTATGATTATTGTTGCATTATTCCAATGTCCATTAACCAACAAACAAATGAGTTTCCCAATGGACATAGAACACGTAACGAGCCTGCTTGCAATACAAAAAAGGAAGAATGAATATATCTATAATGCCCCATTACAGTAGTTTGATAACATTTTCTCATGGCTCTATCCTACAAAATTCTGGTATATCTAGCTTTGTGACGTATTCAACATATGTATAGACTTACAAATGAATATAAATACAGTATGCTGTTGCACTGTGATTTACAATTGTTTTGTTATTGTCACCAGATTATCCTTGTTCTGGCATGCTGGGTATGGTATCTGGGCTGATCCCTGACTCCCAGATAAGTGCATCAAATGAATTTGAGCGAAACTGGCTTCCAGAAAATGCCCGTCTTATAACAAGTGGAGTAGGATGGGCACTACCTCCATCGGCCACACATACGTATGGAAAGGAATGGCTCCAAATCGATCTTGGCGAAGAGAAGATAGTGAGGGGCATAATTGTCCAAGGCGGCAAACACAGAGAGAATAAGGTCTTCATGAGAAAATTCAAGATTGGATACAGCTATAATGGATCAGATTGGAAGTGGATTATGGATGCCAGCAAAAAGAAGGCAAAGGTGAGACTGAAATCAACATGTGTTGAAGAGCAGATGCTAGAGACAGAGCACATGCTTTGTATGCTGAAAGGTTCAGATTCCATCTAAGGTATTCCCCCAATCTGAAATGATCAGATAGCAGTTAATGTAAATGACTACTGTCTATAGTTCGTTATCTGGATATGTACTGACAGCCAAAGTAGACTCCAGCAAGCTAGAAATGTAGTCCAGTTGGAATAACGTGGTGATCTATGGTGGCTCAGTGGAGTAAAGCTTCCGAAAACTGTTGGCCGCAAAGTCGGCAGCTCAGTGGTTCGAATCCCGGGTGCCACGCAGCGGAGTGAGCTCCCACTGATAACCCTAGCTCCTGCCAACTTAGCAATTCCAAAGCATGTAAATGCAAGTAGATAAATAGGTACCGCTGTAAAAACCAGGAAGGTAAAACAGTGTTTCCTTGCAGCCATGCCAGCCATGTGGCCATATACTTGCACAACACTGGCTCTCTGGCTTGAATACGGAGATGAGCACTACCCCTAGAGTCAGACACGATGAGCACGCATGTGCAGGGGGAAGCTTTACCTTAACCTATGTAACTTGAAAAGGTTTTATGCTATTGTAGCTCCCTGTAGAAACTGAAACAATAAGTTTGATGCATATAACAGAGAATGTAGTTTAAGGCATCCTCATGTGGCCATATACAAATGAGAAAAACAGATTAAACAGCAAAAAAATCTTCATTTAGTAAGGAAGAACACTGTATTTCTCTGGAGTATCTTCCACCATAGTTGTCTTCCACTGCAAGCTGATAGGATTTCTCTTCTTCAGAGAAGGGGAGTCAAGTCCCAGGTAATTTATAGAAGCAAAAACAGTTTAGCTTCAAGTAAACCAGAACTACATTTTTCTCATCCAGCCAATCTTTACTAACTACTGCTAGCAGGAAATTTTGTTGATGCCAAAGTATACTAGCTAGATTTCTCTTGCTTCTGATCCGTAGAAAGAGAGACCAAGGAACAGGGATGCAGCTAGTATTGGGTAGAATCACTCTCCCATTGGAAAAAAAAAGAAGTTTGAGGCTTGAAATTCAAGAGGGACATACAAGTCATTGTCAAGCATCACGGTTGACATTAGTCTACAGAACCCACTGATTTGTATCTTGCCAATTTCAAGTGACTAGAAATTTGGAAAGGTTTCTATTATAGACTGCAGCTGCCAGAAACCCCCCAAGCCATTATGGTTGTTCTGGACATCTAGGGGAAGACATGTGGAATTCCAGTTGTCAAGGAACAGTTAACACAAAATAATCCAGTGGTAAGCACTGGTACATTGTTCAAACAGATACGGCCTCTGATCATTCCCACTGCAAATGAATCATATATACCACCCTGAGAGCTTATTTGATATTCCATATCCCTTGAGCAGCCATCTGTCTTGAAGATGTAAAACGTTCTCTCTTTTGCATGAGAAATAGCTTTGTTCTCAAAATAAAAGCAGAAGGGGGTGTTGGGTGAGTAGAATTTAGAAGAAGTGAATGATTTTCCAAGCCAGAAGAAGAAAAGCTGATTCCAGAGAGAAAAAGCATTGGCGGCTTCAGTTTTTCTTGACTTAGCATAATTTGGAAATAATCATGGCCAAATCTCATTCCTGCATGGTAGCTGTTGACATTCGTAAGCCTTGAGAAACTATTAATTCTAAAACTTTCAGTATCTTCCAGTTGAGCCCTTTATTTTCAGCCTGAGGTTTTCTCTGTAAACCTATTGTAAATACCGTATATACTCGAGTACAAGTCGACCCGAGTATAAGTCGAGGCCCCTAATTTAACCGCCCAAAACTGGGGAAACGTATTGACTCGAGTATAAATCTAGGGTGGAAAATGCAGCAGGGCCTGGCAGCTCTTCCTTAGTGAGCTGGGGGAGTGATGTGTGATGTTTAAAATGACTTTTAGCCACTGACCCAAGCACTTGCCAGGCCCTGCTGCATTTCCCACCCTAGACTCCCCTGTGATGCAGAGGGGGGTCATGAGAAGCGGCACGCAATGTTTAAAATGACTTTTAGCCACCGACCCAAGCACTTGCCTCAGTGGCTAAAAGTATTGACCCGCATATAAGTCGAGGGCCCCTTTTTTCAGCCCAAAAGTAGGGCTGAAAAACTAGGCTTATATTCGAGTATATACAGTATGTAGCACAGTTCTTGACTTGCTGTAGCTGTGTTAGATTTTTGTTCATTATGTCTCACCCTTCCTCCAGAAACAGTAGGGTAGGTCACTGTTCCCATGACAGTTTTATCTTTACAGTCACTTTGTAAATGCTGAGAGATAGTGACTAGCCCAAGATTACTCAGCGAATAGCTCTTCTGTGTTGGAATTTGAACCCAGTCTTCCAGGTCCAGCATTGCTACACCATACTATCTGTTCTTGAACAGCTGCACCTATTTTCTCGTTTCTCTTGCAAATAAATGCAAAAGCAAATCTGTTTTCAAATGACCTTGATACTGCAAGTGAAGGGCTCACCATCAAGTGTGAAGAGTAAATAAACTCAACCATCAGAACTAACCACTTGTTTCATTCAAAAACATGGGTTGTTTTGACATATTATTCCAAACCCTAGAGAAAATATAGAGCACCATATGCTTTTGATATGACATACCTTATGCTGCTTGGCCTTCTGGTATTAAACTCAAGGCAGTTGCCATCACTGTCAAAACTAGCAGTCTTGACAAAAATGAATGCTGGCAAACACATTAAGACCACTCAGAGTTTTCATTTCTAACAGAAATAAGCTTCAGAGATTAGTACTTTTTTAAAAAAATGAGGTTGCATAACATTCATAATCCTACTAAAATATTCAACAGATTTAATAATATTTCTTTCATGGGAGAATTTGATAAATTCTTGGGCTTTAGGAGCCTGCTAGATATTAAAACAGGTCCTAGGTATTTTAAAAATATTAATCAAGCTTGGCTGTATGCAACAGTAACTACACTGATTACAACACTAAATTAAAAGTAGTTCTGCTCCATGAAATGAAACATAATTTACTTACTAACTTGTTAGAAATTAAGCACTATTTGCTACAGCTATACTGGTGAACTATAAGGTAGAATTTATTTAACAAATGTTTTAATAAATTAATTTTGAATAAAGATATTCAAAATAACTTAAGGCAGCAAAAATACAATCTAAAACATAACCAGTAGATTAAATACATATTGTAACATGCATAAAATAACCAAATTATGTATGTGTATGTAACTTTGATGTTGAAGTTGCCACAGCTGTCTGAGGACATGCTGGTTATGCGCTTGTTCATGTGCTAAAAGGATACATCCCATCAAACAGGATATTGTCTGCTATGGTTTTAAATGCTAACATCTGGACTGTCAACAGAACTGCAAAAAAGGCAGCAACCAAATGTAGCAACCAGGAGGTCTTCAGTGCTCTTCTGAAGAAGACAAGGGATGCTGCTGCTTAGGTTCACCAGGAAAAGTGTTCTGTAATTCAGGCATGACTATAGCCATGTCCCTATCTCTCATTGGGGAGATAGGTCAACCATCTGAATGTGATAGACACAGACCAAAGCTCCAGGCATGAACTCTTAACAATCAGAAGGAAACAATGTGTTATTTTGATATTGTTGTTATTGGCTCGTTGAGTCCTGAAACTGCCTTTTGAAATTTCATCATTCTTCTTCCTTTCTATAAAGCTTCTCAAGGTTCCACTTTTAACAGCAGGGCATAGAACTAAAAAAAGAAAGAACTGGTTGTAGCCTGGCAAAAAAAAATATGTTCTCAAGACTCTAACCATACCAGTCACAGTAGCTAATGCTGAGTTAGGCAGACTAATGATGTGAGCTGCTCAAAAGCAGATTTATTGCACCACTACCACCACCCTCCTTGCAAATGCATTTTAGTCTCTCTGAAACAATCCAATACACCTGGTAGTAGATGAAGTAATACTATCTTTCTTCCCCTTTCCCCATTCTGAAATGATGGCTGCATATGAATGAGCAGTCATAATTAAATCACAGATAGGTCTAGACTACACAGCTGACACAAGACAATGATTCAGTGTAATTAGGATTCAAGGGACCATTAAATGTCTGTTGAATTCTATGCCTGTGTGTCAGTACATCGTTCTGAAATCTTTTATAAAAAATGTTCCATTATTATATAGTGCTATTTAAACGATAATTAAGGTTGGCTTCTATAGTTACAGTTGCCTCTACCTATAGTTTTAAAAAGCATTCCATATCATGCAGTGACAGACTTTTATGATATCTGAAACAAAATTTGATCATAAAATAAATCTAATGTAAAACATTGTTATCTATAAACAGCCACGCCCTCCTAATCTTTCTGAATGGCGTGTAGAATCTCAGAGTCTACTGGATTGAGTCTTTGAGGCTGTGGTCCCAAACACACCCTTGAATGTGTTAGGATTTTAATTCTGAATAAAAATATACTGGATTGTTCAGTATATAATATATCAAAGTAACTATTTTTATACCTTCCATCCCTTTATTGCCTCTGTCACGTGTTTGCTTCTATTCTACTTTTATTTCCTTCTGTTCTTCTCTTGACTATTACACCATTTCTTCAATGTTCCTGTGTTTTCCTTTCACATCAGCCAGATCTGCCTAGTATCCAACATGATTTGTGTAGATACTGCAAACAGTATTAATGCTAAGCAAGAAAATTAAAGGAAACAGTAGCAGATTAGAAGAAGTAGCACCGAGAATGCTGTTCAGCATGCTCCTAATTCCCAAATTATACTTTCCAAAGTGTTATCTTTACATCTGCGCTAGACACTCAAGTTCATGGTGTGAAGATTCCACAGCTTTCTTAGAGATGAAGGGGGAAGGAATAAGTTGAGATGCTGTCTCAGAACTGTGAATCACTGTTTTCCCTACCTCTTTAGATGGAATGGGATTTCATAAATTGTGGCAGGTTCATGGGCCTCATACCAAGATCTTATTAAACTTCTTTGTGCATCAAATTTGTTCTATGGCCTGGAAGTTCCTCATTTTTTACCTGGAGATTCTGTGTCACCTAAGTGTAATTCAGGTCAGGCACAGTAGACGATAACAACCCCTGGGAGTCTCATTGCCTTAGCTGCGGAAAAAATTATTGCTACTAATTTGCCATCTATTGTGGAATTGTATACCACACAAGCTAAAAAGAGGGCAATGAAGATATATACAGATTCCACACATCCTGGACATAATCTGTTTCAACTGTTACCCTCAGGACTATGTTTTAAGGCATTGCATACTAGGACAACTAGATATAAAGACAGCTTCTTTCCAAGTGCTATCAAACTGTTGAATAATTAATTTTTTCTTCTTTTCTTCTTTTTTTAATAATAGGTTGTATTGTGTTGTTGTACTGTGTTTTTATTGTTGAATATATGATTCTTATATTTCCTTCTTGCATATGGAGACCATTTTGTACCAAAACAAATTCCGGGTGTGTCCAACCACAGCTGGCCAATAAAAGAATTCTGATTCTGATTCTGATAAAAGGATTCTGATTCTGAGATTTTGGTTCAGTAAATTAGCACCATACGTGAAATACCTAGATTGCACTGGCTGCTCTGAGGTAGCCACTAGTGACACAAGCTAAAATAAAAAAAAAGATATTAATAAATTTTCTATTGTAGACTTTTATGAACTAATAATTACATGCAATTGTGCCAATTTTGCCTTCTGGTGACTTAGAAAAGCCTAGAAAGATACAGTGATCCCCTGCCTATCCCGTGGGTTAGGGACCTGACCTGACACGCAATCATTGAAAATTCACCATATGCGGATGCAGGTCGAATCAGGCCAGGGGGTCTATCTGGGGGCTCTTGTACTTTCCCCTGGCCTGGCCCTACCCCGAATGGGCCTGTGAGAGCCTTTCCGGGACTTCTGGAGGCACCAAAAGGGCCTCACTGCAAACCGGAAATTCTGAGGCCTCCAACAGGCCTAGAAAGGCTCTTGGAGGCTTCAGAAATGATTTTCAGTGATCCACAAGTCACTTCGGGTTTGGAAGGATGCCCTTTTGGGGCCTCCAGAAGGCCCTCACAGGCCTGTTTGGGGCAGCTCCACTCCTGGGGTAAGTATGGGAGGCTTGAAATAGGACTTTCCCCCCTTACCCTAGGGGGCTTTTTTATATACTGTGGTCCTGTGATATAGCAGGACCGCAGTATATGAACCGCGAAAGGGCGGGGGACCACTGTACTCAGACATTATGATACAAGTATTTAGGATTTTTTTTACCTGTGCCTCCTTTTGATAGCACTGTGGGGCTGTACGGTTTGCCAAAAGCCATACAAGCAGTCGAACATGTAATGTCATCATATGCCTACAGATCATCTTGTCTGACCTTTTCCCCAGATGGCATGGTAGAGATATGAACTCCCAGTCTCTCTGTTCCAGCCTATTGAGCTATACTTGTGGTTTCTAACCTTGGGTTCCCCCAGATGTTTTTGGACCCCAACTTCCAGAAATCCTGGCCGGCACAGCTGGTGGTGAAGGCCTTTGGGGCTTTTAGTCCAAGAGGATATGGAGACCCATGACTGGGAACCGCTAAGCTCTATTACACCAGGAGTTCCAAAATTACCCTGTAGGGAAAAGAAAAACAAACTTAGATGTTCTTCCCATCATTTTGCTCTTTTGGTATCCACTTTGAAGGCCTTTAGATTTTAGGGTTCACTTTGGAGGAATGTGCTCCTGTGTAGCATGATGTTCCCTTGCTAAAAACCTTTAGTATGGCTGCAGTTCTTATCAAAATATGGTGAGAAAAAAAGGAAGATTAACAACTGGAAGTTCCATAAAATCTCAATGCCCTCTTCAGTCAACACTCCAAAAGAAAGAAAGTCATTGTATAGTTGAGCCAGCTTTTGTTACTTGGAATGTAAAACATACTGTTCTTGTTTCAACTTTTATTGCTGAAGTGCATGATGCAATTTTGCTAGAACAAAATTTCCCAGTTAAGATGATAAAGAAATAGGACAAAAATATGCCAGGAGAACTCAACATTAGGAGTCTAGTCTAGTCTCTCTCTCTCTCTCTCTCTCTCTCTCTCTCTCTCTCTCTCTCTCTCTCTCTCTCTCTCTCTCTCTCTCTGACAATATGCAGAGTGAGGACTCATGATTCTATAATGGATACACTTATACATATCACAGAAGATTCATTTGTATTGTCCTTCCCTTGTCATCAAATAATGGTGATTCCTATTTGGGTATCAATCCCAAAGCATACTAATCAGCCACCAAGAATGCAAAGTATATTATATAATCCAGGCCCGTTAAGAATGCTAACAATAGTAGGGTTATAATGGATTAAGCACATGAATCAGACCTCCCAGCCAGGGATTGTCTACTCCTGGACCACATAATGCCAGAAATACACAGTGGTGGACTAGAATCTCCACCTGGAAGAAGCACCCCACAAGGAAGCTTTAATATGAAAGTGCAACTGAAAAGAAGCATTTCTTAGTGGTCTCTCTGTGGCCATTGCAATGTAAAACAGATTAATGTAGATGAGTAACAAGGCCTGAGGAATAAAGTAGGAATAAAATGGTTGGTGCCCATCTTATGGCATTTTTGCCACAAACATTTAAATGTCTTAAGTTTTTTCTTTGTATTTCTCTGTTGACATTGCATGCAATTTTGCTGTGCAATGTCAAAGAATAATATATGTTTAAATCATGTTAATCCATCATCACTGGAAAAAGGCAAGCCCATCAGAAATTCTTGTCTGTGGCAAGAAATTTGCCTTTCAGATGTCACAATAAGAAAGAGTGCAGGTTGTGAGGCTTAAGTAGGCAGACTAAACTCTTGGCCATTACTCAAAAGCAAAGAGAGTTGTTTCAGACCAGTTCAGTCCTAATTGAAACTTGTGTTGGCAGTGCAGCAGAAGTGACTGATGTCTACATAAAAATGTCTGTCCAGTTCACTTGGTTCTCATGCACCCCTGACAGGGTCAGACAAAGCTTAGCAAGTCAGTGACTCCCATTTTATTTAAGCGTATTGGTAGCTAGCTTTTTCCTGGGGTTTGTTTTATAGAAACCTGTCTTGCAACTAGTGCTTCTAAAGTTTAATTTGTACCTTTGCAATTTAACCATAAATTATAACTCTCTTCATGATAAAGAGAATTGGAGTCAAAGATTCTCCCTTGGTTGAGAAGAGTTACCCAAGCAGTGAGACAATCAAGGCCAGAAGGACTCCCTTGCCCAAGTCATCCATGTAAATTCCAGCTCCAAACCTCATTTAAAACATGTCTCATTAAAACACTTGGCTTCTCTGCTGATCCTGATGGATAGATTTGTAGAAAATCAAATGTGTAGCTTCTCAGAATCATTTCACTATCCATTTATAACTTCTGAATATTAAATCGATTATTTATAAAATGTTTAGGACTTTTCAACCAGAGATATCGGAAATCTGGAAAATCTCAGTAAAGTTGCCTCATGATTATGTCTGTATGTTCTGCAGATTTTTGAAGGCAACACTAACTATGATACTCCTGAGCTCCGCACCTTTGAACCTATAACAACCAGATTCATCCGTGTTTACCCTGAAAGAGCCACCCATGCTGGTTTGGGACTGAGGATGGAACTACTGGGCTGTGAAATTGAAGGTAATTGAACAACCTAAGATTAATTATTTTCCTGCTTGGTGCTTTTCCTCCCTTGTCTGTGTCTGCCTCTGATGAGTGAGAATGGTTGATCTGATCCTTCTCCTTTTGGACAATAGTAATATAATATTGTAATTCAGTTCTGCATGTTTCCAACCCTAATATACTCAGACCCTCCAATACTATATGATCTGTAAAACAAAGTCTCTAAGGCTTAGAGTTGTTGATGTACCACTACAGAAAATCATACTAGCAAAATATTTCTTCTATTTTGCAGATTTTCCCTTTCTCTCCCCCGGTATTGGTTTGGAGGGGTAGGTTGCAGTGTGTTAGCATGTGTGCCAAAATACAAAATGGGGCCTTCCAATAATTTCCATAGGCATTCTCCTTCCAAAGATGACCACCACATCGGTAACATGCTAGGGATGTTCCAACACCATACAGAGCTTCCATATTTAATTTGGCAAATGTATATACACACATTTACTAAGGAGAGGTTTGCTAAATGGCTAACTTCTTTTGAAACTTCATTTGTGTGGGGTGTGGCTAGAACCCCATATGTCTGACCAGCCCCTATATGATGATATGGTCATATCATTAATGGATTACTTAGACTTGCCTATTCTGCAGGCAGGACTAGATCTGCCATTAGTCATGGTGGGATGCTGCCTAAGGTAGCAAAATTTGACTAGCATGAATAGGCAGCAAATAGTTTCTGCCCAACTCAAGTTGCACTGATAAGGATAAGGAAGGTGCTTGAGGCAAAACAGATTGCATGGCTTTTTGGATACAAGGAACCTTAGGCCAACCCTGTGCAGATCTGTTGCATACCTGAAGCAAAGGTTTTCCTAAGCATTCCAGTCATGGCACAATGGGGATACTTCAAATAGTGAGGATACTTACAAATATCCTGTGCACCTGTCCTTTTGTGTCCCCCAGCTCATTTATTCTCTTGTTGGCGAATTAGAAGTCTGCTGTTTTCAAATCTAGATCTTAAAATCATATTTCAAACATGATGTGCTTGTCACCCTTGTACGTTTTGTAAGAATGGGGATGAGCTGTTTATCTTTCTTGTTCTTTCTCATGGACTTGAGCTTGGAACCACCACAGACGAAATTAACGGGAGGGCAAAGTGGGGGAGATGGGGCGATAACTAGAAGAGAAGTTTTCCAGTGTGAAATGAACAGTCTTGCTACTGTAAGATGTGAACAGGTCATGCTTGTGATGAACCAGGCTTGGAGTATGATTTACCTGGGATTTTTGTTTCAGTACCTACATCATTCCCAACTACGTCTGACAGCAACCTTGTGGATGAATGTGATGATGACCAAGCCAACTGCCACAGTGGAACAGGTGATGACTTCCAGTTGACAGGTGCAGAAACCATCCACATCCCACTGCAACCCCATTTCATTCAAATCAATCCTCAGTTGCAATGTTTGTCTTGCCGTTATCACTTCTATGGACCGTTACAACATTTGCATGCCATTTCACCATATAGGTATATTTGCTTTCACATATGTGAAAAGTTAAGGCTGCCAGTTCATCAGTGAACTTTGTTGGTAAAAGCATCTGGTCAGACATTTGATTTCTGATCTGTTATTCAATCTATCATTTAACTTTTTTTGTTAATTTATCAATTTGTTATTCAGTCAGTACAATTTCATTCTGCTTTCTTTGTCTTAAATCTGTGTTTCTTTTTTTTAGTTTTTTGAGGCATTGTAGGAAGTAAGGAAGAGTTTGATAAACAAAAGTCATCACTCTGTTATAGAGCTGAAACTACAAATATGCAGACTTGTGATCTTGGACTTCAACTCCCATAATTCCAAAAACACAAAAATCTGAACTTTTTTTGGTCATTAGAAAACACAAACCTGCAGATTTTTTTGTTGTAACCTACCATGAGTACAGTTAGAAAGGGGATTAGAAAATTAGAAAGGCAAATGCACCTTTATGGTTTCTCCTTATCTGAACGTAGGAATGAAGCAACAACACAAAACAGTAACAACAGAAGTACCCTCCAAAAACAAGATGGCTTTCAACTCTCTTTTTAAAAAAATACCCTGAATTCTTTATTTGTAAATCTAGAATCAGAGTGATGTAGAGGTCAGAGTGATGGTCTAGGATGAAGTAGCCTTGGATTCATGGAAATTAATTGTGGGGTGCCATTGATGAAGCCATTCCTTAAGTATATCACATACAGTACAGTACATAGAAAACCCTGTTAGGTATAACTTAACAGTTCCTAACACTCATGGATAAAGCAACAAGCACTTAGATTTCTTTCTTCCCAGCAATCTTTTATTAGATGTAGGCTGATGCATTCTTTTGTAAATGTATTTGGTTTGTTTTTTGTTTGTTTGTTTGTTTTGTAGTAGGGTTGAATTGAATGAGGGGTTAGGGCTGAGATGCATTTTTTCCTACCAAAGTACTCATTCATTTCCATTTACGAACAAAGTCACTAAAACTGGGAAGGAACAGGTCTTCTGCTAGTTTATTACCCTTATTCATTTTGCTCAAACAGCAGCTCAGTAATGCTCTACCCTTTTTTACTTCTTCAGAGACACAACAAAGTCTCTGCATCACTGCTGAGCATTAGCAAGGAAAGAGAAGCTGCATAAAGAACGGGTCTCACTGGGCTCACTTTTATGAAGGCCAGAGTGCATCTGTTTCTTTTACATGCCATAATTAGGTTGGCTGGTGTAGCTGTTTGGTACTCTCTTGTCCCAGAAGACTCAGTGTCTGAACTGGCAGACAGAACAGAACCTATGTGTTATCCAGACCCAGATACCTGCAAATAAGTGGCCTCTTATTCATTCTGCAACATGTTAAATTGTGATCACTCCCTTATGAGCTGGAGGGCTCAACATGTATTTTTTCCTATGCAGCTGTATAGCTTGTGTAAGAACATTTCCAACTCAGTTTCAGTCTGGTAGTACAATGTGTACTCAGAGGACTTTAGGTAACATTAGACAGGTAGCACAAAGTTGTTCAGGGACCTGAAGTGGGGCTTATTTTCCCCTACATATAAGGACTAAAGAGCAGAAATATCCTAAAAATAAAGCAGGGGAAAACCACAAGAGCAAATGTATTTGCTATTTAAGTGATTAACTCTTTCTTCCAGAAAGTTTGTTCTAGAAAATAGGTGCAATAAAAAGCGCAACCAGGCCATAGTAAAAAATATATATACCATACAATTGCAGTGCCCGCTTTTCAAATTAAATGTTTTTAAGCTGCCTTTCAATCTTAAGTCAAAAGTAGCAAAATACTGCTCTGCTATAGAAATACTACTCACCAAGCTCTAAACATCAAGATTTTAATAAAACCCGTGGGTGCTGATCTCTTCTATAGGAGGTTATAGCTGCAGATGTATAAGTCACAGTGCCTATATATGTGGTTTGCTCATGGCATATACTGTGATTTGGATTCATCGTAATTTCTAGAGTCAATAAAATATAGAAACATTTATCTTATAGATTTCTAGTCTCTGTCTTGGAAATATCAGGCATATACATTGCCTGATATTTTGGACTGTGAGCTGCCTATGAGAAACTTTACAAATTCTGTCAGTACAGGGAAGTTCCGTCTTTGTCCATTTACCTGCAAAGGAGGTGAAGCCAGAAAAGAAATCTGTTCTATGGGCGTTGTGTATTCTTTTTTTCCTTTTTCTTTTTTTTTTTTTTTTTTTTTGTAGTTCCACTAAATCACATATAGCCAAGGAAACTATCATGATTGATGTGCATGAAAAATAAATTTGCCTAACTGCAGTTAGCTAAATTTCAGCTAATTGCTTCTTTTACCAACCCAGTTACGATTTTCTGTTAACAAAGACAAACAGTGTTAATTCACAGTCATTTCACCTCCATATCTATATTTATAGATATTTATATGTTTATTTATAGAGGTATAGATATATGCATCCTGCATGTCTCATTCACATCTTCAACTTATATCTTATTACATCTTTTTGTTACTTCTAGGCTTAGAAGTAATATAGCTTCATTAAACCTCATTGCAATCATGCTCACTGTGGCACTTCAAATGCTTCCCTGCAGGGATGGGAGGAACATTCAGCCGATGCTAATCAACAGCTTATTGCTTGACACTTTCCATCCTGTCCATATAAAAAAATGATTTTCTCTTTACATTTAGTATGGATGGTATTTTCTAACAAAAAACTACAGTATGAGGATTCTAAATATGTGAACAGGTGCAAATGACCAAATGTTGATAAATAGTCTACAAATTCCCTGAGCACATATTTTTGGGGAAGGTGGGATTTCTGCCTAGTCTAACAGATGCAGATAGCACCATTGGCCATGATTCAGCAGACTGGAAATGTGCACAGTCAAGTACATGTAAAATTCAGTGGTCCCCCGCCATTTTGTGGTTCATATACTATGGTCCTGGTATGTCGCAGGACTGCAGTGGGACTATTTGGGGCCTCCTGCTCTTACCTGAGGCCTGGCGCTGCCTCAAATGGGCTTCCTGGGCCTGTCGGAGGCCCCAGAAGTGGTTTCCGGAGAACCGGAAGTGACTTCAGGTTTTGGAGTCCCATTTGGTGCAGTGCCAGGCCTCAGGTAAGTGTAGGAGGCCCCAGATAGGACCCCAGTCCTGACCCAACCCAGCATGTGTATATCATGGATTTTCCATTATCATGGGTTGGGTCACATCCCTAAACTCCACAATAGGCGGGGGATTGCTGTAACATCATAGATAACACACCAGTAGAGATGGGTGTTTCATTTTGGAAGGGATCTGGTTCTGAAATAAAACATGGCAGCACAGCTACCATTCAGAACAGGGACCCACCCTCCAGAACAAAATCAACCATTGACTTATCTTCCTATGGGTCACGTGGGGTGAAACTCCAACCAGGAAACAGCCTCCAACATATCATCTTTCCTTCTCCCTGGCGCTGGCCAATCAGACAAGGAGGTGGGATGATGCATGTCATTGCACAGCTCCATCTCTACACATCAGTCATTTGTGTTCTGTTAGGATGTCTTTCAAACAGAAGAGCGACACATCTCACCCACCTGTTGTGTTGTTTTGTTTTGTTTTGTTTTGTTTCAGTTATACACTACCTCAGTAGTGACACAGCACTGATCTGGGTGGTTAATAATGTAAAATGCAACAGGACAAAGTTCAATTCAATCAAAGAAACATAGAACAGACAAGCAAAATGAGATCAGCACCAAATACTTTCTGTGAAACTCAGATCCATCTATGGAATCACTCATAGGCCCTGGTTCTATTTTTAATCCTTTTACACCTACCCTTGCTAAAACTCAAACCTGATTTAACTCAATGGTTCAGTATTGTGTTTCTCCTGTGAAGTATATCTTCCAACAGGGCCAGTTTATTTCAGAACAGGTTCTTCTTTCTCCAGGAGAATCTTGTTTTATTTAACATTGATGGTGAGAATGTTCATGGATTTCAGAAATTAACAACGCTCTTGCTTTCTGTGCTCCTATATTTTGATTGATGGAACTGTACAATTCCTAATTTGCATCATTTGTAAAGGAACATTAATCAAAGAGTTTCTTTAATTATTAATTAGTAAGCATCATTTTCATCTCCCAAAGGTTAGACCTTGGGTAATAACTCTCACTCACTCAAATATTACCCCTCTTCAAGACAGGGGCCAATGTGAGTTTGACCTTTCCTTTGGGAAGTGAATTCTTGCATGGATTTTCACATACCTACATGCACAGGCTAGGACCTATTGTGATTCATGTGTCCATCTTTGCTCTTCTACTTGACATATTGCGTGCCATTCCTTTTTCAGGCAGTACCACAGCCGTGATAACAGAAAAACCTACAGCAATTGACACTACAGTACAGCCAGGTATGCTTTAAGGGGGGGGATTGTTTCTGGGTAGGATGTAAAACATTTCACAGTCACAACTTGTGCCAAAGACAAATATAATGAATTGCAGGACTTTCTGTCTTTCTCTTCCTTCAAAGTCTCTGAAGTATAAAGAAGCATCTGGTCTCCAAGCGCAGTACAGTAAATATTTTACTCCTGTCATCCCATGTATCAGCAGTACAGAACTAGCTTCCCGTCTGTATCACTGCAATGCCAAATGGTGACAATACTTCCAAAAATTTACAGGCTAATTCGCACAATGTGCATTTGGGGAGAGGGGATGTCAAACATTTTTAGCTCGTCTAGAGTCCTCATTAGGTGAGATTTTGATGCTATATCTTAAAGCAATACACGCTTGAAAGGGGGGGGAGCCCTTCTGTTTATTGTGACATGAGTTTTCCTCAATTCGGTTTCGGCCAGTCATCTTGCTTTTGTTTTGTAATTGGTCACCTGGGAAATAACATGTCTTTGTTTGCAAGTCCAAAGCACATTAACACTGAAAGATTGGCATGCCTGGAGGAATAACATGGTAAGAGGAGGACATGGACATTACACATTTTCCTTGTCATGTGAACTGATATGATAACATAAGTGTGTGCAGAATAATAAAAATAACTATGGAGATTATCATGGGGGGTCTGTTAAATTGTTGACACCTGCCCCCCAAAAAAATCAGTATACGCCAGGTTTCTTTTTCCTCTTTGTTACATTTGGCAATTTTGCAGTGGTCTACCAGGAGTTCTTAAAAAGAGGTTATGAAAACTGCTACCATAAACTTAGGCAGGGAGGAACGAAGCTGTTAGGGGCAGCTGGTCTTCCCCCAATCAATACAACAGCTAATAGCTTTCAGGAAAGCATTTAATTTTCAGCTTCACAGGGCTTCATGCTATGACTTCTGGTCATTTTTAATAGCCTTACATGGGTCGAGAAAGAAAGAAAGAAAATTCACCCCAAGTTTCTGATGAGCAATCAGCAATTTTCATAGCTTTGTGTTAATGACTGTGAATAGGGGAAAGGTCACTCCTCAGTCACTCCCGTTTCCTTTAGGCCACAGTCAGGCACTGCCTCCCAAGTAATTTATTAATGGGGTGTGGATGTGTATACCACTGTTTCCGCTACAATACAGACACTAGAGGCTTTGCTGCAAGCGGGGGGGAGCATGAATACGGATAATGCTTCCTCCAAGACAACGGGGTTGCAGGACTGATTAGCCAAAAGGGAATAAAAAGAACTTTATTCCAGCGATGGTGTGGTGTTTAACCTCTGAGTTTCCATGGCATATACAGTAGGTGAACGTTTTCCTCTGCCACATTTCTTCAGTCAGCATATGCTATTTTGAGTGACATCCTGTCCTGTTATTGCTTGAGGCAGAAGTATCTGTTCTCTTGTTCTGCACCACAAAAGTATAAAAAGCCTTGTTCAAACATTGCAGTTACGGCTGCTTTATTTCACAGTAATCCTAATATCCCAGTTGTCATATTAACATTTCAATGATGTTCATGCAATGGAAGTTTTTTTTTTGGGGGGGGGTCTTATATAAACGCAAAACTTGTCAAACTGAGTGGTGCCCGTAAGGGAGGAAATCAACTCTCAAATCTATATTATTATATCTATTGGCCTTTAAGGAGTATTATGAAATTATTTTACAGTATATAAGCTTTTGCTTCAGGTATACACATCTCTTTCACATATTTCCTTGGATAACAGTCTCATTTTTCTATAAAAATAACCTTATTTGGTTTTTTTTTATTAATTTAATCTATTTTAAGGTGGTATGCACCATTCAATTGTCAGAAGCTTAGGGAAACAAGAAATGGACCTAATATGGAATTTCTGTACTTATTGCTTACATTTCCATCTCCTGTTTCCTACAGTAACCTCACGGCAGCCTACATGGTCGTTGTCATCCTCATTTTATCATCACAATGATGCAGCAAAATAGATCAGGTTGAGAGAGTATTAATAGTTTAAGATTTCATCTTGAGCCAAAAACAAATACAGTATAATGAATTTCAGAACTTGCTAGTTTCAGAGAGGGTAACCGTGTTAGTCCTTTCAAGAATTTCAGGCAAAAATCAAAGAAAAACAAAGCAAAACAAAAGGCAAAGAACATGTGGCACCTTAAAGACTAACTTTCATATTTTAATGTAACGTTCCGTGGACACGTCCACTTTTTCAGACATATAGCAGCAGAATGAGGTGTGTGATATAATATGTGATGAGACGTACATTTCATACCAGATGTTCATTGGTGGATAAGGTTGGGGGAAGAGGAGGGAGAGATGATTAGTTGTAGAAGTGGTGGAAGGATTTGGCCAGTGGTCATAGATATGTTAAGCAGTGTTAATGGGTCTGTGGAGGAGGGAGAGATGGTGGGAAGGAAGATTTGGCTATGAGTCATAGATATGTTAAGTATTATTAATGGCTCTGTGGCCATGGTCTTTAGATATGTTAAGTGTGGTTTTAAGGTAAATTCCTCAAGAGTCAGAAACCAGAACCAGATTGAGTGGGGTGGGGTGGGTGGAAGAGAGTGGTGAGAGAGTGGGAGTTTTTACCTTAGGGTCCAGGTGGGAGATAAACTTCCATGAAAAAGTGGCAATATAGTAATATTAAATCTGATAATGACTCAAGAAACCCAGACTTATGTTTAATTAATTCTTGTGTGTTTCCATCATGCAGATGAATTTTTATATCAGCTTTTTCTCTTTGTACTCTGGCTTTCTAGCTTTCTACTCAGCTCAGCTCACATGATAAGTGAAATGTGTAAACCCTCCTCTTACCATGCTATTCCTTAGGTGTCAGTCTTTCTGTGCCTCATCATGCAAGCTGAGTTTCACAGCCAAGTGGAGATTTGAACTCCTAGTTCAAAACACTTAACAACTGCACTCCATAGGCTAGCAATTAATGCTAAATGGAGATCACACTTGTGATGGCACGTGAAGCACAACTTTGCTTCATGCACGGCTGTTAGGCAGTTCTCCCATCCCAAACACAAACATTGAACTCTACTCATCCTGTTTCTGCTTCTGCTTGGTATGCACAAGTGAAAAACAGCATATTTTGGAGAACTGCCCTTATCAGCAGGGGAAGAGGAGGGCTGTGGCGCCTTCACCATCCCTAGTTTTCCACCACCTGAGGCCATTGCCTTCATTCGGCTGAGCACAGGGCTAAATCCAACAAAAATGTAGGTTTCATGTTGTAGGAGCAATATAACATGTTGACTCTCTATCTTCGACATGATCCCCCAGGTTTAAAGAAAAGCCTCTACCCAACAATTTGGCACTCTGTTTGTGACCAAGGAATAAAACTCTGACCAAGACCATTAAGCCAAGAGTAGGCTGGAGTTAATAATAGAAGCCACCAATAGCAAAGAGAAAGTTTATCCTTCATCTTTTTTATTTTTCCTATTACAATGAATGGACTCCATTCACACTTAGGAGGAACTGCAAAGTGCATCTCTAACAGGCAAAGGAAAGCTGTGTCCAATTAAAGGGGATCTGCCAGAGAGTGAGATGTGCTTCTTCCGTGAGGGTCAATTTCACAGCCCCTCAAGATAAATCCCATTATCTACAGATTCTGTACCTTGTCTTACAAGTTACAAGAGTCGTATGTCTTATTAAGGAAGCCCCTTATGTGTCTAAACCAAGGCTGAGAAATATGTTGTCTTCTGGATATTTATGGGGCTTCAGCTCCCATCAGACCCAGCCTGTTTAGCTGGTGATGTGAGGTGATGGGTTTCGGAATCCACACTGCAATCAAACAGTATCACGGTAGCCATGTTTCTTCCAGTTCTGGCTTTGGGATAAAATGTTCCATAGTGCTGTAGTATGTGAATGCTAGTAAAACATGGGTGTGTGTTTGTGTAAAATCTATTCTGAAAGGAAAAGAACTTTTCTTAAAGAATATCCTGTGCTAGCCTCATTTAAATTTAAGCTAGAAAAAAAGTTTGCTCAGTCTTACGGGCTAGAGTGGAGCTAAATTTCATACATTGGAGAGTGGCATCTTTTTATACTAGCATGAATTGTAAAGTTCAGGATCAGTCAAGTTCAACCTCTTTAAATTTAAGCTGAATTTTCACGAATAAGCAAAGCATGTGTTGTTGCAGGATGCACATAGTCCAGTCACAATGAAAGACATCAGAGTACTAGAGATGGGCACGAATCAAAAAAATTGCATTTCGTTTGTCGTTTGTTGTTTGTTGGGTCCGTTTTGGATCGTTTCCATTTTTGTGAATTTTTGCAAAAAAATTGTTTTCGTTTTTCATTCATTTTGTTACCATTTCATTACCATTTATTTCATTTTTTGTGATTTTTTAAAGGATTTTAAGCAATTCACTCATATTGCAGTAACGGAACTGAAATGCATGACAAAATTTCCGGTGTTTCTGTTTGTTTTGTTTTATTTTGGAGACAAAATTCGTTTGTCATTTCGTTATGTAATGAAACGAAAAAATGAAAACGGAAATGAAAAATTGTTCATTTCATGCCCATCTCTACAGAGTACCCATAGAACTCCTAGAGTTTGGGAAGCTGAAACTAGAAATTTGCTTTTTATGAAAAGGAATGCAGTTTCTCCAGAGACTTTAATTAAAAACATGGAACATAACACCTAAAACTGTTTCTCCAGCACACTGCTCGATAAATGTTATTTCGTTTTTTTCATGGTGTGGCCACATGTGGGTTTCCTTTGAAGCAAACTCTCAGACCTAATTTCTTCTCAAGGAAGTGTCCATGAGAATACAGATTTAAACATTTCAGCCTTATAAAGACACACTATCCTAATCTGGAAGTTGAGTCATGGCAACTGGACTTCTTTTTCTTGAGAGATTGAAACCTTTTGCTACTCATCCAAACAGCTTTGTCAGTCTGAAGAAAGCTAGTTGTGAGTCCTTGATTTGATAGTTCACTTTGACCTCTTGTCACCCTGGTCTGAAATAGGCTCATAAGATGAACAATGGCCAAAATAGGCTCCTTAGGTAGACAACAGTCTCAATAGCCTTAAGGTGAACAATGGCCTAAAGTGCTGAAATCCATAAAATATGGATCGTTAGCTCTGGCCTTGGTGGTGAAAGTGTGAAGTATTTTTTATTTGTCTAGGAGGTATTGTTGAAATCACAGCCTGTTAAGTGGCAGATAGACTGTTCCTGAGCCCCCCCACCTTTGTTGAGAGAGGGGTTTTCAATGCTCGCATGAATGGCTTCCCTGACCCATCTCTCAAACCACTTATCTTTTTTGTCTAATATGTATACATCCTCATCCTCATTGAATTGGTGCTCTTCAAGTGGAGGTGTACTGCTGATTCTAGTCCTGAGCTGTTGCCCCTCCTATGCTGGGCCATCCTTCTGTTTAATAGCTATTTAGTTTCTCCTTCTTCAACAGAGGTGGGGGGGGGGCCTCAGGCACAGTCTTGTGCTGAGCTGCTGCCAGTTGGTGACAGGTAGCTTCCACGCAGGGTGATTTAAAGTGGCCTCCTCACAAGGGCCATAATGGGTATATCCTGATAATGGCATTGTTTCTCTAGACTTTCCAAATGGATGTGTGATTAGCTGCACCCTGTCCCTCCTTACTTAGCAGCAGAGCTGTCAAAATGTGTCAGAGCTCTGCGGGCCAAACAAGACAAATGGTACCGCAAGAAGTTTGTCCTGCTGACAGTTCATGTACAGTATTAGCTGTTCCAGCTGTAAACATGATGTGGCCTTAAAATGCAGCTGCTGGCTACTCTCACAGGACAGATTTGTTTTAATTACACAGTACCAGGTACCGCATTGCTTTTAAGGAGTCATATGATTTTGCTACACATCACACATCAAATTTTAATTTAAACAGTTTGTTGGTCAGTTAATCCATGGGCTGCGGAATTAACTGCCTTTTTATGCTCTTCTGGAAAACCTGAAATCTTTCCAGGGAGAGCAGAATCTATGCTGAATTAAGAAACGTTCTGGCTACATTGACTCAAGACAATAGCTTTCCAATAAGTTCTTCTCGGATGCCAGCACAGATATCAAGCCAAGAAAGACCCTTGGGTTTCTTTAAAGTGTTTCATGTTGCGTGGGATAATTTTGCCTCTTGCAACGCAGCAAGCTTGTAGTCACAGGAGTTGGCATTTCCTGACAGTACCTCCATTTCCCATTCTGGGTCTCTGTGGCTCTGTGAAACAGAAAAAAGAGTATGTTTTTTTATGTTATGGCTTTTAGGTAAGACTGTGAGGGAAGGGAAGACTGTGAAAATGAGAAGGGGGTAAATGAGGCGGCTGAGGAAGGCAGGTCCCTCCACCACCGGCCAAAGCTCTCATCGATTTGGGACCACCATCCCATTGCCCACTGCCATTTGCAGCTGCTGGAGGCATAACAGTCACTCACATGTGTTTCAAACAGTGACACATCTCATTTCAAGCATCTGCTTTACCTTTCTGTGGATCCAATCACTATTAGTTCTGCAAGCTATGTATGTGTATGTGTGTGGGGGGGGGCTCTGTGGCAGTGGTTCCCAGCCTTTGCTAACCCAGGTGTTGATGGACTACTAGCCCCATAAACCCCAGCCAGCACAGTTGGTAGTGAAGGCTTCTAGTAGTTGCATTCCAAGTAACACAAGGCTGGGACTACACTGCTCTTTGAGATTAGTATGCCACACACTTGTGGTGTCATGTCTTTGCAAGTCATCGTGAGCCCCTCTTTCACTCAGTCCTGCAATACGTAGTATCGTGTGTATGTGTAGCCTATAGGTTTTTATAATATCTATGTGCTTTACTCGAAAACCCTTTTGAATAGCTCTAATGCACTTCATGTCCTTGGCCAGCTATGAATCAAAGCCCACCAGCTGAACATCAGTGCAGTATGCCGTGTTTTGGTATCACTAGAATGCTTCTAATGTCAGATTGTCCTCCACTATGTCATTCCTGTTGAAAGGCTATTGAATTGTTGTGCTATCATTCTTCCTTGTTGAAGCCCATGGAACAATCAATCATGACAGCAAGACAATACTTCAAACGAAAGTTGTTCAGTGCTGTCATGAGATTCCTGGGAGTTTCTTTTCCTTTTTTTAATTAAAGAGAAGCAAAATAAAAAAAATGAGTTATGTCTTTGGGCATTAACCCTGTTACTTTCTGAAAGCGTAGAGAAGGTTATTCATTTTGGAACTTTCCCTTCATAGGGTGGGAGTTTTCTTCTACAAATCCTCAGCTGCAAGAAAGGAATTTCACAAATTTTGTTTTCGGATGACACAAAAGAAAGCTTTCTTTCCTGCTAATCAAATTCCATGTTGCAATGAAAAATAATACACTGTTTCATGTAAGACCATTGGGCAGAATGGCAACAAAGCTGGAAACAAGATATGATCTCATTCTGACCAAAATAAGCTATATAATACCAGACTTCCCTTGTTTTACAAGGAGCTTCTTTTGAAGCTTTATTTTGTATTTTTTGGCTGCAGGCCACATTTGTCTCCTTCCAAATGTATTCATTTGAATACTGCCATCTTGTGGGTCGATGTAAAGAGCACATAAAAGACTTTGCTTTATTAAATTATGATTATTTACTAATACATATAGTATTTTAAATACATTGGGGGGGGGAAGCAGAATACATCAACACCCAAAAGACCTTTCATGGCGTCATGTACACAAGAGCCTTAAAGATGAGTAGCCAACTATTCCTTTTCTTTATATTCTTTTCATTTTGACCTTCTGCTAGAGCTGATTTCTAAATAATTTTTTGAAGCATATGCATATAAACCAATACCCACATACCTGCATTATGCATAGCTTTCTTGTTTATAGTTTTGTGTGACTTGCTGCATCATAATGTGGAGCAGGATATACATCCTGATACGTATCCAGCGGACTGTAATACTGTAGTCAACTCAGAATCCAGATAAATGTGCAATTAACCAAACTCCTCAATTCTTGAATTTCTTTACAATTTCTTTACATCGTCATGATCTTGAAATGTAATAAGCCACTCAACAAACCCTGGGAAGAGAATTTGTGGAATGCCAAGGAAAGCAGATGGCAGAAACACGTAATTTAAATGTAGAACACAATGTGCACAATGTAGATATCTTTTGGTGATTACCAGATAGGATCTGGAACCAGCCAGAAAAATGTCCTGATATATATTTGCACCTAGAACGTTCACCAGTGCCGGAAAGAAACAGAACAATCCCCTGTTGCACAGATTGAACCAAGGACATTCTGCATGCAAGGCATGACTCTCTGTTGCCAAGCCCTGGTCTCTTCCTCAAAGTCATATCTCAAAGTCAGCTTCAGGCAGACACCCTGAACTGACACAACATGCTCCTTTGCACTTCTGTGCTGCTTTCTGCATAAAAATGCTGCATGATGAGTGGGACCACTGATGTGGTTACTCAGGAAGCATATTCAGGGACCTATATATTAGAAACAGAATGTTCTTCCCTCACTGAGCATTTGTCTCCCCACACAGGGAAAGAGAAAGGGATTGTTCTTGATTTATAGCAAGATAAAATGAGAAGGTAGTAGCTTCTTCTAATTCATTTTACATCTCACTTCATAGCCCAAAGAACAATAGTTGGATGCCATGTTGAGCAGATAGACAGTTTGAGGCAAGGATGAATGAAAGTGATGGAAGATATTATGGCTCAGTTTAGATGTAACGCCAAACCATAGTTTAATGCAGTGTTTCTAGCCAAATTGAATGACAGCTTCTAAGGCCACCCCCCAGCAAGTCTCCTCCCCCTTATTAGCACCCACCTATGTTCTAGCATTTATTGCATGGTCATTGCAGGTAATAAAGAATCTGCTATTTCATATCCCCCCAAAGACTTGGAGTCAGACTCTTGCATGCCATCATAAAAGTGGACATGCTGTGTTATGACACCTGAAACCCGTTAATTCCAGTAGTACATGGTGTTACTTATACCTGGAAATGCCCTTGCTTCCCCCCTCCTGCCCCCACTGAGTTTATGCCAAACCACGGTTTGATTTTTCAGCCAATCAGCAAACTATAGTTTGTGTTTCCCCTGCAAGGTAAATCAGATTTTCCTTCCAATAAATCACTTAGCACCAAAACACTGCTTGCCTTTATTTGCCTTTATCTTCAGAAAATGGGGCTATAGAGATGCTATCCAAAATGTCTGGAGAACATGTGGAGAAGACTGACACTTGGGTAGAATGATCTTGATAGGAGTTTATGAATTGAAGTGTTGACTTAGCAATGTATTTTCTCTCTCTCTTTTTGTTTTCACTTCCACCAATCCTCAATCCAATTATTTTAAAAAAAGAACTTCCAGTCTATGGTTTCAACTGTGGATTCGGCTATAGTTCTCAGAAGACAGTCTGTCGGTGGGAGCACGATAACCAAGTGGACCTGAGGTGGGCAGTGCTCACCAGCAAAACGGGGCCAATTCAAGACCACACAGGTAACGTAAGGTTCACCTCTGAAGTGAGGGGTGAGAATAGAGCGCAAGAGTGTTTAAAGTGTTTTAAAAGCAAAAATAGTGCTTCCTAACCTTGGGTCCCCAGAGGTTCTTGGAGTACAACTCCTAGATATCCTGGCCAGCACAGCTAGCGGTGAAGGTTTCTGGCAGCTTTAAGAACATCTAGGAACTCAAGTTGGGGAACTATTGTCATAAGACCTTTATGTTAATGAGTTCCACATTGACAATTAAACTCCTTCCTAGAATTAGATTCAGATGGATGCTATTGTGTTACACGTGCTGGAATCTTTTTTACTTGTAGTGTAAAATTTCTGGAACGTTTTTCAAGCCTTTCTAAATCAGGATACTTTTCAAGATAATTTTTGGAGCTTCTCCTTTAAGTGTCTTCCTTCTCTAATAAGATCTTGGGCCATCACATACTTGAACCCTCTTCTCAAAGCCACTGCCAAAGCAAAGGGCATTTTGTGACCCACTGTGTCTCCTTGCTATGCCTGTATTTTTCATTATTCAGATAAGACAAATGTGCTAGCACTCCTTTACTTAATGAGAATGACAAGGAAATTGGACAAAATTGGGCTCCTTTAATCTAGAGACACTTTCAATCGAGTCTTAAGACAAGTACATTTTGTTTTAGGGGGTAAGAGGGGGGGAAATCTTTAACCATTCTTTGACTATAAATGGCGTTGTACAAATAAGTGGCACCAAATTAAGAAAAAGGCAGTTAGCTGAAATGAAGGCTGTAATAATGGGGGGAAATTGATGCAAAGTAAAAAAAGAAATGACTCAGTAAGATCTGACATTGAGGGGAGGTTAAAAGCCATGTTAGCCAAGGACTGACAAAATCTGAAAGGCATGCATAAGTTGAGTGCTAATTAAGACAAAGGAGGCAGAGTTCCTGACCCAGCTCTGCAATAATATTCCTGAAATCAAAAATATTTGAACTTTGCCTTCAATGTCTGAAGACAAGCAAAACTTGTACTCTTGGTGAAGAACTAGAGACAAGAACAGGAATATATTTCTTAAAGAAGGTTTTGTTATCAGTAATATTGAGCATTTTGTGTAGGTTTCGTATCCCATAGCTGTATGCTTAGCCTGTGTAATTAAATTGTAAATGGCCTAGAGAATGCTGTACGCTTGGTGAGCTGGGGAATAAACAGTACACTTTAGTCTAGAAACATTTTCATAACAGTGTGAGTCTGCTTTTATTTTTTTATTTTTACCGTGCTACAATATTCTTCACAATCTTTCAATCCTTATGTCTGTATTTAAAGGTTCCAATCAGCTACTACATGAATGCCATAATCACATCCAGGTTTTTATGCAGAAAAAGGGAAATAAATAAATAAATAAATAAATAAATAAATAAATAAATAAATAAATAAATAAATAAACATTTATTGAAGAAGGGCTGTAATTATTACAGGAAAGGGTGTATGCTGAGTAGCCTTAGTACCTCAGATTTAACAAGCACAGCAGCAGCAACAGCAGCAGCAACAACAACAACAACAACAACAACCTTAGAAGTGCAGAGCTGGTAGAGACCCAATGGATCCTCAAGTCCAGCTGCGGTCAAGGGTGCACAGTGGAGAATTGTATTTCCAACCTCTGGCTCCAACAGTGAGAGTTCTTACACCCTGGCTCCTCCACAGCTGATAGGTACTAACCACCACCAGAATGGTGGCAACATTAACAGGAACTTAATTCGTCTGTCTCTCAGTAGACAGAGGTTATACCTAGAGACAGAGATTGTATCTATGGCTGTTTTTAAGTTTTGTTCTTGTTTGAATGTAAAAGGGTGCAATTTTCATCTCCTGAACTGACAAACAGGTCAGAAAACAGTTATAGTTCCCATTTTGTTCCTATGTGAATTTGTGATTATGTGCATATATAAAGTGAAAAATGCAGTTATTACTCCCATTGATCTAGACTAGAATGGGCTTATTAATAGTCCAATATAAATTCCTTTGATTCAATGAACCTACTATAGTAGGAACTAACAGTTCTCCCAAATGTGGATTTAGGAGCAAAGAAACAATACTACAAATGAATATGGAAACAGAATGGAACTAAAAATCTAAGAGTAAAAATAATATGATCAATCAATTGCATAGGTGCTGACTCACCAAATCCCCAATCAGCCTAATTGAGTTGTGACTTATTACTGGATTTTAGTTGTGTTATTTGCACAACTGCATTTGTAGGATTTATATTAAAATATCTGGGGAAATAAGAACATATTCATGGGTTATCACTAGAACAAGGGAGTGAAGACTTCTCATTATCAGTATAGTTTTATAAAATATGATAGACTGAGAGCATGCCATTCCCGTATATGCATTAAAGGTGATGTGTCAATGGGAGGATTTTATGATGTGCTCTTCTAAATATCCAAGGGCCATTGGCTACGTTGGCTGAGCTCCTGGGTGTTATAGTTAAAACCCTCTCAAAAGCATCAAGCTGCCCCATTTTGCTTTAGCACATATTGTCCACCAAATGTGGTCCATCTTGGTTCCACTTATCCTGTTTATCATTCTTGCATGTGGCCCATGCCAGAATGTGTGTCCTTACTAACCATGTTGTGACATGAATGATCCAGCTGTCCCATAGTCTTTTTCTTGATGGGATGATATACCAGAAAAGCTCAAATAATCAAGAATGAAGGTTGACTTTTAAGGGAGGGGAAAGGAAAGGAGAAAGTTGAAGAAAATGCATTTGATAACCTTCAAGTCTTCTCCAAGCACACGTTTCTGTTGCGGGTCCTTAGGTAAAGCCAGCTCAGTTTTAGAACACTTGAGCTTCATCAGGCTTAAAGGAGCCCAACGTGGGCCATTATTTCTAATGCAGTGCTTTTGTCACAGCAGGAGATGGCAATTTCATTTACTCGCAAGCAGATGAAAACCAGAAAGGCAAAGTGGCACGGCTCATCAGCCCCATCATCAACCCACAGAACTATGCTCTCTGCATGACTTTTTGGTATCATATGTCGGGCCCTCACGTTGGTGTGCTCAGAATCAAGCTGCGATATCAGACACCTAAAGAGTATGAGCAGGTCTTGTGGATGCTGAATGGAAATCAGGGAAATCGCTGGAAGGAAGGGCGGATCCTTCTCCACAAATCTGTGAAACACTATCAGGTAAGTAAAGAAAAAGTAGGTACAAAAAGGTTAGTGGGAAGACAGATGTTTTTGCATACAAAAGGCCCTAAGTTCCAGGTCTAAAAGAAGATCCTGAGGATTGAATCTGGCATCACCTGCATGGAAAGACTCTATTATGCCACTGAGCTGTGGGTTTTTGTGAGCTGCCCCCAATTCCTCCCTTCTAGTCCCTCTCTCCTTTCACTGTCCATGGGGCTTAGGAAAGTTGCATCTATGGGATACAGCTCCCACAAAAAAAAAAAAAAATATGCCAGGATAACCAGTGGTCTGCAAATGGATTTTGCCTGACCTCTGACCTCCACCTAAAAGGCTGCTGGGGAGGGTCAAGAAAATGTAAATATTTTGTTTTATTTAAACTAAACAGTCAGCTGCAAAGTCAGCAGCTCGGCAGTTCGAATCCCAGGTGCCACGCAGGGGTGTGAGCTCCTGCTGTTAACCCCAGCTCCTGTCAACCTAGCAATTTGAAAGCATGTAAAATGCAAGTAGATAAATAGGTACTGCTGTTAAAAGTGGGAAGGTAAAACAGTGTTTCCGTGCAGCCATGCCAGCCACGTGGCCACGGACTTGCACAACACTGGCTGTTCAGCTTGAATACAGAGATGAGCACCGCCCCTAGAGTTGAACATGACTAGCACAAATCTTTACCTTTACCTTATCCCCCCACTCTCTCCAAAAGGAACCAAAAGCGGCTTACATCACAAACACTGTTTAAAAGCTAAAAGCAAGATATTAAAAAGAATTAAACAAGTATTATATTAAGATAATTATTAAAACAAACTTAAAGCAGAGCACAATGGCCCATTTAAAACCCCTGCTAAACCACCAGCCATTAAGGCAAAGCCTGCCTGAAGAGTCTTCTGCCTGACTGTGGAAGGGCAGGGTTAGGGTTAGGGTTAGCCTAGCTTCCCATAGGAGGGAGCTCTAGACTCAGGGAGCAGCAACAGAGAAGGACCTGTCTCGAGTACTACTCACCAAATGCACTGTGACAATGGTGGGACCAAAGGAAAGACCTCCAGTTAGGATCTTAATGCCGAAGCAGGCTCATATGGAGATTTAGCTAGAGTGGCTTGGACCAAGGTATTTAGGAACAATCTGGATTGTTACGGGAAACGGATCAGCAGCCAGTGGAGCTGATGTAATAGGGGAGTTCTACATTGCCTATAGCCAGCCCTAGTAAACAATCTGGCTACAGCAAGAAACTGTTGCCAGCAGTTCAAACTAGTCCCATGAGAGAGCATTTAATCTGAGGGAGACACATCGCCCATCCTCGCTTTAAAACTGTCTCATAGGTTGGAAGGACGTCTTCCTAAGTCCTCTTGAGATTTCCAGAAAAGGAGAAGGCAAAGGAGTCAACTGGGGTGTCACCACTGAGAAGGCTCTTTTCTAATCACAATTCTCCTTGCCTCAAGTACACAATTCTCCTGTTCTCAAGAGCCTCTCAGAAGAAAATGCTATGGTATTTGCTTGCCCATTCTTGAAGTACAGTATGAGAGAAAAGCAGATTTATGCCACTTGTATAAATATATCCATGTTAATTGGGACAGATAATATACCTGCAGATACTGTATGTCCAAATGGTGTACTATTTCAGAACTATTCAGATCACAAAGTCAGGCTGGTTTTGATATATATATATTATCCTTCATGTCAGAGTTGCACCATCACTACCCATATTATTGCTTCCTTGTAACTATAGAAAAGCTGAGAAATCTGTATGACATCTTCAGACTTGAGTAGGTGCCTAAAATATTGCTATTTATTAGACATGGGCACGACCAGAAAAAATGACATTTCGAGTTTTCGTTTGTCGGAACGGGTCCGTTTCGGGTCATTTCCATTTGTCGCAAAATTTTTCAAAAATTTGTCATTTTGTTTGTCATTTGTCATTTGTCGTTTCCACCGTGATTTAGCGTGATTTGACTTCCCAGAGCATAGGGGCGTCCTGCAATCAGGGCCGGCACTAGGTGTTTTTGCACCCTAGGTGGCGGGCGGGGGGCGGGCGGCGGGGAGGTGCGGGCGGGCGGCGGGGGGCGGGGGCCATGGGCGGGCGCGGCCGCGCGGGCAGGCGAGTGGGCGGGTGACAGCGCGGGCCGCAGGCGGGTGGTGGCACGGGCAGACGGGTGAGTGGGCAGTTAGGATATCACTTAGGATAGAGGTTCTGTTCTTGGCTTGCACCCCAAATGTGTGTGTGTGCAAGCAAATTGAAGTTGGGAAAATAGAAAATAAATGGTAGTATATAATATATTTTAAAATAAATCCACACCTCCCACTCCCAGTCGAACCTCCCCCTTTATCCAATATCAGAAAAAAATCCTCACAAACTGCCAGAGAAAAATAAAGAATAAACTGCTATTCCCTTCAGTAGACAAAGCTGCAGGGAATCAAAGAAATTATTTTCTAAATTCAATTCCCTCCCTGCCTGCCTAACTTAAATCCTAAAGCCTCCAGCCTCCCTTCTCAATCTCGATCGGATCACACCAGCACCAGCAGCCAGCCCTCCTCCCTCAACCACATCCATACACCCAACTGCGATTTCTGGAAGGTGCCTCGGCTTTTTATGCCCTCTGAGACATCCAGAAGTGTCAGTCAAAAACCTGGCGATGCCATTGGTGGAATGGTTCAAAAAAATTGCATGGTCCCATCCCATGCCCAGCCCAAATGGGCAGGTCTAAAAAAATAAAAAATAAAATAAAATAAAATAAAATAAAATCAATACGACTTTTATTGCTATAAAAAACCCACTGCTGCTACTATTAAAATTCAGGCATTTAAAATAAATAAATGTCACATGTTTCTGCGGTGATTTGGTGTGTTTTTTGACCACGATTTCAAAAGAAAAATTGTGGTCGCCATTTTGGATCCCCCCCACCGCATGGCATGGTGAGACAACGAGGATGACCCCCCCCCAGCCTGGTGCAAGCAGCCCAGGACAGGAGAAGAGGGGGGGAAGGCCAGGGACCCCCCAGAAACCACCCCTCTGGTAGGTGGCAAAGCCTCAGGCAGGCATATTTTCACCTGATTTTTTGGCCGGGAGTCGGGGTTTTTTTAAAAACTTTTTAAAACTTTTTCTGTGCTTCGCATTGCGTGATCGCCGCGATGCCACAAACAGAAACGAAAAACCCAACCAAATTTTTCTTTTTTCGGTTCGAGTTCGAGTTCTGACAGCTTAATTATCGTTACCAGTTCCGTTACGTAACGGAAACGATAACCGAAAACAGAAATGACAATTTCGCCGAGTCGTGCCCATGTCTACTATTTATTGATATGCTGAACCAGGGGTCCTCAAACTTTTTAAACAGGGGGCTGGTTCACTGTCCCTCAGACACTGTTGGGGACCAGACTATACAGTATGACCCCTGTATCGATTCGCCACCCGCATATTCAGTTATCCACAGATAGTGAGCGGTGGTGCAAGGCCCTGGTGGCAGGCCTGCAAAATTGGGGGCAGAGGAGGAGGAGGCTTCACGGCTGGGGAATGCCTGCCCACCCGCCTGGCTCCAACATAGGCAGCAGTGGCAGAGGCTGCACGGGCCTGGAGCACTTGCTCACTCACCTGAGAAGGAGAAGATGGGGATTGAGAGGGAGGGAGAGGAAGGCGGTGGCAGGCAGGCTGGTGAAAGTGTCTGTCAGTGACGGTCAGCAGCGCCCCATGGGCTTTGTGCATGGCTTCCTCTTCTTCTTCCTCCTCCTCCTCCTCCTCCTCCTCCTCCTCCTCCTCCTCCTCAATGTCTCTCTCTCCTCCCCCCACCCCATCCACTACAGCTTGTCCCACACCTCCATCTGTCCATTGCTGTTGCCACCAGGCAGCAGCAGGACTGAGCCTTCCATGCGGCTCTTGCCAGGCTGCCCTCGCCTCCTCCTCCTCCTCCTCCTCCTCCTCCTCCTCCTCCTCCTCCTCCTCCTCATCTCCACTCCAGCCCATCCCACACCCCCATCTTGCTTATGCCATTGCCACCAGGCAGCAGCAGGACTGAGCCTTCCATGCAGCTCTCACTAGGCTGCCCTCTCCTTTTCCTCTCCCCCTCCACCATCTCCTTCTCCTCCTCCTCTTCCTCTTCCAGGGTACTCCTCTGCTGAGCATCTCCCGGGCCAGCAAAGTTTCCCAGAGGTGGTCTCAGAGGAAGCTGTGCGGCCTCAGAACTCCCACTCACCCAGCTGCTTGGAACAGCAGTGCCAACATCAGAAGCAAAGGAGGCCACTCAGCCCCTAAGCATCTGCCCGCCTATAAAATCAGCAGCAGCAGTGGCAGCAGAAGAGGCCACTCTGCACCAGAGCACTTGCCCACAAGCACCATGTGTAGGAAGAGGCAGCCCGGGGTAGTGTAAATGTGTTTGCAGCAGGACCACATCCAGCCTCCACCACTGAGCTGGGGGGGGGGGTCTGCACTCGCCAGCGGGCCAGGTTCAGGATCCTGGCAGGCTGCATCCAGCCCAAGGGTCATAGTCTGAGGACCCCTGTAAATGAATACCCAACCTTTGTGTCATCATAAGGTCTAAATCAATAAAATGTCATTTACCAGGTGGTGATAGAAGGAGAAATAGGAAAAGGAAATGGAGGAATTGCAGTTGATGACATTAACTTTGACAGCCATATAGCACAGGATGAATGTCGAAGTAAGTATAAGTTGCTAAAAATATCTCATGCAGAAATCTATGAATGCCGCTTATGCCCACTTGGTAAATACATACAAGACTCTGTCTTTCAAAATACGTTATAATGTTTGTCTCACGCCAATCCTCTGCACAGGTGGTGTTTTAATATTGGACTTTGTCACATTGGCATCTACATAGGTTATTTTATTTTATTTGCTCTCCAAAGAAAATAAAACATGGGAACCAAAGTAGCTCTCCATAGAATTAATGAACAGAATAGTTAGAAAACAATGTGTTATAAATAACTGAAATTCAATTACATGGAATACTATTCAAAACCACTTGAAAAATCTCAGTTGAAATAATAATTCCTGTGAAATTAAACAAAATACAGCTTTTGTATTTATCAGTTCCTGCCTGAATATAAACTTCCTTATATAGTGGTATTTCAGGCCATGGGGCCAACCTAACCTCTCCTGGCCGGGAGGGAGTTCCAAAGTCTGGGAATAGTTGGCCAAAAGACACTCTTCTGTTTCATCAACAAATGTGCATCTGAAGGTATCAGGAAGGGATGGCATGTCCTCTCCTGCCGTTATCAGTGTCCAGCTAGTTCTTTGAAATATTCATTCAAATTTAGTGGTCTTTAATTCTGCCTAGAGAGGAGTATGTGTTCAGTACAAGTGTTTAAAAATATATATTTTTAAACAAAGACGAAGAGAAGGAGCCAGGAAGGAAGAAGTATTATAGGCCTATGTTCCCCATGAAAATGGAACCAATTGGGAAATGCAGTATGGACTCTTGCCGTGGGCTAATTAATTGTTTGGGCGTAGACAATTATAGCAATTTCAGCAACAGAAACAAACAGGGACCAAGTTTAAGAAGCTTCAAAGAAAACCAAGTGTTTTTCTGTGTGCTGTTGCACCTTTTGGCAAATAGAAGATTTGAGTATTTTGCTTCTTATAAGTCTTGGAGGCTAGTAGGGTCTAAAAGTTCATTCTGCAAATTAACCTCACATTGTCCTGGTCATTTAAGGCAGACCATGATTTAAGGAGACAGAGCTCAAGTTCAAACCACAGACTTCTCTGTTATGAAATCCTTCCTTCCACAATGCAGCCAGCAGAACTGTTTCTTACAGTTAAAGGTCACTTGTGTTTTATGACTGAGGTTTTTAGAATACTGGGCTCCAACGTTGTTAATGTGCTGAAGGAAACGTGCTAATTTTGCCTGATTTTCATTTTCCAGAGACATCAACCCCTGCTGATAAGTCTAGAATTGTGCCAAGTTGGGGTGGAGTGGGGACTTTTAAACCTGCTTTTCATCTTTGCTAATTTTGGGAGACCAGGTTAATGAACAGTTCTGTCAAGCTGACATAATCATGCTCTGAGACAAGAGAAAAAATCTCAGTGCTATTATTGCCAGCATGAGAGCCAATCAGTATTTGTCACCCTAATAATCCATATCAATTCTCTTTGCTTGCTAGAATCAAATGATGCAGGAAATGAAATACTCAAAGTAGAGCCAGATATAAATCAAACAGGTAAAGTTCTTTTTCATTAAAAAAATCATTGATTGTCCTGCAAATCTCAATATTATGCTGATTTATTTTGATCCCCACAGCATTAAGACCTCTGTTATTAATCTATATAGGATTTGTTTGTTAATATGCAGGCATTGTGTACATTTTGTGCATATTTCTGAAATGTATTGCCTCCCCTTAAAAGATGTTAATTCTGAAGATAGACAATAACATTTGTTTGCTCTCTCTCTCTCTCTCTCTCTCTCTCTCTCTCTCTCTCTCTCTCTGTGTGTGTGTGTGTGTGTGTGTGTGTGTGTGTGTGTGTGTGTGTGTGTGTGTGTGTTTCTCTCTCTCTCTCTCTCTCTCTCTCTCTCTCTCTCTCTCTCTCTGTTGTTTTGTTTTTTGTTTTTAATTTGTTTTTGTTGTTTTTGCACACCCCAGGTGGTGTGAGAGAGGAATCATTACTTATAGCGTTCACTGATTTTACTGAACTGTTGTGTTCCAAAGACTATCTGGGGAAATCAACAGAGGCATGAGCAGAACTCATGGTAAACAGTGGCAAAACAAGAACTTCTAGCATCAGTGCTAGAAGACAATTCTAATAGTTTTAGCTCAACAGAGTTGCTCTATAGTAAACAGTGTTCAAGAATAATAAATCATTATTATGGATGATTGTTTGGCAAGTCGCATACACACACCTACACAAACTAGTACTGTATCCTAGACCTCAAAACACATTTACTAATGTATTTTTTTAAAAACAGAGTTTTTCTTTAAGTGTTCCCCTTGCTGTTTTTACATGGAGAAATTTGGCCCTTTTGATCCAAAGACACATGGATCATAATTGACAAGATAGTGCAGGGTGGCTCTAATAAAGATTGGGAAGGATTTTGTGTGTGTGTGTGTGTGGCTGAGTTGTTTTGTTCTGTTCTGTTTTTGGACTACCAACTAATTGGGGCTCACCTTTCATCCTACTTTACTTCTTTCTCTCTCCAACAATTGTGGAAAGGATGCTCAGGAGAAATTTTCAGGGCCATCTGCAGTAGAAAACAAAACTGAAGGAACTCTGTAAGACATATGAAACTATCTGGATCATGACCACTGGCAAAGATTTGCCACCATAACACCATTGCATATTACCAAATTCAAGCGGTGCTATAAGAATGCATTCATCCAACCTACACAGTTGCTGCATTAGTCTGTAGGATGAGGCTCTCATCCTTTAGAAGCCGATACAGCAGCTTTCTATATCCAGTTATTCTGCTGTTTTGAGCTGGTGAATGAATGCACAGGAAAGAACTCGGGTCCATGAACTAGTCTGGGCAGAAATAGGTGGTCACCAGATTTTTACAGCCATAATCTCTCTATCTCTCCTACCAGTATGCACATATATTATGAAAATACATCTAGTCTGCTATTTTTACTCGTCTCCAGGCAAGATGAAGCCTACAAAAAGAGACTCAGACCTAAAAGACAAATTAGGAAAACAGAACAGTATAACATGGCATGTGCACCTTTTTGTAAAAAAATACAACAATATCCGTAAAAATAAAAAAGTTATTAGTCAGTGGCTGATTGAATTGGGACCCCTATCACCATATTCAGTGTCCAACTACCTCTTCACAGAGATCAGAGTACTGTTGGTCTGCTATGCAGTCCTGAACACACCTGACCTCATCTGATTTTAGAAAATGTTCAGGATCAGGCCTGGGATGGGGGTGGGGTAGGGTGGGGAAAACCACTGAATGCCACATACTTCTCCAAGAAGGGTTAGAATCTCGGTTAGATGCTGGAAAGGAGCTGTTGAACAGCACTAGGTTACATAGCTGGAGGAGCAGTAGTCTGATCTGGTATGGAACAGCTTCTTATATTCCTACACTACTCTAAACATATTATTGATGTTTGTTTTTTGAAGTTAAGCAGAGTTGGGCTTGGTTGTACTCAGACACTGATCATAGCTGCTCCTCTTTCTTCCCTTTGCAGAGTTTACTCCTGATTACCATGAAAATGGGGAGCGGTACAATGATAACATCTCCAGAAAGCCGGGCAATGTTCTGAAGACTCTGGACCCCATTTTGATCACCATCATAGCCATGAGTGCTCTCGGAGTGCTGTTGGGAACCATCTGTGGAGTTATTCTCTACTGTGCCTGTTGGCACAATGGCATGTCAGACAGAAACTTATCTGCACTGGAGAACTATAACTTTGAACTTGTGGATGGTGTCAAATTGAAAAAAGATAAACTGAATGCACAGAATACTTACTCAGAGGCATGAAGGTATAGGAGCAGCTAAAGGATTTTTTGTTTGTTTGTTTAATCTGGAGAATTGAGGTGGTGGAAGGACATAGAACTAGCAGATGCTGGGAACTGTGGATCTTTTACTGTACAGGCTGAAAACTGCGTTGGGGACGCTGAGCCAAGCTTTACTCAGGAGCTTCAGTGAGTGTATCGGATATTCTAAAACATGGACAACAATCTGTGTTAAACAATCTGAATCATGTACAGTCTACTTCTCTTTCTGTTTTAATTTGAAATAATCAAATGCTGGTGTTGAGACCAAGTATGATTGACTTGAGGGGGGATGTTTAATTTTGTCCCTTTTCTTCCTTCCTTTTTTTAAAGCCTCTCTCTCTTCTTGGTTTTTGTTTCCTTTTTTCTCTCTGCCCTCTCCCTGGCCCCATTTGATAAGTAACTTTTATTTTTTTACAGTGCAAAAATCCAAGATGCTGTCACAAAAGTGTATTTTGGTTGTGGTGGGGTGTCCTTAAAATGGACATGCTGTCTGTAGCCCAGGAAAAAACAAAATTGGAGTAACAGCAACTTAATGGATTCCTGAACCTGTATTTGTGTATAACTGCTTGTGTTGTGCATAGGCAAAGAAGGTTAGGGGTGTTTCTTTTAGGGGTGGGTGGGAAGTACTGTAGCATCAGTACTGGTATAGTGTGTCCGCTCTGTTTACCAAGCAATACAGTCAGAAATTTTATCGGTGTTTCTCAGTGTTGTACTAAAACTTGTGCTTGTGTGTGAATTCCATACAAGAAGTATGTGCCATCATCCAGAAACAATGGGCGAACTGAGTGTACTGCCTATAATCGGAGTGAAAAACAAAGCAAAAGTCCTTGGCACTGACTAGTGTAGGTCCTCTCAAGTGCCTTTTTGTTTGTAGTGCTTCTCATTGTGTTAACGTTAACTCCAGCTCTGTCTCCCCCCTCCCCAGTTAAAGTCCTTATTACCTTCCCTGAGGGCTCACTGACTAACAAGAAAGTATATTTTAGTATAAGTTAACCTGGGGTGGCAAGGGCTTAGGAAATTGGACAACTTGGTGGCTTGATTCTTCCACTTCTTGTATCTCAGTTTAATGTTTCTGGACCATTTTTGTACAAAGCTGCAATATTTCCCCTGTTCCTTCTCCTATAATTGTTCTTTCATATAGAATGTATTTTCAAATATAAGCTCGCTCGCTTTCGCTTTCTCTCTTTACTCTTTTACTCTCTTTTCTCTCTTTGTGTTTGAATAAATTGTTACATAAGCATTTGCCATTGTCAAGGAAAGGAAAATGCAGCTTTAATTTGCTGGTAATGGCAAACAAGATTTTATTAGACCTTTTATTCCCCCCTGTTATTGTATTTTAAGTAAGGGAGATTTCTTAACTTTACCATCCAAAGTTGAACTTTGGGTTTTGCGTTAACAACAGAAAGTGACAGTATCATTTTCTTTTCTTTAGTAAGCTATGGAATATCTCTTTTAATTGTACTTTGTTTTTTACAAAAGAGCATATTTAATATTAATAGACAGCAATGAGGGGTTTCTTATTGTTGCTGAAAATTAAAGAATGTTCTTGCCATTTACAAACCCTGCTCTCCAATTTAAGGGTGATTAATTTATCTCTCTGTGGGACTCATTCATGTTAATTAGGGTTGTGCTGATGCTCGTTACAAATAGATGGTGCTGTGTTGGCTTGGCCCAATGGATGTGCTAAAAATAAATAAACAGCATATTAGTGCTAAACAGGTTAAAATGGGGCAGAATGATAACCCATGGCATTGTAAAGGCAAGAACACACAGGCCAGATGCTAACACATGGGGATTTTGTTCCAGATTGTTCTTCCGTTGGCTGAAACAGAGGACATTCTATACAACTGATATTTCCCTCTTTCATTTAGGAAAATATGATTTAATGCTGAAAAACAATGTGTGCATAAAGAAAACAGCAACTGATGCAGGATACATAGGATTTAAACTATCTTCCAAGTAGACATGGATAAGGTTTTAAATTTCATTGAGTTATCTGATCACCACAAGGAGTTTTTGCAGCATGAGTTTGCGGTGGGTAATATTTTGAACAAATTCAGGATCCAAACCCATTTTGGGGGGCTGGGAAAAGGCTTAATCTGGACAAATGAGGAGGAGGAGAAGACATCTTGTCATCTCTAAATCTGGAGACCAAGAGTCTGAAGAAGAGACAGCCTGCTATGCTTCACAGCCTCTTCATGATCCATCTGCAGAGACTCGTATGGCAGAGTCTTCTCTTCACACTGTTGCTTTCCATGTGAAGAGAATACTGTGGGCAAGGCTAGGATTTTCTTGCACACACTCTCTGTGTCTCTTGATGTATTCAAAAGAATACTTCCCTTAGAGATCTGGCATAAAAGCCATAACTCGGTTGCAGGACCAAGGCTTTGATCCAGGTTACTAGAATTTAGAGGACAGAAAAAATATTACTGCTGGCAGAATGTGAAAGGGTTCGAATTCTCTTCCTCTTAAGTTCAAATACCACCTGCCTCCGTCCCTCCCTATTCACAAGGAGACACAAAGCAGGCAGAGTCAGCACCTAAGCATTAAGGCTGTTGTGCACCAAAAGCTAGGGATTCCTGCCCGTTGCTTCATTTGGTCCCGACATTGGGCCAATTTCATGTGACCCAAAATTAATCAATAAGGCACCCAAGCTCCAAGTGTATAAACTGCTAGTTACAGCTTTGTCTTATATTTGTCTTAATAATAAATAAATATTCACAATATCAGAACAAATATTTGCAAAAACTGGTAGCAAATATGTTATCACACACCAAAGGAATGCTGAACTCATGTTACGGTTTCCTTGTGATATGACGGGGGAATTCAGATCATAACAATATCAGCATGTGAATCAGACAGTAATAACTGGACCACCCTTGTAGTTAATTGTCCCAAAGAGAAGATCAAGTCCAAATAATTTTCAACTAAACTTGCTTCATGTACTGTTTAGTTACATCTTGTGATTACTGGTTGTTGCTTAGAGATTGTTTGATACATGACTTGGACAAAGGAATAGAGAGTGGACTGAAATTTGCAGATGATACCAAATTGGGAGGGGTAGTTATTCCCTACAGGATAGGATGAAAATCCAAAACGTCCTTGACAGATTAGAGTGCTGGGACAAAGCAAATAGAATGAATTTCAACAGAAAGAGAAATGTAGGGTCCTACATCTAGGCAGAAAGAATGGATTGCACAGATATAGGATGGGAGACCACTGGCTGGAGAATAGTACCTGTGAAAGGGATCTGGGTGTCTTGGACAACAAGTTGAACATGAGTCAGCAGCGTGATGCACCAGCCAAGAAAGCCAATGTGATTCTTGGTTGCATCAACAGAAGCATAATTTCTAGAGCAAGGGAGGTGATAGTACCACTCTATCCTGCTCTGGTCAGACCCCACCTGGAGTACTGTGTACAGTTCTGCACTCCTCAATTTAAAAAGGGTGTTGACAACCTCAAGCAGGTCCAGAGGAAGGTGACCAGGGTGGCTGAAGGTCTGGAACAAATGTCTTACAATGAGTGGCTTAGAGATCTGGGAATGTTTAGTCTTACAAAGAGAAGGCTGAGAGGGGATATGATAGCCATGTTTAAATATCTGAAATGATGTCATATTGAAGAGGGGGCTGGCTTGTTTTCCATGGTTTCAGAGTCTCAGAGCAATGGTTTCAAATTACAGGAAAAGAGATTCCATTTGAACATTAGGAAGAATTACCCTACCTATTGCCAGCTCATTTAACTCAAGATACTTTTCTGTAAAGTCCATGAACGATTCCTCCGAAGAGTAGTACATGTGGGTCAATGCTCATTGGTATCTGTATATGGGCATGAAGGATGGAAGCATGTAGGACTGCAGTAGGATTGCACCCCTCTGTCCCCACCCTATCCAAATTTCTTGCATCTGCCACAAAAATTGCAGACATTCAATTGAACTCATCATGCATTTTTGACTGTATGCTCTAATCACAAAAACCCTGTAAGTGCATTCAGCCAAATGGGTTTATAAGCACCTCTGCAGGCTGCCATTGTGGCCAAAGCAAAAGCCTGTCTTATTCTGGGGTGAAATGAGTGAGGATGTGTTACATGTATTTCCCTAACCGACACCAAAACTACAGTCTTACACACATACAGGTTTAGACTTAATACAAAATACTTATCTGTCATGATTCCTCCACACCTATAATTAATACCTTTACGAATTACGATATTGCAAAAATTGTGATCAGCATGTGTGAACCACCTCCATCTAGAACAATCCAGTATGCACTATTATTTGATGCTTACGTAGTGCAAAAAAAAGTGTGCTTGGAAAGGTACAGACACCACAAGTGACATGTTTACTAGTCCAGGCTCTTGAATTTGGTTGGATACTCAACAACCATGAACCCCAGATAAAATGGCATTTTTGAGGATGGCGTGAGTTGTAATCTGAAAGCACTTAGTAGGCTGCCCTTGATGTAACAATACAATCCTACTCAAGGGTAGGTTGCTCTGTGTTCCATGGAGTGCCCAAAAATATATGCAGAGCTGCAGGTTCTTCTTTAATGATGTTGTTTGGATCTTAACTTGCATTTATGGAGACAGCAATGTAGCAAACAATTCTCATACAGTAACAGTATGACAACACAGAACATAATAGTGTCAATGGTTTCTCTATTTCCTTGCTCCGATTCTTGTGTGTTGATGATGCTTTTTTCAAAAAAAAATCTTTCTCTCCTGGAAACCTAAGTAAGTTTATTTTTTAAAAAACAAAGACTCAGTTTGTTTAAAATAGATGTAGGGATAACTATTTGCTTTGTTCTAGCTAGAGGAGAAAGAGTTGGCTGCATTTCCTTCATTTGTGGAGGCCAGTGCCAGAGAAATAAACAAAGTTATACAGGAGGAATGCTTAATGTGTCACAGCCTTTCCTAAGTCTCACTCAAAAAAAATCTGCTGTTCCGACAAATCAATTGGCCTGTGTGGGGCATATTGGCTGTGTGGTGCCTTTATAATGTGACAGAACAACAACTTTACATGGATGTTACAGCAGCATTTGGGCAGAGGTGCCAGGGCGGACTCTGGATGTGAGGGAATTAAGGGGTTAATCACATGGAGGTGAGCTAAGGAAATCCTCATTGCTGTAGCTCCGCATCTCCCAATCTCCCTCCCTGAATATGTGTCAGACTACAATTCCCATGATCCCCAGGCATTGGGCCAAAGATGATGGGACTTACCATTCAACACATCTTGGGACAGCTAGTTAAGGAAGACAGCTGTAGCTGTAGTATACGAACGCTAAACAAAAAAGGATCCTATTTCTTTAAACAGGAATTGAATGAAAACTGCCCATCAACAAAGGAAAAATGATACTGAAACTTTAAATGAAAAAGAAGTATCTTGCACTGATAAATATATTTAAAATTATATGTTTATAAAGTTATTAATTTGTAAAGGCAGTGTTACAAAATGTTCAGTTTATATTGTTTTAGATTGTTTCATAATTTTGAAAGTGTAAAATAACATATTTTTTTCTTTATAAAAAAAACCCTATAAAAAACTTCTGTAGTTAAAATGATTTCATTTTACTGGTATGTTTCTGCTTCATGTTTTGTACCATCATAAAATTTTGTGCAAATTTTTTTACAGAAATTTTTTATTTTCTATGACAAGATGACACTTTTAAATTGTTATTTCGAAATGAACAGCAAAGCCTTAACTTTAAATGACGTTTGTATTCTGGGACACTGGGTAGCATTAAAAACAAGCAAACATAGGATTGAATTGTAATTTAAATTTCCAGACAGTGACTACTACATTCCAAAGAAACTGTTGAATTAAACATTTTCATAAAATACCCAGTACCTGCATGACTTTTGATTATGTTTTACATCTATGCTGATTTTTTTAACAGTGGTCCTTCAAAATATATTTAAAGGTTCTCATTCTCAGACTTTTTAGATGAAAATATAAATAAAACAAAAGTGCCACTGAAAGCAAGCCTACCATTTCTAAAAATAATTGACAGAATTTGCAACCTTATCTGTCAAATATTCAATATTCAAACAAAGTTCCACTCTGGAATTTAACTAGCAGACTTTAACCAGGAAGACATAGGTTAAAGTCCTATGTCCCAGACCAACCCCCACAGCTGTCCAAGATTGAGTCACTCAGGGTGCTTTTACACGACTCCTAAGATCCACTGGCAACTTAAATTCAGACCAGAAATCTTGCGGGTTTGCTCCTCTTGCTGTGTTTCCACCCCTCCGCACTCCCTTGCTCCTGTCTGCATGAAGGGAGGGAAAAAAAAGGGAGAAAACAATGCAGCCTCACCTCCGCTCTGCCGTTCAGGTGCTCCGGGAAGCAGTCTCTTAAAGGGGCGGGGGGACAAAAACAAACACAAGGCAAGGAGAGCCCGGCACTCATTCCTCAGTGCAATCCGCACCAGAAATTTTTCACCTGCAGAGACCAGGTACTTGGAAAATGCGCTGGGACGCGCTTAGGTGGGCGTGGTCGTACTTAATTTTTTTTTTTAAAGTCCAGAGCTGATGGGAAAACAATTTTAAGCTCCGCATCTGGGAGCCCTTTGCCTCGGAGTTTAGGGGTCGTGTAAAAGCGCCCTCACTGTCAATCTAACCTACTTCACAGGACTGGATAATATGGGGGACAGAAATGCATATTCCAGACAATTAACTCATATTACATGCTGCAGGATTACCTGAGAATGACATGCATCAGGAATAAGACTTTCAAATTGAGCCCATATTTATGATCCAATACGCAAATGAATCACAAGTTCCAAAGGGAAAATCCTAAATGCAATATATATAGCTGAGGGGGAAATGTGTTCTAACACTATTTGAGGAAATATCTCTTCAAAAATGTGCTCAATCTGAGTATATCAATTTGTTGCTCATGTTTAGAGCAGGGCCGTTGAAATCTATGGGACAAATTGCTTATGTTTCAGTTCACCACTGTGTCTCCTTGATAAGAACTGGACTTGATGAAGCATAGGTTCCCCTTCCAGCTGTGCAGTTCTAAGTCCTAATTCAACCATGTGTTAATGAGGCTAAACAGTTTAAGGCAAGGATAGCAAAATACAGCAGTCATCTGGAAGGGAGCATGACATCTGGTGATGCACAGAAGACTAGACTTGAGTTTCAAGAAGCCAGATTTAGCCCCAAGGCTGAGGTCCCCAACCGTAGTCTGGGAGACAATCTCTTTGGGGGGAGGGAGTACCTTCCATTGAATATTCACATGTATATTTCATTGAAAGCGGACTGACACCTGCCCCTAACCCTTCAATGAAATGAACTGAAATGTCTCTTAATGTATCCATTCTTTATTTACAATGGAACAACCAAATAGTTCTACCTAAGCATCTCTGGGAACCCACCTGCTGTAGCCCAGCAATTAAGGTAATTTGAGATATTAATGCTATCTCCTCTAGGTCAGTGGTGGCAAACCTTCAGCACTGCAGATGTTTTGGACCACAACTCCCACTGTCTTTGTCACAGGCTTGGAATTCTGGGAGTTGTGGTCCAAAACGTTTGGAGAGCCGAAGGTTTGCCACCACTGATCTAGGCATATATCTGAAAAGATACATTGTAATGTAACTAACACTTGAAAAATATTTAACATAGTTTTGGATAACTTGAGGCACAATGTACAAGAGAGTGGAAGAAATTAAAGCTTTTAACAAATCATTGCTCCAGGAGCCAAGAAGCTAATAGGCACTAAGAGTAGGCCACAGTAATTGCTAGCTGCAATGTGAATTAGCTAGACTGCTGGGACCAAGTACAATTCATGTTACTAAATTTAACAGTTACCCAGCAGTCAAAACCAACTTTAGGAATTGTGACTCAAGGGAAACTAAAGTTGAGGATTTGTTTGTAATATCAAGTGGAGTAATTATGAATAATAAAAGGAGACAAGGATCTGATTTAAATGAACACTTGCATGAAAAAATATAAGCCCAGACAATAACAAAAGTCTTCAGAAAGCAGGTTCAATATTGTGTTAGATAGGAAATGAATATTGAGATAATACTAGAGATATAAAGCAGTAGAAACCAAAAGGGGAATATGGATGGGTGGGAAAGAAGAACCATAGGCATCCTTTAAGTTTTGTAAGGTTTCAAAATGGGAGCAGGGGGATAGTTCTAGTGTTAAAATGACACACTATGGTTTTGTTTGTTTTTAAAGCAGCTTGCTTCTTTGGCAGCATAGTTATAATGAAAACAGTAATTCTCTCCGCTATCTTTGACCTTACCATTAGTGGCAACATTGCCAGCCAATGCCAGCCAAAAGAGGACTCCAGCTAATACAAAGGGCAGCGAGCCAGACAAAAGAACTACAGTACTATGAAAATGTAATGTTGTTTCACAACATAACACATTTTGGTCAATGGTACTACTTCCTGAGCCAGGAGGGAGAGGAGAGAAAACCTTCCTATCTTCCATCCCTCAAACAGCTACTAAATCCTGTTGACACAAATCTCATCCATCTAGTCCTCATTCACTTTTACATTGGCAACTACCACTGCTTCCAACTTTGGGTTTCCATAGTCAGTTCCCCAAAGTTCCCGCCAACATGTCCAAAAGTCAGATATTCCAGGAGGCATAGACCAATAGCTTCTACCATAGATATCCATGTCTGGAAGTGACTAGCTTAGAGCCCTCAGTCTCACTTGTGGGGTTCCATTAATTTTGGACTTCAAATCCCAGGCAATGGCCATTGCTGGCTGGGCCTTCTAGGGGTTGGATCTTCAGGAAAGCCAAGGTTGTAATCAACAGGGTTCACTAGTCAAGACAGCTGTCTGCAACAAATGAAACACAAAAGGCTGAGAAAATCTAGGCTAAAGGACATGGCCTAGGGTACTGGTTTGCCTTAGGACAGGGGTGTCCAAACTTCAGCCCTCCAGATGTTTTGTACCACAACTTCCAGAATTCCAAGCCTGTATTGCCAATGACGAAGGGCTGTGGGAGTTGTAGTCCAAACCATCTGGAAGGCCAAAGTTTGGTCACCACTGCCTTAGGGGCTTCCAAAGACTAATAGGTAAGTTTACATTAATGGCTGTATTCAATATGAACCCTCACCTGTTGCTGCTACAACTGTTACTTCAGCTGCTCCTGTTACCGGCTTAAAGTTTGTGACAACAATATACCAACTCCTCCATTGAAATACTGTCCTTTTTCTGAGTATTTTAAAGTGGCGTATGGAGTAACTTAGGGCGTTTATACACGACCCCTAAGCTCCGCTGCAAATGGACCCCAGCTCCGGAGCTTAAAAATGTTTCCCCACCAGCTCCGGAGCTAACAGAAATTTAAGTGCGACCCCGCCCACCTAAGCGCGACCCAGCGCACCTTTCAAGTACCTGCTCTCGGAGAGTGAAAAATTTTGATGCGGAGAGTGCCGGGCTCTCCTCGCTTCTTTTTGTTGTTTTGCCTCCCGCCCCTTTAAGAGGAACCAGGAAGTGACGGGGGGTCGGAGCAACTTCCACCGGCACTCTGGAGGTAAGAGTGCATTCTTTTCTCCCTTTTTTTCTCCCTCCCCTCACGCAGACAGAACAAGGAAGTGTGGAGGGGGTGGGAACGCAGGGAGAGCGACAAACCCTCAAGATCTCTGGTCCGAATTTAAGGGACCAGCGGATCTTAGGGGTCGTGTAAAAAGGCCCTCACCTTTTGGACTGCAACTCCCAAAATAGTGAAACCAGCATGCCCCATGCCTATCCATTGTCTTTAAAAATAACTTTTGCCTGCCTCTAATTTTACTAAGAAAATGTGTCAAAGAAAAAAAGTACTTTGAGTAGAAGTCTGGAGAAAACAACTACAAAATCTAATGAAGTTATCAAACAATGCCAACAAACTTCAGTGTTAGTGCCTTGATGACCCTGCTGTTGCTTTCAGTTGAAAACTGACACAAAATGATGAATCTCAAAGATCAGACTGATCACATTTGGTCAAGAATAGAGCCTTTTAACCCTCGATCAAGTTCCTTGATGAAGAGCACGGTTCTCCCAAATGCTATATCCAAAAGCTGGTGGAATTTACCTGCTTTGGAAAAGAACAAAGAGTTAATTCTTGTGAAGATAAAAATAGCTGGGGGAGGGGACTACAGTATCCACACTTTTCCTGGAAGATTTAAGAGCAGCAGAAACTTGTTAATGTCGTTGTGAATTATATCCAAATTCCCTAAGCAGAAAACATCTATAGCTACATATAGGAACCCAAAGAAAGAAAGCTTTGAAGCACATCTGTATGATTTGGCGTGAGCACAATGTGGCACAGAGACAACAAAATTACACTGTGTTACACTGTAGACTATATTTGACAGCAATAGCTTTTGACAGCACTTGTCTCTTTAAATTTCCCCTCATTTGTACACTAATTAAACTCTGTGAAATGGCTAGAAATCCAAATTAAACTTTGCAATTCATCATTTTTGATGTGATGTCAGAGGCACGTCCATTTTCTTGTTGATGTTGTTGCAAAGTCTGCTGTGATGGCTCTGACCTGCACAATCACAACATGAAAGATGGCAAAGCTTTTTAATTTGGAGGGACTTCCAGATGAGGTTCTGTTGGACAATTTAGCTGTGATCATCAAGGGATTTTCTATAGAACCTACAGGATATTAGAATCCATGTAATCAGCCCATGCTTACCTATTGCTGAATCATTCTTTTGGGGGTCCTGTATAAAGATTCATTAAGTAGGTGTAGACAGGAGAGTGTGCAAATGAAGACATACAAGAAGACTTGCCTGGAAGAAAGAAGATGATGTATTGGAGGTACTTCATCTTTATCATTGTCCAAGTATTTCCCCTTACTCAGCCACATTCTTCCTCTCCTAAGGCATCAAGTTTACATAGCAGGTAAAGATTTCACTGAATATGAAACAGCATCCCTTTCTAAGGAAACCCTTGCAGTATCAAGGCATGTGAAAATTTCCCAACATATTGTGTTGCTTCCACCTGCATTTACTTCCCATCCTTGTCCTGTATGAAATTGCAATGCCCTGTGTACAGTACTTCCCTATGAATTTCTTCCTTGTGTGCACAAGTGTCTAGTGCATTTTTCTTAAAATGTGTATTGTTAATTGATTCAAAACATGTTTTTGCTAATTTTCAAAGATACAAGTATTTGTTTGCATGTAATTTGAAAAGGGAGAAGGGGGAAAAACAACAACGCTTGTGGTTTCTTACTTAACAAAGAGAAACTATGGGCCTTTTTACACTACCCCTAAGATCCGCTGGCCACTTAAATTCGGACCAGAGATCTTAGGGGTTCTTCGCTCTTCCTCTGTCCCCACCCCCCTCAGCACTTCCTGGCTGCTGGCTGCGTGAGGGAGGGAGAAAAAGAGAAAGAAAAGCATGCCGCTCACCTCCGTTCTGCCTCTCCTCTCTGTAAAAGTAGCTCTTAAAGGGGTGGGAGCCAAAAAGCAGCAAACAGAAGCGAGGAGAGCCCCCGCACTCACTATCGTTGCACCGCATCAAAGATTATTCACCTCCAAAGAGAAGGTACAAGAAAAGTGGGCGGGGTCGCACTTAATTGTCTGCAAACTCCGGAGCTGGTGGGGAAACATTTTTAAGCTCCAGAGCTTGCAGCCATTTGCAGCGGAGCTTAGGGGTCGTGTATAAATGCCCTAAGTTATATGTATACCTTTTATTCAACAGTCTTGCAGATCACAGACACTGGACGAATTTCACTAGGGTTTTTTGTGTTTCTTTTGTTTTGCAAGGTTAATGAAAATTTCTTTTCCATTCATAGCAGGATCTGACTGCAAAGCTTTAGCCCTCTTAACTGGCAGTCAGTTCAGATTTGCATTTCAAAATGAAACTTCCATGTGCTTAAATGAGGGGCACAGTATCACACAAGTGTTGCTTTCTTTAAAAATAAAAATTAAAAAAAAGGAGGAGATGGAAGAGAAAAAGAAAGAGATATTGGAAAATGACAAGAAAAATCAGGCTGATTGGGAAAATCAAGGTGTGGCTTTGAAAGGGACTAGAAAAGGCAAACTAGTGAGTTGATGAGGCCGTTCAGATTAGGGCCTGTTGAGGATCAAAATAGATGATACACTGGAAAAGTTGCTCTCTCAAGTGTGAAAGTGTCTACTTGTCATAACATACGTGATTGTTCTTGACTACATAGCTTGCAATTCAGAATGCTGGCTTTGGACCTTGTCATTTCTAAGGTCAATCTTTTGGTAAGTAATCTGCAAATCTGATTACCAGCAGGCACATATATCTGAGAAAACCATGTTATATAGGGGGGGAACAGACTAATTGGAGGAAATATGGATTTCCCTTGATGTCCGGCTATATTCTAACAAGCAGAGTAATATTAGATAAGTACAGGAAATGACCATAATAACCAATGATGACAGAGGGACAGAGTGAGGAAAAGGCAAGAAGGCACTAAAACAAGCAGGTCCTTGATCCCTACAGCTTTTTCATAAGTGATAAAGTAGCTCAAAAACTGCAACTCAGGCACTGCTCTTAGAAGATCTATAGTTCATCTCCATTATTATTGGAGACATAATATTTCCACTTCTATTATGGAAACACCATAGAAGTGGAAATAGATATTAACCTACTTGATGAGTCTTCTCATCATTAGTAAATCCCACAACCTTTATAGGGCATTAAACTACAGCCATTCATTCCTCTTTAAAAATAGTTGTTGATAATTTGTTTTTCTTTTGTTTTTAAATACAGATTTAACTTTTGTATGCTGCTAGTTTTCTCAACCTCTTCCCACAGTCGCCAGTTCCTTAACATGAGTTTTTCAGAATTTCAATGGAGCACAGCCACATACACCCCAGAGCTGATGGAAAGAGATTCCCACAAATGATTTGCCATGTGCACATTCAGCCCATGCAACCAAGAGGTCTATGCAGCTGGAGGAGGGCTTCGTTTCATAGAAAAATCTCCGCTCTTCCTTTTTTTTTATTAATCCCCATTTTTCTGCCAACTGATGTCTGCGTCTTTTGGCTCTCCTCTTCATCATCTGTTTTTAACTTCCAGACTTTTAAAATCACTGAGTTATTAATAGCTGTTCAAGAAAGAGTGGGAATATTGACTAGCCAGTGAGATCAAGCATTTCATGACTCCCTCTGACCTGACCACAGAAATCTGGAAGATTTATTACATTCTGAGAACAATGGAATGGTTTTAGCAATGATACAGGTATGACAAGCTCAGCTGAGAAGCCAAAAGAATGATTGGCTGGGATCCCAGTGGAGGAGATAACAGAAACAGCCCAAGTAGATCCACAGCCAAGATGCAGAAACGCTGCGTGCCTGAAAGTTGGAGCAGAACGAACTCTGAGTGATAGTAAAATACAGATGGAAATGGCATGAAAGCACCAGGAATATCTAGGTCTAGGTGGAAGTGGGGATGTGTAGGGCAGACGTGGGTGGATTGAATCATACGTTTGGAAGACAGCAAAATGGTATTCAATCTCATTTAATAAACCAAGACCATCTATCATCACCAGCTTCTCTATAAGTTACTGCATATGTTTATGATTTCTAGGTCTCAGCTCCGAGAGTCAGGTTTCGGGATCTTCTTGCCAGTTTGAATTTGAAATCTCAAGCGAAGGGATGCAACGTATCTTGCAACTCTACATTTTTGGGTTCATTATCATAACTTCATAACATGGTGTTGAGAGGACCCTTGTTTTTTCTATTGCCTTAGATACAGTATAGCAGGGCTGTCCAACTTTGAACAGGCCGAGGTCTACTTTTTTCAGCCCTGAGGGCTACTACATGAAAACTAAGGTTCAAAATTGTTTCAAATTAAATTTTAACCCAATAAAGTTGCCAGAAAGGGTGCGTCCCTCTGAATTTGAGGATTGGCAAGGCAGCCAAGGCTTTGGTCTTTCTTTGACAAGGACGCATCATGAGTTGAAGGCAAAATTAAGACTCAAAGAGTCTACTGGCCTTCTCTTGCTCTTCCTAGCTCTTGCATATCAATTCCCTTTTTGCCCATTGTTGCCGTTACTTGTGAACATCCCATCATCTCTTGCCTCAAAACAGGCTATCCTTCCCTCATTCATCAGAGTGGCCAGTCCCCCATTTTCTGATTTTTATACCCCACTCCTTCCACATGCCGTTTCTCTCTCTCTCTCTCTCTCTCTCTCTCTCTCTCTCTCTCTCTCTCTCTCTCTCTCTCTCTCTCTCTCTCTCTCTCAGCTCATACTCAGACAGGTTGTTAAGCAGACAGCAGTGTACTCCAAATACAACGGCAGCAGTGGGTCTCTCTCTTTCTCTCTCAAAGCACTTTTTTCTCTCTCTCTCTCTCCCTCAGCTCTCTTCCCCCAGCTCTCCCTCTCTCAGTGTGTGCTCCAAATACAACTCCAGCAGTGGGTCAAAGCATGCTGCAGGGCAGGGTGACCACTCGGAGCTGCTGTCGCTGCTGAAACGACAGCGATGCTGCGCTGTGGGGCTGCTGTCAGCCTCCTTTGCAGCTCTTCCTTGCCCAGGCGCAGTGGGGAGGGGCCAGGCAGAGCTACCTACAGTGCACCACCCAATCTCGGCCCCTAACGTCTCTCTTTCTCTCTCAAAGCTCTCCCTCCCTCGTAGCTCTCTCTCTCTCTCTTTCTTTAAGCACTCTCTCTCCTCTCTCTTTAAGTGCTCTCGCTCTCTCTCTCTCAAAGCACTTTTTCTCTCCCCCTTCTCTCAACTCTCTCTCTCTTTCAGCACACTTTCTCAAAGTGCTTTCTCTCTCTCTCTCTCTCTCTCCCTCAGTTCTCCCCCTCTCTCTCATGAAGCGCTTTTTTCTTTCTCTCTCCCTCAGCTCTCTCTCTTTAAGCACGCTCTCTCTCTCTCTCGCTCTCTCCCTCAAAGCGCTTTCTCTCTCTCTTATCTCTCTCTCTCTCTTGTACTCGGACAGTGGTGTGCGCTCTGAATACTGCACTAGCAGCGGGTCAAAGCATACTGCAGGGCTGGGCGATGACTGCTCGGAGCTGCTGTGGCTGCTGGAGTGACGGTGACGCCACCTGTGGGGCCCAGTGCTATCCTTCTCAGCCTCTTCCATGGCTCTTCCTTGGCCGGGTGCAGTGGGGAGGGGCCAGGCGGAGCTGTCCACAGTGCAACTACCTTCTTCCTGCCCTTCTCAGAGCCTTTCCAAAGATGGGAGAGGCGGAAGAACCCAACCGGGCGGATCATCTGGCTGGCGTGGGCAGGGGAGAAGGCAGGCTACTTTTTAACCATTTGCGGGCTACTGGTAGTCCATGGTCGACCTGTTGGGCAGCCCTGCAGTATAGCATCTCTGCTGTCACCATTGCTATCACAAATGCACCTTTTTGTATTTGTTGCTAATGGGTCCTCTCTCCACCACAGGGCAGGTCTACAGCCACAAGGGTCTGGGGCCTGTGACATCCCTAGCTCCTGGATTTAGGTCTGAAAACTCAGGGAATAAGATGCTACAGACCTGGTGGCCCTACATAGAGTTCAGTTCAGCCATCTCAATCATGTTCCAGGGAACATACCTTATGGGCATAGGCAAAACAAGTGTCTCTCAAAACACTGAACACCATTCAAGGAAACAAGGGATGCCTCAGTGAACAGCGTAGTGATGAGTTGTGTCATGACCACATCTAGAACTCTTTAAGTCCTTGCCTTAATCTGAAGTATTTATTGGGCACAGGATATTGAATCCACAAGAGAGGTTTCCAATTAAAGGAATAATTTAATAAATGCATTACCAACATCCTAAAGGTAGTCCTGCAACTATGTGGTAAGTTTCAGTAACAAAATCAGAGTTTAACGTCCTATCAGAATACTGGGAACTGAAATGCTAGATTATTGACGCTGAAATATTGAGCACTGGCAAATGAATGGACACGGCATGTGGTTAGTTTCCTTCAAACATGAGGCCAATGGGATGGAAGATGCAAGTTGTTTTCCCCCAAAAAAAACTCTCATGTCAGTTGAGGATTCTACTAGCTTTGCACCTATTCTAAGTAGCAGAGCTTCACTGCTCACAATTCATGGGCAAAGAAACCATCAAATAATTCAGGTTTTAGGAACTACACTGTGAGATTCTAGTCCCAGCCTGTATAGCTTGGAGCATTACGAAGCTCATTTTTTTCACCAGCTGGCAATGAGGTGCAAAATTACTCTAAAGAAGGTTGATAATATTCTCAAAGGAAAAATGAAGTATGAGCCATATATAAATGAACATCACATGCATCATTTCAAAGTATAATCAATTTTTACACTTTGGGGAGTTGCCAGAATCTAGCATGTGAAGAAAAAATATGGGTTGAATATCATAATTATTTGGTAAGATTTTATGCATTCCAACAAAAAAAAAATAAAATCAAAATTTCCCTTGAGGGAACTTCATGGGGTTTCACCAAGTAGGTATGAATCCTCAGGGCTCTTTTTAGTCCCAAATGCTACAATATCCACCTGTTCTTACCATTGTAAGCAGATGGTAAAGGGCCTCTTCCCGTCACACAGTAGAAAAACATCTTTCTCCCAGAGTACCCATTTATATATTGGAAATGGCACCACTGTGTACTTTTCAGGCCAGGCAAGAAGACCAATGGGGCGGCTGCAGTTTTCCTCACAGGATCTCAGGAGATTAATCCCATGATTCGTCATACATTTCAAACTCTTCCACAGAATCTGCAGGCAGAGCCAACTATGCTGATCGGCACATGTCTAAATAACTTTTTTTAATCCAAACTGAAATAATGAATCCAATCAAGGTGTGCTCCAGAGTGGATTAACAAGAAAGTGAGCTCTACTGACTGCAGGAAATGTTAATTTTGAGGTAAACATATTTTGGTACCAGGATAGTCCCAAGAGATTTTGATGTCTGAGGTAAAACAAAGCATAGTTTACCTCAAAGACAAGAAGTCAAATGGGCTGGCAGCTTAATTTTACTTCCGCATTGTCTATGGAATGACATTCTATTCTATGCCCAAGAATTAGCCAGCTTATTTCAAGTGTACAAGACAAGCCACCTGGCATGTTAATTCTCTTCTCCCACACAGAGAAACAGCCCAATCCCACTCCAAACAACCCAGATAAGCTTCCAAGCACCATTATTCCCCCTCCCTGCCTTAGACCTAGAAATTGGCTTTAAAAGCTAATGGATTTTACTCACTTCAGTCAAAAGTACATTACTTTTTTGTCTTGTTTTTTGTATAGGCAGGAAAACAGTTACAAGTCGAGTGTGTAACTTACAAAGGTGTTGATACAAGAAATCCCAAATAATTCAATGGCCTACTAGGGTGATGACTTACTCCTGGATTTCAATCACTAAATGTTCTAAAGAAATAGGCCACAGCTGTACACCTGGAAAAAACTGGGTAGAATGTGAGGCAACATTTTTGGTTCACATGGAACAAGCCTTACTGCGATTTAAAATGTCACCCAGTATGCACTGTTTTAAACCACAAAAGGGCTTCCTCTGTGTTCCTCTCTTCCGCAGGGCTTGGCTGTCTGGAAGGCAGCAGGATGGTGGCAACTGGGATTATGGCAGCATCTCCATCGGCCATGGAGACTGCCTCACCAACACCAGCATGCTTCTCAGGTGCCACAACAACCATCCAGCCACATGAAACACATATACTGTATTAAAACAGGACATGTGTTTCAATCTGGTTTGCAAATAGACAGCAGTAAAAAGCTTACTGTCAGTTGTCTGCAAACATGGAGTTCTTACCATACTCGACCTCACATATGGTACACAAACGAGTTTAGAGAGAGAAAGAAAATTGTGTGGCAAACTCAGCTCTGTGTTGCAAGTGAGGGGAATGGGCCAAAGCACTCAACAAGAATGGCTGTGGCTCTTTCTGCAGTCGGGCATATCTAGGGAGGGGCAGAAGGGTACATCTGCCCCGGGCGCAGCAATCTGGGGGTACCTGGAGGGGGAGCATGAGGAGGAAGCCATGTATCTTCCAGCTGCCCAGCAGTCCTCCTTTCCCTAAGGCTTGGCGACAGCACCCCCTCCGCTGCCGCCACCGCTGCCACTCACACAATGAAGCAGGCAGGCAGGAGCGTGGTGGCCGTGGCGCCCTTCTCCTCCTCTTCCTCGCCTTGGTAGGAGAGGTGTAAGGTGCAAACACACACATCCGCCCATCTGCCCATCTGCGCACCCTCCCTACACCTGCAGAGTTCTGTCCCCGTTGCTGGGTGGGTGCAATGTGGGGGCAGCCAGAAGGGCATAAAAAAACTAACTTTGTGCCCAGGCGCTCCAAATCCTGGCTACGCCTCTGTCTGCAGTCTGTCCGCACTTTCCACCTGAGTGACTTTGCCTCACAGTAGAGCTGCCCCTGCTTCCCAAAGAGCCTGTAGTGGTCCAGAATAGACTCCGGCAAACATTGCTTTAAGAGACGCTCCTTGGTTGAGTGCCGTCCATTTGTGCCATGCGAGCAACCTCTTGTGATGTTAATAAGAGAAACATACATGCAGTCTTGATGGCAGAACAGACCTTTTCCAAAGAGCAGATGACAGGTAAAGTGCCTCAGTCAGCAGAGGAAACAAAAGAGGTCATAATTTATGTGAAAGGTTGATGAGGACCCCCGCACTCCCCAAAAAATGCTATGCTAACAGGTCTGACCCCCCATGACATTTGTCAGCTGAAAATAAAAAGGGTGAAGCATTTATTGCTGGCAGGTGAGGGTGTAATGGGGAATACGGATTTGAAATCCTTGTCAGTCCCACTTTGCACCTGCATACGTAATGATCTTCAGCTCCTCATTAAGGGCTCCTTGTACTTACAGAGCTTTGGGGAGCGGGGAGAGGGCGGGGGCCCAGCAGCTTTTGAAATGATATTTCATTGTTACAGGATTTTTGGCAGCTAACTCCACTTATAAGGTATCAAAGCTATTTTACAACAGATCGTCTCCACTTTGGCACAGGCAGTGCATATATTAGCAACCCAGTAATTGTGAGGGCTCAAATCTCATTCTCCGCTGCAGAGAAGAAGTGCCAATTGCCAAGGCGCTGCATAATGAAACATGTCGCTGGGCATTAGGAGGAACAGTGAAACGCTCAATTGATCCATACTAAGCCAAATGTACCCGGGAAGAGCAGGCACACACTGTTAACCAACTTTTATCCATAAAGTTGTCACCTTTGCATGGCTCCTGTGCCTTCTGTGTTGGCAGCTACAAGGCAGGCAGGAAATCAACAGGTACAGCTTCCCCAGCTTGCCTGGATTTTCCCTGTTGGACCTCTTTCTGTTAGGTAGCTGGCTAAAGACAGCGGTTAGTACCCAACTGTCTAAATGTGAAGCAGAAGGGAAGTCACATAAGCATCCCCCTGCCCTGGTGGGCTCCCCGTGTGCTTATTGTTGTGCCGGGTGTGAGATTAGTTGCACAGCAGGCGGTGCGCCAACATAAAAAGGATGCTTATTTGAGTCTCCTTCCTCTCTGCAGTGGGATAAGCATTTCAGCCAAAGTATGCTTATCTTCCTTCTCAGCCTGTTCTGAACTCACGGCCTCAGCATTTCTCTGCATGTGATTGCCTTTGTGTGATTTATATCATGGGCCCCAATGCTATCGGCTTATGTGGTCATGCAAATGCAATTGCACCAGCCAAGAGCACTATGTTCTGTGCTGCCCATTGCGCAGTCTGTTGACTCTTTCATACAGTAGTTCCTTGGGTAATTCGGGTCTTCCTGGACTGCATCTCTCAGGAGCCCCAGGTAGCACAACTAGTGGCAAAAGCTTCTGGGAGTTCCATACCAAGAACACCTGGGTGACCCAAGGTTTTGAACCACAGTTTTAGTATTACAGTAGGACCCCAGTATCCACTGTGGATTGGTTCCAAGCCTTCCCATGGATAATGAAAACCGTGGATAAGAGAGAACGCCAAAATGTCCCCAAAACTGCTGTTTTGTGATAGCAACTTGCTTTACAGCCACTGTTTTGCAACAGTAGCTTGCTCTACGGCTGCTGTTTTATGACAGTATCTTGCTTTCCAACTACTCTTTGTGACAGTAGCTTGCTTTGTGGCTGCTGAATTATTTATTTATTTATTGTCTGCCAACTGTGGATAACTGAATCAGTGGATAATGAATCAGTGGATATGGGGGTCCTACTGTATTCAGTTGTGCTACTGGTCCCGCAATGGCTTGCCCCAGGACACAGTAAAACCCACTTGTCCAGTTGCCCTTTCGTGCACTTTTCCCCCAACAGGTTGCCTGGTATTTTCTTCTCAGAATGACTCCATGTTGCCTTTGATTTTTCTAATTTCCAGACTGAGAGATTCCTGAGCAGTCTTTTGCTTCTGCCCACCACCCAAGGAGCTTAGAAAGCTCAAACCAGCAACACGTGCAGCTGTTTACTGGTCAGAAAATCTCCAGACAGGAGATTATCTACATTGCTTTACCAGATTGCTTATAGGTATATAATTTATAGTGTTGCAATTAATCTTTCTCTCAGTCCCTCTGTAGTATGCTCAGAGATGGATCAATTTAGCATATTTTGGCTTTCTCTCACAAGAGATGCAAAGCATGTTCATGGATGTCTCAAGTGCAAATGTTCAGGGAGCAAGGCAAATGGGAGCTGGGGCAGAAGTGAAACCTGGCAGATCCTTTGCCAATATGGGCTTCACACTTGAATTGTAAATAAAGTATATGCAAAACAAGAAAAATTTAAGAAGTCATTTTCAAAGCATTGCATGAACTGTGCAAACTGCTTTAAAGCCTTCAAGTAAAGGCTAATTAGGACTGGTGGGCATTGGGATCTAAGGACATCTGGAAGAGACCATGGCATCCTTCATCTTTCCAATTTGGGGGCCAGAAGAAAAACAGCAGTGAGAGCCATTTAAAAAGCTACTGCATTGAACACTACCTCCTGGAACCTTCCTGCCTGCTGGCTGAAAGAGTTTAGAAAATGCCACCCTCCCCCCCCAAAAAAGTAACTTTTCTAAACTCGATGTGAAAGGAATGCTAAAATAAAACTTCTTCCAAGATGAACCAGAAGGAGAGGATTCGCCAAGGATGGCCCCCGACTCTAGTACTTCCCAATTGGCATTTATGTATGAGAATTAAGTATTGTGTCCAAGCCTTCATTTTGAATTAGCACTGACACACTTCAAGGAAGATGCTGCACAGTAATGACTGCATGGCTCTCGCCTTGATAGGCATCTGCTCCGGGTCAAAAACAGCAGAATGGATTACATTGATAAGGTCACCAGGGAAACTCCAGCATGAGTAGCTGCTGGACATTTGCCATATCCAAAAGAAGTCTGCGGAACACAGGTATTGCAGAGGGAAGATGTCTATAGGCAGGATTTCCATGTTCAGAACCAGAGGCTCTACCATTTCCTCCCAGATCAGCTCCCTTCCCAATGTGTTGAATTACTAATCTCATTTGCAGCAAGCTTGGCCATCTTGCTGGACTGAAGAAGTCCACTTGGCAGTCTGACTGAGCACTGGCTCTCTCTCGCATCCACTCTCACAAACACGGGAGCCAAACTATACATGATGAACTGGAGGAGGGAACCATGCTGGACTCCTGGACATGTCTGGAAGGCCACAGCAGGGGCTTTCCACACCCACTGTAAGTTTGGAAATTAGTCTGCCTGGGTTTTGCCACTGGTTAGTGGGAATTGAGCTCATGCTTCTTGGGGAAATAATGATGGCTCAGTTAGAACAGGTCTCCCAGAATCACATATCTGGAACACTAACATGGCTTCTGGTGCCAAGCTATCTGTAAAGCATAGTTTAATCTGGCCCTCAATTATGCACTAGCAGCATGGAATACAGACCTCTGAGCACTAATGGGATGTCATGTGCTTAAGTTCCCTGAACCATTGGGGCATTAAAGAAGTTAAAATGTTTGGCTGCTTGTTCTGTAGCAATGCATGTTCCAGGGCATTCTAGTAGTGATCATATAAGGAGTGATCTGGTGACAGATTTCTAAGGGTACACATTCAGCATGACAGTCCTCATAGCCACATTCCCACCCACCCACTCGACCTCCACTCTCTGTTAAAAAAACAAAATTGTAGCAGTTAGGTGATCAGCAGGCTGGTTCTGTTCAGTTTCATCTGTGCTGGGTTCATCTCTTCTGTTAGACTGAGGGTCCAGAATTGCCTGTTCAAAACCCACCTCAAAGACTTTGCATTATAAAACGGTTAGCTCAGAACAATATATTATGGCTAGGAAATATAACTCCAACTTCCAAGGGGGATGACTGCAGAGGTAAGCATGAAAGCCTGAAGGAGGTTACAAATGATTCTGACCCTGCAAATTTAAAAAGAGCCTGTTAAAACACTGTAGGAGCAGACCCTATTACACCTCCACATAATGTGCCCTCTCGTAGCCAAAGTTGCCAGGTCTTCATTCAGTGTGGCATTAACACATGAGACTAAACTCAATGATAGGATCGTGTTAAAAGCAAGAATTCCCTAAGTGCTGGAAAATGTCTGGTCACCATCGCACAAGCCTTTCTCATCCTGGAAACTTGCAAATCGGCTTGCTTGGTTTGTGATTGGTCATTGGGAGGAAAAGTCTATTGGCCCAGGCAGAGAGCTGTAAGGAAATGTCCAGCTGGAACACTCTTCCAAAGACTGAATCATTGGCTTGACCTTGAGCTGCAGCCCATGATGTCTTCACTCCAAAAGAACTGTGACTCCACAATGAACTCAGTAGCGTCTCTTAGATAAACCACCATCTCTTCACTTCATACCTCCAGGTCTAGGATCAAGTCTGGCTCCAGGTTTGAGAGGCCCCTAAGCAAAGGACTCTCCAGTGGCTATCCTCCCATGGTTCATAGTGGTCCCATCCTAGTACACAGTGGTCCTTCTCTGTAGGGCTTATTACAAGTAGACAACAACGGTGATGGCTGAAGGCTTCCAATGGCTCAGGCAGACCCGTTTATTTTTGCTTATGGTGCTTATTATTTATTTATTTATTTTAGAGTATTTTGGCATGTTAATGTTAATTGCTCACAACCTTGCGTCATTCTGGGGCATCGTGCAAATTTGTACAGTATGTGGCAAATGCCCAGAGTTTGGCAAAGAGACATTTTGGACCAGAATTCCTGGAATCCTCCAGCCAGCATCTTTTCCAATGTACCAGAAAAGAGACCAAGGACAAGTGCAGCAGCTTCCTGAAAATGCCTTCGGAGGGGACCAGATTCACCTGCTGAGCATTGTATTCGTTGTATCCATTTCTCACATTTAAAATTATTCTAAATGACAAGTGATAAAAATCAAGAAAAACATCATGACCCACCCACCCCCAAAACATTTTTTTTAAAAAAATCAAGATCAATAACAGGACACTGAAAAACAAATAGATTAAGTTCAAATTATCTTATCCGTAGGACTGATGTAAGAATTGCTGAGATAATTAAGAAGGGAGGTATGTGGTCATGTTTACAAGCTACTGTAAACTCCTTAGGGCCTTTGTTCTCTTTCAGAAACCTGCCTTTATGTCTCTTCAATATCCCAGATAAAGCAGATGGAAACCATTTTCAGCTTGGGCTTCCAGGGTTCATAACAATGTCTCGAGAAAGACACACCTTTTCACTTTGACTCTTTAGATGAGCAATGAAGACAAATTCATCTATAAGTGGGCTTCTTTCAATTCTCTTGTACAGCTGTTGGAAATAGTTATGAATTTTGCTGTGAAGCTTTTTCTGCAGCAATGTAGAAAAAGAGGCATGTTTCTCTACCAAAGTGGTTCCTAACCTTCCTAATGCTGTGACCCTTTAATACAGTTCCTCATGTTGTGGTGACCCTTTGCCCTGCTTGGAAAAGGCCACAATCCTCCTTTGGCAGGCCATTGCCCCAGGTGCCATAGAGAACTTCCCTCTACAGGCACCCTCAGCCAATCGCAGCCTCCGGTGCCATTGACTGACATCCCCTCCAACCTAACAAGCTGTAACTCACTCTTTCCCCTCGCCTTCCTCCCCCTACCCCTCCAGACCCAAGCCGTTTGTGCCTTTTTCTTCACTGGCTCATGGCGACCCCTGTGAGATGGTCGTTCAACCCCCAAAGGGGTCCCGACCCCCAGATTGGGAACCACTGCTCTATCACTTTATGCTACTGGAGGAGAGGAGGAAGTACAGATAAATTAATATTAAAAATAGAAGTCAAAATCAGATGGGTAGTTCCAACTGTGGCAGATATTTAGTAACAATTGATTTAACAAGTTCCCGTTAACTGAATAGCAAGTTCCTATTAGATCTAACAATCCAATTAAGTCCAATGATATCAACCATCCCAATGAAAAATTAGCTGTCTTGATAACTTAACGATTTGGCTGCGTAGTCAGAGGTTAGGAGTTCAATTCCCCATTGCCTCTTGCCAGTCCAGCAAGCCTGAGTGGCCTTGGGTAAGCTTCACAGCCTCAGAATGCCTCCAACCAAGGTAAGAGAATGATAAACCACCTCTGAATATTCTCTACCTGGAATACCCTGGAAAAGGTTGCTGTAAGTCAGAATTGACTTGACAGTACACGGGGGGGGGGGGATGAAAAATGTGCTTTATGTTGGACTACCAATGAAAAGTCTAAGGAAACTTCAATGGGTCCAAAATGCAGCAGCCAGACTGCTGACCTGGGGTGGGGCACAGAGATCACATCATACCCCTATCAAAGCAGCTCCACTGGCTGCCAATCAGCTATTGGGCACAATTCAAGGTGCTGACCTTGACCTACAAAGCATTATACGGCCTGAGTCCTAGCTACCTCAAAGATCTAATCTGACAGTATGAACCGACTCGGGTGTTAAGGTCATCCGGAAAAGCCCTTCTCTCCATCCCACCACCCTCACAGGTATGTCTTGTGGGAACCCATAAAAGGGCCTTCTTGACTGCTGCGCCCAGACTCTGGAACTCCCTCCCACTAGAGGCCAGGACTGCCTCATCTCTGTTGTCATTCGGAAACAGGCAAAGACCTTTCTCTTCAGGCAAGCTTTCCCTGAATTGATGGATCACCATTCACCATTATGTGTCTTTTATATGACTCTGTAGGTTTGCATGTTTATAACTACAGTGGTACCTTGTATAAAGGAATTAATTCATTCAAAATGAAATTATGTTAAGCAAATTTTCCTTTATACAAATTCCCATAGGAATGCACTGAAAATGGAGTAATCCCATTTTATGTTGTACAGATTATCCCCATAGGCAATTATGTTAAGCAAATTTCCCCTATCTCCGGAATTTTTTATGTTGTACAGATTTTATGTTATACAATCTGTTTGTTATACAAGGGTCCACTGTACGTATAACCTTGTAGCTTTAATGTCCTGTGGTCTATTAATGCCGTAAGATGCCCCTCAGTGCCTTGTTCTCAATACTTGAACATGACTTAATTGTATTGGACTGCATATTATCCCTCATTCATGTAAGTCGCCTTGGGTCCTTTTCCAAGGAGAAAGGTGGGGTAAAAATACTCTAAAACAAAACAAAATAAAATAAAATAAAATAAAATTACTTTTCCCATAAGAGATGGGCAACTTTATTCTGCCAGATGTTCTAACAGTTTCCATTTAAAAAGCAAGGTATAAATAAATTACCATTAACACTGAATGTCAATTAATATTAACAATTATACTCATCATCATTATCAAGAATTATCTTATAAATCAGGGAGGAGAACACTTAGTCCATCAGAAGTTCAAGTCTACAACAACCCTTTCCACCAGCTTTTAGGAGTGAGCCCATAATATCTGGTGTCCATCCTACTTTAATTTCTAATTGTTTTGGGGCAGCATTGTTGCTGATGCCGATTATTAATCTGGCAAGATGACTCTTAAGCAAAAAGAGAGAGAAAGAGAGGGAGATTCTAAACATTAGATGTGCTCCCCTTCCACAAGTGATCAGTCTAAATTAACAGCCTCGATTTTCATCATATTAACATAAAAGAGCAGAGATGAGCTGTTCAGTCCTTACGCTGCTTAACGCTGCTGCTGATTAAACCAACATTCTCATTCCAGCTTGAGATGTGAGCAAATAACACCTGTAAGTGACAGCCTATTTAATTCTTCTACTTCTAAGAAGGGAAATGCGGAGCAGATGGATTTATTTTTAAGCTCAGGAAATGTGGGGAAGTTGTGCATATGGTCTTTTGTTAACTCTTGTAGTTTTTCACACACATACGTGTGCATGACAAGATGTGTTTGCACTTGACAGGCATCTTTGAGTAAGCAATGAGCCTTCTTTACAGTACTTCTGCTTTTTCAAAATGACAATCCGAGCATCAGTGTCTGTTGTCTTGTTTCCATTGGTACTCTGCCCTGATAATGACAACATTGTTGTTGTGACAATAGAATAGTCACTTAATGGCAGCTCTTCCTTCCAAAGCAACTTCACCAATATACCATGAAACTAAAAAAGAATGTGCATCACAAGCGGGAAAACATTCCAGAGTAGACATGGGCACGGAGCAGCAAAAATCTCATTTCCGTTTTCGGTTCTCGTTATCGTTAGGTAACGGGTAACGGTAACGAGAATTACTCCGCTCCAACTCGAACTCAAACCGAAAAAGAAAAATTGGGTCTGATTTTTCGTCGTCGTTCATGGCATCGCGGCGATCGCACGATGCCAAGCAGCACAGAAAAAAAGTTTTAAAAATAAAAAAAACCCGATTCCCGGCCAAAAAAGCAGGCAAAAATATGCCTGCCTCAGTGGGGGCACCTACCAGAGAGGGGTGGTTTCTGGGGGGGTCCCCAGCCTTCCCCCCCTCTCCTGTCCTGGACTGCTGGTACCAGGCTGGGGGGGCCAACCTCGTCGTCTCCATTTGCCATGTGGTGGGGGGGGATCCAAAATGGCGACCGCAATATTTATTTTTAAATCGTGGTCCAAAAACCCACCAAAGCACCACAGAAACATTTGAAAATTAAGTATTTTAAATGCCTGATTTTTATAGTAGCAGCAGTGGGGTTTTCTTGCAATAAAACGTCTCCATTGAATTTATTTTATTTTATTTTTATTTTTATTTTTTTACACCTGCGCAATGATGGGCTGGCCATGGGGTGGGACCATGCAAATTTTTTGACCCATTCCACCAATCGCATGGCCAGGTTTTGACTGAGACTTCTGGATGTGCCAGAGGGCATAAAAAGCCCACTAACCCTAACCCTAACCCTAACCCTAACCCTAACCCATATGCTAGTACACTGTCCTTCTTAGTGGGTCAGAGGCACCCAGAGGTGCAGCCCATTAACCCACCCTAACCTTAACCATAACCCTAAGTCTAGCCCTTACCCTAACCCCAACCCTAACCCAGATCCGTACGCAAGTACACTTTCCTTCTTAGTGGGTCACAGGCACCCAGAGAGGTGCCTCCCACAGCCCACTATCCCCTACCCCTATCCCATTCCCTAACCTGTACGTCAGTGCGCTAGTATGCTCCCCTTCTTAGTGAGTCAGAGGCACCCAGAGAGAGAGGTGTCTCTGCCACTTACCCCCCACCCTAACGTAATGTATGGTACGTGGCGGCTTCGCGTTACACTTCCCTTCCCTTCCCTTCTTAGTGGGTCAGATGTCAGAGGCACCCAGAGAGGTGCCTCCCAGAGCCCACTTACCCCAACCCTAACCCTAACCCTAACCCTAACAACAAACGACAAACGGAAACGACAAATTTTTGAAATTTATTGCGACAAACGGAAACGAGCCAAAACGGACCCGTCCCAACAATCAAAAACTCGACACATCATTTTTTCTGGTCGTGCCCATCCCTATTCCAGAGGGGTAGATATATTAAGATAGAAACAGATGTGAAAGCAATTAGAAATGGAGCTGTCTTAAGAAGCAAATGATGTCTGATTATCTCCAGTGTGGATTTTTTTCCAAGTTACTAATTGTCTTGCTCTTGTTTGGTGATAGGTTGTTGGGAAATAGAGAATGAACCTGAAAAATTGTGGCTTGTGACCACCATGTGACCAACCACCACAAATTAAACAAAACAACAAATGCAAATTGGCTCATGCCAGGTGGGTGGCCTGCCTTCTTTGGTTGTGATGAGGCCTAACCAACAGTGAATAAAGAGAGACTAGTAACTCACAGGGTTTGGAGAATATACGCATGTCAACACAGCCTAAAATAGCATTGGCTTTTCTTCCCCAAGAACATCACACTTTTGGCTTATATTCAGCCTTTGAACTACAACAATTCCAATGCTTTCTTGTATTCCTACTTACTAGAGATGGGCACGAAATGAACAATTTTTCATTTCCGTTTTCATTTTTCGTTTCATTACGCAACAAAATGACAAATGAATTTTATCTCTAAAATGAAACTAAACAAACAGAAACACCAGAAATTTTGTCGTCCGTTTCGTTTTCGTTACAGCAATACATTGAACTGCTTTAAAAGCTAAAAAAAACACAAAAATTGAAATAAATGGTAATGAAACGGTAACAAACGAACGAAAATGAAAACAATTTTTGCAAAAATTCACGAAAAATGGAAACGAACCAAAACGGACCCCCTAAATGACAAACGACAAACGAAATGCCATTTTTTTAATTTGTGCCCATCTCTACTACTTACCCAGGTAATAATTACTGAGCCATCTTGTAATTGTTTTTTCCCCTAGGTGTATACTTTTGCACTTATTCATGTTAAGTTTCATTCTGTTGTCCTCAGTCCAGTGTTCAAGCTTAACAAGACTTTTTTTGAATTTTGTTTCTGTCTCCCAAGGTATTTTCCAGCCAATTTTGTGTCATCTGCAGATTTGGAAAGTATATATTGGTAAGTCAAAGCCGTCAGGGCTCGGGCCAAGGCACCAGGATCCAATTCAGGGTCAGGCTGCAGGATCAAGTTGCAATAGTCCAACCACCAAGGGCACAGTCTACCAGACTAGTATTTCAAGTCCAGATGAGCAATGACCAAGCTAAAGGGGTTAGGAAAACCGGAGTAAGACAGATGAAGAGCCAGGAGCCAGGTGGAGAAACCAGGGCAGCGAGTATCAGCAGGATCCAGGAGCACAAAGGAGGGTGAGGCAGGAACAGGGAAAGGATGAAACTGGAGCAGGATTACTACCTGGATAGCAAGAATTCAGGCCAAGCTGTAGCAAGAACACCAGGGCAGAAGCCGCAAGCTTTGTTACTGAGGCAAAGGTTGAAGGGGGGAAGCCAGTTCTTATACAGCCCTCTCCTCAGGCTCCATAGGTGACACTCCTGACTGCTCAGTAACTGTTACAGGGAGAAGGCCCAATCCTGTAAGTTGTAGAGCAACTTTCTTCCACAGGAGCAGAGCTGATTGTGTGCACACTACAGTTGGAAAGTTCAGCCACAGCCCCACTCCTGACAATAGCATTCCCACTAGGGAGGTTATCAGATCAAAAAATGAGACAAATAATCTGGCAGGATTTGTTCTTGCTCATTGAATGGCTGCTTTAAAATCTGGTCCAAAAATTTCCCTGGGGTTAAAGTCAGGCTGAATGGTCTGTAGTTCCCTGCTTCCTCCTTTTTGCCTTTTTTTTTAAAGATGGGGACTTAGCTCTCCTCCAGTCATCTTCCCCCATCCTCCATTGTTTCAAGAAAATAATAGACAGTGGTTCTGCAATATCTTCAGCCAGTTCCATCAATATCCCCAGATACAGTTCATCTGGCCCTAGGGAGTTCCACATATTTAAAGTAATAAGGTATTCCTTATTCATCCCTTTGTTTATGAATCTTAATCTGTAAGCCTGTCCCCTCCAAAAGATTGCCTTTTGGTAGAAAACTGAATATTTGTCATTACCTTTAAAGAAATGATCATAGAGTCCATGCTGTCTAGGGGGTGGTGGATTCAAGGAGTTGCAATCTAAAGAAGTAACTCTGCCATGCTTTCATTCATAACTGGTCACTTTATGCCATTTTATGATGCACAGAATCAGGTGCAGCTGGGGCAGCTGCCTCATTCTGTCCAACAAATGGGCCAGCTCTAGTAGCAAATCTGATCTTGGTTTTGTTAACAAGGTCTCAGCCTCCTGCGTTGTCAATTTCTGTTACTTCGAGCCACCAGACAGCTGTTAGGAACCCAGACTCCTCAGAAAGACAGACCTTATGGTGTCTTCAGAGATAAAGGCTGCTGCTGAGCTGATTTCCTAAGCCCCAGATGCAGCTCCTGCCTTGTTCAACAGATGATCAATAACAAGTCATGCATAATCTCACATTATCTGTTGTCAACCAGGTGGCTTTCTTCTCTTCTTGTTGGCAGAATGTCTTGCAGGTAATACTTGCCAAGGGTGTTGCCACTGATTTAAGAAATATAGCGAACTTGCTGCTTTTTCTATTGTGCCCTCACCTGTGATGGGATTGGCACTTCTGTGGGGAGTGGTCGAGATGTGCTGACCTCCAGTATGGGACCCTTTTTAGCCAGAGTCTCCTCATTGGCATGCAGGACATGTCCAAACTGATGCAATCTGGCTCTGCGCATCTTGTCAGCAATTGGTGCAATCATCACTATGGCTGATACTTCACGTCCAACTCATCGCTGTTCACAGTCCTGCTTGGGACTGGTATGAAGTAATCTAACCACACATCCATTGCGGGATGAGGGGAGTTCATCCCAACCACGCCCCCTGAACTGCAACTTAAGCAGAATGAGAGATTTCCCCCCCCCCTGGCCTTGGGAATCTGCTTGTCACGCTTCTCGTTCTGAGACGACTGGCCGTGAGGTAAGGCTCGTCACGCAACGTGCCATTCTCCATCTACTGGCAGGAGTGCGAAGTGCCATTAGCCGTACATTCCCTATGGAGTCAGCAACGCAGTGCAGAGAGATTAAAAGACAAATGCCTCAAACTTAGCTCCATAATGCATTGAAGGCAAGGCTTTGGAGAATCGAAACATCAAAAAAAAGGAAGGTCAGGCTGGAAAAAAAATGAAGAACAAAGGCATGGAATTTCACATCTCATCACGGAACGAGGACATGCGGTAACAGTCATGCCAGTATCATCCATCACGCCTGTGCATACACGGGAACAGGGACAGACCCAGAAGAAGACCACGTGACCACGACCTACATCAACATGCAATGAACTTCCTCCCTGGACGAGAATGGACGTGAAGTAACCGTCTAAGAGTAGGAAAATATCTTTGAGGAAGAAACAGGCAATATGCCAATTTTGCACATGGAGGATGATCAAACATCATCCTTCCAAACCCATTTTGGATAGAATCCTATTATCAGTTTATGCTTGCACAAGAGATACAGTGTTTGTTTTGATGGGCTGCAGGCTGTGTTCTTGGTGCCTGCGCAATTGCATGATCTGGTGCAGGACCAGGATCACAACCAAAACCTCATTAATCAGTCGCAATTTTCTCCCCGGTCTTCCCAGATTTCCCTTATGCAAGCATTAATTGGCAATAAGATTCTGGCCACCGCTTTAAAGCTTCCACGTCTGTATAATCAAACTGCCAATGTAGCCCAGACTTATATCCTAGTGATTGATCACTGAATGCAAGCAAGCCAGTCTGACGCTTGCAAACTTGCAGGGGAGAAAATATTTGTAAGAAAAATAAAGGTCAAGGAAGCTCAATTCCTAATCAGAGAACTGGCTCCGTTTATTGCTGCATTTTGTCTTTGCCTATCTGCGCAGTTCACTCCGTACATCTGAAGAGGCATATTTCTCCCCAGGGAAACTTTTGCCACAAATTAATAATCAACATCGTCTTCTTCTAGACCAGTGTGCTGCAGTGATTAGAGGTCTAGATTTAGACCATGCAGACTCAAGTTAAAATCTTGAACCATAAAACTCATTAGGTGACCATGGTGCAGCTCTCTCTCTCTCTCTCTCTCTCTCTCTCTCTCTCTCTCTCTCTCTCTCTCTCAGCTTGGCCTGTCTAGGATGTTTGTTGAGAGAATAAAGGTGTAAAGTTTTATACACCACCTTGCACTCTGAAGAGAAAATAGGATTTTAAAATTGTGATGATAATCTGAGGTTTGATTTATATGTCAGGGTGATTTGAATGTTCAATCTAAGATGATTAAGCTGTGATAGCGGACTCATACTGTAGCTCATTATTGAATGCCACTGCCTATGAGTAATTAACATGTATTTAACAGCTTGTTGTGAATTTCTAAGATGTCGTGGTATTATTCATCTTGTGCTACCATAAAGCAACGCAGTGCTTATTTCGAATTTCCCAACACGATTATTGCAGTCTTTCTACTTCTATCTTGTGGGGGTGGGAGGGACACGTTCAACCCAAAACTAATTTTATTTTCTTGATAGCATCCTTCCCCAAATATACACCTCACAGACCTATTTAACAGCACATAAGTACAGATTGACAACACAATCTGTCTCTTTTTGTTGTCAGCCAGGCAGCCCTAAAGAAAGCTATAAGTAGTTGTGTTAACATGAAAAACAAAATTGTCCTGTTTTTTCCCCTTCTCTAAGGGAAAAAAAGCAATCAATGAGGAGTTATCAATTAGAACCCTGGTTGAGGGAGCTTTTAAGACTCTTAGGCCATTGATTCACTTGCAGAAAATTAACCCCAAGTCACACCAACAATAAACAGAGAGAAATGGATGAAATACAATTGCAAAAGCTGTTTTACTTCAATGGAAAGGAGCAGGAGAAGGCATTAAGGAGGTGGAGCATAATACAGTGCAAGAGGGGTGATCAATCCTTTTCTCTTGCTGGCTGTTTCTTCACTCCCGATGAACCCACAGGGGATACTATAGAAGGGAAGGTGGGATGTGATTTGGAATCCAGAAGAGCCAAGAGAGAATATATTAAGCAGACCTATGGTCACAGCCTCAAGTGTTCTTTCCTTGGGATTTAAAAATGTGAGTTTGTGAGACTATAACTACCAGAATCTACCAGTTTGCATAACACTATTTACACTAGCTGGGGATTCTGGGCAATGTAGTTCAACAAACAAACTTCATTGAATCATACACTTGTAGGGTTGGAAGGGACCCCAATGGTGACAGAGCCCAGCGCCCTACAAAAGCAGGAAATTGACTGCTAAAGCAACCCTGACCAGTGGCCATCTAGCCTCCACTTAAAAACTTTCAAAGATGGAAAACCTTGAAAAAACTGAGACAGTTTGCTCCACAATTGAATAGCGATTAATGTCAGAAAGTTGTGCCTAATATTTACAACCTCTGCTGCAATTTTGGCCTATTAGTTTGAGTTCTATCCTCTGAACTTGAAGGAAACCAGCTTGCTCCATCTTCTGTGTGATAGTCCTTCAAATATCTGAAGATAGTCCTGAGTCTTCTCTAGACTATACAAACTCAGTTCCCTCAATTGTTCCTCATGGGACTTGCCACAGAATGTCATGATGGCATCTGGCCTAGATGCCTTCAACAGGGGATTGGACAGATTTCTGGAGGAAAAGTCTGTCGCAGGTTGCAAGCCATGATGGCGATACGTGCTAGCTCCAGACTTAAAAAAGGGTACCTCAAAGTGCCAGATGCAGAGGAGTGGTATCAGGAAATAGGTATCTAGTTGTCTCATGTGCTCCCAGAGTCATCTGGTGGGGCCACTGTGAGATACAGGAAGCTGGACTAGATGGACCCTTGACCTGACCCAGCAGGGCTCTTCTTATGTTCCTGGAGCCACTTTGCAGTCTTCCTGGTGGTGTTAAACCTTGTGGGCAACATTTAGCTAAACATCCTTTCAAAAACTCTGTTTATTCCAAGGTTTGGGAGGCTGGATATTCATCTGGATTGCTTTTTAAGGCAGAGATGGGCAATATGGGAAGGATGAAGAGCAACGGTACCCGTCCCAAACTCCGACAATTCCACCACCACCCAGTGTGTGCCACCCAAGATGCTGAACCATCCGAGAAGCTCCTTCTTCCTGCCGTCCACACACCCTTCCTCAATGCAGGAAATGGCTTCAATGAACACCGACCTCTTGTTCCTTGTTGTAGGAAATCTTTAAAGGAGATGCCCTCGTGAACTGAAATGCGATTAAAACAATTTATCTGAATTTTAGTATCCCTTTTCTTTTCAAAACATAAATGAATCACTGTCAATGAAAGATGAAACTTGGCATAAAGGAAATCCAACTTCATGACATTATACAAAAGCGCTAATCTTTCCCTTTTCTTTCCTTTCTTGAAAAGAAGTTAGACATTTGCAACGACGAATAATGTGAAAATATCTTATGCAATGACATTTTCCCCCTGTACTGTTGAAGACCAAAGTTCAAGTCCCTTTTGTATTTTATTTATGAGTACAGACACCACAGTGGTGTTCAGAGCTTCTTTATGAGGGCAGAAGAAAAGACTTACAGTTCTTTATCTATTTTCTTCTTGCGTTCATCCAACCACCAGTTGTGGCCATTATCTCTTAGGCTTCAAAAGCCACCTCCCTCCTGGGCTAGGCAATGCATTGTCTTTTTTCCTCTCCCTTATTTTTCTTCTTCTCTAAAGCAAGGTCAAAAGAAAGAATTAGATATGGGACCTGAATGAATAAGAATAAAAATGTGCTTCTTTGACTTGGGTGGGCTCTGCAGCATTCAACACACAAAATTTGACATGTCTTTTCAAGAGAAATCTGTAGACCATGAGCAGGACTGATAGTTAGCAAGGGAGTGGAGATTATTAATGGATTCATTTCTTTACAACCATGGAGCATCACCTGCAGCTGTTACCCCACTTGGCAAAGGCTATTCCTCTGCAGCATACGTAACTGGATTCTTAGCTGGCAATGTTCTAGGGTGCATTTTGCTGGGTGACATCAGATGGCAGTGGACTCTCTCTCTCTCTCTCTCTCTCTCTCTCTCTCTCTCTCTCTCTCTCTCTCTCTCTCTCTCTCTCTCTCTCTCTCTCTCTCTCTCTCTCTCTCTCTCATGCTGCAAATTGTTAGATCCATGGCATTTATGATTTGAGAGATTAAGGCTTGTGGTACCTTGTCTGTATTCCTTGCAATTTTCCACTTTTGTGCCTTCTTCCAAACAGGACCATACTATATGTTAAGTAAGAGGCATGCAGATTTCTGTGATCTTTTTTTCACCCCAGGACACAAATGTTTCAGAGCAGGCAAAGACCTTCCTCTTCAAGCAAGCTTTCCCTGAATGGTGGACTACCTATTATGTGACTTTTAGATGGATTACCATGCATGATTGCATTGACTGATTTCATAAGAACACCAGTGTTTTCCACGTTAGTTTCCATCCCTCATTATGGAATTTTTTCTTCTTTTCATGTGCTCTTTGCAGCTTTAATGTTACCTTTTAGTGTTGTGAGATGCCTCTTTTAATTCCGTGTTCTTAACTTCAATCTGTCTTAAATCAGGCATGTCCAAACTGCGGCCCTCCTGAGTCCTGATATTTTGGACCACAACTCCCAGAATTCTAAGCTTAGATTGCCAATGGCAAAGGACTGTGGGAGTTGCGGTCCAAAACATCTGGTTGGCCAAAGTTTGGACATGCCTGTCTTAAATGTTTGGGGCTGTATATTGTCCCTCATTATTGTAAGCCGCCTTGGGTGCTTTTCCAAGGAGAAAGGCAGGGTAAAAATATTCTAAATAAATAAATAAATCCTAAAATCAAGCTCACGTTGACCTTCCAATGACCAATCACAAGACAAAAGTCCACTAAAGGCCAGATTCATTGATGTGAGTGGGGGAAGTGAGAAGAACCACATTGACTTTGACACTTGAATAAATGTAATTCTAAATGCACATAAATGTATCAGTCAGTTTGATCTTTCTAACTTTTGCCCATGTTCACTGCCAGGAATCCCTCCATCAGCCGCCGCATTTCAGCTCTTCATAGCATGAATCAGAAGCAGTAAATGAGCAAAGAAGGAATCATTCTTGTAAATGCCTGACATTCTAAGCATCACATGGAAACATGGTATTAAAACTTGCAAAAATAAACCCCTTCTCTTTTTAAATTACAGAACTAAGCATATTTTGTACAGAGACAGCTGTGGAGTTTACTTGTACAGCTTGTTTGGACATCCCTGAAGGAAGGAAACTTTTTTTCCCCAAAGTTCTTCGGGACTTGCAAATTATTTAACCACTTCCGAGAAGGCTTTGTCCCTCGCTCATCTGTGGCATTTTTTGAGTTCATGGTATTTTAAAACAAAACAAAACTGAAGCACGTTGGAGTCCCTGAGTCCACTTATGATCAGGGCATTCTCGGCCTTTCAAAAAGGTCTCTGATACAATTGCACAAAGTTTGTTTATTTATTTTGTGTGGCATAACAGAGCATGGCATTACTGCTTGTTTTCCATTTTGGTGTTCATGCTGATTCTTCTTGCGGTGAAGTCCTTGTGAGGTCCAGCAGCTGAAATGTGTAGCTGTTTGGCCACGACAGGTCCCGTTGCCTGGGGTGTACCACAAGGATGCTAATCTACATTACACCTCAGTTACACAGAGTCATACTGTACAAGAATACATGAAAGTAGATTATTCTGTGCTTAGCACCCATATTTTATTAAGTATAGCAAACCACTTTTGATCCTAAAATATGTCCATCTGATAACGCTGATCTCCATTCATTGCCAGATGTTACTAAAAAGATCAGACATGATGTATTTCTGTTGGCACGAATTCCAGCACTTTGTCCAGCATGTTTAATATGTCTTTTTGTCCTAGGAATTGCTACATGAGCAAGGAAATCATTGGAGCTTAGAGGAAAAAAATGCTGATGGTATAGTGCTTGTATAATTCTATACCATTTGTATTAAAATTCTTGATCTGTGTATCTTGCATTGTATTCAAGCTACACAAACCAACAATGATCACTGGATAAATGATTGTTGCTACCTATGGACCATGAATGTAAATCCAGTTGGGTTAGTTTAAATGTGTGGAAAATCTAGTTCAATCCAGAAGCTTCTGCATCTTGAGATAAATCTTGAGATAGCATCAGGGTTAATTTCTGTTCTCTTATGTTCTCAGAACCTTTTATATTTTGGATGCACAGGCTTTGTAGAATTTTTCAGGGAGAAACACCACAGATTTTGCTGCTTGTTTTTTTTTTCTTTAGCGTCAACTTTCATGTAGTGCTCATTCTCCTGAACTACACCCAGTTAAGGAGTCATAAGGCTTCTGTTAATTCTAGGACCTTGTCATTGAACTGTCTCATTAACACACCTGAAGGCATTGCCTCCTTGCTGATCATAGTTCCTGTGATGTGCTAATTTAATTTACTCCTTTCAAAAGGGTCGTTTGGGGGTCTTTTTGGCCAATTTGCCCTCCCTGCTTCTGTCACAAGCCACCTATGGGGCAGATCAATGGCTCCCAACTTATGGGTCCCAAGATATTCTTGGACTTCAACTCCCAGAAATCCTGGCCAGCACCAGCTAGTGGTGAAGGCCTCCAAGAGTTTTAATCCAAGACCAACAAGGTTGAGAAGCACTGAGGTAGAACATGGCCACTGGGAACCAGGGATGAATGGCAACCCAGAATATATTAATTATTATGCACCTCTCCCAGAGAGGGGGCATGGAATCGTACGAAGCACAAATACTATTATGTTATTTTGGTACCCTCGTAGCATGGTGCCCAGGACACATGCCCCACTTGCCCTCATTCCCCCAATCCCAACCCAGATTTGTGTTACATCACACCATAACTAGGTAAGAGAATTCAAATCCGAGGATCCCGATCCACTTTATAAATCTGAGGTTCTTCTGTGATGTGAACATGGGAATGTACAGTAATACTCTGCTACCACTGCTGCAAGCCTTAGTTTTGTTTGACTTTTTAAAAATATCTCAGGTCATCCTTCTTTGTCAGTTGTGTTTTGACTACTACTTCCACTATCACCTTTTTCTCCTTTGTCAAAAGGAAACCAAACAGTCAAGGAAGATAATCAAAGCAATGTCTACAACAAGGGCTAACTCACAGAGTCGCCCGCTTCCTGCTTCTGGTTACCCAGTCACTGGACAAACAAAGGGACATGCAGTAAACAGCAGGTGGGTCGCACAAACGTTACAACAAGGTTACAGGAAGGGTGGCACTTCAAATAGCAAGCACTACAACTTTGGTTTCTAGGTCAGCAGCATCCCGTCCACTGATATTTCAGGGCAAACCCTGGGACCAAAAGGTGGGCCTTTGGGAAGCCATGGTGTAGTTCCTGGTGATGTCACAGATGGACAAATATTGATAGGATTATAGAACTGTTTCCGGACTGTTGGTTTTGGAAGCGAGCCCGAGGGGGGTCAAGGTAAACCAGCAAAGTTCTCTTGAATGTTGAAATAAACAATTGCTCAATTTGTTTAAAAGGCTTTCATTAGTGGCACAGGGAAGCTACATGAAAGTTCTAAATGCCACACGCGAATGGAGCCATTAAAATTTATTTCTTGGTGAATTAATTTGGGATTATATTTGACATCGTACTGCTTTCAGCAGGCAAATTAAACCAGAGCTTAGACATAACTGCATAAGCAATGGGGATGTCATAAAGTTACATTTCAAAACTGATACAGTGGACAGGATTGAATCTTTAGTGACGTAATGAATGAGTAATATTTATTTATTTATTTATACAGAGTAGCTTTTTTGCTAGATGGTTGCAGTATACAAATCAACCAAATTAAATAAATAAATAAATAAATAAATAAATAAATAAATAAAGTTTATATGCCACCCACTACCCAAAGGTCTCTGGGCAGCTTACAACAATACAAACAATTAAAAGCATTAAAAAAACAATACACTAAAATTGCCACCAGGGCCCACATTCTATGTTATATCAGTTAAAACAGTTCTGGAACAGGATGGTTTTTACCTAGTGCTGAAATGTCATCAGTGTCGGCACCAGGCAGACCGCACTCAGGAGGGAGTTCCATAGTCTGGGGGCAGCTGCTGAAAAGGCCCTATATCTACAAGCCACCCCTCTCACCTCCTTGAGGCATGGGTCTTTCAAAAGACCCCCCTGACTAGATTTTAATTGCCGGGTAGGTTCATATGGAAGGAGGCGGTCCTTCAGGTACTCTACTGAATTTTCCCGGTTGCTTCTAAAGGGTATCCAAAAATATTTAAGAGGCATTTTGGCACCAAATTGGGACAAGTAATGCAATGAGTTACTTTTTTAGCCCTGCAAAAGGTAGCAACAGTGGGTTACTTTCCAAACCATCTAATGAATAAAAAGAACTAATAACATTTGAAAGGTAAAACAAGCTTGTGTGTGTATGTGTTGTGTCATTACAATCATGACCAACTCTACGTGACTCCATGTCCATGGAGTTTTCTTGGCAGGAGTACTGGAATGGCTTGCCAGTTCCTACTGGCCCCAGCAAATGTGTCCGGGAGTGCACGAGACTAAATCTCTGTCTCTGATGCCACCCCTGCATCTGACCCTGGTTTTAAGCCTGGAGATGACACATCCCCATCATGGTTTATAACCTATGATGGACTTTTCCTTGAATCCATCCAATCCCCTTCCCTTGGAAGGCATGACATGGATGCCATCTAGTCAGCACATCACAGGTGCCTACAGCACCTGGTATTCCCTGGTGGTCTCCCATCCAAGTACTAACCAGGGTCTACTTAGCTTCCAAAATCAAGCGAGATCGGATGTGCTTAGGGCATCTAGGCAGCTCTAAAACAAGCTTAGAGTTAAACATATGAGACTTCAGCACATTGACTATTGGCTGACTTATGCCCAATATTTTTTTCCCTGTGCAAAGTTTTTCAACAAAGATTTCAAACATTTTACTGGGAATTTGTGAGAAAACTAGGATACGATGGTGTTTCTCAGCTGCGATTTTCAGGTTTTTCTTTTTAATAAACATAAGATCTAGCTGTGGGTTATGTTCATCACAAATCAGCTTCAAGAGTACTACTTCTAATCTTTGGTAAGCACCAAATAACCCATAGGACAATTGAATCCCCTTCATTTCAATGTAAAGGATTAAATATAAAGTGTCATTTCCAATAGGAAAAGAAGTCATGGGCAGTGCCTTCCTATTCCGCTTGCCTCAGATGGTTCATTTCAATGCGATTTACACAGCTGGACACAGATCTAACTACAGATCTAGTTAGAGAAAGTAACTAAGGAAGGAAACAGGGAAGTCTCCCTGGGATTCGGGTTCTTCTATCTAGGCAGTAACACGGCCGACTGGAGAGCAGGTGGCTGCAAGTCTAAATTTCATGCTACCATATTCATTAGAACTCCCTTGTCTCAGCCTTCCTGAAATTGTCAAGTGCTGCCAGCACCACCGTAAGCAAGCCCATGCAAGGACACATTACCTACCTCAGCAAAACAAGGAAATTAAACCCAGACGAATGTGGAATGGAAAAGAACATAAAGAAAACTACTTGACTATTCCTCATCTGCTGCCTGGATGCTCTGAGCACATCCAATATTGCCTGATCTCATAAGAACATAAGAAGAGCCATGCTGGATCAAGCCAAAGGCCCATCTAGTCCAGCTTCCTGTATCTCACAATGGCCCCAGCAAATGTGTCCGGGAGTGCACGAGACTAAATCTCTGTCTCCTGATGCCACTCCCCTGCATCTGACCCTGGTTTTAAGCCTGGAGATGACACATCCCCATCATGGTTTATAACCTATGATGGACTTTTCCTTCAGGAATCCATCCAATCCCCTTTTGAAGGCATCCAGGACTGATGCCATCACCCACATCCTGTGGCAGGGAGTTCCAGAAACATAAGAACATAAGAAGAGCCATGCTGGATCAAGCCAAAGGCCCATCTAGTCCAGCTTCCTGTATCTCACAATGGCCCCAGCAAATGTGTCCGGGAGTGCACGAGACTAAATCTCTGTCTCCTGATGCCACTCCCCTGCATCTGACCCTGGTTTTAAGCCTGGAGATGACACATCCCCATCATGGTTTATAACCTGTGATGGACTTTTCCTTCAGGAATCCATCCAATCCCCTTTTGAAGGCATCCAGGACTGATGCCATCACCCACATCCTGTGGCAGGGAGTTCCAGAAACTAACCACACACTGAGTAAAATGGCAGGAATCCATCCAATCCCCCTTTTGAAGGCATCCAGGACTGATGCCATCACCCACATCCTGTGGCAGACTAAAAGCTGAGCTGAGCAGGATGGGCGACCACCAGGGAATACCAGGTGCTGTAGGTGCCTGGAGTAAGAACTAGCAAGCCATTCCAGTATTCCTGCCAAGAAACCTCCATGGACATGGGGTCATGAAGAGTTGGTCACGGCTGTACGACATAACAACAACAGCAGCAGCAGCAGCAGCAGCAGCAACAACAACAACAACAACAACATTCCTCATCTCTTTCTCTTTCACCTTAGAAAATATTGCTTTAAGGCCAAGACTTTTCAAATGCTGCTTGCTTTAATAACTGAGTTGGGCATGCAGAGCTGCTTCAGTTTGGAATGAAATCCTTTTGAATATTGTGGTCTCAATTAGTTTATTTAGAAGAATCAAGGAGGTGTGACTGTATTACACTGGCCAGCATATCCCTCAGAATACCAATTATTAAATTCAAGCATCTCCCAGGCACAAGCTGCCTATAAACGTTCCTATTTCTGATGTGTGTTTTCAGAGTGCTTCTCCCTGTTAATAAACAAACATATTTCCTAAATGTGCTGTGCAGAAGCAGAAGAAACATAAACGTCCCCCGTGGGAAAGCCAGGCTTGAAGTATTGTGGGGTTTTTTTTACCCCCTAAGCTACACAAGACAGCACCATAAATCTTCCTGTTGACCTACTTTACCATATGCTACCTTCCCTGCTAAAATATTCACACACAATTAAATATCTATGGGAAGGCAAGAAAAAGACAAAATTTGAGGGAGGGGTGCAGAAGGAATCCACCACACCCAACTAGCGACCCTCCACTGACTTTAAGAGGGAATCAGTCTCTTAAGTGGAGTCATTGGAGCCAGGTACATCAACAGAGTCACAACCTGAAGCCCTTGCAAATATTAACACTGCCTTAACGTAGTATGAAAGCCTGGCCAGTTCCTTTATAACAATAATTCATTCCTGTTCATCATTGCATGCTGGCTGGAGAGCTCAGTGATTGCTCCTTGCCTCCTGCAAATAGAGACAGCCTGTATAGCCTTGGGTTTTTCCACCTGGAAAACCCTGGAGGGGTTGCCACAAATCAGAAATGACTTGATGGTATATCATGATGATGACTCCTGGAGAACAGGGGAAGTCCCCATAGATAGGAGGAGGGCGAATATCATCCCTATCTTAAAATAAGGGGGGAGGACCCAAATAATTACTGCCCAGTCCGCTTCACTTCAATTCCTGGCAAGATCCTAGAACCAGTTATTAAGCAATCAGTCTGTAATTATTTAAGTAGCAATGCTGTCATTACGAGAATTCAACACAGATTTCTTAAAACCAAGTCATGCCAGACCAATTTGATCTCTTTATTTGATAGAATTACAGGCCTGGAGGATGAGGGGAACACTGTGGATATTGCTGATCTAGATTTCAGCAAGGCCTTCTATAAGGTTCCCCATGGTATACTTGCAAAGAAGTTAGTAAAATGTGGGATAGATAGTGCCACTGTTAGATGGATTTGTACTTGGTTGACTGATCACACTCAAAGGCTGATCATTAGTGGCTTATCTTCAGCTTGGAGAGACATGACCAGTTGGGTGCCCCAGGGTTCTGTTTTGGGTCCGGTGCTATTCAATATCTTTATTAATGTCTTGGAGGAAGAAATAGAGAGTAGGCTGATCTTGCAGATGATACAAAATTGGGTGAGGTTGCTAATTCCCTAGAGGATAGGATGAAAATCCAAAAGGACCTTGACAGATTAGAGTACTGGGCCAAAGCTAACAGAATGGGGTTCAGCAGAGGGAAATGTAGGATGGTACATCTAGATAAAAAGAATGAATTGCACAGATATAGGATGGGGGATACTTGGCTGGGGAATAGGCCTGTGAAAGGGATCTGGGAGTCTTGGTGGACCACAAATTGAACATGAGTCAGCAGTGTGATGCGGCAGCCAAGAAAGTCAATGTGATTCTTGGTTGGATCAACAGAAGCATAGTGTCTAGATCAAGGGAAGTGATAATACCACTCTATTCTGCTCTGGTCAGATCCCACCTGGAGTACTGTGTCCAGTTCTCTACACCTCAGTTTAAAAAGGATGTTGAAAATCTTGAACAGGTCCAGAGGAGGGCGACCAAGATGACTGAGGGTCTGCAAGAAATGTCTTACGAGGTGCAGCATAGGGAGCTGGGAATGTTTAGCCTTACAAAAAGAAGACTTAGAGGGGATATGATAGCTAGCTATGTTTAAATATTTGAAAGGATGTTTCATTGAAGAAGGGACTGGTTTGTTTTGCGTGGCTTCAGAGACTAGGACACAGGGCAATGGTCTCAAACTACAGGAAAAGAGATTCAATTTAAACATTAGAAAGAACTTCATGACAGTTAGAACTGTTCAGCAGTGGAATATGCTGCCACAGAGGGTGGTGGAGTCTCCTTCTTTGGAGGTTTTTAAGCAGAGGCTGGATGGCCCTATGTCAGGAGCACTGTGATGGGGGTTCCTATACCTACTGTATGGCTTATTACTTTTACCTTATTATTTCCTTTTTGGTGTTTGACCATAAAAAATTTACTACTACTACTACTACTACTACTACTACTACTACTACTACTACTACTACTACTACTACTACTTTATTATCTGTTAGAAAAAGCAGAGATGTTTTAGGATTGAAAAGAGAATAATTTAAAACCTGAAAAATGACTGGCAAAATCTCAGATTGCCCTAAAAATATCCTTTGAACTGAATTTTGAAATTGACTTTTCACACAAAAATTGCTTGTTGCACTAACAAAATAACTGTGATTCTACTTCTTATGTTACCGTTGAAATGCAATTTGATTTAATCCTCTATTACCATCAAACTATAAAATGGAAGAGCAACAAGGGTAGGCTACAAGTTACCCATCAAAAGTTAACACCTGGGTCACTAGGACTAAGCAAGTTGGCAGGGAGGTCACCTGGATTTTGGCCATTGGCAATCATTCTGCATGGTCACCTAGGTAGGGTTCTTGGGTTCCCTCCCACCCCACCACCCCCCACACAACAGCACCTTACACACCAAAACAGAATGTGTGTAGGTGTGCAATATGGCAACTCCCAAAATGTAAAGTTCATATGCATGCATATATTTATAACAAAAGAAAATGCTTACTTGCCCAGATCCTCTTAATACCATCTGTTCATATTTAATGTAGGCATGATAATAATTCCTCTCTACAAATGGAGAAATAATCTTAATCAAAATAAATACATAATTGATTTCACACAGTTGGAGTGAGCATGAACTGGGCAGTGAATACCAACTTTAGTAACAGCCAAAATCCCCATGAAAGATTTTTCATCTGTCACATATGGTGAAGAAGCAGTCCAATCTTTCATGTCATCTGCTGCGAATTACACATGCAATTGTGGCAAAACCTACACCAGATCACATGTTATTTTTTAGGATTACCGTTCAATCGGTATTAAAATGTATAAGCACTCTCAGTCCGCAAGATTATGAAGTCTTTAATGCATATAACACATCCTGCAAGTCTGAAGTTCATTTTGCTTAGCCAGTCTCCTGGCTGAGAGAAACACTAAAGAATTATAATTGGACACCTCATTGAAAAATGCCTTCTTAGTACCTTAAAGGTGTTCCCAGATGAGAAGTTTATTATGCAATCAACCTGCCTCTTTTGCAGAATTTGACAGAAAGACCAAATAATGATTTCTTCCATTTGATCCATTTCGTTGTTTATGTTTTCCTCCCCCCCCCCCACTGAAAATCCATTAAGGCAGAGAATGTGGAACCGCCGTACAATGTATTTTGATTGCTACTGCTCCAAGCCCTCCACCTGGAAGCACTGTAAGACGGTACAATTATTCTGGAGCACCCAGTTATTTTAAAAAGGAAGTTGTGGTCCCTCACAGCTTACTTGAATGTTTGGAAGTGTTTTAAATGGTGGTTTTTAATGTTGTTATGTGTTTAAGTGGAAATGATTGTCTGATTTTATTCCAGAATTAACCCTTTATAAGGGTCTTAGGGAGATGTTCACACATTAGACCTCCTGACTTAACAGAGGAAAATTCATGATTTCTGTGTGTTGTCTTTGTGGTGCTGTCTCCTATTGTTCCTGTTCCATTATTTCCCTCCCCACACCTCACGGTTGTTCCCCTTGGCACTGTTTGGCCCAGATGTAGCTCAGCTGACTCTGTGCTGGCTTGCATCTTGCTTATCTTACACCAGCTCCTTTATATGTGGTGTTTCTACATTCTTATTTTCTATACATTTTTGCCTGGGTTGCAATACTCGCAGGCTAATGCATAATCTCATAGACTCTGCTACATTAGTGGATAACTGACTGATAAGGAATATGTCAATAATATTATCTTATTTACTTATTATCCTAACCAAGCAAACTCAATACATTTTTTTTACACAGAGGCTGCTTGGTTAGAGACTTTCATTCATTTGATACTGCTCTTCCCATAGCAAGCAAACACCATGGTGTGTGTGTGTGTGTGTGTGTGTGTGTGTGTGATAGGTCTCTGCTTAGTTGGAAAAATCATGAATTAATGTAAGTTGTTGTAAATTGTCTGCAATGATCTCCAATACAAAAAGCAAAGTGTGCTGCTTATATGCCGCCCCACAGCATTTTAAGCACTCTCTGGCCAGTTCACAATTAATCATGCAGGCTACACATTACCCCACCCCCACCCCAGGGAGCTGGGTATGCATTTTTCCAATCTCAGAAGGATGGAAGGCTGAGTGAATTGACCCCCGGGTCATGAGCACAGTTAAAGCTGCAGTAGAGCCGTTTAACCACTGCAATAGGCTCCAATAGGCGTTCAGGATATTGTTCTTTAAACAGTTATTTTTAAACATACAGTAGGACCCCCATATCTGCAGGACCGGCATCCACAGTTTTACTTATCTATGTTCTGAAGTTATAAATATTAAAAGGGGGGCAAAATGCAGATTAATATGACATAGCTACTAGAACTAGCCACCAGAGGGAACTGTGTATATTGTGCCATTGAAACTCACTGGGGAGCATGGAACTGGTAGGAGCACCCTTTAAATGATCTCACTTAAACTTGAAAACCCTCTACAGATGTAAAGGAGGTGATACATTTATTTCAAATATTCGGTGCAAGCTTTCATGACTCAATTCACTTCTTTAGGTGTAGTGTAACAAAATTATAAAGGAAAGTTTCACTTAGCCTCCAGGTTAGATGGTAATCCCGGAATGTACCCCTTCCCAGCCCACTCCTATTGCCTGTTTTGGAAACCAAGATTCCTGTTGGGCTTGGGAGGAGGAGGAGAGAGAAAGATTGCACAGAAATGTACCCATCCCAGTCCTAAAGCCATGATAAATTTTGGTTAATTGCAAAACCCTATTCTATATGGCACATAGCAAAAACAATGGTGTCAGACCTCCTCTTTGCCTTCAGACAGTGAAGAAGGACTAGAGATTTTTTATTTTATTTTTCAACTAATGAATAGGAATATTTAGGGTATAAGTTCTACAGCTGCATAACTGATATACTGTATATGAAACTGTTTCAGGTGTGAGTTCCCACTTTGCCTCCAGGAAAAATCCCATGTCTGTCACTTATGATTTAAATATAAGTATTTAAGTATTCCAGTATGCCCAAATAGCTTGTCTTAAAGGAAAGATAATATGTGACAGACATACTGTAGGGTTGGAGTCCATGATAACCCAATGTGAAATTTGAAATGCTGATGGTGTGATTCATCTAATTATACATGATTATCTTCATATGCTCCAAGCCTATTTTGTGTACATTTACAGATATATACTTAATAAGCAACACTTCTACCTTCGAGAATACATTCAACACTCCAACCATTTCTATAAATGGCCTTTTACATATTCAGCACTCACTATGGTTAGATTTCCCCCCTCCCTTCCCTATGAATTAGCGAGTCATTCCTTGAGGTTGGTGTGGAATGTATTTTTCTCAGCAAAGGGAAGCCAAAGATTAAGGAACAGCAGCCTTCTCGGTTTCTGAGTGGAGGGGGCCACATAGTGGCCAAATGAGAGAAAAAGCCTAGCAAAATAAGATGGTTCCCTGGGTCTTATGATAATGAAATAGTCATTCATTTGTATGGTGCTGGTGTCTGCCCTTCCCCCAGTAACCTTTCATCGGGTATATTAAATTATGTGCCAATAAACAGTTGATCTAGGTCAGATTTTCTCAACCTGATATTCTCCACAAAGTTTGGGATAAACTGTCCTCCTTCTCAGTCAGCATGGGCAATACGCACACACACACACACACACACACGGACACAGACATGCACACGCACGCACACACACACACGGACACACACGGACACGGACACGCACACACACACACCATTAGGTATTCTCTGGCCCACATTGAACAAAATGGATTCCACCTAGTTTTATGTCTGCAGTGCTGACATATTGGAATAACAGTTTAAAGTGCGGTTACTTTTCATGAAATAAAAAAGTTTATTAAGGGCTCGGCTGTCTTCAAAGGGTGCAGTTTGAGTACATTGTTTGGCTGCTGAACATAAATCCAGAATCTGATAACACAGCTGACCTTAGGAAATGACAGTAGAGTCGATACAACACTGTGATTTGATTTTCACTGCTTATTATGACATCCTTTAACTTTCATCCACCAAGGTTTAAAACTAAACAAGCAAATGTACCTTGAGGGCTGCAGCATGTTTTCTGACCCACAAGAACTCAGTGGGCTGAGGGATAGTAGCAAGGCTACAGTTCTGGTTAGGTTTAAGGGTTTAGGAGTAAATTTACATGTTTTGTATGCCCTGTACTCACTGAGAAGCCCACTATCAATTCACAAATGGGACCAACATGTTGATATGCAGAAGAACCACTTGCTGCTTATCATGGTTTGCTGAAAGATGGAAGAGGGCGGACAAAAAGCAATTGATTTATCGGGATTTTTTTTTCTTTCAAAAACAAACCAACATGCAACATGACAAGTGGCTGAAACATATGGCTGTTGTTTACAAATCTTCAGTGTTGTGAAGCACCTAGCTTTTAGGTCTATTTTTATGTCCACTCTGCAACCAGGTATGACTCTGGAGGAGTTATAAATGACCTGTCCAAGTGCATGAGGGTTAGAGTCTTAGAGTCCTCATCACGCCCCCTTCAATCATATCCACAGGCAGCACATACAGTAGGACCCCAGTATCTGCTGGGGATTGGTTCCAGGCCTTCCCGTGGATAATGAAAACCATGGATAAGAAAGAACGCCTGCCCACCCACGTCCAATCTGCTGTTTCCTAACAGTAGCTTGCTTTATGGCTGCTGTTTGTGACAGTAGCATGTTTTACAGCTGCTGTTTGTGACAATAGCTTGCTTTGTGGTTGCTGAATTATTTATTTATTTTCCCTCTGCCAACCGTGGATAACTGAATCAGTGGATACGGGGGTCCTACTGTACATACACCTCAATCAACTAGAGAAATGCTGTTTCAAATGCCATCACAATTACTTATGTACAGGATTTATTTACTTCATTAATATTCAATTCATGATCCAAAGACATTTAAGGTAGCATTAATATTACACAACCACCCTGCCGCCACCACCACCAATATTATTTCCTATCAGTTTTAGGTAGGAGATTAAGCTAAATAATCGTGATGGACAAGTGCAGTATCATGGCTGAGTGTGAAAGCTTGTTCTGTAAAATGCAAGCAATTGACATGACAATTGCCCTAGTCATGTCATCCAAGGAGAAAAAAATTAAAAACACAGGCATCTGTGTTGACCTACATCCATAAACCAATTCTTGCAATTTAAAAAAAAAACCCACTCTAACTGAAGCAGTCTTTTGCAAATGTAATGGAACTTAATTGCCATTCGATCCAACTTGAAATGCTTTAGCATTACTATGGGAATTACTGATAGCAATGCTTTTTCCCCAGCAAAAATCAATTCTTGGTTTCCCACTCCCATACTATGATGGGAGGTACAGTACTGATAAACTCAAAAGTGTAAAGGAAATCTGAGATATCACAGTGGTGGTATCAGAAGGGCTCTGTTCCTACAAGCTGTGGGTGCCTTACTAGAAACAGGAAACTGGGTACTCCCAATCATTAACTAGCCCTAACCACTGGGCCACATTAGTTTTCATTCTTGATTACAGTGGTCTCCTCCTCTATCAAGCACATGGTTTTTCACAGAGCTGCACCCATACTATACAATTATCTTCAAAAGATGAACCAAGAAACTTATTGCAATACCTTGTCCTGAAGAGAATCCTGTGCTATAAGAATACACATAGCTGCTGTTACCTTTTGCTGCTCTCGTTTAAAAGATGTAAGTTTTTATTAAGTAAATGATTAAGTTTAGACAAAATGACAGGCTTGGTCTGTTAAGGGGGGGAGGGGAATCCAAAGTGACACTAACGCAATATTGTCCTCAAAGCTTTAAGTTCCAATACCATTTTCTTGCTCCCAGTTAATGTTCCAGTTTTCCTGCATATTTTCCTAAATGCTGTTATCAGTAACCCATAGTTTTTAAGGAGCTGATATTAATGGGGTTTATTGTTTTCAATATTTCATTCTTTTCATCCCATAGTAGCATCATATTTATCTTAGCATTTTATTGTAGACCACTTTGGCTTTTGTTGTTGCTGCTGCTGCTCCCCTTAAATGAAGTGATCAGAAACAAAACAATTTTGAAACCACCCCGGAGGCCCATAGGGCTAAGATTATTATGGCTTCCCCCTCCTTCCCAAACAAAACACTAGGTGGCACACAATAACTCTTGTAGCTCAAAAACCCATAATGGAATAATAGTTCCATGCTAAGAGAATGAAGTTTACAGTGAAGAACTTAGCAGTATTTACAGGACTGTGGCTTATTTATATGGAAAGCTGACATACAGCTGAAGCTTCATTAACCCCTGCGGTATTTGCCAGGAAAATCATGAATCCACTCTCTCACTGACTCCATCTCATGGATATGCAAGTTGTGGTTGTCCAGATTTAGCCGGGCTATCATTCTTTGAGGTCTCCAGCTGGAACACCTTCTAGAAATTGGAAAAGTAACTTTTATAGAATCCATCTCTCTGTATTTCCTGTCTAGCCCAGCTGCATGGGCTATTGTGGGAGCTAAAATCCAGAGTAAATAATTTTTAGAGAGTGTACTCATCATAATCCAATGTTGAAGCCAACAAGTCTCTACTAGAGATGGGCACGAAACATCCATTTTTTCCTTACCGTTCTCCGTTATTCGTTCCATTACGTAACGGTACAAATAACGATCATTGCGATGGGGCAGGCTTGAACTGAACAGAACTAAGAAAATTTTCTTCAGTTCTGTTCGTTTCCATTACTGGCATTGCGCCGCTCATGCAATGAAAAATGGAGCAGCAGAGGGTGGTGAGAGGGGAACCTGGGATCCCGCCTCTGCGCGTGGAGGTGGGATCCCAGGCCCCTGTCCAGCCATCTCCGATTGGTGAATGACAGCCCACCGAGCTGTCATTCAACAAGCGGAGGGCAGCGAGAGGGGCCTGGGCCTGGCGGAGCCTCTTTGCCCCCTCCCTGCCGGAGCCTACGCGAGACTTTGCCGGTCTCACGAGAAGAGGTGGGATAAGAGCCCTTATGAGGGCTGGGCTCCGGGATCTCGGCCTCTTCATCGGCACTCAGCAGGCTTTGGAGGGGAGGACATTGGAGTTCGGCTGCGCCTGGTGCCATCTTGGCCACATGGCGAAGCAGCGACGGTGCAGCTGGCTCAGAAGCTGGAGCAGAGGGCATCGTTGGAGCACGGGGGGAGTGCAGTGGCACCCCCCACAGGTTTCCTGGTATAGGCCCGGGGAGGTGCAGGGCGGCAGTCTGCCGGGGCGGAGTGGTTCCCAGGGAGAAGGGCCCCAGTTAGGGCGGTGCTGCGCGGGGCTCCAGGGGTAGCGACCCAACGGGGGAGGCAGACGGAGGGGCAGATCGGTCCTTGGGGAGGGGGCCCAAGGGAGGGTGGCGCTCAGCAATGCTCCGGGGGTGGCGGCCTGTTGGGGGTGGTGACCAGAGCAGCGCCCAGCTCCGGGAGGGCTCCCCATGGCCACGGGATCTCTCTCCCAGCAGGCTTGCCGGTGCCCGGTCCCAGGAGGGCTCCCCGTGGCTGCAGGACGGCTCTCCCAGGAAGCTTTCCCCAGCCCCGGGAGGGCTCCCTGTGGCCGCGGGAACGCTCTCCTGGCCCACATGCCGCTGGCTCCGGTGGCACCCAGCCCTGGGAGGGCTCCCTGCGAAAAATGAAGAAACGGAAATGAAGCAGGCCCCGGAGGCCCAAAAAATGGAAACGGAATGAAGCAGGCCCTAGGGCCCGAATAACAAACACAAAATGCCATTTTGGCGTTTCGTGCCCATCTCTAGTCTCTACATTGAGAATGTCATGGTTCTTTTTTCCCTATCCAGCTTGCACTAATTCTGTATTGGAAGTAAGGAGCAGGGGAGCCTTTCCCATCTAAACCTTGAGAACCAGTGTGGTACAGTGGTTAGAGAGCTGGATTACGACTCAAGAGACGTGGATTCAAATCCCCACTCCATTGTGATGGTCAGGCTCTCAGCCTCACCTACCTCAGAGGGTTGTTGTCAGAACAGATGGGGAGCAAGACAGAAATGTACGTGGCTTTCAGAGGCAGAAAGGTGGAATATAAACCCGTGGGAATATCTGATGTGTTATAGTCTCCAGAAATACATTTCCCAGCCCAGCCTCTGCATATTTAGCTGCATTTTTTATATCTTGCAGTACGTTCAAACCACATATGTGGCTCTCCTTTCCTTCATATGAACCCCAAGGTGTCTGAAAAAGAGAAGACTGTTACTCATGTGTAGGCTCAACTCATAAGCAGAGGCGTAGCTAGGGTTTTCAGCACCCTAGGACAAACAGTGATGCCTTTAAGCAGACCGGGAGGGGGCAGAGCTGTCCTTCTGCCCCCCACGCACCTGTGGATCCCGAGCCCAGCCCAGTCCAGCCTAGATCAGCTCTCCTCCTCCTCCGCTGCATCGACCTCCTTTCTCCGTGCCCTGCCTGCCTCTCTCACACTGTTCCCAGCCTCCAGGAGCGGGAGAGGGATGACGCATCTCTCCTTCTCTTTCTCTTCTCTTTCTTGTTCCTACTCTTTCTTGTCCTGCAACCCCCCACCCTCGCCTCTAGCTTGCCTATGGGGGGCAGCCCTGGCAGCCCCCTCCAGCGTCGACCGCCCCCCCCACACTGGCAGCCTTAGATGAACCCCGCCTCTCCTAGTTCAGCAGCTTTGTGCCTCCACATTGCCATTCCCGCAGGGAGGGGGGATGCCTGCTGGGAGCACTGTGCCAGCCAGCCAGCTAACTAGCCAGCCTCCCAAGCAGCTGGGCATCCTTCCTGCCAGCTTGGGGATGGACCCTTATGGGTTAGTGGCAATGCCACTAGCAGCAGCACCACCACCAGAAGCAGGAGGAGGAGGAGCAGAAAGTGCTGCTGCCCTTTCCTGCCTGCGGGTGGACCACAGTGGTGGGCAGGTGGGCCAGGCACCCCCAGATTGCCGCACCCAGGGCAGATGTACCCTTCTGCCCACCCCCCAGATACGCCCCTGCTCATAAGCAAGAATATTTCCATGAAACGGCCTTTGTCCTCAACAAACATTTTTCTGCTCAGAGGAGCAAAACAAGAGTTAGAGGGGCTAGCTTAGAGTCTCTCTATAACGTTGGTCCTGGATGTCACAACAGCTGAATAGAACTAAAGAGAACCGGCCCATTGACCAAAGTCAGCCAGTGAGTTTCACAGTGGAGACTAGACCTCAGAAATCCCAAATCTATATTGTGTATTCAGAGTGGACTGGCCTTGCCCAGTTTTGCTTTCCTTGGGCCAAAAAAGCCATAAAGCATCCACTCAGGGCCTTTTCACACGACCCCTAAGATCCGCTGGCCACTTAAATTCGGACCAGGGATCTTGGGGGTTCGTTGCTCTTTCTGCGTCCCCACCCCTCCGCACTTCCTTGCTCCTGTCTGCGTGAGAAGAGGGAGGAAAAAAGAGAGGAAAAAATGCAGGCTCACCTCCGAAGCTGCCCGGAGCCCCGTCGTTGTCCTGATTCCTTCTCTTCTGTTTGTTTGTTGTTGTTGTTTGCCTCCCGCCCCTTCTCTTAAAGGGGTGGGAGGCAAAAAAAAAAAACCAAACAGAAGCCAGGAGAGCCCCACACTCACCAGATTAAATCCGGACCTGGGTATTTTCACCCTCCTAGAGCAGGTACAAGAAAAGTGTGCTGGGACGCGCTTGGGTGGGTGTGGTCGCACTTAATTTCCTGCAAACTCTGGAGCTGGTGGGGAAACAATTGTAAGCTCCGGAGCTGGCAGCCATTTGCTGCGGAGTTTAGGGGTCGTGTACAAATACCCTCAGTTCCTCCCACTCAGCCTCCCCCTAGCAAAGTTTATTACAGACATGAATATTTATATATTTTTATTTAGTTCAAGCAATGCACTTGTTGCTGAACTAAATGTATACACAATTAAGGCGACAAGGAGCCTGGCATTTATGACAGCAGCTGCTCAGAACAGTAGTACTGACTATCTCAATATTGCACTGCTTTTTGCATTCAATACGAAGCTAGGCCGCTTGGTACAATCTGCCCATTGTGCTTGGGGGGACAACGTCTGCTACTGGTACAAATATCCCTTTGGAGTACAATAGCTAATGTGCAATGTGAAAGAGTTCATTTAAGACTCCATTAAAACCTTTAACTGGATACACAAACCCAGCCCTGACTGCAGAGTTACAATACATTTGCTCTAATGCTATGTATGAATCACTTTCATTGCCAATGTATCAGAGTCTTTAGATATATGATACGGTCCTGGTGAAAGCCAATAAAATTCTCTAATTATCATACCTTGGAGAGAACATGGATCCTTTTTAAGTACCCCCTTTGCTGTTTGATTTATAGCCTAAATAAAAAGCACTCACATACAATTTAGTTCGATTGTACTAAATTCTGACTAAATAAGGAGTGAATGAAGAGTCAACAGACACAAGTAGAAACAACTGGAATGGCAGCAGGAGGAAAAACTGGGATTCAAGGCAATAAGCTGGAGAACATTTTTGTTTTATATTCCCAAAAGGTTATACAAATTTAACTTTCTGTCTCTGGTTTGGGGAGGGAGTTTTATTTTGCCCCAGCTGCTTTTGTTGTTGCTGTTGTGTTGCAAAAACACCTAAAATCTATACATGGTAACAGGCTAAAATTTCTGCTTATATACTGCCCCAACTACTTCAAGTGGTCTCTGGGTGTTTTACAGTTTAATTACAGTATGCAGGCTGCACATTGCCCCACCTCCCCCAGCAAGCTGGGTACTCATTTTACCGACCTCAGAAGGATGGAATGCTGAGTCAACCATGAGCCTGCTACCTGGGATTGAACCCCAAGTCGTGAGCACAGTTTCCCCTGCAGCGCAGGCATTTAACCACTGTGTCATGGGGCAGTGGAAATTTGACTTTGTTTATGGCAGTTACTTCACGTCCTACCTTGTTCCACGATTACGTTTGTACCATGACAGCATTGTCCCTGTTCAGTCCGTTTCCGTTTACTCATGGGCATGATTACTTGTCTCGTGACAACTGTTACTTCACAGTCTTGTTCTGTGACAAATTCTGTATTTGTCTTGCTTTCTTAACCCTTTTTTAATATAAGTAAAACTTTTCAATATTTCAATTTATTGGTCTTCTGGGATTTACACATCAATGCTACAGAATTTTCAGTACTTTCTTTAACAAACATTTGCACTGCAAGGTGTTTACCATAGGGAAACTAATGTTGAATGCCACTTCAGCCGCTGACCACTAGGTGGACACTGATTGTTGCATGACAGTTGTTACCACATGGTTCCTTTTCTCGGAACAGGAACCGGGAACCAACCATGACAACAGAATTCTCCAGCCCAGGGGCAGGTACAGCTTGTCACGCTCTGTTCCCGGTTCCAGGGGCGTGGTCGAGACAACTTTTTGCTGTCATGCTATGGACGTGAAGTAAGTTTTTTTGGTACCAGTACCAAGCAGGACAGCAAGGAGGGACGAACGGGATGTGAAGTAACCGCCTATGACTGTCCCGGTGGTAATACTACAAAATACCTACATTGTAGGTGTATCCCAGTGTGGACTACACTACAAAACATGATGTTAGGGGAATTTAGAGTATGAGGAATCAAAATGTAAAAATCCACAGGGTCAGAATATTCATTATTTCATCAGATTTGGCAATTGGCTCTTGCTTGGTTGTGTTGTAACATTCAGGAATGACAAACCAGCTGCAAAGCACATAATTTATAAAGAGACCTGAGATATTGTGTTTAGAGATGGGCACGAACTGAACAATTTTTCGTTTCCGTTTTCGTTTTTTCATTTCATTGTGCAAGAATTTTGTCTCCAAAATGAAACGAAACGAACAGAAACACCAGAAATTTTGTCGTGCATTTCGTTTTCGTTACTGCAATACAGTGAACTGCTTTAAATGCTAAAAAAATAACAAAAAATTAAAACAAATGGTAACAAAATGGTAACGAAACGAACAAAAATGAAAACGAATGTTTTGCAAAAAATCACAAAAAACGGAAACGAACCGAAACGGACCCTCCAAACGACAAACGACAAACGAAACGTCATTTTTTTTATTCGTACCCATCTCTAATTGTGTTGTATGCTTCATAACAGAAGGAACACAATATGGCTGTTCAAATGACAGTCCAGTCTGATCATGAAACCTGGGGTTTACCATTGACTGGCTTCGAATCACCAGTGGAAGAAAGATGAATTCCCTCTGTAAACTATGGAGAAAAATAAACAGTTTGTTAGGAGTTTGTGTGGCTTCTTAGAGACACTCAAACCAGTGTACTCATTAAGTGGAAGAAAAGAATACAAAAGCTTCGACAGAGAATAATTAGATTCCTGGGTATACATTTTGCTTCATTAAATGTGATGTTAGTGTCTCAGATAAAAAGAAAGTTCGCATATGCAATTACATGGTAATAAATTAAATGGAATGCAGAACAGTTATCTCAAAAGTTACAAGGCACCATTTGAGTTTGCCTCGTGCTATATTGAGCACATGTATCCATGCTGGCCACAGGACGGGACACACTGTGAGGCCACTGCCTTCAATGGCAGATACAGCACTACAGCTATTCTACTTGCACTGTCCAGCTTTTTCCTTTCTATGGCAAGCTAGAGTTATGTGCATCCCGATGCTTATTTGCTTCCTTGAAAATGAGGTTGCTGCCCTCAGATGGACAAAAAGACAATTTCACATCATCAGTATTGGAACACAGTTTAACAATCTAGCCACCTTGCTTCTGAACTGTAGAATCTTACTTTTTTATTTTATTTTTATTTATTTATTTATGTATTTATTTGCATAAGGCAGCAACCTATCTTGGTCCAGCTGTGGTTGCAGTGGGCAGGTCCTCCTTTACAACAGGCTCCATGAACTTCAGTCTCTCATTGCTATTCAAACTTGGCTTTACTAGGGCAGAGGAATGGGACAGGAAGATTCTCCCCTTCCTGCGAGTCTACATGGACCCTTAGTTACCCAAACTGGCTCCTTGATGCCTTTAGTTCCCACCTGGGTCTGAGTTCCATTCACTGGGTCCCCATCATCTCCAATCCAGGGCTGCAGTCTAGTTCTCAATGCTGACCCTTGCCAGCTGGCAACCTATGGGGGTAAGGCTGGTGAACAAAAGAACATAAGAAGAGCCGTGCTGGATCAGACCAAAGGCCCAACTAGTCCAACTTCCTGTATATCACAGTGGCCCCACCAGATGCATCTGGGAGCGCATGAGACTAGATATCTGTCTCCTGATACCACTCCCCTGCATCTGGCCCTTGAAGGACCCTAGTTTTAAGCTTGGAGATTACACATCTCCATCATGGTTTGTAACCTGTGATGGACTTTTCCTCCAGGAATCTGTCCAATCCCCTTTTGAAGGCTTCCAGGCCAGAGGCCATCACCACACCCTGTGGCAGGGAATTCCACAGACAAACAACATGCTGGGTAAAAAAAAAACTATTTTTTCCTTGTGTCTGTCTACACTGATGCAAATCCCTGTGTCCTCCTCACTCCATAGGACCTACCATCGGGGCACTCACTGTCGCACTTCCTCCACCATCTTCGGGGTTGGAGTTGGTATGGCGGCTTGGAGCTCAGTTGGGTGCCCATGCTATCATCTTTGGGGGGCCCAATGTATGGTGAGCAACACTCTCCCCCTTCATGCTTTGCCTGTGGGGAAGCAAATCCATCCACAGATCGTGAAGTAGCTAGACCTTGCTGGGGGCACAGAAGATGGCAGGAGCCTTCACCGAAGCCTCAACCTGAATCTGCTGAGAGCAATGAGTCCCTCTCTATTTCCTTTTCCTCCTCCTTTAAACCTGCCTCAAAAAACCTGCCTTCACCCCTCCTTCCAGTGCAGCCCCCACTGCCTCTGCCTTCTCACTCCCACCTGGGTCTCTGGCCTTCTACATCTCCATCCCCGGCATTGGGGTCTTCATACAGTCCACTATTGACAGATGGCCCACTAGAGACAGTAGGAGCATTTTACTCACAGCGTCATTTGCCTATCCATCTGTCTGTGGTCACAAGAACATAACAAGAACCATGCTGTATCAGGCCAAAGGCCCATCTAGCCCAGCTTCCTGTATCTCACAGTGGCCCCACCAGATGCGTCTGGGAGTGCACAAGACTAGATATCTGTCTCCTGATACCACTCCCCTGCATCTGGTCCTTGAAGTACCCCGGTTTTAAGCCTGGAGATTACACATCCCCAGAATGGTTTGTAACCTTTGATGGACGTTTCCTCCAGGAATCTGTCCAATCCCCTTTTGAAGGCATTCAGGCCAGATGCCATCACCACATCCTGTGGCAGGGAGTTCCACAGACTAACAACACGCTAGGTAAAAAAATATTTTCTTTTATCTGTTCTCACTCTCCCAACCCTCAGTTTGAGTGGATGTCTCCTAGTTCTGGTATTTTGTGAGAGGGAGAAGAGCTTCCCTCTATCCACTTTACTCATGCCCTGCATTATTTTGTATGTCTCAATCATATCCCCCCTCAGGCGCCTTTTTTCCAAACTGAAGAGCCCCAAATGTTTTACTCTTCCCTCATAACGGAGGTCCCCCAGCCCAGTAATCATTTTAGTTGCTCTCTTTTGCACCTTTTCCAGTTCCACTTGGTCAGTAACCAAGTGAGACAAAATCAAGAATCACTCATTTTAATCATATCATTCAAAGACTTCTGAGCCTATGTACTGGCGCAGATTATTTTCATGTACATCGTAGAATTCAACTCCCAATGCACCGAATAGTATTCCCCTTTCCTGAGCCAAGTTTGTCCAAAGCTGTCTACTCCCTCCATGCCATCACAGCAGCTAAACAAACAGCACCCTAAAAAGCCGTGGCTACAGCCAATCTATCTATCATGGCATGATCCTAAGTTGACCAACAGCATTAACAGCATGAAGGTCAATGGCAGCCTCGGACATCAAGAAGGTGACTGCAAGAGTGGAAAGATAAGACAATGACCGAGGTGCATTCAATAATACTCACCAGCTGCTGTTGCCATAAAGAAGCCCAGAAGCTATTTTTGGAGCTTCTGGGGGTGGGGGGATATCATTTTAGATTTCCTTTCAGAAAGGGAGAAAATGGGAAGAACAGTTGAGTAAACACACAAGTTGGCTGAAGGACAAGTGTTAAGGTCCAAGGTCACTTCCAGTTTCCCACGTGGCCCTTTGGCTACAGATCAGTGCCAGATGCTTCTGTCATTAAGTCAAAGACAAAAGGTGATCACAGCCTGCCTGGAGTTTTGGGTAAGACCCTGGCCAAAGCTCAAGAAACTTGAAGGGCAATTTAGATTGATGCTTCATGGTTATTTAAACAGACTTATTGATAATGCCCCTGTGTGGAAGTTTATTTTTACTTGGGGTGCTTTGTTTTCCTTATTTTTTTCTGCTCTCATGCAGTCTGGGTGACATCACCTTTCAGTTATACAGACAGTGCGCACACACACACACACACACGTCTGTGTGTGCATGCAAACTCTATATAGCTGCACTTTTTTGATAATTCAGTCTACCCCAGACCATATATTATTTATTTATTTATTTATTTATTTATTTATTTATTTATTTATTTATTTATTTATTTATTTATAATATAGGGAGTGAAAGGTGAAACAATTGCAGAAAATCTTCTAATTGGCATCAGGTGGAAGCGTCTCTAGAGTTCATCTTATTTGTTAATTTTGCTTCTTATTTTCATTTTTTGGGGGTGGGGGGAAATAATAAATATCAACGTTGGTCCGCTTGTTAAGAATACAGAATCCAATATAGTAATATAAGGTCAGAGTGCAGGAAAACATTGTAAGTACAAGTAAAGGGGGGGCTTGCTGCTGGGTGGGTGACACATGGTTCGGGGGAGAGGGCGCAAAAACTGACTTGTCCCTGGGAGCTCCAAACTCTAACTATGCCTCTGCTTCCGGTCTCCTGCAATCATGCAGTTTACCCAAGGCTACATGGGCTTGTACTTTCCCCTAGGAGGGACAGTGGGCAATCAAATTCCCAACTGGATAACAAAGTGAGCTATCCATCCAGCTAAATGTGATCCTGCAGGTTCTCAAAAAAAAGGTCGTATTTTTGCTGGCCTAAATTGTAGTCCAAAAATCTTTTAAAATGTGAGTGAAAAACAAAACAAAATTCCTAGTTGAATAACATCTTCATTGTGGCTAAGCATAATGTCAGAAAGCTGTGACACCTTCCATGTTCTCCAAACCACTTCTTGGTGGTAATAGAAAACTAGAAAATGGGAAAAGAGACAGAAAAAGGGGCAATAATTAGACTGAAACTTTTGCCTATGATGTCTGCGGATTAATTTTCCCCCGCACACACACAAACACGGAGATTGTAAAATAAAAGAAACAATTGTTCAGAGTATAGGCATCAGATTACAACTAGCAACACTGGGATGAACAGTTAGGGCCCACTTTCCACTCCTGCCAAAGCAGTTTGTAAACCTGAGGTCTAAGAACTAGAAGTTACCGAGTCTTGCCTCTAGAGGGAGACTCTTCTCTGTGATCTTTTAAGTTGGCACCTACAAAGGCATGACCTTGATTTAGTTTGTGGTTTTATTTTAAAAAAAAATCACATTGCGCACATTCTCTCAAAACCCTTGTGAGAATCAAACAACATGTGATGAATTATTTTCTTCTCTAGGTTTATTTTGCTGAACGCAGCCACAGGAAGTGGCAATCTAAACTACACGTTCTGGTGCAACAAAAGGACCCACAGAGGGGATGAGTCGGAGGAGACAGAATAACTGATCCACGGGAGAGATATAAATCTAACACACACACACACACACACACACACACACACACACACACACACACACACACACACACACACACACACACACACACACACACACACACGTATGTCCGGATCAGACTGTATTTCCAGACAGCTGCATTTGATTAAAAAGTCACTGCTAGAAAACATTCACATGGCCTAGAATTTCATTAGAGCTTGATTTGAAAGAGGATGAGAGACAGACTGAGCAGCCAAGGTCAGTCACATACATCCCATGGGTAAACAAATATTGGAACAGTGCTTCCTAATGCAGAACTTGGGAAAGTTATGTTTTGGACTACAACTCCCAGAATTCCCCCTTTCAGAATGGCTATTGGCTAAGCCAGGTGTGGGATTTGGGGAAGTGTAGTCCAAGGACATAACTCCTCCATGTTCTCCTCCTATTTTTTTCTTAATTCTGGGTGATTTGTTATGTTCCTGCATGAGATTTCATGGACATGAGCTTCTTACAACCTTCCTTTTCTACAGGGAATAACTTTATTATGTGGGCAGCTGTAAAACAAATGAGTTTAAAAGGCAACTCTAAGGCTGTGTTTAGCTGCAAAATAGTGTGAGCATTTTTGCTACATGCAGTGCTACATGCACTACTGATTAAGAAGGAAAAATTCTAGAATGTGAGACAAAGTTATGTCCCATTCTCCTTTAAGAAAGGTAATAGTAACTAGAAGGACCCAGGCATTACATAGTCATATAATTGTTTTCCCTTGTGGGAGAGAGTTGTTAAGCCATTGTCCAAAGGCCCTTATGCATAGCTAGACTGACAATCAACTACAGAAACAGGACCAGCTCAGCACTGAGGCAGAATAAGGCAGCTTTCTGAAGGTTGTTAGCTGCATGGAAGAGGCACAAAGAGCCCATTATTATTATTATTTATTGTTATGTGCCACTCGGGGGCGGGCTTTCTCGGTGGTGGCTCCATCCATTTGGAATAAACTCCCGAGTGATTTACGGCTGGCTCCATCGCTGGAAGCATTTAAGAGGAATCTTAAGACCATCCTCTTTCGAGAAGCCTACAGCGATGTCTAAGGTCCCATTCTGTTTTTTTTTTTTAAATTTCCCGCCTAAATATCTTTGGATATTATAATCCCGCCAAATTACTCATGGTCATTGCAGTTTTGCTATTGTTGTTTGTAATTGATTTTTGCTGTTTTAAATTTTGATGTTGTGAACCGCCCAGAGTCCCCGTTGTGGGAATGGGGCGGTATACAAGCGTAAATAATAAATAAATAAATAAATAAATCAAGCCACATCCAATTTATGGAAATCCTATGAATGAGCGATCTCCAAAATCTCCTGTCTTCAGGAGCCAATGGCGTCCTTTAGGAAGTTAGACGGTCTCATATTTGGCCTTCCTCTTTTCCTGCTTTCTTCCACCTTTCCCAGCAGTACTGTCTTTTTCTAGAGAATCATGCCTTCTCACGATGTTCCCAAAGCAAGATAGTCACAGCTTCAACTTTTGTTGTTGTTGTTCCAGAGATAGTTCAAGCGTCATTTGATCGAGGACTCTGAGTCATGGCAACTGGACTTCTCTTCTTGTGTGATCAAAATGTTTCACTACTAGACATGGGCACGACTCAGCAAAATTGTCGTTTCCGTTTTTGGTTATCGTTTCCGTTATGTAACGGAAACGGAAACGATAATTAAGCCGTCAGAACTCGAACTCGAACCGAAAAAAGAAAAATTTGGTCGGGTTTTTCATTTCCGTTTGTGGCATTGCGGCGATCGCGCGATGCGAAGCACAGAAAAAGTTTTTAAAGTTTTTTTAAAAAACCCGGCTCCCGGCCAAAAAAGCAGGCGAAAATATGCCTGCCTGAGGCTTTGCCACCTACCAGAGGGGTGGTTTCTGGGGGGTCCCCAGCCTTTCCCCCCCTCTTCTCCTGTCCTGGGCTGCTTGCACCAGGCTGGGGGGGTCATCCTCGTCGTCTGTCTCTCGCTGCATGCCATGCGGTGGGGGGGATCCAAAATGGCGACCACATTTTTTCTTTTGAAATCGTGGTCAAAAAACACACCAAATCACCACAAAAACATGTGAAATTTATTTATTTTAAATGCCTGAATTTTTATAGTAGCAGCAGTGGGTTTTTTATAGCAATAAAAGTCGTATTGATTTTATTTTATTTTATTTTTATTTTTATTTTTTTAGACCTGCCCATTTGGGCTGGGCATGGGATGGGACCATGCAATTTTTTTGAACCATTCCACCAATGGCATTGCCAGGTTTTTGACTGACACTTCTGGATGTCTCGGAGGGCATAAAAAGCCGAGGCACCTTCCAGAAATCGCAGTCGGGTCGGTGTATGGATGTGGTTGAGGGAGGAGGGCTGGCTGCTGGTGCTGGTGTGATCCGATCGAGATTGAGAATGAGGAGGGAGGCTGGAGGCTTTAGGATTTAAGTTAGGCAGGCAGGGAGGGAATTCAATTTAGAAAATAATTTCTTTGATTCCCTGCAGCTTTGTCTGCTGAAGGGAATAGCAGTTTATTCTTTATTTCTTCTCTGGCAGTTTGTGAGGATTTTTTTCTGATATTGGATAAAGGGGGAGGTTCGACTGGGAGTGGGAGGTGTGGATTTATTTTAAAAATATATTATATACTACCATTTATTTTCTATTTTTCCAACTCCAATTTGCTTGCACACACACACATTTGGGGTGCAAGCCAAGAACAGAACCTCTATCCTAAGCGATATCCTAACTGCCCACTTGCCCATCCGCCCATGCCGCCGCCCGCCTGCGGCCCATGCCGCCGCCCGCCCACTTGCCCGCCTGCGGCCACCGCCCACCCATGGCCCCCCGCCACCGCCGCCCGCCCGCACCTCCCCCCTGCCGCCCGCCCGCCCCGCCCCACCCGCCGCCTAGGGCGCAAAAACACCTAGCGCCGGCCCTGATTGCAGGACACCCCTATGCTCTGGGAAGTCAAATCGCGCTAAATCATGGTGGAAATGACAAACGACAAACGGAAATGACAAATTTTTGAAAAATTTCGCGACAAACGGAAACGACCCGAAACGGACCCGTTCCGACAAACGAAAACTTGAAATGTCATTTTTTCTGGTCGTGCCCATGTCTATTCACTACTCATCCAAGCAGCTACATCAGCCTGAGGAAAATTGATGCAAGGCCTCCAATTCATAGGTCACCTTGATTTCACATCATTTTGGTCTGAATAATCTCGTTAGATGGACAATGGCCTGGGGTGGGTGAAAGTCCCACCTATGCAACCCATCCCAACACACATTAAGTATGGGTCATTAGCCATCCAGTTGCCATGGCTCAGTTTCCAGATAACCTCACCTGGATGACTGAGAATCTTCACAGACATTTTGATCTAGGACCCACCTGCCTGTCTCTCTGACAGTCCACAAAGCTCTCCTCTAGTACTATATTTCAAATGAATATTTTTTTCGTTCCTATCAGCTTTCTTTACTGACCAGCTTTCACACACATACATGGCAATTGCAAATACCAGGGTGTGGTTGATCTTGATCTCCAATGGCACTTGCTGTTCTTTTCTTCTTTCATTGCTGCCCTCTGAATTTCAGTATTCTGACTTTTTGGCTGTTACAAGATGGAATCATATTTTGTCTCGTCAACCATGTCTCTGTTAACAGAGCTGTGATGAGCAGTTTTGACAACTGTGGCAAATATAATCACTTCCCACTCTCTCCAACCTGAGATTTGGTGCAGACCACCCCAAAGTAAAGGGAAGAGAATGTGCCGTCCACCACAAAATAAATGTGTGTGTGTGTGTGTGTGTGTGTGTGTGTGTGTGTGTGTGTGTGTGTGTGTGTGTGTGTGTGTGTTTTAGAAAAAGGAAATTAAACAGGCCTTGGATGTGCTGCCATTTGTTTTCCTAACATTCGCCAGTAGGTTAGGCTCTACATTAATGGGTCCCCAGATGTTTTTGGCCTAAATTTCCCAGAAAGACTAGTTGTGCTCTCCAGGATTTCCTTGATATGCAGTCCTAGAACATCTGGGGACCCAAGTTTGGGAAGCTTCTGCAAGTCTAAATTTCAGTGCCCTCTAAGTATGAGTGCTCGGGGGGGGGGAGCCCCAGATGTTCCTGGACTGCAACTCCCAGAAATCCTGGCCAACTCAGCTAGTGATGAAGACTTCTGGGAGTTGCAGTCCAAGAACACCTGGGGACCCACAGGTTGAGAACCACTGCCCCAGTTGCCTCCCTCCTTTAAACTTGGCCAATAGCCTCAGGTGAGATGGGACTGAAAGACACAAGTAACATTTCTGAGCTGTGATAGCCATGCAATTATATATCGGTCTAATTAGTGACCTGGGACTTTTTGAGAATTCAGTCTAAGAGATCTGAAGGGCCAAAGATGCTGTAGCCCTGATTTTCTTCCTCCCCCGCTTCACCATGAGGAATAGCTAGGCATTCCTTCCATGTTTTTAAACGAGGTGAAACTGGAGTACAGCTATTTCCTCTGGAGCAAGCCTTTGAATCCACAGGCATTCAAGTGTATTTAGTTCAAAAGCAAAAATTCAGAAATTTTAATCATCTGGACTCAGCTGAGAAATGTTGGTGAGGTATCAAAACCAGAGAGAAAGAGTTCCCTTTTCCAAGGAGAAAGGTGAGGTAAAATACTCTAAAATAACTAAATAAATAAATTTATTAGACAGTGTAATAGGCTCAGGACAAAAACTATGTCTCCCATCTTTGAGGCCATTTATAACAGAGCCTTGGAGAATGTTCTGTGTATAATAATCCTACCCTGGCAAAAGTATGGAAAAGATGACCTAACATTCAGGCTTCCAACAACTGCAGAAAGAAATGAATTATGTTGTATTAGTACCAAGTGCTTGAGACATTTGTTGTAGTCTGCTGGGTATGAAACACACACACACACACACACACACACACACACACACACACACACACTTTCCATCTCTTCCTAAGGCTTACCATTTAAGGCTGCAATCTCTAGCTTCAGATCTTGAAATTGTCCCGCTGCCTTAATAGAACTGTTGCTTTTGAAATCGCAGAGTGAAGACTGTTTTTTTTTTTTAAGCCTCAATCTCACTAGCAGGCGATAGAAAACACAAAGTGAACTTCTAAAACAATGGGACGGCCTTCCCAACAGTCCAGTGTTTATCTGTGATTAATTTAATTGAAGCAGCTTGTTAGAAAAATTAAGCGGGCACAATGCCACCTGATTACAACCTTTCTGAATGGTATGGAGCTTTTTGTTTTTTAAACACGAGCACCGTACACAACAGTACAAGAATGTGCTTTATTTTTCTTTACCAACTAACACAGTGGTTCTCATCCTGGGGATCAGGACCCCTTTGGGGGTCGAACGACCATTTCACAGGGGTCACCATGAAGAAGGCACAAACAGCTTAGGTCTGGAGGAGGGGGGAGGAAGGGGGGAAAGAGTGAGTTACAGCTTGATAGGTTGGAGGGGATGTCAGTCAATGGCACCCGAGGCTGCAATTGGCTGAGGGTGCCTGTAGAAGGAAGTTCTCTAAGGCACCTGCAGCAGTGGCCTGCCAAAGGGGGCTTGTGGCCTCTTCCAAGCAGGGCAAGGGGTCATCACAACATGAGGAACTGTATTAAAGGGTTGCAGCATTGGTATGGTTGAGAACCACTGAACTAACAAAACTGTAACAGTAACAGAATCAAAACCTACACTGAGTGCTGCACATTACACTCATTTGAGTCCCTTCACAACATTGTGCAACAGCAAAAGTTAATTGCAAGAAAAACTGAAGAAGGGCAAATGTCTCTTTAACAAAAAATGGATCAGAAACAAAGTCCCAGGCAGAAGATCTGCAGCACAAAGTAAATGAGTCCAGCTCTACAGACTTTAAGGCACAAAAATAAAATACAGATTCAGATACAAATACATAATGTCACTACATGGATTCACCCTTCCAGTGACCCACCTATACAAACATATTGAAATTCTTCATCTAAAACCAAGGCAGTAAAGACTTCTATCATCCTACAAAGGAACAGCAGCTCCTGCTCTCTCTAGCTCTGTCTTCCTGAACTAGATTTTAAAACTACAGCCCCTCCAAAGATTTCTCTGCTTAATGAGCTGAACTAAATAGCTTTGAGTGAACAATTGGGATAAAAACTAATTAATTCCATAAATTCCATAAATAAATGCAAAAGGAAATGATTATGGTGCCTGTGGAGTGAGACGTCTCGTGGAAATGTGCCAGCTAATGATGACTCATTATCCACAAATGGAAGGCCAAAGCTTTATTGATTAGGAGATGATTGCCATGTTGCATATATTGCAACACCATTTTGTGCTCAAGAGTCCATAAACAAAACACAGAATTCTTCTTCCTAACATTTTCCTACAGGTGCAGGGTCTGCTTTTTGGATCCTAAAATGCCACTTCATCTACCTGACGCCATCATCAGGGCACAGGTCAATGATTCACTTGTCCTTCTTGACAGTGTCCTGCCATCTCTGTGTTTGTCGCCATCCATCTACTTCCAGGTGGTAAGCAGTTTGGGTGACAGTGGGAGGTGCTTCTCTGAGGACATGTTCGTCCCAGTGGAGCCAACTTTCTCTCACCTTCTGTTATTGATACCACAAGTAGTTGCTGTTGAGTAGGATCATTTGTGATGTGGCATATTAGGGAAGTGACTTGATATCCAAGAGAGCATGCATATTTCTATGGCATGGAGGCCTTACTAAATTTGATCATATTGCCCCTGCCTTTGAACATATCCGCTGGCTACCTGTTGCCTCGGGGATCAGGTTCAAGGTTCTGTCTATGACATACAAACCAGTCCACCATTTGACACCAAAGTACCTATTGGAGCACATTGCCCCAATATCATTTGCCCATCCCACTAAGGCACTGCAGTCTAAAATGCCCTGGGTAACCACCCCAAGAAAGACTTGCATTTCCACAACATGAAATAGAGCCTTCTCAGTGGTGGCTCCAGTGTTATGGAACCAACTCCCGGTGATCTTCATCTAGCCCTTTTCCTTATAGCCTTTTCCTTACTTAAAGACTCTATTTAGGGAAGGTTTTGATACCGGCCACAGCTGATAGTTTCCCTTCCCTACTCAAATTCAGTTGTTTTAGTTTCTGAATTTTTGTGGTGCCATGTTATTTTTTTTTTTGTCTTGTTATACTTGATGTTGATTCTGCTCTTGTTTTATTTTATTTTATGTTTCTTTATTGTAAGGTCTGGCTTTTTGCCATTTGTAAGCTGCCCAGAGTAGAGCATATGCACTAGCTAGTCAGGATAAACATCAAAATCAATCAATAAATAAATTCTGTTTTTTTAAATGTTTAGGTGATTAAGTGGTTTAGGCCGTCATTCCCGGTCTGAACTTGCCACTGCAGTTCATTCCTAGTTAGTAGCAACTATGACATGAATCCTGTTTGTCTCTATGTAACATAAAATTATGTCTCTTTTCATTTGTTATGCAAACATAACTGCTCTAGAATTTTAGCAACAAAACACACATGCCAACATATAATTCAGCAAATGATTTAACACATCTACTTTAGCTGGGGCTAGTGGATGACTGAGGTCTTTGGCCTATACCTGGCAGCACAGTCAATAGTATTCTGGTATTCCCAGCACTTTTCTGGGAAATGTAGTCTCAAGAAGCAAGCTTTCCAATCTGTGATGTGGACATCATCTCAGAGAGCTTTTTCTAAAGGACAAACGTTTCTTGCCCCTAGCAAAAGAACAATTTTGACTTAACAATTGTTCTTATCAGCACTGCATGTTAGGGCAATTTCTCATCTTACTAGAAGAGACTTGTTAACATAACTAAATAGTTTATGGCAGAAGCCAAGAACATGCCCTTCTGCTTATGACACAGCATTATGGAACTACATTTGTTAGCACTCGCTGACATAAAGTCAAGCAATTCATCTTTAACAGTCTGAATGCCAAATATCCGAAAGGACTGCCTACTTTCCTACTACATATGGGCATTAATAATTAATATTCAATTGAGGACTGGCTCAAATCCATTTTAATACCACTTCCAAAGAAACCTAGTGCAAAAAGTTGCAATGAATATTGGACAATCAATTTGATGAGTCACATCCTGAAGTTGTTTTTAAAAGTCCTGCATTTAAGAATCCAGTGGTCCCCCGCCCATTCGCGGTTCATATACTGCGGTCCCGCTATATTGCGGGACCGCAGTATATGAAAAAAGGCCCCCTGGGGTAAGGGGGAAAGGCCTGTTTCAAGCCTCCCATACTTACCCTAGGACAGGAGCTGCCCTCAACAGGCCTTTGAGGGCCTGTCTGGGCCTTCTGGAGACCCCAAAAGGGCCTCCCTGCAAACCTGAAGTGACTTCCAGATGGCTGAAGATCATTTCTTATGCCTCCAAGAGCTTTCTAGGACTGTTGGAGGCCTCAGAAATGATTTCTGGTTTACTGGAAGTCACTTCCAGTTCACCGGGGAGGGGGCCTTTTGGGGCCTCCAGAAGGCTCGGGAAGGCTTTCACAGGACCATTTGGGGTAGGGCCAGGCTGGGGGTAAGTACAAGATCCCCCAGCTAGGCCCCCCCAGGCCTGACTCGACCTGCATCCGCATATCGCAGATTTTCAATTATCGCGGGTCAGGTCAGATCCCTAACCCCCGTGATAGACGGGTGATCACTGTATATTGGAAGTGTCGAGAGAGTATTGGAGATACCCAATTTGAATTCAGGAATGGATTTGGAACTCAGGAGGCATTATTTAATCTTCAAATACTAGTTCAGCAATGTCCCAATGTCAATGTTGATGTTTTTGTTTGCTTCATTGATTATGAAAAAGCATTTGACTCAGTTAAACATGATAACTTATTAATATTGTTAAAGAACTAGGCTTGGACAGTTGTGATATCAGATTGATTGGGAAATTGTTTTGGGATCAGTGTGCTGGTGTCCGGATAGATGGTCAGATATCAGAAGAGGTGTCAATTACGAAAGGTGTTTGTCAAGCTTGTATTCTCTCACCTCTGCTTTTTAATATCTGTTCAGAAAGAATTTTCTGGAATGCTCTTAAAGGAAAGAACCAAGGTGTGAAAGTGAATGGAGTTCTTGTTAATAGCATCAGATACACCGATGACACTGTCCTGCTTGCAACAAGTCTGGCAGATTTGCAAGGATTATTGGAATCTGTTGCTGCAGAAAGTAGTGCCATGAGATTGTGGCTTAACGTGAAGAAGACTAAATGGATGCTTATCAGCAAAAAACAAAATGGTTCACAGAACCTTCTCAAGATTGGCAGTGATGTAATTGAGAGAGCATCATCTTATAAATACTTGGGATGCTTTGTGAAAGATAACTGGGATCCTTCATGTGAAATTCATTGCAGAACTGAACAAACTAGAAATTCCTTCCAGAAAATGAGGAAAGTCTTGACAAACCGGGACTTATCTATCAGACTTCATACTTGAATACGTTGATCCTATGTATTCAGTATATTTCTCTACGGCATTGAAACTCAGACCCTTACAGACACATTATGCAGGAAGCTGGAAACATTCAAAATGTGGACATACAGATAAATTCTGAAGAAAGCGTGGTCAGCCAGAGTCACTAATGTGGCTGTATTACAGCGCATGAATAAAAAGTTAGAAATCCCCCATACTGTAAAGAGAAGGAAATTGCAGGAATTTAGACACATAATACGCAATAAGAAACACCACCTTCTGCAAGTTATCCTTCAAGGAAAAATAGACGGAAAGCATGGCCTGGGATGTAGAAGAACATTCTGGCTTAAGAACTTAAGCCAATGGTCCTGTCAAGATATGTAAAAGTTGATAAAACATATGTTATGTATATTTAACAGAATGTGTAAAGAGAATTGTAAAATGGAGGCAGTTAGATTCTGCAGTGTCATGATGTTAATTCACAAGTGTTAGAGACTAGTAATCACAGGCATGTTAAGTGATGAAGTGCAGGTGGAACTGATTATAACATCATGATTTGTAATGGTTAGATCAGATTGCATCAGATTGTTAATTAGTGATTGCATCAGATCTTATGAGTGCTGAATAGTATAAAAAGCACTAGCTTGCCATTTGTTACTGGGGGACTGTTATGGTGAGAACAGTTTACCCCACACTCTGTCTGTTTGCTATATTGTATATAATGCTTGGTTGTTATGCTGTGTATATTTTGATGTATATATGAATATATGAGTTTTTACTCTATTCATTGTCATTGTCTTTCTGTTAGCCTAACTCTGCAACCCTTTATATCAATACTGACATTTTATCTACGTTACTGCTGCACTGCTCTGTGTCAAGCACAAGTAAATATTATTATATTTTTTGCCTTAAATTGCTGATAGGTCCACACTGTACACAGTTGCTCTATTTAGAGTAGCCTTATATAGAAACCAGTTCAGGCTACTAATTGCCAACATTCTACGAGGACATGGCACTTGAAGAAGAAGATACCTTAGGCACAGACTATATTTTATTTAATACAGTGGAACCTTGACTTACATACTGCTTGACATGCATCATATTTGACTTGCAGCAAGAAGGGGCCTGTTTGACTTGAGTCGCAGGCTTTGACTTACATCTCGGAGCCGCAGCGCAAGGCACTGGAATTGGGCGGCAGCCACAACCCAGCATCGCGGCTGCCGCCTCCAAACTGCTCCTGCCTTCTTCCCCTCCTCCGGCAGTGGCGGCTTTGGCAAGGCTAGCTCAGAGCACCTGGAGCTGGTCCTCGGCCTCACCGAAGCAGCCGCTGCTGCCGGAGGAGAAGAAGGGCCGGGAGCTCGGGGCTGGCCTCGCTGGTTAGACAGTCGGCTCAGTCTTGTAAAAAATCTGGCTGCAGAAGTCCACAATAGAAGCATTTTAGTTGGGGAACTGTAAAGTTGTGGGACTCTAATGGTAAGCATAGAGTTGTTCAGAACTTGGAACGTCAGTTTAAAAATCAGTAAAACTTAAATGTTAGACATTGTTGCTATGAACATTAAAAAGTGGAGGCATATAACTTGTGGACTATAATTCCACTGCCTCCTCCTCTCTTTGAAGAGACATTTCATTTACATCCCCAGAAGGAATCTCCTATCCCAGTCAAATTTGTGTTAAATTGCTGTTTTGGGGGGTCTTTTTCATCATCTGGAATGGATTAATCTGCTTTCCCATTACTTTCTATGGGAAACGTTCGTTTGACTTAAGTCATGTTTGACTTAAGTCTAGACCACTGGAACGGATTAATGACGTAAGTCAAGGTTCCACTGTATGCATCATGGCTTTGTTCCAACACACTTGAACTGATGTGCATGATTCTCTTCTGTACTTTACCTGACAATAACAATATGAGGTGGGTTAGAGTAAGAAAGTGTGCCTGATACTACAAAGTCATCCAGTCAATTTCATGGCAGGGGGCAATTTAAACATGAGTCGCCTGAGGGATCTCTTGACACTGGGGGAGTGGGTAAACCAGTGGCAAATGAGCTTCAACATTAGTAAGGGCAGAGTGATGCACGTTGGGGCAAAAATACCAAATTGCATTTATACCTCCAGAAGGATATTATGGAAATGGAAAAAGTGCAGAGGAGGGCAACCAGAATGAATAGGGGACTGGAACACCTTCCTTACCATCTGAAGCTGCAACAGCTGGGCCTCTTCACTCTTGAACAACGGCGCCTAAGAGGTGACCTGATTCAAGTTTATAAAATCATACACAGTGTGGACAAAGTAGATAAGGAAAAACTGTTTTCCCTATCGCACAACACTAGAACTAGAGCGGGGCACTCCATGAAACTTTTGGGTGCTAGATCTCAAACAAATAAGAAAAAGTACTTTTTCACCCAGAGGATCACTGGTCTCTGGAATCCCTGCCAGAAGAAGTGGTGACAGGTATCAGCCTTGAGAGCTTTAAGAAAGGATTGGAAAAGTTCATGGAGAACAGGGGTGTCAATGGCTATCATTATGGATGCCTAAGGACAACCTCTGGGTTGGAGAGATAGGCAGGATATCTCCCAATGCCATTTGCAGGGAATTGTAAGCAGGTGAAGACATCTTCTTGGGAATACCCTGAAGCAAATGGTGAGCCAGTGTGTGAGACAAAATGCTGGACTGGATGGGCTGTGGCCTGTTCCAGCAAGGCTGTTCTTATATTCTTATGAGTACATGTCCATCTGGAAAATGTGACCTATGAACAACCCTCATGATCTTAAATGTTTTAAAACCTGCAAACAAGTGTGGGTGAATTGCATTAGTCCAATTCTCTTTTTTTTTTCCATTAGGGGAAAACTCTGGAAGCCATTTTCCATGAAGTGGCAACAAGGGCCAGTCTCTAGTGATCGCCTACAATGCCATCATAGCTTTTTCATTAAACAACCTAAACATTTTCTTTCAACAAGCAGACCTTTCACCAGGCTTGAACAGCAAGTCTTCATCCCTGTTCTGGTGCACAAACTAAATGTGACATATAGCTTGTAATTAGAAAAGGGAATTCCTAAGTGTCAAGAATATCTGATTGTCACAACAGGATTCCCCCACCCCCACCCCCCCCCACACACATACCTCCTGGAGTTTGCAAAGTAGCTTGTTTTATTTTGCAACACAGACCAGCGATTGCTTGGTTGCAAACGTATTCCAGAAACACAAGGCTGGAACGAAAACAGATTTTTAGCTTCTAACAGTGAGTTATTTACAATTTGGTCCTTGGAGGCATTAGCAAGAATGTCACTTTTGTGACAGAAGAAAGCCTATCTAGAGATGGCTGCTCCCATAAGATAAATCACATCAAATATAACATTCAACATTCACTGCCAGAACAGTAAGAGCCCTGTGCTGGAAATTTCCCCTATGATATTTCCACCCTCTTTCAATTTGACAGAAAAAAAAATTCCTTTCAAAAATAATTTCCAAGGATAAGCAATTTCAGTGTTTGTCTTATGGCTGAAGTTCAGGATTTTTCAGTTGGTTTATAAGAAAGAGAAGCACAGGATTCCTGAATCTTAGCCATGAGAAATTCACTGAAATTGCTCATTCTTGGAAATTATTCTTTTCTGTCAAGCTGAGGCCATTTTTGTAACTGGTCTTTTGATACAAACACAGACTTATAAATATGATTTGTCAATTGCAAATGTCTACCAGAAACACTTGTTTGGAACCCAAATACCTTTATAGCTTCTGACAGTGAGCTACCGGTATATGTGATTTATAGTTAATTCTTTGCATTTAGCAGGATTGCCACTTCCAGAAGACTTAAAAAGAAGCAGCTGCATTGTAAACATCTTCTGCAGTAAAACCAGAATGCCCCCTTACAAAAAGTTTTACACTATTTTCTTGCTCATTGCCATCTGCTCAAATTCATGATAATAAACATTTTTAAACCGCCTGTAGCTCATAATGATGGATAGAGACTTTCCTGTTACACAGAGCTCTTCAATGAGTGATTACATCAGGTTTAATACAGCAAATGTTAAATATGAGTGCTGTTTAAATCAAAGTGTTTTTAAAGAACAAAATAATCACTATGATTATGAGTTTAGTGAGGTGTTTATTTTTACGAATAAAAATAATTTGAGGGTACTTATTTCTCAGGTCACTCCAAATTGTTCTTTAATAGATATCCAGTTCTTCTTTACTCATTGTAATAACTGAAGATACTTCTTACTACTGGCAAGCAAACATGATTCTTCATTGTCAGCTAAGGTGACAACACAAATGAGGTTGAAGAGTTGAGCAAGGGAAGGTACAAGAGATGAAATCTAATTCTAACTCATAATACAAAGTTATAATGGCCAAAATCCTATTATCTCTGCCAGTGTCACCCAGTTAGCGTAATTTTCAGTGACAGATTCCTGGAGGAAAAGTCCATCACAGGTAGCCATGGTGGAGATGTGTAATCTCCAGGCTTAAAACCAGGGTACTTCAAGGGCCCAATGCAGGGGAGTGGTATCAGGAGACAGATATCTAGTCTTGTTTGCTCCCAGATGCATTTGGTGGGGCCACTGTGAGATACAGGAAGCTGGATTAGATGGGCCTTTGGCTTGATCCCGCATGGCTCTTCTTATGTCCTTATGACATATTGCTGCTAGGGAAAAAGTTGGCACAGGTATTTGTTGTTAGGCACTGAATCATGAGTTTATTTAATCTGAGGCAATTCACCCTTAAATGTAAGCAACAGCATTATGCAATGTAACTGTATTTTGGACAGTATTTACTTATTTATTACATATTATTTTTCCTTGCATTTTCTCCAGTGCTGGGACCTTAGCCAACTTACAAAATGATTAAAAAAACAGACACCCCAAATTGTAATGTTAAAGCCCTGTGAGACATAATATTAAAAGGCTGCTCATGTAAAGTATCATCTTAGATATGCAGATGATACTACTCTGATAGCAGAAAGTGAGGAGGAATTAAAGAATCTCTTAATGAGGGTGAAAGAGGAGAGTGAAAAAATGGGCTGAAGCTCAACATAAAAAAAAACTAAGATCATGGCCACCGGTCCCATCACCTCCTGGCAAATAGAAGGGGAAGAAATGGAGGCAATGGCAGAGTTTATTTTGTTGGGCTCCATGATCACTGCAGATGGCGACTGCAGCAGTGAAATTAAAAGACGCCTGCTTCTTGGGAGGAAAGTGATGGCAAACCTAGGCAGCGTCTTAAAGAGCAGAGACATCACTTTGCCAACAAAAGCCCGGATAGCCAAAGCTATGGTTTTTCCGGTAGTGATGTATGGAAGTGAGAGCTGGACTATAAAGAAGGCTGATCACCGCAGAATTGATGCTTTTGAGCTGTGGTGCTGGAGGATGATGCTTTTGAGCTGTGGTGCTGGAGGAGAGTCAGAAGGATTGAGTGAACCTTGAGCCTGGATTGCAAGAGCACAGTTTTAGCATCAGGCATTTAACCACTGTCGCGTGTGGACTGCAAGGAGATCGAACCTATCCATCCTGAAATTTGCCCTTGGATTGGAAATATCACAAGAGAGCAAATTTCTGGTGTGTGTGGGGGATTCTTTCAAATGAAGCTTTTGTTGTTTGTTTGCCTTTTCTTATTTTCTAAAGTTTTCAGAAGGCTTGTCCTTAATTTGTTCCTTTTCTTTCAGCTAGCTGTCATTTTGTAAAGGGAGGCTGACACTGGCTGTCATATAAAAAATTTTAAAAGCCAGTTTTCCAAACAAGGAAAAAGAAATACAAGAGAACCAAGCTCAATCTGGGTGTGTATATTCATATTTCCTACCCTGGGTGGTTAAAAAATGTTTCTTATCATGAATTTGAGCAGGGAGTACAGTCATTCCTATCGCCCCACCAATCTGCATAACCAAGTCACAATCTTTCTGGCATATGGACTATGTTCCACAATGGTTATGCTATAATATACATGTTAGTCTTTAGGATATGACAGAACTCTTTGCTTCTTTTGAGAAAGATACCCCACAGAGTTCTGTTGGAGGAAAGGCAAAATAAACATTCAATTTTTTTTAGCTCTGTAGCACTCAACCATGTTCCTCTTTTATCCTAGCCCAGCCTCTCATTATTCTTCTGTGTATTTTGTTTTCCTCTCCTGTTTAGTTGGGTGTTGAATAACAGGGAATGAGATAATTGTAGGCTGGAGGTCAATTGAACTAGGTCAGTCCTGGCCTAGTATCTGGAATTCAGAGCTCATCTGCCCCTCCTTTTGTTTGGCAGATAAAACAGGCAGAAACCCGGCAATGCCCAGGTTTTGCTTTTTACTCAGAATCTGGAATAGGGGGATTAACTTTAAGCATAACGCAGACAATGTCACTCTTTTTGTGAGCCGTTTCCCAAAAAAGTATTCCTCATTAAAATTTCTTTAAATGTTACAAAATGTACAATTTATTCAAGTTCAAATCAAAGTCAGTTCTAACTGAAATTCAATGGGGGAGCAAAATTAACTGATTATGGCTGTCTTGAGTATCACAGGACAGATTTCACTTGTGATCCAGTATATGCGCTAAACTAAAAATAAACTCCACTGAATACTGGAAGATGTACATCTTGGAACAAGTTCTGTTTTTACTATTTTTACTGTTGTAAATCACCCAGAGTTGCCTTTACCTTGATGGGTGAATCAATTCAATTCAAATCAAATAATAGAACAAATACTCCTGAGAATTGCAAAAATAGTTGCTCTTATTTATAGTTGTTACTTTAAAAGCAAAAAGCGAAGTGTTCTGCTTATATACCACCCATACCACTTCAAGTAGTCTCTGGGCGGTTTACAGTTTAATTACAGTATGCAGCCTACACACTGCCCCTCCCCCATGAGCTAGGTACTCATTTTACCGACCATGGAAGGATGGAAGGCTGAGTCAACCATGAGCCTCCTACCTGGGATTGAACCCCAGGCCATGAGCACAGTTTTACCTGCAGTACAGGCTGTGTCATCATGTTATAATGTGATGACCATAATTCTGCCTGTCTGTATGTCTCTCCTCTGTAGGAGAGTCTGGGAACAGGATTCCACAGATTTGGCTTCAAATCCCCATTTGGCCGTTGAAACTCACTGGTGATGGCAATGACAAACTATTAGCTGAATCTCTCATGGACCTTGAAAACTCTATTGGGGTCACCAAAAGTTGTAAACACACTGATAGCACATAACAACACGTTTTAAGGAAAATGAGAAACAACCTGTTCCCAGCTGCAAAAAAATATAATGGGGGGAAAAGAAGTTTGCATGCCCATATCCAGTTGACATGAAAAGACAAAATCAGTCCTCTCCCTTGACTTAGTAAGCCACTTTGGGTCCTTTTCCAAGGAGAAAGGTGGGGCAAAAATACTCTAAAATAAATAAAATACAGTGGTACCCTGACTTAAGAGCAGCTTGACTTAAGAGCAATTCGACTTCAGAGTGGAAAATTGTTGGCATTTTAACTGCTGCCTTACAAATTTTGGATATAATCTGCTCGACTTACAAATATTTTTTTATTTTTTAACTTTTTTAATTTTTAGATAGGTACCCCGACTTAAGAGTGGTTTGACTTAACAGCATCCATTTGGAACAGAATAAATTTGTAAGTCGGGGTACCACTGTAAATAAATGATTATTGGTTCCAAGATAACCAATTCATCTTTAAAGGCTTTGAAGAGGAAGGCTATAGTTTTGAATACACTTACTTGAGAAAAAGTCTCACTGAATTCAGTTAGGCTTACTTCTCAATAGACAAGTATATGATTGGGCTGTCAAACAATGTGCACTGTCAGGGCTGGGGAGGAATGATTTGCTACTGCTTGAATGGATTGACAGTCATCTCAGGCCAGAAAGGTTCCCCCCCCCCCAGCCTCATCTGTTAGTTATAGGCACCGTGCAAAGCTGTAAAAACTCCAACAGATTCCACTGTTTATGCATATGCACAGAGATGGGATGAGGAAGAGGCAGGCAGACAGAATGAATTAAGGCAATCAAATGAAAAGGGGGACACAGTCCCTGTGCTTTAGTAAATATTTAAAAGGGAATTCTTTTAGCTACTGACGCTTGTCACAAATGCTATCTTGGTTGAAATTCTTTCTTTTTCTGATCCCTCAAAGGTACAGCCTCTTTTGTTCTTTTATTCATGGCTACCCTAATTAGTACAAGCACATGTACACACCATAGCAGATTTTTTAAAAAAAAACTTTCAGATTCCAATAACATTGTGAAAATTCTCATTAAAAATGTAAATACCTGTTCTTTATTATTTTCAAAACTAAATGTATGCATTTATTTTGAAGTACAATATGGGGCAACTGGAAGGACAAAAAAAATAACCCTACAAGAAAACAGAAAAAGTGGTTTCTTTTAAGACTATATTATGTGTATTAATTTTTCCCATCTGGTGACAACTTTGGGCAGTTTACATGAATGGCACAAAATACAAACAAGATGGAAAGTTAAAGTAAACAAGTAGACATAGTTCACTAATCCCCAAAATTATGCACCCAAAAACGTAATTGCAAAGCATGTACAGTTGACTGGCATGCACAAACACACAGACAGACCTCCGGCGAACCACATCAGCCTCCCAGCATGGAGATGGGGTTGGCTGGGCCACCACCGTCACACTAGGGTCTGCCACATCACCAACATCAAGGACCTCATTATGTCTGAAACCCACTTTTTTCAGTCCACTTCTTAGAGACAGATAACAGCACTATATTTATTGATCAGTCAGTCACTGAGTAATTATTTATTGAAATATTTATTTACCTATCCATGGCATGGGGGGGGGCAGGATCTGTGTAGAACCAAAACTGTACTGCTAGATAACAATCTGGCTACAATTTTGCCAAGGGTGTCAAGAAAATTTAACTCCAACCCTTTCAATATGGGGAAGGCCACATTTGTGCGCGCTACTACTCCCAGCAAAAAAAGAGCTATATGTTTCTACACAAGGCAGTGAAGAACATACTCTGTAACTGGCAAATCCTCGTCTATAGGAATGGGTGAATACAATTATAGACAATTCATTCACAGCAGGAGGAAACTTCAAGCTCATGCATCAAGCTTAAGTTCTCAATTGTGGGACATTAATTTACCTTAGATCCTCCAACATCTCATCAGGATAATATCTCAGCTATTTCATATCTTCATTTCTTCTGTCAAGACCTGACATGCCCAGCATGATAGAAGGTCCTCCTTGACTCAAAAGCTTGCTTGTTTCCAATATTTTAGTGGTCCAATACAGGTATTCCTCGCACTTTTAATTCAGATAAATGCTTCTTTTAAGTGATAACTTGTTCTATTCATTCTGTAAATTCCCTACTTTCACTTTGAAGTCTGAAATACTCAGTGCAGCAATGACGCTGTTGGCATTTTGAATACCCATTTCTATATTTATACAGTAAATCAAGGCAACTCTCCATGTCAGCTAGTAGCATCACAAAGGGAGTACTTCACATAGCATTTGAAAATCTTCATTCAAAGGCTCTTATAGCAGTATTTGTTGGGTGTTTTTTCTTTGTTACATCCAGGCAGGCACTATGCTGCTATTGTACACCAACAAGCAAGACATGAAATGCTAGAGTTAAAGAGAGAATGATCCATTTTAAAAAAACCTTCGGATAGTCTTTCTGGTGAAAACAGCCTGTGATTTTGACCAGATGCTGCAGAACTAGCAGCACAACAGTCTATCTTTAATACTGAGTCAGCGTGAATCAGCAAAGTGCACTGCAAGGGAACTATTATAGATTATGACAAACTAAACAAATGAACATTGCAACCGAAACATATAAAGCACGGAATGTGCTGCCTGGAAGCTTGCCTACAGAAAGACTGGCAAAGTTCCTCTCGTGGATTGTAGGAGTTAAGGAAAGCAATAATCCTTGCAGAACCGACAGTTTACATTCGATATTTTTTAGTATTTTTTTGTTGATCCATTGGTTGAAATCTGATATCTTGGACAGAATGTAGTATTAGATTGCCATTTTCTACCCCCATATTTCAGAGTAAGCTCCATTGCACACCACAGATTTAACTTTTTAGAAAACCTATATTGCTGCGCCACTTTCCTTCTGATGCAAAATATTGGAGAGTGTGATGTCTTTGCTATATCTATCTTATTTATAAACATTCAAATGAGCTGTGGAGCTAGACATTGGGACATTAATTTTCCACTGAATTTCCTTAAAGAGTGCGTCTGTGTACCCTTGGGAAGGCTGTACAAGCACAGGGCACCCCCAGGACAAAGCAACGGCAAACCACATCTGGGTATTAAATACCTAGAATCCACTGCAAGGGGCCGCCAAAAGTTGGGCTCAATTTGATGACACAGAATTATTATTATTAATAAGCTCCTCAGTGGCAGGCAGCAAAACTGAAGTTCACGGAAGAGATTACTCACAATACAGCTCCATCTCTATCTGTTCCTTTTCTACTCCTATCTTCATAGACGAGGTGTCCAGCATGTGCCAGAAAGGAAGCTCAAAATCATATTTTAATTGGAAAGGTGAGGAAATGGTGCCAGACATTCCCTTTTGCTCCCTTGAAATTTATTGCAGGTAACTTCTTGGCTGGGATAGCCAGCTTTTATATACTGGAGGGTGGATAAGAAGGAGCAACATCATAGATGAATGATTAATCTGGACTGATGAACAAATGCATTACTAAATGCAAATAGTCTACAATGCTTCCTGCAGAAATACCTTATAATAACTTCCGGTCTTGTTTTACTCATCTTTTTAGATAGTGATATCATGCAACATTACCTTAATAAGTTTCTATTTATTCTAAAATGGTTGTGAAATATTTTACTGTTTGTGCTTTCCAACACATATGAAACACTGTATGTAGACTTAGTGCTTTTACCAAGCACAAATACTGTATTCTATAAATATTTCAATGGAGGTATTTATAGATAATCACAGAGAGACATCTGATGATTTCTCCAAGACTGCTTGTTACTGCATTTTAGGCAAGTTTGTTTTATAAGATGTTGCTGAAATATATTCTAACCAGGCATAAAGAATGTGGGATCAAAGCAGGAAATATTACCATGGCAAAGCTCATTGTTGTAGAACATGAGTGCAGGTGGGAGAACTATGACCTGTGATCAGTACTAGGGTGAACTGTTTAGTATTATTCACTTGCTATATAATTGGTTCATAATTAGAAAATACTTCCTAAATTTTTCAATCCACAACCTACTCCTGCTCATGTATTTTATTTATGTTATTTATTAATAGTGGTTGAACTGCGATGCTGCAGTTCAAGACCTCTGCTCAAGACCTGAGTCAATCTTGACAAATTCAGGCAGGCAGCTCAAAGCTGACTCTGACTTCCATCCTTTTGAGGTTGGTAAAATGAGTGCCCTGTTTGCTGGGGAGCAAATTTGTTGTTTGGAAAATTATGCTGCACAGGATCAGGAAATGCTTTAGCGCTATGGGGCAGTGTGTAAGTCAAAACAACAACAACATATCCCATTTTTCTTCAACACTGGAATCCAAAAGGCTCTTAGCATGAAAAAAATCATATATTAGTTAACTTTCTTGTCCCTATCCTTTTTCTGTGTACTCAATCACTCCTTGTAAACTGCTCTGAATCTCAATTAAGGGAGAAAGGAGGAATATTCAATAAGTAAAAAACAACTATTCTTTCTGATGGTAAATGGGTAGAAAGTGCTGACAGTAGGGCTGAAGTTAAAACAAAACTATAGAGATGGGCACGATTCAAAAAATGGTGTTTTGTTTGTCGTCTGTTGTTTAGGGGGTCCGTTTCGGTTCGTTTTTGTTTTTTGTGAATTTTTTGCAAAAAAAATTGTTTTCGTTTCGTTACGTAATGAAACGAAAAAATGAAAACGAAAATGAAAAATTGCTGTTTCACTAGCATTCTTTACAGTTCAATGTATTTGCCGCAACGAAAATGAAACGCACGACAAAATTTCTGTTGTTTCGGTTCGTTTCGTTTCATTTTGGAGACAAAATTCGTTTTTTGTTTCGTTACGTAACGAAATGAAAAAATGAAAACGGAAACGAAAAATTGCTCGTTTCGTGCCCATCTCTGCTATTGAGAATAAATCGGAAACTACAGTAATACCTCGGATAATGAATGCCTCTGATAACAATTTTTTCGGATAACGAATCACAATTTCCAGGTATAGGGCCACCTCAGATAATGAATTTTCCCTATGGGCTGCCTTGGATAACGAATCATAATTTCTAGATATAGGTCTGCCTCGGATAATGAATTTTCCCTATGGGCTGCCTCAGATAACATCTCTGGGTGATGGAGATGTGTCATCTCCAGGTTTAAAACCGGAGTACTTCAAGGGCCAGATGCAGGGGTGTGATATCAGGAGACAGAGATCTAATCTCGTGCACTCCCAGCCGCAGCTGGTGGGGCCACTGTGAGCTACAGGAAGCTGGACTAGATGGGCCTTTGGCCTGATCCAGCATGGCTCTTCTTATGTTCTTATGTTAAGGGTGTACATCTCCAGCAGGGCAGGAGAGGCCACCCATGCCCATCAATGGATCTTGGGGGGCAACGGCCACTCCCACAAAAAACCCCAAAAATGTGTTCTTATAGTCATGGCAAGAGAGTTGCTTTTGCTGCAAGCATGTTACATGACCACCCATCCGAACATTTCTTACAAGTTAACTTTAAAAATAAAGTATCTTTATAATATCTTTAGTACATGTTTGGGGTGGGGTGGGGAACTTCCTAGTTCACGATGTCTCAGCCCCACCAGTTTGAGAAAGAATGGAATAAGATAACACATAAGCCAAATTATTAATAGCAACCCAGTCTCCCTACTCTTGCATGATCAGTTGCGCAAAACAGCTGCTATGCCCTCAAACAAATGAGAAATGCATGATTTAAGCTAACAGAGGAAAAAAATTGGCAAGTCTTCTGAAAAGACAGAGGTGGCCGGCCTTGAATCACTGGAAATCTGATATAGTAAATTTCCATTCATTATGAGCAGCTCGACTGGAATATATGATAAGAAATGAGAGAGAAAAGAAACATTGTCTATTTTTCATGCCACCATGTGCTGGATGGTTTTAGAACATAAGACTTGCCTCTTCATAACCACAACCTAAATATATCAAATAGTAAAGCTGAAACAGGCATTTTAAAACTTATAGCTGCAAGCTATAGTACTTTGGTTTCTAACCTTTTAAAAAGTGTCATTAGCTAGTTTCAGTGCTTGATTTGATATTGCTGAACATTTGTAATGGAACAACCATAAAACCTATTACTCTAGGTTGCTGAGCTTTTAATAAGCTTTGGTTATTAATTGTTTTACTACTATTAGGTGTACTAAACTAATTGATTTCCTTGCTTCTCTCTTTTTTTTCCTATGTAAGAAAAACCAGAAGTTTGAATCGATGAATAAAAATAATGGCAACACTCTGGTTGAACTTGTCTGTGAAAAATATATGGACATTCTGGAAAATCTAGCCTTTTCCATGGGATCTACTTTGCTCTATTTTGTTTTGTTGCGGATCGGGGATGGGTGAGACAGATAAGCCACAGCTATCGGGCTACTCTTAACTGGTTTATTTAGACTTCTTTGCTGCCTTACTCCAATGGCCAACAGCACAATTTTTATACAGTACATACCTTTCATTTTATCCTCACAAGCATTGGGCAAAATGAATTAGGCTGAGATAGGTAGCAAGTTTCCAAAACCATATCTGTTTCTAATTAAATATTGTAGGCACTATAGCTCTAACCTCCTTCCTTCTGCAGTAACCCTGACTGACATCCCTCCCTTGGCGCTGTCATTAGTGGTGTGGAAGAGTTATTTCAGGCATGCTGGGAAAGGAAGGGCCTTTATCCACTACTAGTGGCACAGAAGCCATAATGCCAGGTCACTGCGGGGAGGAGAATGTATAGTAGCAGAAACTCCACTCAGCAGTTCTGGGGTGACAATGCATCTCCTGTGGGCCATGGATTGTTTCTCTGAAAGATAATTAAGGTTGGATGCCTTCAAAAGGCCTGGATGCCTTCAAAAGGGGATTGGACAGATTCCTGCAGGAAAAGTCCATCACAGGTTACAAACCATGATGGAGATGTGTAATCTCCAGGCTTAAAACTGGGGTACTTCAAGGACCAGATGTAGGGGAGTGGTAGCAGGAGACAGATATCTAGTCTCGTGCTCTCCCAGACGCATCTGGTGGGGCCACTGTGAGATACAGGAAGCTAGACTAGATGGGCCTTTGGCCTGATCCAGCATGGCTCTTCTTATGTCTCTTGTTCAAGTGCTGAAAAAGGTAAAAGAGGCCTGAAGCAATCTTACTGATGTCATTTCCAAATGCAGAAGGGTTATAATACAAAGCAAATAGCAAGGAGGGGTGCAACACTTCCCCCTGATGTGCTGGCTTTTTCTATTTTGTTTTGTTTTACAGGAACACATTCAAAATAGCATCTCCTGTGCACATTTTGTAGTGGTGCAGTCAGACTCCTGTTTTAAGAGTGCAGCCTCCCCTTTTTAAGTAGGCCAGGCTTTTGATTCTGACAAATGGGCTTAAGACATAAGGGAGAGCTTTATGTCAAAGGGCATAATCTGCAAAATTCCACTTTTCATAGTTAAATAGTCTGTAGAGGGATGTGCTTACAAGTTGATGGGTGCCTCTAAATATTACACATTTCCTCAGATGAATTCAGTAAATGTTCCTCACTGTTCCAGGGCACAATAGTCTCCAACAGTGAGACAGAATTATGAACATAGGATGATTTGGAGATGTGAAGAAAACAAGAACTTGAGGGAACATGGAAAAAATGAACTTCATTTTCTGTACTTTTTGATGTGACTGTAAGTGCATGATAATTTAAGACTTTAATGACAAAATGTCATCTGGAAATAGGCTGTTCATACTTTCTCCCTACCTGTTGCTCTAAAGTTTTGCTGTTGAAAGTCGATGCTGTGGGAGAAACTTAAGGGAACAGCAGATCACTTCTGGAGTTATGTAAAAAAATTTAAAAGGTATTCAGACATTTCAAAAAATCCTTTTAGACAAAGTATTGCCTTAATAGTATTCTCACCCAAAGAGCTTGGGGATGCATACACTTGATAGAAATCTGGTTTATAATGATTCTTTCAAACCATCTAATTTTTGAAATACTGTAGTGGAAATGGTAATTCAAAGCAGCTGATCTAAGTTGCTTCTATTTTTTTTAAAAAAAAAGTGCAGTACAGACAGCCCACTGTTTGCAAAAGAGAAAGGCTAGAACTATATCGACCCTGGTGGATCCTTACAATGAGAGCTTTTCAACACAAACCCTTACTTTGATACATTATAAAATTTGGTCAGTTATATTCTGGCAGCAAAAATATTCTATTTTTAATCTAGGCATGCTAAGCAAGTATTTTTGGTATTTCACTGTTCAACACTGCCAAACTTTCTGTTTTCAAGAGAAGAATGAAAGCACCAGGCCACAAAACATCTGAAAAAGATCAAATACTTGTGATGATCTCTTGAAAGCATACAAATGATAGCTTTTGGCAATGAGGGGTAATAAACAAACAGAGTCTTAATTTTAGAAAGCCCAAGTGTTTGTAGTTCATTAACTATTTTAAGACAGAAAAAAGGAGATATCACACAGGCTTTACCAGGTTACTCTGAACTGGATGCAAAGGTTTTAGCTTGCACCAATGACTAGTGGGAGAGAGAATAAACGCTGTTCCCTCTTTGCTAACACAAACACCAGCAGTTATTAAAATTGGCTCTGACATTATATGGAGTAGATCTGTATCACTCGCAAGCAGTGGCGTAGCTAGGGGACAAGGTGGGCATTTGTCCTCGGGTGCAGCATCTGGGCTCACCAAATTAGGTGCCAAACGGCTCCCCACCCAGGATCCATGGGAAGGCATGTTGGGGTGACCTTCTGGGGCTAGTGGGGAGGGCTCCCCGGTCGCCGCCACTTCTTTGTGGTGCCTTAGCTCCTCTCCATCCCTTAGGGGGCACAAAACTTACTTTGTCCCCAGGCACTGAAACCCTAGCTACGCCTCTGCTCACAAGCCTACCAACAAGTTACAGATCTATCTGTAGGTTATAATCTAAAATATAAAACCTGAATCTTCTCAAAAAGAATCAACAGTTTCCACAATTATATAATCAAAATAATATAAATAATTTTATCAATGAAAAGGATAAAACATCTGAGATATAGTGCCATGCCAATGGAAACTAACTTAATAGGGAATAATTTGCATGGATGTAAGGATTAATACTGTACAAGTCTTCAATAGCTGGCTAAGGTAAAGGGGATAGCTCAGGGACCTGGATATGTCAATGGCCCTGAGCATGCAACAGGATTTCAGCCAATTCTGAATGACAGAGAAACATGAATGTGAAAACAAATAGGAACCTTACAAATGGATACCCTAACATGTCTCATTATCACCTAGGTCAGGTATGTCCAAACTTTGGCCCTCCAGATGTTTTGGACAGCAACTCCCATAGTCATTTGCCATTGGCAATCTAAGCTTAGAATTCTGTGAGTTGTGCTCCAAAACATCAGGAGAGCCGAAGTTTGGACACGCCTGACCTAGGTGGATTACTGTTTCAGTCATATTGCAGGCTCCCGTTAGAATATTATACTGTAGAAGAATATGCAATTATGATGCAGTTCCCCATATGTTATAATTCTATAAATTTGCTAGTATAGTTATTTCCTCATGTTATGGACAATTGTATGAAGGGGGTCCACCATATATCTCTGGTCCCATCCCCATGAAATATGGCTCTCAAGACCTTCTCTTCCCCCCCCCCTTACATTAGTGGGGAAATCTATACATTGGTAGCACTGTGTTCATAGATTTCTATCAGAGCCTGTAATTTTGATCTCATATACCAAGGGTAAGGAAGTAGCTCTTTACATCTCCCATCAACTCCACTACCACAACCAGTTCTGAAAGATGATGGGAAACGAAACGAAACGAAATCTTTAATACGGCCGTAGGCCAACATCCAAATACTATATACAAGAGCAAGTTAAAACATACTACATTTCTAAAAGAATTAGGTGCAAAGTTAAAATGGCCTAACAGAAAAAATAAACACCTTTCACTCACATCTTAATTGGAAGGGGAGCAAGAAGGGAAAAGAGAGGAGAGGAGAGGAAGAATCCCACTGATAGTTAAGGTTCTATCCTTATTTTGTTAAAACCTTTCCCTCCCGTATTTTAATAGCAGCAACTAAAAATTTTGCCACATTATGCAAAGTGGCTGAATTTTGTCTAGATAGAAGTAATAGAGTATAAAATGCCTCAGAACGCCCAGGGAATAATTTTAATTGGGATTCAATGAGTCTTCTTCGGATATCAGAGTAAAACTGGCAAGACAGGAGAACATGGGTTACAGTTTCTATTGCACCTGAATTACAGGGGCATTTGCGTTGAGAGTATGGAGTTTTCTTAAACTTCCCTTCCAATACTGCAGATGGTAATACATTTAAGCGAGCAAGGGTATAGGCTCTATTTAAAGCGTTCCAAATACTTCTATATATACGAATATATATTTTCAATGTAGTCTATTCTCAAGTCCATGATTCTATGCCAATTTTAGGTGTCTGGTATATGTTAAGTTTCTCCTCTCAAGTTGTTCTGGGCCCTCTGTTTATTGAATGACTGTTCTCCCACTGTTTATTCCAATACCAAGTTACTTACATTTGTTAATGTACTACACACATTCATTTTGGATCTCTGAGTACATCTTTTTAGTTGATTGCTTTTTACTGAGTACGGTGAACATTGTTACAATGAATATATGTGAATATATATCTGTATATTGTATTGACTTGTTGCAACAAATTTAACTTTTGCAGATAATTAAAACTGTCAATTGGTAATACTTTGAAAATGTTTGGCATAAATTTACAGATTTACAGACTATTTTGTGTAGTGCCCAAAAGTTTATGCGAAAAAAGTGTTAGTCTTCAAGATGCCACAAGTTATTTTTTTGGTTTTCTGGCAACAAGATCAGATACCACCTGCAAACTGTGATTAGTCTGACCCCTGACCCCAATGTCCAGAACTCATGATCTGGCAAAACTTGATGGGGTGTGTGTATGTATGAAACTGGTGGGATGGTAAGTAGTTGGCACCCTTCCATTTTTTGTACCCTGTTCCTCAACTATAACAAAGTCTGGACTCTATAGAGACTATAACCACAGAGTGCTGGCCCCACCCTGCCATCTGCTTGTTAGCATAGATGTCTGAGTTAAGGAAAATTAAATTGTATGGGAAAGATTGAAGGCAAAAGGAAAAGGGGATGGCAGAGAATGAGATGGTTGGATGGTAACATCGATGCAACCAACATGGATTTGACCAAACTCTGTGAGGCAGTGGAAGACAGGAGGGCCTGGCGTGCTCTGGTCGATGGGGTCATGTGAAGAGTCGGACGCGACTTAATGACTGAACAACAACAAAATTGTATGAATTTCCTGTGTTTTGAAACACGGTGTGGGGAATGGGCAAACTAAAAAAAAAAAAATCTGGGTTTAATTGAGTTCCCAAGCCAAGCAACTCCTCAGGAGGTCCTACACTTCCTGACGTGCTTGCAGTTGGAGTAGAGGTGCTTTAGCGGCCCCTACACTGTTAGATTTTGACTAAACAATAAAAGAAGTAAAGAGTCTTACTAGATTAAAAAAAAGTGCAAGTTTACATTTTTGAGACCTTGAATACATTTTATTGTAATAGTTAAAATTGAGTTGCAGGGAGCAGCTGTAGTTACCTGCAGTACTTGTGCCATGTTTGTTATCTTGACAGAGCGTGTGCAGAACTACATCTGCTGCAAGTGCAAGCTGGTAGCGCTATTGGAAGAGAAGGTCCAGAAGACCCACGGAACACCTGCAGGCTGGAGGTCAGACGGGAGGTCGCATTCTCGTCAGCTCGAGGCGATCCTTAGAAGCGGAGTGTTTGGAGAGGGGCGACTTTGGCGTGAGTCTACCTAACCCCAAGGGGGGATCTTGGGGGCAGCACCCTGGCAGTGTCAAAAAAGGGACTGAAATAAGAAGAAGCAAGCAACTCCCTTAAATCTTGGTGTGATAGTGCAGGACGCACTACGGAGCAAGGGAAGGGAGGCACAAGCCCTGACGCTAAGGGATTGGAGCAATACTCCGTTTTCTGACACCCCAGACTGACCCAGCCACTGCTATATCCTTCTTTCCAACTAAGATAAGAAGACTTTTCCTCCCCCTTAGTTTATTAGAACAACATCGTGTGGTAAAACAGCTGGGAGAGGACCGGTCCGAAAGAGTGATTTATATGCTATATCTCTAAGTGGAAGAAGGGGGCCGAGAGAAGCCACACTTTGCAGTCGTTAATGATCAAAGGGTTGTGAGGAATAATAATAAGACGATGTTACACAGCTAAGAGATTCAAATGTGGGGAGAGGAGGAGGAGAGAGATGAAGATGGCGAATAGAGTTGATTGAAACGCCGACAGTTTGGAAGTAGAGGAAAGCAGAGGAAAGTAGAGGAGAGGAGATTTAAAGCTTGGAGTTTAAACGTATTGGATTAACGGTCACGGAAAACTGGAATCTATTTCATCTATTTGGAATCTATTTGTTGAAATCTTACTGTTTGTAGCCTGAAACGAACCCTCTGGCAAACCCGTGAATTAATGATATGGAGTGCACAAGGTGCAGAGGGAGCTAATCAATCACAAGTGAACTCGGCTGCCTGGGGATAAGCAGAACTGAGGGGAGAATTGAAGTAATATGAGCCTGAGGGGAATTTAAAGAAGGAGGCCAGCTGCTGGAAACCGCAGCGATCTCTGAAAGTGAGAGATCAAATGAATATAAATCTGAGGGTTCATAAAGGTATCATCTTGTACACGCCCCTACACGGAACTTACAGCTTATACCCAACAGCCCAAGCAGCTTCAAAGCTTCAAAGCAGAAAACGTGAGTCGCCAAAGATAATAAAGCTAATGGGTTCAAAGAAGGGACAATCATCCATAGGTGTATACGTGACCCAGGGCCAACAAAAGAGGAACTCGATAGCAGAAACAGAGCAAAACATGGATCTGAAAGAATTCTTGATATCAATGGACAAGAGGATAAGTGATAGATTTGCATCAATGGAAGAAAATTTTAAAACCATGGAAGAGAATTTTAAATCGATTGAGGGGAAAATAGAAGGAATGGCTCAAAAGGTAGAGAAGAATGCCCTTTTAATAACAGAGTTGACAAGTCAAATTAATGGAATCACAAATAAAAATCAAGAGTTGGAAAAAAACATTCAGGATGTGAAGACAGTAAACGATAAACAAGAAGAGGCAATTAAAAGACGCAACAGGAACAAAAGGATATTAAAAAAGAACAAGAAAAATTTAGAGATGACTTACAAAAGATGAAAAACCTGCATGAACAAATCTTAGATGCAAATGCTGTTCTTGAAATGCGTCAAAAGGAAATGATATTAAGGCTGAAAGGAATACCAGAGAGTCAAGGAGAAGATCTTTATGGTAAAATTAAAAACGAACTGGCTTCCTGGCTGGGAGCAGAAGAAAACAGCCTGAATCTTGATATAGATAAAGTTTACAGACTGAGATCTAAGAATAATATGAAGAAGAAGGGATCTGATGATTGCCTCTTATATTTAAATTCAAGACTCTTGAAGGACAAGATGTTGTTTAAGAACAGAGCAGATCCATGGAAAATAGGGAATAACCTGATCGAGATCCTGAGAGAAGTTCCCAGCCGTATATTAAAGAAGAGAGAAAACTATAAGTTCATGACTTCAGCTCTCAAGAAGAATAAAATCCCATTTAGGTGGGAAACGCCAGAAGGTTTGACATTTAAATATAAAGATAAGAAAAGGACATTTAGATCGGTGGAAGAGACTGGAATATTTTGGAGGAAGTATGAAGTAGAACTCTGCGGCGAGAAAAGAGGAAGACTGTGAAGGATGGAGCCATTCGTATAAAGTTAGCTTTACCTCCTGCCCAACCCTTAAGATGAGATAATTTTCCTAGTATCTCTGCTAGTATTGTTTTCTATTATTATTTTTATTAATACTTATTTTTCTTTTTCTCTTTGTTCTCTATGTTTGTGTGGAATAATAAAGAAAAGGTTAATTCTTAGTTACTGTCAGATATCGTTTGGGAATATTTGAGGAACTTTAGAGAGTAAGAGGAAAAATCAAAATGGTTAATAGTTTGAAAGGTATGACCTGGAATGTGAATAGAGTGAACAGTAAACGGAAGAGGAATAAAGTTGAGCATCTGCTCAAAAAAGAGAAATGGGATTTCATGGTTTTACAGGAAACCCATGTAAAAAGTGATCATAGTAAAATTTTAGAAAATCCAAGACTGGGAGTTACCTTCACAGCATCAACAACAGTAAAAAAGAATGGAATAGTGATGTATGTTAGACCAGAGTTAAGACCCGAATTGATTTTTAAAGATGAGGAGGGAAGGTTATTAGGTGTGGAAATATCTGTAAATAACGATAAGATTTTGATAGTAGGGCTTTATGCTCCTAATAATAAAAAAAAGTGAGTTTTACCGGAAAGTGGGGAATTTATTAAGGGAATTTATGGATCAAAAGATAATGCTTTTGGGCGACCTTAATGGAGTGATATCGATGGATTTGGATAGGACGGACAAGATAAGAGTAACGAACTCGGGGAAACTACCACTTACCTTCTTTGAAATGGTGGAAGATATGAATTTATTTGATGCGTGGAGAGTTAAAAATCCGAATATAAAAGAAATAACGTACTTTTCAGAGGTACATAAATCAGGTGGTAGAATTGACAGTATTTGGATTTCTCAAGATCTAATTCTTAATTTAGAGAAAGCCGAAATCCACGAGAGAACCCTGTCAGATCATAATCCGGTTGCCATTTACCTACAAGTTCAAAAAAGGGTAAAAGGTAGATGGAGATTAAATGATGATATCTGGAAGATGGATGAAACAATAATTGAGATTAAGAACCAGATGAAAGAATTTTTTCAAATAAATAATACGGCTACTACTAATAAGAATATAATTTGGGAAACCAGTAAGGCATATATGAGGGGGTTAGGGATACAGGTAATGGCTAAAATAAAGAAAGATAGAGAAAAGAATATAACGGAAATTACAAAAAAGATCAGAGACCTAGAAAAGAAATTAATCCGAAAGCCTGAGGATTCTGATCTATTGAGGGATATAAAGATTTTAAGAAACCACCTGTCAAGTCTGATTGAACATGAGGTTGAGAAGAAAATAAAATGGACTAAACAAAGATTTTTCGAATATGCTGATAAACCTGGGAAAATGTTAGCGTGGTTAACCAAGGAAAAACAAAAAGAGAGGATTATAACTGAGATAGAAGATCAAGAAGAGATAATAACAGACCCAGAAAAAATTAAAGAAAAATTTGTGAAATTTTACAGTGAGTTATATAAATCTGAGCAAACAGATATAGAGGAAATAAAAAGATATTTAGAAAGTAAACCACTGCCTAAAATGGAGGAAAAAGATATCGAATATCTAAATATGGATATAAATGATGAAGAAATCTTAGAAGTAATTAAAAATTTAAAGATGGGGAAAGCTCCGGGCCCGGACGGGATAACGGTTGCTTATTATAAAAACTTACAAAGCGAGATTTTGCCATACTTAAAAGAGATCATAAATAATGTAATGAAAGAAGGTGCAATGCCAGAATCATGGAAAGAGGCATTAATCTCGGTTATCCCAAAACAAGGGGCAGATTTAAAACAAGTTAAAAACTACAGACCCATATCTTTACTGAATATAGATTATAAGATCTTCACAGGGGTAATTGCAAATAGACTGAAAAAAGTTCTGACCAGAATCATTGGAAAGGAGCAAGCCGGATTCATCCCAGGTCGATTCATGAAAGAAAATATAAGAACAGTAATAAATATAATAGAATATGCGGAGTTGAATCCAAGTAAGGAATTATCTTTGTTGCTAATTGATGCTGAAAAAGCATTTGATTTAGTTGATTGGAATTTCTTAAATTATGTAATAGAGGAACTAAAAATGGGGGAAAAAATAAAAAATGGGATTAGAGCTATATACTCTACCCAAAAGGCTAAATTGGTTATAAACAAGGAAATTACAAAGGAAATCTCAATTGAGAGGGGCACCAGGCAAGGTTGCCCTCTCTCACCGTTGATATTCGTCCTGCTGCTGGAGATTCTTTTGAGAGCTTTAAGAGAAAATAATAAGATAGAGGGAGTTAAAGTTAATGGAATAAAGTATGTACTCAGAGCATTTGCTGATGACGTAATAATATTTACAGAAAAACCCCTTATGTGCATAAATGAAATTTTTAAAGAATTGAACCAATATGGGAATATTTCCGGTTTCAAACTAAATAAAGCAAAATCAAATTTGATAACTAAAAATATGAATAATAAAAACCAAAAAGAACTGGAAAATAAGATAGGGGTGAAAATAGTGTCAAAAGTAAAATATTTGGGAGTGTGGATCTCCAGCAGTAACACAAATTTGTTCAAAGACAATTATATTAATAATTGGAGGGAATAAAAAATAAAATGAAGAAATGGGAAAAGCTAAATTTATCAATTTGGGGAAGGGTAGCTTTAATTAAGATGTCAATTTTGCCCAAGATGGTGTTTTTGTTTTCGTTTTTACCCATTATCATAGGAATTAGGTGTTTCAAAGAATGGCACAAAGATTTAGCAGATTTTATTTGGCAGGGCAGAAAGGCCCGAATAAAATTAGAACTAATGATGAGACCTAAAGATATAGGAGGATTTGCCCTCCCAAATTTCCAAAAATATTATGAAGCAGCGGCCTGGACATGGATAAAAGAATGGATAAAATTAGAAAAGAGGGAATTGTTAAATTTGGAGGGTGGGATAAAATTTACGGATGGCACGCTTATTTATTTTATGAAAAAGCCCGATTACACAAAAACTTCAATAATCATATTATTAGGAAAGCACTTTTGGAGGTCTGGTTAAGAACAAAAAATAAAGTTATAAATAAGACCCCATGGTGGATTTCCCCCCATGAAGCTACCTCAATATTTAATAATAATATCAATAGGGATTTTGTGAGATATGAAGATCTGGTTCAAGCAAGATCGGATAATCCTATTCTTAAGAATTTCCAGGAAATTAGGGAAAAAAATCTTAATTGGCTTGAATATCAACAGATTCATTGTACATTTTAAAAAGATAAAGATAAAGTCGGATTTGTGAAAGAAATATCTATTTTCGAGAAGAAATTTTTAAAGCAAGAGAAAAAAAATATAACTATAATGTATAACTTACTGCAGAATAACTCTGTGGATAAACAAATAAAGTTTAAATCAGTCCACAAATGGGAAAATGATTTTGGTTATCAATTAGATGAAAAAGAATGGATGAGAGCATGGTTATGGACAACTAAATTTACATCTTGTATATTGGTAAGAGAAAATTTATGGAAGATGCTACATCGATGGTACCTTCCGCCACAACGTCTAGCTAAAATAAAAAGATCAAATGATAACTTTTGTTGGAAATGTGCAGGATCTGTAGGGACACAATTCCACATGTGGTGGACGTGCCCCGTAATCGGAAGCTATTGGAGTATGGTACATAAGGAATTGCAAAAAATAACCAAAACTTCATTCAAGAAAAGACCAGAGTTATTTTTATTGAACATAATAAACACAGAATTCCCGAATGATAGAAAAAATCTTTTGTTGTATGCGATTACGGCTGCTAGGGTACAATTAGCAAAGTACTGGAAAACACCACAAGTCCCATCTAGGGATGAATGGCTAATGAAGTTATGTGAATACCTGGACCTTGCTAAGATGACCTGTAAAATAAAAGAGAAAAATAATGATAAGTTAAAAGAAGAATGGAATTACCTAAACAAATATTTAGCAAATTTAGGGAGGAATAGTATATGGCTGTGTTTGGATTAACTCACAACTAGTTTTGTGTACAGATGAATTGTATTGAAGATTAGAATTGAATAGTAAATATTTGAGTATTAATTTAAGATTTAACGGTAATTTACAATAGAAATTTAACAAGTGTGGATTTCTCCGGTGGAAGCTATATTTTTATCTCAATGTGTGTACTTATTTGTATTCTTGTCTTTTCTTCTTTTTTTCTTTTTCTTTTCTTTTCTTTTTTTTTCTCCTCTTCGTTCTTCTATCCTGGGTAGGTTTTGTATTGTTAACTTTAGGTGTACTGTTCAGTGTATATGTTATGTCTTCTGATTACTGACTAATAAAAATTATTTAAAAAAAAAAAAAGGAAGAGAAGGTCCAGCAGCTAGAGGCTCGCATAATGGACCAGCAACATATTAAGGAGCTTGAGCGGTTCCTGGACAGAGCGGAACAGACTATCCAGGTCCAAGAAGAGACAGGGCACACTTCAGAGGAGGAAGTCACTCCCCCAACTCAGGAGGTGGATGGGTGGAGGAATGTGACTCAAAGGAGTAGAAGGCCAAGGCATCGCTCAGAGAGTCTCATCTTGCACAATCAATTTGAAGCTCTTTCCCTCAGCACACCTCATGAGGCACACATAGAGGAAGACGTGGTTCCGCCGGAGGATCTCTCCCTCATCACTATTGATGAGATACAAGATCAGGTACATGTTGATGAGCAGGCTGCAGGAGAGAAGCTCATTGTGCTAGGGGATTCTATCATTAGAAATACGGAGGGATGGATTTGTGAGGAGCATGATAACCGGATGGTCACTTGCCTGCAGGGTGCAAAGGTTGCAGACATCACCAGAAATATAGATAGCTTGTTAGAGAGAACTGGGAAGGAGCCAGTGGTCATGGTACACGTCGGTACCAATGATGTCGGGAAGGCCAAGCGGTCAGTCTTGGAAGCCAAATTCAGGTTGCTAGGTAGAAGATTGAAGTCCCGGGCTTCCAAGGTAGCATTTTCAGAAGTGCTACCTGTTCCTCGTGCAGGTCCCACCAGGCAGGCAGAACTCAGAAGCCTCAATACGTGGATGAGGCAATGGTGTCGAGAGGAGGGCTTTAGATTTGTCAGGAACTGGAGAACATTTTGGGACAAGCCAAACCTCTTCAGGAGGGATGGGTTGCACTTGAATCATGATGGGACCAGATTGCTGGCACTCAACCTCAAAAAGGCAGCAGAGCAGCTTTTAAACTGATAACTGGGGAAAGCCGACAGGAACTGTGTGGCATCCGGTTGGAACACCTCATCCTCGGGAATGAGGTTGGAGAGGGTAGAGAATCACATAGAGATGACATAGCAAATATTAACACTGGCAGAATAGCGGAATGTGACAGTTCGTCTACTGAAAATAAAAGCTGTGGGGGGAGAAGAACAAGGCAGCAGCTGTTGCGGGACCCACTGTACAAGTGCTTCTACGCCAATACTCGAAGCCTCCGAGCAAAGATGGGAGAACTTGAACATCTGGCAGCTAGGGATAACATTGATATAATAGCCATAACAGAAACCTGGTGGAATGTGGAGAACCAGTGGGACACAGCAATCCCAGGCTATAAACTCTATAGAAGGGATAGAGAGGGGCGGGTTGGAGGAGGAGTGGCCATCTATGTCAAAGAAGGCGTAAAATCCAGCAGAATGGAGATTGACAGAGGGTCTGACTCCGCCATAGAATCACTGTGGGTTAAACTACCAGGTCCAAAGAGTGATGTGATAGTTGAGTATTCTATCGTCCACCAGATCAAAACTTGAGGGGGACCTTGAAATGAGGAGAGAAATCATGGAGGTGGCTAAGAGGGATAGGATAGTAATCATGGGGGACTTTAATTATCCCCACATTGACTGGGCCAATGCGAGCTCCGGGCAAGAAAGAGAAACTGGGTTTCTCGACTTGCTGAATGACTGTGCCTTAGAGCAACTTGTCATGGAGCCCACCCGAGAACAGGCAACTCTAGATCTAATATTGTGTGATACTCAGGACCTCGTCAGGGATGTGAATGTCACTGAGCCTCTGGGGAACAGTGACCATGCTGCAATTACCTTTGCCATGCATGTCGGAGGAAGAGTGTCAACCAAATCAGACATAAAAACCCTTGATTTTCGAAGGGCAAACTTCCCTCAGATGAGGAAACTAGTTAGAGAGAAACTGAAGGGGAGGGTTAGAAGAATCCAATCTCTTCAGAGTGCATGGAGCCTGTTTAAAACAACAATAATAGAGGCCCAGCACAAGTGCATACCACAAAGAAAGAAGAGCTCATTTAAGTCCAAGAGGACACCGGCATGGTTAACGAGTGGAGTTAGAGAGGCTCTAAAGCACAAGGAGAGGTCCTTCTGTAAATGGAAATCCTCCCCAAATGAGGAAAATAAAAAGGAACACAAACTCAGGCAAAAGAAATGTAAAAAGATGATAAGGGAGGCAAAGAAAGACTTTGAGGAACGCATGGCTAGCAATATAAAGGGTAATAATAAAAGCTTCTTTAAATATGTTAGAAGTAGAAAACCTGCCAGAGAACCAATTGGGCCTCTGGATGGTGAGGAGGAAAAGGGGAGGTTAAGGAGGACTTGGACATTGCAGAGAAATTGAACGAGTTCTTTGCGTCTGTCTTCACGACAGAGGACCTTGAGCGGATTCCGCTGCCTGAGCCGCCCCTCTTGACTAAAGAATTAAATCAAATACAGGTTAAAAGAGAGGAGGTTTTAGGACTAATTGATAAATTGAGGATTAACAAGTCACCGGGCCCAGATGGCATCCACCCAAGGGTTATTAGGGAACTGAGAAATGAAATTGCAGATCTCTTAACGGTAATATGCAACTTGTCTCTTCAAACGGCCACAGTGCCGGAGGACTGGAGGATAGCGGATGTCACACCAATTTTTAAAAAAGGAAGGAGGGGGACCCAGGAAACTACAGGCCAGTTAGCCTTACATCTGTCCCAGGGAAGATGGTGGAAGGCCTCATCCAAGAGAAAATCTTAAAACACATAAAAGAACAAACCTTGCTGAGAGAAAATCAGCATGGCTTCTGTAAGGGTAAATCTTGCCTTACAAACCTTTTAGAATTTTTTGAAAAGGTCAACAGGCACGTGGATTTGGGTGAACCGGTGGATATAGTCTATCTGGATTTTCAAAAGGCTTTTGACACAGTCCCTCACCAAAGGCTGCTGAGAAAATTGCATAGTCAGGGGATAAGAGGGCAGGTCCTCTTATGGATTGAGAACTGGTTGAGATCCCGGAAACAAAGAGTAGGTGTCAATGGGAAATTTTCACAATGGAGAGAAGTGAAAAGCGGTGTGCCCCAGGGCTCGGTCCTGGGACCGGTGCTTTTGTTCATAAATGACCTGGAGACAGGGATAAACAGTGAGGTGGCCAAGTTTGCAGATGACACAAAACTTTTCCATGTGGTAAAAACCAGAGAAGATTGTGAAGAGCTCCAGAAGGATCTCTCCAAACTGGGGGAGTGGGCTGAGAAATGGCAAATGCGTTTTAATGTAACCAAATGTAAAGTAATGCATATTGGGGCAAAAAATCCAAACTTCATCTATCAACTCATGGGCTCTGAGTTATCCGTGACGGATCAGGAAAGAGATCTTGGTGTGTTGGTGGACAGCTCCATGAAGGTGTCTCCCCAATGTGTGGCAGCAGTGAAGAAGGCCAATTCCATGCTAGGGATTATCAAAAAGGGGATTGAAAATAAAACAGCCAACATTATAATGCCGTTATACAAAACAATAGTAAGGCCCCACCTGGAGTATTGTGTACAATTCTGGTCACCGCATCTCAAGAAAGACATAGTGGAACTGGAAAAGGTGCAGAAGAGAGCGACTAAAATGATTACTGGGCTGGGGCACCTCCCTTATGAAGAAAGGCTAAAACAATTGGGCCTCTTTAGTCTGGAAAAAGGCGCTTGAGGGGGATATGATTGAGACATACAAAATAATGCAGGGTATGAGTAAAGTGGATAGAGGGAAGCTCTTCTCCCTCTCTCAAAATACCAGAACTAGGGGACATACACTCAAATTGAGTGCTGGGAGAGTAAGAACTGACAAAAGAAAATATTTTTTCACCCAGCGTGTTGTAAGTCTATGGAACTCCCTGCCACAGGATGTGGTGATGGCATCTGGCCTGGATGCCTTCAAAAGGGCATTGGACAGATTCCTAGAGGAAAAGTCCATCACGGGTTACAAACCATGATGGAGATGTGTAATCTCTAGGCTTTAAACCAGGGTACTTCAAGGGCCAGATGCAGGGGAGTGGTATCAGGAGACAGATATCTGGTCTCATGCACTCCCAAACGCATCTGGTGGGGCCGCTGTGAGATACAGGAAGCTGGACTAGATGGGCCTTTGGCCTGATCCAGCATGGCTCTTCTTATGTTCTTATGTTCTTATGTTCTTATGACAGATTTGGAATTCAGGGACCAATAGAAATGGTGATGTAGGAAAAAAAGGATTGGCAGACAATGTTATTTGGGCACATGTAACAAGAGAGCTTATTTCTTTTAGGCAGTAATTGCCAAACTAAGTGCCACGCATACTACTGGGTCACAGGGGACTTCTTAGTGAGCACTAAGAAATAATTTACTTAAATAATTACAGGATTGTTTGACTTGAATTAGCCACCAGCAAAGGAGATTGCTTTGAATCGATTAATTGCTCAGCATAACTTCCCACCCTGACAGATTTTGCAATGGGCAGGTGATTGTGGTATCTCTACATGACATGCCACTGCATCATTTCTTGGGTTCCAGAGATGGTTCAAAGCAGTGACACATGGAGAAGGGTCTTTCTCATTTTTCTATCCAACCTACAGTATGTTTTCAGGAATGCTCTCCCTCGTTAAGAATTCTATATAGTACTTGAAAGAACTTGAGTGGGAAATGTTTCCATTTGAAAAGCAGCCTCTCCATATGGAAAAAGTTAACTTGCCTTCTAATTTTACCATAAATTATGTACATACTTAGGACTTTATGGGGTTGCCAAAGATCAGACAGAAGAAATGTCATGGTACTTAATGTCTATCTAGGAATAAATTATTTTGAGGTACAGTAGATGGGAAGAGCCACTTCAGTTTCAGAACCAGCCCTTTCATTGCATGCTCCACAGAACTTAATGGCCAAAATCCTGTTGCTTAGTGCAATTAAGTTGCACCAGAGTAGGCCTACTGAATCAGAAAGGATGACTCAGCTCCTTTACAAGTTCTATTGATTCAGACTAGTCTAATCTCATTGCAATTTACTACTGTATACTTAAGATCCTGGCACAGTGGTTAAACTGCTGTACTGCAGCCATAACTGTGCTCAGAACCTGGGGTTCAAATCTGGTTAGCAGGCTCAGGGTTCACTCACACTTCCATCCTTCCCAAGTGGGCAAAATGAGTGTCCAGCTGTTGGGGAGGAGGACAATGTATAACCTGCATAATTACTTGTAAATCGCCCACAGAGTGCTTTCCACACAGGTCTTCTAGTCATGTCAGACTCTAGGGGCAGTGCTCACCTCCGTTTCTAAGCCAAAGTCTGTGGCCATGTGGCTGGCATGGCTGAATGCGTTTCTGCCCATGGAACACTGTTTACCTTCCCGCTTTTTTATGGCTACTTATCTAATGCATTTACATGCTTTAATTTCAGTGCTATATGGAGGTATATAAACGGCACACTTTGCTTTTGGTTTCATATTGTCAAAACTAGGCCGCTTTGATTCAGTGCAACCTACAAAGCTGACCCAAGAGATCCCCACGGGTCCACTCAAGTGCGATTGACTACAATAAGCAACAAGATTTCAGCCTGGGATATTTGACAAAGCAGTGTTTAACGAAAGGGAGGATGGGGGTGGTGTGTGGATGCATGTGCCTCGTGCGACTGACTACACAAAGCAATAGGATTTCAGCCAGGGATTTTTGACAAAGTGGTGCTTTACTAAAGGGAAGCTGGAGGGGTGCGTACACAAAGCAACAGGATTTCAGCCTGGGATATTTGACAATGCGGTGCTTGACGAAAGGGAGGGTGGAGGGTGTGGGTGTGGAGTGCGTACACAAAGCAACAGGATTTCAGCCTGGGATATTTGACAATGCGGTGCTTGACGAAAGGGAGGCTGGAGGGTGTGGGTGTGGGTGTCGAGTGCGTACACAAAGCAACAGGATTTCAGCCTGGGATATTTGACAATGCGGTGCTTGACGAAAGGGAGGCTGGAGGGTGTGGGTGTGGGTGGAGTGCGTACACAAAGCAACAGGATTTCAGCCTCGGATTTTTGACAAAAGCGGTGCTTGACGAAAGGGAGGCTGGAGGGTGTGGGTGTGGAGTGCGTACACAAAGCAACAGGATTTCAGCCTGGGATTTTTGACAAAAGCGGTGCTTGACTAAAGGGAGGCTGGAGGCTTGTGTGTGCGCGACGAGACGGGTCTCCCTCCACTCGGCAAAGTGTGCCGGTGAGGCCTGCTTCCCCCCCCCCCTCACGCAGAGAGCCCAAAAGGCCGCGCCGTCCCCTGAAGCCACGGGCTCTTCTTTCCCTCCCGCCGGGGGACGGGGGCGGGGAAGGGAAACCCCCGCTTGGCTCCGACGCCAGACGAGCCCGAGGGCCCAAACGCCGCGGCCTCCACACGGAGCTCCGCCCCAGAGGCTGACGGCAGCTGCCAGGAATGCGCTTCCGGAGGCGCTGAGGGAAGAAGGCGCGGCGCGGCGCGGCTCCGAGCAGGGCCCCGGCCGTCCCTTTCGTTCTCCCGGCCCGGCTGTGCGGTGGAAGGAGCGGCGGCCGCGGCGGCTGCCGAGAAGGAAAAGGAGTCGCCCTCAGCACTACCACCATCCCGAGGCGTCGCCCTGAGGAGGCCGAGCCGGGGCTTCCCTGCCCCCTCCCCCCAAGGAACCGGGCGGAGCGGCTGAAGAGAGAGAGAGGGAGGGCTGAGGAGATTCGCCTCACAGCTCCCGGCATTACGGCGGCGTTGGGGGGGAGCGACGAGAGCTGCCGCCATGGCCCAGGTAGGGGGGACCCGGGTGGCGAGCAGGGGGTGGGGGGCACGAGTGCCGAGTTAACCTTGGGGTGTGGACGTGTTGGTTGTGGGTCTGCGTCCCCTCGCCGGCTTTCCAGCTTTTGCCTCAGCCCCGTTCCCGGGTTTGGGGGTGTGTGTGTGTGTGTGTGTGTGTGTGTGTGTGTGTGTGTGTGTGTGTGTGTGTGTGTGTGTGTGTGTGTGTGTGTGTGTGTGTGTGTTTTGAGGAATGCCTGTGCGGGCTGGGGGAAGATGGGGCTGCCTGTAGGGAGTCTGGGGAGGAAGAGGAAAAGGCCACTGCCCTCTTCTTCTTCTTCTTCTTCTCTCTCCTCCACCCCACAATCCCTCAAACCCTGGCGACTCTTCTCTCTCTCTCTCTCTCTCTCTCTCTCTCTCTCTCTCTCTCTCTCTCTCTCTCTCTCTCTCTCTCTCTCACACACACACACACACACACACACACACACACACACACACACACACACATACGGCGGTGGGGCAGGGCGGAAGGGCCGCCGTGTGTCCTTTTTCAGAAGTCCAGCTCGGCTCAAGGCGTGGCTTTTTTGTAAGACTGTGCAGTTCATCGGTCTCATGGGGGGGGGGGGTTGGGGTGGTGGTGAGGAAAATCGGTTTACAGGACGAAAAAAAAAACCCGCCCAGCAACAACCTCCGAACCTCTCCTCCCTTAAGTTGCTTGCATTTGGGTTACTCATTCTAGAGAGGCCTGTTTGCAGCCAACACCATCCCGAAGTGCGGCGGCAACGTGCAAGGTCCATGGGAGGCAGGGATTCTTGAGGACTAGAAGCCACGCGCCGCTTTAGGCTCCAGTATCAAGTTCTTCTAGCACAAGGCTGCAAGAAGACCTGTGGTGGGAGCCTCATTAGGGCCATGAGAGGAGGCGATCTTTCTTCCCCACCGCCTTGGTTAAGGGCAGTTTCTTTGTAAGTGGAGGGGGTTGACTGCCCTGATTCCAGAAAAGAGCCAGAAAGCAAGCAAGGCATGACACCAAAAAGGGAGAACGGAAAAGGACACGCTAGTCCTATCATTGCCCCACAAAGAGGGTGTGTGGATATAAGTGTGAGCTATGTCTGACTTGCAAGTTTCTGCCTCTCAAGGGAGCCTTCCCAAGGTGGAAAGAGGGTGCCCAGTGATCCTGGTTGAAAAGCACAGTGCAAGTTATGTTATTGGAATTGATTTTCTATGGGAAGAAAAGAGTGGGAAAACGTGGGAGGGCCACGAGTTGAAGGTGAGGGTTATTGAACATCCCATTTACTGCAGGAATGACACTGTTCAGTTGCCCAATAAAAATCATTGTCTGGAAGTACCCTGAGGCTAAGGTCTTATTCACATTTTTTCAGGAAGTAAGCTCTGTTAGTCACAGCTGAACTTGCTTTTGAATAAACATGCATAGATGGGCCAGAGCATTTGCCTCCTCCTAGATTTGGCAACTGCTCCTATTAATTTATTTTTAGTGTCTTTAATTCTAAATAAAAATGTTTAGCGCTTTTGCCCAGTCCTGTAGTTACTCAATTATAAGCAAGCATTACTGGACTCAGTTGCCTTATTTCCAAGTAGGTTTGCATGCAGTTGTTCCCTCAAATTTCCTGAAGAACCGATACTGGGTTTTATTCCCACAATATCTGAGGTAGCAGTTTCTCATTTATTCTCACTCGGATACATGTGCTTGATGTACTGTAATTAGTTGCAGTTTACACTAGTGCACCCATATCCTTTAGCATGCCCTTATAGGGACTTTCTGCTGTTATCCTCCCATCTCCTCTCGATACACGCCCACATTTCATTTTCACTATTAATAATTTTTGTGTGGTTTCCTTACTCAGTAAACCTTTGATGTGCCAGGAGATGGTTGTGTTTAGTTTTAACTAAGGACCATAGAATCTGAGATTTATGTCAGGGCAAACGTTAATTCATTCTGAAGACTCGCATCTCACCACGATGGCTTACAGTTATTAAAAATTAATCATTGTGATAGCATAGGAAAAATGAAAGTGTGGGCTTTTAAAAAGCGCCAAAAGAAGCATGCAAACATTTGGGTATACATTGCTGGATCTACTGTAGTAATGTCAGTCATGCTAGAGTGCTTAGGAAAACCAGTTCAGTGAGGACAGTGGTTCTAGGGCACACAGAAATGGTGCCATCAACAATTACTTGCCTGCTAGATTCAGATCCCAAAGTACCCATGAATTTCAGTGGATGGATGACTTTAAGTGTGCCGTTCTTTTCTTATCTGATCTTCATGTAATATAATTGCTATTCCAGTTGTCACTTAAAAGATATGTTTTGGTGATTTTTGCCAGAACAGGCATGTTATGGACTTCAAGGCACCAATATTGTGACCTCTGAAATTGTGTATCAGAGCTTGATGTTTGGATCTACCTCTGAAGTTGAAGAGGTTCATCTGGCCCTGAAGAAAACATCTGGCCTGTGTTGTAGAAAATGTCACAGGGCTTCCTTCACTGACATTAGAAATCTGATATCAAAAGAACCAAGTCGACCTCTTCTTTCTGTATCTTATCTTATCTTGAGTCTAGCACAGATGTTTCCTTGAAGTCTTCCTATTTGATTCTTCTACGGACAAAAAAAGTTGGGAGGTGTTTAGGCATAAGAAAAAGCAGGTGTACTAGACTTTGTCAAAATAGAACAGCAAGACCCTTGGGCTTACTTGTTTTGTTGGGTCTGATGTACAGTGATTATAATTCTGTGATCCTGGTTTAGCTTCGATTAAAGCTAAGAATGAAAGATGAACATAATCCATGCTTTGCAGCCAGTTAGGATTGCAGAGCTGAAATCAGTCTTATTTTATGGGCAAACTGATTTGGGTATATTGTAATATGATGGATTTGGATGAAACAGGAAGCTGGGGATTACTTCCTTATGAAAGCTGGACTTGACTGGAAAAGAGGAAGATGGTATGCAGAGGCCAAAGTTTGTAACGCTCAATCACAGTTTAGTTGCAGCTGCTTCTTGTTTATAGTGTTTGAGAAAAATTAGAGTATGAACACTATCCTTTTAAGAATTGTTCAGGTCTTATTATTTGTTAACATACTAACTCTTCAAATCATGCTCTAAGTAATATGAGAGAAGATGTGTGACACCATAAGATAGGTTTTGCAGGGGCTTGACAGGTTTCTGCCATCATTTCGGAGCAAGTGGAAATATTGGAGTTGTGAAAAGGTATAGACACCATCATAAAACATCTGCTGTGGGGTTGTGTATGCACATAATGGTATCTGCAGTAGATATGTGGAGATATAAAACACCTGTTTTTCAGAAATGCTAATTTGCTCCAGTTAGAAGTAGGATCTGAGCTCCAAGACATAACCAGTTACTTTGAATCTAACCACTTTGGTAATCACCTGTATTTCTGACAGGCAAGCCATTTTTTGCCACACATAAAATGAAATTATTCTATCAAATACATTTCCTGAAATAGGAAAATAGAGAAGATCAGACACAGGAAGAGCACAATCTACACCACAAATATATCAGAATCTCTACCTTGCCTTCCAATGATATATACCCTCTGGGTCACAGACGTAGTATACCCTGCTCCCCATTCATTTACAGGCATGCAAGTTTGCATCCCATTCATTCATCATGTAAACACACATCCCTCTTTTTCCACCAGGACTATCATGTAGACATCCATACTTTTTTTAAAAAAATACGAGGGTACAAAAGAATTTTATGGCTATCAAGTTGTGGACCTCTGCTTGAATGTTTAATTTACTGTACTAGAGTTTTCGTTTCATCACCTGTGAACAGTGTGCACTATGAAATCACAAAAGGTCTCAATTAGCAGCAGTCTGCTGTTGCTGATGACATCATACCTGTTACCAGAATCCTTATGGTAATTTATCATTGCAGGAATTGTGGTGCTGATATGAATCAAAATGAAGACAAATAATGATTACTGATTCAACTCACACGGGAAAGTCTTGGAGAATGTCCTCTAGAAAAGTCACTTTGACTAATCCACCTGTATCTACTGATTTTTTTTTAAAAGTTAATAATTCAAGCACTGCATACTGTTTAATCTTAAAACTCAGTTAACATTGCAAAGTTAATATGTATTGTACAAGGTGACACAGTATTTTAACCCTATGCCCCTTTTGATTAAGACCAAAAGGCCACATTCAAGCCTGACTATTACAATAATGTTTTTTGAAATTTGAGATATTATGACTAAAAAACAAATTGAAGCATTTGTAAATCTAGAAAGAATGGACTGTCATTTTTTGTATTAATGCAGTGCAACACAAGAGATAAAAGGGATGACTTTGGGTGCACTCAATAAAGCTCTATGGAAAGAAAGTAATAAATATTTCAAGCCATTTTTAAAAAGAAATGCCATGTTCCATATTCTTTTTCAGTGTACACATGCTTCCCCTGAAGTTCTGTCAGGATTTATGGGACTTATGGGAAGCTATCTACTTTGAGAAAGGGAACCCTCCAGTTGCTAATTGGTTTATGGTTTAATTTTAATTTGTGCCTTTGCATTACACTTGAATGGAATTCTTCTTGCTTTGAATTGAAAGGTAGTGGTCAAGTATGTTTTCTTTCTCATCAAAAGTTTGAAAACAGGGTTTTCAAGATGTAAGATTCAATGAAGGACAGTTCTGTTGCTGTGATAGTTTCAGGAATTTTGCCATTGACTTTACTAGTGTCTAGTTTTAAAGTTAGTCATTGCAGGTTAAGGATCATGGCTGAGATAAACTGATTTTCTGCATTGAAAAAAAAACAGGGTTTGAATCTGGGATTGTTTTGCTCTCGTATATGATGACACAGCATGCGAATCATAGTTTGGGCACTGTTTGTTCTTGATGTAAAATCAGACATAAATGGCAGGAGAAAAATTTCATGGAAATAGACATTTTGTAGTCAGAGACATGAACATAATATGTGGATGGTCATATCCCAGTTGCTAAGCTTAGATGCCACAAGCCTTTTCACTGTATCTGCTGCTGAACTGATTAAGAAGAAGAATTGATAGGCTGGCTGATCTATAGTAACAGTAAAGAAAGTCGATCCAAAGACACTTGGCCATGAACATTCCACAAGACAGAGAGCTTCATAGCACAGATGGGCATCCACCCAAAGGTTGATATATTAGATTTGTTGTACAGTAATACGTTGGTTTACTTATTTATTTATCTATTTGTATTTGTATTTGTATTTGTATTTGTAGACTGCCCAATTTTCCTGAAGGAACTCTGGGCGGTTCACAGCAAAACATAAGGCAAATAAAATAAATCCGTAATACATCCAAGAATTGCAAATAAAGCCACAACATTAAAACCACAAACCAGATGACGGATATAGAATATAAGATGGCAGCAAAATAAGTCAAAGGGTAAACAAAAAATAACCAAAAGGAAAACCAATGAGCATTCCGTTTCCTAGTCACCAAAGGCAGTCTTGAGCAACCAGGTTTTGCTGCTTTGCTAGGAGTAGCAATTCTGAGCACTTGGACCTGAGGTGTTCTGGTGGGTCAGATACTCTGGACTCAAGCCATGGAGGGTTTTGTAAATTAAAACCAATACCTCGAACCTTATTCAGAAGGCAACGGGTAACCAGTGCAGGTGAGCCAGAGTGGAGGTGATGCAGTTATATCCTCCCACACCAACCACGAATCTGGCCACCGTGTTCTGGACCTGCTACAACTGCCGAATAAGGGTGAAGGGAATCCCCATTTAAAGTGTGTTACAGTAATCTATCTCGAGATAGCCAGTGCTTGCGCAACCGTCCTTAGGAGGTCACGGTCAAGATATGGGCAAATCTGGGCGAAGAGGTTAAAGTGGGAAAAGGCCAACCTGGACATGGCAGCCACTTGGGATTCCAGGGACAACGCCGGGTCCAGGATCGCGCCCAGACTCTTCACTCTATCGACCAGTTGGAGGGAAACCCCATCCAACCTGGGAAGAGGGCTACCATATCCGTTCAGTCCCCACCACCACCACCAAGCGTGCAAGGAACAGTACCTCGGTCTTCTTGGTGTTGAGTTTACGAAAGGAGGGACTAAAATTATTATGGGACTGGACAGGCTACAGTGTTTGGGGCTCTTTAGTCTGGGAAAAAAGGCACCTGAGGGGGATATGATTGAGATGCACAAAATTATGCAGTGGCTAGAGGGACACTCTTCTCCCTCTCACAAAATGCCAGAACTAGGGGACATCCACTCAAACGGAGGGTTGGGAGAGTGAGAACAGAAGAAAGAAAATACACTTTTTGACCCAGTGTGTTGTTAGTCTATGGAACTCCCTGCCACGGGCATAATTCTTATACAGGCATAATTAATTCCAGAAATCTGCTCATATAGCAAAGCACCCATAAAACAAAACAAATTTTCCCATAAGAAATAATAGAAACATACCTGGTTTGTTCTGGGGCCTCTTGCCACCACCAACACCCTTGCACCACTACTGCCAACAACCCTGCTGTCATACCTGCATTGCTGCTGCTGCTGCTCCCGATGACACCCCCATGGGCATGATGGCAGCGGTGCAGGGTGGTGATGTGATAGTAGCGGCGTTGCGTGTATGGTGGTGGCGGTGCAGGGCTGGCGATAGTGGACGGGGTGACAGCAAAATTCGTTGAACAAATCAAATCTGAAAAATTTTGCTTGTCTTGGGAAACACCGTAGGCCAAGGCGCTTGTAAACTGAGGTATTGCTGTATTTTTTAGAGAGACCGTGCACTGTAGATGATAAACTGATGGACAAGCACTCAGGAGGTCTGGATTCATATACCCTACCCCTTAAACATTTCACATATCTTTACAATCCCACTAGGGTCATCAAAAGTTGGAAGTCATTTGATGGCACATGACATCAAAGCAAGTAGATTCAAAAGTACCTTGCCCAGAATTTCCTGCAAGACAATTAAGGCCTCAGCACAGACTCTGTGTAACCACCCAAAGGATGATGAAACATATGATTCATTCTAATGTAATAAAATGTATTCCAAGGAAATGATTAAGCACTCTTTTCTAAGATAGCAAATTATGTGTCAAAGGGGTTAAAAATATTCAGCAAGCCTGATCACATACATTGTAAACCAGTATTTCAGAAGTGTACATATTAGTCTTAAAATTCCTTACCATAGATGAAACCCTTATCAATTTCTGCATAATATTGAAATATACCAGGACAAAGTATATCTGCTTGAAGAACTATGAGTATTCTTATCAAGACATAATTGAAAAATCCATTCATGAAGTGAAGTCTTTGTAAGCTATTTTATTAATAAAACCTCTCTTTTTTGCAAGTGAGATGTTCAGTAGACTACTCAGATTATGGTATATTTCTGTTATAGACCCTCTTTCCTAGGGGAAAGTATAGATATGCACAAAAGAAATGTTACACGTTTGATAGTGGCATTGCCACTTTTTTCTAGAGCATTCTCAAACATTTGTGATGATCAGATTTTCTCTTCTATTGAGCATCTGTTGACTTCCTTGGGTGAGGACTTGGAAAAGCCAAAGAGCTAAAGGAAGCAACAGACTTCCTTCTTCTGAAGAAAGAGAAATTAACCCTCTGAAGATTTGGACAAACGCTTCCATCTTACAATATTTCGAATATGCTAAATATAGGTCACCTTATAAAAACTCAAACCACATGCCATTCTTACTGGGTTCTTTGAGCCCTGCTAGTTTGTGCTGGCAGAGGTTGGTAGGACCCCCTATAATAATTACCCCAAAATATGGCCTTAGTCTTATACTGCTTTGTAATGAATCTTGCCCCTCGTGGGAATAATCAATGGTTTACAGACTTTAATTTGTACAAATGAGATTATCATGTTTCTTAAATGTTTTTCTGAAAAATATTTTTCTTAGCTCTGAATGATAATTTGATTTAAAAACAAAGCATGCTCATCCTTTGTTAAAGCTAAGATATATTTTAGAAATAGTCTTGAATTCATTCATCTTTTTTATTCAAAACAAAGTTGTATTTAAGTAGATGAATATAGGCTTTAAAATTATACATGAATACATGTCTTATTCTTGAAGTAACTGTAGAAGAAAAGCTTCTGTGGGTTGTTACTTTCTTGAAACATGTTTTCTCTTAGAAATTACAGCAAGAAACTTAAAATAAGGAAATTAATTAGTAGTGGAGATAAAAAGCCTTAACCATGTCAAAATGATCTAAAGTAATGAGAGAATGCAAGCAGTGTTATGATTTTTTTAATGAAGAAGGTTTTCATCTGTAGAAGGGGAATTAATAATTGTAAAGATTTGAAAATACAGTGGACCCTTGTAAAACAAACAGCTTGTATAACATAAAATTTGTACAACATAAAAAATTCCGGAGATAGGGGAAATTTGCTTAACATAATCGCCTATGGGGAAACTCCATACAACATAAAATGGGATTACTCCATTTTCAATGCATTCTTATGAGAATTTGTATAAAGGAAAATTTGCTTAACATAATTTCATTTGGAACGAATTAATTCCTTTATAAAAGGTACCACTGTAGTGTGTTCACATGATATCATTAATAGACACCTAGCTACTGAGCATTTGAGTATGTGAATCAACAAATGTAGTTTGTGTAGGTTTTTGTAAAGCATGAGTAATGACTTCAAGATGTTGAGGGCCATACACATCCATGTCTCAACCTTGGAACCCTGTTCCAGTCGCACACATACACACAGCCCCAGTAATATTTTGCTTAAGAAAATGGAGGAAACTTTAATAGAAAATATACATTGTGCCCTCTAGTGACAATTTAAAAAAAAACATTTAAATTAGGGCCTCAGTCATAGAAAAAGTGCCTTCATATTGCTTGGAGAGCACATGAATACTTAACTAACTGATGCTTCAGTACACACTTGGAGGTTACTCAAGCATCAGTTAGTTAAGAGAAGAAATTAATGGTTGTGAATTAGAGCAAGTATTTGGGGGAATCTAGGAAAATGAATACCGCATTTTTTGTCCCATAAGACGCATCAGGCCATAAGATGCACCTAGTTTTTAGAGGTATGTATGTGTAAAAAATATTCACACATACATACTGCATCTGCTCGGGCAAGGAAGAGCCATGGAGGAGGAGGAGGAGGAAGAGGCTGGCGCTGGGCCCCACAGGTTGCAGCAGCCCCAAGTAGTCGCCCAGCCCCGCGGCATGCTTCGACCCACTGCTGGCACTGTGTTTGGAGCATGCCACTGTCTTATAGGGCTGCTCTCTGGGACCCACCTCCTTTTGGAGAGGACCCAAGCCAAGGCAGCATAGTGAGGGAGCGGGAGGGAGAAGCTAGAGGGAGGCAAGGGTGGTGGTGGTGGTGGTTGCGCCTTTGAGCTGAACAGCACGGCTTGGTTCGCTTGCTATTCGGCTCAAAGCAGCAAGGCACACCTCCCCAAAGGACTCCTGGAGACTGCTGCTGTAGAGACCTCCGCCCCGGCAGGGCTGTGTTCACCCCATCAGACGCACAGACATTTCCCCTTCCTTTTGAGGGGGAAAGGTGCATTTTATAGGACGAAAAATACGGTAAATCAGATACCTACCTTTGTTGCTTTTTCTAAATGTGTGATAATGGCATATGAGAATTCTGTCATGCAAGTCTTACATGCCTGGCTGTTATCAAGAAATCTCATGGCATCTCAGCATCTGGTGGTAGCCACCTACAGGCAGCTATATTTGCAGCATCTATTTTGCAGGGTCTATGCCAAAATCATATTTAGTTAAGAGATAGTCATTCCATGCTCTCTGAATATTTTGGACTCCATTTCTCACAATCCTTCAGCACTGGCTGTGTTGGTTAGGGCTCAGAGGAGCTGTAGTCCAAAACATAGCGAACATAGATGATGACCTGTTTGCCATGTTTTTATGATAACAGGGATTTTTAGAGTAGAGAGCTGATCATAAAAGTTGACATCCTTAGAAACCCAACAACTGATCCTGTCAGTTACAATTTGTGAAAGTGACTGAGAAACCTACTGTTTGAAAAGTAGTTTGCACCAGAATGTTACTGGTGTATCTGAATTCTATAGTTATTTCAAGTGCATCATGTATGTTATGTTATAATAATCTATACAATACTTGTGTCTGATCAGGATTTGTGACCTTTCTCTTGATAACTATCGGGTAGTGGTACTGGTGGTAACCAAAAGTCAATTTATTTGTTGAAAATGGCAGTAACATTCAAAACATGTATTTCTTGATAGATTGCTTAGAATTTTCACTATTAATAGTTCTGTTTTAATTAGATATGTGCTTCCATAAGGTTTTCATTATCACCAGTTTATTTCTATGCCCCGTTTTCTTAGTAAACCATGCTGGAAACAATTTAAAATACTAGGCATGTACACCATAATGCAAAATAACTCAAGGTGATGGACTTTGGAAGTTATAGTTCAGGACATTTTAAGATAAGGTAAGTGGTTCTTAAAGCTTTGCTAGATGGACCATAGGAAGTAATTAATGTTCACATTATGTTCACATACACCTATGTGTAGCTTGATTATTCAACACAGAGAAAAACGTATGAATCGTCTCAGTTGAAGAGCATCATATTGAGAAGCAATAACTGTAATGCTTATTCACATAGGCAAGTCAGAACTCGAATATGATTAATTCAGTGGCTAAACAAACATTTTTAGCTATTGTAACAAAATCTTTATTGGAATACCCAGCTTGCCTTGATCTATGTTTCCTCATCTAAGTCCCCTTTCATTTCACTGGATAATGCAATCAGTGTAATTAAACAAGGCAGAATCATCTATTGGAGTGACTGTAAGATGTAGATTTCTTCTTGATGGGAGCCAGACAGTTTTGAGCTATGGCAGTTAAAGCTGTACTGGACGTTCCACATGTCAGATTCACGCATGAATATCTCAGTATGAGACAGGTTATGTGTTTGGGTTCATTCACACATTTGAAAAGTATGAAAATGGGAAAAAATTATAGAAGGCACTGAGATTTTGCGGTGGCAATTCAGAGGACACATGGTATGCCCTTTCTTCATGTTTCTGTCTCATATGAAGGGGAGCATATTTCCCCCCATATATAGTTAAGTGCTTTTCTAGTAATTGACAGATTATGTGTAGTAAATGTGTACATTCGTGCAATCTTAAGTTATGTCTTGCTGTAGGCCCTTGAAGAAGAATAAAAATCAGATCCACCTTTTGCTTTGCTATGAGTTGATTCTGTGGCATCAGTGAGTGTGTTGTAGACCCATAGGATTTTATAAACCTCTTTTTCTACATGAGGAGGTGGGCTGATCTGTCTTTCCACGTGCCACAAATAAGATATTTTGTGAGTTTCCACTCAGCAGTATATGTTCCTTATAATGAGAGTATGTGCACACTTCTGTGGTAGGATGTTGTAAAAAGCCAGACATCCCTATATGTTTTTAATAATACGGGATAAATTTCATGATTAGTTTTTACAGTTGTACAAATGAGATAAACCTCAAGATTATACAAGTATGCAGTTAATATTATAAGAAGTACCTGTAACAATATTTGGATGCTGGTTCAAGCCATGGCTGTTATGGTTATTTCTACTGTATAGATAATTGTTTTGCCCTTCAAAGAATGTGGGGGACCACAAATTACTTTTCTGATATATTGCTAATATAGTACTTAAATTTTGTTTGGTTATAGACCCAAAATTTGAACAAGAACAATTAAAACAGAGAGAAGTACAGTACTCCCCCATTTATCAGGGGGGTTAGATTTCCAACCCACCTTTATCTGCAGATCGGCCTGGGACCAGCAGGCCTGTGTGGGGCCTCGTGTACTCACCCCAGGCCTGGTGTTGCCCGGAACGGGCCTCTGTCAGTCTTCCCTGGTCTGTACAGGGCCCAGAGGTGTTTTCCAGTGGACAGGAAGTGATTTCTGGCGGACTGGAATTGACTTCCAGGGCCTGTGCTGGGTCTCTGGAGTCTGTACAGGGCCCAGAAGTGGCTTCTGGCAGACCAGAAGTGACTTCCAGCAGAGTGGGAGTGATTTCCAGGCCATGTGGTGGGTCTGCGCTGGGCCTCTGGAGCTTGCCCCAGGCCCAACGCTGCCCGCTTGCGCCTGCGGTCCCAGTAAATCTGCGATATACCAGGACTGCCATATATGAAGCACAATGTGGGAAGGGACTGCTGTAATTTACATACATCAAAAGCTAAAACCAATCCATTATCATTTTATGTGATCTTGCAACCCAGACTAAAAACTAGTCTACCTGGCTATCTGATTTGTACCTGCCAAACAAAGTTCATTAGGGCACATACTGGGATGTTTATTCATAATTGGATAAATGTTGAATGCATTTGTACCTATAAACGCTGCATTCCAGCATGATGTGTGTCAGAGCCCCTACTGTGTCCTCCACACAAGGACATAAACCTTATAGGGGATGTTAAGAAAACACCCTTCCAATACTGCTGAGGGGCAGCAGTTAAATCTATCCCTAGATAAAGTATACTGGTATTTTGGGATGGTGAGTTTGTTTAAATATCCTGCAGGCTTTGGAAACTTAAAATTTAGTCCAAGGAATAGAGGTGAGCAGGATCTAGGTGCGTTTGCTAGGGAGCACTGTAGATCTGTGTCTTTGGTTCATTGTTCTATAATTGGTCTAATAATTGTATAGTTCTGTCTAGAGAGGAAATCCATAGAAAAGCCTAGTATATGTAGCTTGTCTATAAAACTCTTGTGCCAAGAGCTGGTAAATACATCTTTTTGGATGCAGTGTAGATATCCTCTGGTTGGGTCAGTGTAGAGCACTTTTAGCCAGAAACGAGATGCATAGGACCAGGCGCTGCACTCTATGGACGTAAAACTATTTTCTAAACACAGTCCAGTGGAAGAAGTAGATCTCGGCAGCCCAAAGAGAAAACACAACAAAACTGAAAGAACTTTTTCAACTGCTAAATTCAATTCTTGAATCCAGATAATCTAGTATCCATTCAGCTTCTACAAAAACATTTTTAAACATATTAGCCAGAAATTTGAATTCACAATATTTTCTGAAACATTTGAGAATGTGTGCTTGTTTCTATCATGAGTAGGAAAGGAAAGGAATACAATCAATTTTTGTTTGCATTTTATCTTGCAGGTGCATTTCAATTTTCTTATCTGTATTGGTTTATTAAGCTGCCTCGTGGTCTGTGCATTTGCCCAACAAGGTAAATGGAATAATTTAAGAATAACTTTAAATGTACAGCTTTATAATATTTCCAATGTGGGAAGAAAATAGTGATTTAGCTCTGGAAAGGAAACTGAGCTTATCTCCAGACTAGTTCTCAACTTTACAAAACTGTAGGCTCGTTTTAGGAATCAAAGCCATCTCTTGAAATTGTACTTGTGGTCCAGTTAGGACAATGGTAAGCCTCATGTAAGCCCTCCCCAGAAAAATCACTAAGTCTCACAGGTATATAGAAGTGTAGTGAGAAAGACAAAGGTATGATCTCTGTGCAGTTTCACTTTTTATGCTTGAGAAATTACATCGGCTGTTGTTACACTGCATGTGCATTTAAGAGAAGGTTGGAGAAGTTTCAGGTGCATGCTGTTCAATAGATGGTAGGTGCAAAAAGTCATGTGTGACTATTTCTATCAAGTGAACAAGCCACAGGATCCAATCTCACCCCATTGGGTTTACAGTGGGCTGCACCTCTACTCTCAAAACTGAAACTGGAAATATTTGGAAATCCTCAAATAAAGACAACACATTGTAGAACCAAAAATAAGGATGTCCCAATCAAAGGCTAAGTATGTGGTAGATTATGCTTTCTGTGAAGAAAAAGATTTTCAGCTTTGGCAGTTCTGCTCCCTTTCACCTTTAAAGAAAACTTTTGAGAAAAAAGGGAATCCCCAGTTTACAAAAGAAAATGAGGATAATATGTGAATTGTGGGCCACATCTTGGCAGCTCTTGCTTTATAGAAATTTACATAGAGGTACCAACCTTTTCCCACTTCTGAAGCAACTTGAATTTCTAGAGGAAGTGGGAGGCAGAAACGGCAAATTTCAACATTGGTACAGGGTGCTATTTTTCCTTACCCTTGGCATCTGTGGGACTGATTGTTAAACAGCACTAATAGTCATATGCTAATTATTGATTCAGTGATCTAAGTTGGCTTGTAAGATATTTATAACTTAAATGTCTGAAACATTATCATAGAATCATAGAATAATCATAGAATAATGGAGTTCGAAGGGACCTGTAAGGTCATCAATTCCAACCCCTTGCTCAGAAGCAGAACCGGCAGATGGTTGTCCAATTTTCTTTTGAATGCCTCCAGCATTGGAGTGGTCACCACATTTCAAGGTAATATTTGGCCCCATTGTTGTACTTCTCTAACAGTTGGCAGGTTATTCCTGATATTCGGCCTATATCTGGCTCCTTGCAGCTCAAGACTATTATTAACATGTTTGTGTTTTCTTATAGGTGGGAGCACTTGTATAACAGCTAATGCAAAATCATGTGCTGAATGTATACAAGCTGGACCAAATTGTGGATGGTGCAAAAATATAGTATGTATTCATTGTGGCTTCATTTTTGATGAACTTCTATTTGTAGCTATACTTGCACAGTCTAACATGACTGATTGTCATAAAGCAGCCCAGAGAACAATGGAATAACATAAATATTGATGTTGTGTTAATATGTAGATATATGCAACACTGGAATTTTTTCCATCCCACATTTCTGCCTTTGCCTCTAACCAGTCCCTCCTTATTGATAACAAACTGGAAATCATATTCTGTGGGATCTGTGAGTAATGTTTATTTAGCTCAAAAAACAGACCAAATATTTATTGTACAGAACCCAGTTTGAAGTGAGATAAATTTCTGGAAGCTCTGAACTGCTGAGATTGAGACAGAATTCTCAGATGAAAAGCTTTCTCGTCGTGCTACTTTTTGCCTTCCTTTGATAAGAAAACTTCTCCCTCTCCCCTACTGAGAGTTGGCTGCTCTTTCCCAGCTAGTTAAATGGCATTTTTTCTCCCATTCTTTCCTCTCCCCAGTCCCTTCTGCTTTTTCAACTACAAAGCTAACAGGAATGTCTGTGGCCATTGCAGAGTATATCTGTACAGTATATTGACACTGGTTTCATTTCAGCTTATGAATCTGCTCAAAAAGAAGAGCACGTGTCACAGTCATACATGTAGTTGCCATGTGTATGTACATGAAATCATTTATAGTGATTGAACTCCAGGTGAACAGAGTTGAATTGTGTGTATACAAAGAATTGGTCCAAGAGAGCAATTCTCCCTACAGACTGCTCCTTTAAACTCTTTGAAGAAAATAAGAGAGTAGGTAGGTAGCTAAAGGTGTTTTAGAAAATCAGGCCATTAGGCAATAGCATGAAAAAAATGTTGTAGGTATAGGTAAACTAAACTCCATAGGTTTTGCGTTCTTCTTGTGCCAATTGTAACAGCACTTGATACTTACCTCCCTCTACATAATGTGTTCCTTCACGGTTATTTAAAAATCATTCCACTGTGGAATCTCTCTGTCTGCATTTAATTATAATCTACTGGTGACATTAGAAGGCTACTAACTTTAGATACTAGATGGTGGAAATGGAAATGTTCCTAGTATATCAAAATACACGTGTTGCGCTTTAAAGTGTTTTATGTTTGATAGTTAACTTCTCAGCCTTGTTTGACTGAACTGGTAAGCTTTATATGGGTCATCCTGTCTCAAGCAGTTCATGGGTTTCGTATCTGTGTGGCTAAACAGTCCATCTTGTACAACACGCTGTCTTCAGTCTGAAATGGTACAGTTCAGTGTGAAAAGAGCTGCTGAGCAGTTTTCTCATTCTGTTCCCCAGGAAGTAAATACTGTATATGGAATATGTGGAGATATGTATACAGAACATAATTTTACCAGTACGTTTGTCAGGCATGTTAATAGTTTCTATCCTATACCATAGCAAATGTACAAGAGTAGACTGGAGTATTTTTTTGCGTGTCGTCCATTTGAGTTTCCTGACTGTTTCCATGGTGCAAACTTAGAAGATAAATATGTATGAACTGAGCTGTCTCATAATTGTAATCAGCAGCAGTTCTACCATCATGGTCACATTGCTCCAGCAATGACAGGAAATGCTGTGAACCATATCCAAGTGTGGAGAAGTGATGTGAAATTATTAGGCTGTAGCATCTGTTTGACTTTATATGTGCATGTGCAGTGTTGTACAGTGGAGCTGTGATCATCTGAACCAGCAGATGGCATGACTCACTGTTCTAGTGCAGTCTTGGTTACACCCAGAGAGTGCAAAACCTAGAAAGACTTCTCACTGCTGACCTGGGGGAAGACAAAATGTACATTAAAATGCCAGTAAAAGAGGGAGGCTTAGTGGAGAGCCTGCGGCTTGGAAGTTGAAATGTTGTATCTGAGAACTTAAGTTAAAGGATTGGGTAGCCTGGAGTGGGCAACTTAAAACAGGCATGTCCAAACTTTGGCCCTCCTGCTGTTTTAGACCACAACTCTCAGAATTCCACGCCTATATTTCCAATGGCAAAGGACTGTGGGAGTTGTGGTCCAAAACATCTGGAGGGCCAAAGTTTGGACATGCCTGACTTAAAGGGATTGCTTCTGTTCCCTTGAACCTTCAGGGTCTGCACACCAATCTGACTACCCTCCGAAAAAATTTGGCTACTTCTATTTTTTTAAAAAAACTTGTCCCCAGAGGTATTCAATTATCAGTTTATCGGGGGTGAGGGAGAGATATTTTGGAGAGCATGGGGAAGCTTGTGGCATTGCTTTGAAGAGCAGCTCTCTGGAACCATAGAAGGATGGACCAGTCTTAGTAGCAAGCTCTGGTCCTACTTAGGGGGGGAGAGAAGCTGGTCTGTTATGAGGAAGCTAGGCTTTGTGTTGTTTTCAAAGAGAAAAAAGGACTTGAAGGACCTCTAGTTAATCAGGTACACATATTGTGAAGGGCTCCAACCCCCCATGTTGGGCCAAAGAGCAGCATTGAGATGAGACTTTTATTACGACTTTGCAAGGGTAAGGAACAAAAAACCCAGCATCCCAGCCATAAGTTCTGGCAGAGTCCAATTCTCTCAAGATGAGGCTGATATCTCTTTTCAGACCACACCCAAAGTTCAGCAACCCCCGGAGCAGGGTACTGCATAGCTTCCAAGGAGAAGAGACCACCACCTGGGTCCTGTGGGCTCAGGCTTCACCCAGGCAGTCCTCCACTGCCTTTCAGGAAGGCTTAGCTCTTCCTGTGGGCACCAGCCCCCCTGTGACAGTAAGGGAGCGATCCTTTTGCTGCCTGGAGTTACCTCACACTCAGTCAGCCTGGCCAGAATGTCCTCTGAGGAAACCTGTTTGCCCAGAGCCAGCTACAACCCCTAAAGCTTTTCTCTGATACCATGGAATTAGCTTCCATACACTGCTGGGGAAGGGAAGGAACCAGGGCCATGCCTTCTCTTCTTCAGGTCGTTTGTTTACTGGCTCCCAGCTGAGACACCAAAGCTGCAGCGCCTCTGGTCTGTCCTTGGGCTTGGGCTCCTTGCCGGCTTCTCCTTCTCGCAGGGAGGCTTCCTTGCGTTTTCTTCCTCTCCCCTCCAGCCTTCCCTCTCTTCCTCTATATCTATCCCTGCCAAGGCTGGGTCAGGCCCCTCTTCCTCTCCCTGGGCCCAGGTGTTTCACATTGGGAGAGGTTTCCTCCAGCTGTGGGAGGCTGACCACATTGCCAGCCAGCCACAGCTGGCTCACACATATTTCTGTGCCAGGGGAAGAACTGTTATCAAAGGACTCGCTTTCCTTCTTCACAACCTATAGGTGAGAGAGAGCTTATGGGCCAGAGTGTTACATCGAAGCAGTTTTGTCTTCCTTGTTGTTTATATCGTAATGTACGCTCGATTTTTGCCATGCCTTATCTCTACTGGGTGTGTAGTCCTTCCTTCCAGTATTACAATTCAGAGTTTTGTTTTTCCTTTTGAGCCCTGTACCAAACATTTGTCTTTGAGCCACCATTTTCAACAGTTGTTTCTAAAACAAGGCTTTTGCTCCATCTATGTGGTATCTTGGCAGTCAGGCTACTCTTTCATATTTTTGTTCTTGTCATTCCGTCTGGCTGCTGCTTCAGTGCTTTTGTGTGTCACACTTCGGGGAATAGGAACTCATTTGTTTGCCTCTACTGCTCCCCTGCTGTCATGGGCCATGCTCCTCTGTGTTATTCCCTCTCTCCTAAGGCTATGCCCTTCTGTGTGCTTTGTATAATCTATACTCCAAGCCATGCTGCAGCTGCCTTGTGCATTTCCCTCTGGGTTTATCAGCTCCAGACCTGCCTCATACATTTGCCCTTCCTGTAGCGTTTCCTCATCTGGCCAGATGACAGCTGTGGAACCTGCCAAACCCCACACATGGCCATGTTTTGTCAGGTCATGGAATCCTAAGTAAGTTTTCCCCATCTGCTTAGCTGTTGCTTGGAGAAAGCTACTATAAATTTATCACAATAGTTTACTCAATGGTAATGTGAGTTTCACAACATTAATCTTCAAACAATACTAAAATTAATAAAATTAGAATAAAATTAGAACAATAGCATGAATAATCAGTAAATGAATAGCAAGAGAAAGATGTACATCATTGCAATCATTCAACTGTTAATGGAGCAGAGCTCTCCTCTCTGTCTAGCAATATATACATTTTTGAAACTGAAATTGGGATTTTTGTAAAGAAAATGAAAGTGTATTTTGCTTTGAGGTGCTTATTTAATATTAACTAATAAATTAGTATTGGTGGAGAGTTAATGATAAATAATTTTAAACTTCATTTCCCCCACCCCCCAATGCTTGTTAGACTTTCTTAAAAGAAGGAGAATCAACTTCAGCACGATGTGATGATTTGGAAGTTTTGAAAAGTAAAGGTTGCCCTCCTGATGAAATAGAAAATCCCAGAGGTTCCCAACAAAAGCTAAAAAACAAGGAAGTAACAAATCGTGTCAAAGGATCCACAGAGAGTCTTAGACCTGAAGACATTACCCAGATTCAACCTCAACAAGTGTTGTTAAAGTTACGGATAGGTAAGAATGTTGGTGATGTCTTAACTCTTTAAGTTGTATTATTAATGAAATGAGCCAGAATCTTTTAAATGATCAGTTTTCATGACACTGTGATATAGTAAGTCCTAGACTTTGCTGGAGTTTCCTGAACAGTTTTGGATGGCTGAAGGTTGATTTTGGGAGGTTCTAAATTGTTTTCTTTAAAACTAATGTGTTCTGAAACATGTTAGAAGTAAGTAAACAGGGTGGATTGAAACCCTGTGTAGTAAGGGCAGTGGAAAGGAAGATGAGATGGAGGCTGCAGCAATCAGGAATTCCCAGATAAGAGCCTATTTCTTACTGGAAAGTATAACCATTGGAACTAGAAACATAGTCATTCAAACTTTGTCATAATATCTACTATCAGTCCTTGTTACCATGGCTAATGATAAGAGATTATGGGAGCTGTGCAGTCTAATTGCATTTGGAAGACTATGTGTTCCAGGTAAAGGTTCCCCCCTGCTCATGCATGCTAGTCGTGTCCAACTCAAGCGGGGGGGTGCTCATCTCCGTTTTCAAGCCAAAGAGCCATTGTTGTACAAGTCCATGGCCATGTGGCCGGCATGGCTAATGATAAAAGATGGTGGGAGCTGTGCATTCTAATTGCATCTGGAAGACCACGTGTTCCTACTCTGGCAGAATTCCAGCATCTAGATCAGGGTAGATAGGAGATTTTTAGCATTGTTGCATGGAGAACAATGTTATTTCCCATTTGGTGACAAGAATGGTGGAAAGCAAAAGATTTCTGAGTTATAGTAAATACAAACTGGGCATTTTAAAAGAGATAAACTGCAAGAAGGAGGGGACATTGCAAAACCTCCCTCTCCTAGGTTCCTTTATGATCACTATAACAAGAAAATTAATGAAAATAGCTGAGAAGCATAGGGGGAAATGTGAACGCTTGCACATTTTTAAAGCATTTTGTTTATTTGAATTAAATATATTTTGTTAAACCACCAACACCAATACAGAATAATTTCCTGTTGGAAAACCCAGTAAGGCATTGACTGACATATGGGCATTCTTACAAGTGCTAACTGTTATCTGAAGGAGAAAGCCATTTCCACAACACCTTTTGTGGTTTCCTGTATGTTTGTTATGCTATAATTACCTTTCAACAAAACTAAATTTCAAGGGTTTCATTGCATTTGCAGTGCCATCTGCAGTTTTCTTTTAAAACATACTTTTTTTTCTTTGCTGTGTACACATAATAAAAGCCAACATTAATAAACCACCCAGAGTTCCCTTTGGGGAAAGTTGGTGCAGCCTGTAAGTATAATTAATTAATTAATTAATTAATTAATTAATTAATTAATTAATTAATTAAAAGTGTCTCATTGGTCATGCAGAATATTTCAACACTGTTAAGATTTCCACATACCCTGTACCCACCCCACCCCAAAAATGCTACCTTCAGTGCAGTTTTTAGTAATGTTTTTGTGCAGGTGTTAGGGTGTGTAAATGTGCATATAGCTTGCCATAAGAAGCAGGAATTACTGAGGATCAACCCACCCCTGTCATTCACAGAAGTTTCTGCTGCATTGCAGAGCTTTCTCTGTGTCCTAAGAGAGACACAGTTCAGGTCTACAACCATATTGAAAGTTCCAATTCGAGTTTACTGAAACTTGTCACTGAAAAAAAAAACCTCAGTTCTAAGTAAGAGGCCTGACTAGAATGGTACAGTTATGGGGCAGATGGGAAATTATCTGCCATGATAAGAGAATAAAGTGAGTAATTGAAAGAGGAGGCAAATGTGGAGATAATTCAGTTAGTGGAAGCAGAAGGTGTAGCAGAAATCTGCTCAGTGAGGTTCAGTTTTAAGTATAACCTTGTTAGGACTTGGGGTTCATAAAGAAAGTTCTTAATAGAAACCCATTTCCAAAGCAAGGACATATCTATTGATAATACTGCCAGTATTGTGTAGTGGTTATCTTTTGTTCCTGATTTTAAATGTATACATGCTGCAAGCAGTGTATTCAGGGATATTCTTCAGACATAGTTAATTTGCTGTCAAACAGTATAGTTGATATATGTGTAGATAGGTTTAGATATGGATGTCCAAAATGCTGATCTTGGTGGAAGGTTTTCTTACTCTTTTGTGTGAATGATCTTTCTGACGTAATTTCTGAAATAATTAGCTTTCCACATTTCAGTCTGAAAACATTCATGTTCAGTAGCTAATTTTTATTTTGTTTTCATTTTGAACTGACTTTTGAATATTTTAAAGATATTTAATTGTATATTTATTTAGTATCAATTTACATTATGAATTTCATCTTAAATGTCTTTTCCTCCCCCCCACCAAATATTAGGAGAACCACAGACGTTTGCCTTAAAATTTAAGAGAGCTGAAGATTATCCTATTGACCTTTATTACCTTATGGATCTCTCATACTCCATGAAAGATGATTTGGAGAATGTAAAAAGTCTTGGGACTTCTCTAATGAGTAAAATGAAGAATATAACGTCAGATTTCCGAATTGGTGGGTATTTTGTGTCTAATGATCAAACTAAGATATTTACATATATTTTTTTAAATGTTGATGTGATCATAAATCTGGGCATGATTAGACAAATATGGTCTCTGGAGAGCAGGGTTTATATCCTCACTTGGTTATAGAAATGCACTTGGAGTGTGGAACTGTTAAAACCATTCCTTAAATATCTCACTTGTTTTAAAAGTCCATTTTGGCGGACTCAACCTCTGAAGATACAGATATTTTCAATTCTGATAAAGTCACAGAGGCAAAACAGATAACTCAAGATGGAGTGGTGGATAACACTGGGTCTCTAAAAAAACTGAAATTAGTTCTGATCAGGAGATTGAGCTAAAACAGACAGCTGATCTTAATCTACAGACAAACACAACAAGATTGATGCAGGATAAATCTTTGGATATGCCAAATTCACAAAATATGATAAACACATCTACTGAAATCAGCTCGAATCAAGAGATTAAACCAGGACAAAGGGCGGATGTCAACATGAAGACAAACATGACAAGAATGGTGTAGGCCAGGGATGGCACTCAGAGCCCTTTCTGTGGGCACCTGACATCGCCTCTTCACAGCCACCTGTACTCAGTTTAAATGGCTATATTGGCATTTTGCAAAAAAATTAGTGGGTTTTGAATCACAGTTTGGGCACTCGGTGTCTAAAAGGTTCGCCATCACTGGTGTAGGCTAAACCCTTAGATATAAACCCATGGAATATAAGCACATCTGTCTTACTTAATATGGGTGCCAAAAAGAGGAAAATTTGGGACATTTTCAGTAGCAGAGCAGCCATCAAGATTACTATCAAGATAATGCAACCAATGAAGATAAAGGTTTTGACAAGGGGGGACAACCTGTGAAGATAAGGAGCTTGGCAGGAAAAGGGAAAATTGAAAAAAAAATTTGTGGCTTAGTGAATCTATTTCATAAAAATGTTTTCTGTATTCTGATTGTCTAAGGCCACTAGTTAATTGGTATTATATGGGAAACGGAAAATGGAAATGTGAAGATAAACCTGATATATAAATAAATGTTAATCTGTTAGATTTGTTTAAAAAAATAGAGGCAGTTCGTTATAGACAAGAACTTCTATGCATAAAGTGAAACATATAAACCAGGAAGTAGCTCTCCTATAATAGCCCATAAAGTATTAACTTGCATTAGTGATGATTGCTGAAATTAGGTATTCTTTGGAAGAATGGGTAAATATACTGTGGATGATATATAGAATATATATAGTTAGCCAAATCTATCCTAAATTGCTTAGTATTGAAGAGCTAAACAGCAAGTTTGAATTAAAAATAGATGTAAAGATAGAATAGGTATGAGATAATAAAGAAACCAAGTATGAAAGTATGCTCATTTAAGCTGGGAAGTGAGATATGAATTATATTGGGCTCAAATGTTGGGGGAAACTGTGATTGAAGAGGCAACACGACAGGAGACAAGCAATATATTTGTTTTATGTAATTTAATGTAGAAAAATAAAAATGTAAAAAAAGTTTATGGCTCTAGGATTTGCCTTTTATTAAGGAATTTTGCTATGTGGTTTGAATATTTTTTTATAAAAATCACATAAAGAATACATATTCTTTTAGTGCTCCACAGAAATATCAGAAATCCATGCACCAGCCTTGTAGATACCTTCTGTTTTCAGAGATACATAGCGGAGAAGAGGAGCTTAAGTAGCCATTGTTCCTTCAAAACTTCCTCCTCCCTTGATTCCTTCCTGGACATGTCTCTTTTGTTTCCCCTCCCTCCCCCACCCCCAAAAGCATGATAATTCTATTCTGTTTTTTGTTTTTTGTTTTTTTGTTCCTTTTTCTTAGGTTTTGGATCTTTTGTAGAAAAAACTGTAATGCCTTACATTAGTACCACGCCTGCCAAAATCAGGAACCCTTGTACAGGTGACCTCAACTGTACAAGTCCTTTTAGTTACAAAAATGTCCTCAACTTTACCAGCGATGGACGTCTGTTCAATAAACTTGTAGGTGATCAACAGATTTCGGGCAACTTGGATTCTCCAGAAGGTGGATTTGATGCAATCATGCAGGTTGCTGTTTGTGGTGTAAGTGAATTCTCATTAATTTTGGTTGTTACTATAAGGCTGTTACTGTTTACTTCTATTCCATTATCTTTCGGAGCTAGTAGATCTCTTGCTTTTCAATTGACAGATTAATCCTCATGGTTAAATATGTTGACAAAAAGGACATTTTGCTTTTACTTTCCTTGCCACAAGCCATAACTTGGGGAGGAGGAATAAACAGATGGTGAAATAAAAACTGGGGGAAAAGGCTGGAACAAGTTCTTTTACTGCCTTACATGGAGGAAAGTGCTACTCCCATTGGGCTGCTGACATGGCACCAAGGAGGAACCAAGTGACAATGCTGCCAGAAGGGAGAATCAGGCAGATACCTGAAGGAAGAGGATGTGATGCCAGTGGCAGCCTCTGTCAGCATCAGAGCTTGCTCTGTTGAACAGCTGAGACTCCTGCATCACGGAACAGGCAACGTTCCTAGTTACCTCTCCCATGCAGCCTGCTCTGGGGGGGGTCTCTTAGAGTCAGGCACTGAGGAAATATCTGCTCTAGGAGACAACATTAAGCAGGAGCACCAGTGGCCTTGCCAAGGCAGAGCATAGTGTCAGATCTGCTGCCCATCTGAGGTGTTTACCTCATTGAGACAAAGGACAAACATGAAATAAACAATTTATGGCTTGATGTATTCTTGAAGACTTTCGCGGCCGGGTTCTGATACCTGTTGTGAGTTTTTCAGGCTGTTTGGCCGTGTTCTGGAAGATTTTCTTCCTGATGTTTTGCCAGACCCTGTGGCTGGCATCTTCAGAGGGTAAGGAGCTCAGGGAACTAGGAGTTTTTCCCTGTGCTCTGGGGTATAGAATGAGTGACACTGGGATTCTTAAAGTTATGTTAAAAGTTTATAGGTTCTATTAGTTTAAAAAAAAAAAAAAAAACCTGGAAAAATTATACTAAAGCCACTGGTTTCCATACTTGGGCAATCCAGGTGTTGTTGGACTACTCATCCCAGAAGCTGGCACCAGTAGCTGTATTGGTGGGTTTCTGGGAGTTGTAGTCCTAGAAAACCCAAAATACGCAAGGTGGGGAACCACTGCTTTAAAGCATCCATTTAAACCATTTCTATAAGAGGAAAGTAAAACTGTTATTTTAGAGTCACTGGCATGAGTATATGAAGCTGCTTGCACAATAGCCTTTGATCCATCAAGTCCCATACTGCTTGTTCTGATGGGTGTCTTTTGCGTTGCATGTTATCTGGTGCTTAATGGGAGATGTTGGGAGTTGATCTTGAGACCTGCATGCAATGTTCTATTTACTACTTCATTGTATTCCTGCATGGAGCAGGGGGGCGGCGGTCAGACTTGATGGTCTTATTGGCCCTTCCAACTTCACTATTCTATGATTGTTCTTCCCAACTGCCAGCTGAAAAACAATCCAATGTAAAATTAATGCAAAAATTAAAAGTGAGAAGGGAGCACAAGGTTTGCTCTTCCCTGGAAGATTGGAGGGATAAATATTCAAGACCCTCCAATGTACCTTCTACCATTGAAGATTGTAAGTCTCGATTCAACTGAAAAGAACAAAAACAGTCTCTTCTGAAAGAGTTGATAGTTAAGGAAAGTGCAGTCTTTGTTTTAATGTTGAAAGAAACCCATGACTTTTAATGATAACAGGATATTTAGAGAAGCGAGAAAGGGGTCTACAATCCCAGCATAAGCAGCATAACCTCAAAAGAGTACTTTGCATGAGATTTTTGTACTAGCTCAGTGGTTTGATGATTCATTGAGTCATTAAGAACCTTCCTTGCACCTTTGAGTCCATTTTAACTCAAAATGACAACCTCTGAGTAAGTATGTTTAGGGTCTGGCCTTTCCCTGCTTTCTGCTGTAGGCAATATGAAGCACAGCTCACCTTTTTCATTTTTATATCTATTGAAAATTTTCTCTGCCCGCCTTTTCAAAAGCTTGATAGTTTGTAGCTTGCATATTCGTCTCCTTCAGGTCTGCTTTGTGTAGGAATCTTTGGCCCTCCAGGTACTTTGGACGACAGATTTCCCAGTCTCTTTCATAGGTCATGCTGAGTGGAAGCAATGAGAATTAAAGGCTAAACTACCTAGATAACTAAAGGGTACAACGTAACAGAGTGCTGTACAATCTGTTCCTTCAAAGCAGGACATTGTCTATTATTAGTACTGTATAAATGTAGCAAATTGACAGATGGATTTGGACGTGCAAGTGAACGCTAGAAGATTTTTTTTTCTCTACTTCATCTCTGACTTGAAGAGTCTCCGTGGCAGAAAGTGTCTTGATGTAAAGGTCACATAGTCATTTCTCTGTGCATCTTAAATCATACTGACAATGGCTACCTCCTTGTGCGCCAGACTCCAGCAGTAATCTCAAAGTACTTACACAGTGGCTTCTTCCTGTATTATAATTTTAAATCATTCGGATACTCCTGAAAATGTAGAAGGGTAACCAGAATGATTCGGAGATTGGAACACCTTCCTTACCATCTGAGGCTGCAACGGCTGGGCCTCTTCAATTTTGAACGAGGGCGCCTAAGCGGTGCCCTGACAGAAGTTTGTAAAATCATACACGGTGTGGACAAAGTAGATAAGGAAAAAACTGTTCTCCCTATTGCACACCAACTAGAACTAGGGGCCCCTCCATGAAACTTTTGGGTGCTAGATCTCAAACAAATAAGAGAAAGTACTTTTTCACCCAGAGGATCACTGGTCTGTGAAACTCCCTGCCAGAAGAAGTGGTGACAGCTGTCAGCTCAGCCTTGACAGCTTTAAGAAAGGATTGGACAAGTTCATGGAGAACAGGTGTGTCAATGGCTATCATTATGGATGCCTAAGGACAACCTCCGGGTTGGTGAGATAGGCGGGATATCTCCCAATGCCATTTGCAGGGGAATCGTAAGCAGGTGAAGACATCTTCTTGGGAATACCCTGAAGCAAATGGCGAGCCACTGTGTGAGACAGAATGCTGGATTGGATGGGCTGTGGCCTGTTCCAGCAAGCGTGTTCTTATGTTCTTACGTACTATATGTATAAGTAAATTTGTGATAATATTGGGCGTCTTTTCACATGCTAAATATAGATGAGGATCCTGAACAGTTCTTTTTTAGTTAATATTACTTAATTATATATACTGGTGTCACAAAGGGTAATTGAACAAGCAGTGCCAGGCGGGGGGGGGGGGAGGTTCTGTGTTGCACACCCTATTGTTTCCAGGTTGCACAGACAGTGAAATGTGGAAACCACTTAAAGACTGTCCTTATTATGTACTTGTATAAGCATTTTGGTCAGTGTGTCTTAAAGAAAAGAAAAACCTCACAGATGTGATAAGGTTCTTCTTCTCCCTAAGGAAAAAATTGGATGGAGAAATGTCACTCGGCTGTTGGTGTTTTCCACGGATGCTGGATTTCATTTTGCTGGAGATGGGAAGCTGGGAGGAATTGTTTTACCAAATGATGGGCAATGCCACTTAGATGATAATATGTACACAATGAGCCATTATTATGTAAGTATGTGCAACAGATTATATTGTGGTGTATGCAGTATTTTTAAGTATTTTAAAAAATAATGAACAAGTGGAAGTATTGGGTTTTGAAATGAATTTTTAGATGGCTTCTAGAGTATAGTGTGGTTTGTATAATATTATTTTCCTGGAATTCTTGTGAATCCAGCAAGAAACCCAGAAATACAGAGAATCTAGTTGACTTGGAGAAAAGAGTGATAAATAATCCTTTCATGAGATTAATGAAGGAAGATCATTACTTATGCTTTAAAGTGTATATAAACAACTTTTTACTTATTCCTCCAGTGACAATTGTATATTGTGAACATTAAAGGAGGCTTTTAAAATAACAAGTGAAAGAAAATTAATTGAAGTCCTTTTTTCATTTTTAAAGGGTTTTGTGTTTGAAAAGCATTTTTTCCTTTGACAGGTAGTTGTGTCTGACATTCAAATACATTGTGTATGAAATTCAAATATATATGTTATATATTTATATTTTTAATATGATTTAAACTTCATTCTTCAGGATTATCCCTCCATTGCTCATCTTGTTCAGAAGCTAAGTGACAATAATATACAGATAATATTTGCTGTCACACAAGAATTTCAACCAGTTTACAAGGTAAAGATCAAATGACAGTCTGTATGTGTCTGATACTTAATACCCTTCTCCCTTCAGCAAAGCTGGAGGTGGAACACTGGATCACCATTAGTTCAAATTCCATGTACAGCACTTATGCCCCCCTCCAAAGCATGATTGCAAAGTATAAACAGTTGATTAAAACACACCAGTTCTATCATAGTTCTCTTCCGTAGCATTGACAGTCTTTTCCTTACAGTACCCCATGTAATGAGCCTTATGACTCCTGATTTAGAGGCTGAATTAGAGGTATTGTGTTTCTTATTCAGAGAAGTCCATGCCACTACTGCAGAATACTGCTCTTGAAAGAGAAGAGTGCTTGTTAACAACAGTCGGTGTATTCTCCAATGTAATCCCATATAAATAGCAATTATCTTCATCCTAGTTTGTGAATAGAATTCAGTGAGGGAAGCTGTGCTTTATAGTATTGGAAACTATTTAGTCTTAATGGCCTCATGAGATATTCCAGAAGCAGAAGAAACTATTGCTCTTTTGAGGGCATTTGTGCTGTAATACAATCTTTCTGATCAGTGTGCATTGTTTTGATGACAGTTTTAACCTATCACTTTCATTTTTCCCATGTAAAGGAGTTGAAGAACCTGATTCCAAAATCTGCAGTAGGAACACTGTCTTCAAATTCCAGTAATGTGATTCAGCTTATTATAGATGCTTACAATGTAAGTTAATTTCAGAGTGTGAGTTTTTACAAAGGACACAGTCAAAACTCAATATTGTCATTCAGGGCCTTTTTACACGACCCCTAAGATCCGCTGGTCCCTTAAATTCGGACCAGAGATCTTGAGGGTTCGTTGCTGTTCCTCCCTCCCCAACTTCTTCTTTGTTCTTTTGAGGGGGAAGCCTTAGAGACAAAAGAATAAAAGGCTTACCTCCGGTTGCTCCGACCTCCGTTTACTTCCTGGTTCCTCTTTAAGGGGAGAAGGCAAAAGAAAAACAACAGAAAGAAGCGAGGAGAGCTCAGGCAGTCTCCGCATCAAATATTTTCACTATAAAAAAAGCAGGTACAAGAAAAAGTCCCATATTGTCTGCAAACTCCGGAGCTGGTGGGTAAACATTTTTATTGTCCGGAGCTTGCAGCCATTTGCGGCGGAGCTTAGGGGTCGTGTATAAACGCCCTAAGTGCAATAGAACTAAGGATATTTTTAGTTGAGGAGGGTATAAGTTGAAAATCAGCACAAAGTCCCATTTAATAGTAATTGGTAGAATTACTGTGAAATTCCATGGGTCTGGTAATCAGGGAGAGCATTCTGAAATAGTGGTATCTTTAGAAAACCTGTTCTTTATTGAGCCAATGGAAGGATCTTTGAGAGGATATGATGACCTCAATTCATTTGTTTAAAAGATATCACAAAAAGCATGACTTTTCCCTTCATTGAATAATTGGCCTTTTAAGATCAAAGCTGTAGAAAATTAATAAATATTGCAGCAGTAGTTAATGAACTCTTAAAGGTTAGGACATTAATCAACAAGACAGGTCAATCACTGGAAGTCATCTGTACTCCTGTACAGTACTTATTTTTATTTATCAATATTACTTATATGTAGTCATGGGGGACATAAGACAGTTCATGATCATTTAAAACTAGATAGTAAGTGATCATCATAAGAAATTGTGCTAAAATCAATTACTCTTACTATAGTATTAAAACAACCACTAAAAACAATTTTAACTTCCACTTCTGAGATGATGTTGATGGTGATTTAAACACAATGTATTCTCGAAGGATTTCACAGCTGGGATCTGATAGCTGTTGTGAGTTTTTCAGGCTGTTTGGCCGTGTTCTCAAAGTTTTTCTTCCTGACGTTTTGCCAGCCTCTGCAGTCGGCATCATCAGAGGGCAAGGAGTTCAGTGAAGTTCTCTCTGTGCTCTCTGTTCACCCCAGAGCACAGAGAGAACTCCTAGTTCCCTGAGATCCTTGCCCTCTGAAGATGTTGAGCACAGGGTCTGGCGAAAAACTTACAGAACAGGGCCAAACAGCCCGAAAAACTCACAACAGGGATTTAAAGACACTTTGAAAGCATTTTTAAAATGTTTAAATACTACATTCCTTACCCCACCACTGCACTTAAAAGCCAACCTGAAAGGAGGATCTTTGCTTGACTATGAAAGGGCAAGAGGCAACCTGGCTTCTCAATTGGCTTCTTGATCTGTACTGAGCAAAGACCTCTACTGTTCCTATCACATGAAGTGTGTGTGTGTGTGTGTGTGGTGTCATTACAGTCGTCACCGACACTTCGTGAACCAATGGAGTGGTTTGCAGTTCCTACCCCAGGTGCTTACAGCACCTGGTATTCCCTGGTGGTTGCCCATCCAAGAACTAACCAGGACTGAGCTTCCAAAATCAGGCAAGATTGAATGTGCTTAGGGCATCTAAGCAGCTGTCACCACATGAACTAGCCAATCTGAATCTGCTCCTTTGATTTGATTAAGTTGAAGTTATATTTTGGAAAGTCTTTCTCTTTGAAGGAAGGGAGCAAATAGAGCACATACTTGAGCAGTTTTATTAGCTGCAACAACATTGGTAGTGTGAATTCTATAGGAAAATGTTGGCAGGCTGAAAGTCTCCTGTGCAAGTAATCAGGATATGTAGAGGACGATAGTTCCTTGACAAGATTTCGTTAAAAGCTATTTCAAAGGAAATGCATGTTCTTTTTAGAATTTATTACCATACTTTAATACCATACTTTATTATTTGATTAAACTACTAAACTTCTGTTTCAGTCGTTATCTTCAGAAGTTATTTTGGAAAACAACAAGCTTCCAAAAGAAGTTTCAATTGAATATAAATCCTTCTGCAAGAATGGAGTGAATGGTACAGGGGATGAAGGAAGAAAGTGTTCGAACATTTCAATTGGAGATGAGGTATCTTTTGTATGTTAGAATGTTGTGTTTGTGTTGGATTTGTTTCAGAATATATTAAGTGTTGCTTAACTGCTAGGTGGTCCTGTATAAAGTTGTTGTTATTGTTGTGCTAGGTGGTCCTGTATAAAGTTGTTGTTGTTGTTGTTGTTGTTGTTGTTGTTGTTGTGCTAGGTGGTCCTGTAGAAAGTTGTTGTTGTTGTTGTTGTTGTCGTCTTCCTCCTCCTCCTCCTTCCAAAAATGTACTTAAACGTTGTTTACATTATTCATTTACTTTGCTTGCAGGTTAGGTTTGAGATTAAAGTAACAGCCAACCAGTGTCCAGAAAAAGGCCAGAGTGAAACCATTAAAATCAAGCCATTGGGTTTCACTGAGGAGGTAGAGATTAATCTGGAATTCATCTGTGAATGTGACTGTCACAATGAAGGGATAACTGACAGTGAACTCTGTCACTTTGGAAATGGATCATTTGAATGTGGTGCTTGCAGGTATATAAATGTTAACTTTATTGTGTGTTCCCTCAAAGAGAAGAGAATGGAATCATTTTATGTCCCAAACTAGCAAGTTTATTTGATTATGATGGAAATGAAAATAATTGTGTGCCATTAAGTCAGTTCCAACTTACGGTGACCCTTTGCATAGGTACCTATTACAAAATACTCAGAAGTGATTCATCATTCCCTTCTTCCAGGGGCCTCCTGGGACTGTGCGGCTTGCCCAAGGCCACTCAGGCTGGCTCTTCTCCCTGGAGGCCCGTTTGGGGAATTTGGCTTCCAGCCTTTGGCTCTGCTGCCTAATACCGAACATTGCTGAGCAGTCCAGCCATTTTATAGAAAACAAAGCCTGAAGACCTTTGTGAAGGTTAATCTGCAACTGTGTTGCTCTGTGTACTTTATCCTTAAAATCCACGTTAGCACTTCAGTAATTGCAAACTGAAAAGAAAATATTGCCAACCGTTTTTGATCTGAAATCCATCCAATCTTCTATATCCATGTATATGTGATTGCTGGCAAGCTTATATAAGGACAGTGACTTCATATATTGGCAGACTGTGGCTGAAGTTTCTATACCCGAGTAAGTTGCAACTAGAGTAAGCCCATTTGAATCAATGAAATATGTGGAAATGTTGATTTACCCATTCCCTGTGGTTCATTGGGCCTACTCTAATGTGACTTAGTGTGATAAGCAATAGAATTTCACCCGGTAAATGTTCTGAAGCTGTTGAAGGGTTGTTCCCACAGCAACCATCATTGCTATGTTTGGAACATAAGGTACAGTGCATCTTTCTTGATTATAAAATATAATGGGGAGCTATTTCTTTCACCCCAGCCAGCCATCTTAGGAAGTTAAGCGAAAAAGCTGTGGTTTCACAATGGTTCCTCATCTGGCCTGTTTCAGCAGTCTCCCCTGACTCCTTTATAGGATGATTACTATGCTGACTGAGTACTTTAGTGCATTGTCTTCAGCTCATCTCTGTGATCTGACTTGTACTGGATTGTCGCAGTGCTCATACAGTCATTTGGGGAACGGTGGTAGTGTTTCAAGTGAAAACCCGTGTAATTTTTTTAAACAAAAAGTTTGCAAGCAAGACAAACCTCATATCACTTCTGTTTTGTTCACAAACACAGACAGAGGGGCTGCATTGATCTCAGAGGGGTGCGACAAAGAAGTAGGGTAGATGACTGAATTTGAAAAATGTCTGCTTGAAATGGCTGTCATAGCTAATGCAGCTTCTCCAACCTTCTCTGTCAGCCCCTCCCAGTCACTTACTTTGAAGTGCTAAGAGCTGTCATTGAATAGCTTTTTTCAAGTTATTGCTCTTCAGCATCTTGCTGCCTTGTGCCATATTTTTAAAAGAAATTGTTTCCTGTATGTAGACACTAGTACTTCCTTTGAAGTTTTTATTATTGTGGTGTAGAAAGGTGGAGAAAAATACGTGTGTGCATTCCATTTCTCACATTTCATCATTGTGGGCCATTTTCCTTCTAGATGTAATCCAGGGCGTATTGGCAAACAGTGTGAATGCAGCATAGAAGAAGTAAACAGTGAAGACATGTCGGGCACCTGTAGAGCAACAAACAGTTCTGAAATATGTAGTAACAATGGAGAATGCATTTGTGGGCAATGTGTGTGCAAGAAAAGAGAGAATCCAAATGAAGTCTACTCAGGCCAATTTTGCCAGTGTGATAACTTCAACTGTGATCGATCTGATGGTCTGATTTGTGGAGGTAACTAACTTCCTTTGCTACCAAGAGATGAGAATCAATTATTATGAACTGGATGAAAAATTTAGTAAAAGAGAGGAACAGATTAAATTGGAAATGGATGTAATGATAATGTAGTTCCTTTTACTTCCTGTCTCATGGTTTCTTCAGAAGCTGTACTCAATATGAGCTTCTTGCACCTGTAAATAGTATACAGTATATAGAGTATGCATGGCATAGAACCAAGTCTTGCAACTTTGTAAAATGAGCCAAAACCTTGCCCTCTTTTGGGAAAAAGGAACCTCTGTAAGTATTTATTCTTACCATTTGGGAGTAGTTGCTATTAACCTATGGTTTTTGTTATGCAGTACAGCACATTGTGGCTTCATAATTTGGCAAAGAAACATTAGCGAGTCTGTATTGCATATTTCCTATAATAAATTATCCTTCATAAGAGAAGCCAAACATTGCTCACTTGTCCATCTGTCATCTGTACCTGTTTGCTTTGATATGGAGTTGACTAGTCCAAAGGAGAAATGTTTGCCTTTTACAAGGACAGGGATTGTAGTCCATTAATTTATGTTGTATATATCAAGTTGAGCCGAGTACCAAAGTGCTGACATTTTTCTTTCTGTCATTAAATATAGGGCATGGTGAATGTAAATGTCGCGAGTGTGAATGCTGGGCAAATTATACAGGCTCTGCATGTGAATGCCCCCTGGATACAACCCCATGTCTAGCTGCAAATGGACAAATCTGCAATGGCAGAGGGTACTGTGACTGTGGAGTCTGCAATTGCACGGATTCCAAATTTCAGGGACCAACATGTGAGTTGTGTCAGACCTGCCTTGGCGTCTGCGCAGAGCACAAGTAAGACTTCCATACATGCTTATACACTCCTCTTTGTATCCAGTGCAGACTTAGAGAGGTTTTACTGGCTTATGGTGTATTGTTCAGTTTACTTGCTGATACAGCTCAGATAACTGTACTTTGTTTAGATTTATTTGTTCAAAAGATTTATTACAGCTTATGAAAAAAATGAAAGCTTTTGTTTTATGAGAAAATGCCATGTTCCCAAGAGAAAGTGATTGATTGAAAGTTGATGCAGAGGGGTTGGAGGGACGCTCCTTTTGTATAAAGAGCTTGAAGTTGGGATCCTGATTTTGCTTAGGGCCTTTTTACACAACCCCTAAGATCCGCTGGCCACTTAAATTCAGACCAGAGATCTTAGGGGTTTGTTGCTGTTCCTGCGTTCCCACCCCCTCCGGACTCCTGGCTGCTGGCTGCGTGAGGGGAGGGAGAAAAAAAGGAAGAAAAGAATGCTACTCACCTCCGTTCTGCCGTCCCCGCACTGCATTCAGATCTCTTAAACGGGCGGGGGGCAAAAAAAGAACAAACAGAAGCAAGGAGAGCCGGGCAGTCACTACGTTATATCCGCATCAGGAATTTTCACCTCCAGAGAGCAGGTACCTGAAAAGTGTGCTGGGACGCGCTTAGGTGGGCGTGGTCGCACTTAATTATCTGTAAACTCCGGAGCTGGTGGGGAAACAATTTTAAGCTCCGGAGCTGGGAGCCATTTGCGGCGGAGTTTAGGGGTCGTGTGAAAAGGCCCTTAGTCTTACTCTCCCTTCTCACCCTCCCTTTTCTTCAATGCAAGTTTGTTTTCTATTCTTTGTAGGAATGGGAGAGGCTCAGCTTTTGTGATCTTACAGCAAAGAGAAGGCCATATCTGCCTTAGAATGGTGTGGCTTCAGTGGTGCTCTTTTTCTTAGGCTCTGGGGTTCGGATGCAATCAGACATAGCGCAGATCCCCGACGGGGAGGCGGGGGTTCTATGGGAAACCAACAAAACTGCATAAGCACAATGGAACTGGAGTTACAAAATTTGACTATGAGCTGTGCCAAAAGCTTGCTGCTTACAAGCTGGAAGCCTGGACTGGTAGTTGAGGTCATTCTTGATACAGAATTCTTCTCAGTCTGGATGGGAGTGTTTCCCAATGTATCTAGCTTGCCCTACCCAGGAACCACTGGAGAAGACTGTTCTTAATTGAGTTTTCAAAATTTATGTGATGACAGACAACTTTGAATTTTCTTTTGTTGTATAGTTTTTGGAATAACTAAAAAGCGTTACACCTCAGTCTGCTCATTTATTTCATTGTGCTGCTGTAGTGAAGGTTGAGGATTGTGAACCTAACAATTCATACAGAGCAGTGCCTGCCCGTTAATTGATTCAGGGGTTATGGTGGGATAGCAGTGCTACCGGGGTGGAAAGGATCTGTACAGGCTAGGGAGCATGTCCCCAGCAGGAGCACATATACTACTGGCAATGAATGTTTCTGTAAGAAGACCACAATGGGGAGCGGAGGTATAAGGGTAACTAGGAATGCCCTTGTTCTAAAGCCACTTCAATGAGCCCCCAACAAGTTGTCCAGGTCCTATGCTGGGTAGTTTTAATGGGAGGGAAACTGAATTTAAAAAGAGAAAGAAACAATTAGAATAAGCCCCTCTCCTCCAGCTGGCACAAACCGGCAGGGGTGTAGAAATGGCATAATGCCTATTGTGTGACTTTCTCCAGTCTACCACACTTAGGGTTGTTCTTTTAATTGCATCCCCTATAGTTGAATACTTGAATACTCTGAATACTTGAAAGCAAATTAGTAAATCTCAGGGAGTTAACAAAATGTGTTAATAAAAAGAAAGAATGATCTGAAGTGATATACTGAATCTCTTGCAACATTCAGCAAATATACTAGAAATCTTATTTGTACACACCTGGCTTGTAAGATCGAAGAGACATAGAACTAAGTCTCTGGTTTTTTTCCTTCCATTATGAAGTAGGGTAGGTGAATATTTGAGTAATGGTTTACTGACAAGTCTCTCTCCTGCTGTAGGGATTGTGTCCAGTGCAAAGCTTTTAACAAAGGAGAAAAGAAGGAGCGTTGTGATGAAGAATGTTCACATTTTACCTTGGTGCTGGTAGATCACAGAGAAAAGTTGCCACAGCCTGGGCAATATGATGCACTGACTCATTGCAAAGAGAAGGATATTGATGATTGCTGGTTTTATTATACATACTCAGTTGACTCCAGCAATAAGGCTGTTGTCCATGTAGTAAAGACACCAGGTATGTTTCATTTTTGCAGCGAGTGTTGATGTAATTTTCCTTAATGATGTCTTAGCAGGGGTGAGAAATATTTGGCACTCCAGATGGTTTAGACTACAAATCCTAGAATCCTCAGTCTGTGTTGACGTTGATAAAGATCTGTAGGAGTTATAGTCCAAAACCTGGAGTGCCAAAGGTGCTACACCCGATAGAATATAGTTACTATATTCTGTTTTAATACTAAATTGAGGCTGAATTTAATGCTTTATATTAATTACATGCCATATAGAGATGATTATGGTCTTGAAAGATAGGTAAGAAATTTATAAGGAAATAATGTGTCAAAACATGTTCTTATTTGCAAACTATCTTCATGTGCTTTTTAAAATCCGTTTATGAAACCTGCAGACGTTATCGTCACATCTCTCTTCCCTTGCCTAGCAATTTTGAATATGGAATACATTTCCACAGCCTGACCTTTTCAGTGCAGTTAAAAAATGTTTCTAAATGGCTTTTCATTGTCCTAGGAGTTATAGACACAAGCACATGGGATTTCATTTCAAACAATTTTTTCATCCAATGAAAATGCCATATTTAGTCAAATTGTATGTTTGTAATAAGTACTGGACATGCAGTTTGCCACAGCAGCTGTGCAGAACTTCGAGCCATAGCCTGCTCTGACATTTCAGACTCTAATACAATCCACGAGGAGCACCTGCCTGGAAAAACCCTTTTCCTGAAACCCCAACTCCTCGCCTTTCTCATGGCCTGTTGGAGATGAAGACAGGGACCTTTCAGCTTTTGAATTGTGTCCATCATCATCTGCAGGATGTACAAGATGAATACCAGGAACTTTCCACAGATTGATCTGAGCTGGGGAGCACGGGAGAGCTCTGCAGCTCAGAGAGGACTCAGAAAGGGGGTGAAAGGCTCCCTGCTAAGTGATCTGCATAAATCAGGTGCACCCAAAATATCCTACCCCACAGCCAGTTCAGCTCTTGAGCCAAGTATGGTTCCTCGTCCCTGATGTAACCAAGTACTGCCACTCAGACCTAGTCCTACCATCTCCCTTGTATTCTTCAGGCAACTTTTAACTTTTGGAGGCAGATCAGATTGCATATATTATATAATTCCAATCCCATTTGATGCAGGAAATCCAGTAGGAGAACATCCCCAGCTCTACAGCGTGTGCTTCAAAACTTCAATTTAGAGCTGCCCACTCGCCTAGATGGCATTTTTCTTAATATTCAGTTTTTGTCCTCAGTGGCCTGCAGGTATTAGGAAAATACCACCATGTTCCATTGTGTTGTTTTCTTTATGCTAAATATAACAGCTGAAATTTGTTTCAGGATATTTTTCTGTATCAATGACCTTTGCTCCTTCAGTTAGTCTCAGTTGTTAGTCAATTAAAATTGATGCAAATAGTGTCACTCTTCATAAAGTGTGGTCACATTTTGGCCTAGTTTCCCATCTCTTTAGGGTAATTTTAGCTGGGATTATAGTTTTCCCTCTCAAATTTATGTCATTTGCAAATTGGCTGTGATTTGCACCAAAGTTGTGATAATAATAATTAAGACTATTGAAAAAAATAAAGGTTTCACACAATAGTCTTATGCTTTAATAGACTAATACCAGACTTAGCCTGTCTGTATCTCAGTTGGGAGTGGGTCCTTTTAAACAGGCAATCTGGGACCATATAGTTTCAACTAGATCTTCTGTCATCCTTTACTTAAGCATGGGAATTAAAGTGACCTGTAGCCCTAAAATCTGGAGGGGCATTAGGTCGTCTATTCCTATCCTAAGGTCATAGGGTTACAAAAATAAAATAAATATTTATAAAGACAAGAATGGCTGGACAAAAAGGGAGAATCCAGAGACTAAGTAAATCAATTTACTTTACATCAATCAATGTCTTATATTATTATTCCTATCATAAAAATAATGGAGATCATGTTTCTGTGGTGTTGAATTTTTCATTAACCTAAAATTATTGTACAATTATTTTGTCCCATAGAATGCCCAACAGGTCCTGACATCATCCCCATAGTTGCTGGTGTAGTTGCTGGAATTGTTCTCATCGGTCTGGCTTTATTGTTGATTTGGAAACTACTTATGATCATTCATGACAGAAGAGAATTTGCAAAATTTGAGAAGGAAAAGATGAATGCAAAATGGGATACAGTAAGTTATGATTGTAAACAGCTATGCACAAGTCTTAAAAAGTATATTGTGTATTTTCTTCACTTCATTTTACCGTATATTTCTGTCCAATTTATTTATTTTTTAAAAAGGCTGTCAGACTCATATTTTCTGTATCTCTAAACAATTCCTATAAGAAGACAATGTTCTTTGGACTGGACAAGTTACATGTTAAGGGGCTAGTTCTCATGGCCAGTTCTGAGCCGCTGGTTCTTTAGTTGTCTCCTTTAGGGTCCAGTTCACCCTGTTCTGAACTAGAGTTGTCAGACATTCATCTTGTCTGCATTTATCATTACTATCATTTCTGTCTTTTAATCTCATTGTAGCTGATTATGCTGCTATTATAACAGTTCCTGTTATGGATCAGTAGATTGTATGTATATAGCTGATAAAAAATAGGGTATTTTTGAGATGTTGAAAACTAGTATATTGAGATCCAGGTTGATTCAGCATGCCATGTAGAATCTGATTTTTAAATGATTCTGTTCATTTTAAGAGTCTGAATATAATCATAAATCTTAAGGACACTAACAATTTTATCTAGATACAGCATGACGTATTTTTTGTTGGAGAATGTTTTCTGTTTCCCACTTTGATTATTTTTCTGTCTATCTCAGCAAGAAAATCCAATATACAAGAGTCCTATTAATAATTTCAAGAATCCAAACTATGGACGTAAAGCGGGTCTCTAAGTTTCCGTTGGTATTTTCTTTTCCATTTCTTGCTCTTTGCATGTTCCTTTCTTAAATGTCACAGTATGCACCATTAACTAATCACTGCTTCTCTCTTACCAATTCTATCAGCTGCTATTTCTTTTTCTTTCTTTTATTAAATATTTAACAGAGCTCTGTTAGGGACAGAGAGAATAGAGAACTTTAGCACGTGATTCTGTAAAGATGAGTGTACTGCACTGGGTCACCTGTGAACACATGGCTTCAACATACACTAGGACACCCATCTTCATGGGCTTAGATATCTGTGGTTTCACTTATCTGCAGTTTTCTGCAGCCCTGTATATAACATAAAAGGGTTCCCCTATATCCATGGTTTCAGGCATCCACAAAAGTTGTGGAACTGATCCTTGGATACAGGGGTTCCTGTTATGTACTGAATGCATGCTTAAGGATCTTGATGGTTCCCAGGAAAACTGATCAACTTAAAAGGGGAGGCATTCAAATAGAATTATGTTACATTAACTCCAGCTTTTCTCAGATTTTCACATGCAGTGTGACAGTAGCATTAGAAGTACATCAATCTTGGATATAATGGATGCTTTGAGGATTAGGGTTAATATCTCTAGGTAAAGCCACATACTTTAGGTCTTTAGCCTCTGCCTTTTCAGCTCAGTAAGTACCTCTGGAATACTGAAGAATAATATTGAGCAAAATGGGTTTCATGGGTATGGCTAGCCATGAAGCACATTATCTTATAGAATGCAAACTAATGAAACTTAAGAGAAGTACACTTGAACACCTAGCCCAGTATGACACATACTCTGATTGCTTACTTCTTCCTATGGTTGCTCAGTTGACTTCTCTAACAGGATGAATGTAACATTTCTTCCTCAGTTTACCAGACTGTATGTGTTTGCTTCCCAGCTTTATCCAGCAGTTAGATCGTGCTAAGTACCTCACCAGGGACCCTCGATTTTAGTGAGCCAAGTATCACACCAGTTGTATACCACAGGGGTAATATTTTGTTGACTCACCTTGATAGCCTCTTTATTCCTTTCATTTGCCTTCATCTCTTCTCTTGCCACTGGAAATACCACAATCTCTCTCTCTCTATTTTCGATGTATATGTGATGCTTGGTCACACATTGCAACTAGGAATCTTTTAGAGGCCAATTGCCAGCAAAACTTAACTAGTTTGCTTTATGAAAGTTTAAATCACCAGTAGGATGCTGGCCACTGTACTTCTAAATGAAATTTTAGTTAGTTTGCTAACTCAAAACACATATTTTCCTTTATTTGTTTCTGTTTGAAGAACCTGACTTACTCTGTCTAGATTTAAACACTGAGAGAGTCTCCTAGAATGTTTTAAGCATTGTTCTTATTTCAGCTACAGAAATTACAAAGCATGTTCAGTGTATGTGTTGCATGTTTTCATGTACATAATAGTTGATGAGCTTACAGAAATATCTATTATAATTGAAAGGTTAAGTAGAGGCTGCATGGAATAGGCTTTCTTTCATCTTTGAAAGCAATACATCTAGCACCTCATGTTTTACAAACAGTACCTTGAAAAAGATAAATTTTCCTGTCAAGACCAATGTCTATAAAATCGGAGGGTATCAGATGTACTTAACTTTAATGTGTGGTATATAGGGAATTTAAGAGTAAGACAATGATGTCTGTAAACTGCAGCTCAGTTCACAATAAAATTTGTCTGCTTCTAGGGCTTGTGCCTGAGCAGTAAACCTTCCATGCCAGTTCTGCTCCTGAACAGTCAAGGATGAGAATGATTGTACTCACATTTGAACTAATGTATTTGAGAATTTCATTGTTATTTTTGCATGTTGCCTTTCCTAAAAATAGGGGGGGGGGCTAAAAAGATACCTGTACTGGTCCATGAGAAAGAAAAAAATGAAATCCACAGTTGGGCAATACCTGTGTGTTGTGCATTTGTTCCTGATTTGTTCTTTCAGACTGCAGTCTCCATTTTGAAACTGAGGCTAAGCTACAGACCTCAAAGCCCCAACATTAGGCCTGACTTTGGACATGCTCTGCTCCTTCACCTATCACCTGCTGTTTACTGTCACTTAGTCTGTGACATTTTGTTTTGTATTAATAAGGTGTAGCCCTGTTGTGGATTTTAGATTAATTAGAATATGATAGTTGTAGTGATCTTTGTACCAGATCTGTATTTCAGTGTAGTCCAGCTCTTAAGGCCTTGGGAGTATAACGAACAGTTTGAGAACATCTGTAATACAATAATGCCAGTGTACATTTCACATTGGTATATACTTAAGTCTTCTTAGTATTAATTCTGTGTCAGGGTGCATAAACCATGTACTAATAGCACCTGTGCCTACATATTGTGCTTCTTGTCTTTTAATTATGCTTTTAGTAAAAGATTTATCAAAGGAATACTTGCAGCCAGGTATCTTAACCGGCTTGCGTACTGTAAAACTGTAATGTATGATAAGCATCGTGCTCAATGAAAGTTAACATTTTTTGAATGAACTACATGTGCTTGTTTCAGTCAAGTGATCCATAGCAGAACCATGGAGCTCTGGATTGATTTGACTGTGTGTGGATCTATTTCCAGTAAATAACTTTCAAAAAATACTAGTAATTTGTCTACATCACTAATACACCTTGTTTTTGCCTTCTAGGGTGAAAATCCTATATACAAGAGTGCTGTGACAACTGTGGTGAATCCTAAATATGAGGGCAAATGAAAACTCCTTTCTAACTTCACAACACTGTATGCCATGTAGCAATTTTGTAGTCACAGTAACTTAGCTTTAGGCCAAAACTGCAATGAATTTACTAATGCATTTACATTATACATAGTTTGTTTTCTATGCAGATTTTGAAAATGTACAGTATGCTTTTTATTTTTGAATATTTTCTTTTCATTTCTTCTCTTTTTTACAACAAACAATGCCAGGGGACTGACAGAAAACTTGAGACTGCATAGCCTACTCAACTAAGGTCACACGGTGCCTTTCTGATCCTTTTCTTCTGTGCCTGGAGTGAAATGAGTAAAGCAGTCAGTATGAGGGGGCTTTGCATAGCCATTAAGTATTAAAATTAGACTAGTTTTTAGCTTTATAGGCACATCAGGGCTTGGTTTGCACAATTAACGTGCAAGCCAAATAAGTCTTCATGAACTACAAAATTTACTTTAGCTTGTGAATTATGGACTGTTTGTACAATTGTATCTTTAGGGATACAATGAGTTTAATATGACAGAAATCATGTTGTGAAAGACAATTTGATATGTGCTTAAATGTTTTAAACTGTCAGAGTTTATCATTAAGAATAGATCCAAAACAATAGCTTTAACATGGTGCCCTTCTTTTTTGTAATGTTGCTGCACAGTAACCTCAGAATTTTGCTTTGTAAATTCAAGTCCTGGCTTGAGTACTGAAAAGTAGTCTGCATGAGACTCTTTAAAATATATTAGCGCCTTATTGTTAGGGTTTTCCAAAAATGGCCTTGCTTGGGTTAAAGCCTGGTGCTTTTGTCACTGTTTTCTTTAATATATTTTACTTCATTTTGTATAAGATTAATGTTGTCAAAACAACATTATTTCCTTTTGCAGTCTAGGCTGTAAATTTGCCTTTGTCCTGGAGCTAAGATTGCATAATATGTCATGTAACATGACTGTCAGTCAGAGATATCATTGATTCTGCCATGTATATTTGCCGCTGAGTATTCTGTCATTTGTTCAATACTAGAATCATCCTAATTTTAAGTGCCTTTTATTTTAACAGGTGTTCACTTTTTACAGTGCTGTCATGGAAGTTATTTATTAAATAAAAAAACCTTTAAAATCACAGGTCTATTTCTAGTGCATTTTAGTCCAGTTATTACTGCCATCTGCACATTTTTTCAGTTTATGCTTCATTCTAAAGAGATAAAATATCTTAGGCGGAAAACAAATTGGTAAGTGCTACAGATAATACAATATTTACCTTCCAAGCATGGCTACAGAATATAGACTGCCCAGAAAAAATGTGAAAAATGATTATCTAAATATAAAAGTAGTGTTGAAATTGGATGACACCACTCTTCATCTGCTTAAACATTCCACATGAGGGAGGAAAACACAGGCTTTGGCTAGAGTTGGGCAAAATGAGACATTGCAAGAAATTTTTCAGTCATGCCCTTAAATTATTATAAGAATTACTTATTTTTGTCTGTCCGTTTTGACAAGAAGTAGACATGTGGCTCCTTTCAGTTCCAAAGTGTTTCCTTTGTTCTCGGTTCACCTGTTGTTCCCCCAGTGGCATATGATCTTGGGAAGAATGAGCTGCTTGGCCAAGAACCTGATGCATCCTGGGATCATAGCTCATGGGAGACTACCACTGGAGGAGGCTCGGTAGTACTCTGTTCTGTTTGTTTCTTTGATCTTTATACCACCCATCTGGCAGCCAATGGTACTCTTATTTGTTCCTGTTGTGTAATGTCTGATACCTAATTTACTTATCTGATTTCTTTTGTGACAGATATTCCATGGCCAAGGATCTCATTAAAAATCTCATTGAAACTCCAAATTACACAACTGAAAAAGTTGTAAAAGAAACTAACATATAATTTTAGTTACCCCCAGTATAATTCTTATTGAACCATGAAAATTACTGTTAGATGCCCTAAGCACATCCGATCTCGACTGATTTCGAAAGCTAAGCAGGGTCGGCCCTGGTTAGTACTTGGATGGGAGACCACCAGGGAATACCAGGTGCTGTAGGCGCCTGGAGTAGGAACTGACAAACCACTCCAGTATTCCTTCCAAGAAAACTCCATGGACGTGGAGTCATGAAGAGTCAGTCACGACTGTAATGACACACACACACACACACACACACACACACACACACACACACACACACACACACAAGATTTGATTGACCAGATTTCATATATTTAAACTGCCAATTATCTTTTCCAACAGCTTTCAGAGTCATGCATTACTGATGAATTTTAATTATTCTTGTTCACATTTTAGCAGAGGAATTCTAAAAAGATTTAGGATAAAATTAGTGATGTCTTAAATTCTGCTTTATGACTGGGAAAGCTCCGTGTTTTCTGAACGGACTGACTCCCTTTCCACAAATGACAATTGGATCCTAAAAATGAAAACAAAATCTATTATTATAGCTCAATTAATACAACTACATACATTGCAATATTGGTCCTAGTGTGAAAATCATGTTAAGCTGTCAATTGCTGAAGTGAGCTGAGCTAGAGGTAAGTTGTTATGAGCACGTCACCCATCCAAACAATTTGAGAATTGCAGTAAAGGACTATGGCTCAGTGGTAGAATACAGAAAAAAGGCCCTAAATCCAAATTCTAGCAGCTGCATAGCAGGTGGTGGAAAAGGTCTCAAAGGGAAAACGAGGGAATGCTGCTACTAATATGAATAGTCAACACTAAGAAGCTGCCTTAGTAAACATCAGTGTCATATTTCAGTAAGTAAAAATAGGAAACACAGATGAAAATTTAACCCACAATGGCAGACGCCTTAACAGGCAGGTACATCCATAACGAAAGAAAGAAGGCCAGTCCACCATTTACTTCTTACCACTTGCACTACCTTTGTTCTCAGTAAACTCCAGAACCTGAGAAAGCTCAGACATATTTGCCTGGCTTGCGGCCAGCAGATGGAGCTAGACAACTAGTTTAATGTTAGTACTGTAGGTTGTTTTAAGAGCAAAATAGCACACTTTGTGATCGGCACAGGATAATGTTTAAGTTACCCAGATTGCAGAAGCCATGCACAGAAAGCCCCTATTACTTGGATAAAGTAACTGTTGATTTGTGCTGTTGAAACAAATAGCTACTTTTAAACTAGTTTGACACCTACATGAAGCATGCTATGCTGTCATAAATACTGTACACTTGATTCCTCATATACTACTAAATGTATTGAAACTTAAAAAACAAGTACAGTAGAACCCCCGTATCCGCGGGGGATTGGTTCCTGGCCACCCCAAGGATAATGAAATCCGCAGATAAGAGCAAATTCTCTTATCCAAGGATGCCAGCAGTGGGACAGCCTGCCAGCGCCCCAGGGAACACCACAATGGCCAACAGCAAGAAGCAGAGGGAACAGGCGTGCTCCTGCCTACAGACAGGCATAGCCCACTGCTACCCCCGACAACACTCCGATCTCCCACCGGCACTGAAGCCGGATGGAGCAGGGCCTTGCCACCGGCTCCCAGCCCTACCACCCACCTCTCACCATGAAGGAGACCTGACCGGCAGGCTCCCGACCTCCACCACCATCAGCTTCAGGCCCCAATCTTGCGGGCGGGCAGGCTCTCCGGGGCGCACTGCCGCCACCCTGCTCCTGCCCAGCTCATTGTTAGATGGGCCCTCTTGAGGCATGTGGCTGCTGCCTCTGCCGCCTCCATAGTCGCCACCATTAGAGGCGGGTGGGTGCTCCTTCACCGCACCGCCGCCTTCCCCGCCTCCGTTGCATACCTTTCAAGCTTCCCATTTCAGCTGGAAAACTCGTGTTTTTTCACTGTTTCTCGGTCATTTATTGTCCCGGAAATGTCCTGGGACATGCTCTGTCGCTCACTGGCTCACTCTCTTCTTCGCCCCCCCCCAGTCCAACTTTGCTGGCCCAACTTGCAGGACGTCCGGCCACTTCCTGCAAGTATGGGTTTGGGGTGAAAGAGGAGGAGGAGTATCGCTTCCCTGCTTATAGTGGAGCCTGCTTTTCCAGCAGAGAAGAGGTAGCTTAGTCCCCTTCATCTGCTCATGTTTTCAGGGTGGGAGGCAAAGGGGCTCCTGGTTTTATGACTGCTTCCTTGTTTTTTTTTTAACAAGCCCTGCAAGCACCTGACAGACCATTTGCTAGACGAAGGGCTTTGATCCTTAATGGATATTTGGCAAGCACCAGCACCGGAGGTGACGGCTTTGAATTGAGAAGATAAACAAGGAGGGCTTGGAGTAAAAGAGGGGAGGGAAGAGAGAGAGAGAGAGGCTCTGGTAGCAGCGCCGCCGCCCCATGAGGCACTTTCCACTGCCACCCTCCATGGAAGCGCACACACACAGGCATGTGAGCATGCAAGCAAATCTGCCGCTGCGATCACCGCAGCAGAGGTGTGTGTGTGTGCGTGTTTGTGCACATTATGTCTCTATTACTGTACAGGTGGGCAGGCGCTCCTGGGCCGCGCCGCCTCCTCCACTGCTGCTCCCCTCTTGTTTGGCAGACAGGTGGCTGGCCCTCTTGAGCCCTCCTCCTCCTCCTCCTCCACTGCCCCAGGGCCAGTGATTGCAGTAATCGCATGGTCACTGAGCCAGGTCTTGGTACTTTTGGCAGTGTGGGCAGGTGGCAAGTCCTGCTGGAAAATGAAGTCAACATCCCCATAAAGCTCATCTGTGGAAGGAAGCATGAAGTGCTCTAAAATCTCCTGGTAGATGGCTGCGTTGACCCTGGACTTAAGGAAGCACAGTGTACCAACACCAGCAGATGACATGGCTCCCCAAATCAACACAGATTGTGGAAACTTCACACTGGACTTCATTGTGTTCCTCTCCATTCTTCCTCCAGACTCTGGGTCCTTGGTTCCCAAATGAGATACAAAAGTTGCTCTCATCAGAAAAGACGACTTTGGACTACTGAGCAACAGTGTTCAGGAGTGGCTTGACAAGAGGAATAAGACATTTGAAGCCCATGTCCAGGATCTGTCTGTGTGTGGTGGCTCTTGATGCACTACAGACTGTCCACTCCTTGTGAAAGTCCCCAACACTTTTGAATGGCCTTTTCCTGACCATCCTCTCCAGGCTGCAGTCATCCCTGCTGCTTGTGCACCTTTTTCTTCCACACTTTTCCCTTCCACATAACTTTCTATTGATGTGCTTTGATACAGCGCTTTGGGAACATCCAACTTCTTTTGCAATCTGTACCTTTTGGGGCTTTCTCTCTTTATGGAAGGTGTCAATGATGGTTTTCTGCACAACTGTCAGGTCAGCTGTCTTTCCCATGATTGTTTCCCTACCGAACCAACCTGAGAAACCATTTAAGGTTCAGGAACCCTTTGCAGGTGTTATGGATTCATTAACTGATTAGAGTGGGACACTTTGAGTCTAGAATATTGTACCTTCTACACTATCCTAATTTTTTGAGATTGTGAATCTGTGATTTTCATAAGCTGTACACCAAAATCATCACAATTATACCAAAGTAAGGCTTGACATATCTTGCTTTGCATGTAATGAGTCTATCTCATATATTAGTTTCACCCCTTGAGTTGACTTGCTGAAATAAATGAACATTTGCACAATATTCTAATTTTTCGAGTTTCACCTGTAACTGCTATATGAATATCAACAAAACTGTGGTCTCCATTACAGAAATTCCTTCCCTGCCCTTCCTTTCCATAATAGCAGAAAGGAACTACTCATTGTTTTCATATAGGAAATAACATAATAAATTACTAGATAATTCCTTTCAAATGTATTGCTCCTCCAAGAACCCTCTTATTTCTATATTCCTTAAGACACCAACTACATAACTGGAAATGTTTCAACTTTTTAAGGTAATCTATAGTTACTTAGCTGCCTAGATGCCTTAAGCACATCCGATCTTGCCTGATTTTGGGTTGGCCCTGGTTAGTACTTGGATGGACGACCACCAGGGAATACCAGGTGCTGTAGGTGCCTGGAGTAGGAACTGGCAAACCACTCCAGTATTCCTGCCAAGTAAACCCCATGGACATGGGGTCACAAAGAGTTGGTCACGACTGTAACCACAGAGAGAGAGAGAGAGAGAGAGAGAGAGTTACTTACCACTTTTTGATCCTGATTGGCTGAAGAGCTTGGTCCTTGTATGGGTGAAGGAATTTGCCGTAATGCTAAACACAAAATGCATGGCTTCATTACCACTGAACTCTTTTTAATACTATGCCACTTGGAATGCCATCTATTCGAAATGGGTATCAAGCAGTCCTCTCTTAGGCTTTCAGCTCACCATACAGAAGGGTAATAGTTGTTTGGGCTCTTTACTGCTCTTTTCTCATTTCTGATTAATTGGGTAGAATTTTGACATCCAAAGTAATTGTGAACATGACTTGAGAACATTGTAAAAATACCAATGGGTGAACTAACAGCTTCAGGATATATGAATTACAGTACTCCATGCTGAACACCAGGCTGTTTCCTGAGCCAATTACTGGCTATTTCTGCACATACATTTGTCACAATTAAGTACTGTATACATGGATATTTGGAAAATAAAGTTTCATATGTGCTGCCCTCACCCTTCCTTTTTTTGTGGACATCATAGAGTAGACAGTGATTTTGTTTTCCCTATACTGTTAAGCCTTCTAAACCATGGCTTCTGATTTGATATGAACTGTAGTTTGTTATAAATTTAAGCCTAATTTAACTACATGTAGTGTCAATCAATGAAAGTGAATTTTATATCAATTGCTAATCCTAACTAGGGTGAACAAACTGCGGAAATGTGAGTAAGCACTTAGATATTTGATGGGTCTACTGCTGAGGCTACCAAATGGGTTCAAGTCTATGATTATTCATCCTCTAGCTAAAGGTGGAAAGGAGAGATGAGGGATAGAGATGAGAAACCAGAGTTGCGTGTTCTAAATGTATGTACTATTGAAATACATTAACCAGAACATGAATCTCATTGTTCCAGTTTATTGTCGCAGCACACACTAAAACAAATCTAGGACATCTGCTATGTGCAATTGCTGAGAATGGGAACAACCTGTATAGCAGGTGGGGAACTTTCAGCCCTCCAGATGTTTTGGACTGCAACTCAGAATTTCAAGCCTCTGTTGCCACTGATAAAGGATTCTGGGAGTTGTGGTCCAAAGCATCTGGAGGACCAAATGTTCCTCACCCATGCTGTATAGGCTTGGCACAGACCCTGAGTTGAAAGTGCTTCTGTTGTATGGCAGGGTCAGCCAAAAGAAAAACATCAGCTCTCCAGGAACTGGTCGTTTATACTTTGCATATTAACTCTCAGAAGGCCAAAAAAAAAAAAAATCCTCAAAGAGAAAAATTACCTTTCATCTCTGGCCCTAAGATCTTTCTCTTTAACATTTTCAGCTTGTGAACATAGTCCTTCTGTGGCAATTGGCTTAACTCCCATCCTACGTGTAAATAGATAAACAGAACACAATATCCACTTTAAATATATACTCTCTCTCTCTCTCTCTCTCTCTCTCCCCCCCGCCCCTCTCTCTGTGTGTAATTTTGGATGTAATGTTTTGTGAAACGGATTGAAAGCAGTCATAACAATTTCCCATTGAAAAAATAAATGACTACCATGTTTCCTCATAAAGCAATATGAAAATCTTTTATCCGTGCAAATTATTTTGATTCCCAGTGCTGTCGACACGAATATGTATCTGGAGCAATATGGAGCAACTGGCTTCCAAGTGGAAGGGAGGGAGGAAAATAGAATTATAGGCATCCAGTATTGTTCAAAGCTACTTCAGTTGTTTATAGAAGTGCACTCAGATTCATTCAGGAGTGCACACACAATTTATAATCAAAATCAAAATGGTATGTGGTGTATTCACTATAAACATCCATTCTAGAATGGAGGGAAGAAAACTACCCAAGTCATAGGGCTGCCCAGCTCTGGGACTATTCGAATGTTGAACAGTAGTGGTTTATATAAACCCCACACTACAATCCCAGATCAGACTCAGAAAAGATGAAGCAAAAAGTTGACAAAAGCAAATTGTAAGGTGTGTATAGTTTAGAAAGCAGAGAAGTCAAAGGTTGGGTCTAGATATCTTCTGCTTCACAGTCCAGATTGGAGCTTCATAATGAGTAAGCCATTTACCATTTTCTGAGTGTAACAAAGGAGCCATTGAAGATTGGGATGTACCTAAGCTCCTTGGTTCAGCGGATGGACCAGTAGCCTTTTAAAATAGTTTCTCAGAAGACTTGCAACAGCCAAATATTGCATGCACGAAAACATGTGCACCTATTATATAGTGTACCCTATTATATAAATGCACCCCTCTGATATTTCCCACAAGGGTGCAGTTGTAGCAAAAGCTACATTCCAAGCTCACTTTGTGCAATATTATAGACTAGTGATGGTGAACCTGCACTCCAGATGTTTTGGACCACAACCCCCACAGCCCTTTGTCATTATTGGCAATCTAGGCTCAGAATTCTGGGAGTTGTGGTCCAAAACAACTGGAGTGCCGAAGGTTCACTAATTACTACCACTGTTATAGATAGTTGAAATCTGAACACTTAATGGTGAAGCAGTGTTGCTAAACTTTCTCCTTTGTGCTGATGCTGCAAGTATTAAGAGTGGCCTTTTAGGGGTTGGGGGCCAGGGGAGACTTAGATTCTAATTCCAGCCCAATAAAATACTAGTTATTATGTGATTGTGTTCCACTAAAGGAGAATTCATCATCTATTTTATTCATTAAGCAGCTTGCTCCTAGAATAAATGTATAAAGGATTCTATATAACTGCATAAAAGACCATATAAATAAGAACAGCACCTTTTTTATTTGAAAAAGCACTGGAAATATATTCCAGATAATCAGCTCCATGGATTACCTGACACTGGTGGCTGTAAAGTATAGTCATGGAATCTAGTTGTGCCAGGTGGTTGGGGGGAAATATTTCTTAACTTTTCAGCTGCACATTAAAACAAAACAAAATTTATCTCTGTTACAAAGTGAATGCAATTCAGTAAATATGAGACCAACAAAATGTTAGATACATTTAATGAGAAAATTCAAGACATCTGCTCCAATAATATTAATTACATTTCAGTTCTCTGACTATACTGTAGTAATAGACAATCACTTGTAAAAACACAGTAAGCCACCTTGGACCCTCTTGAGGAAAATGGCAGCGTATAAATATTTCAATTAATTGTGCACTTCCTGTAAACACAAGGGGCTTGTAACTCAGAATCTGACAGACTGCCACTTTTTACTCTAAACATACAAAAAAATAATCACATTTTGAGAGGTGTTCAAACTTGTGGCCTCGCAGCTCCAGAGGTTTCTGAATGAAATCTATCTGGATCAAGCTCAATCTGGCTTTAGGCCTGGTTATGGGACTGAGATGGCACTGGTTGCCTTGGTAGATGACCCTCCCCCCCGCCGCCATCTGCCACCGGCCATCTGTTTAGTTTTATTGTCTGCTTAGTACTTTTAAAATTGTTATATTTATTGTTTTGATTTTGTTATATACCTTTCTGTTGTGAACCGCCCGGAGTTCCTTCGGAAAGACGGGCAGTATACGTCTAAATAAATAAATAAATAAATAAATAAATAAATAAACAGGGGATCTGTGTCTATTTTAATTTTATTGGACCTTTCAGCTTCTTTTGACACTATCAACCATGGCATCTTCCTGACTCATCTCTCTTAAACGGGACTTGGGGGCACTGTCTTACAGTGGCTTCAGTCCTTCCTGCAGGAGAGAATGCACTAAGTGGTATTAGGGGACTCATGTTCAACACCACGGCCACTGACCTTACCTCAGGGTTCTTTTCTGTCTCCTATGTTATTTAACATTTATATAAAACCACTGGGGGGAAATTATTCGGAGTTTTGGGGTTAAGTGTCACCAGTATGCCGATGACACTCAACTCTACCTCTCATCACCTCTGGATTCCAAGGAAGCTATTTCGACTTCAGTGCTTATGTGCTGAAATGAACTGAATGAGGAAGATCAAACTGAAACTAAACTCAGATAAGACAGAGATGTGTCTGGTCAGTAAAAAAGGGATAGGGATGCAACCTGTCCTAGATGGGATTAGCCCCAATTGAAAAAAGAGGTGCGTAGTTTTGGGGTGCTCCTGGACTAATCATTGAGCTTAGATGTCCAGGTTACAGCTGTGACCAGGAGTGCATTTGCAAAATTAAAACTAGTACACCAGTTACATCAATTGCCTGAAAAATCTGCTCTGGGCACTGTGACACATTCCCTACTGACCTCCCAGGTGGGCTACTGTAATGCACTCTATGTGGGGCCACCAATGAAAAGTCTCAGGAAACTTCAACAAGTCCAAAACGCAGCGGCCAGATTGCTGACGGGGATGGGGTACAGAGATCACATTACAACCATACTAAAGCAACTCCACTGGCTGCCAATCACCTACCAGGCACAATTCAAGATGCTGACCTTAACCTACGAAGCACAAAATGGCCTGGGTCCAAGCCACCTCAAAGATTGAATCTCACAGTATGAACCAGCTCGGGTGCTAAGGTCATCAGGAGAGGCCTTTCTCTCCATCCTGCCACCCTCACAGGTGCATCTCATAAGAACACATGAAAGAGCCTTCTGTGTTGCTGATCCCAGACTCTGGAACTCCCTCCTGCTGGAGGCCAGGACTCCCCCCTCCCTGCTGTCTTTCCGGAAGCAGGCAAAGACCTTCCTCTTCAGGCAAGCTTTCCCAGAAGGAGGGACTTCCCACTATATAAGTTTATATGGATTGCCATACTTGATTGCATTGATTGATTTCCTAAGAACACCAATGTTTTCCATGTTACTTTCCTTTTTCTTTTATTTTTGTGTGTGCTTTGTAGCTCTACTCTTATCTTTTAATGTTCTAAGATGCCTCTTCAAATTTCCTGTTTTTAACTTGAATATGTCTTATATGTTCTGGGCTGTATATTGTCCCTCATTACTGTAAGCCACCTTGGGTCTTTTTCCAAGGAGAAAGGTGGGGTAAAAATATTCAAAATAATTAAATAAAATAAACAAACTATGGTCCAAACATATGAAAATCATTAGAGTGCCCCAGCCAATTAAATCTTATTTAATTATGTTTCTAAAATAAAGCATTTTGAGGCCAGAAACAGGCTTAGAGACAGCCTGTGACTGAAGAGCAATGTTCTTAAATAGTGCAAGCATCTCAGCATCACATCACAAACTTCTCCCACCTTCAGGGTTATGTAAATGAACTTGCTTTGCTTGGTGATTGGTCTTTAAGATCTAAGCACAGAATTCCTTTGATGTCTGGTTTCACAAACATGGATAGAGTGCCTCATTAATCTGTCTACACTATTAATAGGTTCCAGCTCTATGAGCTATCTCTAACATCTGACTCCAGTTTATACAATAAGAAGGATGCAAATGGAGGTAAGTGGAAAAAGTAATGGAAAAAGAGTAAGAAGTCTATAAGTTCTGTCTTTTTAAGTTAACAAAATATAAGCATCATAATGTAACAAGAAGTGAGTATATGTTCAGGGAGGACAAAACTATCAGATAGAATTTAAAATATTCACAGAGTGAGTACATCAAAACATTCCAAAATAATTTAAAAGTCACTAAATTTGTATTACTTACAAATATATTTTCAAAAATCACATTTTAAAATATGTCAAGATCACTTATGCAAAGCAGAGATCTACAAATACAAAGTCCATGAGGCCTCTAAAATCCTATGAAAGAAAATTATAAACTTAATTTTTTGTTTAGATCAGATGGACCATCCACTAAAAAAAAGTACTGTCCAAAATGAACTGGACACTCATTTGCCGGTGGAATATTTTACAAACTCTGACTATGCCAACTTTAAATAGAGTTACCCATTGCTGCAACAAAATATACTCTGGGTTCCTGAAAAATATGCTATAACAATGAATCAGAATGCTATCTTTATAGACACTTACCCAGCATGTAAGCTTGCTGCTGTTGTAATTGTTGTTGTGCAATTTGCAGTGCTTGTTGCAGATTTGCCTTATGGCTTGGAAACAGACTTTTGTTGTAATCTAGTATTTCTTGCAATGCAGCATCCACTGAGAATAACAATGGTTGTTTTAAATTAATAAAATCTTTTTAAGAAAGTGAAAGATTTTGTTAATCTACAATCCAGAGACTAGACCTGGATAATCTGTGCTGAATGAATTCAGCCTGTGTATGTTATTAGGTGGATAAAACTGATCATGTGTCTATTGTGGGGGATTAATTTTAAAATAATATCTTGTTCATAGAACTAACATTTATTTATAGTCCTTTGTCCCTCTTCCTTTCTCCTGCAACAAATAAAATACTGATATAATTGAAGGCATAATTGAAGCCTTGTTCATCTTAACCATTACATATCATGACTGCTTAAGATGCAAATGGAGAGTGTGCTGTAGAACCCATTTAAGCCTCAAATTTCAAGTGTGACTTTCAGCAACACAATGGCTTAGCTTCCAAATGAACCACAGAAGAAAAGGGGGATCTAAACTGGTGACCTTTCACATATGAAGACATTGACAAGCCAAAGGTGTGCTTCAGACTTTTTGGAGTACAGTGATAGTCTTTTATAAGACCTTCCACACAATTGTTCACTTTCCTTTGTTCATCAAAATTGCTCACTCTATCGTCTAATGTTTGGTTCTCATACTGAAGTCCTTGGGATTTTTGCATGCCAAAAGTTCAAATGGATTTTGGTACGATAATGTTATTTTCTCATTCCGAACTCTGGTATCTTTCCTGCCAATCGCTCCTAAACTTATTCACTTAAATCAGGGTGTCAGTGCCTCTCCAAGATACTAATCCATGCTTACCAGGAGGTCTGACATCAACCGTTGAAGGACTAAGTAACTGTGGCAAAGATGTTTTATGCAGTGGCTGTTGTGGTAGAAATTGCCTTCTGAATGCACTCTCTATTTCCTTGTCTACAACAACAAAGATTTAGGCACAGCAAACAACTAAGTATACATAAAATCTAGCACCTGACAGTTACAGCAAGCAAATAGCACTGAATAGCAAAGGGCTAAAACTGATTATTGCATCATTTCTATTTATGTACTGCTTTTTGAATTAAAATATGGGACTCTAGAAGTAGCATTAAAATCTCTTATATAACCCATAGGACTATTGTACATTCAAAATTATGCCCTTGGTGGTCCTTTCCTTATCTTATATGTGATTACATACATAATTTTTACTCTGTCCTACTGGAATTGTGATTCTGTTGACTAAGGTTTTCTCTCTCTCTCTCTCTCTCTCTCTCTCTCTCTCTCTCTCTCTCTCTCTCTCTCTCTCTCTCTCTCTCTCTCTCTCTCTCTGTGTGTGTGTGTGTGTGTGTGTGTGTGTGTGTGTGTGTGTGTGTGTGTGTGTGTGTGTTGAGTGCAGTTCCACCAAACAAGACATTTTCCCTTGCAGTAGTTCTTTTCCATGTACAGATATTGACTGCACATGGTTAACGCTTTACTGGCCAGGCTAACATTCTGTGGTAATTATCTCAAGTGTTAAACATTCCTAACCCTAAACATTTTGGGTGTATCTTGCTAAAATGGATTAATGGTAAATTAACTAGACATGTATAGCCAAATAATGTACTGTATCTGAATGTGTTTCATCATGTTTCTCATGAGACCTATAGGAAATAAAAGTGTTCTGTTTATATATCACCCACCCCATAACACTTAAAGCACTCTCAGGAAGGTTTACCATTTGAGTATAGTATGTTGGCTCCACATTGTCCCTCACCCATGAGCCTCAGAAGAATGGAAGGCTGAGTCAACCTTGAGCCTGTTACCTGGGATTAACCTCAGGTTGTAAACAGAGTCTTCACTGCAGAACTGCAGCTTACTGTGCCACGAGGCTCCAAGTATGTACTGTGATCATCACAGACTAATTAGTCTCTCCAAATTATACAGAGATAGTGTGATGTGCAGCATATTGTATGGAGTAAGTAGTCTTCTACTAACTGCACTTGTTCAGTTTCTGATATCAATTCAAGGTACTGAGTTTGACATATAAAACAGCAGGCTTAGGGCCAGAAAGGCGCCTTCTTTTTTATGAGTTTGACTTGAATGTCATGTCTTCAGTGGAATTCTTGATGTGTTTCCCACCAACCTGAGAAAAGTAAGTAGCACCTTCACTGTGGAAACGGAAAGGAAACTGTGCAGGCACCACTGTTGAGCTTCTAATGGGTAGCCAAAACTGAACTATCAATATAACGTTTGGAATTTAAATCAGTTTTTAAAATTCTTTTAAATCTGTTTTAAAAGTATGGCTTTTACCCATTCTACTTAGGTCCCACAGAGAGAGAATATAGTGAGCAGAATGGAAAAAAATTAATAAACAAATACATAAATCAATGTTTGGATAAACACTTACATATTTTCCTTGCATATATCACTGAAATGCCATATTTTCTGAGGCAATTCAAAGTTTAACCGATCAGCAAAATAATTATACATAAAATACTGTTACAAAAAATATATAGTTGTTTTACAGCCACAGTCCACATTTCCTTACAAATACAGCAGATGTGCATATGCAAGATGCAGATGCAAGGCAACATGACAATTTTTTAAAAACAAAGGAATTATTGTTGTTGTTTTTCTATTCTAACCCTAGACATGTTTACCAAGAAAATTAATCAGTTCACTCAGCTCCATAGGTTTGCAACATTACTTACGTATACTTTTGTCTTGCTGGTCCTGGACAGCAACATTGAATTCTATCTCTGGTGTTCTGATATCTGTATTATAATCAGGAATGGGTATCCTGGGAACTAAATTAAGAGATGAAGGAGAAAGATACTAGGTAAAATAACTGCTCATACATATTTTCTGTAGGATTTAGAACAAGGGGTTGGCAACATGCAGTCAGTCACTCTCTGGAAAGAGAGAGGGGGAAGGAAATAAGGAGTGAGTGAGTGAGAGAGAGAGAGAGAGAGAGAATATTATAATATATACTACCTTCTGAGGCTATTCAAAAATGAGCAGATGTTTTAAATTGTGGAATTAAGTTTATATCTGACTCTAGATTAATATTTAAGATAATTAGGAATATTTAAGTCAAAACACAAATATTGTTTTAAGATGTACGCAGAATCCACATTTCCTTCCAAACAATTATTTTCAATCATTTCATTTTAGCAAAGGTTGACACAAAGTGTTACCAAATAAATATCCGATATTCTATGTCTTTATAAAAATAAACATAACTGTTCAATAAGACTCAAATAAGAAGTGTTGCTTACAGAGAGTACTGTCCTGCTGCTCCTGGACTACTTCTGCTTTTTTATGAGGTGTACGATCAGACTTGATTCTTCTAATTACTGAATTAATTGGTGGAAATTAAATATATACATATTAATACATTTCATTATATTACTTAGTGGAATTATAAAACTACAACTACTACTACTACTACTACTACTACTACTACTACTACTACTACTACTACTACTACTACTACTACAGGGTAATCAATAAAATTTATTGTTGTTATAAAACTAACCATTATGTCAGCCATTATATTTTTAGCATAACTAAGAAGAATCTTCAGGAACCTTAATGTAGGAATCACAGTCCTAAATAGCTTGGGACCGGGATATTTGAAGGAGGGCCGCTCTCTATATAAAAATGCCCAATCGTTAAGACCTGCTAGTGAGGCCTCATCTATGTCCCACCTCGGAGAACAGGTAAGTATATGGAATATACGTATATGGAGATCCAGGAAAAGTCCTTCTCAAACATAGCACCCCACCTGTGGAATGCCTTCCCTTTTCAAGGCTCAATTGCCATCAACATTGGTATCATTCTGGTACTAAATCAAGCCATACTTATTTATTAGAGTTTGAGGGGCAGCACTAACTATTATAGCTGGCACAAATTTTACAATGTTTTTAATGTCTCGGTGCCTGAACATTGTATTTTAAACTGTTTTATTTTAAATATCTAATTTTTAAAAATCATTGCATATTACTCTGTTACTTTTCCCAACATCCTGTGATATAAATTAGATATGTTTTATTTCGTATAAGCTTTCACAGATAGTAGTTTACTTGTGGTGACATGAAGTAGGCTGGAGTTCATTAAACCTGTTAGTTAAAACTTGTTAAGCTTTATGGTATCATGCGTCTCTTTGCTATTTTGTCTCCTACAGAGACCAGACTAATATAAGCCTCCATGGAAATTTATGTTAGGCATAGCATTCTGTACTTACCAGGTGCTTTACTTATTTGTATTTGCAGTCCAGAGAGTGATGGTTTTATCTGATGCTGATCTGTCTCGCTTATAATAAGTCTTTGTCTGCTTGGTATTTCTGATATTTTTCATATTTGCCATGCAAAAAATGAAAAAGAATGTACCATTTCAGATAAAACAATTTTACATAGATAACAGTGGTTGCCTTGAACAGTTAAATGTGGCAATTTCAGATTGTCCTGCTATGCAAATATAAATCATTGTAAGTCTGAGGCAACAGAGAAGAGGAACAGTTCTTGCCATAAATTCCTGTTCACCATATCATCTGGAACCCATTGAGGATAATATTCTCCCCTGAAAAGTAGCCACAATGTAATAATAGCATGATTAAGAGGTAATGAAAAATTATCTCAAAATCTAGACAACATAATTTAGGTGCCAACCTAAGTGCTATACTGAACTATTGATGAAACCAGCTCTGGGCAATAGTCCAAATCAGAATTTATAGGTCCTAATAGTAAGCAAGAACATAGAAGGGATTACAATACTAGGAAGAAACATTCCTTGTTATGTATGAGTACAGATTATATGAAAGCTCTAGGATGATTCAGATACAGAAGGAAATAATTGCTTGGTGTTTTTTCTTTTAAACCAGTTTCAGTTAGCCTTCTGTGATCCTCATTTTTCTCTCCTTTTCATTTATGCCACTGGGGAGATTGAAGGTTTTGACATGCTAAGGCCTGACATGAGAAGACTCAATTCTCCCAGAAGAACAACTGGGAGAAATCTGGCCTTAAAATGTTCAAAACCCTGAGGGCTGAATTCCTGACAATGTTAACAGGCTCAAACATTCTGCTGCTCACCAACTTATTAATATGTAATATTAATATGTAATAATGTAATATTTTCTGCAAAGAGGAATGTGTCTTAACAAAGGCACGGGTGCAATAAAAAGGATGGAGTAAGATTGAGAGGGAGGGGGTAAAATGAGGGGGGCGTTTGTTTTTTAAAGATAGATGGGGCGTGGAGAGTAAATAGAGAAGATACTAGCCATTATTTTATTTGCTGAATTTCTTTGGGCCCAGAAGAAAAGGAAAAATGAAGCTGACAATTGACTGGAAGCTGCCAGTCACTTCCCAGTACGGCAGCTTGCCTGGAACAACAACAAAACAACAAAATATGGAAGAGCAGTGACCCTAAAAGAAAACAAACAAGTAGAGTCTGAGGCACTGTGCTGTGTAATTTCTTAATAACGAAGTGTGTTTAAGTTCTTCCAGTAAGTTCTTACTGTGTAAGTTCTTCCAAATTTGATGTCTTGGTAAAATATAGTTATCTTAAAATTTAGCATGAAATGTGAATGTGAAAGACAAATACTGTATGGTTTCCCACCAACACCAGGTTCATTGCACATTCTTAATAAGAAACTGCTACCCTGTTATGGCTGAATTTGTTCACAAAACAGTATGGAGTCCCAAGTATCTGAACAAAGATGTTTCCATTACACAAGCTAGCTGTTCTCTGTCCTTACCAACATGTCTTGTTTTCTCTGTTTCAAAAGCAGCTTGCAAATCTTTTATATTTGCTTCTAGTTTGGCAGCTAAGGCTCTTCGTTTTACAGTTTTCTCATCTACAAACCAGGAAAAAAAGTCAATTATAACAACTACAAATGATTACAGAAACTATTTTTCTCCAGAATGTCTGGAGGTTGCAGGCAGAAGTCTTCTAACATTAATTTGTGGGTTCGAGAAATAAAGAAAAATGTTTCCAGCAATTTTCCTCTTCAGAATGTTTATGGTGCTGTATACAGCAGATGCAAACTAGTTCTATATAAAATTTTAATGGTACGAGATAATATGGTATAACTGGGCAGACATATGGTATAACAGGGCTGCTTGACATTGCCTTTGGTAATTTGCAAGCTATTTTCTTAGGTCAAATTATTTCCCATAGGTTTGTGGAATTTGTCAAATGAACCCATTCTTTTTCAGTATAGTCCACATACTCACCTGCCTGTCCATGTTTTGTACTGAAAGGATCAGGTTCTGATTGCAAAAGATCTATTGGAACTACCATAAGATCCAAAACATTTCCCTCTTCTGACATATCTTCAGTAATTTTCTCTACAAAAAAATAGGACTTAAAGTAATTGAACATAAAATATTTAAATCATTTCTCTGTTAGAATACCAACAATTACACTATACATACTCTAAAATGCAGTCACTTCATGGGGATGAATGACATTTCAATTAATAAGTGTAAAACAAAAAAGCCCATTACAATGTTAGACAAAAATCAGTCCACAAAACACAGCAACTGAGCAATCATTTGAAACATTATTCAGCAGAAGTCACATGTTTATCATCATATACTAATATAAATGACTACACCTAAACCATACAGAGCTTTACAGGTATAACCTGCACTTTAACTTGAGAGACGCTAATCTGGGGTATTAAAACAAAATAGTATTATGCCACAACATGACCTCATTTGTAAGGCTGTTTTTGCCTGTGGTGCCAACATGGCCCATACTGTATTGAGGATACCATGTATTTATAAACTGCAGTCCAGTCGTCCTCTCATTGCGGATAGATCTAGGTAATTTTTGAGTATTAGAGCATTGACAATGGTTCCCTTTTGGTCCCAACTGTTCTGTATACAATAATGTATCTGTTTTAAATGTATGCTAATGCTTTCTTTTTAGAAACAGTAGAGCTCTAACTAGGAGACACCTCATCACAAGCACTAAATATCATCAGCCATGTTTCCGACAGTGTCAAATTATTTGAATAGCACATTTCATTCTGTATCTAACTAAACATTGTCATGCAAGTGTAGCATTGCACCTTTAAAGTTGTGTTTGGAAGTTGGCAACATGGAAACCTAACTGCAAATTGCTAGCCCATAGTAACTCCACACAGAATTTTTATGCAATAGTATACTCTGGGGGAGTGGGGGGGGGGGGGCAAGAAAGTCCCCATGAATGGCCACTTAAACTAAAATTTGACTGCATACCTACACTGAAAGAGAATGTGCCACCCATGGATTCTGAAAGAGATAATTCCTTTTATCTCAAACAGCCCCATGAAAGTACAAGAATTGTTTTCCTTCTCTGAGGCTGCTTTTGCACGACCCCTAAAATCCACTGGCAACTTAAATGCAGATCCCCCCAACGTGGTTTTTGTTCTGCTTCCTGTGTTCCCACCTCCCGCACTCTATTGCTTCTGTCTGCGGTGAGGGAAGAGAGAAAAAAATGCAGGCTCACCTCCGCCTGCCATCGGCAGCAGCTAATTGTTCCAGCCCATTAGGATTCCTGTCTGTTAAAGGGGGACCCAACAAAAACAAACAAAAAGCGGAGGAGGCCAGGCATGCAATGCTTTAAAACAGCAACAAGGAACAGCAACAAGGATTTTACCTCCTCCAGACCAGGTACTTGTAAAATGCACTGGGGCGCGCTTAAGTGGGCGTGGTCGTACTTTATTATTTTTTGAAGTCCGTTGCTGGTGGGAAAACAATTTTATGCTCCGCATCTGCGAGCATTTTGCAGCGGATTTTAGGAGTCGTGTAAAAGCAGCCTGAGTCACCCTACAGCCTGCTTTGGAGTAGTACCAGAAAGATACTGAGGGAATGCTGAGTCTGCTACCTTCTCTTAAATACCAACAGCTTCTCCCATTCACTCTTAGACTCTTTATCAGTTGAACTTAGCTCTTCTTTTACACTGAGCTGGAAACAACCGTATGGATCATGTTCTTCATTTGTCAGGGAGGCAAAGCAGGAAACTGAACTCCCAAATGCTGACTTGTCAGTCTGGTACCTAAACCACTGAACTGGCTTGTTTGTTTTTCTTTACAGTTGTTTTTCAGATACAGTAGTTGCAACTGTTTACAGTTTCAATATTTTAACTCTTTATATGGGGGATGGAGATAGCCAAGGAGAATTCTGAAATTTATTTGCATTCCTTACTCCTTAAGTCCTGTTGGTGGTTAATGGTATTTTAATTACAAACTTACTTATATTTTTCTCCATTTTCTGTAATGTCTTTTGTAATGGTTTATCTCTTTGAAAAATAAAAAGAAATACAAAAAGATAATGTTCACAGATAACATGGTACTTACCAGGCACAAAGCCTTGTTGAATAATGCCTTTTTGTTGCAGGTCTCTAATACTTGATTGCAGGTAAGTAAACAAACCCTTTCTTTTTTCAAGAAATTCTTTAACTGCCTTTTCTTTATCCTTCTCTTTAAAAAAACACAAATCAATTTTTAAAAACAGTTAAAGCCTTTCAATGTAATGTCTCCACAATACCACTGCCATCTAGAAACACTAAAATAGCATTTTGTTTCATTTTTCATTTCATTCATTTTTGTTTTGTTTTGTTTGAAACAAATGTTTGTTTCATTTTTAATTTCATTTAATTTTGTTTTTAGTGTGTGTGTGTGTGTGTGTGTGTGTGTGTGTGTGTGTGTGTGTGTGTGTGTGGTGCTTGTGTAACTTGATCAAGCTGGGAAAAGGCGGGATTTGTAAACTTTTTTTGCCCCCCCCCAGCGCCGATCAGCTGAAGCTTGGGTTTGGGGCAGCAAAAAATGTTTAAAAATCCCCCATTCCCCCCCCAGCTGACGGGGTGAGGGGAAAGGAAGGATTTTAAAACCATTTTTTCTTTTTTCTTTTTTGCTGTCCCAAGAGCCGATCAGCTGTAGCTTGGACTTCGGGTGGCAAAAATAGTTTTAATATCCCTCCTGGGAAATGACGGGTTTTTACCTTTTATTTACTGGGGGCAAAGGAGGGGTTTTAAAACTTTTATTACTCCCCCAAGCCTGAGCTACAGTTGATAGGTTCTGGGGCAGTAAAAAAAAAGTTTACAAATCCCCCGGTTTCCCACACCCAGTGCATTGGGGGAAACTGTGGGCTTTTCCCCATAGGAATGCATTGCTTCAATGCATTCCTATGAGAAAACAAAAAACAAAATGGAATGGAATGAAAATTTTTGTTTCTTTTTGTTTTGTTTTTCTTTTAAGGGGGTGGTTCATTATTCGTTTCATTGCGTAATGAAACAAATAAGAAATAACAAAACCAATCAAAAATTGTTTTGTGCCCATCTCTACATATGCCATCTCACTCCAACAATGCAAAGCATTTTTATGTATGCAATCCATGAGATGAAAAAATAGCACATTTATATGGTCAATTTGTTTGTTTGTTTGTTTGTTTGTTTGACTTTTATTTTGCTTATAACTTTTCTATGTTGTATTTCAGAACAAACCTCCCCAAACAGGTCTCAAAATTTAAAAAATAAATAAACTGCAGCTCAAACTACAGCTAAAGAAATAAATTCAATCAGTATAAAATAATTAAATAGCCACAACAATTTTAAAAACACAACAGCACAAAAAAGTGGCCTATGTTCAATTAAAAGCTGCCTAGGACACCTGAAATTAATATGCAATCACCACCAGTGCTGCATTCAGTTTCACCACTCTCAGCCCTCCAAAGATGTCTTGCTTCTACAAATTATTCAGGGCCTACACTTCTGTTGTTACATGATGTTCACTTCCCTGCAATCCCATCTATCACATGAAGTTTTTACATAACCCCCCCATTTACAAATTGTCTCTACTTCCAGACCTGTCTTCATTTTTCTTCATTTCCTCTGTTGCTCTCTTATTCAATTTTTGAGTTACATTTTTATTAAGTTTTAGAAAGAGCCAATAATTAGAGTTGAAAGCATGTTTATGCTGCAGCCAGATGAGGTTGTGAAGCTAGATAGTCTCTGCAGCCTGATGGAGTTTTGTGAATTCTAGTAACAACTCTTACTGAAATTGCTGTCTGTAGAAATTTTCATGTGGTAGGTGCACTAGGCTTTTCAAAATAAAGTTCGCAGAACAAAAGGTTATAAATAAATTATCCAAACATAAGGTAAACATTATGACAGAAGAGAATTTTAATAGATGCAAAAAGAAATGAAAAAGATAAAAAAATGGGTCTTGTCTACAGAATGCCATTTTATACGGTTAGAGTAAACTTCTTTATTATCTGGTTTCCAGAATCTGGGTTTATGGGAATAAATCCAGATTTCTTTCATAGGACATAATCTACTCTATAGGATTGCAATGGTGGTGAGAAACAAATTGCAACAATCATGGAAAGCTAATTTAAATCATTCCGACATCCTTCTACTGTTAATGGGAAATAACTAAGCAAATAATAATTCTACAATTGAACTAAATGAAAATTAAATGTTCTCAACTTTGGCAGGGTTATGATTGCAAGTAGGGTAAGATAACTTAAATAGACATGATTTAGTTACAATAAATTAGATAGAAAGAAGATGCAAGTCTGTAAGAAGCATCGTAATTGACTGATGGGATATAAGTACTTGATAGGAATTAGATTAATTTTAACACAGTACACTCTAAATAATTTAATATTATATCAATTTTTGTACTCACTGTCAACTCCATATGTTGCTTCTGGATAGCCATCTAGAAAAGGGACTTCCAATTTATCAATTACGCTCATCTTTTGCTGTTTTAATGTTTGTATTTTTGATCCTAAAAAATGGGAATACTTTTGATGAAGAAAAAGGTCAGGATGTTTACTTGTAACTAGTTTTTTGAGTGGTCACACATACAGTTTTGTTCTGTGCCTCTCAAACATCCTCAGAATTTTGTAGAGCTTAAATAGGCTAGGGCATGACAATCTTCACAATGCATGCTCTGCACCAGTGGTTCCCAAAGTGGTCTACATAGACCGACTTGCAGGGGTCTATGACAGTAAGAAAAAAATTGGGGGTCCATGACATGTAAATAGGGGGCCATGTGAGTGGACCCCATTTACGCAGATCACCCTCAACATTTAGGTGTTCTGTAAATGTCTTATACCAAACTCAAATTATTTTGGCACAATTTTTGAACTTTTTGCAGCAAGATTTGGAAATTTGGGGAAATTTTAAACTTTTTTGGTGCATTCCTCAAGTGGTGCAAAGGTAGGGACCCAATCCTTGTCGTGTGCATACCTTTAAAGTCCATTTTGCATTGTGTGTGCGGGGTGGGGGTATTGCATCATTTTTCGGAACATATAACCGGGGTGTTTAAATTCACTGTGTCATTCATCAACAATGTTTAGTAGCTAAAAATCTGAGTGCCAAATTGCATCAATCTCTTCAATTTGTCATAAACGCAGTAAAAAATATCCATATCAATGCATTGAATTCTAGGTTATTTACACAGTTGTGTGAAGAAAATGATGAGGACTTTCATCAATTACTCTTTCACACTGAAGTACACTGGTCCTTGAAAGGCTTATGTTTGACAAAGCTTATGTTTTTCATTTCGAGACGGTTTTAGAGGTTTTGGATGCTAAAGATCCCATTTTGAAAGAAATTTGAATCAAATAAAACCAGATATTACTTATTTAACAGATTTGTTTACTAAATTGAGGTTAAATTGCAGTTACAAGATGACAGTCTGACTTTAATAAAAACAAAGTCCAACATTGCAGCTTTTCTTGCCAGAATTAATCTAATGAAGCAAAACATTGGATGGCATGAATTCTCAAAGTTCCCCAACTTGTCATTGACAAATGTCCAGGACGATGATGTTTTGGTCTACGTTCAACATTTAAGTGTCCTTCACGCAGACTTTGAAACCAGGTTTGAGGATGTTTTGACTACAGAAATAGCACAATGGATTATCAATCCATATGGTGACATTGAAGAATCGGATGTCACATTACAAGAAGAACTGATTGGAATAAGCACTAAAGAAGAACTTAAGGTGCAGTTCAGAATGGGGTATCAGCAGTTCTGGCTTCAGAAAGATATGCCTGTTGCTTATCCTGCATTATGGACTTTTGCAAGAAAGTTTTTGATAGATTTTCCATCTTCATACCTTGTAGAAGGGGGTTTAGTGTGGTTGCCAATCTTTTTAAAAAAAAAAAAAGAAATCCATTGCAAATCACTGAACGTGGAGCCAAACATTGAACAATTGCTATCAGAGCATCAGGCTCATCCCTCCCATTAACAGCATTATTTATGCATTAATTTTATGTAAGAATTTTACTAGGTTCTTATTTGTTTCATTCCAAATCCAAATATTTACTTTCATTTTATGTTTTTTCAATAAAGGTATGAATAAAAATTGTACATGTTTTTCTTTTTTTTTTTACAATTGTCGTTGCTACAAAAGCCCCTATCAAAGTGAGTAGTCTATGTCAAGTGTCAAAAACATATTTGAAGTTAATAAGTTTAGGAAAAGTCAATATTACTCAGTCATGGGGTCTACAGAAAAAAAAATTGGCAAGTGGTGTAGGGGGCGAAACAGTTTGGAAACCTCTGCTCTGCACCCTGAGGGTAATCCTCAGTTATCTCTCCTATTGACATAGAAATGATATAGGTTGTGTGGCAGAGGAGAGGACAGTGGGTTGTGTGATTTCACAGATAACCTCTTAAATCACTTTTGGTACAGTTAAACATTCATTGGATGTTTGCGCAGGTTCAGAAAAAAAAACCTTATATGTTTATGGCAGTGTCACAGAGACCTTGAAGAAGAAATGTATGCAAAGTTGTTTTCTACAACTGTGCCCTCTGCTTCTTAGAGAGGCCTTTGGGCCAGATGGGTGGGAAAAAAATGCAATAAATAAGTAAATAAAATAATTGAGTCTAAACCAACTTGGCATAAATGTCACAGTACAAACAAGATGGTCCTAATCCAGTACTCACTTATACTGTCCAACTGATCATGTGAAAGAGCCTCTGCTTCTTCTAATTCATCCAATTTTGTTTCTAGTCTTGAAAGTTCTATCAGATCATTAACTTTTCTCTCTATAAATGCAAACATTATTAGAGTCAACAACTGAAATTATTGTTTAATATTTCATTTAACTGCAGAATTATGCAGAATATATTTAAATCCATGATGAAACTGAAATGGCAACTCAGAATAATTGTGACAGTCTCTGTTTGCATTTTTCATAGCTAGAAAAAATAACAAAAACAAAATTCATATTCATTTGTTTTAATCTGACTGAGAACAGCAGTCACTGGAGTGAAAATGAAAATTGGTGCCTATCAGCAAGCAGTATGCACAATAATATACCTCACCACCACCACTTGGCAGAGTTTTAGTTTAGCATAGATTAATATTTCCCTCTGTGCCTACTGCTTAGGTCAGTGTTGGTGAATATATGGCATGGGTGCTAAAGATGACACTCAGAGCCCTTTCTGTGGGCACCCAACATCGCCTCTTCACAGCTACCTGTATTCAGGTTAAATTGCTATATTGGCAATTTGTTAATAATTAGTGGGTTTTGAATCGCAGTTTGGGCACTCAGTCTCTAAAAGGTTCGCCATCGCTGACATAGGGCATGCTGGATATTAAAGAAGAAAAAAGTTAAGGAATTAGGCATCACTGGCTTAGATTATTGCTAAACCATACATTACCAGAAGTTACCTGAGGAAAGAATCAAATGCTGGAAACTGGTAGATACTAGTCTTATTTGATTGTGTCACCACCATACTAGCCTCCATTGGCATGTTCATTGTCTCCGAACCCAAATAACTCCTTGCCATTCAAAATAATGCCCTCAAATGACTTTACCTTCCCACAGAAGTTGAAATCTTTTATCTACTTTCATAAAAAAGATCTGGAACACTGTTGTGGAATAAGCTGCTTGAAGAGGTGATTGGATCAGGGAAATAGTTGATGAGAAAGTGAAGGAGGATGCCAATGTTTATATCTGACTCAAGTTATTACAAAATGGAATACCAAAAACAGGAGCAATAGTCAGTCCCATTTGTTAGTGATACTGTTTCTGAACATATAATTTAAAACACTTTTATAGAATGTTAGTCTGCTCTTACCATCAGGTCTTGCCACTACAAGATGGTCTTGGTCAAGGACCTGTGCTTCTTGCATATCTTGAAGAAATGATTCAAAGTTTGCTGCCAAAAGTGCTTTCTTTTCAGCTAGTTCCTGCATTTTCTGTTCTGTATAAAGAAATGTCATTGGCACTAGTCACATTGTAGATCTGTTCTTCACTGAATTAAATTGGCAGATAAGCTTTACAAGCCAATTTGTTTTGTTAAAGAAGATTTGAAATTCATTTAATTAAAGAAGGAAAGTAAATATCATTGAGAGATCATGTGTTCAAATAGTTACTACTTAATTATATCAGTAAATGGTAAAGATAAAGTCCCCCCCCCACAACATGCATGCTAGTCATGTCCAACTCTAGGGGCAGTGCTCATCTGCATTTTTAAGCCAAAGAGCCAGTGTTGTGCAAGTCCATGTCCATGTGTCTGGCATGGCTGAACACATTTCTGTGCAAGGAACACTGTTTACCTTCCTGCTTTTTTTTTTTTTACAGCGGTACCCATTTATCAACTTGCATTTATATGCTCTCAAACTGCTAGGTTGGCAGGAGCTGGGGTTAACAATGGGAGCTCACTCTGCTGCGTGGCACCTGAGATTTGTACCACTCTGAGCTGCCGACTTTGCAGCTGACAGTTTCAGTGCTCTGGCCCACTGAGCCGCCATGCCCCAATTCTATGACACTACGAATTCATTTACTCCAATAGGAGAGGAATGTAGTGTGGGAATCCAGACAGTTCTCTTCATCTTCTTGCATTCAGTTTAATTCATCATAGGCCTTTCCTTATTATCATATTTAATGTTTTCGTTGCTTCCCAACACTGGTATCTACTTCCCAGACCTCTTGTTTACCTTTGTGATGCAGTAAACATCAGAAATGCAAACACAGATTTTGAAATTGTTTTAATAAAAGAACATGCCCAACAATGTCCTGATGGTTGTTAAATATAAGAAACAACTTTCTGTGACTAACACAAATACTTTTTTAAATCCTACAAAAGAACCAACACAACTTCCCAGTTATGGATCTTGCTGTTTTTCATCATGAAATTCAATGGAAATTATGTTAGGACAATGTGCATGTAATTTCTTAGATCTTAGGACTGCAGAGCTGGAAGGAACCCTATACAGTAGATCAGGGATGGCAAACCAATGGCATGTGTGCCAAAGGTGGCACACAAAGAGCTTTCACCTGGCACGCAACATGCTCCCTGCCCCCCCATTTCCCCCTCTGCTGGACCAGCTATGAGGAATTTGCAGAGAGGGAAGTGGAGGGGGCAGGGAGCATGTCAGGTGCCAGGGCGACCCTGCAGTCCCCATCCCCATTGCCATCGCCGCCATCGCCCCCACCCCCTACCGCAGCCGACCCCACCACTACCACCATCCCTGCCCCTCCTGCTGCCACCAATGCCGATGACCCTGGCCCCACCACCCCTGCCACCCTTGCACCCACCCTGCCCCCCGCTGCTGCCGATCCTGACCCCCCACCACCGCTGTCCCCATCGCCATCACCCTTGCCGCCCCTGCCACCGCTGACCTCGCCTCCGCCGCCATCACCACCGCCATCCCTTCCCCTCCCACTGCCTCCGCAGATTACCCTGACTCCGCCACCCTGTCGCCCTTGCTGCCTTCGCCCCCCTCCCCCCCAGCTGCCACTGATCCTGACCCCCACCACCACCACCACCGTCCCCATCACCGAGTTTGGGCACTCGGTGCCAAAAAGGTTCGCCATCCCTGCTATAGATCATCAGGTCCAGCTCCTGCAAAGGAGACACAGAGGGGAACTGAACTCCCAACCTCTTACTCCACAGCCAGAGACCTAAACAACTGAGGTATGAGGAAACACCAGGCAGTACATTCTAAGTATAGAAGCAAAGACTGTGATAAAACCCCTCTGTTTTACAATTAATATAGATAGATGTGCTCAATGTATTGAATAAATGTGAAGAGGTCCAGTAGTTCAACCATCTCCATCCTTAGAAGATTCTATCAGGAGTCAACGACATTTGCATTCTAGTTACCTGTTTAATGACCCACATCTTTTTGTATGGTTGTGTCCTACTTATCAAGTATCAAATACTAGTGAGGAGATATGCAGGAATGTCCAAGTGCTAAAATTTAACACTTCACTCACCATTCATACCATGCAACTCAGAATCTTCAAAGGCCTGCAAATCTTTCAGCTCTTCCAGATTTAATTCCACATTTTCCAGAAACAGTCGTCTCTTCTCAGATAACTTATCTAACTCCACTTCTATAAAAGGAAATGATTCTGAAATATCATCTTGAAAATTCAGAATTATTTTAATGGGATGAGGAACACATTATCCATCATTGAAAAATACTACCACAAAATATAAACAACTACATCTCTTAACAAAAGGAGATGCTATAAGAAAATATTTTATACTTCTCTAAGGCCGCGGTTTCATTAAAGTTTTCTGTGCATCTTAATTTTATGCATATTTTTTTAGGGCAGTCACGTGGTGTTTGATATGCAGTTAGTGTCCTGTCACCAGGGTAGTATTTTTCTGCTCTTTGCCCATCTCTGCTTACCTACTGCACATCTTTTCCCTTTTTTTCTGGGTCGATTTTCTAAGTCTCCATTGCATATATATTAAAAAAAATTCCAGGGGTGATTACCGGTAAGGCGTCAACCACTGCAGTTTCTCATTATATTAAACTTCCCGCTTTCCTTCCACGTGTTCCATGTGTTCTCAATGAACACTCAACAAGCCGGACCCACAGGAAGTGGCAGGAAATGGGGTATGAAGCTAAATACTGTGTATTTTCTGGGGTCACACCTCGTTAGAGAAGCAAATAATTGAGCATTTTTAAGGGAAGTTTTTTAAACCAACCCCTAGCAGTGGTTTAAGAAACTTTGGTAAAAGTGCGGTTCCGGGGGCATGGTCGACTGGGACACCGATTTACTTCCCTTCATGGTTAGGACACTATCTTTTACAGTGCAGTTCACCGCAGCAAAACTGCACAGAAAATGCTGGTAAGACCGTGGCCTTTGATATGAAAGGGTCAGACAGCAATGAAGAAAAATCATGATACTGATCTAGATTAGGAGATGATTAGGATAAAATCCCCCAAACATTTTACAATAAAATGAATTTTATCACATAGGTAGTCAGCAAAAAACATTTTACGTTGTTGATTCTTTTAAAAAATATACTCCGTTTATACTCAGAATTAAACATGGGCACGAAGCGGCAAAATTCTCGTTTCTGTTTTCAGTTATCATTATCGTTACGTAACGGGTAACAGTAACAAGAATTACTCCTCTCCAGCTCGAACCCGACCCGATAAAGATAAACTGGGTCTGATTTTTCGTTGTCGTTCATGGCATCGCGGCGATCGCACGATGCCAAGCAGGACAGAAAAAAAGTTTTAAAAAACCGATTTCCGGCCATAAAAGCAGGCGAAAATATGCCTGCCTCAGTGAGGGCACCTACCAGAGAGGGGTGGTTTCTGGGGGGGGGGGTCCCTGGCCTCCCCCCCTCTCCTGTCCTGGGCTGCTGGTACCAGGCTGGGGGGGGGGGGGCATCCTCGTCGTCTCCATTTGCCAAGTGGTGGGGGGGATCCAAAATGGTGACCGCAATATTTATTTTTAAATCATGGTCCAAAAACCCACCAAAGCACCACAGAAACATTTGAAAATTAGGTATTTTAAATGCCTGATTTTTATAGTAGCAGCAGTGGGTTTTTCTTGCAATAAAACGTCTCCACTGATTTTATTTTATTTTATTTTTATTTTTTTACACCTGCGCAATGATGGGCTGGCCATGGGATGGGACCATGCAAATGTTTGGACCCATTCCACCAATCGCATGGCCAGGTTTTGACTGAGACTTCTGGATGTGCCAGAGGGCATAACAAGCCCACTAACCCTAACCCTAACCCTAACCCATACGCCAGTACACTGTCCTTCTTAGTGGGTCAGAGGCACCCAGAGGTAACCCTAAGCCTAGCCCTTACCCTAACCCCAACCCTAACCCAGATCCGTACGCAAGTACGCTTCCCTTCTTAGTGGGTCACAGTAGAGGCACCCAGAGAGGTGCCTCCTAGCCAGAGCCCATTACCCCTACCCCTAACCTGTATGCCAGTACGCCAGTATGCTTTCCTTCTTAGTGAGTCAGAGGCACCCAGAGAGGTGCCTCTGCCACTTACCCCCCAACCCTAACATAATGTAATGTATGGTATGTGGCGGCTACGCGAAACGCTTCCCTTCCCTTCCCTTCCCTTCTTAGTGGGTCAGACGTCAGAGACACCCAGAGAGGTGCCTCCCAGAGCCCACTTACCCCAACCCCAACCCCAACCCCAACACAAACGACAAATGACAAACGGAAACGACAAATTATTGAAAATTTCTGCGACAAACGGAAACGACCCAAAACGGACCCGTCCCGACAAACGACAACTCGAAACATCATATTTCCTGGTCATGCCCATCTCTACTCAGAATCTTAATCTGGCTGACATGCTACTGACTGGGAAGGCCATATTACAAGACAGAAACCACAAGGGAAGCTGCCAGAGGAGTTAAACAAACCCATTATGAAACGTTCTCCTCTGTATTACCAAAAGGAGTCTCAAGTATGGGAAATGATGGCAGGAACTAAGCACAAAGGTCCCCTGAGGGAAATAGTTGACATAAAGAGATTATTTCCAGTCTTTAGTTCATTAAGTTCACAGTAGTCTTTGTGACTGTGAGCTAGACTTCCCTGAATTTCCATCCATTTGAAGAGGTGGACAATTCTTTCTTTCCACCTTAACTGTTGTTTCTTCAAGATTCATAGATGTCCCATCAAAATCACTCCTTGATTTTATTGATGGATGGGGTGGGTGGTAGCTATAGGAACTGAATGCTAGAAATTGTTTCTGCTCCTGTGTAATGTCATTAGGCTCAGCCAGCTTTAATTATGGTACTAAACATGTCCCCGAGTAATGGTACAAGAGTTAGCAAAAACAATGGCTTTCATTCTAATATTTAATATCCCTCGTAAATCGTATTCATAATGCATCCTACAGGAGGATTCATGTGAGTATTGAAAACCCCTCTTTCTACAGAGATGGGGGGCCTCAGGCACAGCCGATCTGCCACTTATCAAACTGTGATTTTAACAATACCTAGACAAATAAAAAATACTTCACGCCTTCACCATGAAGGCCATAGCTAACAACCCATTCTTTATGGGTTTCAGCACTTTAGGCCATTGTTCACCTTAAGGCTATTGAGACTGTTGTTTACCTAACAAGCCTATTCAAGCCATTGTTCATCTTATGAGCCTATTTTAGAGGAGGGTGACAGGAGCTCAAAGTGAGCTATAAAATGGAGGACTCACAATTAGCTTTTTTCAGGCTGATGAAGCTGTTTGGATGAACAGCAAAATGTTTCAATCTCTCAAGAAAAAGAAGTCCACTTGCCATGACTCAAGTTCCAGATAATATCTAGATCATACCCATTAGACCTCCAGACAGGAGATCATGTGGTCTAGCAAATGAGCCACAATCATTATCTTAAAACTTCCACTTAATGAAGGTTATTCTCCCCAGCAATATTTTTTCTATCCTTTCTGAAAAATGTGTTGTGAGATTTTTGTTTTGTTTATAGTGGCTTCTAGATAGACATATTTTGAGATATAAAATAGTGACTTTTGACATTCACTCAGAAATACAGCCAAGCATGAAAGTAAATGAAGGAGAAGAAAACTCCTAGAGTCCTGAAGTGCAGATATCATGATTTGGTACCTGAGCATGCTGGTCCACTGCATTCTGCATACCTGGTAAATGAGGACTAAAGCAACTTTCACCCAGTACAACCCACTTCCCTAGCATATAAATTCATATGTCAGACAAAACAAGAGTTTTTATCTGCTACAGTATACCCATTATTTGCTTCACTCAGCATTAACAGAAGTTGAAATTGCCTCCCCAGCAAAAGCAACAAAAATATCCAAAATAGTTGTTTTTACCATATATCAAGCCTCAGTAAGTTACTACACTGGCAAAAGGCAGTTTTTTGTATTTGAGGAAATATCAACCTCTGAGAGTCTATAAAGTTCATTTATCTGTGAAATATTGTGCATCTGACTGCATACTTACCACTGGGTTGCATAATCTCCACCTTGCCTGAAACAAGACCTTGTATTTCTCGCACAATTGTCTCTAAGCCAACAGCCAAAAGTCTTCTTTGCTCAGTGAGTTCCTGTACTTTTTGCTCTATCAAAATAACTCAGCATTATTTTAAAAATTGACTTTTGAAGTAATGACAATAAATGATTTTATAGTTCAACAAATGTAGTCCTTTTTGAGAAGCTTTTGGAGTTTATATTGTATATGAGTGATTATTTTGGAGAGTCTTGACTAAAAGGAAACAAAAATGATTTGTTCTGGCTTCTATAATTTATATTATGATTTTCAGGATTTACCAGATCACCTCTTGAGTATATATGATCTAACTACGTCCAAGAAATAAAACAGAACTTCAGCTTGCTTTTTAATATTTTCTTCCATCTAATATTTTATTTAAAATTTATCTGAAGGAAATCCATAATATGAATTATATTGATATTTAGATAATATTTAGAGTGGTTAGCTCTAACTCATCCCTTGTCACTTTGCTCAAGTAATTACAAGCCCGAAGTGAAGAGATGTCTGTTTCCATATCAACTATACAAACAAGGAAAAACCCAGATTTTCTCTTTCCTCCTTAAGTTTAGGGCCTTTCTTTTGCTATTTGTTTGAGCAAATAGTAACGGGGCTACTCTCTCCTCTCTTTCCATGTTGACAATACCAGACATGGTAAAGACTGAATAAGACTTGTTTCCTCTATCTTTACAAAACAATATCTTAACACAGAAATGCTCAAAAATTGCCTTTGAATAGTGCAATCTGAACTCCTCCCAAGAGGCCAGCTAAAGGAAGTTAAGATGGGATAGAAGAGATCACTGGTGGTCTATCCACCCTGGAAGCCCTCAGCATGTCCATGCAAAGATTCACTGGGAAAGAAGAAATGTCTTATTTTTCTAACTGAGGTATGGGTTAAAGCAGGATATTCAGAAAACAGGTTGGGGTGACCATGGCTCCACTAGACCCAAATCCCTAGTGCGCTCCCAGTAACCCACTGGATTGGTTCCTGTACTAGGGTCAGCCTGAAGCTATAGAAGGATTTTGCCTTCTAGCAAGAAAAATTGCCACTAGCAATTAAAAAATAAAAACTAAAACATTTGATTCTGAAATAATATGAGGTCTGGAAATGACACCATCCCCTACACTGCCAAGAAAGCCATCATTGCATTAGAATTTTTATATCATTTGTCACAAGAACCTCCTGTGAAATCTTAAATTCTTTCATCCAAAATGAGTAAATGTCATGCTAAATTAATCCCCATATTGATAACTCCTTAGACAATACCAAAATAAATTTCAGGTTGTTTCATTCATTTTTCATCAGCTGTAGATAATTCTCATAATAGTTTAAATTATTAAAACACTTTAAATACTTACCACTGATACCGTCTGGCTGGGCTGCTGCAAGAGCCTGAGCTTCTTTCAGATCTTTCAAATTCGATGCCAGATTTTTTAAAAATATTCTCTTTTTTTCAGACAATTCTTCTAAAACGTCTTCTACAATTGGGATGTGGAGGAAGGATAAATATACAGAATCTGAATCTTTAAAAATCTCCTGACTCCAGCCAACAACTAATTTTTTAAATTAATAATTTCTGGGACAAAGATCTCTGGATAGTTGGGAGAGATTGCCTTGGCAATGTGCAGGGGAAAGGATTGTGTGTGCAAAGAGTTCATTCAGAGATGGTACACTCAAGCACCAAAGCCAGCATACAGTCTTCTCTGAATTCAATTTCTGAAACAAAGTCTAGGATGTCAAAGTCGCCAGATGTAAAGAGGAAAAGTTTGAGTAAAACATATCTGAAGGTGGTTGGTCAGAAATTATTTCCAGCTCTAGTGTTTTACTAACAAAAGAGTGCAAAGGCATATTGTGCTTGTATGTCTTCTTTCTGACCTTTGGCTTCATAAGGACCAGATCACTACTTCTTTCTGAATCTGTTAGTGTTGACAAGTCCAGAACAGGGAGATGGCCCTCTAACCTGTCTGGTGAAGCACCCACTAACAGCACTTCCATCTTGTCTGGATTAAGTTTCAATTTATTAACCTTCATCCAGTCCATTATCTGGCCCAGACACAAGTTCAGTACAGAGACAGCCTCACCTGGATTGGTGGAAAATGAGAGGTAGATCTGAGTATCGTCAGATACTCAGCTTCCTGTTCCCTTAGCTTTATTGTGGGTTCTTACCTTTTATATTGGATGGCAAAAGACACAAAACAAAGACAAAGACAAAAAACAAACAAACAAAAACAAAACAAAATAAAACAATGCCCCTTTCCTAAGCCCCACCCCAAGGCCCTTCTTCCCTCAGCCAGGTGGCAGGTGTTGAGGAGGGAGGTGGGGCAACCCAGGCAACAGAGCAGCAAGGGGCCTGGTCCTGGATGGCAGCAGTAGTCCCAAAGCCAAACTCCCCCAGAAAAGGCTGGAAGCAGCCCCTCTGGCTCTCACCCAGAGGCTGTGGGAGCGGCAGATGACACAGGACTCTCCCAGTCACAGGAACATTGGTCTCTCTCCCTCACTTTGCCCATCCTCAATTGGCCATCCTCACTTTGTATGCTAAATAAACATTAGGAAAGATGATTTTAAGGGATGGCACAGGTAAATTATATAGATAGTATAATATTTTATCTATTTTTTATTTTTTCCTACCTCGTTTTAATGAAATTTCGCATCTAACTTTTTTGCTTGATAGTGCAACTTTTATCATTCAATAAACACTGTACACTCTTCCATATCCTAGACTGTTTGCTCCTTCAGCAGAGAACAGATTTTCCTTGTGTCTTATGTTCCTAAGTCATTTTTCTATACTTACTCCTGGACCTTGTTCCAACTTCCTCTTGAGCAAGACTGTGTATATCTTGTAAATCTTGGATAACTGCTTCCAGTCCTGCAGTTAGAAGTCTCCTTTCATCAATGAGTTCTTGAACTTTTTGCTCTGCATAAAAATGTTTTAGCAAGAATAAACACATGCTTATTAAACTCAAGTTTGAAAGTACATGACCACTAACATTACAAGATGGTTTGTTTGTTTTTTTTGCCTTTTCAGATAACAAGTTGCTTGCCTGTAATTATAGCTTTTGAGGGGGCATCTATGGAATCATAAATTGGATTTTATGCCTGCACATAGCCAATCTGGGTACATACTGGAGCTGACCTAATTCTGGGGGGAAGCCTTCCCTACAACTTCCGTTGGACAGGCTAGCATCCACCTTGAGAAGAGACTTCATGTGTACATTTCTTCATTAAAACAAAAAGATCTTCATGTATATAATCAAACTTACTTACCATTGATACTGCTAGGATGGGAAGCTGCAACTCTTTGTGCTGCTTGCAGGTTTTTCATATTCATTTCCAAATGTTTTAGCAACCACTTTTTCCTCTCCAAAAGCTGGCCGGAATCTTTTTCCAAGAATGGAAATTTTTAAATTAAATTTTAAAATTTTGAGAATTGGGGTGGGGGCACTGATTGCAGCACTTCAGTTTTCTTTGGAAGGAAGTCAAAGGATGCATATAACTTTTTGTGGTATTTCCATTTATTTACAAATACAAAAATGAGTGTAAGAATTGCAGCATTAATGTCCAGTACATTATGATCCTTCATTAGGTTTCTGGAGGGACTCGGAAGGCCACAGGATTCTTCATGCAGGGCCGGCGCTAGGGTTTTCTGCGCCCTAGGCAAGGGGCGGGGGGCGGGTGTCGGCGGCGGCAGGGATGGGGCGGGGGCGGGGCAGCAGGTGGACGGCGGGGGCAGGGGGTGGGGCGGGTGGTGGGCGGCAGCGGCAGGGGGGCAGGCAGTGGGCGGCTGGTGGTGGCAGGCAGGTGGGCGGCCGGCGACGGGCGGTGGGGGGATGGATGGCAGGGGCCGACAGCGGGGGGGCAGCAGGCTGGCCAGCACCTCCTGTCCATTTTGGCACCCTAGGCAACTGCCTAGTTCACCTTAATGGATGCGCCGGCCCTGCATGCAGGATACTTAGACCTGATTTCCAAACATATCCCAAAATAGAACACTAGTTGATACATCTCCTTAATAAAAAGAGGCCACTTAATGATTCCAAAAGAATTAGAAGCTATTGTATGAACTCCTTTGCAGAACAAACCTGAGTCTATAACCAAATATTATAGGAATAAAAGGGAATATCAAACAATCTCCAAACTGACCCTCTAAATATACTACAATGGCTAGAATCCTATAAGTTAATTACACCAACTTAAGTGTAAAGGCATAAACTGAAGCAGTGAATTGCCACCACTTAACAACTCAACACTTGTATTTCTTACTATGCACCAGCTGCACAAGATGATACACAATGAAGAAACACAGCAATTTTTAAACTAGGATCAATTAAGTGGTATAACAAATACCATTGCACTTAGGCTAACAAAACTAACCAGTAGGATTCAGTCTGTTATAACAGAGAAACAGTGCAATCAAAACTGTCCCCACAAGCACCATTAACCTGAGCAATGTATTATGGACCTGAACATATTTCAAAAGATTGATAATAAAACCCATAAACAGCTCCATGAAGATATTCAGCAAAATCACCTGCTGATTTTTGTTTACTTATTTTGCACTCACCAGTGGGTCTTACTGTGCTGATCTCTGAAATGTGAGCTTTCATTTCATGTATATCTTGCACAACTATCTCCAGATTTTCAGTCAAAATCTTTCTTTGCTCATTTAATTCTTCCATCTTTTTCTCTATATAACAAATGTAACACATTGAAATATATTTACTGCTTTAGAATGATCTATATTAGGCAACATAGGATTAGCTTACATTAATACTGTACTTTGAAACTTCATAATAAAAATAGGATTCTGCCTTTCTGAAATCACTGCATGCATAACATTTCCAGACTGGGTCCTATTCCCTTCAACTTTGTGAAAAGTTGCCAACAAAACTTACTTTTGAGTAAACATGCAGATCCCTATGCTTTAGCCCCACTGAAATCAACCAGAAAAAGTTATTCATTACTAGTACAAGTCCCATTGCTTTTAATGGGTCAAGAACATAACTAATGTAGTTTGGACCCTTATCTAATGATTTTAAACCAAAGAAACAAAATAAAATAAAATACAAAAATACCTCCACTTAAAGATAATTAATGCTTAATTTACCAATATATAAATTAAAAGATGTATAAAGAAATAATTGGTACTGAATCTAGAGCATAAACTTGGATGGATAACTGAAATGGAAAAGTCCAGTTAGCGAACGAATATAAGCAATTAACTGAACCATACTCAGGGAACGGCCAAAGCATTAACAATAGTAAGCACGGGCGCTGCACTTTATTTTTCTGTTAAAGCCAGACAGATGTAGAATAGAATCACTTCATTTATGGTAACATTTTTATTTCTTTTTGCAAAAACAACTGTGGATTAGTCTCAAACAAGGTTCCCTCTTAGGAACCCATGGGGGTAGGGGGAGCCATGCATACAAGCAGAATGGAGCGCTGCACAGAGAGGCAGAAAACTGCAGAGAACATTGGCCTCAATATCTACACATTCATCACAATGTTATTTTGTTTAATTTGACTTAATATGTTGGGTTTCTCAATGGATAATACACATCTAATTATGAAATAAAAGAAGTAATATGGAGATCAAAATATCCACAAAGAACATCAAAATGGTATGGTTAGCTACTACCTTTTGAAGACACAGATTTCTACATAGTAATGTTCCTTCAAGATTGAGAACAATTACCTTACTCTATTCTAAGAAACTAATGAGTCAATTTGATTCCAGAAATTTCTATAGAGAAACAATGAAGAGTTTTGTGGTACCTTAACAACTTGTAATTATAATCTGACATATTGCAATCTGCCTTCTTTTTTGTCTTATCTGTTTATTTTAATACTTAACATTTTGATATTTTGTGTTTATTGTAAATTGCCCAGAGTTCCTTTTGGAAGACTGGCAGTATATAAATGTATAGATAAATAAATATAAATATATATGCTTTCATGGTTTTAGTTGGATGAAAGTAGACATGGGCACAACCAGAAAAAATGACGTTTTGAGTTTTCGTTTGTCGGAACGGGCCCGTTTCGTGTCGTTTCCATTTGCCGTGAAATTTTTCAAAAATTTGTCGTTTCGTTTGTTGTTTGTTGTTTCCACCGCGATTTAGCGCAATTTGACTTCCCAGAGCATAGGGGCATCCCGTAATCAGGGACGGGGCTAGGTGTTTTGCGCCCTAGGCGGCGGGTGGGGCAGGGTGGGGTGGGGGGCGGTGGTGGGGGGGCATGGGTGGGCGGCGGCCATGGGCGGGCGAGTGGGCGGGGGCGGCGCAGGCTGCAGGCAGGTGGCGGCGCGGGCGGACGGGCGAGTGGGCAGTTAGGATATCACTTAGGATAGAGGTTCTGTTCTTGGCTTGCACCCCAAATGTGTGTGTGTGCAAGCAAATTGAAGTTGGGAAAATAGAAAATAAATGGTAGTATATATAATATATTCTTAAAATAAACCCACACCTCCCACTCCCAGTCGAACCTCCCCCTTTATCCAATATCAGAAAAAAATCCTCACAAACTGCCAGAGAAGTAATAAAGAATAAACTACTATTCCCTTCAGCAGACAAAGCTGCAGGGAATCAAAGAAATTATTTTCTAAATTCAATTCCCTCCCTCCCTACCTAACTTAAATCCTAAAGCCTCCAGCCTACCTCCTCAAGCTCGATCGGATCACACCAGCACCAGCAGCCAGCCCTCCACCCTCAACCACCTCCATACACCCGACTGCGATTTCTGGAAGGTGCCTCGGCTTTTTATGCCCTCCGAGACATCCAGAAGTGTCAGTCAAAAACCTGCCGATGTCATTGATGGAATGGTTCAAAACATTTGCATGGTCCCATCCCATGCCCAGCCCAAATGGGCAGGTCTAAAAAAATATGAAATAAAATAAAATAAAATAAAATAAAATAAAATAAAATAAATACAACATTTTATTGCTATAAAAAACCCACTGCTGCTACTATTAAAATTTAGGCATTTAAAATAAATAAATTTCACATGTTTCTGTGGTGATTTGGTGTGTTTTTTGACCACGATTTCAAAAGAAATATTGCGGTCGCCATTTTGGATCCCCCCACCGCATGGCATGGCGAGACGATGAGGATGACCCCCCCCCAGCCTGGTGCAAGCAGCCCAGGACAGGAGAAGAGGGGGGAAAGGCCGGGGACCCCCCAGAAACCACCCCTCTGGTAGATGGCAAAGCCTCAGGCAGGCATATTTTCGCCTGCTTTTTTGGCCGGGAGTTGGGGTTTTTTTAAAAAAAAATTAAAAACTTTTTCTGTACTTCGCATTGTGCGATCACCGCGATGCCACAAACGGAAACGAAAAACCCGACCAAATTTTTCTTTTTTTGGTTCGAGTTTGAGTTCTGACAGCTTAATTATTGTTACCATTTCCGTTATGTAACGGAAACGATAACCAAAAACGGAAACGACAATTTCGCCGAGTCGTGCCCATGTCTAGATGTACGCATATACCGAATAAAACTCTATAGTCACTAAATCACCATTCCACTGTGCTGTTTGTGTTGCAGAAGACAAATGTGACTCTGTTGAGAAAACTGCTGAACAGCATATATGATAATTTCAGTATGTTCTGTAAGTGACCTTTGCAATAACAGGCCAAGATCCTTGTCACTTTAGCTTTCCTCGATTTATTTATGAATTAAAACAGATGGCATGTGGAAAGACAGGTAAAGGACATGAAAAAAATTGATTTTTAAAAATAACCAGTTACTTACCGATAAAGAGGGTTCTTAGAGTGGACCTTCATGAAGCCACACAGATAGGTCTCCCAGCATGCATGTACGAGGCTCCAGCCCTTCCTAGGGGTCAGATGCTTCTGGAGAAAGGAGGCCTTAGGGTCAAAAACCTTATATAAGGATTCCATCCACCGGGATACCCTCCGGGGGGGGGTCAGCCTCTTGAAATCCTCTTCAGTCATCTGAATAAATGAAGGAATGACCACCCCCAAGTGAATTGGGGCAGTCTCGTTGGAAGAGATCTTCCCACAGAGATGATCAGTTTCAAGTGGCACACTGGAAGATTGATGGTTTGAGCCATTCTCAAAACAAATCTGGTATAGTTTTTCATCAATTCTGAAGAGGATGTAGGGGAACCCTCTTCAATGTCGGAACAGGGAGTAGTTACAAATCAGAGACCATCATCCTAATCTGTATCAGAATGATGGAACTTGGTATCAGAAGTTGGAGAGGTAGACGGGTGGTGATCGCAAGGAGGACCGCAAATCTGGTCTCAATCCCAGGATTTCAGTTCCATACGTGGCTGGAAACAACTGTTTACCATCGAAATGGACAGAGAAGTTAGGTAAAGGGGAATCAGGACTGAAGGAATTGTTGGTTCAGCTGATGTCGAAGCCGAAAAAATGGGCTTTGTAACGGTATGATCCACGATCAAACCTGAACGGTGCAGAGTGGAGGAGATAGACTTTGAACCTGAAGTCATCCGCTGAGTGGAAATTGATCCTGAAACAGACTGAGAGAAACGCTGTGCAGCAAGATCAGTCTTCGAAGGCCTTGATACTGTTGTTGGCTCAGATTCAAGGGGGGGATGTTTGTGATCACGGTCCCAGTCCACATGACTCTTTTTAGCCTTCCGAGCAATAGGCTTTGGATCGGTAGGCTGTTGCAACAATGGCTGCTGAGCGGCCACTGGTGGCTCTTGTATCGGAGGCAGCATGGTAGTATCCTGAGCCTCATCACTGTCTGACAAGACCACCATGGGGGCTTGTTCAAAAAGACATTTCAGTCTGTCCAACACCAGAGGCGAGTCCTCAACTGAGAACTTCGGAGAGCTGGATACCGAACCTGACGGCTCCAAGGGAATGGAATGAACTGAGTCAGGTTGGTAGCAATAGATGCTAAACCCGAAGCATGTTTCTCTGTCAGGATCGAAGCAGGAGTCAAACTGGAGGACTTCTTTTTGGTGGATTTTTAACATGGGTTGAAGAAGATCTTGCAGTCTTTTTGCTCCAGCAAGGGTAATTTTTGGGGCCTTTGTGGGATGTTGATTTTGATGATTTTTTTCGAAGCCTTAGAGGCAGGGAATGAAAATCATGGAGAGGCAGACGTCTCCATTTGAGGGCTTAAAGCCTTCTCTAAAAGGTACACGTTTAAGTGATCCCTTCTATTTTTTACAGCTTGAGTGCTGAACTGCTGACAAAACTCACAGTTGTCGAAGCAGTGGCCTTTTACAAGGCAGAATAGACACTCAGAATGCCCATCGTTGTAAGGGATTTCCCACACACACACACACACAACGTGAATTTTTTGAAAGGTGGCAAAAATGCCAGAAATCAGTGAAAAAAATCACACAAATAGATCCAAAATGCTAGAAAAAGAGGAGACTAACTGAGAAGGAACCTTCTAATGCTGCAGTTAGAGGGAACTGAGGGGCTTGGGTGGGAAGCCTCCTGCTCATGTGTAGTGGAAAGGGGAGGAGACTAAAGATCTTTCCTGTTGCTAGGAAGGTCCGGAGCCTCGCGCATGTGCGTTAGGAGACCCATCTGTGTGGCTTCACGAAGGCCATGAAGGAGAAAATTTATTTATTTTTATACTTATCAAGGTCAAGAAAAGTAGCTATATTACATTTTAAAATAATACTTTATTTTCTTATTTTTGAAAAACAACTAAAAGAATTATCTTCTTGGCTATTTTAAAAACTATGAATTCTAGAACCTGTTGCCTAGGGATACAACAGATCTCTTCCAATCAACCTCAGCAACCTAATCTTCAATATTAGAGTACAAGTCTTGGGGTGATTCTGCTCTTACAATTAATATCAATTCAAATAGGAGGAGTGAACATTAGAGGCATGGTTTATGTATGACTGTAAATGAAATAAGTATTAGGAATCGTTATATACATACCACTGATACTGTCTGGTTCAGTAGCAGCAAGAGCGTTAATTTCATTTAAATGGGATTCCAAATGTTCCAGCAAAAGTTGCTTCCACTGAAATAGTTTATGCAAGTCCCATTCTATAAAGAGTAATACTTTAAAATTATTCTTGAAAGATAGTTCTAATATTCCTTATTCCTAACAGTTATATATACCAAAGAAAGCTAACTGGAAATAAACTTTTATTTATTTATAAAGACTAACATACCTTGAAACTGTTAAAGCAAAGTAAGACAGGTAATTCAAATACTTCAGAAAATACAGTAAAATTTGAAGGAGGCTCAAGTAAGCAGTATTACAGAAGCTGACAACATTATTTATGGATTTATAATTATTTTTCCTGACTGTTTACATGAATAACTGAAATTGTTTATACCCTGGAGCAAAAGAGTACAAAATTAAACATCACATCTATTTTTTTAAAAAAATCAGATTAACTATAATTTAACCTAACAGAACGCAACATTATTTTTTCATATACTAAATGGTTTTGTCAATATTATAGATTTTAATTGCCACTGAAAAAAGAAAAAGAAAAGAGCAGCTTTCTAAACTCTGAATTCTGACACCTTCAAAAGAGAGTTCTGATATTCTAATAAAAATTGGAACATAGTAAACTACAGCTATGGACCATAGTCTGAAAATGGCTTACCAATTAGAGCAATTGAAACAATGACACACCTCGAGCTTATCTTATCTTACCCATCAGCATATGTGTTAAGTTTCAACATTTGCTTCCTTACTCCCCTTTGTGTGTGTTAGTTTGCCACTATGTAGATGTGGTCTGGAAGACTGTAGTTTTCCCAACTTTGTGCATCATTGGTTGCTATGTCTTTTATCCAATCAATCACTTTGAGAACCAGCTGTCACTTCATCTATTTTAAATAGGCTTATAGATTTAGATGTATGACAGGCCTGCCCAACAGGTAGACCAGGGGCTACCCGAAGCCCATGAAGGGTTCAAAAGTAGCCCGCCAGCCATCAATAAAAAATGTGAAGGGATAAGTTCTCCAACTCTACCTCCCCCACCCCAAGGACCACCACTGCCCCAGCAAAGCTCTGGGTCTGCCAGCCACTGTCTCATGACCAATTGAGATGTTGGTGCAGAGCAGAGGAAGGGGAGTAGAGGGGACAGTGAGGGGCGGGGTCATGGGCATGTCCACCTCCTTTGCGTGGTGACATCCCCCTCTTCTCCCCCCCAGAGAATTCCTTCCTCCCATCCTCCTCCTCTTCCTCCCACCCCCACAGATGCCTCACAGAGACTGTGACCTGCTCCTACTCCTACTCCCCTTCCGAGCCATTCCCTCCTCCTTGTGCCGCCGTGGCAATGTGATTGCCCCGCTGTTGGCTTGGCCCATCCCAGCTGCACAGAGAACATGGCAGAAGTGAGTGAGAGCTATGGGTGGCAGCAGCAGTGGCAGCGAGGGAGCTCAAATGGAGAAGGGGGAAAACAGGAGGAGAAGTAGAGGCAAGGCAGGCTCTGGGCGCGTTGGGAGAAAAGTGCACCTTTTAAAAAAGTCTTACAGCAGCCCGGGCAAGCAGAAGGGGCGATCTGCGCAAGCATGCACACACCTCCCTTGCACCCATCTACACCAGCTTGAGTGGGTGTAAAGGAAGTGTGTGCGTGGTCAGCCTTATCATAGGAATGCATTGAAATATGTTCCCTCCAGAAAGCATTAATTTTTATTTTATTTATTTATTTATTTATTATATTTATATCCCGCTTATCTCCAACAAGGATTCTAAGCGGCTAACAACAAATCATAATTGATTTTCAATACGTTCCTATGGGAAACTGCTGCTCTACTTACATTTTTTTTACTTATGAGCATATGCTTGGAACAGATAAAATTCATAAGTAGAGGTTTTAGTGTCGTAGCCCTCAGGCACTTTCATCTGGGAAACGTAGACCTCGGCCTGTTCAAAGTTGGACAGCCCTGATGTATGATATCTTCATTAGTTGTTCTTTTACTCACCATCGGGTTCTCCAAAGAGAGCTCTATGCGAAGCATGACGCTGAATTCCTCGTATATCATGTATAGTTGCCTCCAGAGCTGCAGTCAATCGTGTTTTTTGCTCTTTGAGCTCCTGTAGTTTTTCTTCTACAAAATAATGTAAGGCAATGTCATAACAAATAAATACCACAAACTAAACACAATTAGAATATAATTGTGATTGATCAATTCATTTAGCAGTAGTTAGAATAGACCCACTAAAATAAATTAAAACTGTAATTTGAAGCAAGAAAAATCACTGTATCCAGTTCATACCACTAATACTGCCTGGCTGGGAATTTTCAAGACTTTTGGCTTCTTCTAACTCCTTCTGCTTAGCCTGCAAACTTTCCAGCAGCAGTTGCTTCTTCTCAGACAATTCAAATAATTCTCTTTCTGCTAACAGATTTTTAAAACGTAGCATATTAAAATATTTTATTTCTTCATGCAGCCAAACTGAATCCAGGTGCAAATATACAGCACAAAAAATGCAAATGGAGCCATTGTGAAGAACGCACCCAGGAAATCACGTTATACCATGTTAATTAAGTTCAGCAAACCAAAAAGGAGTCAACAAATGTGAGGAATTCTGCCTTGTTTGCAACTTAACAATTTTGAATCCTCTCCTCCTCATCTCATGCCTGGATTTGCTTGTTTTGCCCTTCCTTTGCCTCTTATTAATTTTTCCCCTTTCAAGCCTTCTTATCCTAGAAGAAGGACAGGAAACCTTCAAAAAGGAAGCAAGAAATCAGCCAAGAGAGATGAAGATGTTGATAGGTAGTTCTGTTCTGGCTGTCCAGATCTGCAGGAGTCACAGAGCAGAACTATCTTAAAACTCCTGTTTTCTCTCTCTCTGCTAAATCATTTGCTCTGTGCCATCAAGTAGGAAACATATAATGATTCTAATAGGGCTTTCAAGATGAGATATTTTACATAGTAGTTTTACCAGTTTCATTCCCCCAGTGAGTTTCCATGGCCAAATGAGATTTGAACCCTGTTTTACAGAGTTCTAGTCCATTACTCTGTCTCAAAGGTGAGGATCCTTTAGCCCTCCAGATGTTCTGGTGTATAACTCCCACAGGCCATTATCACTGGCAATATAGGCTTGGAATTCTGGGAGCTGCAGTCCAAGTTTCTTCATGCCTGCTCTATCTGCTGTACCATTGGTTCTCAAACTTGGGTTCCATATATTTTTGGACTACAGCTCCCAGAAATCCTGGCTGGTACATAAGTGGTGAAGGCTTCTGGAAATTTTAGTCTAGGAACATCTGGGGACCCCCAAATTTGAGAACCATTGCACTACACCAAATGGGAAACCTAGTTTAGCAAGCCTTTTGTTTAAAAAAAGAAAGGAACAGAACAGGTAAATTAAAATATATTATTATAAGATTGCAAGCTGATGCTCTTGGATTTAATGCTCAACATTTCAGCATTCTTGCCAATGTAACAGTAGATTGTTTGTACCTTCTTCTGTCTTAATGGCTTCAGCTGGGTTTACAACATTTAGGTTGTTTTTTTCAAAAATCCATGATCATTTGTGTTTTACTTACCAGTAGACCTTCCAGCCAAAGCTCTCTGTAAAGCATGATGTTGCATTTCTTGCATATCATGTGTTGCAGTTTTTAGATCCTCAGTCAGCCGTCTTCTTTGCTCAGTTAGTGTCTGTAGCCTATGATCTACAAAATATTTTAGTCCAATTAATAACTAAATATGAAAGAGCATTACCTTTTTTAAAAAAAAAACTTATTCCATTACTTTCTCACTTGGGTCTCTTAAGCAGTACTTAAATAGTATCTAGAAACTAGAACTGATTATACAAAGTCACCATTAAACTAAAGCCTAGGATTTGTCAGTCAGAGCATATTTAATGCTGTTTGGTCTACATTTGTTACCCATTATAATCTTTTTTATTTAAGGAGTTGATTAAGGTGCTTCAAAACCCTAATGGGTTTAAGATGTAGTTATCTTAAATGTATACTCCTTTCCCTATATTCCATTTGGTGCCTGAAGCCCTGCTCCACATTTCTCTAACAATCTTAGTTGTTGTTCACAAGGTGCAGATTTTGTATGCATAAGTATCATGTAGAGATATAAAATTTCTGGAAAATTTGAAGCTCGGAAAAAAATCTGTTTTTTTCTTCAGGGGAGAAACATAATTTTTTTGGAAAATTTTAAAAAATGCTACATTAGCATTTCCCTCCCTTTTACAGCTTGAAAGTCATTCTGTTACTTTAGGAAAATAAAATATGAGTATGGACAATTTGACTTGGCATAAAATTATTATACATAGCATATTATAGTGTATCCAAACAATTATTACAAACAGAATTTACTTTTAAAATAATATTTATTTGTAATTGTAAGTAACAAATGGAGTAACAATCTCCTGAACTGTTTACGAGTTTATGTGGAGAAAAAAAAAAACCCTCTACAAAACAATGTGTAAAAATCCAGATTTAACAATTATTCATATTTCCTCTTCACAATATTAAATAAAAACAAAATAAAAACCTCATTCTCATAAAAAGAATTGAAGGTGGGGGAAATGTATAGAAGGGAGTGGGACTAAGTTTCAATGATATTTCTTAGAAATGATTTGGAAAATATTTGAACACTGTCTTAAAATATTTTATTTATCATGTTAATATAAAACATTCCATAATCATTTTATTTTATTTTTTCAATTTTTCCAATTTTTCAACAACAACAAAAAGAAAAAAAGGCTTCAGGAGGAAAATGGGGAAAAACTTTTTCATTTTTTTTCCAGGGCCTTCACATCTCTAGTATCATGCCAACAGAATGGCCCCTTCTCATTAGGCCTGCTAGTTCTTAATGTTGTATTCAGAATAATGTTGGATTTAGCCCTTCTAAAAACACAAACAAACATCAATTTACATATAGCAAAATGACTGTTACTGACGACAGTGTAACATGTTGAAACTTTGTAAGCAGAACATTTTAATACAGAACCAAGTTCTTCAAAATTCAAAGTTTGCACTGACACATTTTAAATTGAATCATATGAAATGTAGGTCTCAAAAGATATGATTAAATATGTTGCTGAGTTTGACATCATAAAAAACTATACATACCACTGATACTGCCTGGTTGGGCATCTGCAAGAGCCTGAGCTTCCTGTAGTTCTTTCCGATTAGATGCCAAACTTTCTAATAACATACACTTCTTCTCAGATAGTTCATACAATTTCATTTCTATAAAATGAAATGTTTTACAATCACCAATTGAAAAACATTGACAAAATAGATAACCTACTGGCCAAAACAGAGACATGGAAACTTGTTCAGAAATGAATTATTTCATTAAAATGACAACAACAAAAACCCACTTGTCAATGCAGTTCTTAGGGCAGATAAACAAAATAAATTAAATCCTCCTGAGAAAAAAGCAAACCCTGGTCTTCAGTTTTCCTTTCCAATGCATATCTCTTATTCAAAGGAATCATTTGTTTACATACTTGAGACTGAACCTAAACAGAGCAGGCTAAATTGCCTATTCCTAGAGACGAGAGAAACTTCTACTGTGACACTCAGATGCTTTAATTAATTAATGTTTTTCTTGTAATAAGTCTGTTTCCAAAATCTTTTTCTAGTCAAAGTCTTCCTGAGACCAGGTATTTCCATTTGTCTGGTTGCTCTTCTGCTCTGATTTCCAGCTTGCTACTCATTCCTGCCTCCTAGTTTGTCCTTCACTGCATTACTTCTTCACCCTACTCCTGGCCTGTCCATTGATCCTGACTTAGTGGCATTGGTCTTGGTTTCTCTTTTACTTTACTCTTTGATTATGAATTACCGGTACTCATTAGTCCTGAGTACTGGGTTGTTCCTCAGTCTTGGCTCCGGGTTTGTCTGACGGTTTTAGTTGACTCCTCAATCCTGATTACTGAGTTGGTCCCAATGCTCCTGGTCAGTACACTTTATGGCTCAATATGACAGTCAGATTCCTCCAGTAGGATACAACTAAAAGATGTTGAATAGCACAGATCTCTGAAATACAGATAACTCAAACATTCTCACAGGCCTCTCTCTTATTTCAAAATATGGAATTGAATTCAACCACTGAATATCTACATTGGATACTTTAGTTCATAAAGCATGATAATTTTTACCTACCACTGGGTCTTAGCATTAGAGGTACCTCTGAAATATGCTGTGCTTTTTGCATATCATGCACAGTTGCTTCTAAATCTGCAGCCAAACGTCGTTTTTGTTCAGCGAGCTGTTTTCGTTTTTCCTCTACAAAATAATTTCAGACCAAGTTATTTAAAATTAATATACTGTACTTTGAAAAGGATGAACTAAATATAATAATATAATTAATGTTCAATATTATGTGAAAATATTTAATTTAAGTTAGCATTTATATAATGCTTCTTAAAATAATGACTGAACAACAATATAATATAAAACCATGTATTTTAATATGCTCAGAAACTGGTGTGTAAATCACAGTTTGAGCAAACCTAGGTTTTGTGTCAGAGGTTCTTTCACCAGTTTGGGCTGGTATGCCAAATGTGACCCCTTCCTGGACAAAAACTGTTCATTTCTCAGTCATCTGTCTTAATAGTATACACATGATGGCTAATTATATCTGGGTCTGGATGCCACATTATGTCTGAGCCATGTCAATTGCATAGGTTTCCATGGCCAATTCAAAGTACTATTTTTGATCTTTAAAGATCTCCACAGCTTTGAGTTTTCTGTCTTCATAAATATGTATTCAGATAGGGCCATCATTGAAAGGTGTATTCTAGGTGCTCTTTGTAACTGGGTTGACATGGTGACTAATAGAAAAACAGCATCTCAATGCTGACTTGTCAAATCCTCCCACAGAGGTTTTCCTATGCCCAATTTATTGTCCTGTTGGTGCAAAAGGAGGGCCTTCTTACTCTCCCGAGATTTAAAAATGCAATTTTGTGGACTATTTTATGCTGCTTTTAAATGTTTCTGCCTCTTAACTTATCTTATTTTAAATATCCACACTATTTGTTTTATTTGTTTTACAATAGTTTTATTCTTTCATTCTTTTGTGGTCACACCATTGCTTTTGGAATAATGACTTAAAGAATTCATCTGTATAAGACTCTCTGTGTCAACTCAATTTGGCTGCAAACATCTGCTGTATCTATACAAGTACAGTAATACCTCTTAAGACGAATGCCCTGTAAAAAATCGTAAGATGAATGAAATTCTGGGAATAGGCATGCTTCACAAGGTAAAAATTCCCTATGGGATGCTTCGCAAGACGAAAACCCATTCCGCATTTTTGGGCGGCGGGGGGGGATTCCAGCTCTGCATGTCTTTAAAGTGCACTTTATAAAAAGGTCTGGAAAAAATCTGCTTTTTTTGTCCTTTTTTCTGACCTCCGGAATGGATTGATCAGTTTTCCATTCATTCCTATGGGAAACCACATTTTGCAAGACAAATTTTTCATAAAATGAACCTACTCCTAGAATGAATTAAATTTGTCTTAAGTGGTACCACTGTACTGAAGAGGCAATCCCCATCAAACACCAAGTCCTCTATTTGTGATTTGATACATGAGCCATGCTTTATGGCCATAGCCAAGTAAGGCAGCAATATAAGCAATTTCAGCAGATATCATCATCATTGGCATCCTTCAGTCTCGAAAGACTATGGGATCATGCCTGGAGTAGAGATCCTAAAAACAACACCTAGTGTGACTAAATAGACCAATTCGGGAATGGCAGTCTCTACCGCACTGGGGGCAGATGTATTCTGTTTCTTGCCCAGTCCTCGAGTTTCATTCTTTCCATACCTGCCTCTTTTCCTCTGCCTGTTGGACAAATGCCTCTTCAAATTTATGTAGACCATGCTGTATCTCTTGCCTCCAGACAGTGAGATCGGAGGTCAGGGTTTCCCAACTGTTGAGGTCCATTCCCAAGGCCTTCAGGTCCCTCTTACAGATATTCTTATACCGCAGCTGTGGTCTCCCTCTGGGTCACTTTCCCTTCATTAGTTCTCCATATAGAAGATCTTTTGGGATCCGACTGTCATCCATTCTCACAACGTGTCCAAGCCAGCATAGGCATCACTGTTTCAATACAGTGTACATGCTAGGGATTCCAGCTCGATTCAGGACTATGCTATTTAGAACTTTGTCGTGCCAGATAATGTTGAATATTCGCCTAAGACAGCGCATATGGAAGGTATTAAGCTTTCTTTCCTGTCAGGCATGGATGGTCCAAGACATGCTGCAATACAAAAGTGTGCTCAGTACGCAAGCTTTATAGACCTGTATCTTTGTATGTTCTGTCAGCTTCTTATTGAGCCATACTCTCTTTGTTAGTCTGGAAAACATAGTTGCTGCTTTACCTATACGTTTATTCAGCTCAGACTCTAGTGAGAGTGTATATGAGATAGTTGAGCCAAGATACACAAAGTCATGGACAACTTCCAGTTCTTTTTCAGAAATTGTAATGTGAGGAGGAGAGTCCACATTCTGGCCCATTATTTGTGTTTTTTTCAGGCTGATTTCTAGCCCCAAATCTTTGCAAGCTTTACTAAAATGGTCCATGAGTTGTTGGAGATCTTCGGCAGAGAGAGCAGTAATGGCGGCATCATCAGCAAAGAGGAGATCCCGCAAACACTTCCCCTGTACCTTAGACTTTGTCCTCAATCTAGAGAGGTTGAAGAGTTTTCCATCTGATCTGGTCCGGAGATAGATCCCCTCTGTTGAAGTTCCAAAAGCATACTTCAGCATGGTAGCAAAGAAGATCCCAAACAAGGTTGGCAGAAGGACACAGCCCTGCTTCACTCCGCTTCGGATGTTGAAGGGATCTGACACCAGGCCATCAAAAACTACATTGCCCTTCATATCCTCATGAAAAGACCTAATGATGTTAAGGAGCTTGGGTGGAGGAGTATTTTAAAGAGTCCATCCCTACTAACCATATCAAATGCCTTCGTAAGATCTATGAAGGCTACAAATAGTGGCTGTCCTTGTTCCCTGCATTTCTCCTGCAACTGCCTGAGGGAAAATACCATATCAGTAGTGGACCTGTTGGTTCGAAAGCCACACTGTGATTCTGGGTAGACTCTCTCTGCAAGTATCTGGAGCCTCTTCAGTATAACACGTGCAAACAGCTTCCCAACAACACTAAGAGAGATACCACGATAGTTGTTACAGTCGCTCCTGTCACCTTTGTTCTTATAAAGCGTAACAATATTAGCGTCCTTCATATCCTGTGGTACTTCCCCTTCCCTCCAGCAAAGGCAGATGATTTCGTACAGTTCAGTGGCAATGATCTCTTTGCAGCACTTCAGCACTTCAGCAGGGATGTTATCTTTTCCAGGTGCCTTGTCAGAGGCAAGTAAATCCAGAGCTACATTTAGTTCTTTTAGTGTTGGTTCATTGTCAAGCTCCTCCAAGACAGACAAGCACTCAATATTATTTAAGACTTCTTCGGTTATTGTGTTTTCTTTGGAATATAGTTCAGAGTAGTGCTGCACCCAGTGTGCCATCTGCTGCTCATGATCCTGGATGATCTCACCTGAAACAGTCTTTAAGGGTGCAGTTTTCTTATGTATTGGCCCTAAGGCCTGTTTAATTCTGTCATACAACCCCTTGATGTTACCTGTATCAGCTGCCATCTGAATCCGAGAACACAGTTGCAGCCAGTAATTGTTAGCACATTTCCTGGCAGTCTGCTGGACTTTGTTACGAACAGCTCACAGAACCTGTAGGTTGTGCTCTCTGGGACAAGCTTTATATGCAGTCAAGGCTGTCCTCTTTTCTCAATAGCTGGCATCAGCTATTCTGAGTGGGCTTCAAACCAATCTGCTATCTTTGAGTCTCCTTGCCAAATACCGATAAAGCAGTGTTATAAACAACATTCTTAAAATGTTCCCAACATTTAGATGCATTATCTTCAGCAGGGCCAGGAAGAGCTTCCTTGAGTACATGGGATACTTCCTCCACTTTTCCTTGGTTATAGGTCTTACTGGTATCAATTTTTGATTTTCTTTCCTTCTTCAGGTGGTGCAATCTCTTTGTTTTCAGTTTTACTTTGCTATACACCAGGGAGTGGTCTGTGTCGCAGTCGGCACTCTGATAACTGTGTTTGATTGTAACGCTAGAGATGCTGGAGCGCCTGACTAGAATCAAGTCGAGCTGATGCCAGTGCTTCGATCTTGGATGTCTCCAAGAGACTTTGTGCTGGGGCTTTGTGTTAAAGAATGTATTGCTGACACAGAGACCATAATAGCAGCAAAACTCCAGCAGGCATTGGCCATTTTCATTCATCTTTCCAATGCCGAACCGACCTAGGCAGGTGGGCCAGGAGTTATAATCATCTCCAAGCCTGGCATTAAAGTCACCGAGGATAGCTATTGGTCTTTTCTCATGGATTTTCTTGATAGTGGCAGCTAGATCATCATAGAATTTGTCTTTAAGTTCTGCTGGAGATTATAATGTTGGTGCATATGCACTGATAAGTGTAACTAACCCTGCTGTAGAGTGTAGTTGCATGGACAGGATTCTCTCACTTCCTACAGCAGGTGGGATAATGAGACCTAGTAAAGTATTTCTAACAGCAAAGCCAACCCCACATTCCCTGGTCTCGTTTGATGGTTTTCCCTGCCAGAAGAACATAAAGTTCCTCTCCTTGACAGATCCAGAGTCAGGTAGCCTTGTCTCTTGGAGAGCAACAATGTCCATCCGCAGTCTGAACAGTTCCCTGTCGATGACAGCTGTCTTTCGTATAGTGTCCATTTCTTGGAGATAGTCTGAACAGCCAGGTTTCATTGTCCTAACATTCCATGTGCCCAACTTTAGGCTCGAGAGTTTTTTTATGTTTATTGCATGGTGTGGAGTCAACGATTTGTTTGCTGGTTTCCATCCTGATCTGCCTATACCCAGGTAGCTGCCGCTTCCTGTGTTGTTCCCCCACTATTTGCTGCAAATGGTCCTCTCCAGGGCACAAGGCCTGGGTAATTCAATATGGAGATTGGGCTGTTACCCAGGCAGCAAAACCCCCTCTCCACGTAGCTGGAGTGGTCCAATGGAACGGCAAAGCCGATACGATTAGTTCCAGCTATGTCGCAGGAGTTGCCAGAACGTGATTGTATACAGTCATGAACTGTCTCCGGGACTCCGGCTCCGTTTTTTTCCTTGAGGTTGAGTCCTGAAGCCTTTTCTAATGATGGATATAGCCACAAGGCAGTGGAGGTTTGAAAGAGTTTCCTTCTCCTAAGGGTGGTTCTTCCGCTTTTTCTGCCGTTGGGGCGATGAGAGCCCTTTTCTGCCTTCAAAACCGTTGACCATCCTCTCCTGTAACCCCAGATGGGGGCCCTTACAAGGTACTACCAGCCGGGCCAGCTGGACCAAGGTTTTTAAAGGAGGTATTACTCCTCCAGTTTTCTTCTTGTTCCTTGGAATCCTGCCCCAGGTTGCCCATTCCCCCAAGAGCAAGTTCTACAAAGTCCCCGTAAGTGTAGAATATGCCCTCCTATTTGTTTTTCCTATTTCCCAAGTTCTGCTTCTTGGTATAAAAAGAGTAAAATAAGAGATTTTGCGTGCCATTAGGCACGCACTCCTGGCAGCCCTCCTGTGCTGTTTCCCCTCAGACCCTGTGCTAAAAGAGAGCAAAATGGAGGAGCAAAGGCTTGCCCAGGGCAGAGAATGGCCAAAGCATGCAGCTCCCAAGAACAGAGAGGCAGAAGCAAACAATCACCCAAGGCTAAAAAGTTCACCTCAATTTAGGCAGTCTTTTCAAAGATCCCTGCTTGTTAATTCCTTCTCTTCACCCTGCAGAAAAAGCTCCTGGCAGCCCTCCTGTGCTGTTTCCCCTCAGACCCTGTGCTAAAAGAGAGCAAAAGGGAGGAGCAAAGGCTTGCCCAGGGCAGAGAATGGCCAAAACAGATATCACCTAGGTTGTAATAATTGGCAAAGTGCATTTATTGAGCACCTAGAGAGTCAGCTTTCCAATGAAAAAGCATGGCTCCATTCTTATTATCGTCAGTAACATATTATGCTTGGCAAGTAGCAATTCATATTTTAAGGCAGCAAAAGAATAAAAGTGTCTACTTATTGGATCCTTTGTTATCCTGGAAAAAAGTATAAGCCCAAGAAAATCTGTTTAATAATATACCTGAAAGAATACGAAACATCAGCATACATACCACCAGCAATGTCCGGTTGGGTAGCTGCAAGAGCTTGTAGTTCTTGTAGTCCTTTTAAATTTTCAAGTAACAGTTGCTTCATCTCTGATAGCTCATATAATTCTCCTTCTGCAAAAAAAAAAAAAAAAATGTTTCCCTTGAAAACATGTTTCAAATGTCTCACTGTTCACAACGCTGCAGAAAATAGAGGAAGACTTTTTAAAACAAATAATTTAATTGAAACAAAAAGTTTTCTATTTCTGTCAATGCAGATCTCAAAATGAAATAGGCAAAGGAATATCAATTTTTCCAGAATTGTTCCAAAGCTATGTCAATGCATAGCTTTGATTTAGCATAAAAATCTGTAAACATAAGCCACACAGGAGCGTACAAAGAACTGTCACATAAACTATGTCTGCTCTGATTTCTCTTGTTAGGATGGCAAATCCATTCCCATTGCTTCTCCAAATCAGCACAAACTGGAATATCATGTATATACTACTTCATTTCTTACTGATAATCTTGCAGAGAGCAAATCTGGGTTTATTTTTGTTTTTTGTAGAAATACTGCTTCTGGGAACAAGAAAAGTGAACACTGACAGGTGAACCAACAAAAAAGCTGGGAACTAACATAATAAATTTGTCTTACTTAAATTGTTTCCCCAATCTGTTTTAAGCCAAAGATTAGTTCGTAAGACATAAAAACCATGGGAAAGGCCTCCAGTAACAACTAATGAGTTTCCTTCTACAGTATTTTGTTCCCTTTCCTCTGATAGCCATACAATTTTAACTGGGTTGGGTGGGTAATTTACCACCAAATTTTGATATAACAGAAATGACAGTAAAGTGTCTGATTTCCACTTTTGACTCCTCCCTCCCACCTATGGTGCTGGGGGGGAATTCATCTCAGCCTAGCAGAAACTGAATATTTTCCAATGAATAAACTATCAGGCAAACATATCTCATTTTGATAAACCCTTGAGAAGTACTAATCAAAAAATGTACACCACCTGCATCATGCTTTCTCTGTGATATATTCATAATAGTCTCAGTGACTTAACTGTCTTACAGCACTGAAGAGTTACACATTCTGTGTTTTTTGGAAAACCATGTAATTTCTAACCTACCAATGGGTTGTCCAATTAGAGCCCTATCCGAAGCACGACACTCTGCCTCATCTAAGTCTTGCACAGCTGCCTTTAGCTCCTTAGTCAATCGTCTTCTTTCCTCAAAGAGCTCCTGAAGTTTATGTTCTGTTAAATTATTTTAGGCCAGTTAATAACACATAGGAGTATACCTTGAATACTGATAAATTCATAATTCTAAATGCCAATATTTGAACCTCTGTTTTCTTAATATACATAACCTCACTGAACAATACAACTATTTTACAATATTGTTTAATGTTATTCAATCTGTAATGCATGGAGAGGAATATCTAAAAGTTAGCTATGATAAAAGTGACAAAATGTTACCCTGAACAAGAACAATTCTGTAAGTGCAGATACAACTTCCTTAACTTTGTTTTCAAGATTATTTAGATTTAGTGAGCTATGTTGATCACAATCCAACAGTTACACTGTCATAAATGCAACTGCATAACTTGGAAAAGCAAATAGCTGCTAATTCATGATTGAATTCCTACTTGCAACCATCTGAATGACATGGCATAGAACTAATAATTCAATGGGGAACATGTTAGTTAGCAGCTGTTTGTCATTTGGAGGGCTCAATTATGATGCAGTTTGTATCACTGTGTTTGCTGCAGTTGTCGCTACTAATTTCAGTGTATTTTCCACTGACTCCATGATCTAAATACTGGAATCATTCCTGGTCCTTTTTCATCACCATTCATTACCCAGTGCAGCTTGGGAGGGAAAGGGAAAAAGAAGTGCTGGGACAAATTGTGAACTTAGATTATTCATCACTGTTATTTCATTGTGAGAACTTTTCCCTGTTTAATTTTGAGTTGTCTTGTAAGGCAGAGGTAGGGAACCATAATCTTTTGCAATTTTTAAAGCAAATATTTCTTTTTCTTTTTCTCTGAATATGAATTTCTCTGCCCCACAGTAATGTAACTATATACGGTAATCTCTTAGAAGGTTTGGAAGTTGAGTAATGACAACTGGACTTTTTTTCTTGTGAGATTGAAACACTACACTACTCATCCAAGTAGCTTCATCAGGAATGTATTCTGATGGTTTGGGATAGGTTTTAAAATTTGTACTTTTCTAATTATAACCATATAACAACTGCTTCATATTGACCTTAAATTCAATGTATGTTTAAACTATAATTGACAGCATACAAAATCACAACATACGTACCATTGACACTGTCAGGCTGTATAGCTGCAAGAGCCTGAGCTTCCTGTAGCGCTTTCCAATTGGATTCCAAAGATGACTGTAAATGATGTTTTTTTGCAGCTAGCTCATATAATTCCGCTTCTGCAAACAGAAATATTTTGATTCATCTTCTAAAAATAATTTTGAATCTTCTTATCATTCTTGAAATGAAGAGACATTAAAAACCTAGATTCTAAACTGATTCATTCAAACTATGATGTTGGAGGAGAGCTTTGTGGATACAATGGACCACTAAAGAGACAAACAAGTGGGTCCTAGATCAAATCAAGCCTAAACTCTCTCTAGAAACAAAAATGATAAAATGGAGGCTGTTATACTTTAGGCACATCATGAAAATATAAGACTTGCTAGAAACAATTGAAGGCAGCAAGAAACTTGGAAGATTTACAAAGACGTGAATTGACTCAACAAAGGAGGCTGCAGACTTAATTTGTAAGAACTGACCACAGCTGTTAAAGACAGTTTTGGAGGTCATAGGATTGACATGAAGTGAAGGGAGCTTGACAGGGCATAATAACGACAATGTATCTTTCAGTCTTTATGTACCAGCAAGTTCCAGCTGAGGTCTTTCTGAAACTCCATGTTGTACTTTTTGTTGTACTTTTTGTATATGTTGCACAGTTGCCCTTAAATAGGCAGCTAAATTTCTTCCTTGCTCCTCAAGTTCATGTAGTTTGTGCTCTGGAAAGCAATGTCAGGTCAATTCATACCAAATACCAATATATGCTGAAATGACTACACCAGGCATGTCCAAACTTCAGCCCTCCTGATGTTTTCGACTACAACTCCCAGAATTCCAAGCCTATATTCCCAATGGCAAAGGACTGTGGGAGTTTTGGTCCAAAACATCTGGAGGGCCGAAGTTTGGACATGCCTGGACGACACAAACATATCACTGCAATTAGCATGCAATGTTATTTATGAATTTTAAGTATATGCTCTAATTATTTCACATACATAATTTCAATAAAGACATATAACAATTGTATAGGTTTCAAACAGCATTATTAACTCCAAATTTTACACTAGGGTAATTCCTAAGAAACTGCATCAATACAATTCAAATATCATAAAATATTACTATAATGAGAAAAGTTGCCTTATACTTTTCTTAATTGAATGTAACATAATATACCTCTCTATAAAAATGCTTTGAAAAACAAATATTTGCACTGTAATTAAAAAATCTTCTGATTTTAATAAAGGTAGCCAATTGTGTTAGGGCATATGGTAATTTACCACCAAATGTTAAAAGTAGCATATTTAGGCATTTTTAAAAAATTGAATTTTTCTTGGACTATTTGGGAGACCTCTGACAGAGCTGGAGACTATATATGACCCTAGCCTAACTTTACCCACCAGTGTACTAGACAAACATAACATTTAGGTTCTGACGACTTGTTAAAAGCTAGCATATAAAATGATCACCAACTGTATTTTTATAAAAACTGTAGAGCTTCTCTCTAATGTTTTCTTTAAAAATGAATGTGTTTTGCCTATGGATGGCAACAGTTCTGAGTAACAGCTGGGTTTTATATTTTCAAAAGGTCACATTAATCTTTTATCTTTCTTTGCTTATCTAAGTGCCCAGAATACTGTGTCACATTAATGGAGAAATAAGTAAGTAAGTAAATAAGCAAGCAAGCAAGTAAATTCTATTTCCCAATAACCCTAAAGAGAGTCCCAGGTAGATGTTGACTCAATGCCATGAACATCAGCCACGTCTTCAGTCTCTTCTACCAAGCTTTGCATTTTTAAAAAAACATTTTGCTTTATGAAAAGTTGTGGAAACCATGTACCATATTTTGTAATATTTGAGATTGCTTAACAAACAGTCGGTTAAACATTACACATATATAAATACAGTAAAATATTAATTTTCAACTACTATACAGTGGTTGTATGGTGAGATACCTAGCTGGTTTAAAATAAAATTGTGTTAATGATGCACAGATATATTTGTGGCTTTCCTTGACTGCCACAATAAACATACCACTAATACTGCCTGGATGGGAAGCTGCAAGAGTTCGAGCTTCTTCCAGCTCTTTCTGATTAGATTCCAATTTCTCCTGTAAAACTTGCTTCTTCACTGACAGATCATGCATTTCCTTTTCTTTAAAAAGAAATTGTTAGACTCTCTTAATGTCAGTTTAAAACATCACTGTGTTTAACAAAGCAATAAAATGCATCAAAGTGGTGACCTGGTTTACATTACAGACACCTGGATGGAAGGGGCTGTGGGTGTTAATCACACTCAGCTTTGTCCACCACAATTCTCTATGCAGTAGTAGACAAATCTGGAGGGGATGGACACATGGAGTTGCAGTGATCCATCCTCCTCACCAAGTATTCATAACCCAGTTTTCCAGGTTTGAATGTATATACAGTAGACCCTCGTATAGCAAACGGTTTGTATCACATAAAATCTGTACAACATAAAAAATTCCAGAGATAGGGGAAATCTGCTTAACAGAATCACTATGGGGTGAAACTGTACAACATAAAAATTGTCGTGATTAGGGATGACTCCATTTTCAATGCATTCCCATGGGAAATTTGTATAAAGGAAAATTTGCTTAACGGAATTTCATTTGGCACAAATTAATTCCTTTATACAAGGTGCCACTGTATCTGAAAGTGAGAGCCCAGGACAGAATAAGGATTCTATTAGTCTATTGCTCACCCACTGCACAATGGCTTCCCTTCCTGAGCTAGCCAAGTTGGCCTCAGAGTGGCATTACAGTTATCGTTGTTCAATTGTTCAGTAGTGTTTGACTCTTTATGACCCCATGGACCAGAGCTCACCAGGCCTTCCTGTCTTCCACTGTCTTTAACTTATTTTGCTGGGGGAGTTAATCCTCCAACCTGAAACAGCTTTGTCAGGAGTGGTTCAGGACTTGGTGTCCTCCATGGATACACATCCATGGGCCTGTCCCAAATGGTATCTGGCCCCACCTATGTTTCAGGGCACACATTAGAATTGGTTTCCAGTACAGGGGTAGACAAATGTTAGTGATCTGCTTGTAGAGGAGCTCTCTGCAGATACATTGTCCTATTTAAGTTTGAACTCATAACGTCTCCAGGAATCAGGGACCAACTAGAATGGTCCACCCTAGGAGACTGATGAATCTGACTGGTTTCCTGATGGCTCATGGGGAGTTTCTTGTAACCTCAGCAAGCAATCCTGCTAAAGCTCTGGTCGACCTCTAGAATGGATAAATGGTCTGGGCCATTGACATTATCACTTCTAAATGTCACTTCCCATTAAGTGGAAACAAATTGGTTTACCAAGGAGGTGGCGTTGATGAAGAGTGGAGAAGAGACAATGATGACAGAATACTGAGTGAAAGTGATGGAATACAAGCTAGGATCCACTGCAAGGCCTATTTCATGTCAGTGTCAGCTGCAAAGAAGTATCATTGCATTTGCATAGATATCCAGCAGATCTCTTCAAGTAGTCAAAGGCCTATTGCATGCTGGCCCAAAAGATGGGAATGTATACAACAATCTAGCCTGCTGTGAAGAATTTGTACAACTCTTTGTAGTCAAAATCACTCAGATCTGCTCTGACGTGGATGCTCTGGTTGATATAGATCCTCTAATGTTCCATTCCTGGGCAAGGTACTGCATTGTATGATGGTTTCTTCATTGCAGAGTTTCCTGGATGAGACAAATTATCTATATCTATTTTAATCTGGCTTCAGTCCTAGTTCTGAGACACAGACTGCTTTGGTCACCTTGGTGGATCAAAGGGTTCTTTAGGTATAGAACACTCAGGATGTATAGAATAGTATACAATATTGATACCTTCTGCAAGGATACAGCTTAGCAGCTGGGGGAAAGGCATTCTAGATCACAGGTTCCCAATCTTGCGTTCCCAGATGTTCTTGGACTAAAATTCCCAGAAGCCTTTGCCACCAACTAGGCTGACCAGGATTTCTGGGAGAGTTCTTCTACAGTGAAGAACAATGGCAAGATGCCTAGTTTATACCTCCACACCTTCTGATAGTGAATGATAAACAGAAGAAATATCCATGAATGTATATTCTTTAACAAAGAAATTTACATACCAGCAGGCCTTCCGATTAGAGCTCTTCCTGAAGCATAATGTTCTGCTTTTCTTATATCATGCAAAGTTTCCTCTAGCTCTTTGGTCAACTGTTTTCTTTGCTCATTTAGTTCTTGTACTTTATGTTCTACAAAATAATGGTTTGTTAATCCATAACAAAACACTGGTGCATGTTTAAATAACTATGCTTTCCAACTATGCAGCACTCCTTTGCTTGTTAGGAGTAGGCACAATTAATTATAACTACTGTATTTTTTGCCCTATAAGAGGTACTTTTCCCACCCTCAAAAGTAAGGGGAAATGTCTGTGCGCCCTATAGGGCGAATACAGCAGTCCCCCAACCTATATTTCACAGATTTTTATTTAGAGATAAGATACCTTCAGGAGCCTCTCCCATCTTGTGCTGCAGTCAAGATTCCCCAGTCAAAACTCACCTTGTGTGCAAAGAGGTTTCCATGGAGACTCTGTCCTCCCCTTCTGAAGCTTGGATTCCACAACCCCAATTACCTGGTTTGCAAACCTCCCTTTTTGCAGTTTGGATCCCACAGCTCCAATTACCTGGTTTGCAAACCTCCCTTTCTGCAGCTTGGATTCCAGAACTCTAATTACCTTGTTTGCAGGCCTCCCTTTTTGCAGCTTGGATCCACAGCTCCAATTACCTTGTTTGCAAGCCTCATAAGAACATAAGAACATAAGAAGAGCCATGATGGATCAGGCCAAAGGCCAGTCTAGTCCAGCTTCCTGTATCTCACAGTGGCCCCACCAGATGTGTCTGGCAGCGCACGAGACTAGATATCTGTCTCCTGATACCACTCCCCTGCATCTGGTCCTTGAAGTACCCCAGTTTTAAGCCTGGAGTTTTTTTATCCCCATCATGGTTTGTAACCTGTGATGGACTTTTCCTCCAGGAATCTGTCCAATCCCCTTTTGGAGGCATCTGGCTTCCCGGTACCCTGCCATAAAACCTTAGGCTAAACATTTTAAGCCTCCCCTTACCCTGCCGGTAAAACCTCTTAGACTAAACTTTTTTTTTTGTTTTTCTCCTCTAAAACTATGTGCATCTTATAGCCCAGTGTGTCGTTTCAGGGCAAACAAATACAGGGTATATGCAAGTTAAGGAAGGCTGCAATACTGCTATTAGTATACATTGGTACATGTTGTGTGTCATCAAATCAGAACCTACTTATTGTGATCATATTGGACTTTTAAGATAAATGAAATATTTAAGGATAGGTGGTCTGTGAAAAACATTTAACATACTTTGAAATGAACAGATTTATTCTACATGGGGCCAGTATATACTAGACCACTGCAACGTAACTATATTGTTTCATTACTCTTTTCTCACAAAAATTCCCGAGTAATCAGTCCAAAATCACTTGCAGCACTAAATGGTCTGAAAGCTACTTTTATTTTTACCAATATTTCTGTCAGCTTTGCTCAAACTATCACAGATACCTCCCTAGAAATTCCTTCCTTCCACAAAGGATTTACATAGCATGGCAGTTTTTCCAACAAAGATTGTAAGCAAGGTTTTCAGTGGTAAAGCAATATGAATATAGGACACTGACAAAGAGGTTAAAGGTCACTTGATTTCAGAGCAATATTTACTTTCTTTCTAAGCACTTGCACAGTCATGTAACTCAGTCAGTATGCAATGGATAATGCCTTAACTTATAACACCCTGCTGCTATAAATTATGTCTTTTGGGTAACTGAGTTGGACCAAAAGAATCGTCTATAGCTGATAATATGTGAAATCTCAGAATACCTACCACTGATGCTGCTTGGCTGTGTAACTGCAAGTTCCTGAGCTTCTTGTAGCTCTTTCTGATTGGACTCCAACTTTTCCAGTAATTCTTGCTTTTTTGAAGACAACTCATATAATTGCCTTCCTGAGAACAAAAATGTTTTTGAATCTATTTTTGGAAATGGTTCTAAATACCACTACCAATGCAGTCATAAAATACATATACAGTATTCAAAAACTGGATTATTTGCAGAACACACATATTAAGACAAGGTGAATTTCTGCCTGCACTAAACAAATATTATGATTGCTGTTGTTATTGAATTGCTGTCAAGTCACTTCCAACTTATCGCAACCCTATGAATGAGTAACCTCCAAAATTTTCTCTCCTCAACAGACATAATCTGTTCTTGCAAACTCAAGCCTATTGCTTTGTTTATGGAGTCAATCCATCTCATGTTTGGTCTTCTTCTTTTCCTGCTGCCGTCAATTTTTCTCAGCATTATTGTATTTTCCACTGAATCTTGCCTTCCCATGATGTGCCTAAAGTAGGACAGCTTTTCTTTCACCAATTTCTGCTCCAGAGATGTTGTTGTCAGTCGTTCAGTCATGTCCAACTCTTTGTGACCCCATGGACCAAAGCACGCCAGGCCCTTCTGTCTTCCACTGCCTCCTGCAGTTTGGTCAAACCCATGTTGGTTGCATCAATAAAACCATCCAACCATCTCATCCTCTGCCGTCCTCTTTTCCTTTTGCCTTCAATCTTTCCCAGCATCAGGGTCTTTTCCAAGGACTCCTCTCTCCTCATGAGGTGGCCAAAATATTGGAGTCTCAGCTTCAAAATCTGTCCTTCCAATGAACATCCAGGGTTGATTTCTTTCAGGATGGATAGATTTGATCACCTTGCAGTCCAGGGGGACTCTCAAGACTCTCCTACAGCACCACAGCTCAAAAGCATCAATTCTGCGGTGATCAGCCTTCTTTATAGTCCAGCTCTCACTTCCATACATCACTATTGGAAAAACATAGGTTGACTCCAGAGATAGTTCAGGCTTAATTTGCTGAAGGACCTACTTGTTTGATTTTCTGCCTGTCCAGGCTATCCACAAAGCTCTTCTCCAGCACATTTCATATCAGTCAACTTTTTCCCTGTCACTTTTCTTTATTGTCCATCTTTCATACCCATAGATGGTAGTCGGAAATATAGAAGTGTGTATGATCTTGTTCTTGGCCTCTAGTGATGCATGCTTACACTTGATGATCTTTTCTAATTATTTCATTACTCCCCTTAATCTCAATCTTCTCATTTCTTGGCTAAAGTATCTATTTGGTCTTATGACAAAACCAAGTTATACAAAATCTTTAATAATTTCCATTTCTTCATTGTCAATACTAAAGTTGTATAGTTCTAAAATAAATAAATAAATAATTTATAAATATGTTTATTATAAATACATTTATAAATTTATAAATTAAAATTATGTATGCCTCTTCCATAAATTTCACTTAAAGTGTTTTTTTTTTAAAAAAAAAAAGACCCAGGAAGAAGCGTATGTTTTGTCTGTTTAAGATTTGTTATATGAAAACTAATTCTAATACTAGGAAAGCTCAGATGTACTGACCTACTGTTACATTCACTTATGTTTATTTATCATTGTTTACTTTATTCCACTTTGCAGGAAGAAATGGCTCCAAAGACAATATTAGCACTAATTAAAACAAAGTAGAAATGATCTATGAACTCAGAATTTCTGCATTTTTAGAATTCTTTGCTGGCTTCAATGATGCCAGCAAGAGGCTGGGGTTCTTAGCAGGAGTGATATCCAGATAAAGTACAACAGTATATAACATTTGCTTCTTCTCCTGTTGCTGATGGAATCAGTAGTGAAAATCAAAATAGAACTTACGATACTAGATTTTTCTAGTAAAAATCTGTAAAACTAAATATCATTTATCCTCTGCTTACCAGAGGGCCGTATAATTCCTTCTGAAGTAAAATCCCGTACTTTTTGTAAATCATGCATAGTTGTCTCTAGATCAGCAGTCAAATGTCTTCTTTGCTTCATAAGCTCTTGTAGCTTATGTTCTAAAAATTATTTCACATTACTTTGTGTAGAATATTAGTATAGGTTGAAATAATTGTATTGAATAAAAGTTTGCAATAGGTATGCAATGACACATGTAAATAATGTAATTTATAGTGCATGGTATAGTGCATTCCAAACTCTTAATATAAATTAATTCAACAATAACATCAATTATTGTTAAGTTTATATTACACAATCTGAACAGGCTTTTCCTTAGTGGCACACATTATAGTTTCATAATTCATTCTTTTTAAGTGTCTCATCAAATTCTAACAGCCTAAATAATAAAAAATGAAGAAATATTCTATTCTACGCAGATCTATAATGTACCATATTTACTTCAAACAAGAAGTGGGAAGATAAGACTTCCTACTTTTTTCCTGCAGACCTAAACTTAAGTACTTCCATTTCCTGCTTGGTGTAAGGAGATACCTTTTCCTGGGCTGGCTTTCAGAGATGGAATTGTTTAAATTTGGGGGCTGCAAACAGAAATCTAGAGTGAAAGGTTCAAGAAGGCTAGAGGAGAAATTAAACTGTTTGGGTGATAAAAAAAATACATTGATCTACATGGATAAAGGAAAATGAAAAAGAATTCAATGCAATTATGCAACTTTTGTTAGATCCCTAGCAAAACACATTAACACAATTTCCCTGTTCTAAGTAAGGACAGAGTCTTAATACTGGATTAATATATTCACCTTCCTATGTTTCTGCTAGTAATTGACAGGGATGGTTAAGCAGCCTAGAAGGGAGGCTATATGCTAAAATACAATGATCTCCCTTCACTTATTCACAGAAGAAAGGCTTAGTTCTCAGACAGAACAGATAAACATAGTTTCCCTTGCACCAAAATAAAGCATGGAAGCTAAAGTCAAGACAACATTTCAGATCAGCTATTTGACTTAAGGTGTTTCTGTGTAGAAGCAACAGGGAAATGTTATAACTGAAGCAATATTCCCCAATGCAAGTATTAGTGTGCTACTCAAAGTTGCCCAATCAAAATTTAGTCCCACCCAAATATAGTGAATTTAAAAAACACAATTTTCATAACATAATAGTCATTCTAAAATTTCCACTGGATAACATGTGGATCTATGGATTAGATATATAGACAGCAAGCTTTCTGAATATAACAGGATCAAAGAACTATAGTACAAATGAATAGCTATTTCTAAAAAGTTGCCCAAAAGGAAAGTGTAACAGTCTGCATCATTCATTTATGTATGGAACATAACATGGAACCTTTCACAACTATAAATGTACAATGGCCAAAATCACCATATTGTCATTGACAACAATAAATATCACAATAAACATACCACTGATACTTCCTGGTTTTATAATTGAAAGTTCCTGAGCTTCCTGTAACTCTTTCCGATTAGATTCCAGCTTTTCCAATAAATCTTGCTTCCTTGAAGACAGTTGATCTATCTCTCTATCTGCAAGAAGTGTTTTTTGAATAATCTTGAGAAACAAATTCAAAAGTAATTATTGTTCAGAAAGTCAAACACATATAAACAAGGTTTTTCTGGGAGGTCTCATCGTGACCTAAGTCTGTGTAAATGCAATGGCAAAAAGTGGCTAGTTAATAAATTATCAAATTCCTAAGGCTGAAAAGGCATTTTAGAAACCTATAAAAACTAATTAAAAATTTTTCCTTAGCAGCACTTTACATATCTCACCCCTAAATTAACAATACTAATTAACAATACTAAATCATTACATTGGGATGGGTTTCCTATTTTGCGGGTTCTAGGTGGAATGGAAGGGATTCCAACTGCTGCTGTTGCTTCTGATTATAATAGAGTGATAATTAGATTTACAACATCAAAGCAATTATGAGTAATTCATACTCCTCTTACCAACAGGTTGTACAAATATAGTTCTTTCTGATGCACGGTGATATATATTTTGCATATCATCCAGAGTTGATTCTAGTTCTGCAGTCAAATATTTCTTTTGGTCAGCCAATTCTTGCAGCTTTTGTTCTTTGGAATTTATCACAAAATACTAATTACATTACATATAATATGTAATAAACATGAAATATTCCTTGAATTTCTCCATTTATTATTTGCTTAAAAAATTATCTAAGTTAGGCAGCAACTCAGCATTGCTCAGTTCCACCTCCCTCGTAAAACACTGCATAATCATACCAGACAATATTTTAACACTGGGCGTTTATACACGACCCTTAAGTTCCGCTGCAAATGGCTGCAAGCTCCGGAGCTTAAAAATGTTTCCCCACCAGCTCCAGAGTTTGCAGACAATTAAGTGCGACCCCGCCCACTTTAGCACGACCCAGCGCACTTTTCTTGTACCTTCTCTTTGGAGGTGAAAAATCTTTGATGCGGTGCAACGATAGTGAGTGCGGGGCTCTCCTCGCTTCTGTTTGCTGCTTTTTGGCTCCCGCCCCTTTAAGAGCTACTTTTACAGAGACGAGGGGGTTGGACTTGATGGCCTTACAGAGACGAGAGGCAGAACGAGGTGAGCGGCATGCTTTTCTTTCTCTTTTTCTCCCTCCCTCACGCAGCCAGCAACCAGGAAGTGCGGAGGGGGTGGGGACAGAGGAAGAGCGACAAAACCCTAAGATCTCTGGTCCGAATTTAAGTGGCCAGCGGATCTTAGGGGTCGTGTAAAAAGGCCCATTGTTTAGAGAAGAGATTTTTCTTCAAGTCATTAAATACATTAAATACAGGGGTACCTCTACTTATGAGTGGCTTTACTTAAGAGCAATTTGTCTTATGAGCGGCTGCTCTCCAATTCGCACTACAGCTGATTTTGACAGACCTGTCAAAGTCCCCTATCAGTGCAGAGCAGAGAGCAGTGTTTGCTGCCCATCACCACCTCATCCTTCTTCTTGGTTGCTTCGATCTCTGCAAAAAAAAATCCAAAGCAACCAAGAAGAAGGACGAGGGGGGCATCGCACCACTCTCCCAACCCGGATGAGCCACCCGAACATGCACCCATCCCAGGGATTGGTGCATGTTCATGTGGCTCAGTGGGGTGGGGGTGGTGAAGTGGGCTTGGATGGTGCCAGTCTGGTGAGTGTTTGTGGTGGTAGTGTTGCCAGTGAAGATTGCATTTTTCCATCCACATAAGTCAATTAAGTCATTTTTATAGCAGAAACACTCATCACTAGTAAAGGGGAACATACCAAACTATACCCATGGGGCTTCCCACAACAGCCAGAATCAACATTCCCTCTAATTTTTCACCAATGTTGGGTAGGGTCCCCATCCCACACATGCAGGGTTCCAGACATGAGTACACTGGGCAGTTAAGTACTTGAATTTCAAGAACATATGCTGAAAGTGCTAGTTAAAATGTGAGAAGTCACAATATACATACCACTAACACTCCCTGGCTGGGTAGCAGCAAGTTCCTGAGCTTCTTGTAGTTCTTTCTGATTAGACTCCAACTTTTCAAGTAACTGTTGTTTCTTTTCAGATAACTTATACATTTGATACTGTTCCACTTCTGCAATCAGACATGTTTTGGAATGATTTTTTTTTGAATACAGTAATACCTTGGTTTACAAGTACCTTGGTTTAAGAGTGTTTTGAAAGACAAGCAAGCATTTCTTCTAAATTTTTCCTTGATCCACGAGCAATGTCTTGCAGTACAGGCACTGGAGCAGGTCACATGACCACAAGTAAGCCAATGGTGGCTCTTTTTCTATCCCACTAGGGAATCCTCAAAAGCAGAGGGAGGAGAGAGGAAGGGAGGTCTCCGTGCACCATCCATGAAGGTTTTCAAAAGAGAGTGCAGGATAAGGTTTGTTTTATTTTTCTTTATATTTTTTTAATTTGTTTTCAACATCCTTTCTTATTTTTCAAACCATTTCTAGTCATAGGGCATCTAGACAACTGTGTATATGGCTACAAACTGCATTTTATTATTGTCACATTAAAAACTCAGTGTAAAATCCAGTTGCTAGTCCCAAGCACAGCAGATTCTGCATCCAAATACCTAAACCATGGCGTGGGCATGGACTTCTAACCAAATTCTTTTGTGAGTTTTGGCTGTGTGCAGTATGTGGTCTATGGACTTCCAGAATGAATCACCTGAGTTTCCATTATTTCTTATAGGGAAATTTGCTTTGCTTTAAGAGTGTTTTGGTTTACAAGCATGTTTCCGGGATGAATTATGCTCATAAACCAAGGTACTACTGTACTTTTAAATGTTTTTCATTGCTGAATAAAAGTGCAGTTACATTGGTAACATTTGCATTCGCTTGATTCACAGTCTCTTTTGAGTTTAGGAGACCCCATGAAGATCCCATCTTGATTTGCTCCTCAACCCAATGCAATTCAATTCATGCCCACAATCCCCTTCAGTATTATCCTCCTTCTAATCCCCGGCTCTCCTTTTATGGTCTGCCCTTAAACTACTGTACTAGCTTAAAAGTTGCATATAAGAGGAAAGGGACAATTTTTCAAAGTTCTCCATGCAGATTCAATCATAAACACATACCATGGAAACATTGCAGTCTGCTGGAGTTTTTCAGAGTTGTTTTTATTTCATATTGATTTTTATCTTTTGTCTGTGTAGAGGCGATATCGCACTAAACGAATGTAGTGTACAAAAATAAGCATGATGGGACATAGTGTGAGTTGTTAAGCTGAATATTAAGTGCACATTTCGGCCTTGTATTAGACCTCATCTAAGGTATGTAGAGGAATAGCCATAACAAGCTAGCAGCGCAGAATATGGTTAGCTACCATTGGTCAATTATGTCATGTGATATCTGGAAGCTTGCAGCAAGAAGACGAGAGGGAAGAGAGAAGCAATGATTATGCTCATGATTATGCTTAGGACCACTTGGAGCAATGGAGCTCAACTCGGTCAGGTAGAGCAGGAAAAGTTAACTTAGTTGAAATCTTGAATGTAATCAGTCAGGATGACTTAGATTTTATTGTTTTTAGAGAAATAAAACTGTGATTGAGATCTGTTAAGATTTTGATATTTTTGATACTTATTTTTGCATCTTAAGAATAGAAAATAAAATAGAACTTTTGAAAAGTAACGTGGCCTCTTGTTTTGAAAAGAACCCAAGAATAAATCAGAAGGAGATATTTTGAAGTATTTTGTCTCAGGGAAAAGGAATTCTCTTTACTTTTGAACTCAGCCAGTGCAACCCCTTTTGATTTACCGTCTGGTAAATCAAAAAGGGGCTCTTTTTACCCCACCCAATTTTTAAACTTTTTTTGCCAGCCCCAAGCTGCACTACAGCTGATCAGTGCTTGGGGTCAAACCCCCAATGGGTGAGGGGAAATGGCTGGAATTTTATTTTATTTTATTTTATTTTATTTTGGTTGAGCCCCAAGCACCGATCAGCTATAGTGCGGCCGGCTGAGGGCACTTTTTTTCAGACCTGCTGCTTTGGAGACCCCCTCCATGGGTGCTTGGCGGTGGCAGCAGCAGGGGAACGAAAAACAAAATGAACAAAATGAAAATTTTTGTTTCACTTCATTTTGTTTTCCTTTGAGGGGGCGGTCTGTTATTTGTTTCATTATGTAATGAAATGAAAAATGAATAATGAAATGAATAAAACAATTGTTTTGTGCCCATTTCTAAATTAGACTCATATTGTCAGAATGTGAAACTTATACATACATTTATCAAAATCTAACATCACTAATTCATAATTACCACTGGGTCTTGTAAACAAAGGTATTTGTAAAGGATGCATTTCTTGTATTTCAGTCACAGCTGCCTTCAGCTCTTCCATCAAATGCTTTTTTTGCTCAGTGAGTTCTTCTATTTTATTCCCTATAAAAGTATTTCAGATACATTTTGTCAGCAAATATTAAAATACTAGAATATCCACGTGCTTGGAAATAATGTTTAATATGATTTGCTTTAGATATGGACATAATCTGGAAGTATAGTGGTACCTCGACTTACAAATTTAATTCGTTCTGAATGCATGCTCTTAAGTCGAACAACTCTTAAATCAGAGTACCTATCTAAAAAATTGTGGGGGGGGGAGAGAGTTTAAAAATGAAAAACAATATTTGTAAGTCGAGCAGACCATGTCTGAAATTTATAAGTCGGCAGTTAAAATGCCAACATTTTTCTGCTCTTAAATTGAGCTGCTCTTAAGTCGGGGTGCCACTGCAGTAATAATTTGCATTCTTGATCTCATTGGTTTGTTTCTTTTGCAGTAAAAAATAGGCAAATAATATGCAGCAATAACATGGGTGTGCTTATCAGTGAAGTACTTTAATTTCAAGGGTACAGTAGGGCTCCAGTATCTGCTGGGGATCATTCCAGGCCATCCCATGGATAATGAAAACTGCTGTTTTGTGACAGTAGCTTGCTTTATAGCTGCTCTTTTGTGACAGTTGCTTTCTTTACGGCTGCTGTTTTACGACAGTAACTTGCTCTACAGCTGCTGTTTGTGATAGTCGCTTGCTTTACAGCTACTGTACTAATTATTTAATTTTTCCTTTGCCAACCATGGATAACTGAATCAGTGGTTAATGAATCAGTGTATACAGGGGTCCTATTAGGTGTTCTGAAAATAATACAGTAGTTAAGAGGATGAGAAATCACAACATACATACCACTAATACTTCCTGGCTGGGTAGCAGCAAGTTCCTGTGCCTCCTGTAGTTCTTTCTGAGTAGATTCCAGTTTTTCTAGTAGCTGTTGTTTCTTTTCAGACAGCTCATACATTCTATACAATTCCATCTCTACAATCAGAAATGCTTTTGAATGGTCTTTTGAAAAAAATTAAATATTCTCATTGCTGACAAAGTGAGCTAGAAATAGAATTTCCATTTTATTGTTTAAATTAGATAAATAGTCCCACTCATCACTGTACAGTCAAACTGAGTTCTTCTGGGAACATAAGTAGTTCAAGAGAGCCAAACCAATCCTAAATGTACATTATATATCAGGGCCAGATATATATCTCAGAAATATTAGTGAAGGTATATTGAATATCTTATTAGAAGAGGAAAAATAACAGAAATAAAATGAAAAAATGCCAACCAGGAACTAAGCATTCCTGATTACTCTGCTACAATTAACTATGTGCAGGATGTCACAGAGATACTGCCTGCATACCATCCAGAGCCAAAGCATGCCCATTTAGGGCATGTGTTTTCTTTTCAGTTCAAATTGGAATGCAACCATCCCTGCAACAAGAATTATGAGTTCACTGGGAGCTGTAGTGTTAAATCAAAGCAAAGAGGCTCCCTCTTTGCCTTACCTAGTCAATTTCTCCCTTAAGTACTCTCAGGAAGAGTTCATTTCTTCCTTGCCTGAGTTACCCCTTTAGTTAAATTAGGGATTAACAAGAATTACTTTGTTTTTATAATTATATAAATTAAACGGTGGAGGAATATTACAAGGCACATAGAATTCTGGCCATTAATCTTGTTCATTATGACTGCTGTGTTTACAAATGCAAAGTTTAAACAACAGAAATTAAACAGAATAACCATATGATCTGTGTGCAAAAAGAGTAAAAGGATTTCCTGACATATATTAAGATTTTATGCATATATTTGACTGGAATCTAGAACACTTCTGGCACAAAACTCACTCCTTTAAATTGAATTAATAACATTGCCAAATATGAACCTTATGCACCTGCCTAACAACATCCAATACCACTGACTGGTTTACTTACCACTGGGTGTTGGAAATAAAGGTCTTTGTGAAGGATGATACATTTCTTGAATATCAGTCACAGCTGCCTTCGGCTCTTCAGTCAAATGCTTTCTTTGCTCAGTCAGGTCCTCTAATTTGTCTCCTACAAAGGTATTTCAGACCACTTTGTCATAAAAATATTAAAATAATGGACTATTTAAATACTTTGGAATAGTAATGTTTAATGTGGTTCTGCTTTAGATACTCTGACCAAGATGGAAAGGTTATCTATTTCAACTTAAGCTCATGTTCCATTGCTTAGTTCATATATTAAGTTAGTGACTCATTTAAATAAGTATTTTCAATTTTAAAACTTTTAACTGCTGAAACAATAGCCATCTTTTTAAATAAAAAAAATCAACCAATCTTGAAAGTCATACAATATATTGTCTTATATTGGAAAAAAGAGATCATGTCACCCTCCAGACTTTGCTGAACCACAATTCCTATCATATCACATTATTATCTAGATTGGCTGCAAAATATGTGGCATTTATTTTCCTTAAATCACTAGTTTCAAGATGTCTGTAAACAGATTTCCAATGGCAAGCATAATTGCTATGTCTATAAACACGCTATCCAACTGCAGGTACAATTTACCTATATGTGGACTAATTATAATTTAACCTGTTTAATTGATATTTACCATGTTTGTCTTTGTCTGTTAATCCAGTTTCCAAAGATTTCACTCTTTGGAGATCCTGCTGGTTTGCTTCTAGGTTGACAGTCAATAGTTCTCTTTGCTTTAGTAGCTCCTTTACTTTGTTTTCTGTAAAGAAGTAAAGAAACAGAAAAAGAGGCTGAGTCAGATGCAGAAGCTGAGACAGCATATTGTATAGTTCAGGTATGGACTGAGCCTGGGTAAGTACTGAAGACATCAAAGTAATGTTTGGAGGTTCCTCAGTATCAGATAAATTCGAGGATGAAGACGAAGATGACTCCAAAAGAAAGGGTTTGTACCCTGGTTGGGGTTGAGGAGGCGTTGCCAGGTGGTCAGTATCAAGAATTATTACATCTGACACTGTTAATTTAGGAACCGTCTGGGGACGAGATGTCAATGTTGATGGATGTAGATGTTTCTGTGTCGAAGGATGTTTCGATGTCGATGTTGACAAGACATGGGCACGACTCGGCGAAATTGTTGTTTCCGTTTTCGGTTATCGTTTCCGTTACGTAACGGAAATGGTAATGATAATTAAGCCATCAGAACTCGAACTTGAACCGAAAAAAGAAAAATTTGGTTGGGTTTTTCATTTCCGTTTGTGGCATTGCGGCAATCGTGCAATGTGAAGCACAGAAAAAGTTTTTAAAAGTTTTTTTAAAAAAACCCGACTCCCGGCCAAAAAAGCAGGCAAAAATATGCCTGCCTGAGGGTTTGCCATCTACCAGAGGGGTGGTTTCTGGGGGGTCCCCGGCCTTTCCCCCCTCTTCTCCTGTCCTGGGCTGCTTGCACCAGGCTGAGGGGGGTCATCCTCGTCATCTCGCCATGCCATGCGGGGGGGGGGATCCAAAATGGCGACCACAATTTTTCTTTCAAAATCGTGGTCAAAAAACACACCAAATCACCACAGAAACATGTGAAATTTGTTTATTTTAAATGCCTGAATTTTAATAGTAGCAGCAGTGGGTTTTTTATAGCAATAAAACATCGTATTGATTTTATTTTATTTTATTTTATTTTGTATTTTTTAGACCTGCCCATTTGGACTGGGCATGGGATGGGACCATTGAATTTTTTGAACCATTCCACCAATGGCATCGCCAGGTTTTTGACTGACACTTCTGGATGTCTCGGAGGGCATAAAAAGCCGAGGCACCTTCCAGAAATCGCAGTCAGGTGTATGGATGTGGTTGAGGGAGGAGGGCTGGCTGCTGGTGCTGGTGTGATCCGATCAAGATTGAGGAGGGAGGCTGGAGGCTTTAGGATTTAGGTTAGGCAGGCAGGGAGGGAATTGAATTTAGAAAATAATTTCTTTGATTCCCTGCAGCTTTGTCTGCTGAAGGGAATAGAAGTTTATTCTTTATTTCTTCTCTGGCAGTTTGTGAGGATTTTTTTCTGATATTGGATAAAGGGGGAGGTTCGACTGGGAGTGGGAGGTGTGGATTTATTTTAAAAATATATTATATACTACCATTTATTTTCTATTTTCCCAACTTCAATTTGCTTGCACACACACACATTTGGGGTGCAAGCGAAGAACATAACCTCTATCCTGAGTGAAATCCTAACTGCCCACTCACCCGTCCGCCCGCGCCGCCGCCCACCCACTCGCCCACCTGTGGCTGCCGCCCACCCATGGCCCCCCGCCACCGCCACCCGCCCACACCTCCCCCCTGCCACCCGCCCCACCCGCCCCGCTCACTGCCTAGGGTGCAAAAACACCTAGTGCTGGCCCTGATTGCGGGACGCCCCTATGCTCTGGGAAGTCAAATCGCGCTAAATCGCGGTGGAAACTACAAACAACAAACGACAAACGGAAACGACAAATTTTTGAAAAATTTCGCGACAAACGGAAACGACCCAAAATGGACCCGTTCTGACAAACGAAAACTCGAAACAACATTTTTTTCTGGTCGTGCCCATGTCTAATGTCAACTTATGCATTTGTACTCTCAAAACAATCAAAGCCGGAACATTCTGAAGATTGCTCTGCATAGACGCAAGACTCATATGTGTGAGTCACAGAGATGATAAAGAAGAACAAACACTTGACTCTACTTACCATTCATTTCTGATGGCTGATCTGTTGCAAGAGCTTGGGCTTGTTCCAAATCTTTCATGTTTGATTCCAAACTTGCAAGTAATAGGCTTCTTTCTTCTGAAAGCTTGTTAATTTCTCTGTCTAAAAAATCCGAGATGAATATAACGCTATCTTATACTGCAAGAGCACTGACCCATATTGAAACATAGCAGTAGCTACTGGCTCAAAACAACAAGGAAAAAAAGCTCAGTTAAAGCAGTATTAAAATATACCCTTTTTAAAAAGTACCATCACTCCATTCTGTAATATATTTTTGTTAGGCTTCCTTCAGTTATGTTTCTAAATATAAAACCTACCAATGTCTTCCTGAGTAGGTTGAACAGCAGACTGTGGTTGTTGAATACCTTCTAGGACTGATTCTAGATTACCAAGTAAGGTTCTTCTTTTCTTTATTATTTCATTAATTTCTTCTTCTAGGAAAATAGAAAGCTTTATAAATTATATCTAGCTACAGTAACAAAGAAACTAAACATTTTACTAATGCAATGCAGCATTATTACACTGTATTACTGTATCACTGCAATTTTTCATGCAGCATAAGCAACATGGCTATCTTAAGCATATATTGGTTGCATTTGCCTCAGATAGTACCTGACTGGTCAGCTTCAGGAATCTCTGTTTGCTGCAGAAGCTGTAGAGTTGACACAACATTTTCAAACAACTTTCTTTTCTTCTCTTTCTCGTCTTCTTCTTTACCTACATGTTATAAAGCTTAGCTGTCATGACTTTCATTTCCTTTTTGCAATATTAAATTAAAAACTGACAAAATTCTTCTCACTTAGGCCTCTGGAAAGTAAATAATATAAGTTGCAGAGGCTTTTCACTGACAATGAATATCCTCAAGAATTTTTCAAATAAGAACTAAGACAGCTAGAAATGTGCCTGAAAATTAAAACAAGGATTGGTGAATTGCCAGCTAGCAACACAGACATCCAGACCTACCTGTTGAACAATTATATTCAATTGACTGGATAAAATGAACTAAAAATTAGCATACAGTAGGACCCCCATATCCACTGATTCAGTTATCCATAGGTGGCAGAGGAAACAATTAAATAATTCAGCAGCCGCAAGGCAAACTACTGTCATGAACAGCAGCTGTAAAGCAAGCTACTGTCACAAAACAACAGTTTGGGGGATTTTTTGGCTTTCTTTCTTATCTATGATTTTCATTATCCACGGGAAGGCCTGGAACCAATCTCTGGTGGATACCAGGGTTCTACTGTAGTGTAGTTATTTGGTATATCATTTCTTATCATTTAATAGTACTAACATCCACTTACCGGTTTGTTTTATTTCATCCAGAGTTACCAGTTGATTTAATGAGTGTAGTAACTGAAGCTTTTGTTGATCTGATAATTCATCTATCTCATTGACAAATGTAGATTACAGCATTATTAGGGAGTGCAATTGTTTATATGTTTTGATCATATACTGTTGATAGGTTTTAGTTACAGCAATATCCCACTAAAATCATTATATAATTTGCCAAAATAAGCAGAACATACTATTTCTTCTGAGGAAAATCCAGTTACTAATCCCACCTTTGAATCAAATGGTCTGATGCAGACCATTTGGATGAATATGCTTTTGGATTTAGCCCAATATTTCCAGGCAATTTTGTAAAAATATGATTAAATTGTTGACAAGCACACACTCTACTCATTAGACTAAGAATTGAAAGAACAGCAACAACATATTGTGAAACATTCCAACCAACTCAGAGCAAATTCTGATCTCAGCATCCTATTGACAACAGTCAAGTTTAATGTCTGTGAACCCTTCTTGTCACTCAGTTCATATATAGCCTACTAAAGCTGTAGACCCGGAAGAAAGAGAAGATGCATCTACTACATAGGCTGCAACCTTTCAGTGGTCACCCCAAATACACACTCTCCTCAGATATTTTAAGAAGCTCTGATGAGTACTTACCCATGACTTTGCCAGGCTCTACCAAGAGTTTAGCTAAAGTTTCAGCCTGAGGCATCCCTTCTAGTTGTTTCAAATGATCTGCAAGCTGAAGCATTTTTTTATTGATGCTATCCTCCGTTTCAACTTCTATGAAAAAGGATAAAGGAAATTAGTTTCCCTTTTCCTTTAAAAATCATAGTTTTCTTTTAGAAATCAGGAATGTACAGTGTTCTTATACAGCAGAAAAAGTAAATTTTAACAATGAAACAGTTTTTTACACATGGATTTGGAAACACGCTATATGTTCACATACTTATTTCCACAATTTGTATAAACCCTTCATATATTTGATTCAAATACTATAAGAACATAGCAGACCTCCAAAGATATTTCTGTGGGATGATATCACATTTTTTGTGATCTTGTCACAACGCCTACAGCAGCTCAATTTCTTGTTTAAAGATTAGTGAAAGGTTCTAATTTTTCCTGAGGAATTCTAGTTTCAGAATTTCTACAGACCATTGTTGCTTTAACTACAGGGTCCCAAATAGAGGGAAAATATTTTGGACTATGCTTCATTTGTCACCTTTTAGAATGCAAACATGCTATTGCACAATGTATTAAAGCCTTTAATGTTTTTATAGAAAACGTCAATATTATTTTTCTTTTTAGTATCTGTTTTTGGAACAATTCTTTTTAAAAAAAACTATATTGAACTTATTTTGTCCATCACTGAACTTATTTTGTCCATCACTGCTGATAAGCATCTAGAGCCTCAGAACTTTCTACAGGTGTAATGTAGACTCAAGCAGTACACATGCCTGTCTACCATCCAGGCCTTCCTGTCTTCTGATATAAAACCACCTTGATTTTTGTCCAACAGCCCTTCATCCAACCTTTGTTTCAGCTGAATAAATTAAAATTTAAAAAATATAGGATTATTGTTCTCAAAAAATATTGAGCAAGATACATGTGTTCTTAAACATTCTTTTTAGTTAAATTTAACAAAATAATAAGTACTGTACCTCTGTATTGTAATGAATCTATGGGAATGCCTTCCTCTGCAGTTAAAATCTATTAAGAAAGAAATATTACAATAAAAACAACAATCTTACTCTTTGATATATTTCTAAGATCTGCTAATTTGATTGGAACAAGAAACACTAAGTTATAGCCATTTGACTGAAACACTGTAGTTTAGAATTTCTTTCCATCACTTCTATTATATTTATACCCCTGTCTTAATCAACTTCCTATTGCAATGGATTCTAGTATTAAGGGCTGAAATAAACTTGATCTTTAGTCCTGTTGGTCTGTTTCACCATTTATAACAAACAAAAAACAAAAATATGGTATTATCTTAAAGATTATCAGTTTTCTTTCAGTCTGAATGCTCATGGACTGCAAACCCCTTCACTTAAAGCTCAGCCTGAAATAATCTCATATGTTCCAATTTTTATAACCAATGACACTTGTACAAATTGGTCTGTGATATCTTGGGAGAGAAGAAGGAACCTAGCAGTTATGAGTTGATACCTATTACCCTATCATTCTCTAAAGCTCACACTGAAATATAGCAGTTAGCCTTTAAGGAGCCACAACATTTTTGTTTTCATCTTTTATTTTATTATAATTTTAATTTCAGCTCTATATTAATGCTAATATGCTTAATTCTTGTAAAATATTTTTAATTTATTATATTCTAATTATTTTTAAATATCCAGTGCAAGCCACCTGGGGTTCCAGTTTTGGGAGAAAAGCTCCTGAAAGAATAAAATAAAATATGATGCAGTGGATACACTCCCCCTCATTGTGTGTGGATTAACCATACTTAATTAATGACTAGAGAGGGCTTTTCTTTGGTACAGGTTTATACCTTTCTTGAAGTAAGAACTGCTGGTATCCCTTCCATTTTCTCAATGGGTTCAGGTGTTACTGTCATACCAAGCACCGGTTTTGTTTCAGACACTCCCATAATTGTTTCAAGTTCAGCTGACTCTTCTACATGAAATTCTGGAAGTGGTGAAACTTTCTGTTCACTGCTGAGTGAATCTGTGACACCAAATTCAGGGGAAATCATTATTTCTGATTTTCTTCTTTTAGAGTCAGGTGGAAGTGTTTCTTCCGGAGATGTATCTAAAGTGACTGGTAATGCTTCCTTAATTTCAGTGGAATCAGGCAATTGCTCCTTTTCTTGGATAGGAGGTGAGAAGTCCTTCCCTGTGCTTTAAGAAACAGAAATTATGAGTTTATGTAAACACATTCTTAACTCAAATTAACTGATACTAACTGAACTATTACACTCATTGGCTGAGTTATATATCATTAGGCCAAGGTAACATAAATGCTGTTGGGAAGGCACGTACTTGAAGCACTGCCCCTTCATGACAGCCAGAGCAGAAAGACTAGTGGTGAGCAGTAGTATCATTTCCAGCTTATCGTTTAAAATATCTTCACTCTACTGCGAGGAGGCTGGCTGGGTAGATCCCGTCTCAGCCCAAGCACCATCCCTTTCCATCAGGAAATATGAAAGCCTTTTAGAGTACAAGAGGGAAAATTCAAGATGTCAGGGGAGTGACCACTTCAGCCGGTAGAATGGAACACTACGAACCAGAGGAAGCAAAAAAAAAGTGTAAGATCAGAAACAGTGAAAGGAAAGGGAGGACAACTGAAGGAAGGTGACCCTTTGGAGAAGGAAGGGACAACTTAGAGGGAGGTGACAGGCATGGTAAAAAAAAATGGGAATGACAGGAGGAGGGGCAAGGATATAACGAGAGCAGAGCTGTAAAAGAAGAGTAGTAGAAGCAGGTGTGGTAGACACAAGGCAAGAATGAAAGGTGCTTCCACCAGGGTGGGGATGGATATGGATGGAAAATCGTGTGTGTAGCAGAATGATAAGGGGGAAGGGCCAACATTATAAGAGAGAAAAGAGAAAAGGCAGGATGGCACATTTCATGCTGTTGTTGCTGTTGTTCAGTCATTACGTCATGTCCGACTCTTCGTGATCCCAAACCCACAGATGTTCCAGAGACTGGGACAAGTCATCCCACAGCAGGATACACCCACCCGTGAGCCCTTGCCCTTGCTGCTAGTTTCATCAGGACTTGAGATAGCTGGACCCTCTGTGGAATGTAGACTTAAATTGTTTATGACTGTTGTGGAACAACTTTTCTTTAACCAAGACTCAAACAAGAGGGAGAGACATTAAATATCCATGTTGACATCAAGTACAATAGTTTTTTAGATCTGCCTGAAATAAATGTTGCTAGTTTTAATATGGTTGAATATTTGTCTTTATTGGAACCTCATTCAGATATACTGTACAAAAATAATTGCTTCAGAAATATGCTGAACCCACACACTCACTAACAACAAAAGGAGAGTAATTAGTTATGCTCTGGACTGGCATAGCTGAGGGATCCAACTCAAACCAAACTGAGAGGAATGGAGCAAGTATGTATCTCATGGAACCAAAGCTAGCTCCATTCTGCTCCAATCCACATTTACAATGCCTCATTTCAAAGTCTAATACTAGCAGCTATCATCAGCTGGAACACTGTCATGGTAGCTTAGCTGTCGATGCAATAGTAAGTATGCTTATGCTAAAGAGTAGACATCTTTAGGTGTTCCCCCTTATGTCTGATCTGTCTTTTTCTTCGCCTCTAAACTAATACTGCCAGGGATGACATCACTTTCCCAAGCTCCTCAAGCATATATTCTACCAGCAGCTTCCCTTACTCTCTCCAAGAAGAAATCCTATGATTAAGTGCCTTTCCTTTCCACTCTAAATTACTTTGCAACTTATTCAAGAAGCACACTTTCAGACATAATATCAGGAGGATCCAGGGAAGCATACTTTCCTCTGCTGACCTCTCCTATGTCCTACTTTCTTCTGGAAAGCAGAACAGTATATGAGAATTAGGGTCACTGTCTAAGCCAACAAGCTGACAAAACTTATTCTTTCTAGATTTACAGGAAATGAAATTTTATTTCTGCTATATTTTATTAAATGCAAATAAAAGTAAATGTATAGGTTCTTAAATGTCTCATTTAATGGAAGCTTTTTTCAGGCAATGTTTTTCCAATGTTAAAATGATATCAAGGAGAGAAAAGCTCCTATAACTCACTCTTAACAGGGCTGGGCATGGTTCTTCCAATCTGTTCTAGTGCTAGTTTCTGCATTTAGTTATATAGAAGGAGTCACATTGCCATGAAATGTAGCAACATGGTTGACCTGAAAGAACACCAATCACAGATTGGCAGCTTGTCAGGTTTGGGGACAAGCCACTTCTAAATGTTGCCTGTCCCTCATTTTTTAAAGTTGTTGCTTCTTCTTGCTCACTCCTGCCAGTTCAGAAATGGTTATTCTTTAAACTGGAGGTCAGGTCAATGGGGGAGCACGGAGAATAGGCTTAGTTCACACAGCAAAAAGTTTTCTTTGGCCAACATCAGACAGAAGGCACCAATTCTTTATACCATTTATCCAAATAAAAAGTATACTTAACTTTCTAGTTCTTGCTGTCATTAACTTTGCTGCTGTTACCAAGTTTTTCTTCAGGAAAGCTTCTAAGTTTAACTTAATAATTTCTTTTATTTTCTTAAAGACTAACCTCCAGCCAGCTCCCGATTTAATTCAACAGTGTATCCATGACTCAGATAATCCTGTTATTGAATCTCTCAAGTAATCCTAAAGAGTCTTGTATTTTTTAGCTATCTGTGCAAAAACTGTTCAGGGCAGCATGTATCACCAGAGCAAGGAGATTTTATCATCACCCAAGAAGGCTTGTATTATGCTAAGGACTCTATCTCTCTAGCCACTAGGTTAACAGTCATAACTCAAGTTCAATGTATTGCTTTTGTCCAACTTTGTCATCTAAAATTCATCTTCCAGCTTTTTTGATATGATTGCTTTTCCTTGACGCTACTGTTTCCAGCCAAACTAAAGAGCTGCATGCTTTAGGAAAAGGCAGTGAAAGGTATGCTGAGTGAACAGTTGCTTTTGACAGTAGATTTTCTTGGAGTGTGCAACGCCCAAATGCTAGCCCCAGTAGGTGTGGCTGGGTGGAACTTCTGAATTTAAAAACAGTTCTACCTCTCTCCTCAGTTGTTCCCCTCTCTAGAGTCTGTTTACTCTTTTGTTGAAAGCACTCATGTTCATAAACCTGCTGTATGATCTGTTCAATTGTAAGTAACTAAACCTTGTACTGTATTCTTTCTCTTAATGTTTCAGAATGAGTTATAGCAACTGTAAGTACTAGTCTAATGAGAGAGAAGGAGTGGACTACCATGGGGAATGTGAAGCTATTCACCCTTCCTCATCAATAATTTCTACTGGCTGAGGGAGAGAGGCACACAGAAATATGCCAAGACAATGTTTAATTTTATGTAAAACAAATATTGACAACATTAATCAGAGTACTGTGCAGCCAAAGAAAGATAGTTTTCAAACTATCTTCATTAAAGTGGTGTATTTGCAGAGGGGACATTTTCTTTAGTTGATCCAATATTTAAATAGCCTCCTTAAAGAATAGGCTATAAAATGTTAGAATCAAATGATTTTTTCAGAAAGACTTTAAAACTGTCTTAAATCTGTATATTTTGCTTTAAATTCTGTTTGTATATTCTCTCTTCATTATCAATTCATATTTAATTTTGTTATTTTATATTGGACTCATGTCAGCCATTTTAAACATTGCAGTTTGAAGAAAGTATCCAATATATCTGTCAATATGAAAGTATAATCTATAAATGTATAAATAATATATAAATAGAAAACTACTAAACAAAAAGCCGGTAAAGTGAAGATATTTTTGTCATGCTACACAAAACATGTATTTTGTGTTTTTCTTTTATTTTTAATAAGACTGCAGAACATTTTAGAGTTCAAACCATCTTATTTATTCATCAGCAAGCCCCAGCATCTTGTTTTGGTTTTATTTCTCTCCTCATGGAAGTTTGGGAACCATTCTTCAAAGGCTTTCATGAATTCTTTTAGGACCTAAAGAGCAATCCAGGATTAATTTTAATAAACTGTTCTACTAGTGCTCCTTGCCATTGTTTATATTGCCTATATAATCCTTTTAAAATTGACTGCAGTTCTGATTTTTAACTGTATATGTGTTGGCTACAATATATTTTGTCTGACGTGGTACCAGATCAGACATGCACATTTATTTGCAAAACTGTGTATGATGCATTGAAAAGTAATTCTATTACTGTGGCAGAGAATATCTGTATCCTATTCATCTTCTTGTGTGCAGTAGTTCAAATTTATTGCATGTTTATTTGCTTCTGCATATTTCCCTGCTCAGTTTAATGAAATATCAAAATGAGGAGAAAATACAAAATAACAGGAAAAACTAATCGAAACTTATTTCTTCTTTATCCCAGGCTAAAAACATTGTAACCAAACCCATGTCAGCAAGTAAAAGTGTTCACCTCCTTTCTCTGAATGCCATGGCCCCAATCCTGATTCCCTATGGCTACTATTTGACAGTTTTAAAAAATCTATGAAATGATGAGACATGTTTGATGATATATATAACTGGAAATTGAATCTTTCAAAAGCACCTGTCTGAAGGCACCAGACCCCATAACCACTACAAAATGCCTTTGATGTTGGTTCAGATAAATGAATCTACAGTGTAATAGGAAGAACAGGCATGAATCAACCAGATGTCTTGTCAAAGAACATCATTTAAACATCAGTAAAATATACAGACCGGTAACTCCATTTCCTACTTAGTGACTGCAAAATGCTTCCTTCTACTTTCTTTGACAGAACATATACTGTGGAGTACTTTGCTGTAAAACAGCAACATAACATCCAGAACATGGAGAAATAAAGACTGTCAAACCATGTAATAATATCTTTCGCCAACCTTACCACCAATGCATAAAATGGTAAATGGTTAGGGAGTCAGCAGGTCAGTTTCAATCTTGTCCCACTTTCCCTTATCTTCCTTTTCCAACAAACACTATCAATATTTGATAATCTCTCAAAACCAGAGAGACTTTCAGAGTCAATTTTTATAATCAGTTTAATTTACATAAAAGCTGTTTTGGTCCTTTTAAGGAGAAAGGTGGTGGTGGTGGTGGTGTGTGTGTCTGTGTGTGTGTTCGTGTGTGTGTGTGTGTCCGTGTGTGTGTGTGTGTGTGTGTGTGTGTGTGTGTGTGTGTGTGTGTGTGTGTGTGTGTGTGTGTGTGTGTGTTTGTTTGTATCAGAGAGAATGGCAAGTCGGCCCCCAAAAAAACTCTGTGTTGCCATCTCTTGTGTTCCTGCAGAGTTTTCTAGGCAACCAGCCCTAGTCTGCATTTTTCTCTCTCAGTTTTCTATTTTGGTCCCCATCAACATTTAAAATCTTGTGACCAATCTTGTGACCACAAAGGCATGTTCAGACTTCAACTGATTTTTATTTTTTAAATCTCTCCTGGCTCAAAACTCCAGAAAAATCCAGCAAAAATGTGGGTAATTTTGGAAGTTTTTTATATTGGGCAAGTATATGCATAGCTAATATTTCAGTAACAAATAAACTATAACTGCTGATGTGTCACTAGAAGAGCAAAACATGCCTACCCTTTTATTATTGAACGTCCTCTCTTAATCTCTGCAGTCTCCTTAGATTTTGGCACACCTTTGGAATCAATCTTGAAGAAAAATATAATGAAATTTAGATCCTTAAACAAACTAAATGAAGAACTTTAATTTACTTTCATTTTATCACATTACTTTACTAAAATTATGAAGAACAATTCTTATTTTAAAAAATATTTTGATTAACCCTTTAATATTTGGTGAATAAAAATGTTTAATGATATGAGTGCAAAACAATGATAAAAAAGAAACAGAAACTAAATGTAGGCAAGAGTGGGCAAAAAGACCTTCTATTTATCAACAAGCAGCAGCCTTCACTGTAGTAATAATATTTTGTTCTTGGTTGGTGCAAGAAAGTCTTCAAGCTATACTATATTTTTAAATCTGAATAATAGCCTGCATGGAATATGTGTTCCTTCTTTTTGTGTGAAGGAAGTATATTGTCCAATCAATACCTTCCTCACAAACACTGCCTCTGCTGAAACATAACTGTCCTCTCAGCAGTGAAACTCATTTCACTACTCATCCAAGTAGCTTCGTCAGTCTAAAGAAAGTTAGGACCACTGTCCACATAATGAGCCTATTCAGACCAGGGCAGCGTGAAACTAAAGTGAACTATAAATTGCAGGCTTTGCACCAATTTTCTTTAGACAGATGAAGCTACTTGGATGACTAGTGAAATATTTAAATCCTACAAGAAAAAAAGCCCAGTTGCCATGACTCAAATTCCAGATAACTTCACCAGAATGACTAAGAATCACAGAAACAAAGAGGAGACCTGCAGCATTTGAAAGACTAAAACATGTGTTGTAAGCATAATTTTTGGTGGATTATGGACAAGTCATCAGACATATTAAAGCTAATTTATCATTCCAGATCTAATAGTATGTGTCTTCTTGGAGGAGAAGAAAAGGAGGGAGGGAGGAAGAATTCCTTTAGCAAGTCAAAGTTTCCTATTCATCTAATTTATTCGTTGACATGCAGAGTTACTGGCAAGCACTGCAGAACAAAAGCAACAGCTACTAGAAACAAGTTCTCCAGCACCATAATTCTGGACAAAGTACAAAAAAGAATGGTAGAAAAATTTTGTAAATAACAAATTGGTTACTTTAGTTTTTCAAATCATCATTCACACATATAGTATAGTTGTATCTAAGACCATTGTGGCATAGAAGGTGAATGCTAGCCAATTCAATGATGCAAAGTTCTGGGTGTTGATGAAACTGTGGATCAGACAGAGATCTAAAATGGAGCATAATCCCTATCCTTCATGAAAATAATTAAGAATGTGATCCGACAGTGATATAGGAAGATATTTGATCATGCTGGAAAAGGTTGCTTTGCTGGGAGCGATTTCCCTTAAAGTAACCCTTCTGTGCCCATAGGAATAGCTCCAGCTGAGCTCGAAATCAGAGTAGACCTACCACTGGACCAAATGAGGTCCTGATTGGACATGGAGCAGGGTTGGGCTGGTTCACAATTTCTTGTGTACCAAAAATTATCCCAAACCACATCATGTCACAAGCAGTTTGAAGTGCAAACTATTTGGCCATCTCATTTAAGTACCTTAAATAGGCCCTCTGGAATAATCTTTGGAATTGGTTGTATTGATTCTTTCTCCCAAAGGCCTACATTTTGCATGCACCCAATTATATGTCTAGCCATACTCACAAAGGATAAAGGACTAGAATACAGTGGTACCTTGTATAAAGGAATTAATTCATTCCAAATGAAATTATGTTAAGCAAATTTTCCTTTATACAAATTCCCATAGGAATGCATTGAAAATGGAGTAATCCAGTTTTTATGTTATATGGATTTTCTCCATAGGCGATTATGTTAAGCAAATTTCCCCTATCTCTGGAATTTTTTATGTTGTACAGATTTTATGTTATACAAGCTGTTTGTTATACAAGGGTCCACTGTATTAGCATAAATATGGAAAATTGTGCTTTCAAAAATAATCTACAGTATTTTAAAAATAAAAATATGTTTTTACTTACAGTCTCTGATTTTCCCTCCGTCTTGAGTTTTTTCTTTGATTCTTTGTGAGTTATTTGTGATGTCATTTCAGACTGAGAAACCTGTTTTGGAACCTTTTCCATCATACTAGGAGGTTCTTTCTCTTTAGCGCCACTCAGTCTTTTCTTCTGTTTAACATCCTTTAATTCAGGTGCTGTGAAATGGTCCTGGACTGCACCTGTATCTTTCTGTAATTTATGCCCTGCTTTGTCAATTCCACTAGTAGATAACTGCTTTAAATCTGTCCGATCTTCTCCTTTGCCTTTAGATTTTGCCTTTTTGCCTTTTTTTGGAATATCCTTATCATCTTCTACAACTTTTGTATAAGGGAACTGCCAGTCTGGAATAGTTGGAGGTATTTCAGCAAGTTGACTCTTTGCCATCTCAGCCTCCTGTTGTTGTTGTTTAACAAAAAAAGTAGCATTTATTGTTCAGTAATGACAAGCACACTATATATAGTCCATAAAACAGGGACATTTCTGCTGGCAAAATAACTCAAGGAATTAGGTATATGACTTTGGAACCATTATTCAACCCAGGAAAACAGCCCATGAAGCATTAGATAAGCTGCATAATCCCAGGACACACCCAGAAGTAAGGAATGTATGAGGGGATCACTAGTAGTCTCTGTGCCCTCACTCTGTGCTCCCTGGAGGCCTGTTGGGAGTTTCAACACCTGACCCTCTGATGGGCACAGATATGAGATGGCAGGCCCCAAGTGGAGATGAGGGTTAGACAGAGTATAGAGCCCAGGTGGACAAGGAGGAAGGGGCTGAGACTTACAAGCAGCTGGCAGGGATAAAGGAGGAGGAGGGCGTGGAGTAGAATTCCACGTGGACGACTGAGTTGCGGAGTAAAAGTACATAAGAACATAAGAACATAAGAAGAGCCATGCTGGATCAGGCCAAAGGCCCATCTAGTCCAGCTTCCTGTATCTCACAGTGGCCCCACCAGATGCGTTTGGGAGCGCATGAGACTAGATATCTGTCTCCTGATACCACTCCCCTGCATCTGGCCCCCTAAGTACCCTGGTTTAAAGCCTAGAGATTACACATCTCCATCATGGTTTGTAACCCGTGATGGACTTTTCCTCTAGGAATCTGTCCAATCCCCTTTTGAAGGCATCCAGGTCAGATGCCATCACCACATCCTGTGGCAGGGAATTCCATAGACTTACAACGCGCTGGGTGAAAAAATATTTTCTTTTGTCAGTTCTTACTCTCCCAGCACTCAATTTGAGTGTATGTCCCCTAGTTCTGGTATTTTGGGAGAGGGAGAAGAGCTTCCCTCTATCCACTTTACTCATACCCTGCATTATTTTGTACGTCTCAATCATATCCCCCCTCAAGCGCCTTTTTCCAGACTAAAGAGGCCCAAATGTTTTAGCCTTTCTTCATAAGGGAGGTGCCCCAGCCCAGTAATCATTTTAGTCACTCTCTTCTGCACCTTTTCCAGTTCCACTATGTCTTTCTTGAGATGCGGTGACCAGAATTGTACACAATACTCCAGGTGGGGCCTTACTATTGTTTTGTATAACGGCATTATAATGTTGGCTGTTTTATTTTCAATCCCCTTTTTGATAATCCCTAGCATGGAATTGGCCTTCTTCACCGCTGCCACACATTGGGGAGACACCTTCATGGAGCTGTCCACCAACACACCAAGATCTCTTTCCTGATCCGTCACGGATAACTCAGAGCCCATGAGTTGATAGATGAAGTTTGGATTTTTTTGCCCCAATATGCATTACTTTACATTTGGTTACATTAAAACGCATTTGCCATTTCTCAGCCCACTCCCCCAGTTTGGAGAGATCCTTCTGGAGCTCTTCACAATCTTCTCTGGTTTTTACCACACGGAAAAGTTTTGTGTCATCTGCAAACTTGGCCACCTCACTGTTTATCCCTGTCTCCAGGTCATTTATGAACAGATTGAAAAGCACCGGCCCCTGGGGCACACCGCTTTTCACTTCTCTCCATTGTGAAAATTTCCCATTGACACCTACTCTTTGTTTCCGGGATCTCAACCAGTTCTCAATCCATAAGAGGACCTGCCCTCTTATCCCCTGACTGTGTAATTTTCTCAGCAGCCTTTGGTGAGGGACTGTGTCAAAAGCCTTTTGAAAATCCAGATAGACTATATCCACCGGTTCACCCAAATCCACATGCCGGTTGACCTTTTCAAAAAATTCTAAAAGTAGGTGAAGGTGCTGAGGTATTTAATACCATCTTATGTATATGAGGGGACATGGACTATGTTTTTGATTTAATATACTTTAATAATACCCAAATAGATCAAGCAATGCTATAATACCTCTAATGCCTTATTTAGTTTCTCTTCCAGCATCTTCTTCTCATTTTCAAGTGACTGGATGTTTGCCTATAAAATCAAAATTTTAAATATTTTAATTTAAAAAATTAAATTGTTACAAACAAATTTTACATTCAAATTGTACAGTTCATGACACACTCTATGTAAATATATCCATGCCCAACAAAAGAAATGTGTTATGTTACAAGGAGAGACAGGTGTTTGTGGTTCGACATCCCACCCTCTCCAGGAGGTACCGACTCAGAAACAGGATCCCAGTTTCCATGCCCCACCTCTTCTGAGAGCTGCTTCTCAGTGTGTGCCCACTGAAGGGGGAAGGGAGCTGAACTGCCAAACACCTATTGCAGTAGTAAACAAACTGGTGCAAATGGTCAGACTGGCTGTTCATGCCCATCTCAAGTTGCACGCTTTCCTATTATGTTCTACAGGAGGGGTTCCAATTGAAACTGATTAATAAATAATTAATGGATGAAAGCACAGGCACCAAGATCTTGAGGAGGTATTGGTCCAATGAGTCCCCCCAATCGTATTTTTGCAAAACAACCTCAACTCAAAGGCTTTCTGTTTCAAATTAATTTTTAAAAATTGGCTTAAAGTGGCTAACTCCAGTTTCTGGAGGCCTTCAGAAGTCATGGATTTTAGTTCAGGAGCTCTGGCTTCCCCAAGACCTCCCCATCCCTCATACTCCTCATACATGAAAATCATCTGGACCCAGGGTGGTACACAGTGGGGCATTCCTTGGCCCTAAAGCCATACATTATTGTTCTAACACAGTCTTTCAAGTACAAGCAAATATGAACACATATTCTCAGTCTTGGCACCCTTAATTGGCTCCCTATTACTTTATGTGCTCATTTTAAGGTGCTGCTCATATAAAGTCCTTAACAGTTTAGGACCTTGATATTTTGCAGAACATCTCTCTCACAAATAGCTACCCATCCCACCCACTCCTAACAGTACTTGATGTTAAGAGTTATAACACCCAAGGAGGCCAAAAATCCAGACCAGGAATTGAGTTTTCCCAGTTATTGCTCTTCTCACAGGAATAAGCTTCCTTGAGAGATTCACCAGCCAATCGGCTGTATTCCTGATTACAAATCATGACTTGCATGATCTTCTTTACAAAAATGTAAATCAACAAGGTGATTTTTGTCTACAAGTCTTGAAAGTCTTTAACTTTCCATGTAACAGACTCCAGTGCGTAAGGGGTATTCCTGAATTGGAGTTTCTGCATTACGGTTATTTTTGGCTTTTTGACACAGAACAAAATAGTAAATGACAAATACTTAGCCCATCCTTTTTTTCAGACTTGAAGTAGAGCTAGGCTAGTTAAAACTAGACTTACGTTAATAAAATCTGTTCCTTCTGATCCATTCATTTTCCAGGAAAGGTGTCACATTACAATTCAAAGATTTCTAACAGTTGCAAAGAAGAGAAATTCAGAGAGCTTTCACTTGTCACAAAACTGTTTTGCCTTTACTTAATTACCTGAGCTTTAGCCAAATCGTCTTTCATCTTCTGCTGTTCTTTTTGTCTTGTGGCAAAAGGTTGTGCCCTACAATTAAAAATGAATGGCAAATTGTTGAGAAGAAGAAGCTGAGAAAATATTCACCACATTGGTATTGGCAAGGCAACAAGAAAGACCTGCAACACTGGTGAGATAGGGGTGTTATGCCGGGGTAGTAGGCAATACTGACAATTTCTTATGTTTCATCTTCTTAACTTTCAAAGCACCCTTTCCAGTGGGTGATCTTTGACTCTTAGTCCACAGGGGGCAAGTGATCACTTTCATGTTTAAAATACTGGGGCAGGCATGGTGTTGGGATGGGCACTTGATCCCAAACAGCTTGGTACTGGGTCTCAGGATTTAGGCAAAGATTTATTAGACACTATGTTGGAAATCCCAAGTGTAGCACCCTGTTCTCAGTTGCCTGCTTTGTCACTTTGGGGACTTCTCCTAAAGAAAATTCCTAAGCCTGAACAGACAAAGGCCAAATCCCTGCTTAGTAAATTGCTGTAAAAACATCTGTGGGAAAACCCCACTGGATTTTGAATCCAGAATCTAAACCACTTAGCCACCACAATTGTCTCATTTTTAGGATTCACAAAAAATAACAATTTTATTACCATAATGGCAATCTCAGACTCAGGCTGCAATTATACTGGCACTCAAATTGGAGTAATTCAACTTTGCTATAGCTTGATTTGCACCTAAGTTTATGGATTGTTTACATGCCAATGTTCATACTAGCCCCTAAATCAGATGCAGTTTGATCAATGCCACAGTCCCCAGCCCTCTTCCTTTGCCCTGATCCCCACCAATCCCTGGCTATCTTTCTATTATTAATTGTATAGCCAATGGCTGTTTAAAATTTGGATAATGCTAGGGAAAAGAGAGGATTTTCCTAAGTTCACAATAACCAACAAATACATACACATATATCATAAAAACACAGTAGTCTGCTGTAGTTCATCAGAGTTGTTAGTGTTTCATATTGACTTTTTATGTATGTTTGCTTTTTAAAAAATTGTGCAGAGGTGATCTAGCACTAAGCTAGTATATTAATGCAGTAGTGATAAATATCCCCAAACCTATGAGGATATCTCATTAGAGTAAAGGAAAAAGCATCAGTGGCTAAGATCACTGAAGAAACCAAAATATAGGTCTCAAAAATATATTATCAAGAGACAAGGACTAAAGATATTTTAATTTACTTTATTGTTTTCAAACTCAATGGAACAGAAAAAAATGGAATCAAGTTTCATTTCAAATCAATCAACAACTTTCACATTTAAAACCAACATATACTGTATATGTACCCATAAAGCATTAAGATCTATGGCACTGAAATTAACAATGAACCTCCGTACTAGTGTTCGTGAATCTATGGCACGGGTGCCAAAGGTGGCACAGAGAGCTCTTTCTGTGGGCACATGACATCACCCCCTCACAGCCACGGCACTTCCCCCTCACTTGGAGCATGCCACTGGAGCATGCAGAGAGCTGGGTGAAGAGGAGGTAGCAGTTTGTGGGCTCGTTCATAGCCCCCGTTTACTCTCCAGGCACGCCGCTCTGGGCATCCCACTCTGGGTAGCACCCTTAATGAAAACGAGGGTCGAAGAGCAGGTTTCTGAATTTCCCGTAGCCAAAGCAAGGGTGCTGTGGCCATGGGAAATTCAAAATCTTGCTCTTCGATAATTGCTTTCCCGAAGGGTAGCACCCAAAGCATTTGTAACCTGGGCTACCACTGTATTCAGATTAAATTGCTGTATTGGCACTCTATGTGAAAAATAAGTGGGTTTTGAATTGCAGCTTGGTCACTCGGTCTCTTAAAGTTTCGCCATCACTGCTCTATCCATTTCCATCCCCAAAAAATGGAGCAATCAATTCTGATATATCCTCTGAATATGTTTGTATAAAGCAGATCAGATTGATATTGATTATTATTCTTAGACTTTGGCATTACCTTTCTGCAGGTATAGGAGTTGGTTTCTCTTCAGCTTTTGCTTTCTCCACTTTTTGCAACATTTTTTTCCTCGCATCTGGTCCCACCTTTTCCGGCACCTAAAGATATATAATAAAAGATAATTTGTGTAAGCTTTCGAACTGAAGTAGAAAAAGCAACAGGAAAGATCTCACATGGCTGCTAACTAGGAAAAAGTGAGAAATTTTGGAGTTCCAATTGCCACTACATACTCAAACATCTTGTTCAGTACTCATACATTTTTAAAAATGCTAAAGATATTGAAATCACCAGGAATTAAGAATCTGCTGCTTTGTATCTATTAGTTGCAAAAATGCTAAGCCAGGAAACAGCAAGAACCTTTCACACATTCTCCACTCAAATAACTGCTTTACTCTGCTTTGCATATACTCCTTCCTAAAAATAAAACTGTACAAAGACAACAGATACGATCAAACAGGATTTAAAGAAATATATGAACTCAAATACAATACATCAAATAGGCAAGGAACGTCAATCCATGATTCTCTATGATTAACAGCATAACACTTAAGAGCAATCAAAACATTCCTTTGCTTATTAAAGAGACTGGATAAATTAGAATAGACACCTTTTTTCCAATGCCAATACCTTGACACCCATAAGACAGTATGTGGTATCACAGACTTCTAGCAGTTAACCAGGTCTACATCGAGTCAGTGCCTCACTGAGAGACCACCTGAGAACTTTATGTGTGCTACCTAAAGCTCAGTAATGGATGAAAAATAGGAAGCAGAGAGAGGGGAGAAATCCACATAACTTCCCCTTCTCAATTTAAATTGTGTGTTCCTTCATAAACTAATGTTGTGATTGAAGCTGACTGAAATCAAAGCATCTGTCCAAACCAGGCTCTTGGTTTTCACTTCTATATTATGAACCTTTGTGTTTTCTCTTACTCACCTTGTTGAATCACCATTATTTTTTGCCTTTTGTAATGTTGTTACAAAGATTATTGTGTAATTCCTGGTATCTGGTGTCATCTTAACTTTTTAAATTTCTTCTCTCTTCCAATAACTTTAATATTTTTCTGCCATCTACCTATTTCCAGATACTTTTCTACTTGTTTGCATGTTTTAGTCATATCTATACCTTTATCAGTTCAGATTAAACAGCATATATAGATGCACATTTTCAGTATGCAATTTTATTGATGTTGTGTGAGTCTACAACAGTACTTGCAGTTGCATTATTCAGTTGTTCAATATTCTATATTTTCCCTGTTTCAGTTTTTTTGTATTTCTTTTAATTTTGTAAAAACTACAGTGAGCACAGGATTATGATCTGGATTTATGTCAAAGTCTAGAATATATTTTAAACAACTTAAACTTTGTTCAATTAACCTCTGAATAATTAAGATATAATTTCTTCTGTTCCTCATAATATTTCTGTTAGCGCCATCTGGTGGAAATTTCCATGTATTCAGTTGGAATGCTGCTAAAGTTTGTAAATTGTAACAGGCCGACTTGTATCTTTTGTTACTATAGCTGCAACTCTATATTTCGTAAGGATATTATGTGTTGTCAGTACTGGAATAATATCCTAGTTAAAACATAGTAAGCATTGGGTTTTGCTCCTTAGCAAATGTGTCTATTATTGAAATCTTTATGCTAATACCTCTGATGCTTTCATCTTTTGAAGCTCATCCTCCATAATCTCTTTTTCTTCTGCTAGCTTTCGAAATTCTTGCTGAATCTTCTGTAATTTCTGGATACATAAAGAAGGAAATTTGGGGAAATAGAGAAGTATGACAAACTGGGGATTATGCTTTTAAATTAAAATTAAGAAATGAAATGTGTTTTTTTAATATAAAAAAATTAGAATCATAAAAATCATTAATAACAGTGACATACACATCCACTGTCTAGAAGTAATATGTTTCAAATAAAAAAATTTACAGGTGATATTTTTAGGGTGAGCACGAGGGCAACATTGTTACTTTGAAAAAGTATTACAATGACAACTCGTGTTGTAAACATTTTTTCCTTTAATGAGGAATATATATTTCTAACTAAGTAGCCCTAAGTCATTTAGATTTTTTTTCAAGAACTAATAAATTAAACAAGGTAAAATTATATTTACAAAGTTAGAAAGATGATCTCTTATTCTCCTAAGAAGATTATGAAACAAAAAGAGAAATCCAATATAGAATTTGTATGCTTAAAGGTTAAAAGGGGGATACAATAAAAAGTAAAGGGTTTAATTGGTTATAAAATAAATATATTGTGACCCATTGTAACATAATATCTGATAAGCACTGTATGCTTTTTGTTTTGTTGTTTGCAGAAAATAAATAAAATTTATATTTAAAAAGAAAGAAAGAAAGACTGGAGAGAAGGGAGATGGACTGGGAAAGAATGGAGTATGACCCAGGACTGTTACTGGCTGTGGGAATCCAGGAAGATCAAATGCCCTTGTTGCTGGCACAAATGGGTCATGTTTGAATGATTCAGAGCGAGACTGAAACCCCCAAAGGGAGTTCAACTTTTCTGTTGAGACAGGGACTCTTAAACATTCTAACTCATTCAGTTCTCCACTGGGGCTGAATAATGAGTTAAATGTTACATTGGATCTACCTGCATTCCTTGACGTTTCCACGATACATATTAATACCTTGCCTTGATGTAAAGAAGGAGACTTTATTGAATTCATCTGGAGAAGGATAGAGACAATGCCATGTTGGGCTAGAACACACTCCCTCACATACTCATTCCATGGGTGTGTGGATTGTACTGTATCTTGCATCAAGTAACTACTCTGAACAGTCACAGTATCTAAAAATTGTAACATACTTACTCCTTCCAGCACATCCTGTTCATTTGCAACTCTGAAAATTACAAAGACATTGAGTGTTTTGTATCATTACTATTGCACTTCATTTGCAATGAAAGCATTATTTTTCTGTGTAAAATGACATTCACATTATTACCTGTGTAATTTATTTGTTTGCCTTTCAAATACTTTCATTATTTCTATCATGCGGTTGTTCATCGATTCAATTGTTTCTGAACAAAAAGGTAAATTTTATTGTTAGCATTTACTTTGTAGCCTTCCGCTGAACAGCCTCAGACACTTCAAGTAGAAAGAAAAGCATTTCGTTGCATGTAGATAATTAACACATAAAAATGCTCCGACTGTAATGATCAAGATATCAGTCCTCTATAGGCACAAATTCTGATAAGCAGAGCAGGTAGCAACTACCCAGAGAAATTCTCCAATAAATCATATTGAAGCTCTGCTCCCCCAACCATTGGGGAAGACGTACAAACAACTTCCAAAACAGTCCATTACAGAAGGATATGTGTCCATCCATCTATCTGTCTCCTTCACCTAATCAACAAAAATTTAAAAAGCTTCATATTTTGATCATTATTGTCACAGAGGAAATATTTCTTAGTTCACATACATTAATACTTGACTGAAGTATTGTTACATGTTGGTTATGTACATTAAAAGTATATATTACAGTTTATAGTAATAGTTCAGGACAATCTTATTGAGAATTATACAATTACAGTACATATAACTCCTATGGGGAAGTAAATAAAATTCAATTTTAAAAACCCTCTATATGTGCTGGAGTTTGAATTAGGTATAGAAGAAGGAATAATACCCTTTCTTAATAACTTAACCAGCAATTTGATATCCACTTCCTTACTCCAAACAGCTAGACAGATTTGTTATGTTACAACTATCCATATTGAGTTTGTTATTTCCTTTATTAAAAAGATACAATTATTTATTTTTTAATGTAAATAGTTACACATTTAGGAATATAACTCAGTCAAACACTGACATTCCAATGATTTTGATGAGAAAATATCCTAGTGAAAACAATAGGTCTAAAAACTGGCTAACGTTGGTTGGGTTAGACTCTGCTTTTTCAACCATGATTTTTTACACTTGGGCAATTTTTCAAGTTTTGAATGTCTTACGTGGTTGTCCTGAATCATCCTGGAAAACCTGCACCATGTTCATCACATCTTCAGTTGCGTGTTTCATTGCAAGCTCTGAAAGATATTTTTTATAACTGTTAAATGGAAATTAAATCTTAAAATTTTTCAATTATATACAATTACTGCATTGATTAAATGAACATTCTGCAAGTGTGCAACTATGCAGTACTGACAAATGATGCAGGAAATGGGGTGGTCTAATTTGTATTGTTTTCTGTTGATGTAAAAGTCAATGGCATAGTTCCAAGATCCCATAAAGTTTTGGGTGATCTTCAGGGAAAGTTTTGGGGGATCGCTGAGTGCACAATGGTTTGTTGTTAGTTGGCTGTTTGTCTTTCTGTCCCAGTCCTTTCTTGCCGGAGTCTGTTTTGTCATATGGTTGTTATTGTTCAGTTTTTATTATTTATCTGGCTTTATTTGTTTGAGTTGGTTTGTTTTGGGCATGTTGTTTATTTAACCATTTGTTGTACACTGCCCAGAGTTCCCGAGGGAAAGTCGGGCGGTCAATAGGTATAAAAATAAATAAATAAATAAATAAAATAAGTGTGTCAATGGATATAAGTGAGTTCATTCATATGCTCTGAGAGCATATTTGATAACACAGGGCATACAGGATATCAGATAAGAAAAAAGGTAAGGAATTAGCAGAGGGGGAAGGGGGGAGAGGAGAAGGAAGACGTTTTAAGGTAGTTCTGCTCTGTGCCTCCTGTAAATCTGAGCAGCCACAGAACTAACATATGATGCTGGAAACAAGGCTGAAGGGAAAATTTCCTCTTGTCTCTCTGCCAATTCCTTGCTTCCTCACCTCCTTCTTTGACTGCCTGACTTCCAGATCTCCCTGCTGTATAGTCTCATCCTAAGTCAGGATGCAACCATATAAAATCAGGAGAAAAGCTATAATTAAAAATAAACCTATGTTCACATTTAGAGTCTACACATTATCTCCCCTATTTAGTTTATTTTAATTTATTTTAGAGTATTTTTACCCCGCCTTTCTCTTTGGAAAAGAACCCAAGGCGGCTTACAGTAATGAGGGATAATATACAGTCCAGTACAATTAAGACATGTTCAAGAACAGGGAATTGAGGAACATCTTACAGCATTAAAAGACAACATTACATTAAAGCTACAAGAGAATGTGAGCAGTTACAAGGAGAGTAAAATTCCATGTAAAGTTATGAGTGATGGAAACTAACATTGAACCGTATCAATGAACCACCACCACCCAGATAACAGCCAATAAATAGAAGTGGAAATTAAACTTATGGAGTTTCAAAAACTGGTAATGGTTTTTGAAACTTACAGAGTTTCAAAAACCATTACCAATTCATAAACTAAACTGTTTATCAAACCTCCATTCCAGCTTCATAGTTCTTATCTATTGTATACATGGGATACTGGTAAGAGCGTCAAAGAAAATCAAACTGCTTCATCAGTTTAATTTCCTTACACTAACATCAAGGGCACAAATGCAATGCCAGAAAAAAGATGGGAACTCTATAAACCTGCTTTCATCATACAGCTTCTTCTGCTTTACAGTATTTGTAATGGTTGCCATCTTTTTCTGGGAAAACATACTAGACCTTCAAACTAACTTAAATGCAAAGAATGTAATAATTGCTGACTGTCTTATTGTGAGAGATGTATGTGGGGCCATTCACAGAAGAGGCAGAGACATCAAAGACAGAAGAAAACAGAGTGATAGAAGAAACAATGAAGGAAACTGATTATAGAGGACAGATGAATGGAAAATGAAAATATAGTGAAGAGAAAAGAATCGGAGAAAAGACAAATGATAGTTAAAGAAATGGATAAGGACATAATAAATAAAGGTGGATTAGAGAAAGGAGAAGGACCAATGATAGAAGGGTTCTGTGTGAAAGACATAGGGGAAGGTGAATGGGAGAGTAGAACAGGTAGATGGGGAGAGGATATGGTTACAGAATGGCGGACGGCAGCAGCAGCTGTTCACGCCGGCTGCACCTAGCGTTCCTGATTATGCTGCCTTGTTTTTCTGTTTCTGCCTAATTTTATTTTGGATGGCCAGGGCTTCGGAGTGGGAACTGAAGGGGCTCGCCTGAGGACCTCCTGGAGAGACTTAAGACTTAAGACCTTGTCGCGTCTAACAGGTTTGAGCGTCCCTCCCCCCCTTAGCCCTGGCGCCTTACCAGCCATGTCGTCCGCGGCTGCCGCCGTCGTTGCAGCGGGCTGCCTGGATATTTGCCGCTTGCGGCACGCCGCCTGATATCCCTCCGTGACCCAGCTGGAGATTGCCGGGTCAGCCTCTATGGTCATGGCGGACTTGCTTCGGAGGCTGTTGCCTGTGTGTGGCCGTCATCGCCCGGTTCCATCTTCGGGCGGTCGCCGAGGCTGTCCATGTGGGGCTCGCTGCCCGCCGTGGACCTGCCCGGAGGTTGCTGCCGGCGTGGAGAGCGGGCGGCTTGCTGCTTTCCTTCGTCTGCGGTCCGCTACCCGTCCTCCATCTGCGGACTGCCGCCTTCTTCCAGCTGCGGCCCGCCGCTCTCTATCATGGCGGGCCTGCCTCGGAGATCGCTGCAGGCGAGGAGAGCAAGCAGCCCGCCGTCTCTCTCCCACCTGCAGCCTGCCGCCTTCGTCCATCGGCGGTCCGCTGCTCTCCATCGTGGCGGGCCTGCCCCGGAGACCACCGCCGCCGCGGAGAGCGAGCAGCCCGCCGCTTCTTTCCATCTGCGGGCTGCCGCCCGTCTACTCCCAGCCGGGATGAATGTTGCTGCCGCCTCCCTCCGTCTGAGGTCCGCCGTTCTCCATCATAAGCGGGCCTGCCCGGAGACCACGGCCGCCGCGGAGAGCAAGCTGCCCGCCGCTCTCTTCCAACGTCTTTTTCCAGCCGGGATGACCGCTGCTGCCGCCCCTCCCCATTTGAGGCCCGCCGCTCTCCACCATGGCGGTCCTCCCCCGGAGACCACCGTCGTCGCGGTGAGCAAGCAGCCCGCCGCTCCCTTCCATCTGCGGGCTGCCGCCCGTCTCCTCCGAGCAGGGATGATTGTTGCTGCCGCCCTCTTCCATCTGAGGTTCCCGGCGTCCCAGTCTTCATCCTTGGGAGCCAGAAGGTCCTCTCGGGCGGCAGCTCGGCCGCCGGCGTTGGCAGCGCCGTTGGGGGGCTTAGGTGGCGTGTCGGCCTCCGGTGCTCAACCCATCAACATCGGGGCTAGTGTGGTCACCGGACCAGAAGCAGAGGCTGATGTTTCCCCGTTTCCTCCTGTAGGACTTGGAGCTTGGGGTGGCAGGTCGGCCACTATTGTTTGCTTCCCGGGGGTCGAAACTGGGTGTTTGGGGGTGGGAGGGCGTTCTATAGGGCGCTTACGGGGTTTTCGGGGATGGAGAATATATCTTGGGGCCGGTTGGGGCCTTGATTTTTTTAGATTAGCTGGGTGGCTAGCATTATATCATATCTATGTCTGCCCCTTTATTTGTGACCTTGCCGCTAATCAGTTCCTCCTACCATGGTCCTCCCTCTCCCCATTCCCAGGTGTATCTGATTTTTACCTAGGCAGTTAGCCTGCTTCTGCTATTTTAACCATCTCCCTCCAGCCTAAGGCTTTCCTGTTATTTGCTTATTTCATTTCTTTTTGAGCATTTGCATTATAATTTTATTATCTGCTCTGTTTTGTATACCTTTTATTTGTATTGTATTTTATCATTTGCTTGTTTGTATATTTGCTCGTGGGTTTGTTGCCGTAGGTTTTTTTTTTTTCTGATTGATCTACGTTACCGCCATGTTCGCAGGGGCTCATATACCTACGGTGTCGGGCCGTGGGCGGTACGCTTGTAGCCGTTGGGTTCGTCAGACTAGAAGAACTCGGGTCAGGCAATTTGTGCCTGTCCCTCGTTCTGACCCCTCGGCTCCCTGTCACGTATCCGGGAGTCACTCTACCAGCGCCCCCAATCTTACCTGTCTCCTGTTGAACGCCAGGTCGGTGCATAACAAAATTCCCATCATTTATGATTCCATCGCTGATGGCGACTCCGACCTGGCGTTTATCACCGAGACCTGGGTGGGCACGGAGGGCGGGGCTTCCCTTGCTCTCCTGTGTCCGCCCGGGTACTTGGTAGAGGGAGTGGGAAGGTTGGGGGTCAGAAGGAATCGTATACAGGGATTCTCTTTATGTCAGCAGGTCGACATTGGTTAGCCAGGGGTTGGAAGTACTTCACCTGTTGGTGGGTCAGCGGGACAGATTTGGCATTGTCCTGGGTTACCGAGCTCCCCGCAACCCGGGACAATCCCTACCAGAGCTCACGGAGTTCATCGCCGCTGCTTTGTTGAGGTCCCCGCGCCTTTTGGTGGTGGGTGACTTCAACGTGCATGTCGGCGGTGGACTTTCCGGTGCTGCCCTGGAGTTCATGGAATCCATGGCTTCCATGGGTCTGTCCCAGCATGTTTTATGCCCCACCCACAGGTCCGGTCATACCCTGGATCTGGTTTTTACCTCCAAGTGTCTGGAGGTGGGGAACATTGTTTCCCTGCCTGTGTCATGGACAGACCATCACCTGCTCTCTTTTTCCCTGGCGGTTCCGGCCCCTCCCCGCGGGGACCCTCGGGCCTCTGTTTTGGCCCGCCCCCGGAGGCTCATGGACCCCCAGCGGTTCGGTGAGCTCTTCGGGGGGCTGCCTGGTGGTTTGACTGACGCTCCGGCTGAGGTTGTGGCTAACACCTGGCATGAAACAGCTGCCAACACCATCGACCGGATCGCCCCCAAGCGCCTCCTCCGTTGCCGAGCCCGGCCTTCCCCTTGGTTCACCGGGAAGGGCAATGAAGCAGGAGAGGAGGAGGCTAGAGCGCAGCTGGAGGAAAACCCGGACGGCGTTGAGTAAGGCTGCCGTTGATGCCCAGTCTAGTCGCTATACCATCGCGATAAGGGAGGCTAGAACATCTTTTGCCTCCCTGAGAATTGCTGAGGCCTCGAACCGCCAGGCGGAGCTTTTCCGGGTGGTTCATGACCTCAGCAATCCTAGTCTGGCCAGGCCTCCTCCTACTGATTTCAGTAGTGAGCAGTTCGCAGCCTTTTTTCGAACAAAAATAGAGGCCATCCGTGCGGCTTTGACTCCGGTTGCAGTGGTCCCGCCCCGCCATCGCCAGTTGCTGGTCCGCCTTCGTCGCCTCGGTTGGATGCGCTTGGGCCTGTTTGTCGAGGTCTCCAGGGCCATGGCGCATTGCCGGCCTGCCTCCACCCCTTTCGACCCTTGCCCTGCCTGGCTTATTAGAGCTGCCAGAGGGATCATGGCCGAATGGGCTTCTGCCATCGCCACCGCCTCCTTCAGTGAGGGGGTTTTCCCCTCTCGCCTGAAGGAGACGGTGGTTAAGCCCATTTTGAAAAAACCCGGCCTTGCGGTTGACGATTTAACAAACTATCGTCCAATCTCTAACGTCCCATTTATGGGCAAGGTGATCGAGAGGGTGGCGGCGGTCCGGCTGCAGTCAACCTGGAGGATCGGCAGTGCCTCGATCCATGCCAGTCCGGCTTCAGGCCCCGTCGGGTACCGAAACAGCTTTGGTCGCCCTGCAAGATGACCTTATCCGGGCGGCCGACAGGGGTTGCTCTTCCCTGTTGGTCCTCCTGGATCTGTCAGCGGCCTTTGATAACCGGCTCTCTGAGGTTGGGATCGGAGGCTCTTCGCAGATGGCTCCGTTCCTTCCTGGAGGGCCGGCCGCAGCACGTTCAGCATGGGGGAGTTATCGGCTCCTTGGGTTCTCCCTTGTGGGGTTCCACAGGGTCATCTCTGTCCCCCATGCTGTTTAACATCTACGTAAGGCCGTTGGCGGGGTCATCAGGAGTTTTGGAGTCTGCTGTCATCAGTACGCTGATGACACGCAATATAAAGTTCTCGATGGGTGCCTGGAGGCCACTGACCTGGACCGGGGCGAACAGGCTTAGGCTCAACCCCGAGAAGACGGAGGTTATGTTCTTTGGGAGCTCGCCGTCGGGGTATGGTGGCCCCCTCCCCTGTCTGGGGGAGTTTCCCTCCAGCTCGCGGAGAGGGTGCGGAATCTGGGCGTGCTCCTGGACCCGGCGCTTTCCATGGAATCCCAGGTGGCGTCGGTGACCAATTACCATCTCCGTCGGATCTCTCGACGCGAACTCTCTGAGAGCAGTGGTCCAAGCACTGGTGATCTCGAGGCTGGACTACTGTAACGCCCTCTACATGGGGTTGCCCTTGAATCTGCAGCGGGTACAGAACGCGGCGGCCAATGATCATATCACGCCAGTTCTGGCCCGCCTGCACTGGTTGCCCGTTGCAGCCCGGATTAGATTCAAGGTCTTGGTTTTAGTTTATAAAACCCTCCATGGCTTGGGACCGGATTACCTGACAGAGCGTATCGCTCAGCGATCCACCTCGGTCCGTCCCGAAACTTGCTGCGGGTCGCCACTGGCCCCCAGCCTTTGGAATTCCAAGTGCGCTCTGCAGAGTCCCTGCTGGCCTTCCGGAAGGCTTTAAAAACTTTTCTCTTCCGGGAGGCCTTTGGCGATTCTTAATTCTTTTTTTTTTTTCTTTCCGCCATTGTTATGTCATGTCTTCTGAATGATATTTTTATCAGATTTTTATTAGATAGTATCAGGAACACTATCTGGTTTTTAACTATATTAGTTCTTTGTGTGTATGTCTGTCTGTGTTATTGTGATTATTAATGCCATTTGGGCTTTGTAAGCCGCTTAGAGATCTTTCGATATTAAGCGGGATATAAATACAATAAATAAATAAATAAATAAATATAAGGAAACCTGGGAGAAGGGTGTTCAGGTAAGATGAAGAGAGCCAAACAGAAAGTAGAATTTAAAAAGTAGTACAGTGGTACCTTGCATAAAGGAATTAATATGTTCCAAATGAACTTATGTTAAGCAAATTTTCCTTTATACAAATACCCATAGGAATGCATTGAAAACGGAGTAATCCCATTTTATGTTGTACAGATTCATCCCATAGGCGATTCTGTTAAGCAAATTTGCCCTATCTCCGGAATGTTTTATGTTGTACAGATTTTATGCTATATAAACTGTTTGTTATACAAGGGTCCACTGTAGATAAAGAGGTACAAACAGAAAACAAAGGCAGAAAAGTGATAGATCTTGGATTACCTTTTCCTACACCTAGTTGGAAAAATACCTTATCTCTCTTGGGGGGGCATGTACAATTAATACCCCAAGTGGTCCGGTAAAAACCCATTCATTTTGAAAGACAGAGCTCGTTAACTGGAACAAACATGTTCCATTTTTTTTTTGCTGATCCTGCAAAATGCTTGTAGACTAGGGAACTTGTATACTGAGGTATTACTGTAACATTATCTTTTGCTACCTACAATTCCATATAAAATCAAACTCCTCACCTTCAATAATATTTCTTGGATCCTTTGGAGCTGGTGCTACTGGAGTCATTGGTCTTTTCTTTTCCCTATCAAAAGATACAGTATTGAAACATTACAGTGATTTTCCAAAGAGAATGTTAATTCTTTAATTCTTTAAAAAGATTCCCAACTTTATCTGATCTCTCATATTAAATTTACAAATCCATTATAATAATTAGGATGCCATATATAAGAAGTTATAGTATATATTAATCTTTACAGTTCTTATAAGAGACTGAAAGAGACACTTGTCACAAACTAAACAAGTAATAAATTGGTATGAGAATGTTTGGTGTACTGTGTACATTTGATTTCCTGAATATCTGCCACAATGCCTTGAAGTTTTGCAGATGTTAAAACTTGTAATAATGATTTTTCAGTTCTGCGCCAGTAGTTCTTCTTAAAACTGTAAGATCTTTAAATGTTATAACAAATCTGAGGTACTGGTAATTTTATGTTATGGAACTCAGAAGCCAAGTAGGAATAAAAGATTTGTAGAATTAATAAACTTTGGAATTGCCTGGAATTACTACAACAAAGAAAATGCTTACACCTAGATACGCAGGTGAATTTTGAAATGCTTGTCAATGTTTGTCAGAGTTCATTCTGGGATCAATTTTTTATTTATTTATACAACTTATATGCCGCCCACTACCCAAAGGTCTCAGTTGTCTACCCAATTGTCAGCTATGCTGAACCATAGGCCCCTGTTCCTTGCCTAGGAGGTTTATAAATCTCTGCAGGCCTTTTGGAGAAGCAGCTGATCTATGGGTCTGACATCTCCTCCAATTCATTGGCAACTGCTTTAAAAGGTCAGACAAAAGTTAGGCATCAGAAAACAAACCCATGCTTTGTTCTGGTTAAGTATTATTGGGTGAATGGGGTGGGCAGACATAGGTCCTATACAATGCCTAGTTAGACATTAAGGAAGAACACAGGGACAATGCTTAAGAACCTCTGACATTTTATGAATGGCAATATTCTACATATTGAAATGAAAAGGTCATATGTTGGCTGGAATGTTGGTGGTGATTTGTATAAGCGAAATCACATAAACTGCAGTGGTGGATTGTTGCTAATTAACAAGGTCCCAGTTGCATTCCTGATCACATATCCATCACACAACAAGGTACATAATGTGTACTTATTTCATTTCACTTTTGCATTCAAATCACAACTAGGATTCCAGATAGTATGTTTTTTTCTGTAAAATGAAACTTAAATAAAAATAAAAATAAAAATCTGTATTTGATTGTTATAACTTTATTTATAACCCTCTTACGGTTTTGGAGCAGCCAGCTGGATAAGCTTGGGCAGTTCTTGAACACGGCCCTTCAATTCCTCAAGCCTTTGGATGCGGTTCAGTAATTTACTAATGTTATCTGTTATGTTTTTATCGGCTAAGGGAATTTGCCAGTCTGGAATAAGTTCCTCCTCACCTATCTGAAAAATAGTTAGATATCAAATATTAATATATGTTATTTATTAACTGAGTTTCTTTGATTTCTGAAATAACATAATTAGAAATTTCTCTTAGCTAATATTAAGTTAATAATCAATAAGAAACTACAGCACACATGGAAAATCATTCATACAATTTTTCCTATCAAAGCATATTCTTCAAAGTTCCATGTTTTAGCTTACCTCTTCCATCTCATGGACTTCCTTTTCAAACCACTTATTTCAAAGAAAAATAAATGAATACAATTAGGTCTGGACATATCAGACATTTTTTTCAAATAAAATATATTTTAAAATATGTATGTAAAGGACAGTTTCTTACCTTAAGCAATGATTCTAAAATCTATGAAAGAAAATTAAAATTAGTACAGTGAGCTTCTTATTTTTGCTTTCCCACATGGGATAAATTGAAGCTGTGTAAGATAGCATTCATACAGCACCTGGGAGTTTTGGAGTGGCATAGTTTTAAAGTTTTTGAGATAATCTTCTCAATGCCAAGCAAGTTTAGAGTCTGTATATCCCTAACATACATGTATATAGAAGCAAGCGAAATACAGTATCTTGCTATCTGGCTAAAATAATCCTAAATGGGGTGACCTAGAACAAAGCAATGTTCTGTCTGCCATTTCCAAACCATGGCAGCTCTTACTAGCTAGAGCTTTTTTGCCCAATCAATATTTTTTGAATTCCACCCTTTTAAAAACAGCTCTAAGTGGGGTGGGGGAGAGACCTGATCCTGCCATTTGAAGAAATGGACGGGCTTTGGACCCAAATGTTCCCATCTCCTATCACTTTATTCAGGGGCTATCACTGTCAGAAATTCTACTGGTAGCAGACCTTGGATGTGCAGTTAAGTAAAACATAATTCAGGGTGATCATGCACCAGTTAAATCCTTGCCCTCATCAATAGATTAATGTGGTAGATAGGATTGTGTTGGAAATGTTCCGAGAAAGCAAATCCAAAAGCAAAATAAAATTTACATGAATGGTATTCTGTTTAAGCACACATACTTGTTTTTCTTCATGAAGTGCTTTCTCTAATTGAGCGCTTAGATGAGAACAACATATCAGGAAAGAGGTCATATCTTCATGATCATCCTTCTAATAATAAAAAATAGATATAGGAATATATGAATATTAGCTTTCAGTTACTCTATATTGGATGTTTGCAAACTGCAGCTCTTGGATCACATGCAGCTCCCCCCTCCCCAAAATCCAAGTGTCACTCCATGTATCCCTCACCTACCCCTTCAGTTTTTTTAAAAAATTAAATGGCTGAAAATCCACTTATGCCTTCTTGGGTACAGGGATGATGCCATCATGTTTTAAGTTGATGTGCTATAGTCTAAGATTGTTATTATGTACTGTTAAGTTATATTTGATTGTGTATACCCGTTTCAACAGGGTTTCAAGGTTTGTCAGATGTTTAATAGGATTTAACTGTTGCCACCATCATTGAGTTTCCATGGCTGAGTGAGGATTTGTAATCATGTCCCCTGAGACCTATTTTCTGACTCTGTCTATAAGACCATACTGGGTGGGCTGAGGTAGGTAGGTTCAGAACTGGAAGTCAGAACAGTTTAGGAACAGCCAAAAATCATTAAATTACTCTCTATGGCAAATAAGGGCATTAATCAGCATGGAGATCATATTTCTCTTTTGCATCTAATTCTGGTGAGACATTTTAAATGTAGAATCAGTGTTAGGCACAGTAATGGAATGGATGAGAATTAATATACTCGAACTCAGAGCATAGAAGACAGAAGTGCTGTTAGTATGTCATCTGCCTAGATAAGTCATGTCCATCCTGTTATAGATTACGCTGCATTCCCCCCTCCCCCCAAATCTGGATGTATTGGATGATTCATCACTTTTAATGGAAGCTCGCATTGCCTCTAGGGCATGGAATACTTTTCCCCAACTGAGGATGGTGTGTCAGGCTTCAATTATTCATGCTGCAATAGCTTGTAAGAGGAACTATAATGTGTTTTATGTAAGCTCCCTTTAACAATAACTCTGAAACTGTGGCTAATTCAAACTACATATACTATATTGCTAATCAGTTTTATCATCACTGTATGCTTATGCTTTATGAACTGCACTGGGTCTCTGTCTACACCTAAGTGTGATTAAAACTTTGCCAAGGCCTTCACAGCTACCATGGTTCCAGAATCATCACTTATCCTTACAAGTTGCTGCTTGTCCCTTACAATTTTGAGTAGAGGTCCCCAAATGACATAAACCCCCATGCCATATATAAAAGACAACTAATAAATAAAAGAATGGCAACCAAACTTGGCAGAGGACATTCTGACAAATACCAAGGTCTCAAATTGTTCAGGACTTAAGGAAAACCTTAAACCTGGCATGGAAAGAGACTGATAACCAGTGCAGGTAGACCAGTGCAGGGGTAATATGGTCAAATGTCCTCAATTTGGCCACTGCATTCTGGAACTCCTGAAGCCTCCATACCACCTTTAAGGAACTTCCACAAAGAGTGTACTGCTGTAGTCAATTTTGGAGACTATCACTGCATAGAACAGTATTGCTAGGGACGGACCATTTCGGTAAGGATACAGCTAGGTGATTTGCCAAAGTTGGCAAAAGGCTGAGCACACCACAGCAGAGACCTTCTGTACAGTATTTCAATGGTCTAGGATCACACAGAGACTGCATACCTGATCATGAAATCACCCATGTTTAGGGGGAAATACTCCCCGGCCAGGTATTAACAACAAAAACTCAAACTTCCCCCTATCTTATTCAGTATTTGTTATCTAGGACTAAAATATTTACTTTTTTGAACAAAGCATTGTTAATTGTTTTTGTTAAAGTAATGTACTTCTGTATCACTGCTACCTTATAGCAAGTATTTACCTATGCTGTTATAATTGGCCACAGCTGGGCTAAATCATAAGACCCACTGAAGTAATATATAAAATGATTTACAAAACATACAGATGTTCCAGGTTCTTCCTCCTCATATTCTCCCTCTTCTTCTGTTTCATCAACCTTTGTATAAGTACCTTCCATGGTACTTACAATCTAGAGAAAATTCCAAATCATATCTCAGTAGCTATCCATCCTACTTATCTCATACTAGAAAAGACCAAGAGCCATAATAAATACAATAAACACTTGGGTTTATTAGCTTTTATACACATTACATTCTTACTGCTCTTCTTTCTATGACCTCAAGATGGTATGTATTACTCTCCTTCTTCCCCCTACTTTTTTCTCACAATAACCCTATTTGATAGAGATGGATTTAGAGTGAATGATCTAAGATCCCTGAATGAGTTTGCTGGCGTATACAGGACTAGAACCTGGAGTCCTAGTCCAGTGCATTAATAAATATATCACACATATTCAACAAGATCTTTGAAAAGGGCTTCATGGTTTTCACTACACTAGTACAAGGAAAAGAACAAACTGATAAAAGTAATTAGTGAATGGCTAGGGATAGGATTGCATGTGGTACAGTACTTTTGACTGGTCTTTCAGAAATGATCTATTTGAAATAGATAACTGCAGGGTATATTTTTTCACTTTTTACAAAAAAATCCAAGGAAAACAAGTTTAAAAATCTGGTTTAACTAAGTAATTGAGGGTTACTTGATGATATAAGATTAAAAAATCTAATATGCCTACAACTGAATTAAAAAGTCAAGACTGAACAAGTATGGAAACAATTTTAGTGACAATCATACCTTATTTAGATTATCTGTGATGTTCCTAAGCATATCCATCTCATCCAGCATTCTGTCTTTATTGGCTGATGGCAGGGATAGGGAATACTGTGCAACAGATTCCGCAGGAACTGCAGGCATTATAACCATTGGCTCTGGTTCATATTTTATTCTTCCTCTTTTCTTTGATCCAGGAGGTGAGTAATCTTTTGTTTTTATTTTCACTTGTTTCGCTGTTCTCATTTTGATAGTTTTGTTACCTTTTCAAAAGCAAAATTTTTAAAAAAATCAGTTTTCTGTTATATTCTACAGGATTTGGGAATCTTAGCTGGGAGTTTGGGAAAGAAAGAACTGCCAAAAATGGGGGAAGGTATACATTAGAAACTTTTTATTGTTGTAGATGAAGTTTATCTTATAGTTGATGTCAATATTAAATTTTGGGGAGGGAACGTTTCCAACAGTGATAAGGTAATGATAATTTCTTTTACAAAGAACTAAATCTATATGTTTTCAGTGGAGAGTATGGTACAGCTCCTTGAACTGCTTAGATATATTCCTGCTAAATTCAGTGGATCTTGTCTCAGTATGTATGCATAGGTAACTGATACATTTGTAGCTATTTGAAGCAGAAATTGGTACTGTTGGTTTCTTGGGCTACATTTCCCCTAAATTGCATGGCTACACAATACAGTGGAACCTCGTATAACAAACAGTTTGTATAACATAAAATCTGTACAACATAAAAAATTCCAGAGATACAGGAAATTTGCTTAACAGAATCATCTATGGGGTGAATCTGTCCAACATAAAAATGGTTGCGATTAAAGATTACTGTTTTCAATGCATTTCTATGGAAAATTTGCATAAAGGAAAACTTGCTTAACATAATTTCATTTGGAACAAATTAATTCCTTTATACAAGGTACCACTGTACTCTATTGGTCCTGCAGAGCTGCAGCCTGTGTTACCACTCACGTAGTTCTAGCTGTGGCATATGTGTGGTGGGGCTCTGCTCAGAGCTTGTCAAAAATTAGAAGCAGCATTGGCAGGGACTATTTAGCTATAGGATTCTGGAGAGTGCAATCCAAAAAATAAAATGTCTGTTATAAACTCATTCCATATAACAATATGGTCTACAATTATTATTATTATTTCCTTTTAAAAGCGGCTCATGGAGGAATATGTTTAGGAAACAGTTACTACATCACACTGTCCCTTTCTTCTGCCTATATACATAAAAGTTAAGCTAGGATGCTTTCAAATTAATAATACTGTACAATATTTTATCTATATATCTGAATGAAATCTGTATAATTTTAGAAATAATAATAGAAAAGGCAAAAACAAGGGATCCAAATTTTTAGGAGTCACCTCACCTGCCCAGAGAAAATGTGGTGAAAAGATTTAAAACAATTCATTCAGCTCTAGAGGAAGAGACAAAGCATAGTAAAAGAACACAGACAAAGTGACTATCTACTGTACTTATGTAAGTCATTTAACCTGCCTGCCCACTTTTGATTAGTGACAGGGCTTGTAACTTGTGGTGTCACCTTAACAAAGTATTATTACTGTGTGATCAATTCTAATGTTGACAACAAAGATGTTAAAATCCAGTGCTAAATGAATTTGTTCATTAATGGCTGACAAGTTTTAGAGTGAACTACTCCATCCTGGGCTTAAACTTTTAAGTAAGTGAATACCAAACATAAATTTAAATTTGTTAAGTATAATATTCTGAGTTAAGATTTTGATTCCCTTTAATTTTATTAATGGTTACACATCTGAGTATTTTTAATATGCAGGTGTACCTCGGTTTACTGTCTGTTTACATTTTTTTTTGCAATGCCTCGCTTTACATAAGCCATTGCAAAAATAGTACCCAGGATGCATTGTGCCCCCATGCATTTCAGGTTTATGAATTTTCTGGAATATGAAACATTCCAAAGAATGGATTAACTTTGTAAACCAATGTACGTGTTTTTGTGTGTGTGTGTGTGTGTGTGTGTGTGTGTGTGTGTGTGTGTGTGTGTGTGTGTGTGTATAGATAGATAGATAGATAGACAGATAGATAGATAGATAGATAGATAGATAGATGATAGATAGATAGATAGATACTGTAGTCAAGAGGAGTTAAAAGAGTAGATTTTGAATCCACTGAAGTAGAAATGTATTACACCTGGCTCTACTGAGCAAGATACACACTCATACTCTAACCAACTTCAGAGGGCTGCTCTTAGAGAGTGGCAAGCCATCATGAATTTTGACCTGAAGTCCTTTTAAGAAAAGCTGGAAGGAAAAATATGAATAGAAACTGTTGCACTTTTGATGTTTCTTGTGTATCCAGGCATTCCCTGGTGAATGGCGAATCATCTCCTTCTTCACTTTCTTTGTCACTGTGTTTGAATTACCAAGGTCAAACTGCATTCGAGTTGTTTTGTGCTGTTTTTTCTTCTTTTTATCTAAGTCACTTTTTATTACTGTATATTGAACTTTATATAAACACTAGTAACAACTGCTACTGTTGTCTGAAATACACTGTAATTAACTTTTGGAGTTACAAAACCACATCACCAAAGACATAGTTTTTAAGAATTTGGTTGCCATGTTTAAGCTTTTAAGTAATGACTATGTTTACTTTTCAGTGTTTCCAGTTCTGTGAGTTTTGTATTTCTATTTCTAATACAGTAGTGCCAAGTGACTTGTGTATATGCAGGTGTCTGTAAATAGATGTGTACATTGATTGATTCTGACTTATTTTCTAAAATATTAAAATGCATGTAAGGAGTTTGTCTAGTGCTAGCCATGTCCAAGCAAGGATGGATGGATGGATGGACAGAGAGAGAGAGAGAGAGAGAGAGAGAGAGAGAGAGAGAGAGAGAGAGAGAGAATAGGATGAAACCCTCCAAAATGATGCCAGCAATTCTAAAGACAGGAGTCTGGTTTCGTTTTATTGGAACAAAATCTGAACTGCAAGTTACTACAGGGCGGAAGGTATGAGGAGGATGCTGAGCTATTGTCTCCATTGCGTGAGGCCATTTAATGCGCGGAAGAGGAAAGCGTGTCAGGAAGGACTTTTGTTTTTCCTTCCGAGCAAATTCCCTTCCTTGAGCAGGGAATCCTTCCCTCAAGGTGAGGCGACTGCCGCGCTGCTCTTGGACGACGCCCCAATTCGTGTCTTGAGGCACCTACTCGCTTCGCGGCGGCCACAGACCCACCTCAGCAGAAGCCGGGCGGCTCTTTCCCTTTCTCCGGTCAGCGGTTGTCGTTTTGCTTTGTTTGTTGTTTTGTTCCCACCCCCCACCCCCTTTCTGGTAAGATGTTGTCCTTCAGCTGCCCGGGGCGCCTCATCTCCTCCTGCCGGCGCTTTTCCCGCTCTCCTTTATGAGGAAGGATTGAGGCCAAGGAGGAGAGAGAGAGAGAGAGCGAGAGCGCGCGCGCGCGCCCCCTCCCCCCTCCGCGTCGTTAACGGTCACTGCGGGCTTCGAATCCGAGCGCGAGAGGCCTGAATGGGGAGACCCCGAGCGGTGCCGGTTGGTGGCGCTGCGCAGAGGCCGCTTCCCCTCCCTCCCTTCCCTCCCTCCCCCCCCCCGCTCCGTTTCCTCACGCACCCGCTTTGTGGGCGACACTGGCTAAGGGACGGCTTTTAGTGTGAATTATAAGTTCACCAAAACGTTCGAGGTCATCACTAACAGCAAGCTGGCTGATAGGGGTGGATCACCTTGTGTCACCTCGTTTCTTTTGGCTTACCCTCCTTGAACTTGGACATTTGCTTGTGTTACTGGAACCAGTTGCCCCCCCCCAACAGAGACGGGACTTTTAAATGGTGTGGCAACCTTGGCACGTCCGATTTAAAGGAATTTGTTAAGCAAGCCTGATAAAATGTAACCAAATAAAATAAAATAAAATAAAATTTAAAAAGGACTCTGGTAACTTCTGAGGAAGTGGCTTGCAATCCACCAAAGCTCGTTCTAAAATAAGTGTATTCTAAAGGCAGGATAAGAGTCTTTGTGTGTGTGTCTGAAACTAACAATTGAGGTCTCATAATAAAATTTACTCTTTATTATTTTTTTCTACTGGCTTTGCACAATGTCTATTTGCTGGAAAGTACAGTACTCAGAAGGACTTAAGGATATAACTCTGTGCACATTTATCCAGACATACAGTAACCTCTACTGCATCTACTGTCAATTAATCTCAGGAAAGTTTATTAGATTGCAGGCTCACTTCATAGAATTAAACTGCAGTATTTCTGACAAGCCACTGTTTAAACAACTGAAAGGAGGAATTTTATTTATTTATTTTCCTACTTGGAAGTTTTCTTTGGTTTTGCTTTATTTTGTACAACCTACAATCACATCCTGAAATTAGCCTAGATGATATTTAATGTTGAGTCAGGGCAACTGGACTTCTTTTTCTTGAGAGATTAAAAACTCTTCCTTCTCAAGAAAAAGAAGTCCAGTTGCCATTATTCAACTTCCAGATAAACTCACCTGGATGACTGAAAATATTCACATACATGATATTTAATGGGATTTCCTTTGTACCAGCATTATATTTTTAAAAGTATCAAATTTTTTCCATGTAGAAGCTAGTCCAAACGTGTGTGTGTGTGTGTGTGTGTGTGTGTGTGTGTGTGTGTGTGTGTGTGTGTGTGTGTGTGTGTGTGTGTGTGCGTGCTTTAAGTATCAATACAAAATGTTATTATTTTATAAATGCATACCTCCAGGATTTCAAAGCTATAATTTTCCCCCTTTCACAAGTTATAGCTGATGTTCAATACATGCAGCTTTCCCCAGGAGGAAGGCATGAAAGTGAAAAGAACCTTGCCTGAATATTTGCCATGTGCAGTTAAAAGTGCAGTGCCCTTGTCGGGAATATGAAATGTATGCAGAAATTTCAGCATGACACTTATTTATTTATTTATTTATTTATTTATTTATTAGATTTATACCCCACCCATCTTCCCATGTTTCATTCCTTTCCAGGTTGACTTTCAGCCTCATATGAGGACAGAAATTGCTTTGTTGATCATCCTAGCCTACTGGATATTCTTTGGGAGATAAAATGGGAATGCATTTCTCTTGATTCTCCTGGACTGCCTCTCAGGAAGTACTAATCGGTTCTACTAATCATAGTATCCTTCAGGTTGCCTGCAGGGAATGGATACTGGCAGTATTGTAGTGAAGTGGTGGGGAACCACTGTTCCTTTTCACCTGTATGTATTTAATAACTCTATGTTTTTTAACTTGTAAAAATATATAGGATGTCTGATGGCTTACAATCAAGATAATACACACATTCTGTTTAAAAAAAAAGTTAAACTAATACAGAATATTACACCCCAGAAATAACACACTTTCAGAATTTATTTCCAGCTCTTCCAAGTAAATCTGTTTTGTACAATTCCTTCAAATTGCTAATGGTAATAAAGATGGGAAATACTGTATGTTTTACAGTGTGTTTTCTTACATTATTTGCTACAATACTTTAAAACATGCTGCTGAAATCCCCAGAGCCTTGGATTCTGTATTTTAACACAGTATGAACAGAAACAACTTTTCAACCTTTAGTTTTTTTGAAACACTTTCAAGTTTGCTGGGTTGGCAACAATGTATAATTGAAACACCCACTTCTGAAAAAGAATAAGTTTTCTTTCATAGTATCTGTGTAAATCTTATTTAGATATTTTACCAGCTACAAAAATATGTTGCAAGATCTTGAACAAAACAGAGGCAAGATCCTTAGTGGAATAGGCTAGTAGTGATACTTCTGCCTGTCCTCAGCATCTATGTTCCAAAACAGTAGCATCTCAATAGTTAAGGGAACATCTGAAGTCCTGGCTTCAGTCTTGCTGGCTCTGAGCAGGAGCATGGAATACCAGGCCTCAGCAGCTATGGAATAATTGTCAATCCGTGCCAACAATATTGGGCTATGCAGCCAACAGTCGCTTTTAGCTTAACACCACTAGCCATGTTTCTGAAGTAGAAGAATGGAAAAATGCTTTTACAGTTACAGCTATCAATTTAAAAAAAATCTTCATGGTTCCTGTTATCTGACAGTGTGACTCGGTCCCTTGTGAATACTTAATTTGTATACAATACTGCTGCTGGTATACAATATCTACCATGAGAACTTGTTGCATTAGTATCATGTTGCTCTGTATTCAGGATAATGATCATTTCAAGTCAATTCTGATGTATGGTGACCCTTTTCAGGTTTTCTAGGTAGAGAGTAAACAGAGGGGGTTTCTCATTGGCTTCTGGGACTGGGACTGGTCATCCTGGGACTGTGCAGCTTGTCCAAGGCTGCACAGGCTGGTTCTTGTGGGATGAACAATGGGGAATTGAACTTCCAGCCTCTGGCTCTGCAGCTAGATACCTAACTCACTGGCCTAACCAGTCAACTACTTATATTTAGAAGGAAATTATAATGACATTTTGTGGTGATTAGTAAACCATTGATTTTGGGTTTCAAGATAGTACTGTATACATGCTCAGCTACCTGTGTGCAGGAGAGTTGATAAAGCATAGGAGTGTGCATAAAGTCCCTTTTCACATACACTGGTCTCATAATCTTTCTCCAATTGTAAAAATTACTAAGGACAAAGAGACCAAATTGATATGTCACCAATACAGAAGGAACGTCAGGATTTTAGGTGTTATTATTATGCCCAGAAAGCAATGACTATTAATATTTTATTTCAAATCTCAATGGAAAAAGAAAAAATTATAATGAATATACAGTACAAAATATTTTGTAGTTAGCTTTTCAGATTTATTTGGTTGGTTTACTTTATTCAATAATTTTGAACGGTTTTAGTAAAAAATTCTTATTAGTTTTAAATTCCAAAATCATTACATTTTTGTTCTGAACAGAAATGTGAAAGCAGGAATATTGCATGTGTTTAACCTCATGGCACAGTGGTCAAACTGCAGTACTGCACCCAAAACTCTGCTCATGACCCAAGTTCAATCCCTGGTAGTCTGTTTGAGGTTAAGTTAGCCTTCCATCATTCCAAGGTTGGTAAGTTGAGTACCCAGCTCACTGGTGTGTGTGTGTGGGGGGCAATGTGTAGCCTGCATAATTAAATTGCAAACTTCCCAGAGAGCCAATCAGAGGTGAGCCCAGGAATGGGGTGGATGGCTTGGAGGTGTGTCAGTCAATCAGAAGCAAGCCCTGGAATGGGGTGAGTAGCTTGGAGGAGGGGCCTAAAGGCTCTCTTAAGACCTGCCTGCAGCTGTGAGCCTCAGACTGGCTCTGGGTGTTGAACAGGTAAGGGCCAGAAGCTGACCCTGCAATGATGAGAAAACAGCTTTCTCAAGGTGAACCATACCCCCCATTTGGAGCTGTACTGTAATAAAAATCTGTATTCTCAATTTCACAAGAAATCTCAAAAGTTGTGGGGCGTGTTGCAACCTCTCTGGAATGGGGGGCTCCTCAGGTCTCAGAAACACCCTGCAGCATTCAGGGAGACCAGGGTGAGATCATAGATGGGTCACACCCCACACCAAAAAGCTTGTACTGTACTTGCAAAAAACATGGTCACTGGGTATCAGGAAAAACAAGCCATCACTGGACAGTCTATCCAGTAGAGCCTCAAAGCCTGCACCTAGTGGTTGGCTGCCATGAGATGCACATGTAGAAGGGTCACACATTATACCAACTCTTAAGCAGTCAGGATTTGGAGTGACCAAGGGGCCCCCAACAGGTTTGGGGGTGACCCAGGGCCCTATAGGATTTGGGGTGACTGAGGGCCCCCATGCTGGGGGGCACCTCTCAAAACCAGGGGACGCAGCTAAATTCTCAAAACGGGTGAGCCACCTGTCACATTTTATTTGATGAGAATTACCACCTATTTTCTTCTTCCCAGAGCTTCAACCTTGGGCTTCAATGAAGCCTCTCCCCATGGAATGAGGGGGCATAATTACAGGCAGGGGGGGCAATTTGGCTGGAGAGGGGTCAGCCAGAACTGGAAGTGCCCCTTCTTTCTGCTGGGCCCCCTCTTTCCTCTTGCTTTCAGGGACCAGGGCTTTTTTGCAACTCCTCTCCCAGGCCTAAAGACAGCAGGGGTGGGGTGGGTAATTCCAGATGGGCTGGGGTATCTCCCCTGCCCCCTCCAACAAATGCTCTGCTGACCTGGTTTCAGGCCCTCTGATGCTGGGAGGGTAGACAGGCTGGGTGAGGCACATTGGTGGCGCTGCCCGTGCCCCATGAGAATAATGGGCAGCTTCAACTGCTCTGCGAGGCTTCACATACTAATGGGCAAGGAGACTTGCTAACACCTCCCTCACCAACCACAAGGGTACCCGTGCAAAATCCATGCTTGCTCAAGATGACACAGGTCCTAGTTGCGGGCCTGGTGACTAGGCATACAAGAAAATGTACTATTCTTCCAGCAACTTGTGTGAGTGACAAGGAGAATTTTTCCATACGTTTCTAGAGTGTCTGAAAACCTTATTGCCAGCCCAGAGGGACTTTCTTCTACATACTCCTACAAGGTCTTGTGTAACAAAAATGCATAAGGCTATTTACTGAACTCCAGCAATTATCAGAATAAAGGGGTCATTAAAAGTTTTCTGTGCCTTGTCAGACTAAGCCGCAGAGCCATAACTAGCAAGTTTGCCACCAAATGTTTCTCTGCCCTGTTGATAAAACATATCATATGACATTGGCATATACTAGGGGTGGATGGGGGAATGAGGAGAAACACTTGGGTCTGAATATGTGATGGTCAGGCTGCATAAATTATCATCTTAGCCAACTTCAGTCTAGTTTGGGAGAATTAAACCCAGCGATGTCATGTTTATGTTTGAACTAAATGAGTAATAAATTTAATTTGAACACACATCTCTCCTTATTGGGATTGACCATTGTGAAGGCTGCTAATAGCTACACCATTTTTTATTATTATTATTATTATTATTATTATTATTATTATTATTATTATTATTATTATTATTATTATTATTATTATATTTATTGGGCTTATATACCGCCCGTCTTCCCGAAGGAACTCCAGGCGGTTTACAACATAGGAGTGTTCAGAGAGAGCAGTATTTAAGCTACAGATATAATGTTCAATAAAATACTAAGCATCAGAAAAGAAGTTTAATGCTTGTATTTATGCAGTGCTAGCGTTATTAATCCAGGAAAATGAAAGCGCAATGGAGGATTGGGTTTGCAGATTATGTTATTTTTATTCATCTTTCATTAAGTGGCAGATTTTGCTTACATTTTTAACAGCCCTTAACTGACTCAGCTCACACAGCTCAAAAGACGGTCATCAAATTACCCAGCACGCCTAACTTGAAAGCCTGCCAAGATAGGTGAAAGACCTTATACATATGTAAAGCAGGAAGTTCGAACTACACAGCCATGTAAATTCCTAATGATTGATGCACACTTTTCAACAATTTAAAAAAAAAAAACATCGCGGAAACGCAGAACATCATTTTGCTAGGATCCCTCTGTGCCTTCCTCATGTCATGTGGAGCTTGGACCGTGCGTTGTTGTACTTTGAGTACTGATTTATTTGGGATTTTTGCCACTTCCCAGAGGCCGCGGGGGTAGAGGCGCGGTGGGAGGATCCAAAAAAACTCAGTGCCACAGCCATTTTGTTTGTGGGCAGCATGTTAGAATTCTGTCAGTCAGTACAAGGAGGGGTTTTTAAACAGTCTTTGTGAAATAACTATGCTTCTCACAATGGACATACCTATTGAAATCAATATTCCTAGCTCTGTTTATGACGGTAGGTATGCAAATTTGAGAGAAAAAGAAAGCATTTCCTGCTCTCTCAATACCAACGACTTGCAGATTGTTGTTCCAGGCGTGACTAGCTTTTAGGTGCTTATCATTCAAATTATTTTTGCTACGTTCACCTTAAAATTGTATTACGTTCCGTGACCTCCAGAAGAGGGACTAGGGGGCTAATTAACATGTCTAGAAATTGGTTATGCTTATAAATTAAATGTTTAACGTGGGGAAGCAGGGTTACCAAAGCCCCTGTACTAAACCAGTAGATTCTCTCTCTCTCTCTTTCTTTTTGCCTCCTCTTCCTTTCTCGCTTTTCTGCTCCCCCAAGGACACGTTTATGCACTGAAGGAGACGCAGAAGAGCTCCTGAGAGCCTCTTGTTTAGCAGGGTCACAAAACACGGAGCCCGAGCTTTTGCTGGTGGAGTTGGGGTGTGTTTTAAAAGCCTGTATAAAATGGCACACTGCATTTCTGCATTTTTTCCAGGCTGCAGAAGGGGGGGGGGAGAGCGGGGGATAGTGCAGACTGTGTAGGGACACTGCCCTCCTAACCAATCAGAACACGCCTGTTTGCCATTACAAAGTTGTTAACCCCAGAGTCTTCTGGCTCCTGCTGCCTGTGCTTTTAATCTTCTTTGGATATTTCTCCGGTTTACCAAAACGCCCCCACAGATCCCGAGGAAAACCCTTCGGAATCAACCACTGATCGTGGAAGAGAGTCTCCGTTTCCATTTAGAAAGATTTTTAAAGATGTTTGGGGATCCTTTTGCTGCGTGGAGGTGGCTCTTTCCAAGCAAGGCACCATGCACAGCCTATTTTGTTACACTGGTTGGGAAGAGGCAGCTGTCTGCTTCTTTGAGAGGTAAGTTTTCTAATCCTCTCAATATATATATCTATCTATCTATAGATATATAGATATATATAGGCGGTTTCCCTCGTTTGCGGTAATTTGCTTACAGAAGCTTTCTTCGCGGCAGCGAATAACGTGTCTTTCTCATTTAATTCTTTTGAGTAATTACACCAAAGGTCGTCTGATGTTTTAATTATTATAAAATAATTTTGCTTTTCTTCTTAAAGGTAAATGTATTAGAAGCATGCGTTGGACTTAACAGGTTTAAGGGCGAGTTCAGATCTTTGCAAGGTGGAGCTGAAGTCGGCAACATTTGTAATATATATGTACAGAACAAAATGTGTTTTTAAAGAAAGGGAGACACAGTATATTGTTTAACTGGAAAAGGGGATACGCCTTAAAATATATTTGCCTTTTGTAATTACTTGGGGGTGGGAGATGGGTGGACTGGCTTGACAAGACTACAGGAGAAACTGCCCTTAGTGTAACGAAGGAGGAGATTGACATAACAGGGTTTATATTAAGTTATGTCTGTTACTAAACATTGGCCTTTTTATTCGCCAATCAGCTCCTTTTTGGTCACTCATCTTTAAGCCTTCTTTATATAAAGGATCCGAATGTGCATACCTCATCTAGGTGTTGTGGTCTTTTGAGAAGGTGGGTTTGGGAGACATTTTGTAATTTTTGGCATTTTTCTAGGTTTTTTTCTTTTTTCTTTCTTTTTTTTTTTTTTTTGCACACGGTGGGAAATCTTTTTTGTTTTGTATTGATCTGTGTTGGTGGCGCTGTGGTGCTCCTAAACAATTTATGTTCATTTCACCAAGAAAAGAGGGGGGCAGAGAAAGGTGGGGCAAGATTTGCTCTTTTGTGTCATCCTCTTTTCTTCTAACGAAAGAGAACTTTAGGATCTTATTACATGTATTATTAGTTTCTGTCTAAAAATGCATATATATTGCATTGTAAAATCTATACATATTAAGTACAGTATACACGGTTATAGACGTGTCGTCACAGTCCTTTGTTGTGCTGTGAGACGAGAAGAGGGTTTGGATTTTTTCCCCTTGCATTTAGAAAACCTTAAGGTATGTGAAGAACTATGCCATTCTTTGGTAGTATTTTCACACCTGCTGTACAAAGGATTTTTCCAGAGCTAAGAATAGTACTATATTATCCGTGGAAGTATATGCATTATAATTTTAGCATGCCATATATTCATTAACATACAATAAGTATTTATTGAAATTACTGGTTCAGTCTTTTAGCCCTTGTTTATAAGAAAGAGTGGGGGGAAACCAAAGTATCTAGATGGTCTAAAATGAAGCAATTTTGCCCTTTCTTTGAAATCCATTGTATTTAAGGATATTTTATAAATGGTTATGTTTTAATTCAGATTATATGTATAAGTATGGAAGCTAAGGCTACCAAGATGGATATTACATAAGCTTTTGTGTAAATTCCACAGTAATCTTCCGTGTTTGGTTAGCATGTACACACACACATCCAAAAACACAATTACATAGTGTCTCCTGCAGACATCTATATTCTTATATAAACAAAAAGTGATCAATGTGATGCAAAAATAGCTGGGGAGATATATTCACACCTGCTTAAATTGCTAATAATCTCATCTTGTATTACATAGTTATGAAAAGATAAAAATGTGTTAGAAAATGCAACAGGTTAGGACATCTATTAAAGTATTGTAAAGGAATGTGTGTTTATTCCTCTAGGAATTTCTCAGCCGAGTACTATGAAGTCCCTTGTATAGTATGAGTAATTTATTTAATTCTATGCCCCATACATTTAAACACAGCAGTTATAGAGGATATTGCTTCTTTGTAAGCATTATACAAAAATATTCCAGTCCTTCAAGATAATTCTTCCTTGTCCTTGAAATAAAATTGATTTAAAAGTTGCATACTAGAGCATTCACCTGAAGATTTCAAAGTAAATTTACTTAATAAAGGTCACCTTTTTAGATGAAGGCAGTTCAGTTGAATACACTGAAAAAAATCACATTTGAGAAAGTAAGATTTGCTTTAGATAGCAGCAGATTAGCAGCAGGAGATGCTTTCACTGGTTATTGGCCTCAGTATGTAAAAACAATGGTTGTTTGAAAAGACCAGTCATGGATGTTCTCTTGCAGATCTAAGAATGCAACTCATGCAGCCTCCATCTCAGTAAAATGTGGCAGTGCAGCACATGATTGCACCATACAGTGTTGCAGGCACCTTGATACATGGGTGCAGTCCCTGGCACCTTGTATACATAACTGCTGTGAAGGAAGAGGTATTATGCCATGGTTGGCTCCAGTTGATCAACTGTTCTTGATGGTAAAGAAGAGACAGTTGGATCCTCTCCACCTGTCTAAGTCTCAACACACACCTTTTCTCCAAGTAAAATAAACAATGCTGTAGAGTTTGTTTGTGTGGCATGCCAGTATTTCTTTTCTTTCTTCAGAGAGTTCAGAGCAGTTTGGGAGGCAAGTGTGTAACTTAGTGCAGAAAATATATTTTGTATGTAAAGATAAGAGATTCAATGCCTGCTGTTTAATATCTGGGAAACAGCTATACCTGTAATTTTGTTAATCTCAGCAAGCACTGACCTCTGATGTAAGGCAGCATAGTGTAGATAGCCTTTAGGCCTTCATAACATTAAGAAATTGAAATAGATTGGACATTTCCTGACTGTTACCCAAGTTATTTTAAAGGCCCAGGACAGTAGATGTTGAGGGAGGGTTTCTTCAGTAATTTAGGGTAAGACGTCCACCTGGTACAGTCACAAGATGGCTACATCTCGTTTAAAAATGAAAAATAATCTGCAGTAAATAGATTCTCTGCTAATACTTCATAAGATACAGCAAATACCTAAACCTCACTAGTCTGCTTCAAGAATTGTTCAAGGCCAAACAGCATGGCCTGTCTCAACAAAGCTAATCTTCCTATAACTGAGAAAATGAAAGCTTTTTATTTAAGTCATTGTATAAATCTAACAAATGTTATGGCAAACTTTATTAGATGAATGAGACTTAGTTTGTAAAACCCACAAAATATATTGTAAACAACTTTTGAAACAGTGGTAACTTGTAGCAGTTTCTAGGCTAAGTGTGATTGATATGGTAGCTGCAACAGAGAATAAAAATCGAGTGAATTGTCAGACTGACAAGTAGGGAAGTTTTGGTAACATAGATTGTTAGAATGGTACATGATCTGGTATGATGAAGCCAGGGCATTTCAGGGATGCTGTTTATAGTTGCATCTTCCTGAACAGATGGTTTTCAAGTGTTGGGATGAGTGAACAAAAACATAGAAAACCCTAGAACAGTGTCGGTGAACCTATGGCACGGGTGCCAAAGGTGACGCTCAGAGCCCTTTCTGTGGGCACCTGACATTGCCCCTTCAAGGGCACCTGTATTCAGGTTAAATTCAGGTCATTAAAAGGTTCACCATCACTGCCCTAGAATGAATTGAATCTAGGTAAAACCAAGTGCTGAAAAAAGCCATATAAGGAGAGGTAGATTCAGAGGCAATGAATTGACACGCATAAGGAGCCTCGTGGCACAGTGGTTAAATGCCTGTACTGCAGGTAAAACTGTGCTCGCGACCTGGGGTTCAATCCCAGATAGCAGGCTCATGGTTGACTCAGCCTTCCATCCTTCCAAGGTTGGTAAAATGAGTACCCAGCTTGCGCGGGGCGGGCAATGTGTAGCCTGCACACTGTAATTAAAAACCTGTAAACCGCCCAGAGACTACTTGAAGTGGTATGGGGCAGTATATATAAGCAGAAGCAGATAATACAAGAGGGCTAGAAATCTGATCCTTATAAAAAGTACAGTGATACTTTGTTTTATGAATGCCTTGGTTACCGTAATTTTCAGTTAACGAATGAAAATAATGCCTTGGTTTTTTACTTTTTATGCAATAGGAAGCAAGTTTTCCCAGGATGCATTGGGCCTGGGAGATTTATAGTGCCGTCCCGGTGCATGCTTCAGTTTACAATTTTTTTGTAACATGAAACGTCATGGAGAACGCATTAAATTCATAAACTGAGGTACCACTGTATCCTCATGTAAGGAACTGTGAGGAGTCAGCCTGAATAGTTATTCTCCAGCAGAAGGGAAGGATGTTTCCGAAAAAGTGCTCTGAATAATTGTTTCAATACAATTCATTTGAACTAGATTGGTTCAAATAAACTTGGACCTATTCTGTAGTAGGTACAGCCTAGACAGCCAAATGCCCACCAAAATGTGCATTTTTATATATTTTTACAATAGAGCCTTAAGTGTAACGTCAGACAAATTTATTTTGCCTCAGGGGTGCAAATCCTTGAGGCCATACAGTTGAGGGATATGTGGTACAGTATTTGTATAGTTGAAAGTATAGACAGTGTTCTAATTTATTTTAAAGGGAGTAATCCCACCTAAAACTGCTATTCCCCACAAACATCTTATTATTCTTGTGCTACTGTTTCTGAAGAGTAATTGGTTCTGGACAATTGTTTGTGGTCCAAGTCAGTGCAAAGGTCAGTTCCAGGGATGCTTGTGTTGATAAAACAGATACTTTACTTTAATTTGAATCATGCAACAGAGTGGAAAAGACTTTTGAGTGTTCTGTGTTCTCTTGCCTTAGCTTCCATTGCTAGCAACCCTAGCATAGATTTGCACAATGTGTTTATTCTGAGGATGAAAAGATAAATTGCATGTCTAATCATATTACTATATCTGTTATAATCCTTTCCCACAATTATCTGAATCTAACCTAAAAAATCAAATCTGTTATGGTGTCTCAGTAAACCACATTGCATTTAATGGGACTTACTTCAAGGTAAGTGCATGTAGAATTGCAGCTATAGACGTTCTGTAAACCAGGAATGGGGTGGGAGTGAGTCAAGTCAGACTTAAATCACATTGGTGACTTGACTCTCCCCCCCCCCATATGACAGTTGTGACTCAGAACTCACCTCTTTTTTCCTGTGGAAAAAGGTGTGGTTTTTATAGGGACGCACTTTTGGGGTTGGGACTCAGGGCTTGGTACCAAAGATTTGAACTTAGACCCAAACACTTGCCAACCTCCCTGAAAAGGTCATAGTCATATGGGAGGTATGCACACATCTCCTGGTCCCTAAATTGCCTTAGTGCACATGTCCATATACAACAGAGATCTGTTTGTAGAAAATGGATGGAGAAATAAGAATTTCAAGTCCTGTGGGGTTCTTCCACATAGACAAGGACCATTTATTTTACATTAAGTGGTACCTTATATAAAGGAATTAATTCATTCCAAAGGAAATTCTGTTAAGCAAATTTTCCTTTGTACAAATTCCTATAGGAATGCATTGAAAATGGATTAATCCCTAATAGCGACCATTTTTATATTGTACAGATTTGCCCCATAGGCAGTTTCCCCTATCTCCGGAAATTTTTTCCTTTAAAAAGATCTTCTGTTAAACAAACCTCTTGTTATACAAAGGTCAACTGTATATATAAGTATTGGCTGGATAAGTCAGTGGTTTAGGTATTTGGCTGTGGAGCAGAGGTTGGGAGTTCAATTCTCCAGTGTGCATCCTATGAATACAGTCAGCCTGCATAGTCATGGAAAAGCTGCACAGTCCCAGGAGGCCCCCAAGAAAAGGAATAGAATGGTAGATCACTTCAAATACTGTCTACTTGGAAAGCTACACATTGACTTGATGGTGCATGAGTATTATTATACATTTTCCCAGTGATTTTAACTTTATACCTATCAACACTGAATGGCATTAACTGCCTAGATGCTCTAAGCACATGCGATCTCACTTGATTTCGGAAGCTTAGCAAGGTCGGCCCTGGTTAGTACTTGGGTGGGAGACCACCAAGGAATACCAGGTGCTGAAGGCGCCTGGAGTAGGAACTGTCAAACCACTCCAGTATTCCTGCCAAGAAAACTCCATGGACATAGTCACGAAGAGTCGGTCCCGACAGTAATGACACAACACACACATACGCACACTCAATCTCTGTGTAAGGCACTTAAACAATTCAGAGTTGTGGGTTTGTTGGGTGGTTTTATTGTGTGTTCTGGCTTTTTTATATATATACAACAGCAGCAGAGATCTGCATGCAGAGATTACAATCCTCTGAATCTCAACCCCCCTTTTTAAAGAGAAATAGCCCAACCTTATATCTTCATAAGGATATTATGGGATACTAGAAATACTGAGTCACTTATATAATGGTACCGTAGTAAAAGTGAGAATGCAGAAACAGCGGGTAAACCCAAAACAAAACATAAATTAAGTTTTTGCCTACAGTTTAACTTCCTCACATTTCTATTTCTCTAACATGCAACTTGCTTGATGAGTGGCAACAGAAATAGTATTTGAGAAACAAAAGGAAGCACTGACATGACTTGATCCTCGCATTTTACAGAAACACAAATGTTTTTAAACTTCCAAACCTCGGACTAAGAATCCAAAAACAATCCAGAGATGAATGAGGAACTTTGTAGTCACAGAAAAGTGCATGACGATTGGAAATGGGCTGCGGAGTTAAGGAAGTGGGTCATAGTGAAATGTCTTGGCAGAGGACCAATTGGGCAATCCACATAAGCGGTCTTGACTCAACAGATTTCTCTTATTCCAAATAAACCTAATTTGCCAGATAGCCATTATCTTATCTTTTGCTTTAAAGTATGCCATTTCACTGAAAATCTACTGGCATCTGATCAGCAACACAGCAAAATATCTCTAGGAAAACCAGTAGCAGTATGCAGTCTTCATAGAAGTTTCAAGGGAGGTAAGCTATGTCACTTGGTTGCAGGACAAATAACTAAATCTGAGACTGCTTACACTTTATTTCCCATAAAATACCATGGGCTGTAGTCTTGTTTGCCAGATCAAATAAAATATGTAGTCCCCTTTTGGCATTACAGTCTGGAGCCATACAGGGCTTAAAGCATGGTAGTAATTTATGTGGCTGAGCCGCCATATCCCCTGTCTATCTAAGACACTGACAGATCTTCAGGTATTCACAGCAAGAGTCTGCAGTGAAGCTTGTATGTTGTGAAGCATGTTATGTGAGTGCACGTGGAGGCTCTGCCTTATGAGAGCTTCCAATTGTAGAAATGCTGCAAGGGTCTTCAACAGAACAACACTTAGAACCTATACTACAGACTTTCACTGTGCACATGTGAAGGCCTGCCGATCTTTGACGGAGAACAATGCTTACATGTTCACCTTGTCTCTACCAAATTTTAGGATTTGGTACTGTAGTAAATGTTCCATGAGGTTCATTTGTCTCCAAGGTACTATAAGGCACTTTGTTCATAAAATTAGTAGCTACCTCTATGTTGTCTCATCAACTTTTACAATCAATCAAAATCTTTATTGGCATTAAAGTAAGCATATGAATTCCTGATAGTATAAAATAAGCACAACCTGATTACACCAAGGTTCTTCTTAAGGAGTTTCAAACATTGGAAGCCAATTCCAACCCAGTTTGCTCTCCCCACTTACCGTACATGGACTTCCCCCTTTCTGTATCTGGCACCAACTATTTTTTCAACTTTACCAATCCTCTGTGGTGCAGGGCGTTCATGTTAGCCACATTCAACATATTCCCCTCTGTGGTTCTATCTGGCAAGTTTCACAATATTCCCTTTGAGAACTTGACTGTGTAAACTTTTACAACAAACCAGAATTCTGGGAAATATAGTTTATCATTGGCAATGTGTCATGCATGATCCCTTGCTTAGTTCCTATAACAAGCAAGATGAACTAAAGTGAAAAAGAAACCCACCAGGAAGCAAAAGCTTAATATATCCAAAACAGAACTCTTGATTTATTGCTTCTGAACTAGCCAGGGATTTGACAGACTACTAGGACTAGTTTTACAGTCTGGCTGACTTGATCAGGTTATGCTAATTAAGACATAATATTAATTTGTCACTTCACTAAAACAATCTTAAGTGGTCAGGAAAAAAACAAGAAAAGACTGCAGGTTCCTCAAAATAATATAAATGCAGCATCAGGTGATACCTTTATTGGCCCATTAAGAAAAGAAAATGAAAAATGAAACAAGCTTTTGATGATAATTCATCTTCCTTAGGCTGTGTACCAATTTCTCATGGATAGTTCCAAAATTACATGCATTTATTAAAAGTCCCAATATCTTATGGCCAATTTTAAAGACAAGGTTTATCTACTTAGAAGGCAATAGTGGCAGTTTGCAAAGGACCGTTGGGGGGAGGGTGTGACCTCAACCCACTCCTCAGCCACTATTTTGGAATTTGTCACCCACTCTTGAGTATTTTTGAATAAGATATCTTCATAGATATAACTATCACAGATTTCTGGGACAAACCCTTCAGTTGTCTAGATGGTGGCTTTTAATCCTGTTACACAGGAATACAAATGGCATAAGTTTTAGAAGTGAATTGTTGCAAGTTAAGAAACCTCTATAAACATCTTTTGCACAGCCAATTGCTGTACTCAGTTTGCAACTGATAGTGTCTATGGAGATTTTTGAACTTCATCATCATCATCATCATCATAGAACAGCAGAGCTATAAAGGACCCTATGGATCATTGAGTCCATCCCCTGCCAGGGAGACATAGTGGAGAACTGAACTCCCTGCATTTGGCTCTGCAGCCAGGTACCTGAGCCACTTAACTCTAGCACTGCGATTCACTTTCCCAAGCTATGCTGTTTGTATAACTGTGCAACAGGATTTCACCCAATATTTTCATCTGTAGAGTCTCAATTCACATTAGGTTTTTCCTATTGAGGGCAAAACCATTCAGTTATGTGCCCAAATATTTTATTAGATAGCAACCTCCAAGTATCTTGAGATAATATAATCAATTTTCATTTTAAGTGTTTGTGTTTAGTAGTGTGGAAAACAAAAAAAGTATATACATGATGCCACTGTTCTGATTCACCACTGCAAACAACTTCTTTAACTTCTACCTCATTAGCTCTTAGAAAGCCTTGTTTCTGAAAAGAAAGAACGAATATAGTAATATTTTTAAAGGAAATAGCAGTGTAAATATTTTTGAAAATTAGCTTTAAAAGAGCAATATATTTAAATCAATGTGAGTTATTGCCAATAGTATTTGCGACTAGAGAAGAAACCAGAGAACGGGTTTTGAATGTGTGCCATTAACTTAGTTGGCTGATCTGAAAGAGATCACACTAGTCTCATATTCAGTAACTCAAAACCAGAACAAGGACAAGCAGCCCTTTCCTTGCCTCTAGTACACTACAATACTAAATGTTATACTGTACTGTAAGATCTTTTGCTGTCAAGCTGAAAGTACTAGTTATTCTTTTGCACTTTATAGTATAAAAACAAAGAAATAAAGCTCATTCCAGCAAGCTTACCTCCATCTAATAGGTGGGATTCAGACTTAGCTGGATGAATGTAGGCGCCATGAAAATCAGTGGGACAAATACAGATATATTTATCTGGCAGGCCCATTGCCCTGTTTGTGGTCCAACAAACAGCACTGAGCAGCTGACATTTCATGTCTGTAGTTAGCCACTTTTTGTGCAGCACGGCATGTGTGGTACTCACATCAGATTATCTGTCCTTCACAGGAATGCTCTGAAGGGACTATGGTATCTGCACATGTGTTTTCTAGGTTACTTTGAGGAAAGGGAGAACAATGAGGGTGACACAGAGTTGCACAAATGGAAGTATAAATGCACTACTAAACAATGACATCCTTTTCCTCCCCTAAATACTCAGCGCATCCACAGAATGCAGTTGTGTCCCAACTTTCTGGCATAATTGTATACAATATTTCCATATGTAGAGGGGAAATCAGTTCATTATTGAATTCTGCCCAGTGATTATTAAATATAGGTAACTTCAGCTCCACAGCAACCCATGGAGTAGAAAGTACTCTTGGGTTAGATTTAGGTTTAGATAAACACCAAAAGTGTTTTTGTTTGTAGCCACAGCTCATCAGTTAGGATGTGTTTTTGTTCCTCATTAAGGAATAGAACAGTGTAGTCATGGAAGAAGGTTTTAGACACCTTGGTTTTAAAAACAAATTACTCCTATTCAATCATTGGTAATCTATTAATGAAACATCATTATTTTCTCTGTACAGTACACAGCATTGAGTTCTTTCTGCTACAGTTTTTAGAGAAAATTTGACTTGACTACATGGGGAACTTGCTACCTGTGTAGCATCTCTTTCCCCCCTATAAAACTACTATGGAAATTCAACTTCTTCCAGGCTGCTGTGCTGTGCTGACTTGGGCACATATTTCATGATCATGTGCGATGGCTAAAGCCATATTCTTCTACATTAAAACATTTCTTTAATGTATGACTTAATTGTATACCAGGTAATGTATGATGATATTTCTGCAGGAAGTTCTTCTTCCATCACTGGTGTTTTTCAGGGACTAAAGTTGGAGTTTAAAAAAGTTAGGATAATACTTAACCATCACCATAACACCTGTTTTAGCTCCCATTCACATAACTGGTAGTGCAACTAGGCAGTTTTCCAGTTATGTGAGATTGAGCACAGGAAGGTGAACCTTGCAGGGATCCTTACAAATTGTTCAGGGTTGGTTTATAATTTCATCTAGTTTATCCCTAGACATAATTTATCATGTTCCCATACACTGTATCTATTCAGTAGGAAATGCAGTTGCTTTTTAAAACCTTAAGCTGTGAAGCTCCTGAGAAATCCCGAGCCAATCTTGGTACCTCTGTGGTTATCCACTCTGTGGGAAGTGTTTTGATATAAAATAACTGCACAATGTAGCTGGTGTAACCCCAGATCACATGTAAATGGGTGGAATAAAAGCTGGAAATAAGCAATTGATTCCCAGCCTTCTTACAGTTCAAATTGCAGTCATTGCTTGCACAGGAAATGATTTGGGAGTTTACTGTTCATACTGGATGTAATATGATTCACATTCTAACCTACAGCCCTCTTCTTTCCTTCCTTCCTCTGATCCTGCCTCTGCCAATCCTTTTACAAGATATCAATGTAGGAAATAATAACAATAGTGAGCCTACGATATGGTGATATAGCAATCATCTCTATATAAGAAAATTTTACATTTTTAAAATAATCTAGACAATTAAAGGAGAGGAATGAAAATGGGGCATGTTTCTCCGGTCTTGTCCGTCACACCCTAGCTGTCCATGTCACCATAACACATCCTACAGACACACACAACATATTTATAGGAATAAATGGGAAACCTCATTTGAATTATTCTGGCTTGAAAAAGCCAAAGCCATCCAGTGACAGAAAAATAGCTGTTCCTGGGACAAAAAGGGCTCAAATCAGTTTTGTGACATGGGGTCAGAAAAAAATACTTCAAATTAATCCATTTTATAAGCAGAAGAAATCCCATGGTATTTGACTGTTTTGTTGCAGTCTGAGTTTTATCCAAATCTCATTGAATCCTATATATATTCTTCCACTTCAGTGGCCTCCCAAATACATATGTTCTGTTTGTCCACGGATATACTAGCTTTATGGATGGGTAGCTTGCCTGCTCACAGTTTTTATTAACCTAACTGTTCAGAAACCAGACTTCAGCTGCTTTTGTAACTCACTTCTTCTTTGGCTTAACCAGAAATAACTATAATTGGACTTAATGTCAGGTAAAAATATAAAGTATACACATATTATGGATAAGATTAAAATATATATTGCAGACTTGCAAAAGGATTGTAATTATCCTTAACAGTCACTTCTCACTAGTTGAAATCCTGTTTGTAGTTTAAGCCAAAGCATAACTGTCCATCTGTTCCTTCATGGTAAACAGAGTGTGGTTGTTCAGATTCCTGGGGCATATAGGTTAGCAAGTGGATGCCCATGCACAATGGTTTGATGCACGCATACCCCAGATCATGGCAGGATACTTTGTTTACCAGGAACAAATGGACAAAGGGCAAGCATTTCTTTTCTTTTCTTCCAGTACACTGTGTTTGAGCCATCACTACATTTGAGCATGTGTGTGAATACCACTGATTAAACTGCAAAGTTTCATGTCTTTCATAGAGCAGTAGCCATATTTGTTGTATTTTGTGACATCTTCAAGGAAAAGATATTCATTATGGAATATGTTTCTGTATACCACACTTTCAATATTGCAAGATTTTTCCCCGTACTATGGCTGAGAAATTGAGGTGTATAATCCACTGCAGAGATTTAGTAGTGTTGCCACCAATTGCTAAACTGTAAAAACTGTTAAGGAAATGAGGTTTTTGTTCACAACAATTTTCTTTCCATCCTGTCTCTAGTAGTCAAAACCAAGAGATGCAGTACTATTCTGGTGTTCGGGCAGGTACTCATTCACAGTGCAAATGAAATATCAGGTACACATCTGTGGAAAATACACTGAAACACTGAAAGATAGTCAGTGGAAGAGAAGATGAACCTGGCATGCTAGTTTTCTGTAGGCTGGACACGGGGAATCTTGAGTTACACAAACTCACACCCTCATTTCTGGCATATATGATGGAGCAATGCCATCCCACCCATCTGCTATTAGACAGAAACTGTTGCATTCTTGTTTTCAGCTGCTACTGTCAGGTAGGTGGCAGCAGCTTGTATAGGCCAGTGATGGCGAACCTTTTAGAGACCGAGTGCCCAAACTGCAATTCAAAACCCATTAATTTTTTTTTGCAAAGTGCCAATACAGTAATTTAATCTGTATGCAGGTGGCTATGAAGGGGCGTTGCCGGGTGCCCACAGAAAGGGCTCCGAGTGCCACCTTTGGCACCCATGCCATAGGTTCGCCATCACTGGTATAGGCTGCCCCAAATCAGTTAGGGATAGCGGAAGCCTTCTGCTATCCTAAAATGCAATCGGACCTAAAATGCAGATCTAAAATGCAAGCTGACATAAGAAATACTCTTCTAGCATTTCAGAGTTTAAATTACAGTACAGGGGGCCCTTCTATAACAAACGGTTTGCATAACATAAAATATGTACAGCATAAATAATTCTGGAGATAGGGGAAATCTGCTTAACATAATTGTCTATGGGGCAAATCCGTACAACATAAAAATGGTTGCAATTAGGGATTACTCTGTTTTCAATGCATTCCTATGGGAAATTTGTATAAAGGAAAATTTGCTTAACATAATTTCATTTGGAAGGGATTAATTCCTTTATAGAAGGTACCACTGTACTAGCTTCAACAGCTCAGGCAGTTAAAACAAGGTGAGCTCAATATTGGCAATGACCTTTTTTCCTCAAGAGAGTTTGTGCCTATAATATAATCCTGGTCAAACCGTCCAATAAAGAAACAACCCCCCCCCCGCGCCACACACAATTGTAGTAATGCGCGTCCCGTTTAAAAAGACGTCCGTGTTCAAAACTCTTATTTTAAAAACCAAGTTATTTCAGATAAATGTGTAGGCTGGGCTCGTTTCCCATCAATTCCATCGAATTTTTTGATGTCACAGAGCCAGTGGCCGACGGAGAATAGATTCCAGCCTTATATGAATCCGGAGAGGAGTGCGGCGGCGGCTGAAAAACACCTCCTTGTAGGTCCCCTTTCTCTCCCAAGGGCTTCTATTGGGCCGCGAAAGGGACGTCCCAAACCTCCCTCACCGGCGGATTTTTAAGATCTTTTCCCTCCCATTCTTTTCCCCCTCATCCTCCTCCGCTTTCCTCCAGGCGGCAGTCACGGAGCCGTTCCCTCATTCTCCCCTCGTGAGGGGACTCCCGAGTACGAGTCCATTTCTCACACGCGCGCACACGCTCTTCCATCACCACTGAGGAGATTCCCGGCCAGTGACGGCTTTCGGGGACGGAGACTCGAACTCGCGCCCTCGCCCCCGAGCGGCCGCCGCTTTTTCGCGCTCCCTTCCCGCCGTGCACGCGCCCCGCGCGCGCCCTCTTTCTCTCTTTTTTTTTTCTCTTTTTCTCCCCCCCCCCGGCGGCGGCGGCGGCGGCGTGCCCGCGCCTTTGCGCGATGCAGTGTGGGAATGGCTGTGGCGCTGGGGTTGGCTGAAAGAGGCGGCCAGTCGAGGTTTAATGTCCGCCATGTTGGCCGTGGCGTACTGAGCAGAGCCGGAGCGGCGGCGGAGAGAAACGGGCGCCCGAGCCGAGTCGCGCCCGCCGGCGCTGCTGGGACCCGCCTCGGAGCGAGCCCCGCCCCGCCGCGGGAGCCCCGGTCCCTCCATGAGAGCGCTCGGCGGGGTCCGGCTCTCAGCTCGGAGCGCTTTCGCCCCCTCCCCCTCCTCCTCCTCCTCCTCCTCTTTAGCTGGAGCCGCAGCCGCCATAGCCGTTGCCGCAGCCGCAGCCGACGACGACTAACATGAGCAAACTGTCGTTTCGGGCCCGGGCGCTGGACGCGTCTAAGCCGCTTCCCGTCTTCCGCTGCGAGGACTTGCCTGACTTGGCCGAGTATGCCTCCATCAACCGTGCCGTGCCGCAGATGCCCACGGGCATGGAGAAGGAAGAGGAGTCGGTACGTGAGAGACCCCCTCCCGTCCCTGCTCTGGCCGGGCCCCGCCATCGCCCCGCACCCGGGCCCCCACCATCGCCTCTGCGCAAGCACAAAATGGCCGCCATTTCTCCCCCCTCCTCCTCCTCCTCCTCCCGCTTGGCCCCCCCCTCCCGGGGCGGGAGCGGGAAACACTGAGGCCTAATGACCCCCCCCCGTGGCTCTCTGCGAGGAGCACCCCCGTTGAAAGGTGTCCCTCCCGAGCGCCGGGGCTGCCCGCTGGGCCCCCTTGAGCCCCCCCAAAAAGGCACAAAGGGGGTCACGTGACGCGGCGGCCGGCCGCCATTTTGTTGTGCCTCTGGTGGGGCTGGGCCTGGCGCAAGCAAGAGGGAGCCCTTGCCTGGCGGGTGAAGTTCTCCCCTTTGGGCGCTAGGTGGTGTCTTTGCGTCGCTCGGAAGCGGCCGTGGAGGAAGCCCGCGCTGCCCATGTGGGTCGTTCGCGGCGTGTTTTCCTCCGCTAGAGCGCCGTCAATGCCCAGCGCCGGAGGCCGAAAGGGGTGGTCTTGCCTTGGGCGAAATGTTTTAAGAGGAGAAATAATCAACGCTGCCAGCTGCGGTGCACCTACAGGCTATATTGCCCTACGAGTGATGGAGTTGTTTAAAAGTTGTGCTGCGTCTCACCCCTTTCCCTGCCACAAGCATGCTAAGACGAGTTCCCCGTCGCATTTATGTTAGTTTGTGAATCCTGGATGTAGTAGGTGATTTGCGCGTGCGTGCGTGCGTTTGTGTGTGTGTGTGTGTGTGTGTCTGTGTCGAGGGCAGGTGTGAAAGTGAAACAAGTCCCCATTATCTGCTTATTTCTCGTGTTTGCCTCTAGCGAAAGTCTTGACAATCACTGTTACGGTTTTGAGCGTTGAGCGGAGTTGACATGGCTAATTATGCCTGGACAGTAGTTGTCATCTCTTAAGGGATATTAGATTTTTGTTTTGGGGTGGGTTTTTTTGGAAATAAGTTTTCTAAATATCATAGAATTATCTGTAATCACAGAGAAGAGTCTCTACATCAAGGCTGATGTGACAGTTAACCTCAGTTGTGCATTTCTTTAAGGTGATGGATCTTAAGTTTGCAGTTAATGGTGGAGGTTAACTTTGAGAAATCTAGTAAATGGGTCTCTTGACCAATATGTTATAAAATATTTGTGCAGAGCTTGTATAGGTACGGGATTTCAACAGAATGATAATTTTTTGAAAGCTGCAGACCAGTTTCAGGATATGACAGTTGTCAAATTAATTGCTGTATGAATTCAAGTTTACTGACATAGGTGGATGCATGGCAAATTCTTTAGTTTTACTTTAAAAAGTAAATAAAGATGTGAATGCGTCTCTAGGGTGATGTTGGATTTTAAAAATAAAGGGTTGCTAGATCCATCTGTAATAAATATTTTTATTAGAGTAAATTTGTGACATGAATATTGCATTATCTCATTACTGATTAAGTGTAATAGGCATATTTGTCAGTGACATTCACAAGCTTGATTTTTATAGTATTTCATACATGTGGCAGTATTGTGCCTGTAAAGAAAATAGAAATTACTTGATCAGAGCATGATGGCATAAAAAGAAATACCATTCCTTTCTTCTGTTGTGCATCCTGATAAGAAATATAGTGTATCTGGAGAGACCAGTAGTTAAGCAATGCTATGAAATCAGTCCTTGCTTGGGAGGAAGAAATGGGATTTCTTTCTGGATAAACTAGCATAGGATTAAGTTGAAAATAAATGGCAAGACCTGTCATATTTTCTTCTTGTTTAAATCTCAGTGTCCTGTGTCTAATCTTCATTCAGTTATCCTGAATTGATTTATGTACTCTTTGGGTCAGGTTTTTGCAGTTGTGCCACAGTTGGTGGTTCAGAGCAAGAGAAGAACAGGAAGTTGACAGGCTAGACATCAGATTTTGCTGACAAAATGAACAACTCTTTTGTGTTTATTCAGAAGTGGGAAACACTGATTTCTGTAAGTTTTCTGCCATTAAGTGTTATAGGGTTGCAGCTTAAATGGGTATAAAAATGTGGCAATAGATGAGTCTGTGGGAGTGTTGGCATATATCAACTAGTGTCTTTACATAAAAACTAACAAGCTAGTGCTAAATGGTAGAGAGGTTGTGAAAGGGACAAATTTTTCTGTAACAGTAGTTGCAATTAAAATGAAATCCATAAGATGACACGTTTTTTATTTATAATATTGCATGCATCTTGCAGTACTGTGCCTCTAAACAAAATGCAAATTAAAAGTTGGTACCTACCCTTCTCCTAAATAAAAGGTTGTTTGACATTTTGATTGTGGGTGTTTCAGAAGTAAAAAGAAGGTAAATGATACTCTTCTATCTCTCGCATGGCATTCCCCTGCTGTGGCATAGATCTTGAGAGGTCTTCTAATCTGAGCCTACAGCTTTGCAGCGGGAAGTTATTAGGCTCACTCTGGCTTTGATGATCATTTCATTCAGCAGATGATAGTTCTAGTTGGAGGATAACAGTTTATTCCTTGAGCATAGTCATCAGTACAGTAGCTGGTTCTTAATTATCCCAGATGCCACGCAGTGGAGTGAGGTCCCGCTGTTAACCCCAGCTCCTGCCAACCTATGTAGCAGTTTGAAAGCATGTCAGTGCAAGTAGATAAATAGGTGCTGCTTTAAAAAGCAGGAAGGTAAACAGTGTTCGTACACAGAAATGCGTTTGGCCATGCCGGCCACATGGCCATGGACTTGCACAACACTGGCTCTTTGGCTTAGAAACAAAGATGAGTGCTGCCTCTAGAGTCGGACACAACTAGCATGCATGTGTGGGGGGAACCTTTACCTTTTAAAATTATCAAATGGGAATGGAAAAGCTTCTCTATTCCATTCCTTTCGTCATTATCTCAATCACTGCTCTCCATGCCTTTCTATCTCTTACAGCTTTTAGTTCCATCAGAATCATCCCAGCTCCCTTCTGATGGTGTCAAGCCAGTGAGTCCTTGAGTATCCCCTTATTTTACCACTGACCAATCCCAGCACAATTCACTTTTGAGTGAATCGGCTCACATAATGTGACCCAAGTATGATAGTTCTTTTGTGATCTTGGCTTCCAAAGATATTTTTGATTTGACTCTGTCTAGGACTTCCTTGTTGGTAATCCTTGCTGTCCATGGGAAGAACATCTTCCTAAAACTGCTGTCTGCAGTGGATCTGCTGATCTTGGAACTGAGCCCAATGGAGTTATTTCATAAGCATTCTCCTTTTTCCCAACTTTAATGAATCCTTTTCTAGTATAGTTATTGTAGGTTATTAGTAGGTTGAATAATAAGCTAGTGGCCTTCTTGCTCTTTCTATTTATCTACTTTCAAGCCCATTCATTTTCTGTTTACATTCGATTAGCAATAACCCACAAATCATAACTTATAATTGCTCAACAGTGAATGAACACTTTGTTGATACAATAACTTGGTTGTGCTTCTATTCAAATGAGGAAATGAAAAAAAACCAAGAAGAGTTCTAGAGTATTATTTTATATTCTTACTTGTTTCTTACTGGGAGGGAGGAAGCCAAATAAATAAAAGTTTGTTGCTGTTTTATGATCCTGGCTTGTTCAGGAGAAAGAAGCTGGGAATTCTAGTTTTGGCTATTACAAATGGCACCCTCTTTCTGCAAACATGCAAGAAGTGAGGAGCAGAGTGTATTCACAGTAAGGTAGAAGTCTTACTTTTTTGGTATGTGAATTTGGCCTATCAGTTCTCAGCATGTTAATATTTTTATCAAATCAGTTTTGTGTGTGTTTTGAAAATATTTTAACACTGATTTTTGTATTTCTGCACATGTAGTGGCATGCTTTGTGGGTTTTATTTACATGCTTGAGACTCCCTGGCTTAAGTTTGAGTGGCTGTTTTTTACATATTGTTAGGTGCTCAGTCACCTGGGTGCAGTGTTGGAGCAAAGCAGCAAATTTAAAATTGTTTCACTGTTCACCCTGTATGTAAAATTGGTTTCATATTTGAGTTAAAGCATGTCTCTAATCAGTTATAATTTGGGTCTTATATAGTAGGACCTCTGTGTCCAAAGGGGATCGGTTCCGAGGCACCCTGCGGATACTGAAATCTGCGGATAACAGTGGGCACTCTTATCCAAGTGTGACCACAGTACAGTGGTGGTTTGGGGGGGAGTGTGCAGCTGAGGGTGAATTCTGTCCCCTTCCACCCACTCCAAGGAGTAGTGCCGGATGAGGGGCTCCTCACCTCCTCAGCTCACCTGGTGCTATCCACCTGTCCACTCCCAAGGGCAATCAAGCTGCTGCCCACCCACCCGGGGCAGGCTCCTCCTTTCCCATGGAGCAGCTGCCGCCTCCACCAGGGGAAGCTAGAGGAGAGGGAGAGAAGCTGCAGGACTCACATTTCTGCCAAGATCCTGAAGCCCCACGTTCATGCTGGCGAGTATAGGCGATGAGACAGACAAGCCAGTCTGCCAGGGGCAAAAGCGGCAGTGTGAATGGCACGGGCCACACGACACAGCTTTTGCCCCCCCCTCCCAACGGCTGATCGCCAACTGCAGATAACTGAATCCATGGATGGTGAATTAGAGCATATGGGGGTGCTACTGTATGAAGTATCTAATCATCATTGTCGAACTGGAGATCTGGAAGGGACTCTATGGATTATTGAGTTTAGCCCCAGCCAAGAAAGCAAAGGGAGGAATTGAACCCCCGACCTCTTGTTTTGCAGCTAGGTACCTAAAGCTCTTGCCAACCTAGCAGTTGGAAAGCATGTAAAGACAAGTAGATAAATAGGTATTGCCATAAAAAGCAAAAAGGTAAACAATGTTTTGTGTGCAGAAATGTGTTCAGCCACGCCGGCCACATGGCCTCAGACTTGCACAACACTGGCTCTTTGGCTTGAAACCCGAGATGAGCACCACCCCTAGAGTTGGACACAGCTAGCACGCATGTGCAGGGAGAACCTTTACCTTTTTTTTTTACTTAAATCACTGAGTTATACAGCAGTTGCTGTATTCCTACTCTTCATTTTCTTCATTGGCTTTATTTTCCAAGGAGGCCAGAGAGATGACTAGCTATCTGTAGTGTGCCTCCAAAACATTAGTTAATTCTCACAAGATTGAAGTTAGATCAGGTGTGAAGAGAGAGATGATGCATATTAATTTTGTGTGAATGATACAAGAGCAAATGTTCTTAGTTGTATCAGTTCCCAAGTACAAAAGCCTGATAGAACTGATTTCAGATGCCATCAATAATAGGTCCTAGGTTTTGTCAGCTCTGCTGTACAGAGGTACCTTGTATAAAGGAATCCATTCGTTCCAAATGAAATTATGTTAAGCAAATTTTCCTTTGTACAAATTTCCCATAGGAATGCATTGAAAACAGAGAAATCCCTAATCCATTTTTATGTTGTACGGATTCGCCCTATGGACAATTCTGTTAAGCAAATTTCCCCCATCTCCAGAATTTTTTATGTTGTACAGATTTTATGTAATACAAACTGTTTGTTATGCAAGGGTCCACTGTACTTTGTTCCATGCATGCCTTCCCCTCAGATTGAGAGCTGAGTTCTGAAGAAGTTTTTTTTAGAGTTGTTTACTTACTATAATGTCACCTAAATTGGACACTTGACTGAGATGGAGCATAAGGTTGGGAGTTCTATTTTCCTGCTTTGCCTCTTGGGTGAAGAGCCAATCTTTGTACCTTTTGCAAGTTACACTGTTCCAAAAATCCCCACAATAAGAGCTTGGTTCCAAATTTAAAATTACATAACATTAAATCATTCTCACTAGCAAAATAAACAGCAGGTTGAAATCCTCTTATCATATCACCTTCAACACCAAATATGCAGCGGTGTGCTTTACTATTTACTAAAGGCCTGATCTTCAAGATTGTAAGTCACAGGTTGCATTGAATGCCAGAGCTTTACACAGTTACTTAACCGGGCGATGAGGAATCAATAGGATGCCAAGATGCATAACATGAAATACAGACATACCTTGGTTTAAGATTTATGAGTTCTCCAGGACATCTCATATTGCGAAAAATTCGTAAACCGGAAACGTATTGGGGTGCAATGCATCCTGGGGGAACTTGCTTCCAAAAAAAAATAGTAAACCAAGATATTGCGGAGAGAAATTCATACACCAAGGCATTATTTTCAATGGATTTCCTTTCATAAACTGAAAATTACGTTAATGGAAGTGTTCATAAACCAAGGTACCTCTGTATAGGCTGCATTACCCCTTGTGAAGACCACATATTTTCTGGTTTTGCAGCTTGACCTTGCTTCCTGAATTGTTGGTTGTTTATGAGATCCTTTGTGCCCCTATTCTAGCTAAAGACTAGCAAGTATATTTGTGATGGTAAGACACTGTCTTAGCTGTATGCTTTTTAAATGGATTTGCCCAGTTTAAATCTAGATCCAAATGCAGAGCTATGTCAGATATTTCAAAGTCTGTGATACATTCTGTGAAAGTGCTATAGGCATATCAGAAAAATTTACAGAGAGCAAAAAGTATGATTTTAAAATGCACTTTTGCTAACCCTTGTTAGCTAAAGTGGGACAAAATAACATGGAAATAGAAAAACTAGAAATTTGTGAATTCAATCAAGAAAAATCGACTCATCCCTCATGTTACCAGCCTTTATTCATGGAGCTGGGAATGGCTTACTATGAAATATTGTCTTGTAAGAAAATTAATCAAAGATTCTAATTAAACAGCCTTTAAAGTTTGTCTGCCCTTAGAAAGTAATTTTCTTGTTAGAGCTTTAAAAATGGACAAAATGCCTTCTGAGCAGTGGTGCCATTATTTGAAGTCTCCCCCAATAGTCTGCCTCTTTGCCCACCTATAGAGAGCTCGCATTAAATGCTTTATTTCAGGTTGCAGTGTTGATTTTTCTTAAACAATTCTTTGTTACTGTTTGTGATTTAGCATTTAGTCAATTGATTTTACCTTTTGTATGTTTCGTTACAGATAATGTGCACATTTTATTTAAAAAGTGTGGTATAAATATGAAACACATGTCAGTTAATCTAGAAGACCACTTGTGAACAATTAAGAAACAACAGCTTAAAACTACAGTATTGTAAACCCAGACAGGCTTGTAAGAAAGGAAGCTGGAAGCTCATGTAGCTGCATTAACAGCTATATCAAGCTATTCCATACCTCTGGATATAATTAAATCCATCAATTGCATATTCACTGTGCCTATATAGTCACACGAGGCAGTAAGCCAAGGGATCACAGGAACTCTAGCTTACCATGGGTACCCAGTCAGTGGGAGCAAGTAAACACACTATGGGGCTTTACTTTGTGGTTCGCCTACTGTGTAATTTAAGTGAACTAGTTTTTCTCCCCTTTCTTTCTTTTGTTAAAACATCTGAAAAGGAAACTTAAAGCAAATCCTAGATTTATTCTCTAGTTTCATGGAAGAGGAACAAACCAAAAAAGTGAAAGTACCTGCATCTGGGCAACATAGTAAACCAAGGAGGAAAACTCCATGATCTGTCACAGGAAGTGACAGAGATAAACTATCTTGCACTAGCAGATATATAAAAAGCAAGTGGATCCACAGCATACTTTGTTGTTCAACTATTAAATACAGTGGGCCCTTGTATAACAAACAGTTTGTATAACATAAAATTTGTACAACATAAAATATTCCGGATATAGGGGAAATTTGTTTAACAGAATCGCCTATGGGGCAAATCCGTACAACATAAAAATGGGATTACTCCATTTTCAATGCATTCCTATGGGAAATTTGTATAAAGGAAAATTTGCTTAACATAATTTCATTTGGAACAAATTAATTCCTTTATACAAGGTGCCATTGTATTATAAATATATAATACAGTGGCACCTCTACTTACGAGTAATTCAACTCAAGAGCGGAAAACCGTTGGCGTTTTAACTGCTGCCTTATAAATTTTAGATGCCGTCTGCTCTACTTACAATTTTTTTCATTTTTTTTTTTTTTTTTAGATAGGGCTGCTCTACTTAACAGTTGTTCAGCTTATGAGCATGCATCCAGAATGGATTAAACTCAAAAATGGAGGTACCACTGTAAAATATTATATGTTTTGTAGTATATCATAGAAGTGAGTACACTCACTCACATTTCATAAATATTTTATTATATATTATCATGTGATAACACTGTAAAAGCAGTGAGTAGACAGCTTGTATAACAGTGTAAATCCACTATCCCCTCAAAATAACACAACACACAGCCATCATTGTCTAAACCACTTGCAACAAAAGTGAGTATACCCATAAGTGTCAATGTCCAAATTGGGCACAAAGTGTCAATATTTTGTGTGGCCACCATTATTTTCTAGCACTGCATTAACCCTCATGGGCATAGAGTTCACCACAGCTTCGCAGGTCGCCACTAGAGTCCTCTTCTACTCCTCAATGACAGCGTCACAGAGCTGGTGGATGTTAGAGACCTTGCACACAGATGTCCCACAGATGCTCAATAGGGTTTAGGTCTGGAGACATGCTTGGCCAGTCCATCACCTTTACCTTCAGCTTCTTTAGTAAGGCAGTGGTTGTTTTGGAGGTGTGTTTACGGTTGTTATGTTGGAATACTGCCCTGCAGCCCAGTCTTGGAAGGGAGGGGATCATGCTCTGCTTCAGATGTCACAGTACATGTTGGCATTCATGGTTCCCTCAATGAACTGTAGCTCCCCAGAGCTGGCATCAGTCATGCAGCCCCAGACCATGACACGCCCACCACCATGCATGACTATAGACATGACATGCTTTATCTTTGTACTCTTCGCCTGGTTGCCACCACACATGCTTAATACCATCTGAACCAAATAAATTTATCTTGGTCTCATTGGACCACAGGACATGGTTTCCAGAAATCCATGTCCTTAGTTTGCTTGTCTGGAGCAAATCATATGCAGGCTTTCTTGTCCATCATCTTTAGAAGAGGCTTCCTTCTAGGTTGACAGACATAGAAACCAATTTGATGCAGTATGCAGTGTATGGTCTGAGCACTGACTGGCTTGCCCCTTGAACTTCTGCAGCAATGCTGGCAGCACTCATATATGTATTTCCCAATGCCAAACTCGATATGACACTGAGCACGGGCACTCAACTTTTTTGATCGACCATGGCAAGGCCTGTCTGAGTGGAACCTATCCTGATAAACCACTGTATCTTCGCCATCATGTTGCAGCTCAGTTTCAGGGTCTTGGCAATCTGCTTATAGCCTAGGCCAGTGGTGGTGAACGTTTGGCACTCCAGATGTTTTTGACCACAACTCCCAGAATTCTGAGCCTAGATTGCCAATGACAAAGGACTGTGTGAGTTGTGGTCAAACATCTAGAGCGTTGAAGGTTTGCCATCACTTGCCTCAGCCATCTTTATGTAGAGCAACAATTTGTTTTTTCAGATCCTCAGATAGTTCATTACCATGAGGTGCCATGTGGAACTTCCAGTGACTAGTAGGAGAGTGAGAGCAGTAACACCTGCTTTCCCTTCATACCTGAGACCTTGGTGACACTAATGGCTCTCATGACACCAGGGAGGAAATATAGCTACTTGGGGCCCAATTTCGACATTGTCACTTAGGGGTGTAGTCACTTTTGTTGCCAGAGGTTTAGACATTAATGGCTGTGTTGCATTATTTTGAGGGGACAGCACAATTACATAGGTATACAAGCTGTATACATACTGCTTTACATTGTATCTGAGTGTCATTTCTTCAGTGTTGTCACATGAAAAGATATACTAAAGTATTTACGCCTGTGACATTCTGTATTTACTAGTCAAGAGTCACGAATGATTAAACCTGGTATTTAAAGAAAATTCTTAATTGTTAGGTAAATAATTGCTTTATTTTGAACTTAGAGTGAGGATTCATTCTTTAAATATTCATAAATTTAGTTTTCTTGTCTGCCAAAATGCTTTAGTTAAAGAACTCTTTAAAGCATATATACATTACCTTAGTTTTTTCTGTTTTTGGTCTCTTTCTAAATCTCTTTCCAAGAAATTTGGCTGCTTAGTTTTATGTATTATGCTATGCAAGTACAAAGGCTGGTACAACAGGGAAAGATAGAGGAATCTCCCAAGGCCATAAGGAGTGTAAGAAAAGTTCAAAATATTATTATAGTATTTTTAAGCTTTAACGTTTGTGTACATTTATAAAACTTTCCTGCTCTCTCCATAACCATACAGCATAAAAGCTGCATTGGGTTTGCACCAACATGTGTCAGAGCCCAAGAATATCACATACTAAAGGTTTAATTTGAAAAATTATAGTTGACAGTTGAAATCCCGTTGCTTAGCACAGTAATTAGAATAGGCATACTGAGTCAAAGAACTTATAGAGGTATTCACTCACCAAATTCTCACCGCATCTCAAAAAAGGTATAGTAGAACTGGAAAAGGTGCAGAAGAGAGTGACTAAAATGATTACTGGGCTGGGGCACCTCCCTTATGAGGAAAGGCTAAAACATTTGGGGCTCTTTAGTCTGGAAAAAAGGCGCCTGGTGGGGGGGATATGATTGAAATGTACAAAATAATGCAGGACACAAATAAAGTGGATAGAGGGACATCCACTGAAACTGAGGGTTGGGAGAATGAGAACACACAAAAGAATTTTTTTTTTACCCAGCGTGTTGTTAGTCTGTGGAACTCCCTGCCACAAGATGTGGTGATAGCATCTGGCCTGGATGCCTTCAAAAGGGGATTGGACAGATTACTGCAGAAGTCTATCACAGATTACAAACCATGATGGAGATGTGTCATCTCCAGGCTTAAAACCGGGTTACTTCAAGGACCAGATGCAGGGGAGTGTTATGAAGAGACAGATATCTAGTCTGACGCACACACTTGATGGGGCCAGTGTGAGATACAGGAAGCTGGACTAGATGGGCTTTTGGCCTGATCCAGCATGGCTCTTCTTATGTTCTTATGTACTATAGTTGTGACTTACTAAATTAGCAAGCAGGATTTTAGCTGGTATTTTTTGTTTGGAATGACCTAAGTGCATCTGATCTCGCCTGATTTTGGAAGCTAAGCAGGGTCGGCCCTGGTTAGTACTTGGATGGGAGACCACCAGGGAATACCAGGCGCTGTAGGCACCTGGAGTAGGAACTGGCAAGCCACACCAGTATTCCTGCCAAGAAAACTCCATGGGCATGGGGTCACAAAGAGTCGGTCACGACTGTAATGACACTACATACACCTACTTACATACATACTTACTTATGTCTTATCTGGGTTCAATCTCAACCTGTTAGCTCTCATTCAGGCAGCATTCCAGGGAAAAAACAGCATCCACTGCAGATGGAGAAAAGGTTTCCAGCTGAGTGTCATCAGCATCTTGATGGCTTGCAGCTCCACAGCCTCTGATAACCTCATTCAGTGGTTCCGTGTGGGTAGTAAATAGCTTGGGTGAGATGGCCAACCCCTGTGGAACCCTTAAATTGAGGTACCAAGGGAAAGAGGTCATATCACCCAGCTGTACTCTGGGGATGGTCCTCCATGAAGGAGCTAAACCACACCAAAGTGCGGCCCCTGAACCTCAACTCAGAGAGTTTCCCCAGGGGGATACCATGGTCAATGGTATCAAAGGACACAGAGAGGTTGAGGAAGGCCAACAAGAACATGTTGGTTTCCTTCAAGAGGTCATCATGCAGGGTGACCAGTGCTTTTTCCATAATGTGTTGTGGTCTGAACCTGGACTGGAGTGGATCTAGGCCAGTGTTGGCGAACCTATGGTACGGGTGCCAAAGGTGGCACTCGGAGCCCTTTCTGTGGGCACCCAACATCGCTCCTTTACAGCCACCTGTATTCAGGTTAAATTGCTGTACTGGCACTTTGCAAAAAATTAGTGGGTTCTGAACTTGGGCATTCAGTCTCTAAAAGGTTCGCCATCATTGATCTAGGCGCACCTGAAGCTGGTCTGCCACCACTCTCTCCAACACCTTGATTAAGAATGGAATGTTAGTGGCAGGTCTATAGTTCTCAATTTGACCCACTGCCAAATTTTGTTTTCCCAAATGGGCCTAATGAGTGTCTCCTTCATGGAAATGAAAACCCTGTTCTCCTGGAGATGCCCATTTATTATTACAGTGGCCCATTTGGTTGTGACTGGCATGCCTGCTTTTGTGGGCTAGGCTGATCAAGGGTTAAGGGAGGAGGTAGTGGCCAAAAAGCAGTCAGAGGCACAGCCCATTTCAGTTGGCACCACAGGTTGAAAGTTCATAAGATCAGCAGGGCAAGGCAATCAATGCACTGGACATCTTGGTTCAGTCCACTAACAATGAAGGGGATTTTTAAAATGCTACAAATTGGTCACAGGAAATACTAGAGGAAAGCCCATCACTGTGACCAACCATGGATTGATTGCATTCTATGCAGAATAATTCAGCTTGATGGTTCTAAGCTTTGTTTATCCTGTTAGCAAAGTATGATCTTATGGCCTTGATCTTTGCTTGGCAAATAGAAGACACAATCTTGATGGCTACAAAATCAGATTCTATTAGCGCCTGTCTCCAGATCCACCCTAGCCTCTTCCTGTTCTGCTTCAAAGCCCACAAATGCTGGTTAAACCAAGGTGCCCCTGAATTTGGCGGCAGAAGGGGTGTTCAAGGATGATTGTGTCAGTATGCTTAAATAGTTATAATTATGACTATCCAATTAATTTGCAAATAAATTAGGAATATAACATAAATAGGAGTAAAAATTAAGAAATTTTTTCCAAACTCACCTAAATGGATCAACCAGGACTAAAGATTGAGGATAAAAATGCAATTAGCACAGGTTAAATAGATGTTAAATAGATATTAGATGTTTTAGAAGAGTAACAGCCTAAGATGTAATATATATTTATTTTATATATTTCAATTTTATTTATATTTTAATCCACCTCTATTTGATTCATTATTTTTGCTTTGTTGTCAGATTTAATTATGTTTGATTGGTTAGTTTTTATTTCAGTCTATACATTGTATATGGTTTAATTTTATTATTCATTGTATTGTCCAGGTTTTAACTTTAGTAAACCGCCCAGAGTGACCGTTGGCCAGATGGTGCAGTATAAAATTCAAATAAATAAATAAATAAATAAATAAATAATATTTATATTAATTGGTTGAATAAATTTTATTGACATAAGTTCATATATAATATCAATCAATTAAGATATGGTAATGTTATAATTCATGGTGGTAATGACTAAATTCTGATCTCATCAGTTTTCAGCTGTTGTAATATGTGTGATCACTGTGACTAGTTATATCAAGAGATATGTTACTCTGCCAGGCACAGCAGCGATAGGGGTAGAAAAGGGAAGACAACACTGGAAATGCAAGAGGTCAGAAGGGACTGTCAAGCAAGCTAGACACAAGTGGGGTGACAGGACCACTATGACTAGTGCTATAAATTTACAAAACATGGCAGCAAGAAAGTGGAAACGAGAGAGGAAAGGAAGAAGATAGCAGACTGAAACAATGAGCAAACAAGGAAGATAATGTGAAGCAGAACTAAGACAGCATAAGTTTAAATATTCTGCTTTGAGCCTAAAGGGAAAATAAAGTTCACCTTAATAATGATTTGCCTTACAGCTCTTTATTATCAATTATATAATAAATATGGAAAACTCCCAGGGTGGATTTTATTTAAATTTTGATTAAAATAAAAAATTGGGGCTGTGTGTGTGGACAATTAACATTTTTAAAATGCTGTTTTTATTTAAACCATGATTTAAATCAAAATTGATTTTATCCACTCTGGAATCTCCTTTACTTAAAAGTGGAATGCAGCTCTTTCAAAAACAGTGGAACCCCAACTTACAACATTAATCTGTTCCGAGTGAACGCTCTGAGCTCGATTAGCTGATAAATTGAGGAGTGGTTTCCCATAGGAATGCATTGAAACTCAATAAATCCGTTCCAGAGAAACCGGATTTCAAGGCATTCCTATGGGAAACTGCTTTAGATTATGCACGGCTTCCCCCACAATTGGGCGTGTTGTGGGGAAGTCGTGGGTCATTTAAAATGTCTATAAGCAGCTGAGCCAAGCACTTGGCTCCGTTGCTTAAAGACATTTTTTAAAAACTGCTGCTTCTCACGACCATCAGGCGGGTAGAGGGAGAAGCAGCGGTTCTTTCAAACTTTTTTTCCTCTCCTGAATCAGAGGGTTTAAAACCCTCTGCTTCTCCCTCTACGAGCCCGATTGGGGGAGGGGGAGAGAAGCAGAGGGCTTTTGCCCATTTTTATAATCTCCTGAATCAAGCGCTGATGTCTGCCATCAGCACTTGATTCAGGAGAGAAAAAGTGGGTGAAAACCCTCTACTACTCCCTCTATGAGGCCTATGGGGGGGAGGAGAAGCGGAGGTTTTTTAACAGCAGACATCAATGCTTGCATTGGGAGAGCAAAAAGTTTGAAAAACCATCGCTTCTCCTTCCTCCAATCAGGCACAAAATGCCACGGGAGAACAATTTTTTTAAAAAAATGCAAGTCGGGGAAACCCATCTGTTGATCGTAAGGCAGTGGGGGGGCACTGGAAGCCTGCTCATAAGTCAGGATTCTCGGTTATCGGGGTAGCCATAAGTCGTGGTTCCACTGTACAGTGGCTGAAATCCTGTTGCTGCAAGTTATTCTGCGTAGGGCCAATGATGTATTGGCTGCAATGGTTTTTCAGCAGTGTTCCCATTAAACCGTGCAGCTGTGCAATGCAGCATCAGGGCAAACAATTTGCTTCCGGTCATATCCATAACTCTGTGCAGGTGCAGTGGGGCTCCTGCCCAGCACTCCAGAAAATTAGAGGGAAGATTTTTTCAGAAACAAAACATTTTCTATTTCTTCCCTAATATCCAGAGGTTCTCATGGAATTCCTTTTATTATAAGGAAGCTCTTCGAATGTAGATATTGGCTTCATGATGGAGGAAAGCTTTAATTACAAAAATTGTTGGTGGCACTAAAGTCATCACAGCAGTACTGATTTTCTATCATTTTAGAAAATCCATCCATCCTGCCTCCTGAACAGCTTTTTTATGATGAAGAAGATTTGACAGGAGCCTTGGGGACCTATAGGAAAGAAATTAGAAATGCTCCCCCCCCCAAAAAAAAATTGTGTAATCATCCTTTCACAGCATAGTGTACAGTAACAGAATTTCAACTTTGTGTATACTTTTAACCATGATTCCTTTGTTTAGAGTTCACACTTGGCCAGAGTGTGAATTGTAGTATTCTATACACCAGATTACAAATAGATAAGAATTGGTCTTACGTTTCAGGTTACATTTAAGTATCCCATAGTTGTAACTGGTTTTTCAGGAAAATCATCATAAAGATTGGCTAGACATCACATCATTTTTCATTTACTTACGATTGTAAGATTTATTAAAGTGTTTTTTAAAAAAAATACAAATTTGTCATCAACATTTGTCTGTTTTTAAGCATTTTATTTTTGGACATAGCCAGCTGCTAATGAAGGCAGAAAAGTCTCTTACTGTTTGGCACCTTAAAAGTAGTCCCACAGTAAACTTACTACTCTAGGTTTTGAATGTCATGATATTTCATTTCTGAGAGAGAGAAAGCTGTAATAAATCAACTAAATGTAGTGATCCCCTGGAATCATTTGTAGGTTATACTTCCAAGCAGCCCCATTCCCTTTTCCGAAGTACAGTGGTACCTTGTATAAAGGAATTAATTCGTTCCAAATGAAATTATGTTAAGCACATTTTCCTTTATACAAATTTCCCATAGGAACGTATTGAAAACAGAGTCATCCCATTTTTATGTTGTACAGATTCGCCCCATAGGCAATTCTGTTAAGCAAATTTCTCCTATCCCCAGAATTTTTTATGTTGTACAGATTTTATGTTATACAAACTGCTTGTTATACAAGGGTTCACTGTATAATGACTCTTGCCAGACTTATCCTTTCCCCTTTATTAATAAAAAATCAACAAATTATCCCCAAAAATCTTTATATTCACCACTGTTCTTAACTTTATAATACTATATGTTACCTTTATCATTAACAACTTATCTTTCCTCAGCTTTAGTAAAGTTTGTTTTATCCTTGTCCTCTTCACCTGGAATGCCCATAGGCTTTTCATAAATACTGGATCAATTTAATGTAGCTTCATTCACATTTTTTTCCATGATATATTTCTTGTAAAATATTGTCTGTGCTTTATCCTTTATGACTCCTGAGGTTTAAAGATATGCTCCTTAAGATTTAATCTTGAACGCAGCAGAGGAAACTTGGTTTTGAAAAAATTCTAGATGTTGCAAAAACACTTGCATCCTTGGTCTTTTGACTGTCACATAAACAGTTTGCAGATAAGGAAAATGGAATGGACACTAGTTTTTAATGAAATACAAGAAATATCAGGGGAAAGGATTCACATGTCTCCACAAATTGTATTGTTGAATCTTGTTACGGATACACAATTTAAGAAAGAAGAGGTGGAATTGGTAATTATGATAATGACAGCAAGGTTGCTTTTTGCCAAGTATTGAAAATCCAATAACCAAATGACATTGGAGGAATGGTATAGAGACTTATGGAATATGGCCATTAATAATAAATTGACTTGTGAAGTTAAGATTAGGAAAAGGTTTAATGGAATATGGGATAAACTATTGGTATATGTATTTCAAAAAGGTATAAAGGATATACACCTGGAGATGACTCAGTGTATTTCTGGAGGGAAAAGAGCTGGTCAATACCTTAAGAGTTGTAATTCTGCAAGTCCGGGGGGTGGTTGTACAGGGTCATTTTTTCTTTGTTATAATTGCATTAGTTTTGTTTAATATTTTCCTGTACTATATATTTTTTTGTGTTTTGTATTTGTATTATAGTTTTAAAATTATTTTAAAATTAAAGAAATAAACAGTTTGCATGGATGACTACTATACTGGAGTGATGTGGTATGTATAAAATCAGTCTAGAGTGATGGTATTGGTGATGTATAATGTTTTATTTTCTTGATACTCAGCTATGTATTAGGACTAGTGTGTACAGTGACTGAGAATTCAGTTACAAAAAGATGACATCATTAGCCATAGTCGTATTTGATAATTAAAAGCCCAAATACCTCACCAACTGCCTTCCTAGGCTCTTTTTAAGTCCTGGGAAAGCTTTTGAGAATTAACCTTGTTTTGCCACTGTTCTTAAATTAAGGTTTGGGCATGTTTCATGTGCAGTGTTTTGTCATTTAGGTTATCATAAGGTGTTTGTACTTGTGAATATTCTTGAAGATTATTTGCAAGCCACCACAGATCACAATTATGTTGCATCCCTCTGTTCACTAAGATGCCCTAAAACCAAAGTTTAATTTAGTTGCATCAGTTTCTACCTAAAGTGAATATTGAATGAATAAAGTGTATATTGAATAGTTTGAGTTGGTTTATCACTTCTAGTGGAGTGGCTTTTTAATTAATATTCCAAAGGATGGTATATACAATAAATATTTTGAATGAATATTATTTGGCCCCGTTCCAACAACATACCAATCCATGGGTTGTGTAACATGCCAGGTGCTCTTCAACAACACCTGAACAGTGATGACTTATCTGCTGTTCCTCTGAAGCATGGATTGAAGAACTGTAAAAGCAGAATTGGATCGTGTGAATAAATGGCAAAAAGTGCATGGTCCAGTCTTGATATTGAGTCTTCCCTTCCCTTTAGAGAACAAAATTCTCCTTTAACTGGTATGAATAGGGTTGATGGCACAGTTAATGGTTGCATGGCTCATTGGTTTTAGGTAATCGAACAGTTTCATTTAAAAATGATATGCATTAACTTAGATTTATAAATTATACTGTGCCACCTTAAAGACACTAGAAATAACTAGTAGCATTGTAAGCAAATTTTTAAAATGATCAAAATTAAAAATGTAAAAATAGACTTATCAACATCTTAATAAAATTGTGATTTTTTTGTAATATTGTATAGTTTTTTTACTTGCATTTTGCTGTTTCTAAGTAGCTAAGATTTAGTCAGTAAAATGCTTCTAATATTACCCATTGAAAGTGAGAATCTTGCAATCTTCTGCAGATGTCCTCCATATCTCCTAGTACAGTGGTCCTCAACCCCCGGGCCGCGGACCGGTGCCGGTCCGTGGAGCAATCTACGCCGGGCCGCCGCCCGAGGAACTTCCAATCATTCCCCTGGCGGCGGCCCGGTTCCCGGAAATGAGAGAGAGAGAGAGAGAGAGAGAGAAGAAAATGCCGCCCCTTCTTCAACGCTGAGCGCATGCGCTGGGAGGACGGGCGGGAGGTGAGGCCCGCACGCTGCTTTTATCCCAAGGCTGGTGCTTGCCTCCTCCTTGGTGAAGCTGCCCAGCGCGCCCAAAAGCAGCCCCAGGAGAGCACGTCTGCGGGGCGAGAGAGAGAGAGAGAGAGAGAGAGAGAGAGAGAGAGAGAGAGAGGAGCCCTGCTCGGAAGGGCCCTTTCTCCCGGCGACTCCCGAACCCCTCGGGCTCTTGGCTGGCGGCGGCGCAGCAGGCAGGTCGCGCCTGTTTTGAGGGGGGGGAGGGGAGGGAGGGGGAGGGGGTGTCTCAGGCCGGCTGGGCTTTACGGCCGGCGCCGTGCGTGTGAGCCTCTTTTTGGGGGGGGGGGAGGGGGCATCTCAGGCCCGCCGGGCTTTGGCTGGCCGGCGCCGCGCGTGCCTCTTTTTGGGGGGGAGGGGGGGGGGGGCGTCTCAGGCTGGCCGGGCTTTTGGCCGCCGGCGCGTGCGTGTGTGCCTCTTTTTGGGGGTAGGGGGAGGGGGCATTTCAGGCCGGGCCGGGCTTTGGCCGGCCGGCGCGCCGCACGTGCCTCTTTTTGGGGGAGGGGGTGTCTCAGGCCGGCTGGGCTTTGGCCGGCCGGCGCCGTGCGTGTGTGCCTCTTTTTATCTCAGGCCGGCCTGGGTCTTTTCCCGCCCGCCGCGCCTGTGTTGAGGTGGGGCGGGGCGGCGCAGCTCGGCCGGGTGTTTTCCCCGCCGCCGCCGCTGCGACTCCCCGCCATCGCGCCCAATGCTTTTTGACCCCGCCATTTCGCGCCGCCGCCGCCGTGACCCCCGCCATCGCGCCCGCCCTGCCATCGCCGCCGCGCCCATTGCGCCCGCCGCCATCGGCGCCCGCCCCAGCGCACCGCGCCCTTCGCCGCAGACCCCCGTGCGCGCGCCGCGCCGCCCGACCCCCCGCCATTGCGCCCGCCCCGCCCGCCGCCCGACGCGCGATCCGCCATCGCCCCCCGCCATCACCGCCGCGCGCCCCCGCACCTGTCGCCCCCGCCATCACCGCCACCGCCGCGACCCCCGCCATCGCGCCCGCCCTGCCATCGCAGCGCGACCCCCCCGCAAGTGGGCCAGGGAAAAATTATCAAACATTTACCCGGTGATAAAAAGGTTGGGGAGCACTGTCCTAGTATGTACAGCTCAAGAAAATGTAATATTCCTGGAGGTTCCTCTCTATCCACCAGCCAACCCTGATTAGCTTAAATGAAATACTGTATATATACATATCTCAAATTTCAGCATCCCACTTGCTTTTTTTTCATTTTAGGAACATCATCTTCAACGGGCAATTTCAGCACAGCAGGTGTACGGAGAGAAGAGGGATAATATGGTCATACCAGTCCCAGAGGCAGAAAGTAATATTGCATATTATGAATCTATATACCCTGGAGAATTTAAGATGCCAAAGCAGCTTATTCACATACAGCGTGAGTATGTTTTTATAACTGAATGTCTAAAGCCTGTGAATTGGTGTTTTCAAGTAGTACTGTACTTGTATAAAACTGGCTGATTTATCAAATAATGGCCCAAGTCTGTGCTGGTGCTGCAGTGCTACAAACATTACTTCCCCTTTTCTCCTATAGCAGCCCTCAGTGCTGCCTAAAAACAAACTTCAGGAAATAGTTCAGCCTTCCAGAACAGTTTTTGAAGCGGTCAAGAAAGGAAGCAGGGAGGAAGAGATCCCTTTTCCCCAGATTCTCATGATGGAAGCTGTTCAACCAGTAGATGTTTGTTGGATTCTGGCCATTACTTAAGCAGTGATTACTGGGTGTTGTTGCTTTGGGAATTTTAGGGGGATTGGCTGCAGAGTAGTTTGAAGTCTGGTTTTTTTTTTTGTTTGAAATGATGAAAATATTTAGTAGTTAACTGCTTAGAGAGAAATGAAATAAAGAATCCAACCTAGGTGTTCATAAAGATCAAAATAATGAAGGCAGCAGGTGAGAGAGCTGTCTTGTGGAGGCACATATGTTTCTAACAGATGGATTCAGACTTTGATGTGAGCCACGTATATCAAAGAATGGGGGCTAAGATTAATTGTTGGTTATGGATGGCTTTGGCTTTGTTGTAAAGGAATAAAAAGCACAATATGCATGTTGTTAATCCACAGGGCCATATACAAGGATGATTTAATTAATATGAGATTTCCTGAATGTTGGAATTTGTTTCTAAACCTTATCGCTAGTAAGATCGTCCTGTAAAACAAGACTGGCAAGACATAACTGGAAAACATCTCATTTATTGATCACAGTACTCACAGTAGACATTCCTTTCTATTCCTATGGGGCAGTTACAGAAATAAGCCATAGGCTGATTTTGGTTTGACTCAGTAAACTTGGTTTGGTAAGCTATGCTATAATTTTGGATTTGGTGTCTATTGGTACATTACCTGTTTTTTACTATGGTCTTCCCTGTGATTGATTTAAATTAATGCAAGGAGGGAATTTCACCACACTCCATAAAGAGTTGGGCAACCAGGAGCTTTCCCAATATTTCAGAGTGAATTTCACACAGGCCCTCAACAGCTTGGCAATTGCCATGAATTGATGATAGCAGTGATGGGAAACTTTGGGAGAATACCTCTTAAATTGTTTTTAATTTTTGTGCATTATGTAGTGAGGATCAATTGTAAGCTGCATTGAGAATGTGTTGTCCTGAGTGGTAGATATAAATATTTAATAAAAACAGGCAGACATATAATGAGTGGTGGAAATTGGTACTTGTCTGTTTTATTGAAAATGTTCATAATTTTTCCATACCACTTGTGTGTATTCAGATTTACATGAAAATTCTTCTCGGCTGCTTTGCAATTCCACTGAGATTTTTCACACACTGACTGTTGCAAACTTGCTGTGGAAATAAGTCATGCAAATGAACCTTGGTGATATCAGACTTCATTTGTTAACTCTCACAAATAGAAATCTGGCATATATAATTAGTGAGGCAAAATGTCTTATTTCCAATATACAAGGAAATTCATCAGAGTATTTATTGGCTTTGGGGGTTGCTTTACTCTGACTCATAAAGTTTATTAGTGGGTAGTGTTCCCACTACTAAGGTGTGTACCCACATAGCTGCACAGCATCAACCAAGGCCAGTGCCTATTTGGTTCCACGTTTCAGTGATACACCCACCCACCCACTTGCAAACAGACAGGCCTCTAATGATGGAGGCAAAAATTAGAGGGAACATTTTTAGTGGGTCAGTTCTTACATTTCATGATTTTGGTCATTTGTTTTTGTGAAGATTTCTTTCTGCATGATGGCTGTTAGGACGGTCATTGAAATAAGGTATTTAATACCAATGTAAAAGTGATAACACTGATTAGTTATTAGTGTATCCCAACACAACAATGTATAATTTTAATAGTAACTATAAACAAAGTGATGTTACATTTGATATTTCCAGTAGGTATTGAAGCAACAATCTGTATATCCCACTAGCAATCACATAGTCATTATTCAAAACCTGCTAGTTTTTATGTTGATGAATATTATTTCTAGGGTTCACTAAGACAAGACTTATTTTACAGGGTTTATTGGGAATGAGAGTAGCCTTTGCCTCAGTGAAGATAATCTTATGTCTGAAGGGCCAGTGCTTATGCACACGTTAGCACAACTGCATTAATTTCCAAAATATTAACATATTTACCATACCAAAATAAGTGCTCTCTAAGGAATCACAGCCTGTTTTTCTTTGTGGCTGTAGTGTTGCTTTGTCATTTTGGAGTCAGAACACTGGCTTCTTGTCGTGCTTTCAGCTATGATTAAGGCTACTGAGAATAGCATTCTCTTCATCCTATGTGCCCAATACTGGGAACATTTATCTGTTACAGGAATAAGCACTCACTGATCTGGGGATTTCCCACTTAAGTCCCACTAGCGGTCTTGATTTCATACATAAAATCCAGTATCACTTTCTTGTCTCTCTTATAAATGCTGTTGAGGCAAAATTTCCTCTCTTTTGGATGTGCTTGTGTCTGCTTACTTACATTGCTTGTGTATTGCAAGTGGCTGGAGTTAAGTGGCTGTGTCCCCATTCACATAAAACAGAGAGGAATGCTGTATCATTATACAGCTTTTGTGCAGATCCATCAGTGATTGAAAGCCATATACCTGGATGTACATGCTTGATTAATAAATTATATGTCATCAAGTGAATAGTGACCTTTTCCATGTTTCTTTTTAGATATAGAGCACAGGGATACACAGGCTAGTTCTTCTCATTTATAAATATAAGGTTGCCTGTTTCCAGTCAGTGTTCTCAAAGCTTAATAAAATATAATTTTTATTTTAGTAGTGTCTTAAGTTGCAAGAATATATATGGAGCACTCACGGATTTGTCAATTTTAAAGTTCTCATTTAAAATAGGACAGTTTATTATAGTCTTGAATTTGAGCCTGGGCTCAGTAAAATAAGCAGTCATTAAGTTCAATTCATCTGTCCCTTCATGTTGTTTTAGGAGAAAGCCTTCTGTTCCATCTAATCCACTTTGCCCAGAATATCTGAAAAACAAAATGTAAATGCATCCTTTCTCCTTTAGCTTTTAGTTTGGATGCCGAGCAGCCAGATTATGACTTGGATTCAGAAGATGAGGCCTTTGTGAATAAGCTGAAGAAAAAGATTGATATTTTTCCTTTGCAATTTGAAGAAATGATAGATCGGCTTGAAAAAGGCAGCGGTCAACAGGTACAACACTTTTCAATCCTTCGAAATTTTCCAAGAAATGAATATATGAAATCGACATACTTGTGTTTTACCATTAGCCCGTCAGTCTGCAGGAAGCCAAGCTGCTCCTGAAGGAAGATGATGAACTGATTAGAGAAGTATATGAATACTGGATTAAAAAGAGGAAAAACTGTCGAGGTCCCTCTCTTATCCCAGCAGTGAAACAAGAGAAGCGTGATGGTTCCAGCACAAATGATCCTTATGTTGCGTTTAGAAGGCGAACGGAAAAAATGCAGACCCGCAAAGTGAGTGTGCATATGATTATAAAAATCTTTGCTCATTTTCATTGTTTAGAATCCGTGCCTGCAAAGGGATTATGGGACACTTTGGTTTGACTGCAATTAATTTAAGAGTTTGGCTGATAAAGTTCAGATATTAATTTGGGGGTTTTATATTTTACAGAATCGAAAGAATGATGAAGCTTCCTATGAAAAGATGCTTAAGCTACGTCGGGATTTGAGTCGTGCGGTAACCATTCTGGAGATGATAAAGAGAAGGGAAAAGAGTAAGAGAGAGTTACTCCATTTAACACTGGAAATTATGGAGAAGAGGTAAGGAATGGATTTTTCGGGATACTTGTGTCTTGACGTTATTACTAATAGTATTGTTAAATGAAAAGAACTGAAATTAGGTTAAAGCAAAACAAGTTAAGGAGCCGTGTAGCCATCACAAAAACCAAAGTAGAACAGGTGATGCCTTTAGGCTACTAGAAAAATAACAAAAAAGTTCCTAATATTTCGAGTGCAAAACCCTCTTCCTCAGAGCTGTACCAACAAGTTAAAATATGGCAAAAGATGAAGTTGTTAGGAGTTATTTCTTAGATGTAAAGTCCTGTGTGAAAGTGTGTAAGTGAGCGGTGGACGTTATTTGAAGGACTGGGACAATAAAAACACCACTCTTTACTTCAGATGCAGCCTCAGAACATCTAAGCTCTGGGCCTCAATTAAGAAACTACCTGGCATATTTTCCATCTTGCCAAGGACTTTACATCTAAGAAATAACTCCTGGCCACTCTATCTTTCGTCATGTTTTAACCAGTTGGCACATCTCTGAGGAAGAGGGGTTTGCCCTCAAAATATTAGCAAACTTTTTGTTATTTTTCTAGTAGCCTAAAGTTATCACTTGTTTTAGGCATAGATTGATGGATCAATAAATAGAACACTACATCTGATTTTTATTATAACATCAAGACCTAAAATAGATAGCTTACTTATTATGAAAAAATCACTTTAAATATCTTTAGGTCTTAAGAATGATTTAATAGTAACTTTAGAATGATGCATATCAACATTCCCTCTAAGGGAACTTTCATGGAAAGGAGTTGGATACACCTGTGACCCCGCCTCTCGCTGTCTCCTCCCCTCCCTCTGCTCCGCTCTAACGACTCCGCTGGTCATGAGACAGTGGCATACCGATCATCTGGTCAGGAGAGGAAGCAAGGGACTGTGCCATGGCCCTTGAGCTGCCCCGCTCGGCTGAGACAGTGGGCTGGCAGACCCAGAACGTTGCTGGAGCAGTGGTGGTCCTTTGGGTGGGGGAGGGAGGGGTGGAGAACTTATCCCCTCACTTTTTTTATTGTTGGCTGGCGGGCTACTTTTGAACCCTTCGTGGGCTACTGATAGCCTGCGGTCTACCTGTTGGGCAGGCCTGGTATACTTGACACAGAGAAGCATGGGGGCAGGCATCTTAAAAAACCTTGCTTGATTTACACACATTCTGTTTAATATCATTGTTGTGGGAAAATCTTCCACCTGAGCCCTAGACAGAACTAATCAAATAGATGTACCTGTATGACCTGGTATACTTCATGAGTTGCTATGAAGCATGTCTTTGGTATATTTAAAACTGAAACAAATGAGAAAACATCTGAATTTTAAAAAAACTCTAGATGTGTGGTGGAAATCAAGGCATTGTGTAAAAGACTTTTAAAAGTGCTAAAGGGAACTTGGTTTGTTCTGTGGGATGTAGTGTAGAAATTTGGGTGGGGATTGTAGTAACCACAGCGGCATAATCTACCTTGCTTGGATTCATAATTAAAGATCCAATTGATCAGTCAAATGAATGTTTACGCCTACTGAAATCTTCACATGCCAACTGTTGCTGGCATGTGAAGATTTTTATAATCTGTTTGCTGTAATGATGTCTTCAGTACTTTGGACTGGATCATCATATTCTGTATTTTCTTTGTGGACATTTCTCTTTGAGTTAAATATTTTAATTAGTAGTAATAAAGTTTGTATTCACTGGTTAAAAGGACATGCGTATATTTTAAGCACAATGTATGTTAATATCAGTAGACTGAGGTAATGTTTTTAAGTTATAGTAACTTCAGTCTTCCTGTTTTCAATTTTCAGATACCATTTGGGTGATTATAATGGAGATATCATGTCTGAGGTAATGGCACAGCGGCAGCCCATGAAGCCCACTTATGCCATCCCCATAGTTCCAGTTGCCAACAGCACTCAATTCAAACACCAGGAAAGTATGGAGATGAAAGAATTTAAAGTCAACAAGGTGACTGAATCTCTTATAGTGCAAGAAATGCTTAGTTGATGGCTGGTGAATGAGAACCTGTTATTTGGCAATGCAGGTCATGTGAATATTATTTTGTATTTTGTAATATAGTCTGCTAAATGTGAAGATAATTGGCCGCTGCAATGGCTATTCCCCTTTACCATACTTCAGGGAAGACCGTTTGCGAGTTGACTAGAGAAAAGGAATATCCTCTCTACAATAACTTGGTAATGGGGTATCAGAACAGCTAGAAACTCCTCTGACTGGAATTGTGATGGAAATGCACAAAACAATGCCAGCATCCTGATAGTAATTTTCACCTTCAGAAATTACATTGTGTAACTGTGAGGGGATCGCTACCAGCACCCCATGTAGGCCACCTGTCATAGCCTTCCCTCCTGCAAAAAAAGGTCAGGAGTAGCAGCTGCTATGCATTTCCAGAGCAGGTAGGAAGAAAGAAGTACAGATTGGAGAGCAGGAGGAGGACATGTAACTGGTATTAAAGGAGGGTGAACAGAGGGATTTGGAGTCTCCTGGCCATGTGGACACCTGTTTGGGGGAGGCATTCCAGGATGAGTAGATCTGAGGCTCATTGTCCCACTGGAGCTGGATCCCATCTTTTTGGAGTGGCTGAGTGGACTTGGGAGCAGAACACTCCCCAGCAAGAGCACCTGAGCAGTTTCCTGGTGTCATAGGATTGAGGACAACGAAGAGGGATTGTACCTGCTGTATGCCCACAGGAGAAAAGGGGCAAGAAAGCAGCCAGTGCTTCACCACCATCTGCCTCTACCAACTCTTATTGATAGTCTCCAAGCTCAGCCCCTAGACTGGGCTTGGTGGTCACCAGGGGTTTCACTGACCTTAGTGACTAAAACTGATGCCAGTATCGGACTGACTGTTGGCAGGGAATCGGTGACGGAAACTGCGTCCCTTGAGCAATGAGAGGGCAGTGATAGGGAACTACTGCCAAAGGCATGAAACCCAAAAAAGACTATAACCTGGAGCCATAGTACTATTGACAGGATACCTGCTGTTCTTCCATAGGCAGCAGCCTGACTAATATTCTACAGCATACTGGAACTGATGGGTTGCTAGCTGTGTTTACGAGGCACCCATCTGATCGCACAGCAGGCATGCACTTGAAACGGGGACTGGCGCTTTCCTACTTAGTGGGAATTCACCGTGATGAGTTAAGCAGTTGATTTGATGCATATGTAATAAATCACCAACAGGATTCTGGCCAGGAATTAAAATATGTGATGAATTTGTTTTGTGTTACATTACAAAATCACTGTTCTAAGTGCAGTTCCTGCCAGACAGTTGGAGAACAGAAGGGTAGCGTAAATGTAATAAATAATGTTCACTCCATTTGTCAAATTGTTTTGTTTATACTGACTGGCCTTTTTCGTAAAGTGGACGTGAGTAGGTAGAAGTATTAATCCATTTTCTCTTCTTGCAGCAAGAGAAAACAGATGCTATCCGACCCAAAAGAAAGTATGAAAAGAAGCCTAAAATTGTACCTTCATCGGCTGCTGCTGCTACCCAACAGGCAACGCCTGCTGCACTGCCAGTTTTTAATGCAAAAGATATGAATCAATATGATTTTCCTAGCTCTGATGAGGAACCTCTTTCTCAAGTAAGACTTTATAGTTTAGGTAGCTTGGGGTAGGAGGACATATTAGTTCCTTATTCTTACCTGTTTCTTTCATTCATTTTTTAAAAAAGGTATTGTCTGGTTCTTCTGAAGCTGAGGAAGAAAATGATCCTGATGGTCCATTTGCTTTCCGTAGAAGAGCAGGCTGTCAATATTATGCTGTAAGTCTCAGGTTATTTATAGATTTGTTTTGAAGGTTTATAGTAATGAAAATATGAATTAAAAATGATTCTTAAATACTTCTTTTCTAGCCTCATTTAGACCAAACTGGTGACTGGCCGTGGAGTAGTCCTAAAGGGACAGGTTTAGGAGATGAGCGTTATAGATACTGCTTAACAACCCTTACTGTACCACATCGATGTATTGGGTTTGCACGTAGACGGGTTGGACGTGGTGGAAGGTAAGTTTCTTTCTATCTTATTTACTAGTTTGTTAGTATTAGGTATGCAGAAAGTAACTTTTGAAATATCTGGGCGTATATGCCTGCATCTCCTAATGTTCCAGCTACTTGGGAAAATAGAATGTTGCTTAGTGAACTGGACTATTAGTCCATCATGCCTGGTATTGTCAAGTCTCATTGGCAGTAGCACTCCAGGGTTTCAAGTGCCAACTTTTCCATCTAGACAATCTAGGGACCGAATGCAGTCCTTTTGGCTGTGGACTGTGGTACCTCAACTTACGAATTTAATCAATTCCGAATGCATGCTCTTAAGTTGAACTACTCTTAAAGTCAGGGTACCTATCTAAAAAATGGAAAAAATAAGTTACAAAATAAAAAAAATGAAAACAAAATTTGTAAGTCGAACAGACCATATCTAAAATTTGTAAGGCAGCAGTTACAACGCCAACAGTTTTCTGCTCTTAAGTTGAATTGCTCTTATGTCAAGCTGCTCTTAAGTCGGGGTGCCACTGTAAATGTATGTGCTTTGCCAGTGAATTATGGCCCTATCTTTGACTATCTCCGGTAGCTTGACGGATACCATTATTTGCATGTCCTCCTAGAGTATTTTGGAGGTCAGCAATAATTTTAAGACTAGCAACTTCCAAGCAACGTTTAGTAAAGGGGTTTGGAAGCTGCATATGTTATGTTACTATAATGGCTGTAATGTTTTCAATGGTAAATCTCATTTTTATGTTGACCTGCTGTTTTAACACAGGATATTAAGGCTGTTGGCTATAGTAAGCTTCCCCCAGCTCAGTTGTACGCCTTGCTTTTAAACTGTTACCCTTCAAGAAAATGTTACTGTAAATACAGTGGTGTATTGCCTACGAATCTATTGGTTCATCACAACTACACAATCTGCTCTGACATCTGTGTCAGTGGGAGCATTTGAGAAGTTAGAAGGTCTTCTGATTTGAGGAGGGGGCAGCTTCTGTTCTCGCTCTTTTGTCCCACCAGGTCTGTGAAGGTGACTTAGTCATCTTCTTCCCCAATGCTCTCTCCTTATCCCGTTCTTGGTTGGAAATAAACTATGTTTTACCCTTTTATCAAAATGTTTAATTTATTGGTTCTCCCAAATTACAACCAGGAAGCAAGGGATCAGCACAGGAGGCATTGGGGGTGGGGGAAGAAGCATATGAGTGTGAGCCTCCTCAGAAAACTTTGGAAGGCTGTAGCTTTCCTTGAAGACTTGGACAAGATTTTTGATATACATTTGTGCAGCAAATGGTATTGTTGGCCTACAACTCCCAGCATTCGTCACTATTGGCTGTAGTGGCTAGACCTTATGGTAAGGCAGTCTAACAACATCTGAAAAAACATGGCTGTGCACACCCTTGCTTTAGAGCTTATGGTGTTTTGATGAGGTGTCTGCGATGATAGACCTTGGATCTTTATATTTCGGTATAATAAACCTTGATAATAAATGCATATTCCTAGATGTGCATTCAAATATCCTTTTTGAATTGAGAGTGACATCTAGAATCTGGAGTTATGTATGTTATGTTGCCACAATAATAATTTTTTTCAATGATAAATCACATTTTTATGTTGACCCACTGTTTGACTATAAGGCTTGTAACAGTATACTGTATATAATTCCTTGTGTTGGAAATATACTGAGTTAATTGATGTGGCAAGAATGTTTGCTGTAGAGCAGGCATGTCCAAACTTCGACCCTCCTGATGTTTTGGACCACAGCTCCCAGAATTCTAAGCTTAGATTGCCAATGACAAAGGACTGTGGTAGTTGTGGTCCAAAACATCTGGAGGGCCGAAGTTTGGACATGCCTGCTGTAGAGTTATAAGTCTATTTCTGCTCTGTGTTCCTTATGGTACTATTGACTAGGCTGTGTGTATGGCAAAAAGAGGAAAAAGCATGCTTCTTTGTTACAAAAGCCTGTCTTTTCCATATTTTTTAGGGTGCTACTGGACCGAGCATATTCAGAGAACAACAGTGCATTTTGTGAGCTAGATTCAGAAATGCTATCCTCACAGCTACACTCTTCAATCAATCAATTTGCCAATACCTCAGAAACAAATACCTCGGACAGATCTTTCTCTAAAGACCTCAGTCAAATACTAGTCAATATCAAATCATGTAGATGGCGGCATTTTAGGCCTCGGACACCAACCCTACATGACAGTGACAATGACGAACTTTCCTATAGGAAATTACACAGAAGTGTAAATAGAACAGGCACAGCACAACCTGGGACCCAGACATGCAGTACCTCTATACAAAGTAAAAGTAGCAGTGGTTCAGCACACTTTGGTATGTTGATTTTGACAAACTTAATTTTAAGAATAATTTTGACAAATGTGATCAAACGTTTTGCTTCCTCTAGCTATTCTCAGCTATTTGTTTTATATTACATAAAATAAATATATTGTTAAAATGTAAATTTTAATAGTGAGGATTGTATCTAGACTTAAAAGTGGTTCTCAGGAGACATGATGACATGATTGAAAGTGGTATCAGGAGACATGATAATAGGGGTTCTGTTCTAAGTCTGACAAAAATCTAGATATAACCTGTAGTTATGTGTGATCAACTCTCTTCCAATTTATGAAAACCCTAATGGGGTTTTCAAAGTATGAAAAATGATCAATAAGTGGTTTACCATTTCCCCATCTCTCAGTGAATTTCCGTGGCATACGGGTGATTTGAACCCAGATCTCCTGAATCCTAATCTAAAATATTTTATACACTAAATCACGCTGGCTCTAACCTAGTGTGTTCTTAGAGCACATTTTCAAAATAGTAGCCTGATTGTTTCCCTTCCAGGCAAGATTTGGTGTGATCCTTCATACTTATCAATTTAGCTTGCTTATTGTTTCTCAAGGTGAAATGTAAAATTAAGATGCTAAAAATAAAATATAAAATCATAGAATGTTAGAATGTGGTGGATACAGGCATTAAAACAATTGAGCTAACATTATGCATAAAACATTTCTAAAATGCCTATAAAAGTATTAAGGCAGCATTGTACAAGTTCTAATAATTAGACACAGCTATTGGAAGCCATCATTAGATAGTCGTTTCTACTGCCATGGACTGTGGTCTCCAAAAGATCTTCATTGTTAACTATTGAAGAGCAGAATGGCGGGTAGAAAATAAAATTTCTGTTTTAAATTATATGTGTTCCACATTGAAGCCTACGTTTTAAACGCCAACATTTTCTTCCAGCCTACCTGGGGAAAAGTCCCCCCCTTAAAGTGAAGACAAAAGAAAATGTTTCTTTGCCCAGCATGTGGGTAGCCTATGGAATTCCTTGCCGCAGGCTGTGATGATGGCATTCGTCCTAGATGCCTTTAAAAGGAGGTTGGTCAGATGTCTAGAGGAGAGGTCAATCACAGGTTGCAAAACATGACAGGGATATGTGTTATCTCCAGACTTAAAAGGAGGGTACCTCAAAATGTCAGATTCAGGGGAGTGGTATCAGGAGACAGGCATCTAGTTGTCTCCTGTGCTTCCAAAGACATCTGGTGGGGCCACTCTGAGATACAGCAGCCTGAATTAGATTGGCCCTTGGCCTGATCCAGCAGGGCTTTTCTTACATTTTTAATTTCATTTGTTTAAATGTACAGGAAACTGCATTTGACCCAACAAGAAGGCTAACATTTCAGATCATAGGTTTTTGGATGGCAGCTTCTTCACAGAAGCAATTTGTCCCTTGTGACCTGGAGTACTTTAAAAAAAACAAGGTACAAGTTGTCAACTTATTGAATCAGTAAATTAGAAAATACCTTCCATAATTTAAATCAAAACATTCCAAATAACCAGAACAGCAGCCTTTAAACGGCAGAGCTTGAAGGGACTCTGTTGACCTTAAAGTCCAGCTCTTCTCAAGGAGGTGCAGTGGGGAATTGAATTCTCAACCGCTGGCTCCACAGCCACTGAGCTGTCCAGCAGTTCAAATGAAAATACATGCTTAGTGCTGGAAGGTAGTTAGGTTGAGGTGCCTTTGATGTACAGTAGGACCCCAGTATCCGCTGGGGATTCGTTCCAAGCCTTCCTGTGGACAATGAAAACAGTGGATAAGAGAGAACACCAAAATATCCCCAAACTTCTGTTTTGTGACTGAAACTTGCTTTACAGCTGCTGCTTTACAACAGTAGCTTGCTTTACAGCTGCTGTTTGCAACGGTAGCTTGCTTTACAGCTGCTCTTTGTGACAGTAGCTTGCTTTGCGGCTGCTGAATTATTTATTTTTTCCTCGGCCAACTGTGGATAACTGAATCAGTGGATAGATAATGAATCAGTGGATACGGGTGTCCTAATGTATATTTACAAGGATAGTAAGTTGGCTTCCTCCTATCTCCTACTCTGTATTTGTATATTCTAATAGTATAGAAGCCACCGTCCATATGTTTTGTACAGAAATAACAATAATTGTACTGTATGTTTCCACTATGTAAAAAACGAGACTCAGCATAATTTGTACAATGGAACCAGGATATGCCTTATGTAGCTAGAAGGCCTCAAACAGCAAAGGTGCCTCTACCCGGTTTTTAGAACTTTCTTCTGCACAGCAGCTCACTTAGTAAAGGTCACCCAGTCTTTCGTACATATTTTTAAAGGACTCTCTCTCCTGGCTGCTGTGGAAAGGATGGAGCAGAAAACTCCACCTCACACAGTACAGTAGTATGTAATCTGGATCTAGCCACTTACATTTTGATTAGAAATTATGCTAAAACCTTTGGCATCCTTAAAGTAAAAGGAAGTAATGGTTTTCTGAAATATTATCAGTTTAGCTTGGGAATTCTATTAGTTACCAGTAAAATAACAATTTCTTTTAGTTCAACTATTTTGAGAAGTTCATATGTCCATTCCCTCAGATCTCCAGTATTTATTTATTTATTTATTTATTTATTTATTTATTTATTTATTTATTTATTTATTTATTTATTTACCGCAAAGCTTAATTTAGGAAACAACTCCAAGTGGTATACAATGAAAGTTTAAAAAATAAAAATAATATTTTATATATTTTAAAAGCAAAATGTTTTTCTGCTTATATACCGCCCCATACCACTTCAAATGGTCTCTGGCAATTTACAGTTTAACTACATGGAAGACATGAATGCAAAAAATAACTATCTAAATAGATGCCAACAGAAAGCTTATTGTGACGCCAGAAGATCATCTACTCAAGAGTATTTGGAGCAGCAGGAATGGGGGAGGCAAGGCATATGTATTTCAATGTTCATCAAGTCTTTGCTGGTTGCTGCCTCATAGTTGTATTGGACTCACACTCCCAGAATTCCCCAGATAGCCAGATTGAAAGCAGACTGAGGGAGGGGGCAGTTACTTGTATTTTTTTTCTCTTTAAATATTGCCACTGCCATGCAAAGCAATGCAAAAGCAAAGTGGTCTGGTTATATACCGCCCCATGCCACTTTAAGTAGTCTCTGGGCGGTTTACAGTTTTTTAATTACAGTATGCAGGCTACACATTGCCCCCATCCACCCACCCAGCAAGCTGGGTACTCACTTTACCGACCTCAGAAGGATGGAAGGTTGAGTCAACCATGAGCCTGCCAGGACCTGGGATTAAACCCCAGGTCGTCAGCACAGTTTTAGCTGCATTACAGGCATGTAACCACTGTGCCACAAGACTGCAAAGTAAACATAATAAAAACATAGAGCAAACACATCATAATAGGGAGTCAGGTAGGTGGAGAGTAACATGTAGCACTGCCAAAAGCCTCATGGTAGAGCCAGGTCTTTAAAGAGCTCTTAAATATTGCCACAGATGGAGTGAAATGGGTGTCAACTGGGAATTTGTTCAAAGGAGCAGGGGCAGCCACTGAGAAAGCTCAGTTTCTCATAACAGTTTTCCAGGCTTCCCTAGGGGTGGCTACCCTAAGTGCCAGCATTAAAGTAGATCCAGTTCAACGGGCATTTATTAAGTGACAGACACTCCATCATATATTCAGGTCCCAAGCCGTGGGGAATTTTATAAGTTAAAACCATCACCTTGAACCTGTCTGGGATGCAACAGGTAGCCAGTGCTTGTGAGCCATGATGGGTGTCCATCTTACAGTCAGTTTCTTGATGGTGATTTTGTATTTGGGGGACACGCAAAGTGCAATCTTGATGCAGCTCTGTGTATTCTTTTGCTCAGTCCATTGTTTATGCCCTGTGTCAGGGTGGAAGCATCAGTTTTGCCACATATTTGGGCTTCTATAATATTCCAGCCCCTCAAAATTAAGAAAACATAAGTCACTTAAATGGCTTGAGGGTTCTTCAGTTTCTGAAAGACTTTTAAACTAAAATATTTCAGGATTGAGTTGCATGGAGTGTTTGCAGAAGCTGCCAACTTCCATTGGTGTATATGAATGAGAAACATGGACTACATTTTTCAGTAAATGTCTCTCAATGCCAATGAGCCATTATTGAAACAACTGAAGAATCAGCGTGTGAATATATTTCTCCGTGTATTTAAATTATTGGGTCTCCTTAAGCCTGAATTGAAGCTTCTTTAGCAAACCTACTCAGGGATGGGATTTTTTCTGCTCACAACTTTAGCAATTAATTAATTAGTTAGCCACACTCAATATACAGCTTATGACCAGGGTTCCCTCTAAGGCACACACATGCATATGTCATCCATTAAATGCTTGCATCAGACCTGCCCACAGTACTGGGCAGCATCATTTGGGATAAATTATTTCTAAAGTGGTATACAGTGGTACCTCTGCATAAGAGTTTAATCCGTTCCGAAGGCATGCTCTTAAGTCTAACAACTCTTAAGTAGAGCAGCCCTATCTAAATAATAATAATAATAATAATAATAATAATAATAATAATAATAATAATAATAATAATAATAATAATAATAATAATAATTGTAAGTAGAGCAGACCACATCTAAAAATTGTAAGGCAGCAGTTACAATGCCAACAGTTTTTTGCTCTTTTTGCTCTTAAGTCGAGCCGCTCGTAAGTAGAGGTGCCACTGTGTAGTAATCTTTGCAAGGGCGTGGTGGCTCAGCGGACTAGAGCGCTGAAACTATCAGCTGCAAAGTCGGCAGTTCGACGGTTCAAATCCTGGGTGCCACGCTGTGGAGTCAGCTGCCGCTGTTAACCCCAGCTCCTGCCAACCTAGCAGTTTGAAAGCATGTAAATACAAGTAGATAAATAGGTACTGCCATAAACATTGGGAAGCTAAATAGTGTTCCGTGTAGCCATGCTGGCCACATGGGCACGGACTTGCACAACACTTGCTCTTTGGCTTGAACATGTAGATGAGCACCGCCCCTAGAGTCGGACATGACTAGCACGCATGCACAGGGAGGATCTTTACCTTTTTTTTTTTTTTTACTGTAGAAATGTTTACTTATAACTGTACTTCTTTAGCTTACATGTGTGCACCTTTCAAAAATATATGCTTCTGGATTGACCATTATATCCAGTTGTTGAAAGACAAGGCTAGTTCAGTGAAAGCAGAAACAAGCATCATAGTGATCTGTTAAATTATTTGTAGAAGCAAGTGTACTAATATTTTCCATTGTGTTGTGAGACACAAACTGGAATGTTGCTGTAAGTGTACCTGCTGGAATTTTTGTGTTGTGTTTTTCCAGCATTGCATGTTGGTTTGCTTAGAAGATAATATGAGAGTATAAGTCCAAAATCATGCTGGCTGTGTTATATGATTCTTTAGCATTGATCATAAAATGAATAATTATTTTTATAAAAATCCCAACGTGTAACTAACAACTGTTAAAAGATTTTAAATATAACATTATACAGTACTGGATGATTGGATCCTGGCTTGTTACACTAACATAAACACAAAGTGTGCTGCTTATATACTGCCCATAGCATATTGTCTGGGTGGTTTACAATTTAATTATGCAGGTCACACAATACCCTTCCTCATGCAAGCTAGGCACTCAATTTATAAACTTTAGAACTATGGAAGCCTGAGTTAACCTTGTGCCAACTACCTGACCCCATGGTGATGAAACCCAGGTCGTGAGCAGGGTCGTGAGTGCAGTATTGCAGTTTAAACCACTGGTTATTTAGTGTGACTTTGTTAGTACGTAAGTGCTTATGGTTGATACTTCTTTAGAATAAAATAATCAGCAGGTTTAATGCTTCATTGGAATAGTTAAACAAAAGTCTGAATTGTATGTTCAGTTAAGCTGTTCAGTTTGGCTATTCAGACATGCATAATTTGTGGAAGTTAAATGGCTTATTATTCTGTCTAGAAATCCGATAAGTATCCTTAATGTCTTTAAACTTTTTTTAAAAAAATTCCATAAACAGTGCTAATCTGCTAAGAGGTAGCTTTTTAAGGGGATTCTTGGGTAACCCAAACTTCAGTTTGACCAAAAACCCAAGCATACTTGGTGCCTAGAGAAATTTCAACACCTTATATTTTTGTCATTTTTCAAAATACTGTAACCTGTCCGATCATCAATGTCAACTAATATCGGGTGATTACTTGTTCTGAAAGGGCCTTTCTGTACTGATGGTATCAGTTGGCATACTGCTAAAAACATTGCTTATTAAACATACAAGCCGCCTAAATCAACCAACCTGTGTAGAGTTTTTCTTTGTCGTATGTGAGCAAGAAGTCGGCAAGATATGGAGAACTGTGGCTGCAGTGTGAAACAGTTGTTTGTGTTGACACATCAAGCAAAGGGTTGAGACATATCACATCTTTGTGGTAATTTGTATTACGTGCTGCGGAATTACTTGAGGCTTCATCTAAAGCTTTGGATTTTTCCACAATAATAGGTAGATCGTGACACCTTGCTAAATTACTTGTTTAAGAAGCGTCTTGCGAGAAACAAAGTGCTTATAATACTGTTGACAACTTTAAGACAAATTAAGAGGTTTTTATATTGCTAAGCATTTTAATAAGGTAGCTATAAAGCAGTGGTGGCAAACCTTTGGCTCTCCAGATGTTTTGGGCCACAGCTCCCACAGTCCTTTGTCATTAGCAATACAGGCTTGGACTTCTGGGAGTTGTGGTCCAAAACATCTGGAGGGCCGAAGGTTTGCCACCACTGCTATAAAGTTTCCAAACGTGCAGAAAAGTAGTTTCCAAGCTTTTCAGCATCCCATTCCCCTTTTAGATTTTTGGGAAATCCTTATGCCTCCAGACCTCTGCTTTATTTTCATTTAGCACTCTTACAACAAAAAGTCAATGTGTAATTTAAAAGTTAAAATAAATCATAAATCTAAGTGCAGCTTATTTTGAATCTTAAACCCCCCTACCAAAATGGCTTTTTTTAAAAAATGCAGTTTACTTTGAGAAATAGCAGAAACAAAATAACTTTAATATGAAGTAATGAAGATTCTCAGTCATCCAGGTGAGTTTATCTGGAAGTTGAGTCATGGCAACCGGACTTCTTTTTCTTGAGAGATAGAAAGGTTTCACTGCTCTCAAGAAAAAGAAATCCAGTTGCCATGACTCAACTTCTAGATGAAGTGATGAAAATGCCATATTCTCATAACCTAGCTTGAAATTTTTTTGCTATTTCCCTCAAACTTGAAAAAGTGATAGAAATAATTGGTTAAGAAACGTGATACAGAAATGCATTTCTTTGCATTTTGCTGCTAGAAATAAAACAGTAGATGTATAATAATGTAAGCCTAACTTACTCAGGATTTTTAGAAAAACTGCTGGCTGTAGAGAAAAGTATAAAAAATATCTGACTATAGAGATGTGATAAGGATGTGAGCAAATTTAATGAGTTGATACACTTTTAATTTCTGGAAGTCCAATGGAGTCTGGGATCATAGTCAAGCATGCCCTTTTGGCGGTGATTGCCTGTTAGTCCTGTCCCACCAGGGAAATGTCGGAGTGGGAAGAAAGTTTTCCTAATAGGAAATTACATGACTACCTTTTTTTTAAACCATCGCAATGAAACTTATTCCTAACAGTCCTACTGCTGTTTTATGCATTATTTGTGTGTTTTATAGTTACTGTAGCGATAGCATTTCTATTTAACAGTATTAGAATTTTCACCTGCTCATAGAATTATTTTGGTGTTTACTTCTAACAACAATGCCGTAACTTTTTATACCCATAAAGAGAAAATATAAAAACAGAATGGTTATAGACATAGAAGCAGGGCTTTTTGTTCCTACTGTCATATGAATAAGGTTAGAACATCCCCTCTTAAGGCAGTGGAACCAATTACTTTGAGAGGTGGTGAGTGCTCCCATGCTGGAGGCATTCAAGAGACATTTAGATACCCATCCACCCCACCCCCAGGCAGGTAATCTATCATATGTATTCCTGCCTTAAGCAGGGGGTTAGATTCAGTGGCCTTCATGATTTTATGATTCTGTGTGAGATGTTTGTCACATAAAAGTGATAACCATTGCCTTAACGAATGCAAATATTTGTACAGTGGACTTCCGCCTCCTTGGTTCGCTTAAAAGCATCCTCTAACGTAGATGAATTGTTTACATCACTGGATGTAAATTGATTACAGTATTTCTTAAATTATGTTATAAAGCATTTTTGTGATTGTCTCAGATCTGGCTATATATACCTGTGAGTTGGAACGAATGGGGATTTACTAATAGTCACATATTTTTAAGAAAGATTATTTTTGCAGTATTCCTAGCAGCTCCTTCCCTTGACCTTCTAAGTGTTTTTAGGAATTTCATTTGTAACAATCTTAAAGGAAGAAGACTTAACTGATACAAATATGGGGGAAACTTTTTGAACAATTTTAATGTGCTCACTAGGAATTTGCCATGACGATACTGGGAATTAAGCCGTTAACTGCCAGTGTGTAGAGTATGAATGTTCTGATTTCCAGTTCTTCAGAACGTTTTAATACTTCTTTTACATGGGTTCAGCAGCATTGTTATGTAAAGAAATGCTGTCATAACTTCAGAAATCTTAACATACTGTTTTTGAAATGGTAGACACAGTTGTACACTACCATAGATCCTTACTGCTTAGAAATAGCATCCATAGGAAAATTAATTCATAGCTGTAAATCATCCAAATATCAAAAGTGCTATTTCAGCTGCATATCTGCCAACAAAAATTACTTCAAGTACCCAGCTTTTATTGACAGCATACTTAAAAGAAAGAGATGAAAAGTTGCTTCCTTTGCTGGAAAACTCAGGTTGTCTTACCAGTTTTACTTACTGGTGAAAAGAATGCTTCTGTACAGAATTCACTTTTGTTCTGGAACAGGCATGGTTCTCAAACACAGTCAAGTGTCTTAACAAGCTTAAAGGGAATTGTCCAGTTTCCCAAACAGGACTGTCTTCTATGTATACTTAATTTTGTGTATCCTTTTTAAAATTTTCTGGTGCTTGATAATTCTTCATATACAGCATGCATCAATGAATATGTCTGTGCCTGTTAATTTTACATGTTGAAGTATAGTATATTAAAATCTGCTAATAAATCTTAACATTCTGGTTTTACAAGACGTTGGTCTTTCTTAGGTAGTTATATCTGATGCAGTGAAATGTCTCAAATATATCTATATTTTGAACTTTGATCAAAATACAGAATTAAGATTTAAATTTGGGAAATCTCTTAACATATGGTTAAAATCTAGATTTATAATTTAATTTCAGTCTTATTCTTCAGATTGATCACACTTCAAATGTTGGCAGTAGGCAGTTATTTGTTAACATGCACCAAAATGAAAATTGCAATGAAACCTCTCTATTTTCTATTTTTAGAATTCTCCATAGAAAAATAAGTAGTATAATACAGTCTTTCTTCACTCCTCTATAAATCAGCATAACCATCTTCTTATTGACTGGATTTTTCCCCCAGGTGGGTCAACTGAGGAAAACTGAATGATTAAACTTCACACTATAGCCTGACTTTAAAAGTTTTAAACTAATAACACAGGAGCAGGACACACATTTAATCTAAGACATTCTAATTTATAGTGATTATCATGTCCTGAATACTGGCTGTCCTGGAACAGCAAGCCACATTAATAATCCTGTGTAGCAGGCACACTTCATATTACAAACGCAGCTAGTACCCATTGAACTCAGAGCACTGAATATATGTACTGCTCCACAGACCTGTACATATCTCTTTTTTCGGATATGAAACATGTATACGAGGTTTACCTATTTTGATACAGTATTCTCTTATTTTATATTTTGTTCAGCATTTACAGCCGAACAATACCAGCAACATCAACAGCAACTGGCACTAATGCAGAAACAGCAGCTTGCACAAATTCATCAACAGCAAGCAAATAGTAATTCTACGAACTCTACACAGGTGAGGGAGTTGTCTGTATTATGATTTATCCCTCATTTTTCCCACCAGGGTCCATCTCTAATTATGAGCTGTTGCCATAGCACCTTGCAACTAACCAACAGGAAACTGGCTTTCGCTCGAATCTACATCTTAGCCATCCTCTAGAATGTTTAGAAGGGATGCTACAGGTGAGTATAGTAGGCATTGCCTCCCAACAGAAAAGAGGCGGCTTAGTATTTAAGGAGATCTAAAACGTCCAGATAGTATCATTAATCTAGAGTGCATGTATTTGTTTCTCTGTTTGAATTTTCCCTCATTCTATTACAAAAGTGACATTTTAGATACTTAAGTGTCATTGGAAAGTAATATATTGTATGTCCACTGATTGATAAAGATAAGGTTTTGAGATTCCTGGAAAGACTTGGGGTGCTCAGTTTGTTCAATTTATTGTCTTTTTAAACAAATACTTAAAGAGTAGGAGATAAGACCATAATACTTCTAACTATAGTACTCTGTCTTTGTTTCTGAGGAGTAAATGGGCTTCTAAAATATTAGTGTTTCTTCCCAAGAGTGTAGAATTGCTTCCCTGTGAAGCTTTGATCCCTTGCTCTTTTTTCCTCAGAAGAGTGAAGATGCAAATATCATTGTTTTGATCTGTAGAACAAATTATACTAACCTTTATTTAGTAAATAGAGATTTTTTTTTGTTCCCTGTTGTACTCTGTCTTTGTGGTCTTGACTATTTAAGCTATGGTGGCTTTTAGTATCCTCACTTATTTTCAGTTGCATGAACCACTTAACAATTAATTAGTAAATTACAGTAGTATATCTTTTTTATTTTGATGTGTACATTCTTGATTTCCTTTTCTTTTTCTTAAAAGGGTTTTATTTCCAAGACGTTGGACTCTGTTAGTGCTCAATTTGCTGCTTCAGCATTGGTTACATCAGAACAGCTCATGGGATTCAAAATGAAGGATGATGTGGTGCTTGGAATTGGGGTGAATGGCATCCTTCAAGCCTCAGGTAATAAAAATGATTATGCTGCCCTGAATATGGGAGTATTCTAAATCATTGGTGAAAGTCTGTTGCATAGTTACACAAACAGTGTCACTTTTAGATGTAAAGTGCAATAATTTAAGAAATTTTGTAAACATTACCTACAGAGATTTCTTAATTTATGGCAATGTACTGTATATACTCGAATATAAGCCTAGTTTTTCAGCCCTAATTTTGAGCTGAAAAAAGGGGCCCTTGGCTTATATTCGGGTCAATACTTTTAGCCACTGAGGCAAGTCAACTGTGGCTAAACGTCATTTTAAACATTGCATGCCGCTTCTCATGACCCCCCTCTGCATCACAGGGGAGCAGCACATGATGTTTAAAATGACTTTTAGCCACTGACCCAATCACTTGCATTAGTGGCTAAATTTAAACATCACACACCACTCCCCCAGCTCACAAAGGAAGAGCTGCCAGGCCCTGCTGCATTTCCCACCCTAGACTTACACTCGAGTCAATACGTTTCCCCAGTTTTAGGGGTGTTAAATTAGGGGCCTCGATTTATACTCGGGTTGACATACTCGAGTATATACGGTATATCTGAACAACATGATTTCAGACAGCATCTGTTAACAATGGCTTTTTTACTATACCTTATTTGGGTTTTTTCCCCATTTCCACAGGAGTATATAAGGGCTTACACCTCAGCAGTACTTCGCCTACAGCACTTGTACATACAAGCTCATCATCAACAGCAGGTTCAGCCTTGTTACAGCCTTCGAATATAACACAGACTTCAAGTTCCCACAGTGCACTGAGTCATCAAGTAACTGCTGCCAATTCTGCAACAACTCAGGTTCTGTTTGGGAACAACATTAGATTAACTGTACCCTCATCTGTTGCCACTGCTAACTCGATTACTACGCTCAATGCACGACACATACCTAGGACTCTAAGTGCTGTTCCATCATCTGCCTTAAAGCTGGCTGCAGCAAACTGTCAGGTGCCCAAGGTGCCAGGTTCATCTTCTGTGGACACAGTACCAAGGTAAGCTACCATGTTCGCATGGATGCCAATGAGGAAAGCTTTCTACTCTGTTTTATTCAGAGCTTAAATGTGAGCCATTGAACAGCATTGCATTGCCTGGAAAAAGCTATAGTGGCCACCAGTGCAGCCCTCACACTGTAATGCCGCTCCGATCTCTTGGAAGTGAACAGTTCCTGTCATTTGTCCCACCTTTCCCCCACCTCACAAACTTTACCAGCTTGTCTGATCCGTTGTAAGTACGGAGAAGCCTCTGGCAAGGACTAAAAGACATAATTTATCCAGTGCATACTGTGGATTTACATATTTAGAACATATGGGCACAAGTAGAACTCCTCAGAGCATGCTGGAGAGGTTATGTTCATGTTTCTCTGAGGTTTTCCAGTGATCACAGCATGAGAGAAACCACAGTATCTTTCCACCATGTGCAAGATCAGCTGCAGGCACTTAAGCAATGCAAGATGTTTTG